>CP136058.1:366063993-367387327 GCA_032464435.1 Aegilops umbellulata
AGACCTCATATCTCTCGACCCGGGCATGAGCTTGGAAAATCAATTTCAGCTCCTCGAACATCTCATATGCTCCGTGTTGCTCAAAACGCTTTTGGAGCCCCGGTTCTAAGCTGTAAAGCATGCCGCACTGAACGAGGGAGTAATCATCAGTACGTGACTGATGGGCGTTCATAACGTCCTGGTTTTCTGGGAATGGTGCTTCACCTAGCGGTGCTTCTAGGACATAATCTTTCTTGGCTGCTATGAGGATGATCCTCAGGTTCCGGACCCAGTCCGAATAATTGTTGCCATCATCTTTCAGCTTGGTTTTCTCTAGGAACGCGTTGAAGTTGAGGGTGACATTACCGTGGGCCATTTGATCTACAAGACATATTGTAAAGATTTAGACTAAGTTCATGATAATTAAGTTCATCTAATCAAATTAATGAATGAACTCCCACTCAGATTTGACATCCCTCTAGTCATCTAAGTGATACATGATCCGAGTCAACTAGGCCATGTCCGATCATCACGTGAGACGGACTAGTTATCATCGGTGAACATCTCCATGTTGATCGTATCTTCTATACGACTCATGTTTGACCTTTCGGTCCTTCGTGTTCCGAGGCCATGTCTGTACATGCTAGGCTTGTCAATCCAACCTAAGTGTATTGCGTGTGTAAATCTGGCTTACACCCGTTGTATGCGAACGTAAGAACCTATCACACCCGATCATCACGTGGTGCTTCGGAACGACGAACCTTAGCAACGGTGCACAGTTAGGGAGAACACATTTTTGATATTTTAATGAGGGATCATCTTATTTATGCTACCATCGTTCTAAGCAAATAAGATGTAAAAACATGATAAACATCACATGCAATCAAATAGTGACATGATATGGCCAATATCATTTCGCTCCTTTGATCTCCATCTTCGGGGCGCCATGTTCATCGTCGTCACCGGCATGACACCATGATCTCCATCATCATGATCTCCATCATCGTGTCTTCATGAAGTTGTCACGTCAACTATTACTTCTACTACTATGGCTAACGCTTTAGCAATAAAGTAAAGTAATTACATGACGATTTAAGTTGACACGCAGGTCATAAATAAATAATGACAACTCCTATGGCTCCTGCCGGTTGTCATACTCATCGACATGCAAGTCATGATTCCTATTACAATAACAAGATCATCTCATACATCACATACATGATTCATCACAACTTCTGGCCATATCACATCACAAAGCACTTGCTGCAAAAACAAGTTAGACGTCCTCTAATTGTTGTTGCAAGTTTTTACGTGGCTGTTATAGGTTGCTAGCAAGAACGTTTCTTACCTACGTTAAAACCACAACGTGAATTGTCAATCTCTATTTACCCTTCATAAGGACCCTGTTCATCGAATCCGATCCAACTAAAGTGGGAGAGACAGACACCCGCCAGCCACCTTATGCAACTAGTGCATGTTAGTCGGTGGAACCGGTCTCACGTAAGCGTACGTGTAAGGTTGGTCCGGGCCGCTTCATCCCACAATACCGCTGAACCAAGATAGGACTAGTAACGGCAAGAAGAATTGACAATTCGATGCCCACAACTACTTTGTGTTCTACTCGTGCATAGAAACTACGCATAGACCTAGCTCATGATGCCACTGTTGGGGATCGTAGCAGAAATTAAAATTTTCCTACGCATCACCAAGATCTATCCATGGAGTATTATAGCAACGAGGGGATAGAAGAGTATCTACATACCACTTGTAGATCGCAGCGGAAGCGTTCAAGAAGAACGTGGATGATGGAGTCGTACTCGTCGTGATCCAAATCACCGATGACCAGCGCCGAACGGACGGCACCTCCGCGTTCAACACACGTACGGTCGGGATAACGTCTCCTCCTTCTTGATCCAGCAAGGGGGAAGGAGAGGTTGGAGAAGATCCAGCAGCACGACGGTGTGGTGGTGGATGCAGCAGAGTTCCAGCAGGGCTTCGCCAAGCAACTACGGAGAGAGGGAGAGGTGTAACAGGGGAGAGGGAGGCGCCAAGGCTGCAGGGTGCGGCTGCCCTCCCTCCCCCCCTTTATATAGGCCCCCTAAGGGGGGGCGCCGGCCCTGGAGATCCATCTCCAGGGGGGGGGGCGGCGGCCAGGGGGGAGGCTTGCCCCCCAAGCCATGTGGGGCGCCCCCTGCCCTAGGGTTTCCAACCCTAGGCGCAGGGCGAAGGCCCATGGGGGGGGGGGCGCACCAGCCCACTATGGGCTGGTTCCCTCCCCACTTCAGCCCACGGGGCCCTCAGCGATGGGTGGCCCCACCCGGTGGACCCCCGGGACCCATCTGGTGGTCCCGGTACAATACCGACGACCCCCAGATCATTCCCGATGGCCGAAACGACACTTCCTATATATTATTCTTTACCTCCGGACCACTCCGGAACCTCTTGTGACGTCCGGGATCTCATCCGGGACTCCGAAACACCTTCGGTTTGCTGCATACTAATATCTTTAACAACCCTAGCGTCACCGAACCTTAAGTGTGTAGACCCTACGGGTTCGGGAGACATGCAGACATGACCGAGACGATCTCCGGTCAATAACCAACAGCGGGATCTGGATACCCATGTTGGCTCCCACATGCTCCTCGATGATCTCATCGGATGAACCACGATGTCGAGGACTTAATCAATCCCGTATTCAATTCCCTTTGTCTATCGATACTATACTTGCCCGAGATTCGATCGTCGGTATACCGATACCTTGTTCAATCTCGTTACCGGCAAGTCTCTTTACTCGTTCCCGTAACACATCATCCCGTGAACAACACCTTGATCACATTGAGCTCATTATGATGATGTCTTACCGGGTGGGCCCAGAGATACCTCTCCGTCACACGGAGTGACAAATCCCAGTCTCGATTCATGCCAACCCAACAAACACTTTCGGAGATACCTGTAGTGCACCTTTATAGTCACCCAGTTACGTTGTGACGTTTGATACACCCAAAGCACTCCTACGGCATCCGGGAGTTGCATAATCTCATGGTCTAAGGAATGATACTTGACATTCAGAAAAGCTCTAGCAAACGAACTATATGATCTTTTGTGCTATGCTTAGGTTTGGGTCTTGTCCATCACATCATTCTCCTAATGATGTGATCCCGTTATCAATGACATCCCCATGTCCATAGTCAGGAAACCATGACTATCTATTGATCAACGAGCTAGTCAACTAGAGGCTTACTAGGTACACATTGTGGTCTATGTATTCATACATGTATTATGATTTCCGAACAATACAATTATAGCATGAACAATAGACAATTATCATGAACAAGGAAATATAATAATCCTTTTATTGTTGCCTCTAGGGCATATTTCCAACAATAGCAAGCAGTAAGAAACGCCTCGTCCTAAAACCGAAGAGGTAGTGAGGAGTGTGCTAGAAGAGCTAGACCCGTCTCAACGAGATGACGGTGCTTGCGTTCAACTATACCATTTTTTGGGAGGTATGCGGATAATACACACGATGAGCAATGCCGGTGCGCTAAAAATAAGCATGGAGACGGTGATACTCACCCCCCCAGTCAGACTGAACAGAACGAACCTTAGCATTTAAGAGACGCTCAACATGATTTTGAAAAGTGTAAAAAATGCTCTTTACATCAGATTTATGTTTGATCAAGTATATCCAGCAATAACGACTATAGTCATCGATACGTCTCCAACGTATCTATAATTTTTTGATTGCTCCATGCTATATTATCTACTGTTCTGGACTATATTGGGCTTTATTTTCCACTTTTATATTATTTTTGGGACTAACCAATTAACCGGAGGCCCAACCCAGAATTGTTGTTTTTGCCTATTTCAGAGTTTCGGAGAAACAGAATATCAAACGGAGTCCAAACGGAATGAAACCTTCGGGAACGTGATTTTCTCATCAGATAGGACCCAGGAGACTTGGACCCTCCGTCAAGAAAGCCACGAGGCGGTCACGAGGGTGGGGGCCGCGCCCACCCCCCTAGGGCGCGCCCCCTGCCTCGTGGGCCCCTCGAAGCTCCACCGACGTACTTATTCCTCCTATATATACCTACGTACTCCCAAACGATCATATACGGAGCAAAAAAACTAATTCCACCGCCGCAACCTTATGCACCTACGAGATACCATCTTGGGGCATGTTCCGTAGCTCCGCCGGAGAGGGTCATCATCACGGAGGGCTTCTACATCATCATAGCCTCTCCGATGAAGTGTGAGTAGTTTACCTCAGACCTACGGGTCCATAGTTATTATCTAGATGGCTTCTTCTCTCTTTTTGGATCTCAATACAATGTTCTCCCCCTCTCTCATGGAGATCTATTCGATGTAATCTTGTTTTTGCGGTGTGTTTGTTGAGACCGATGAATTGTGGGTTTATGATCAAGTCTATCTATGAATAATATTTGAATCTTCTTTGAATTCTTTTATGTATGATTGGTTATCTTTGCAAGTCTCTTCGAATTATCAGTTTGGTTTGGCCTACTAGATTGGTTTTTCTTGCCATGGGAGAAGTGCTTAGCTTTGGGTTCAATCTTGCGGTGTCCTTTCCCAGTGACAGAAGGGGCAGCAAGGCACGTATTGTATTGTTGACATTGAGGATAACAAGATGGGGTTTGTATCATATTGCATGAAACTATCCCTCTACATCATGTCATCTTTCTTAAGGCATTACTCTGTTTTTAACTTAATACTCTAGATGCATGCTGGATAGCGGTCGATGAGTAGAGTAATAGTAGTAGATGCAGGCAGGAGTCGGTCTACTTGTCTCGGACGTGATGCCTATATACATGATCATACCTAGATATTCTCATAACTATGCTCAATTCTGTCAATTGCTCCACAATAATTTATTCACCCACCGTAGAATACTTATGCTCTTGAGAGAAGCCACTAGTGAAACCTATGGCCCCCGGGTCTATTCTCATCATATCAATCTCCATCACTTTAATCTTGCTTTGCTTTTTTTCTTTGCCTTTTACTTTTCACTTTGCATCTCTATACCAAAAATACCAAAAATATTATCTCTATCAGATCTCACTCCCGTAAGTGACCGTGAAGGGATTGACAACCACTAATCGCGTTGGTTGCGTTGAGCTATTGTTTTGTGCAGGTACAAGGGACTCGAGAGTAGCCTCCTACAGGATTGATACCTTGGTTCTCAAAAGCTGAGGGAAATACTTACGCTACTTTGTTGCATCATCCTCTCCTCTTCGGGGAAATCCAACGCAGTGCTCAAGAGGTAGCAATCATCAATGAAGCAAACATAGTACTTAAAACCCCCGGAAGATGGCAAAGCAGACCCCCAAACATCGGTATGGATAAGCTCAAGTGGTGATGTAGAAACACGAGTGGAATAATTATATGGTAATTGGTGACTCTTAGTGTCGGTGTCAAAACCGGCGGATCTCGGGTAGGGGGTCCCGAACTGTGCGTCCAGGCGGATGGTAACAGGATACAAGGGACACGAAGTTTTACCCAGGTTCGGGCCCTCTCGATGGAGGTAAAACCCTACGTCCTGCTTGATTAATATTGATGATATGGGTAGTACAAGAGTAGATCTACCACGAGATCAAGGAGGCTAAACCCTAGAAGCGAGCCTATGGTATGATTGTTGTATGTTGTCCTACGGACTAAAGCCCTCCGGTTTATATAGACACTGGAGAGGGTTAGGGTTACACAAAGTCGGTTACAATGGTAGGAGATCTAAATATCCGCATCGCCAAGCTTGCCTTCCACGCCAAGGAAAGTCCCTTCCGGACACGGGACGAAGTCTTCAATCTTGTATCTTCATAGTCCAAGAGTCCGGCTGAAGCTTTAGTCCGGCCATCCGGACACCCCCTAATCCAGGACTCCCTCAGTAGCCCCTGAACCAGGCTTCAATGATGACGAGTCCGGCGCGCAGATTGTCTTCGGCATTGCAAGGCGGGTTCCTCCTCCAAGTACTTCATAGAAGATTTTGAATACAAACGACAGTGTCCGACCCTGCAAAATAAGTTTCCACATATTGCCATAGAGAGAATAATATTTACACAAATCTAATCTGCTGACGTATTCCGTAGTGTGACATCACACCACGGCCAAGTCTTTATTCGAATCGTTTTCACTCCCTCACCTCAGCGCATTTCGTGAGGCGGTTTCCTTGGCATGTCTTGTCAAAGCAGAGATCGTGTCCCCTTATTTATGGGATTCTCATCATTACGGACGTGGGTAACCCAACCGCGCCATTTATCACGGTGCTTGGGAGATAAGCGAGTTTTACCAGGCTGGTGGAGACGCTCAGCCGCATCCGCCCATATAAAGGGATAAGGATCCACCTTTTTACCTATGCCTTCTTCCTCCTTTGCCTATCCATCTTCCGCGTACTCAAGCTCCAGCGCCCAAGCCCGCACTTCCCACCTCAACCTTCTCCAGCCATGTCCGGAGCAGGAGGCAAGTGGATGGTCTCCTCCGTTACGGAGGGGCACGACAAAAAACTGAGGAAAGCCGGATACTTGTCTAACAACATCGCGCACCGGCTTCCCGAAGAGGGGCAGCTCCTCCCCACCCCAAGGCCCCATGAGAGGGTAGTATTCCTTCGCCATTTCCTCCGCGGACTGGGTTTTCCTCTCCACCCGTTCGTCCGGGGGCTCATGTTCTACTATGGCCTAGATTTCCACGATCTGGCCCCGAACTTCGTCCTCAACATCTCGGCGTTCATCGTCGTGTGTGAGGCTTTCCTCTGCGTCCACCCCCATTTCGGCCTATGGCTCAAGACTTTAAACGTCAAGCCCAAGGTGGTGCGCGGCAACCAGGCGGAGTGCGGAGGTGCCATGGCGGGCAAGATAGCCAACGTCCTATGGCTCGAGGGCTCCTTTGTGGAGACCCTGAAGGGGTGGCAATCGAGTTGGTTTTACATCACCGAGCCGCGCGATCCCGAATGGGTCGCAGCCCCGGAGTTCCGGTCCAGACCCCCTACGCGGCTCACGTCTTGGAAAGAGACGGGCCTATAGTGGGGCAATAAAGGAGAGGTAACCGGACTGCAAAAATGCATCCAAACCTTGGTGAACAAGCAACTCAAGCTTGTCAACGTAGTCCAGGTTATGCTCATCCGCTGGATCCTCCCATGTCAACAACGGGCTTTCAATCTGTGGGAGTTCGACCCGGCGCAGCACCAAACCCTGAACAGGCTCTTCGACACGACATACGAAGACGCCTGGAAGGTGCTATTCAAAGGCTTCGAGGCTCCCGCATCCGCTTCCGAGGACCGCGGATTCAGCACGCAGCTTCCCGCTAGTGCGGTAAGCTATTTTTACCTTTTACAGGATGTTGGTTTTCCATACTTTGACTCTATGCGGGATCTAAACTCCCTTTCCTTTGACAGGATTGGCTGGCGAAGTCCGGACAGATCGACTGTCCGGCCCCTTTGCCCGAAGACCCAGCCGATGCTCGCTTAGTGAAGTTGCTGGCTCCGGCACCTTACGTGGTGCCGGATAACAAGGCCAAGAAGAGGGCGACAGGGACTCGAAAGAGTTCCCGGCGCCCGAAGGTGTCGGATTCATGATCTGACGAATCCGAGACGCGCTCCTCCCGTGAAAACGAGGAGGAGGAAGAGGAAACCTCTCCCCCTCCAGTGGGGGGAGGAAAGAAAAGGAAGGTCGCCCCGACCGGGGAGGCCGAAGGGTCCAAGAAGGGGAAGACCCTTCCTCCGGACTACCCCAACGACGCCGACGTCGACGAAGAGGAGTGGCCGCGCAGGGCCAAGCATCCGGCGGAATCGTAAGCATCCGGACACCCGAATAATTCATAGCATTCCTTTATTGCACAACCTTTCCTTATGTCGAATATATCTATGCAGTGCGCCCAAGGCCGGGCTTGACGAGTCGTCGAGCTGCTCCCTGGATTCATCGGACGTGAATTCACTTCCGCCCGCTACCTCCCCCCGCCCTACAGGTGATGCCGAGGTGGCGTCCCAATAGGCTCCAAGCCAGAGGGAGGTGGTCCTGGAGGCGCCACAAGGCGACCTTCCGGACTCCAGGAGTAAAGGGGATAAAACCCCCCAAGGCTCCAAGTCTGGCTTTGAGCCGGACACCGCGCCGAAATCGTCAACGGTTTCGGACCGCGGTAGGCGAACTCCTTCCAAGAGGAGCAAGCCTACTGAGCCGGCGGCCCCCGTCCAACCGGAGGCGCCGAACAATCTGCTGGAGGTGCTTAACGGCGCCTCCATCGACGAGGAGCACCGCACTATTATGAGTGTGGTGATCCAGAAGGTTCAGTCCGCCAAGAGCGGACTGACTGAAGCTTGTGCCAGCCTTCTAACAGGCTTCGAGGTAAGTAAAAAATATTACCACATAGACAGTAGCCCCTGATGCCCTATTTGGTGTTCGGAAAGAAAAGCCGAATAGAGGATCTAATAAAATTCGCAGGAGTCTAACAGAAAAAGAGTCAATATGCGTATGCAGGCTTCACTGCTGGCGACCACCGCACTTACTGCGAAGGTGGGCACACTGAAGCAGGGCCTCGAGCGGACCGAGCAAGAGCTCGGCCTTGCCAAACAGCAGCTCGAGGAGAAAGAAGGTAAGAAATACCTTATAGAAAAAGAAAATATAAAAGTGCAATTGCAAAAATATGACATGATTAACATGGTTATTGTAGGGGCCACAACTGAGGTGGCGACCCTCAAGCAAGCGCTGGCCGAGGCCGAGAAGAAAGCGGCTGCGGAGCGTGCCGAGCGGGAGAAATATGAGGCACAAGTTGGCGAGGTACGGCAAGCGCTCCAGGTTCTCATGGAAAAACATGAGAGTTTGGAGCTTGACTCAAAGACGCGAGCGTCCGAACTCACGACGGCTATTGAAAATGCCAAATCTGCCAAGGCCGAATCCCAGAAGGCCCTCCAGGAGTTGGATGCGGTGAAAAAGATAGCGGCGGGTAAGGCATTCTTTATGCAAAGCAAACATGTAAAAGTGAGCTTCTTTTTACTTACCTGAATCCGGAGCTCTCCAGGAGCATTCGAAGATCTTCCCCGTAGCGTGTCCGATGCCGCCACATTCTACCGAGCCGAGGAGGGCAGCTCGACGGAGAAGGTGTTCTGGTCTCAGTATGCTGAGGCCGGACATCCAGTGCCCCTGAGCGACCAGCTGAAGCAGCTGGTCGAGCTCCACAAGGCGGCCGAACAGACAATGAAGGGCCTCATAGTTCAGCTGTGGCCTGGAGAGGCTCTGCCTGGGAGCTACTTCGGGCTGGTGCGGCGGCTGGTGGAGGCCTGTCCAAGGCTCGAGGTCATCAAGCGCTCCGTTTACATTGAAGGTGCCCGTAGGGCCCTTGCCCGCGCTAAGGTGCACTGGGGCAAGCTGGATGGTGAGAAGCTTGTGAAGGACGGGCCACCGCCGGGGAAGGAGCATCGCAAGCCCGAGAACTATTATAAGGACGTTCTGAAGGGTGCCCGCCTTGTGGCGGATGAATGTTCCATGGATGTAATTTTGGAGTAAACTCGCTCGTGTTACCCTGTGTGCTAAAAACTTGTTCATGTGCGCTTAAGCAATGCGTTTTGAATTTAAAATATTACCTTTTGTGCGACCGTTTATCAAATTTGAGAGATGGCGAGTCGTCGGCTTCTACCCCCATGCCACTAGTGCTGGGGTGTTCGGGAGAAACCTGAGCGCTCTTTTTCCCATGTATGGGTCCTTCGAGGGAGGCGCTCAGCACAACGAACAAGGCAATCGTACTATAGTGCTTGAACACTCTCATTTAGCCATAGAATTCTATAATTTTAAATTTTGGCGAAGCCCCTAGTGTTCAGAAGACCGAATTCGGAGCGCTATCCATGCCTTTGGCTGGACAAAGCCGACTCCTCGCTCTAAGCGGCATAAGTCTTTAGGGACTCGAAAAACCTCTCGAACAGCGACCAGTCTCTCGCTTCATCATGACAGTCAGTTTTAGCTTTCTTTACTGAGGTGCTCCGCCCAGCTCAACTGGGGCACAATCGCAGTAGTTCTCCTAGTGCTACCTTAGCCGGTACAACGCAACATAAGGCACCAAAACATAGGAGCCGGGCAAACCCAACTATTGACCCAAGACATGATTCGGTGCCGATGCATATAATGCTATAAGTTCGGGGTGCCGCACTTGTTAAAGTGTTCGGACTTCTCACACCATATAAGGGGGTACTGAAGCCCCTGGCGTATTGACCGTACCAAAGTGTACGGGTGCAACATGTCGTTAATGAACATATATTTATAAAAAACAGTAATGCGAAAGTAAACAAAAGCTATGCATTGTTTATAGAAAGGCTGCGATCGAAGCGGAACGATACAAATAGTGCGATAAGCAAAAGCGGGACTATTTAACATGTCCTTTCCAGGGGCAGGCTGCGGAATAGTATGCAAAACAGGTATACTGCTCGTGATAGAGACCACCTGGGAGTTATATAGTGCGGCATAGCTTTTCTGCTTCCCTGGTTCTTGCATCGTTTGAGCGGCAGTTGGATTGCCGAACAGGTCTTCCGAAGTATGGAGTCCTGAAAGTAAGAGAAAATAAAGAAATCAGCAGCCCCTAGTGCGGTTTAAGCCGTGTTTCGGGCGCGCCGTGATGGTGCCCCTCCCCCTGTGCCCATGGTATTTCGAGAGCGTAGTTATGTACGCGAGGCACTGGTTTTGCTAGTTCGTGAGGGCTGGTGTTGGGTCCGCGTTGCTATGCCTGCTCGGAACGTGCCAGGCGGTCTTGTTGTAGGTTACTCCGGGCGTGCTTGACGATGTCCGAACGTTTAACGGCCGGACTGGAGAGCTGCCTTGAGAGGCTACTTTGTACTTCCGCTGCGAGGGCCGCGGTGTGCTCCTCCGTTCGGAGGAGCGTTCGGTGTTTCCATTGACCGTGATTACTCCTCGAGGGCCTGGCATCTTGAGCTTAAGGTATGCATAGTGCGGCACCGCATTGAACTTTGCGAATGTGGTTCGCCCGAGCAGTGCGTGATAGCCACTGTGGAACGGGACTATGTCGAAGATTAACTCCTCGCTTCGGAAATTGTCCGGAGATCCGAAGACCACTTCAAGTGTGACTGAGCATGTACAGTTGGCCTCTACACCTGGTATGACGCCTTTAAAGGTCGTTTTGGTGGGCTTAATCCTCGAGGGATCTATGCTCATTTTCCGCAATGTATCCTGGTAAAGCAGGTTTAGGCTGCTACCGCCGTCCATAAGGACTCTTGTGAGATGAAATCCGTCAATAATTGGGTCTAGAATCAATGCTGCGAATCCGCCATGACGGGTGCTAGTGGGGTGGTCCCTTCAACCGAAGGTGATCGGGCAGGAGGACCATGGGTTGAACTTTGGGGCGACTGGCTCCATCGCATATACGTCCCTTAACACACGCTTCCGCTCCCTCTTGGGGATGTGGGTTGCGTATATCATGTTTACCGTCCGCACTTGTGGGGGAAAACCCTTCTGTCCACTGTTGTTCGGCGGCCGGGGCTCCTCCTCGTCATCGCTACGCAGCCCCTTGCCTCTATTTTCGGCATTTAGCTTGCCTGCCTGCTTGAACACCCAACAATCTCTGTTGGTGTGATTGGCTGGCTTTTCGGGGGTGCCATGCATTTGGCACAAGCGGTCGAGTATTCGGTCCAAACTGGACGGGCCTTGAGTATTTCTTTTGAATGGCTTTTTCCGCTGACCGTATTTATAGCCTCTGAATTCGGCATTGACTGTCGTATCCTCGTTGCTGTCGCTGTTAACGCGGTGTTTTTGCTTGTTGCGACGCGACCTGCCACTGTTGTCCTTGGTATCCGAATTACCAAGGCTCTTGGTCAAGTTATTGCTACGAGCTAGCCAGCTATCTTCTCCCGCGCAAAAGCGGGTCATGAGCGTCGTGAGTGTTGCCATGGATTTCGGCTTTTCCTGTCCAAGGTGCCAGGCAAGCCACTCGTCGCAGATATTATGCTTGAAGGCTGCTAGGGCCTCAGCGTCCGGACAGTCGTCTATTTGGTTTTACTTTGTTAGGAACCGTGTCCAGAATTGCCTGGCCGATTCCTCTGGCTGCTGAATTATGTGGCTTAGGTCATCAGCATCTGGTGGTCGCACATAGGTGCCCTGGAAATTGTCGAGGAATGCGGCTTCCAGGTCCTCCCAACACCCGATTGATTCTGCTGGCAAGCTGTTAAGCCAATGCCGAGCTGGTCCCTTGAGTTTGAGTGGGAGGTATTTGATGGCGTGTAGATCGTCGCCGCGGGCCATGTGGATATGAAGGAGATAATCCTCGATCCATACCGCGGGATCTGTTGTGCCATCGTATGATTCGATGTTCACGATTTTGAAACCCTCAGGGATTTGATGATCCATTACTTCATCTGTGAAGCATAGGGGGTGTGCGGCGCCTCTGTATTGGGCTATATCACGATGCAACTCAAATGAGCTTTGTCTATTGTGTCTGGCCCGACCGGATTTATTATATCCGGAGTGACGATCACCCTCACGTGCCATGGGGCGTCCGCGCGATCCATAGATCGATCTTGTTTGCTTTGCCTTGTCCTCCAATATATCTCGCAGGTCTGGCGCATTTTCCCGTGCCTTAAAATGTTTTGAACAGCGCCGGGGTGCGGCTGGAGTGGAGGGCCGAGAGGCCTCTCTGTCGCGGCCACGAGGTGGCCGATCGGCCGTATCATGCGCTGGTGATGTAGGTTTAGGTGCTTCCTCGTTTAATCAGGGTAGCAGCCTGCGCTTGGGGTAGCTCTTGGAGGGGCGTTCGAGTTCATACTCTTCGGTCACAAGGACTTCAGTCCATCTGTCGGCTAGCAAATCCTGATCAGCTCTAAGCTGTTGCTATTTTTTCTTAAGGCTGCTTGCCGTGGCCATAAGCCTGCGTTTAAAACGCTCTTGTTCAACGGGATCCTCTGGCACGACGAATTCGTCGTCGTCGAGGCTTGCCTCGTCTTCGGAGGGAGGCATATAATTATCATCCTCGACCTCTTTGTCTGTCGCTCTCTCGTGAGGGCTGGCTTCTCCATCCTCCTGCGCTGAGTCTTGCTGGAGGGGGTGTTCTTCGGCGCTATCCGGAGCATTATTATCTCCTATGCCGGAATCACCGTTTTTGCTTTGGTGGGATTTAGAGCGGCGCCGCTGACGCCGGCGCTTAGGCTGTTTCTTGGAGGGGTCATCCTCTGTTGTTCCATCGCCATCTCCTTCTTTTGGGGTATCCACCATGTATATGTCATACGACGAGGTGGCTTTCCAGTGCCCTATAGGTGCTGGTTCTTGGTCGTCTCCTACATCGGCGTCCATACCGCCGATGTCTTCAGAGTCGAAGTCGAGCATGTCGGTTAAATCATCGATAGTGGCTACAAAGTGGGTGGTGGGTGGGCTTTG
Organism: Aegilops umbellulata; assembly: GCA_032464435.1. Taxonomy (NCBI): domain Eukaryota; kingdom Viridiplantae; phylum Streptophyta; class Magnoliopsida; order Poales; family Poaceae; genus Aegilops; species Aegilops umbellulata. Next base: position 366,077,340 of record CP136058.1, read on the forward strand.
AATTTCTTCGTCGTCCGTATCCCAACCTTGCTGACTGCAGTTCGGCCAGGGCTCTCCTGATAAAGAGAGAGAGAGAGACTTTAATGACTTCAGAATATCGCCAAAGGGCCAGTGCTGAAAGATGTCCGTGGTGGTAAACTCCATGATCGGCGCCCAATCGTATTCGATCGGTAGGGGCGTGGAGGGCTTGGAGTCCGGAGAGGAGTCCGGCCCTACGGAGTCACGGGCCTTGTGGAGTGCGGGGCTGGTTTTCGGCTCGATCGCCGTTGGGATGGCAGCCCCCGAGGCGGCGTCCAACCACTCGTCCTCGATCGACGCAGTTGGTTCCGAATCAAGGGTCGGAACCGATGCGTGCGCGGCCTCCAGGGCACTGTTCGGCGGCAGAGCTAGATCATGCCCATCGCGACAGTGCGGCGCGCTCGGCTGTGGCTCGAATCCGTCAAAGATCAAGTCCCCGCGGACGTCAGCCGTGTAGTTTAAACTTCCAAATCTGACCTGATGTCCAGGGGCGTAGCTTTCGATCTACTCCAGATGGCCAAGCGAATTGGCCCGCAGTGCGAAGCCGCCGAAGACGAAGATCTGTCCGAGGAGAAAAGTCTCACCCTAGACTGCATCGTTATTGATGATCAGAGGAGCCATCGGGCCTAAAAGCGATGACACAGAGGAACTCTCAATGAAAGCACCAATGTCGGTGTCAAAAACGGCGGATCTCGGGTAGGGGATCCCGAATTGTGCGTCTAGGCAGATGGTAACATGAGACAAGGGACACGAAGTTTTACCCAGGTTCGGGCCCTCTCGATGGAGGTAAAACCCTACGTCCTGCTTGATTAATATTGATGATATGGGTAGTACAAGAGTAGATCTACCACGAGATCAAGGAGGCTAAACCCTAGAAGCTAGCCTATGGTATGATTGTTGTATGTTGTCCTACGGACTAAAGCCCTCCAGTTTATATAGACACCAGAGAGGGTTAGGGTTACACAAAGTCGGTTACAATGGTAGGAGATCTAAATATCCGCAGCCAAGCTTGCCTTCCACGCCAAGGAAAGTCCCTTCCGGACACGGGACGAAGTCTTCAATCTTGTATCTTCATAGTCCAGGAGTCCGGCTGAAGGTATAGTCCGGCCATCCGGACACCCCCTAATCCAGGACTCCCTCACTTAGCACGCTGACAAGCATCACAAACGGAAGACTCAATGTTTGGAGAGCACAACAATTTATTGGAGCTAAGAATGGTATGAACTATTTTAATCAAAGGATGACCAAGACACCGATGCCACTGCTCGGTAGTCAGCCTAACGCCGGAAGACGCATGACGTCCATAAGCTACGAAACGGCTGGACGGAAGAGGGTAGAGGCCGCCAAGACTCCTGCCGTGAAGAAGCATTTTCTCCATGACCTTGTCCTTGACATAGAAAAAGAATTTATGAAAGTCAACGAAGATTTTATTGTCAGAAACAAGGCGATAGACAAAGAGCAAATTAGTGCTAAGTTCAGGAACAAGAAGAATATTTTTGAGTTCAATTGGGGCGGATGAACCAGGTAAACGAGAGTGGCCAACATGCGTAATAGACATACCTGCACCGTTGGCGACTTGCACTTGATCCATGCCGGTGTAGCGCTCCTGGATGTTCATCCGGCTCAATTCGTTGGTGAGATGATCAGTGGCACCGGTGTCGAAGAGCCAAGGTTGGCTGGGGCCAGGTTGGTAAGAGGCAGAATTGCCAGTACGATTCTCGTCATATTGGAACGCGTGGTTGTAGCGTTGTTTGCACTGGAGAGCCTCATGCCCCCAGTACCGACAAACTTGACAGCGGGGGCGCTCGCGCCGGTTGTTGCGCCTGCCACCACTGTTGCCCTGTCCTCCTCCGCTGTTGCCACCACCACCGCCCCCTTGGTTGTAGCGGTTGTTACTGCGGGAGGCCTGCTGGCCGCCGTTGTACTGACCGCCTCCTTGCGGGCTAGTAGGGCGACCCCCGGAGTGGCCGTCATTGGCGGTGTCAGTGAAGGTGTACCCCCCTCCACGGCCGTCGCCTTGCCGCGCCACGGTGTTAGCGAAGGTGGAGAACTCGAGGGTGAAGGCGTTCTGCTCCTTGAGGGACTCGCAGGAGAGGACCATGGAATAGAAGTCCGACAAACTGAGGTTTTCAGCGCCGGCGGCAGCCAGCACCGTGAGAGAGTGCCGGAGAGACTCGTACTGAGGCCCGAGACCGACGACGATGTAGTCGATCACCTCAGCATCAGAGAGAGGCGACCCCACCTGGGCCATGGCGTACACGAAACCCTTCATCTAGTGAAAGTAAGTAGCGGCGGTGAGGTCATTCTTCTTCAGCGTCGAGAGTTGACGCAGCATCTGGCGCACCCCTGCCCTGTTCTGCGCCGAGAACATGGACTCGAGGCACGCCCACACAAACGACGCGGTGGTGCGGCCGATGACATGGCCGAGAATCTCCTCCGTCATGGCGCCGACGAGGATGCTGAGGACACGCTGATCTGTGTAGAACCAAAAGGCGTAGTCTGGATTGGGCTTGGTCACGGCCTTGGCACCGTCTCCTTCGATGATCGTGGCTGGAGGCGCCCTACAGGAACCGTCCAGGAAGCCGTACCAACCCTGGCCGACGATGTTGGGGACGACCTGCATCTTCGAGAGAAGAAAGTTGGTGCGATCTAGATGCACCGTGATAGTGTTGATGTTGTGGCTGGAAGGGACGGAGATGAGAGCGCCGGCGGGGATGGATAGGGTGGAGGACAAGGCCAGCGTGTTGGTAGAAGTGGAGAACTGCAACATGTAGGTCACCGCGTCGGATGGCTGCGGCGGCGGCATGAAGGGCGGTAGCGGCGGCTAGAAGACGGCGGCGGCGGAAGCGCAGGAGTAGGAAGAAAAACCCTAGGTCGATCGACCCGCTCTGTATACCAACCTCGATATGCTTCGTGCGGGCGTGGAAAACCGGATTGGCGGATAAGTATGTGGCGCCAACGTTGTCACACCATAAAACAGGAGGGTGAGAAAGAAACACACCAAGCTCCTTCAACACCGACTGTATCCATATAGCCTCAGCGGTGCCATTGGCCAAAGCCTTGTGCTCTGATACCAAGTCAAAAAGGATTATTTGCCGTGGTTAGCCCCAACCGGCTGACATCTCTTTATATTGATAGATCAACTTGTACAACAAGGAAATACAACGGTATACAATACCTAAATATACACGTACACGTATACACATAAATACAACTCTAACAGCCGGGTCTTTCTGTTGGAAATATGCCCTAGAGGCAATAATAAATTGGTTATTATTATATTTCCTTGTTCATGATAATCGTTTATTATCCATGCTATAATTGTATTGATAGGAAACTCATATACATGTGTGGATACATAGACAACACCATGTCCCTAGTAAGCCTCTAGTTGACTAGCTCGTTGATCAATAGATGGTTACGGTTTCCTGACCATGGACATTGGATGTCGTTGATAACGGGATCACATCATTAGGAGAATGATGTGATGGACAAGACCCAATCCTAAGCCTAGCACAAAGATCGTGTAGTTCGTATGCTAAAGCTTTTCTAATGTCAAGTATCATTTCCTTAGACCATGAGATTGTGCAACTCCCGGATACCATAGGAATGCTTTGGGTGTATCAAACGTCACAACGTAACTGGGTGGCTATAAAGGTACACTACAGGTATCTCCGAAAGTGTCTGTTGGGTTAGCACGAATCGAGACCGGGATTTGTCACTCCGTGTGACGGAGAGGTATCTCTGGGCCCACTCGGTAGGACATCATCATATGCGCAATGTGACCAAGGAGTTGATCACGGGATGATGTGTTACGGAACGAGTAAAGAGACTTGCCGGTAACGAGATTGAACAAGGTATCGAGATACCGATGATCGAATCTCGGGCAAGTGCAATACCGCTAGACAAAGGGAATTGTATACGAGATTGATTGAATCCTTGACATCGTGGTTCATCCGATGAGATCATCGTGGAACATGTAGGAGCCAACATGGGTATCCAGATCCCGCTGTTGGTTATTGGCCGGAGAGTTTTCTCGGTCATGTCTACATGGTTCCCGAACCCGTAGGGTCTGCACACTTAAGGTTCGATGATGCTAGGGTTATAGGGAAGGTATGTACGCGGTTACCAAATGTTGTTCGGAGTCCCGGATGAGATCCCGGACGTCACGAGGAGTTCCGGAATGGTCCGGAGGTAAAGATTTATATATAGGAAGTATCGTTTTGGCCATCGGAAGTGTTCTGGGCATCGCTGGTAGTGTACCGGGACCACAGGAAGGGTCCGGGGGTCCACCGGGAGGGGCCACCAGCCCCGGAGGCCTACATGGGCCAATAGTGGGAAGGGACCAGCCCCTAGGTGGGATGGGGCGCCTCCCACCAAGGCCCAAGGCGCCTCCAAGAGGGGAGGGGGCAAACCCTAGGGCAGATGGGACCTAAGGCCCACCCCAGGTGCGCCTCCCCCTCTCCCCCTTGTGGCCGCCACCCTAGATGGGATCTGGGGCTGCCGCACCCCTTGGGATGGGAACCCTAGAGGGGGCGCAGCCCCCTCCCCTCCCCCTATATATACTTGAGGTTTGGGGGCTGCCCAACATACGATTTGATCTCTCTCTTGGCGCAGCCCTACCTCTCTCCCTCCTCGTCTCTCGTAGTGCTTGGCGAAGCCCTGCTGGAGTTCCGCGCTCCTCCACCACCACCACGCCGTCGTGCTGCTGTTGGACGGAGTCTTCCTCAACCTCTCCTTCTTCCCTTGCTGGATCAAGGCGTGGGAGACGTCACCGGGCTGCATGTGTGTTGAACGCGGAGGTGCCGTCCATTCGGCACTAGGATCATCGGTAATTTGGATCACGACGAGTATGACTCCATCAACCCCGTTCACTTGAACGCTCCCGCTTAGCGATCTACAAGGGTATGTAGATGCACTCTCCTTCCCCTCGTTGCTAGGTTACTCCATAGATTGATCTTGGTGATGCGTAGAAAATTTTAAATTTCTGCTACGATCCCCAACACTTTCATCCCGCTTCCATTTTTTTAGGGCCATCTTGCTTCCGAGGCCTTTTCTTAGGGTCCGTTTGGTATAGAGGAAATTCGCACGAACATTTGACGGCTCGATTTTTATAGGAATTCTTGCCCGCGGTGCGATCAGTTCAGAGGAATCTTGATGGTCTCTTCAATTGAAAAGTTTCGCGAGCCTGTATTTTTCACAGGAAATTTAAAATCCGGCAAAACCTCATGTGTTATTTTCTCTCTTCCTCCATACCGAACGGAGCCTTAAGGCGAACGGATGAATCCAATGGGCCTTGGCTTGTCATGCAGAATATAATTTGGACGGTCAATAGGCTCGAACACCGTGGTTGGACCACCTATGGTGTTTGTCCTCTATGTGTACGCATCCTCCTTTGCCACTACCGCTTCTCTGTAAGGATGTGATACGACATGGTTGCTTGCTCCGTCTTCATGATGTCAAGTCCCGTGCTTGGAAGAGGGCGACAAGCGTCAAACATTGGCATCTAGGATCGCTGAAGCCTTGACCTCCATCTTCATGCTAGCCTCTTGGGGATTACTAAAGACCGTAAAGCTAGGGTCTTCTGCGGCTCGCCCCTACGGCCATTATGCGCAATATTAAGGAAGAAGTTAGTTTGTGGGTGAACATGGGCGCTAAGCAATTGGGCAATGTAATGTAATGTCGTAAGAGTGATGACCTTTTATTTTGAACCCTCTGTTGGGTTCCTTGTTTCGAACCTCTCTCTTTAGTTAATGAAAATGACAAATCTTTTATCTTCTTTTAAAAAAATAACTGCAATGGGCTATTTATTTATTGTTGAGAGACAAACAATGGGCTATATAGGGTGTCGGCGCACGGCAACCAAGGACCTCCTCGTCAGCGCATGTAGCACCAACATGACGCGGATGGGTTGTGGGTCACGTCACATTTGCTCGCTCGACTGTTCATGCTTGTTATTTAAAAAAAATGTTTTTTTGTATAATAAAAAAAATCATACATTCATCAAAAGTTAAGGGGAAAATAAATTATATTTAATTACATAGTTAATTGTTTTTGGTGCAGAAAAATGTAACTAACATAATTCAAATTATAGTAATTAAATTAACTAAACATTTTGGAGGTTGATAATTTATTTCTTACAGAAGAGTCAATCCTTCTTTTCTCACTTCAAGATTTATTATCTCCAGCCACCATTGAGGATGGAAATTTATTATCCGTCCCATATTAACTACTGCTCAGACATATATCTAGCTGTATTTCAATGTTAAATACCCGAGTTGGAGTGACAGTTAATATGGGAAGAAGGGAGTAATAAATAAGTTAAGCAAACTTGTTTAGTCGTCTTCTTTGAACTATGTCTCCATTCATATGATAGAAAAATCATATATTGCCATAAATACTTGATTTCTTTTATACATATTTCTCCATAGGTAGTAAGTTTTAATTAGTATAAAAAACTAAACCAATGACCATTCATGATTCCATCCATATTTGATCAATTCTCTTTAGCACTTTGCAATGAAAAGAGGAATTCCACATATGTATAAAAAACTATGAATTTGAAAAAAAAATCATAAATTATGAAAAAAGTTCAAGAAATTTTAAAAGACACAAATTTGAAAAATGTTAGTGAAATAACAATGCTTTGATTTCGATCTTTACTTCTTTCTTGGATGTCTGAAGTTTGTGTTCGCATTTCATCAAAGGAATAGTGGGATGTACCCACATGAAGAAAAGAGTTGCTCGAAATAAAAAATATTGGTGAATTAGAAAATTTTCATGAGTTCAAAAAATGTTTGAACATTAAAAGACACTAATTGGAAAAATGTTCATAGATTTTTAAAAATGTTTTCAATTTTTAAGAAAATATTCAAGGCTTTTTGTAAAGTAGTTAAAAACGAATCACGAATTAAGAAAATGATAAAAAAACAAGCAATGTTCATGGATTTTAGATAAGCTAACAAATTTGATAAAACTTCACATATTAAAAAAATATAAAAGAAAAGGAAGAATAAAAAAACGAAGAAAAAAGCAAAGGAAAAAAGAAAAGAAAAGACAAAAACCCCATCACTAAGGTTCTGAAAGCGGCCCCAAAAAAATAGGAAAAGTGGGTTGACCCAGAAACACACTAGGTTCTGAAAGCGGCCCCAAAAAAATAGGATAAACTAGGGTGTGCGCCCCATACAGACAGACCTCTATCGGCCTCTTGTTTTCTCAAAAAAAAAAAAAAACTCTATTGGCATCTTAAGGATTTCCCTGTGACTGACCAAAGCGGACACCACCATGCTGTTTCGGCCGTCCCAGTGCAGGGGCTCGGGGCACCTTGTTTCCTTCTTTTCATTTTTTTTCACTTTTTCATTGTTTACTGAAATTGAGAATTTATTCAAGACTTCGAAAAATGCTAATAAATTTCAAGGATGCTCATAAATTAATTAAATGATCAAGAATTTTAATAATATTCTAAAATATTTAAAAGTTTTCGCAAATTTTCAAAATATTATTGGACTTAAAATGTTCTTGAAATTCAGAAAAACTTTTGCATACTTCAAAAATCACGAATTGAAAAAATTGTTCGCAGCAGTCAAAAAACATATTCACAAATTCGAGTTTTTATTCACTAATGTTAAAAAATGTTCACGTATCCAAAAAATGTTCACCAATTCAAAAGGATCTTGAAAATTCCAAAAATGTTCGTGAATTTCAAATGTGTTCATGAACTTTAATATTTTTTCATATGTTTTCTAAAGAAGAACGAAAAACAAATTAAAACAAGGTCAAAGCCAGGAAAAACCAACAAAAAAGCAAAGGAAAGGGAAATGGAAAGGTTTTTGAAGCTTCTTAAAACAGGTAGGGAAAGTGGACTGGACCACTCACACACCGATAGTCCTACATGCATGGTAAGTAGGTAAATGCTTGTACCCGGCGGACCGGTTGAACATTGCGCCGGTTGCGCACGGGCGTCATGAGTATGCATCTCAAGTGGGACCTATCCACCGCCCTCCCTTCACCTTATCTTCTCAGAGGCTCAAGCGACCACATCCACTAATCTCATTCCATGACGCTCACATCTCCTCCGCTTTTGCGGCTCTGCTCCACCTCATCTCGCACGCCGCCGTCGAGATCCTCTACCACCGGCGACGTGATGCCATGGTACCACCGGCGACGTGATGCCGGCTGGCCATGGCCACCACCACCTGTTTGTTCTATCCCTGCCATGGCTGCTCTACCAAACACCACCGCGACGAGCTGCGCCAGCGGGCGTGGTGAGGCGAGCCCATGGATGTGAGGCTGTGGTGCGACCGGCCTGCGGCGGAGCCTGTTGCGTCCTTGGATCGGTGTGGGGATTTGCTTCAACCAGCGAGGATGGTGGTGGGGTGGCGACCGTAGTGGGTTGTGGTAAGTTGCTGTCATTTTTTTATTTTTGCTGGAAACACTTTCGATTTTTGCTGGAATCAGTTTCTCGATTTGCTGCATCAGGAGAGGATAGTGCTAGGCGGCCACGACGGCGGGGGTGCCATGTTTTTTGCTGCACAGGATTTTTGCTGGAACCAGATTTTTGTCCTGCTGCAATCGGTGAGGATTGTGTTGGGGCAGCTACAACGACGACGCCATGCCTTTTTTGCTGCATTGATTTCTTTTGCTGGAAACCCCTTTTTTCAATTTTCCTGAAACTATATGATTTTTTTTGTTGGAACTATGTTTGTTTTTTGCTGGAACCATATCAATGTGTTTCGCTCAAAAAACATCATTTTTGCTGGAACCACATTATTATTTGCTGGAACCATATCAATTATTTGTTGGAACCATGTGTTTTGCTTTTCAAACTAGCGTTGCTATTTTTTGTTGCAACAGAGGAGCGCCGACGGCGACGACGAGCAGCGGGCGACCTACGGTGGGGAGTCAGCGAAGCTTCGAGGTCGTGCGGGCAAGGATCGATGACGTTCGTGGTGTGTTTTTTATCCGTGCATGCGAGGCAGAAAGACAGGGAGGGAAAAGGAAAAAGAAAAGAGATCTAACGGTTCACAGCTTTTAGATCGGGTGGCTAGCAGCTGACCGGCCGAAAGGTTAGGCCGGTGCGCCGGCGCCTAATAGTGCCCCGGTAAGTAACATAGGGTCTACGGGATTCACTCACACTAATTATCTAACCCCGTAAATTTCAGGTTTGTGGGCCCCCTTTTCCTCTCTAATCCAACCAGAAATAGCCAACTAACATCAATCCATAGAATTCGTAGAACCTCGTCACACACGTAGGGCTAAACTGAGTTGTGCACCCCGTATGAACTTATCTTTGCTTGGCTCTTAAAATTTTCCTCACGACCAAACGCGAGCACCCTATACGGTCTCGGCCAGCCTAGTGCAGGGCACCTTATTTCGTTTGTCTTTGTTTGTTCTGCATTTACTTTGTCTTTTATTTTACACCAAAATTAAAAAATTCAAGGTGAATTTAAGAAATGCACATCGATTTTTAGTTTTTTTAACGATTTTTTAAAAAATATTTCTTTAAAAGTTCATGAATTTTCCTGATTTAAAAAAAATCTTAGTTTTCAAAATTGTTCCCAAAATTAAAATAAATACTCATGAATTCATAAAATATTATCAGATTTCAAAAGTAGTAACCAAATTTAGAAACTATTTTGCTAAACTTCAACACTTCCACGAAAGCTTTGATAATCTTCCTGAAATCAGTGGGAGCAAACAGCCTATGGAGCCCAACGTGGGCCGGCTGAATCCGCTGGCGGTTCGCGTTTGATTAGCACACCCGCCCTACGCGCGCCATGTTCTACCTAACTAATTTTTTGAGGGGTTACCCCAGAGAGCTCCTGTTCGACGCTCGTTTGCGTCAAACAGAGGAGGTTTCGCTGAAGGTTTCGCGCAAACGGGCCGGGCCCATTCCTAGGAGCCGAGCGAACGTAATAAAGACGGAAAATTACTAACGTAGAATGGAGTCGAACCCTCGACCTAACTCTGGATAACAGCGTTGCCAACCATTGCATCTAGGGACTGCGCATGTCTTAAATTACGGCGCCACTCTTAAAGTCCTATGTTCACCGGCAGTTCCGTTTTTTAACCTTCCTTCAGAAAAATGAATGCTGTTTTCTTGAACAAATTTCAAAACTAGAACAAAACTTTAAACATATTTTTGTTAAACATGAATACAACTATGAAATTCCAAACTTTTATTGATTCTTTTATGTAGGATAAACAAATTTTAGTTATATATTGAACTTTTTGTAATATACACTGAACAACTTTTAACTACACATTGAACATTTTTGTAATAAACACCGAACAAATATTTGAAACACATTGAACTTTTTTGTGATATACAATGAACATTTTTTAAATATACATTGAACATTTTGGGTAATATACGCTGTATAATTTTTAAATATACATTGAACATTTTATGTAATATACGCTGAACAATTTTTAACTACACATTGAACATTTTTTTGATATACACTAAACAAAATGTAACTGCATGTTGAACAATTTTGTGATATACGATGAACAACTTTTTGAATTTTGAACAAATTTTTAAAAAGTGAACAAAAATTTGAAACTATGAACAATTTTAGAAATCATGAACAACATAAAAACGTTTTTGAAAACAAAGGATAAAATAAAAACGAAAAAGGAAAGGAAAAAAGAGAAAGAAATAGAACTAGAAACAGAAAAAAAATGAAACAAAAACAAAAAAGAAAAAGAAAAGGAAACAGAAAACAGAGAAAGCCAGATAATCGGCAAAAAGAAAAAAAACAGGAAAAAATCGGTTGAGGGACTTTTCTAGAAGGTTCCCAAAACCAGTTTGCCTTCTTTGACGCTGGAACTGGGCAGGCACATTCGCGGTGCTCTCTCGAGCGCTTCAGCGGAAGCGCAGAACCTCGACGCTCGCGAGCGTCAAATAGGAAACGCCGATACCCCAACACCCCCCCCCCCCCCCCTCTCTCTCTCTTCCCGCTGCAAACCATTTCGGCCGGCCCATCTTGCTCCTTTCCTTCGGCCGGCCCATCTTGCTCCTTTCCCCTTTTTTGCAGGTTCTAGAACCTCCCCAAACCCTTTTTCCTTTTTTTTGTGTGTGTTGTTCCTTCCGTTTTTTCTTTTTCCGTACCTCTTTTAGTTTTATTTTTTATTTCCCTTTTACTATCTTTTTCGTTTTTTGATATATGGTTTTTACCAAATTTAAAACCATTTTTTAAAATTTGAACAATTTTTAAAATAAGTGTTTTTTGGCAATTTTTCCATCGAATTCAAAACTTTCATTGAAATAAAAATAATAATTTATTGAAAAACTGCATAATTTTTTTCCCAAAATGTCTGTAAAATTATAAAATGGTCGTCAAATTCAAAATATGTTCTCCAAAGAAAAATTAGTTCATCAAAATAAAAATGTTTTCGTCCAAAAAATTGTTCATCATATTCAAATATTTATAAAGTTAAAAAATGTTCAGCGACTTAAAAATGTCTTTCAACTCAAAATTTGTTCACCAAATTCAGAAAGAATACATTAAATTTAATTTTGCTCATACCAAAATATTCAGCGATATTAAAAAAATGTTCATAAAAATCATCAAAATTATGAAAATGTTCATTTTGTTTTAGAAATTGGAAGACTATTCTGAATTCGTGAACATTGTTTTAAATTTGTGAATAGTTTTTCATTTGTGAACATCTTTTTACAATTCAAAACTTGTGGGCTGCACGCTCGATTCTTTCCCAACGTGCAGGTCGCTATATAGGAGGTCCCGGCGCAATAGGGATTATTGTATTGGATGCCCCTAAGAAGATTCTATACGCCTGCCGGCCTGCGTGCTACAATATCCAAAATAGAGGGAGAGAGAGGGGGGGGGGGGACATGAGAGTAGGTGAGTTTACACCCTCAAAATTCGACAACCCTCGAGCACATGCCTCACGCACTTTACGTGAACGGCGGTCGAGTAACTGGACGGGGGAATCAGGCATATCCTAAATGGCGCTCGCTGCGCCCGTTACAGTACTATGCGCAATCGGGCCCACACCCCCCTGCTGCGCTGGGCCGGCCCATTGTCATTTTTTTTCTTCTGTTTCAAACTGAATCAACGCAAAAAATGGTGTGTTTGAATCTGGGAATTCTGCTGAATCCAAGCAAACCTTTGTGTTGCGTAAGGTTCCTCTCCCTAATGGCAGCTCACCATATAGGAATCTGGGAATTGTATACAATCTCAGATATGTAATTTGAATCTGTCTGAGAGAGAGAGAGAGAGTGAGAGAGAGAGAGAGAGAGAGGAAAACATGAGAGTAGGTGAGTTTACACCCTCAAAATTCGACAACCCTCGAGCACATGCCTCACACACTTTACGTGAACGGCGGTCGAGTATCATATACGGCGCGTACCGCGCGCCCTAGCAAGGTAGCGCGCACCCCCTTCCGCGCTGGGCGTTCTCATGGGCTGGCCCAATTTTCAACTTTTTTCCTTTTCTTTTCTGTTTTTTCTTTTTCTTCTCTCTTTTTTATCTTTACTTTTTCACCCTTTTTGCGAATTTTCTTTTCAAATTCACAAACATTTTTCATCGAATTCAAAAAATGTTCATCGATGTAAAAAAATGTACATCGAATTCGACATTTTGTTCATTGGATTTAGAGAATGTTCATCAAAATTCAAAAAACAAATTCACCGACCTAATTTTTTTCCATTAAATTCCAATTTGTTTATCATATTTAATTTTTTTCATCAAATTCAAAAAATAACATTGAATTCAAAATTTGTTCATCCATTTTTTAAAACAGTTCTTGAATACAAATTTTGTTCATCAAGTTCAAAAAATGTTCACTAAATTCAAAATCTGTTCTTCAAGATTTAAAATTGTGGATCATTAGTAAAGAATGCTCATATTGTTTTTCATATATATAAGAAATGTTCATTAAAATTCGAAAAATGTTTATTTTCCTAAATCATAGACATTTTTTAATTCAAGAACTGGTTTTGACAATTCAAAAATCACAAAATTTTGAAAAATTAGAACCTTTTTGTAATCCCGATTATTTTAACATAGAATAAAACGGCAATAGAAAATAAAAACGAAAACTAAAAACGAACAAAAAAACAGGGAGCGTCCGTTCCCGCACATCGGCCGACCCAACAGGGAGCGCAGGGGCTGGGGGTGCGCGCTTCCCCAATTGCAAGAGCAACTAGTTGACAAACGCTCCTTCGGGAGCCTCACAACTTTCACTTGCGGGTGGGCTGAGAGCGCCCCACTTGGCGTGCTCTCAGCCGCCGCCACGTGTCGTGCTCTGGGCGCTCCCTCCGGATTTATTTTATTTTTCTGCAGGCGTTTTTGGCTTTTTAAACGGTTTTTTTGTTTTTTTGACCTTTTAGTTTTCCACCGGTCTTCCTTAGATTTTGGACCAAAAAAGATTTTGAATTCTTTTTTGCGTGAAAAATGCGTTTTTTTACACACAAATATAGTATCTGGGGGTACGCGCACAATGAGCACACATCCATCCTCTGCATATTTAGGATGAACATAGCAACACAATGCACACAGGTAAAACATCATACCGACAAAGCACAAAGTCATATAAGAACGAAACTATGCCTAAGCGGAGAGAGAGAAAAAAAAGAAAAAAGAGCAATCAAAATAGTGATCGACCGTATACAATAACGACCATCCACACCAACCATTTCTTGGCAACACAAGGACTACGAGAAATGTTCTCCAAAAGGAACAACCTCATGAAATGAACGACACGCAAGCGCCGCCGCCACCGGATCCAACAACTAAAGGGTAGATCATGTCTTTCCACCCTGAAGGTTGAGTCCGAGTGAATTCCAAGCAATATCTTCAACAAGTAATGACGTAAAAACGACACCATTGTCAGGTATAACCAACTAGGGTTAGACCTAGGGTTACTATAGAGCTCAAGACAAGGTGCTCGAGAAGCACCACCCAATCGAAGTCATCCTATGTTGTCACTTCCACTTTCCATAATCCTAGGAACTGCATATGCACACAGTCATGACATGATATGCCATGCGACAGATGACCATTGCCCGCATGAGTAGATAGTGGAGTTGTGACAAGTGTCGCTTGCCACAACACGATGTAGACTTTGACAAGGGAGGAAGGTCACCGACACCGTCAAAATCCCGAGTCTAGGACGCTTCAACGACCCCGCATCGTCCTCACACGTGGAAGCCGATGATTGATCTGCATCCAAAGACAACACCACATGTTGTCACTACCTTCGTCGTCTTGCTTGTGGCAGCAGCTAACACTGAGGTGGAGGATACGACCACCATCATGCATTGCCACTAACGATGCAGATCGTGAACCCGATCGGATCTGAAGGTCCAAGCCTCTCTAGCGACCATTTTCCGATGATGTCGCCTTCAACGGGGCAGCGCCAGCCAGCCGAACACGACCGACACCGCCCAACAATGGGCATGCCAGACCATTGTATGGCCACCGCCACACTGCTCCATGACCACCATCTCATCCCTCCATGCCCCGACGTCAAAGATATCGCCATAGGAACAACACCGACCCTGGATCGATGAGTGGGATCTCTCAATTTGGGGAGATGGCGGTGCCGGCTCCTTCTGTGTCTCTTGGGTTCCCACTGCATAGGGAAAGGCGTGCTGCCACCCCTGCTACACCATTTCTGCCTTCACTACGTCAAAGTGCCATTGTACATCATCACTCGCGCCCCAATAGCAATAGGAACGGAGCCCCCCCCCGCCGCCTTCGGCTATGTGGACAAGCCTGGCAGCGGCGAGGGGGGAACGCGCTGGGAAAGGATTGTCTGGAAAACTGAATCGACAACCACCCGTGTTGCCCACGCGTACGAAGCGTTGCAGTTTTCTTCCGATCTTGCATATGGAGTATGTATCGTGAGAAGAAAAAGAATTCAACTATAGGAAAAAATGCCGAACAAAATCAAAAGGAAAAGTTACTTGCTCATGTTTAACTGGGGAGTACCTTTTCTTAATGAAGTTGGCAACAAAGCATGGAAAGATAAATCCAAAGTATTTGGATTGTAATTTGAAGTGCACAGTAATTTCTCATCATGTGCTGAGTAAGCGACATATTGGCCCTTGCTTTGTAGGAATTTTTCCCATTTCCCTTGCGTGCAAAATTCCTGCAAATGAATGTGGCCCCAAATTTTGTTATGTTGAAGTTTATTATTTGTTTTCGGGTCAACAAGATCATCAAGTGGTCGTTTTCAATGAACTTGTCTTTTGTTATCAATGATATTTGTGTGCAAAAATGTGAAGCTTGTGTTTAAATTTTCAACCCTCATGGATTATATATTGTAGGTTCCTTCCTTGACACAATGATTATCCCTTATATCTTGAGTAGAAATGGTCCGCTTCTATCTCAAGTCGAAATGGTCAATAGTGCGCTAACTTTTGGGCATAGTTATGTTGTTTGCAACATGTTGCTTTACAGAAATGGGTTGGGAACTCGAAGTGCTTATTTTACAGCGTGGCCTGGTAGCTAGGGAATACGGACCTCACAAGTTCCCCGACGAAGTTGTATCTGGCAGAGCTTAATCGAAAGAAGATGGAACTGGAGAAAACACACACCACAACAGTATCCCCTCCAGCGGCCGACACCATTCTTGGACTCGTTGACGTCCTCCAAGGAAGACCATTGACATGCAAAAAGCCGAGGAACAATTATTCCCATCGTGGCGAAGCCCTAACTTCACCAGAAACGAAGAACTCGAGAATCCTATGGGACACGGACCAAACACATTGATGCAATGTTCTCCCACCCTCGTGCCGCTGTGGCGGAGGGCATAGGAACCCATGGCGGTGCTAGCAGGTCGATGGGGAAAGCTGGGCTCCGCCTCATATATCTTACAAGTGCTCGTGATATGGTTTACAACTTACAAGTGCCGTTATTTGTTCATATAGAAATAAGTTTCTCGAAGAACAAGAAAATCAAAACTATGGTTACTATGCATGTGGAATATCCATGGAAGAAAACGTTTTTCCTTGCTCATTTTAAATTAAATTGGGCAGTACTTTTCCTTCATGAAGTGAGCAACTAAGAATGAAAAAAATAAACATAAAATATTCGTATGTAGTTTGAAGTTCCAATTAATTTCTCATCATGTGCTGAATAAGTCGGACATGTGAGGCCTATGCTTAGAATTTGAGCCCTCATCGATCAATTGTTGTTGGTTCCTTGACACAATGATTGTCCCTTATATATCTTGATGAGTAGAAATGGTCCCTTTTATCTCGAGTAGAAACGGTCAACGGAGATTAGCTTACTCCGGAGTAACTTTCACGCGGCATATCCCGCCCAAAAAGATAAAATCATGCGGCATAGGAGTAGTTGTTTTGTTTACATCATGTTGGCTTACAAGAATGGGCTGGGAACACGAAGAGGTTATTTTACAGCGTGGACTGGTAGCTAGGAGAGCAACACAACCAATATTTTGCATTTCTCTGATTTTGTCTTCCGACGATCGTTTCAAGATTTCAGGACCCTTGAACGTTTCGCCTGACAGGTCCAGCGACTTTGACCTGAGACATGACATTATTCAAATGCCAAACGGAAGTCCGGCGAACCCGCTCAGTGCCTGTTGGCCGTTGCTGTTTGGATAGCACTACAGAGGGACAGGAATGCCCGCTGACCTGAGCACGGAGGCCTGTTAGTTATTATGCTGTGCTGAAATGCGAAAAACCGAGCATCTCCGTCGACTCGGAGTCGGACCAGAGTGTATTTTCAGACGTGGAATGGGACGCAGACTTTATGGACTTGCAGTCCTTTGTCGAAAAAATGGACTTCAAGTCGGCAGTTCCATTGCAAGGCGCAGAACGCAGTCGTCGCCGTCAGACCGACCCGCCGACGAGACTCCATGAAAGGCACTCAGGATGCAGCCAAAGCTCCGGCGAATGGTCTCGTGAATGGAATCAATCTTTATTTACTGATGATGGAGATGTTGCAAAAGAGAGCACAATATAATTCTGAAGAGCCGCGGTACGGGATTCCTCGTTACATACTCCTAAAGAAGATGTCACACTGGAGTGGAGAGCCATCTTAAAGGAGGTGTGAACGTGTCATGCGTGATAGGAAACACTTTGTGAGACAGTGAAGGCAGCCCGGTCATGTCCCCACGGGAGAGGTAGGAAACCACGGCTGCTCCTCGTCCTAACTGAAGTACATGTACACCACCCTTCCGGCCATCAGTGGATTCCAAGGCAAGTAGTAGCGCAGGGTTGTCCCAGACGTGTGCCCTTGCCATGGAGTGAAGGTCACTCATGAACTGTCCATACATAACTAACGGCAGTTCCACACTCCACGGACTAGACAAATGATCACCCATGCATGGTGTAAAATGTAAGATCGACCATGCCGTTCGCGTGGACGCCGGTCTACCGCAGCGATGCCCGGCGACAGGCGGAATACAGTTTCAGTACATGGGTGTGGTGTAGAGATGAGCAAAAGCAGCACCGGCGGCAATGGTGCTGCGGCAGTCAAAGGGTTGCCTTCTTGCATGCATGCATGCATGCTGTTGGCTTCGTTCCGGGACACGATCTTTGGACCACCCCGCATTGCTGCTGCTCGTCGCGTTCTCACTTTCTTTACGTGGAAGTAGCTAGCCCAATGCATGGTTGCACAAGCCTCATGACAGACAAGTGCTAACCACACCCTGGTTACTACTAGTATCTTTTTTAGTAAGTTTCATGCGTGTATGCTGCCATCGGTATTTGGTGTAGAGATATTCAGAAGAAGACCAGATTAAATTGGAATGACCAACCGCAACTGTCCACGTGTGCCCGCAAAAAATCCTTTTGGAAGTCCTAATAACAGGCGACCTTGGAGTGGTGCATGCTAATTGTAAGCTTAAAGAAACCATGTGCACTGACTGATAGTAACACTTTACATTAAGCATAGTGCTTAATTCGACTGTGATTACTATACGTATATTCTGACCGGAACCATCCCAGCTTATAACTGAAGGCTCTACGTACGTACCCATCTGAAAGCGCTCAACGCGCGGGGTTGAGACTTCAGACTGATGAGTTGAATCAAAACTGATTTAGTAGTAAATACTTCTGTGAGAGAAGAATGGACAAGACCGGCGAGTAGAGTAGACCAATGTACACACAACTGACCTAGAGAATCGGATGCAAGCATGCATGTCTTGCTCGTGAAGCCAGTCAACGGACAAGCTGATCATTCTGAAGCCCTGGCTCGGCATTGTATATGCTGGCTGTACCGTTGGTTGGATGCTTGCCTGACACATGGTCAGAGTTTCCGAATATCAAACTAGTAGCTTCTTTGCTCAATATATACCGATGTCATTGTTACCTCCGGAGCGTGCTCGACCGGGCGCGTATTGATCGATCGGTTAATCGTCCGTAGACTCGATAGAGCGCGTATCCATTCTCCGTAGAACGCGGTCTTGCTACGAACACCGTATTTTGTTGACAAAATGTTCCACCATCTCTCTGTGAAGTGGATATACGATCATCATTATTAGTTTATGGTCCTAGTGAAACGCGTACTGTCCGGAATGTCAGCAAAAGACACTTGTGACTGAAACTTGTTCTTTGTTCCGACCTTCATTTGTGCTGCTGGCAGCGAGCGCCATTGTCAACCCCCAACGCTTTCCTGCGGCATCGATCGATCGGCGTCGGTCAAGGTCTCCAGCCTACCAAAATGCGGTCCGGAGAAGATCGAGAAGACTGCGGCTGCAGACCTCTGAATTATTGACCGCTGCTGCTTATTTGTTTCTACCCTAATCGTGTTCATTAGCAATATCCCGTTTGCAGGTGACACCTGAATCTCTAAAGTAACAAATGGACTCAACTTTTATTTTTTGGCGAAATATGGACTGAACCCTTTTTTTTTTTTTGGCGGGGGATGGACTGAACTCTTCAAAGGTCAAGTTCACAACAACCGCGTTTCCCCCGCTGAGGAAGAGGATGAAGCTGCTAATTAATTAGATCAGGAAATGGTCGTAATGTGGGATTGGTCACGAGCTTGATAAAATAACTGTTCGAGTATAGGTGTGTTGTTCAACTCTACCTAGTGCAATATTGGCCGTTTCAAAACTGTCCGCTTAGATCTTTTAATTTCTGTCGCTCTCTGATCTCTCTCTGCCTCTCTTTGGGGGAGTCGTCAATTGTTAACTAGAATCTCGTTACTTGGGCAGTATAGTTTGGGGAATTGGCAACAAGAGTGTAGGGGAATTGTTAATTACCATCATCAAAGTTAGTTTTGGGCACCACATAAGTAGCATGGTAATTTTTTAATGATGGACGGTATTATTCTGGCAAAAAGACATAAAGGATGCACACAATCAAATTATTACTCCCTCCGATCCAAAATAAGTGTCACAGTTTTGGACTAAGGTTAGAAAAAATAGGAAGAAAAAAACAATGACACACAAGAACCTTTCAATAGTATGGAGTAGCAATCATCAACATCAGCCACCATCTTTGGGAACATAAGAAGCCTCAAAATGTTCTCCACAAGCAACACTTCCAAAAACAAAATGATGCGCATGTGGCGCCATTGCCCGTTCCGACCTCTAAAGGCCAAACCATGTGTTTTCTCCCCGAAGTGCGGGCCCGAGAAATCTATGGACAATGATTCAACTAGAGAACGACCTATATACACACACCATCACAATCATTTCCATCTATAAGCAACGGTGACTAGATCTAGAGTTTGCACCTTGAAGATAAAGATCTAGTTTCGAGAGAACCACCAAACCGAAATCACATTGTGTTACCGCCCTACTTGTCGAGCCAACACCGTCATACTTCATACCTTTACAAACATCATTTGAACATGAACACAAAGCGCAACACTAGACAACCATAAAGCCACAGGCCTCGTGCAGGAAATCTGTGGCACATGTCTGAATTAGGACTTTAGAGATCATTAATCTAAAATTCATAGGATATATTATGGAAGTATCAATTAGAACATGAGAATTGTTTATTCTTTGTAAGATGAAATTGTAACATGCTCCCTCTGTTCCTAAATATAAGATGTTTTAAATAATTTCAGTGTAGACTACATACAGATTGAAATGAGTGAACATAGACATTAAAACGGGTCTAGATACATGCGAATCAGAAAAATGCTAAAAATCCTTATATTTAGCAACAAAGAGAGTATATAATAATATAAATCTAAGCAAAGTCACAAACCCGAAGTTGTACTGCAAATACTTTCCAATTACCAGCATGCTAGTGATTAAATCAAAACAACTACAAAATGCAACCACCATATTATTTAAAAAATCTTGAAAAATAAATAATGGGATATAACTGGTGCTATAGCATTTTTCATGAAATTTTGCTATAGCTAAGTGATATCAACCGCTATTGCACGTACGACCTCCAAAGGGCCGCTAACTTGCTTAATTGCATAGTAGTCAGAGGAACTTAGCGCCGCTATTTCAAATTTGCCTTTCAATGGACCAGAAAAGAAGCTTGTGCCAGTTTTCATCATGCGGCGGCCCAAAGCCTAACCATAAAGCAGCGTGGGCACATAGAAACCCTAGGCCTAGCCGATCCCCTCTCTCGCCCTCCAAAAATCTACGGCGTCTGAGGTGGCTGCATACTGCTACTCCCTCCTTAGCTAAAACCACACCAGGACAAGAATTATGGAATGGAGGGATTACCATTTAGCCCGGTATTTAAAAAAAAACTACACAATGAAGGACCTTGATACCACGGAAGCCAATACAATTAGCATGTTTAGAAGCTAAACAAATGATAAGGACTCGATGGAATGGACACATAGTACATGCCGCAAAATTAATACCATTGAAAACCCTTGATTGAGCAACAAACGAGGATCCAAATAAAAGCTTGAAAGCTTAGCAGGCCAGCACTTGCAACGCAAGCAAAAGGGACCCATGAGCAGCAGCCCGGCAATGTCGGCGTCGCGGCTTTTTTTCCCTGAAAAAAGTGGTGACGCCGACGCCAGGGCCCCACGCGCCAGCCTCCGCGGCGCCACGACACGTCATCCTTGGCTAGCTCCAGTACCGGTCCAAGGTCTATCCTCCGCGCGCGCACGCGCTAGCCGCAACGCGATTCTTATTTGTTTTTCTACTTCTAGTTAGTCGCCAGTTTTTTTTTTTTTGGCTAAGCTTTTAGCCACCGGCCCCTTTGTCTTCTTCTCCCTCCTCCTCCTTTATAAAGGAAGGTGGCAATGGCGTCTCACCATGTAGCTAAAGCTAAAGCGCCATTTGCTAGCTAGCTATCGTGTACTTGTGGCACCACCGAAACAGAGATAAAAAATATAGAGAAAAACTTCGCAGCTGCTTGCTACGAGCCTTGGTTAGTTGGCTCGACGTCGCTTGGTGGTTTTTCCTTGCGAGTGAAGTGATCTTTGTGTGTGCGAACGAAGCTCGTGGCAATGGGGAGGCAGCCGTGCTGCGACAAGGTGGGGCTGAAGAAAGGCCCGTGGACGGCGGAGGAGGACCAGAAGCTCGTCAGCTTCCTCCTCGGCAACGGCCAATGCTGCTGGAGAGCCGTCCCCAAGCTCGCCGGTGGGTCACTCACTGCCTAGCTACTTCGCCGGCCGGCTAGCCGGCCGGTTAGCTTGACTAATATACATGCATGCATGTCACGGCTCACAGCTGGCGACCTTTCTTCGATTGACCAATGTTTTGACGTGTTGTGACTTGTGTTTGTGTGAACAGGGTTGCTCCGGTGCGGGAAGAGCTGCCGGCTGCGGTGGACCAACTACCTCCGGCCGGACCTCAAGCGCGGGCTGCTCTCCGACGAGGAGGAGAAGACGGTGATCGACCTGCACGAGCAGCTCGGCAACAGGTGGTCCAAGATCGCCTCCCACCTGCCCGGCCGGACCGACAACGAGATCAAGAACCACTGGAACACGCACATCAAGAAGAAGCTGAGGAAGATGGGCATCGACCCCGCCACCCACAAGCCCCTCCAGCCTGCTGCTTCTGCTGCCCATCAGCAGCCGCAGCGGCCTACCGGCGGCGACTTGCCGGAGCAGAAGGTGCCGGCGGCGGCGGCCACGGGAAGTCAGTCAGGCGCCGAAGAGGACATGTTCTGCCCCGACGAAGTGCCGACCATGATGCAACTTCTGGACAACATCATCTTGCCATGCGACGTCGTCGAACCGGCGCCGCTCGACAGCAGCTGCGGCACGGCTTCGTCACCAGCCGAGTCGTCCTCGTCCTCTTCCTCATCGTCGGCCTCGGCGCCGTCGAGAGGCGGTGGCGGTGGTTTCGAGGACGACTGGCTGCCGCAGATCATGGAGTGGCCGGTGGAGCCGATGTTCATGATGGGGCTGGACGTCGACGTGGTCACCGGGCCGACGTCGGCATGGGAGTTCGAGGACGCCTTCAACGCGTACCAGAGGATCGCGCTGTTCGATCACCAGGAGGCATGGGCTTGAACGAAGCGGCTCGTCGTCGTTGATCCCAATATCATATTCTTTATTATGACGAATGAGTAGTTGCCTTGCCGTATGCAATTACGTGCTTATATGTTAATTGCTGCCCAGCAAAAGTTCATCGGCGGTGCACCTAGTTGGTCATACTAGAACAATTAGAGGGAGAGGCAGTAAGAAAATAAGTGAGGACATGCATGACTACCCTGAATTCATTTTTTTTATTTGTCGTTTTTTTTTTCCTCCTTCGACCCTTCGGCAAGTCTAGCTTTGATTCCTCAACTCTTTGAAGAACATATGCGTGGGTGCGACATGCACACATGCATGCAAGTGAGATGAGAGGAATCTGGATAATCGAATGAAGGAAAATGGTGATGTTTTATATACATATACTCCAAAATGAAATGCAGTATAATGAAATGGAGTAGAAGATTGGGTTATGCACACCGTTTTCTGTTATGGTGCATATTGTCTTTACTCCGCCTAGTTACACGTTGAGCATTTCTCCTCCCTTTTTCGGGTTTGACATAGAGCATTTCTAAGCTGATGAAAGCCATTATAACTTTATTATCGCCCAGACAGAGGTCACAACATCTTGAGCATGGCTGGTTTGACTAGTATTAATAACATTCTGCGTCCATTTCACAGTATTAACTGCTGCTCGAAAATAAAAATTGAGAAGTTACATGATCTATCAGCAGAGCAGAAAGGTCTTCTCAAATTCACCCTCCTTTTTTTGGAAAGTGCCAATAAGAACTCAGACGACTGCACTAGCACGTCCTAGTCAACGCTGCTTTGTAATAATATTCTCGTGCTTTCCCCTTTTTTGATTGAGGTGGAACGCAAGGAAATGCTGGGTGCGTAGGCGATCTAGCTAGCTATTTAACGGAAAATGTACTAGGATTTTCTCTACCCTTCCTTTAGCTTGACTTGTTAGCAAGATAAGGTGGCCAATTCCCCTCCCTTGTCCACACTTCTCCAGAAATTTGGTCACAACTTACAAGTACTACATCTGTTTCTAAATGCAAGACATTTTGACAGTTTAAATTGAACTAGTATTGTATTTAGGAAAAGAGGGTGTAGTATATTATATGTTTGCTGCTTCGCTAGTCGTTTCCATTTGATGGCCGGCCGTTAGATCCCTCCAACAATTTGTGGCGTCGTCTTCAACCCCGCCGCACAGGATCTTCCAAAACTTTATTACCACAGGGACGCACTCTTCTTCGGTACATACCTCCCCCTTCCCCCGTCCCTACGGTTTTCAATGCAGATTGTAGAAGGACAAGTTATAGGCTGTGCAATCGCGATGTATTGATCAGTGCACCAGCCACGTATATATATGAGTATAGAGGGGGGCCACAACCTCAATTATACAGAGGAAACATGAGGTGGACCCTATACACAATATACACGTACATAATATACTCAACACCCCCCTCCCCCGCAGTCGAAGCGGCGCGAGTGACGCAAAGACTGGAACAAAACTCCTCGAAGGTGGAAGTCGGCAGTCCCTTCGTCATCACATCGGCGAACTGTTGTGCAGTCGGAGCGTGGAGAACCCAAATCCGTCCAAGGGCCAGCTGCTCGCTCACAAAGTGAATGTCCAGCTCAATGTGCTTAGTACGGCGATGATGAACGGGGTGGCGGAGAGGTATACCGCAGAAACGTTATCGCAGTAGACAACCATAGCCTAGGAGATGTCGTGATGCAACTCCTGAAGTAACTGTCGTAGCTAGGTGCACTCGGCAACATCGTTAGCCACCACTCGGTACTCAGCCTCCGCGGTGGAGCGCGAAACCCTGGGTTGTCCCTTGGACGACCACGAGACGAGTGAGGGACTGAGGTAAACGCAGTAGCCAGAGGTAGACCGGCGTGTGTCGGGGCAACCAACCCAGTCTGCGTCAGAGTAGGCCACCATCTCGAGAGAAGTGGGCGCCGTGAGGGTGAGCCCAAGAGTCATCGTGCCGCAAATGTAGCGGAGGATCCGCTTCACGAGAGTCCATTGGGAGTCACGAGGGGCGTGCATGTGGAGGCACACCTGCTGAACAATATACTAGAGATCCGGTCTGGTGAGGGTCAGATACTGAAGAGCACCGATGATAGACCGGTAGAGGGGATCATCCGACGCTGGCGAACCCTCAAGAGCAGACACCTTGGCCTTCGTGTCAAGAGGAGTAGAAACGGGATGACAGTTGAGCATACCAGCACGCTCAAGAAGCTCGTGCGCATACTTCTGCTGATGAAGAAAGAAGCCGTCCGGTCGCTGAACAACTTCAATGCCAAGGAAATAATGTAGAGCACCCAAGTCCTTGATGGCAAACTCGTCACGCAGCTGAAGAGTAATCTGCTGAAGAAGAGCTGCGGAGGAGGCCGTTAGGATAATGTCATTGACGTAGAGGAGCAAATACGCAGTCGTGTCACCGCGGCGATAGACAAACAGTGAGGCATCCGAGCGAGTGACGCTGAAGCCCAGTGTCTAAAGAAACCCGACGATCCGCTGGTACCAGGCACGGGGTGCTTGCTTGAGCCCATAAAGAGACCGGGACATCAAACACACATGGCCAGGAAGAGATGCATCGACGAAACGGGTGGGCTGCTCACAATAAACCTGCTCCTCAAGATGGTCGTGGAGGAAGGTGTTGAAGACATCCATCTGGTGAACTAGCCAGCCTCGGGACACCGCAAGCTGGAGGACGGTGCGTATCGTGCCCGGTTTAACAACTGGGGCAAACGTCTTAGTGAAGTCAACCCCAGCGTGCTGTCGGAAACCACGAACCACCCAGCGAGCCTTGTAGCGCTCAAGTGTACCATCCGAGCGGCTCTTGTGGCGAAAGACCCACTTGCCGGTGATGACATTGGCGCAAGGAGGCCGGGGAACCAGTGTCCAGGTACGGTTCCGCTGGAGAGCGTCGAACTCTTCCTGCATCGCCGCAAGCCAGTGAGGATCACGGAGGGCTGCGTGAGCGGACACGGGAAGAGGAGACGGCTCCGCGGTGGAGGCGGCGAGGAGGTACTCGTTGCTCGAGTACCACAGGCTCAGATGGTGAAAGCCGGTCCTAGCCCATGTGACAGGGC
The DNA here is from genome assembly GCA_032464435.1 of Aegilops umbellulata. Classification (NCBI taxonomy): domain Eukaryota; kingdom Viridiplantae; phylum Streptophyta; class Magnoliopsida; order Poales; family Poaceae; genus Aegilops; species Aegilops umbellulata. The sequence continues at coordinate 366,102,818 of CP136058.1, forward strand.
CAGATGGCAACACCGGAGTGGCCGGCGAGGCAGGTGGCAAAGCCGCCGGCGAGGCGGCCGGCGACGGGGCCAGTGACGGGACCGGCGAGGCGGCCAGCGACGGGGCCAGCGAGGCGGCGGCCGAGGCGGTCGAAGGGGCAGCCAAGCCTGTGGCGCACGAGCCCGCGACGCCCGAGTCGGGGGCGGCGGGTGAAGGGGGCGCCGGCGAGGCGTCGTGGTCGGCCGAGGAGGCCGAGAGGGCAGGCGCCGGTGTGGGGGCGCGATGACCGCCAAAGCCGGGAGGCGGTACGAGAGCCGGGCGGGGCCGTCCACCTGATGGGGTCGCCAAAGGGCCGCCAGTGGCCGGTGGCAATGAGGCGACGAGGGGTACCTGCTGCTGAAATGGAAACACCATCTCATCAAAGTAAACGTGTCGGGAGGTGAAAACACGATGGGAGATGGGATCATAGCAGCGGTAGCCCTTAGTGTTAGGTGGGTAGCCGAGAGAAATGCAGGAGACGGAGCGGGGTGCAAGCTTATGAGGCGCAGTAGCAGTGATGCTAGGGTAGCAAAGACAGCCGAAGATGCGAAGCTCATCATAAGAGGGTGGTGCACCGAGGAGGAAGTGATGAGGTGCAAAATTCCCGCGAGTGCGACATGGACGGATGTTAATGAGGAGTGAAGCGGTGACGAGAGCGTCAGGCCAAAAGCGTGGAGGCACATTGGCGTGAAAGAGGAGAGTCCGAACACAGTCATTAAGAGTGCGAAGGATACGCTCATCGCAACCGTTCTGCTGCGAGGTGTACGGGCAGGTGAGACGAAAAGTCGTGCCATGTGTGGTGAGGAGAGTACGAACAACTAGGTTACCGAACTCCTTCCCGTTATCTGTCTGCAACGCAATAATGGGACGACCAAACTGCGTGAGAACATAGGAGTAGAAGGCGGTGAGAGTGGATATAGCATCCGACTTGCGGTGCAACGGGAAGGTCCACACATAATGCGAGAAATCATCAAGTATGACAAGATAATAAAGATAGCCCGTATTACTGGCAACAGGAGAGGTCCAAACATCACTATGAATTAACTCAAAGGGGTACGATGCAACATGAGAAGAAGCCCAAAACAGGAGACGAACATGTTTGCTGAGGCGACATGCATGACAGAGTGATCCTCGTTCTTATTACACGTGAAAGAAAAACTCCGAAGTATATGACAAAGGGTGGCGGGATTGGGATGACCCAAGCGAGCGTGCCAAAGATCCACTCCGGTGGCGAGAGCGACAGGGGCGGTGGAAGTGGTGGAGGTGGCGGAGTGAACCGGGTAGAGCTCGTCGGGGCTGTCACATCGGTGGAGTACCATCCGGGTGCGAGCGTCCTTAACAGAAAAACCACATTCATCAAATTCAACGGTAACAGGATTTTCACGTGTAAGAGAACGAACAGAAACAAGATTTTTAATAAGCTCAGGAGAAACTAACACATTAGACATGAATATTGGAGTGGAGTTAGACGAAAAATATGCATGACCTATGTGAGTGATAGGAACAGAGGAGCCATCACCGACGGTGATGCGATTGGAAGTGTGGACGGGATAGAGAAGGTGTGGAGGTTACCGGGATAAGCGGTCATATGCGCGGTAGTTCCAGTGTCCATATACCAGTCGCCGCCGCCGGTGTAGCTGTACGGTGAAGGGGCGGTGTGAAGAGCCGCCAGAAGAGCCAGGTCCCACAGCGCCGGCGGGAGAGGCTGCAGCGGAGCCGTCAGGGGCAGCAGCAGCAGCCCGCCTGGCTGCGGCTGTTGGCCGCAGGGCACCACATAGGGCTGCGGCGCGGCATAGAACGCCTGGAGCGACGGTGGCCGGGCGCCGAAAATACCCGGGGCAGGGCACGGGGAACCGGCATGGAGTAGGCGTGCACAACACCGGTCCATGGGTTCTGGCTGGCGTACCATGGGGCCGGCTGATAGGCCTGCTGCGGTGGGCGGGATGCTCCTCCCTGAGCGCCCGCGCCCCCTGCTTGCGGCTGCCGCGACGACCCCCCATTGGCCGCCGGCTGGGGCGGCGGGAAGGGAGCAGCCGGGGCGGGCGGGAATCCGGGCGGGAAAGCGGGCGCCGCCGGCTGGGGCGGCGTCGGGTGCAGAGGTGGCGGGGCTTGATCCCCGCGGGTGCCGGCGACGACGACGGTGTGGGTCGTCCGAGTCCGTGCCATCCTCATCCGGTGCTCCTCCAGCTTGAGGTATGCCACCACCTTAGTGAAACTAGGCTTCGGGATGAGGGTGAGGTTGGAGGCGGTGTTCCCAAAATCCTCATTGAGACCGGCGGTGAGGGTGTTGATGAGGAGCTCATCGCCAACCGTCTTCCCGAGATCGCGGAGCTCATCGGCAAGCTTTTTCAGGCGCATGCAAAAATCGTCGATGGATGAGTCAAGCTGCTGGCACCCGTAAAACTCGCCGTGGAGAAGGACCTTGCGCTGCAGCTTGTTGTCGGTGAAGAGGCCGTTGAGCTTGGTCCAGACGGCGTAGGCGTCGTCGTCATCATCCACCATAGTGTGGAAGAGGTCGGTGGAGATGGCGAGGCAGAACCAGCGGATGATGGTGGTGTCGAGGATCATCCACTCCTCGTCATGGATCATGAGGGACGAGTCTACGGTGCCATCGATGTGGCCATGAAGGAGGTACTGGGGAACACCAGCGAAAAATACTGCTTCCAAGCGGAGTAGGAGGCGGTGGATTGATCAAGTTTCACCGGGATGCGCTCGTGGATGTTGAGTTCGCGGACGAGAGTGACATCGAGACCGGCGAACGGGTTGAAGACGGTGGAGGAGGAAGAGCTCATGGCTAGGGTTAGGGTTTGCGACGCGTGGCGCGACGCGGGTTGGAGGTGGTGCGGCGCGGGTGGCGGCGCGGGGTAGGGTGACGGGTGGCGGCGTGGGAGAGCGACGCAGGTGGGAGGTGGTTGCGGCGCGGGTGGCAGGAGGGAGCGGAAGCGAGGCGGCGATCGGCGGCTGCGGCGGCTGGGAGAGGCCGCGGCAGCGGCGGAAGGCGCGGTGGTGGGAGGCGGCGGCGACTAGCGGCGGCGGCGGCAACCGAGAGGACGGCGGCGGCGACGGCTTAGGGTTTGGGATCGTGCTACGATAGATATCATGTAGAAGGACAAGTTATGAGCTGTGCAATCGTGATATATTGATCGGTGCACCAGGCACATAAATATGAGTACAGAGAGGGGCTACAACCTCAACTATATAGAGAAAACATGAGATAAACCCTATACACAATATACACGTACATAATATACTCAACACAGATTAAAGATGGAAATTAGAAGGTACCAGCTCCGTATGAGTTTATTAGTCTTCTTGTATTTTGGATCAAACTTTGACCTTTGACTTAACTATCAAAAAATAAGTTCTATACCACAAACCTCTTTCGAATATAAATCCAACAATACAAGTTTTATGATGTACAACTTATATTTTGTTAGTTGAACCTACAGCCAAAACTAGGCACAAAATATAAAGGAGACCCATAAAACCAGATGGAGGTAGTACATGCAACAACCTTTAATATAGTTGCACTGGTCAGAGCCAAAGTCCTCTTGTTGTACTATCATCTTTTCTCGAACCATGCAAGAGGGATGTGGGTGTATTAATAGATACTAGAAGAAGAGTACACGACGAAACTAAGTCTCTCCCACAACCGAGAACAAGTGAGATAGAATAGAAAATACAGTGAGGTACACTTAAAGGAAAAATAAACAGGCTAATCAGCAACTAGGGCTAGTGTATCATCATCATAAGGAGTCCTCTAATTAAGTAGTCCTCCAAGGTATTTCTAGTGCTTTAGTTGCATAATGTTGGCGTAGGTATACGCTGACAATTACACATGTCTATGTATTGTAAGAACTAAGAAACCAAGGTTACGTACGCACAAGACAAGTTAATTAGATTCGACATTAGTCACGCAAGTCGTGGCCTGAGTTACAACTCACAAATATCAGCACAGAGCTGTCTAAGAGACAAGTGCTTCGCAGAAAAAATAAGTTAGGGTCCGGTGATGCAGAGACCGGGGTACTCCCCTTTTCAACAAACAATGTGCTTCGTAGTAGACAAATAAAAGCGACAAGTGAACTAACTATATATTTCCATGAAGCATTGAACCTTAATAATCAGTGCGACAAAGTCACGCACTCACCTATCGATCGACCTTTGGGTTAGCACCGGCCTTAGGTAAGCACCGTATGTAATGTAGACGCATGCCCATGATGCATGTGTCATGTGTGAACGTACGTATTTGGATTTGGCGCATGTGTTCCTGCGAGGAGTACTTTGGCCATGTCCAGATCCTAGTGGGCGATCGAGCTGAGTTTCTATTTGTCGCAGCGCAGGGGTAGACAAAAGTCCATTCTGACATTCCTCGGCGCTGCCCAGCCACGATCGCGCTCCGCGTATGCAAAGACATGATCGACCAGCTACCGGAAAACTACGGCATGCGTAGCCGCCTAGCAAGCTGTACTAGCTTAAACCCCGTCCCTCGTGGCGCTGACCACCTACTGCTGAAACATAAGTTATGGTCCCGCCTTGCGTAGAGAACATCTTGCTGTTTAAGGGCATCTCCAACATGGACTCTCAAACCGTCCGTGACTGTTCGGACCAAATGGTCCGGACGTAGTTTGACATCCAATGTGATATCCCATCGGCCCGTGAAATAGTCCGTGCGTCTGATTTTCCGCAAACCGGAAGGCTTTGCGGGCATCTAGATCGCTGTCACATACGCGTCCGCCACCCCGGTCCCACTCGAAAACCCTTCTGATCAAAAAATTCTCTCAGCGTGAAGCGGCTGCCGTGCATTCATACCGGTCAACACCGCTCCAGAATGGACGTGACTCCACGACATTGATGTCGGTTAGACCGACGCGACCGGACGGCGCCGCTTCAATGCTGACGCGGCGACTGAGAAGCCTACTCCGGCCACTGGGCGTGGTAGGATGCCTAGATTAGTGATAAACCATTTTGTGTAAAGTTCCCTAGGATTTATAATGTTAATATCATTCTGAATATTACTGTGGATAAGGTTTTCGGAAATGGTTGGAGCAATATAAAGTTTAGGGAAATTTAAGAGGAGACCCGGAGTTGGCCTGGCAACAATTTCATGAGCCGTGTGTTGATGTGGTGCTTTCACATGAGAAGGATAAATGTATCTTGCTTCTTAATTCTTGGATAAATTTACAGAAAAAACAATGTACTTGATGCTGAAAGCATTACAAGTCAAGTTTCCTTTTCAGAGACTGTAGTTTATTAAAATTCTTTAGAAAATTATAGTATTTCTTTGGTTAATATTTATGAATTTTTTAACTAAGGTTAACTACTTAAACATGGTTGGACTAGTAATGAAAAGTGCAGGTTATGTGATGCTAGTGAAAGCATTGATCATTTTATTCATTGCCCGCTGGCGGGATATGCCTAGGGGAGATTTACTGTGCCTTTGGCATTAATATAAACTTGGGATCTGTTAATGAATTGTGTGTATGGATTATGAATTTTCCTGGTAAAATGGGAGGTTTATAGTTGTAGGGGTTACAATGGTGATTTTGGCGATTGGGAAATGTCAGAATAACGCATGTTCTAGGAGTAATTTTCCCTATGATCCAAGAAGTGTGATAGCTTAGGCGGCTCACATTTTTGGACTAGATTACAAAGCTGAGCACTTCGCGAGCTGCAGGTTAGAGGAGCAAAGCTACTATTGCAGGTGGTGTCTGTTGGGGAACGTAGCAGAAATTCAAAATTTTCCTACGTGTCACCAAGATCTATCTATGGAGAAACCAGCAACGAGGGGAAGGAGAGTGCATCTACATACCCTTGTAGATCGCTAAGCGGAAGCGTTCAAGTGAACAGGGTTGATGGAGTCGTACTCGTCGTGATCCAAATCACCGATGATCCTAGTGCCGAACGGACGGCACCTCCGCGTTCAACACACGTACAGCCCGGTGACGTCTCCCATGCCTTGATCCAGCAAGGGGAGAGGGAGAGGTTGAGGAAGACTCCATCCAGCAGCAGCACAACGGCATGGTGGTGGTGGAGGAGCGTGGCAATCCTGCAGGGCTTCGCCAAGCACCACAGAAGAGGAGGAGAGAAGAGACGCAGGGCTGCACCAACGAGAGATCGAATTGCGTGTTGTGGGAAGCCCTATGCCTCAACTATATATAGGGGAAGGGGAGGGGCTGCGCCCCCTCTAGGGTTCCCACCCCTAGGGGGGGGGGGCGGCAGCCCTAGATGGGACTTGGGTGGCGGCCAAGAGGGGAGGGGAGAGGGAGGCGCACCAATATGGGCCCTAAGGCCCATATCCCCTTAGGGTTTGCCCCCTTTCCACCTCTTAGGCACCTTGGGCCCTTGTGGGAGGTGCACCAGCCCACTTAGGGGCTGGTCCCTCCCCACCCTTGGCCCATGCAAGCCTCTGGGGCAGGTGTTCCCACTTGGTGGACCCCCGAGACCCTCCCGGTGGTCCCGGTACGTTACCGATAAACCCTGAAACTCTTCCGGTGACCAAAACATGACTTTCCATATATAAATCTTTACCTCCGGACCATTCCGGAACTCCTCGTGACGTCCGGGATATCATCCGGGACTCCGAACAACATTCGGTAACCACATACAAACTTCCTTTTATAACCCTAGCGTCATAGAACTTTAAGTGTGTAGACCCTACGGGTTCGGGAGACATGCAGACATGACCGAGACGTTCTCCGGTCAATAACCAACAGCGGGATCTGGATACCCATGTTGGCTCCCACATGTTCCACGATGATCTCGTCGGATGAACCACGATGTCAAGGACTTAATCAATCCCGTATACAATTCCCTTTGTCTATCGGTACGATACTTGCCCGAGATTCGATCGTCGGTATCCCGATACCTTGTTCAATCTCGTTACCGGCAAGTCTCTTTTACTCGTTCCGCAACACATCATCCTGTGATCAACTCCTTGATCACATTGTGCACATTATGATGATGTCCTACCGAGTGGGCCCAGAGATACCTCCCCGTCACACGGAGTGACAAATCCTAGTCTCGATTCGTGCCAACCCAACAGACACTTTCGGAGATACCTGTAGTGTACCTTTATAGTCACCCAGTTACGTTGTGACGTTTGGCACACCCAAAGCACTCCTACGGTATCCGGGAGTTGCACAATCTCATGGTCTAAGGAAACAATACTTGACATTAGAAAAGCTTTAGCATACGAACTACATGATCTTGTGTTAGGCTTAGGATTGGGTCTTGTCCATCACATCATTCTCCTAATGATGTGATCCCGTTATCAACGACATCCAATGTCCATGGTCAGGAAACCGTAACCATCTATCGATCAACGAGCTAGTCAACTAGAGGCTTACTAGGGACATGGTGTTGTCTATGTATCCACACATGTATCTGAGTTTCCTATCAATACAATTCTAGCATGGATAATAAACGATTATCATGAACAAGGAAATATAATAATAATCAATTTATTATTGCCTCTAGGGCATATTTCCAACAGTCTCCCACTTGCACTAGAGTCAATAATCTAGTTCACATCGATATGTGATTAACACTCAAGGTCACATCCCTATGTGACTAACACCCAAGAGTTCTGGGTTTGATCATGTTATGCTTGTGAGAGAGGTTATAGTCAACGGGTCTGAAACATTCAGATCCGTATGTACTTCGCAAATTTCTAAGTCATCTTGTAGATGCAACTACTACGCTACCTTTGGAGCAATTCCAAATAACTGTTCTACTATACGAATCTAGTTTACTACTCAGAATAATCTGGATTAGTATCAAAGTTTGCATCGGCGTAACCCTTTACGACGAACTCTTTTACCACCTCCATAATCGAGAAAATTCCTTAGTCCACTAGTTACTAAGGATAACTTTGACCGTTGTCCTGTGATCCATTTCTAGATCACACTTGTACCCCTTGACTGACTCATGGTTTGGCACACTTCAGGTGCGGTACACAACATAGCATACTTTAGAGCCTACGACTAAAGCATAGGGGACGACCTTCGTCCTTTCTCTCTATTCTGCCATGGTCATGTCTTGAGTCTTGCTCAATTCTCACACCTTGTAACACAGCCGAGAACTCCTTCTTTGCTGATCTATTTTTGAACTCCTTCAAAATCTTGTCGTGGTATGTGTTTGTTTGAAAGTACTATTAAGCAATTTTGATCTATCCTTATAGATCTTGATGCTCCATGTTTAAGTAGCTTAATCCAGGTTTTCCATTGAAAAACATTTTTCAAACAACCCTATATGCCTTCCAGAAATTCTACATCATTTCCGATAAACAATATGTCAACAACATATACTCATCAGAAATTCTATAGTGCTCCCACTCACTTCTTTGGAAATACAAGTTTCTCATAAACTTTGTATAAACCCAAAAATATTTGATCATCTCATCAAAGTGTACATTCCAACTCCGAGATGCTTACTCCAGTCCTTAGAAGGATTGCTGGGGCTTTGCATACTTGTTTAGCATCTTTTAGGATCGACAAAAACTTCTGGTTGTATCACATACAACCTTTCCTCAAGAACAAGGAACAATATTTTGACATCCTATCTGCAAGATTTCATAAATAATGCAGTACCTGCTAATTCCAACAGACTCTTAGCATCGCTACGAGTGAGAAAGTCTCATCGTAGTCAACTCCTTGAACTTGTCGGGAAACATCTTAACGACAAGTCGAGCTTTCTTAATGGTGACATTTACCATCATTGTCCGTCTTCCTTTTAAAATCCATCTATACTCAACAGCCTCACGACCATCGAGCCGTTCTGCCAAAGTCTACACATACATGGATCCTCTCTCGGATTTTATGGCCTCGAGCCATTCATCGGAATCCGGGCCCACCATTGCTTCTCCATAGCTCATAGGTTCATTGTTGTCTAGCAACATGACGTCCAAGACAGGATTACGTACCACTCTGAAGTAGTACGCATCCTTGTCATCCTACGAGGTTTGGGAGTGACTTGATCCGAAGTCTCATGATCACTATCATAAGCTTCCACTTCAATTGGTGTAGGTGCCATAGGAACAACTCCTGTGCCCTACTACACACTAGTTGAAGTGACGGTTCAATAACCTCATCAAGTCTCCACCATCCACCCACTCAATTCTTTCGAGAGAAACTTTTCTTCGAGAAAGGACCCGATTTGAGAAACAATCCCTATTGCTTTCGGATCTGAGACAGGAGGTATACCCAACTGTTTTGGGTGTTCTATGAAGATGCAGTTATCCGCTTTGGGTTCGAGCTTATCAGCCTGAAACTTTTTCACATAAGCGTCGCAGCCCCAAACTTATAAGAAATGACAGCTTAGGTTTCTCTAAACCATAGTTCATACGGTGTCATCTTATCGGAATTACGTGGTGCCCTATTTAAAGTGAGTGCGGTTGTCTCTAATGTCTAACCCATGAACGATAGTGGTAATTCGATAAGAGACATCATGGTATGCATCATATCCAATAGGGTGCAGTTATGATGTTCGGACACACCATCACACTATGGTGTTCCAGGCGGTATTAGTTGTGAAACAATTTCCACAGTGCCAAACTCGTAACTCAGATATTCATTTCTATGATCATATCATAGACATTTTATCCTCTTATCATGAAGATCTTCAACTTCATTCTGAAATTACTTGTACCATTCAATAATTCAGACTTGTGTTTCATCAAGTAAATATACTCAGTATCTACTCAAATCATCTGTGAAGTAAGAGCATAACGATATCCACTGCGTGCCTCAGCACTCATTGGACTGCACACATCAAAATGTGTTACTTCCAACAAGTTGCTTTCTTGTTCCATTTTACTGAAACCGAAGCTTTCAGTCATCTTGCCCATGTGGTATGATTTGCATGTCTCAAGCGATTCAAAATCAAGTGAGTCCAAACGGTCCATCTGCATGGAGTTTCTTCATGCGTATATACCAATAGACATGGTTCACATTACTCAATCCTTTTCAAAAATGAGTGAGTCCAAAGATCCATCAACATGGAGCTTCTTCATGCGTTTTATACCAATATGACTTACATGGCAGTGCCACAAGTAGGTGGTATTATCATTACTATCTTATATCTTTTGGCATGGACATGTGTATCACTATGATCGAGATTCAATAAACCATTCATTTTAGGTGCAAGACCATTGAAGGAATTATTCAAATAAACAGAGTAACTATTATTCTCTTTAAATGAACAACCGTATTGCGATAGACATAATCCAATCATGTCTATGCTCAACGCAAACACCAAATAACAATTATTTAGGTTTAACACCAATCTTGATGGTAGAGGGAGCATGCGATGCTTGATCACATCAACCTTGGAAACACTTCCAACACATCTCGTCAGCTCACCTTTAGCTAGTCTCCGTTTATTCCGTAGCTTTTATTTCGAGTTACTAACACTTAGCAACTGAACCGGTATCTAATACCCTGATGCTACTAGGAGTACTAGTAAAGTACACATTCACACAATGTATATCCAATATACTTCTATCGACAGCCTTCTCATCTACCAAGTATCTAGGGTAATTCTGCTCCAGTGGTTGTTCCCCTTATTACAGAAGCACTCAGTCTCGGGTTTGGGTTCAACCTTGGGTTTCTCCACTAGAGCAGCAGCTGATTTGCCGTTTCATGAAGTATCCCTTCTTGCCCTTGCCCTTCTTGAAACTAGTGGTTTCACTAACCATCAACAATTGATGCTCCTTCTTGATTTCTACTTTCGCGGTGTCAAACATCGCGAACATTTCAAGGATCATCTTATCTATCCCTGATATGTTATAGTTCATCACGAAGCTCTAGCAGCTTGGTGGCAATGACTTTGGAGAAACATCACTATCTTATCTGGAAGATCAACTCCCACTCGATTCAAGTGATTGTTGTACTCGGACAATCTGAGCACAAGCTCAACGATTGAGATTTTCTCCCTTAGTTTGCAGGCCAAGAAAATCGTCGGAGGTCTTATACCTCTTGACGTGGGCACGAGCCTGAAATCCCAATTTCAGCCCTCGAAACATCTCATATGTTCCGCGACATTTCAAAAATGTCTTTGGTGCCTCAGTTCTAAACCATTTATCATTACCGAACTATCATGTAGTCATCAAAACGTGTATGTCAGATGTTCGCAACATTCACAGACCACGTTCGAGGTCCAGCACACCGAGCGGTGCATTAAGGACACAAGCCTTCTACTGTCCGCATAATTGCTACTATCAACTTTCAACTATATTTACTCTAGGAACATATCTAAAACAGTAGAACTAAAGTGCGAGCTTACGACATAATTTGCAAAGATCTTTTGACTATGTTCAGGATAATTAAGTTCATCTTATGAACTCCCACTCAGATAGACATCCCTCTAGTCATCCAAGTGATTACATGATCCGAGTCAACTAGGCCGTGTCCGATCATCACGTGAGACGGACTAGTCAACGTCGGTGAACATCTTCATGTTGATCGTATCTACCATACGACTCATGCTCGACCTTTCGGTCTTCTGTGTTCCGAGGCCATGTCTGTACATGCTAGGCTCGTCAACACCCGTTGTATTCGAACGTAAGAATCTATCACACCCAATCATCACGTGGTGCTTCGAAACGACGAACTTTCGCAACGGTGCACAGTTAGGGGGAACACTTTCTTGAAATTTTAATGAGGGATCATCTTATTTACTACCGTCGTTCTAAGCAAATAAGATGTATAAACATGATAAACATCACATGCAATCAGATAGTGACATGATATGGCCATCATCACTTTGCTCCTTTTGATCTCCATCTTCGGGGCTCCATGATCATCGTCGTCACCGGCATGACACCATGATCTCCATCATCGTGTCTTCATGAAGTTGTCACGTCAACTATTACTTCTACTACTATGGCTAACGTTTAGCAATAAAGTAAAGTAATTACATGACGTTTATGTTGACACGCAGGTCATAAATAAATTAAAGACAACTCCTATGGCTCCTGCCGGTTGTCATACTCATCGACATGCAAGTCGTGATTCCTATTACAAGAACATGATCAATCTCATACATCACATATATCATTCATCACATCCTTTTGGCCATATCACATCACATGGCATACCCTGCAAAAACAAGTTAGACGTCCTCTAATTGTTGTTTGCATGTTTTACGTGGCTGCTATGGGTTTCTAGCAAGAACGTTTCTTACCTACGCAAAACCACAACGTGATATGTAAATTGCTATTTACCCTTCATAAGGACCCTTTTCATCGAATCCGATCCGACTAAAGTGGGAGAGACTGGCACCCGCTAGCCACCTTATGCAACTAGTGCATGTCAGTCGGTGGAACCTGTCTCACGTAAGTGTACGTGTAAGGTCGGTCCGGGCCGCTTCATCCCACAATGCCGCCGAATCAAGATTGACTAGTAACGGTAAGCATATTGAACAAAATCAACGCCCACAACTACTTTGTGTTCTACTCGTGCAAAGAATCTACGCAATAGACCTAGCTCATGATGCCACTGTTGGGGAACGTAGCAGAAATTCAAAATTTTCCTACGTGTCAACAAGATCTATCTATGGAGAAACCAGCAACGAGGGGAAGGAGAGTGCATCTACATACCCTTGTAGATCGCTAAGCGGAAGCGTTCAAGTGAACAGGGTTGATGGAGTCGTACTCGTCGTGATCCAAATCACCGATGATCCTAGTGCCGAACGGACGGCACCTCCGCGTTCAACACACGTACAGCCCGGTGACGTCTCCCATGCCTTGATCCAGCAAGGGGAGAGGGAGAGGTTGAGGAAGACTCCATCCAGCAGCAGCACAACGGCATGGTGGTGGTGGAGGAGCGTGGCAATCCTGCAGGGCTTCGCCAAGCACCACAGAAGAGGAGGAAGAAGAGACGCAGGGCTGCACCAACGAGAGATCGAATTGCGTGTTGTGGGAAGCCCTATGCCTCAACTATATATAGGGGAAGGGGAGGGGCTGCGCCCCATCTAGGGTTCATACCCCTAGGGGGGGGGGGGGGGGCGGCAGCCCTAGATGGGACTTGGGTGGCGGCCAAGAGGGGAGGGGAGAGGGAGGCGCACCAATATGGGCCCTAAGGCCCATATCCCCTTAGGGTTTGCCCCCTTTCCACCTCTTAGGCACCTTGGGCCCTTGTGGGAGGCGCACCAGCCCACTTAGGGGCTGGTCCCTCCCCACCCTTGGCCCATGCAAGCCTCTGGGGCAGGTGGCCCCACTTGGTGGACCCCCGAGACCCTCCCGGTGGTCCCGGTACGTTACCGATAAACCCTGAAACTCTTCCGGTGACCAAAACAGGACTTCCCATATATAAATCTTTACCTCCGGACCATTCCGGAACTCCTCGTGACGTCCGGGATATCATCCGGGACTCCGAACAACATTCGGTAACCACATACAAACTTCCTTTTATAACCCTAGCGTCATCGAACCTTAAGTGTGTAGACCCTACGGGTTCGGGAGACATGCAGACATGACCGAGACGTTCTCCGGTCAATAACCAACAGCGGGATCTGGATACCCATGTTGGCTCCCACATGTTCCACGATGATCTCATCGGATGAACCACGATGTCAAGGACTTAATCAATCCCGTATACAATTCCCTTTGTCTATCGGTACGATACTTGCCCGAGATTCGATCGTCGGTATCCCGATACCTTGTTCAATCTCGTTACCGGCAAGTCTCTTTTACTCGTTCCGCAACACATCATCCCGTGATCAACTCCTTGATCACATTGTGCACATTATGATGATGTCCTACCGAGTGGGCCCAGAGATACCTCTCCGTCACACGGAGTGACAAATCCCAGTCTCGATTCGTGCCAACCCAACAGACACTTTCGGAGATACCTGTAGTGTACCTTTATAGTCACCCAGTTACGTTGTGACGTTTGGCACACCCAAAGCACTCCTACGGTATCCGGGAGTTGCACAATCTCATGGTCTAAGGAAACGATACTTGACATTAGAAAAGCTTTAGCATACGAACTACATGATCTTGTGCTAGGCTTAGGATTGGGTCTTGTCCACCACATCATTCTCCTAATGATGTGATCCCGTTATCAACAACATCCAATGTCCATGGCCAGGAAACCGTAACCATCTATTGATCAACGAGCTAGTCAACTAGAGGCTTACTAGGGACATGGTGTTGTCTATGTATCCACACATGTATCTGAGTTTCCTATCAATACAATTCTAGCATGGATAATAAACGATTATCATGAACAAGGAAATATAATAATAATCAATTTATTATTGCCTCTAGGGCATATTTCCAACAGTGTCTGCGATCTTCGGTAGGAGGAAGGGCTGGGCATCACTAGTGTTGAAGATCGCTGGCTGAAGAAGATGCATATTTTTTTGGCGAGTTAACTTGGAGGAACCCTTTGTTCCCAGTCGGATGGGTTTTTACCGTGTTTCTTTATATTCGTTGATGAAGGCTTATTTCTATTTACCTGTTGTCAATGTGTAGTTTCGGTGCTTTACTAGTTGATGGATGATGTGGTGGATGTAAGTGGTAATGTTCTTTTTGCTATATCTGAGTTTGAGTAGTTGGTGGTGTGGTTGTAAGCCTGGGGTCATTGATAAGTTTATAATGTTTTTAACCATTTTTAGATGTTGTTGGTTGAAGAGTTTGGACGATAAATTGGGACCGGAAGCTCCTTAATTAAAAAAAAAACAACAACATTATTTGTCCACACCACAACAATTATTCGAGTTTTGATTGGGCTAGCATTATTTTCTTCATTTGTGCTTCACGTCATTCATGATTTCTTTTTTTATTAATAGTAGGCAGTTGAACCACCGCTACAGATTGACCCCGTGCGGAACCAATACACTAACACGTATATTTTTTCATGCCATTGGAGTTGAGCACCACTGACAGGCATCTTTGTTGCACTTTGATGCGTACTATACCGTTCTATTTCTGTAGACGTCGGTTGGGTCTTCATATGTCCAAAACACATTTACTTTTTGATCAATTTGCTTATGGTTTCTCCTCATATCCCACCCTATTGAATAATAATTATCACTACCGAAGACACGTTCGACGGAATTACAAAGTGGTGTTTTTAAGTGCATAATTAAATTCATTGAGGAGGGGGGGGGGGCTCATACAAACATAGATTTGCAGTAAAAGACTAGATGATATAGCCCACCACCAGGCATGTGGATCCCATATGCGCCTAGCTTCCTCCTTGCGATTATATACCCCCTCCTAGCATTAAAGGCTTAGGAGATTATTCACAAAATAATTCATGACCCGCAGAGCTGCTACCTTCACCACTTTGTTTCAGTGGTTTTTTGGAGTCTGTTTCCATCTCCGGATGGAGGATTATGTCATCGTCAACAACATGACTAATTTATCCTTCACCGCCATCATGCTCTCACGTCCATGTGTGAGTAATCCATTGTAGTAACATGGGGTGGATGTAAATTGGATTACGCACATTACCACCAAATCCAAGGCATAATTGTAGCACTTCCCAATTATGGATGTCGAAGTTTTGAGTGTAGAACCCCATAGGAGAAAATATGCTGGCTTCATGTTATGTCAAGTTATGTATGTCACTTACACAACCTTCTATTCACTTTAAAAGTATACTTTACGAAGAGTCAAATTAAAAGATATAAGTTATTTGGAAGAGGCAATTTAGGTGCCAAAAAGTAAAGATTGCAACTAAAGAGAGCGAGTGTGCGAGGGTGTGAAGAAAGTAGTGGCAAGTGTTTTGTAATAAAGTGGTTGTATTCCTTATAGATTTAGCAAAGTCTAAAGCCAATGCAAAAGATTCATCTCAATATTCTACCTATGTGGTTTGTATTCGATCTCACCACCAAATATTGTCACAACGTGGGCAAATAAGGCACTATGCAATATGGAATTTGTATACTTTAAACTACAAAACATCTCAAAAGTAATGTATGTCTCAAATCAGCGACAAATATGGGGTGTAAATGCATCATTGGTTGAATGTACTCTCTCTCTCTCTCTCTCTCTCTCTAAAACTATGCAATTAATATACAAGTAGTCTCTTGTGTCCCCAACACAATATAGTTGTTAATTGTATAGGTGCACTAGTTTAGTGGAGAGCTTGATAATTTGAATGATAGATTGGCAGTTTGGATCATAATAATATTTTTGTATTTTTAGAATAAATATGGGCATCAAGGTAACATGTAGCAAAAGTAAATAAGACAGAGTTGCAATGCTTCCAAAGAACACCTACGGTTCATACTCTCACTAGTGCCAACTCTCAACATTATCAACATAGTTAAACAACATGATATAGCGTGAAAAGGTGTGGTAAACACTCACTCCAAAGTTCCTCTTATTATTAGATCAAAGTGGGATGAGATAACATAGGTATGGCTAATCACACCTCTAAGTTTGTCTTTCTAATCTTCATCTATAGGGTAGCCCCAATGACACTACAGGCATCATCGAAAATTATGCTAAACAGTCACCTCATGATATTTGCCATTCTAATCTAATCCACAGAGTCACCCCAATGTCACTACGGGTATATCCAAAATTATAATAGATATGCATCATGATTTCATTGATTTCCAAAAGATACAACCTAACATAAAAAAATCATAGCAAAAGCAAGATCAAATCCACTACAAATATAATATGTACAACACATAATTCAACTCTATTAACAAAGCCTATGATCACAATCATCATCAAAAACTCACATGAGAGAGAGAGAGAGAGAGAGAGAGAGAGAACATAGTTACTCGTACAAAACCTCATCCTCGAGGGTTCATGCATCATCATAGGAGAAGCACATGATGATGGAGATGTTGATGAAGATCAATTCCCGTGGAAGGATGCTGGAAAAGGGCTACGAGGATCACCTGGGAACGGGAAGTGGCAACGGAAGAAAAAGTTAGGGTAAAAATATGCGTGAGCGAGAAGCGACGGGGAGGATATATAGAGCTAGGAGCAAGAAGCGATGGAGAGGATATTTTTACCCTAATTTTTTCCTTATGGGGTCCACCTCTAGGTGGCCTTCTGGTCCAGTGGATCTTTTGTCTTGAGAATTTGCATCATTTTTTTATTAATGTTTTGGGGCTCCATTTTTTTATTTTTGTAAAATCCAAAAACAAGCAAAAATAGAATAAAATAGTATGTGACATCGTAATTATGAGAGATGCTGAACCCAAATTTTAGTCAAATTTCCTACATATGCACCTATTATTTCCATTTACTTATTATTCTAAAAATAGTAAACAATTTCAACTACAATATATGGGCATAACTCGTTGCAAGTAGCATGTGTAGTGATAATGGCATGCTCACTAGTACTATTGGGGACACTAGTAATAAAATTATTAATATATATTGCAGTGTTGCTTGACCGTGGTTAGCATCAGGGCGGGGGGCGGGGACACTTACATGTTCTATTCTATCCAATTTCCAGAATTAAACCAAATCTTTAGCGACAAAGAGTTGGAACCGAGTTTTCATAGTTAGATCATGAAAACTAAGCACATGGCAATCCCTACTTCCCTTATAGAAGGGCTTATCCTTTTACTTTATCTTGTTTCAATTCCATCATTCTTTAAACACATGCTATTCAGCGTATGAGAATTATTCTTAGTGTTATATGCATTTTGTTTACAATGACTGATTGATATATGGTTGTGATGATCTCTCCTTCCTGCCGGTTGTTGCATGCCTCTTCCACCGTAGGTTGCAACCTCCTCGGACTCCACGCATTCTTGTGGCCATTGAATTCCTCCTCACCATTGATCCTCTCCTCCTGCGCTACCACATTTCTCCCAACCGCCTACCGCCCCTCTCATGATCTTCCCCGAAGTTGATAGTTGTTCTCCTTCCTCATGGCCGAGTACCTCCTATGCACCGCACGCCTCTAGTATTGCTCGCCTCCGCTGCTGGCGTGCATCCACATCATTCACTATCCTGAGCCCCCATAGATGTTTGTCTCACTCGCAACAGCATGCTGCCTTTCCTACCATCATGAGCCGCCGGAGTTGTTTGTCTCACCCGCAACATCATTCTATGTAAATACAAAACAGAAGTTCACATGCAATGTAAAAAAACCGAGCAAAAAATGTGCACCCATAAGTTCACTTGTTCGCACCGGGAACTATGTTATTTTTTCAGAAAAGAAACCAATACTAGGTTTTATCGGGGGTCACTTGTTAGTGTCTAGCGGTTTGCTACTTGAGCACATGCATTTCACTACGGTTTGATGGTTTTTGAACTGCCACCATAGCTTCGCAAAATATCTCACAATAGCATGTGTTAGAGCCACCACCAAAGGCGTCGAGAGTCAAAAAATTATGCAGAATAATATTGTGATTCTAGAAATCCAATGTTTAATGTGCAAACAATCAATACAACTGTCCATCTGGAAATTATATGTCCATAAACACGGCGGCTATGGAAGAGAGGGGCACCAATACAACCGGTACGGACAATGGGGTGATGATGTCTATGATGTTTATGGCGAGGGACATCACCGTTGGTCGTCTTCTTCTGGTGGCGGCCGAGGATACAATTGGTACAATGGCGGCGGCATAGAACGCGGGTGTTGGTGTACAAAAATAGGGGCATGTTTTTTTACCCCTTTCCCTGTGCACGGGCAGTCAAAGCCGCGCCCATGGCCACACCAAGCAGAACAAGGGAGGTGATCCAAGGTAAGACCGAAGCCTAAGACGATCAAAGCAACGCCAAGGCCAAGACCACGAAGAGCAGAGGAACGAAGCAGGTTCCCCCGGCAAGACCCTTGCCGGGCGGCCTCAACGGCCCTGGCAAGACCCTTGCTGGGACAGCTCGCCCCACACCAACAGAGTGAGCCACCCTTGAGCCCACGGCCCCCAGCGCCATCATCAGCGTGGGGCCAGGGCTCAGGAAGGCACCTCTGTGGTGGCATGAAAATCTTTGTGAAGACATAAACAAGATCAGATGAGGATTAGAAGACGACGATTCTCGGCAAGATCCCTGCCGAGGGAGACCGCCAGACCCCCGGCAAGATCCTTACCAGGGATGACAGCACGCCACGGCAAGACCCTTGCCGGCCACCCGACAAGGCCCTCACCGAGGACTCCAGCGAGGCCACCGCCAAACCCGCGCCGATCAAGCTTCCACCACCGTTCACATGCAACTGCCAGCCCAACCAGCTGGGCGGGCTCCTGTGTGGCAACATGCAGCTCCCAGGCCAACTCATCGAGCGCCTGCGTGGCGGCATGCAGATCTTTGTGGAGGCTCCGCCACCATGCCACCTCAGCTGCCTGACTGCCTACATGGCGCCGCGCACCTCACTGGCTAGGGCGTGTGTCAAGACGAGGAGGAGCGGCGATGGACGGGACGGGCCTCACCCCCGTCCCCAATAAAGCAAGCGGACACCTAAGCTACGCATTAAATGCGTCTTGTCCTGTAATACGAGCGATAAGCTCAGGACAATGTACGCCTTTCCACCTCCTGTGTGTCACTGTGGCAACCCCTTTCAACTATAAAAGGAGGCCCATGGCATACTGGAGAGGGATTCGGCTCTTTGGAACTAGGCACTGTCCACAGCTAGTTCGAGAGCTCAAGAGCTCTCAGAAATACACCCACCAAAGCAGGACTAGGGTTTTACGCATCCTCGCGGCCGGAACCTGGGTAAATGATCCTTGTGCTGTCTACTAGCCCTGCTCTCCTTGCAACCCTGTGCCCCGGCAACCATAGTAGGGATTCTTGTGATCCCACAGGTGTCGTTCCACACCGACATTCTAGGGACCGCCCGGAAATTTAGTCGAAGGTGTCGCCGGCCCCAGTGACCGGTTTCGGGGTGGGCATCGCCACGGCGGGAGAGGGGATGGGAGGCGCCCACCTCCACCACCACCACCACTGACTGTTGACACGACGCAGACGCCCCATGTGGCAATGATTGATACCACAACAACGGTGGCGGCGGCTACACCTGCTTTGCCCGAGGTGGCTGTAGACACAGTCCAGGCTCTGGCTGCGGTCACTATTCCGGTAGCCAATTCTGGATCTGCTAAAACAGGGGATGGTGGGCATAACAAGGGTTTGGACAAAGCGGACAGTGAAAAGCTTTCGAAGTGGGCTATTAAGAAGAAGAAGATGCCTTGCTATAGATGTGGCGAGCCAGGACACTTTGTCGCAGAGTGTACTAATGAGCTTCATGATTACTTCCTCAGATCGCAGCATGTGTCCGATGAATGCCCACTCCTTTCAGGTCCTAAGCCAGGGGTTAATATTTTCGGAGTGTGCTGCCAGGAGTTGATGTTCTTTGAGTAACCTGATGTGGCACCTATGGCTCATGTGGTGGAGAGCTCTTTCCCAATAGTGGTTAAGGTTACCAATGGGTCTATGACAGAGACTCAGATTGTGAGACAGTTGCGAGAGTTGGTACAGGGCAACTATCAGCACTACAAAAAAATACACTTCCGTGATGATACATGTTTGTCACAGTAGGTCGCGTTTTTTTTCATGCATGTACATCCATGAAAAGTTTATGACAGAATCAAGATAGTCATACCTGTGCTGTCGTAGAAGTGTTCCATGACATTACCAAAATTATCATCACGGAAGTGTCCACTTCCATGACGATAAATCGCGCGTCACAGAAGTGCTTTCGTCAAGGGTGACCGACACGTGGCATCCACCGTAACGGAACGCCTTTAAGCTATCGGGTCCGGTTTTGGATCCGATAACCAGTTAACGGCCCCGACCAATGGGGATTTTCCACGTGTAAAATCATCATTGGCTGCAAGAAACACGTGTCGGCTCACCATTGGGACAGATGTCATCCACTCATTGGACACAAAACGCCTATGATACGTCGACACATGGAACGTCCCAACAAAGGCCCATTCCTGTGAAAAGTCCGGCCCGTTTGACTTGGTTAAAAGGTGGCGGTCCGGCCCACGGCAAGCCTGTTAATGGCTTGTTCACATATAGCCCATTTACAACCCGCTAACCCAGGGCCCATTTACGACCTATCCGAATTAGGCCCAGTAGCGTCATCTGGGCCGTCCGATATAATTCCAACCCGTTTTAACTTCCGGCCCATGTATGACCCATGACGTCTTTTGGCCCATCTGAGGCCCTTAGTAACCCTCGACTCGTTAACGACCCGTGGTAAAACCGGCCCGTAATGAACAGTGTATCACTTTATACCCATTAACGGCCCATTATTCCGTTGGGCCGTTTCCAGCCCACGTTATCTTTCGGCCTTCTCAGGGCCAATTTATTCTTGGGCTCATTTCCAGCATTCGGTTACTTACGACCCGTTACTGTCATTTTCTGCTCGTGGGCCAAATTTAGCCCGTGCTTACAGTCGGCCCGTTTGTGGCCAGTTAATACGTTGGGCCGTTTTCATAGCGTCATCAAATACGTCGGATTAACGACGGCCCATTATGGTCGGCCCATGAACGGACGATTCCAACTCTAGCCCATTTACGGCCATAAAGTGGTATGTTATTGGCCCATGTTTGGGCAATCGATCACACGGCCCGTAGAAGGCCCATTGATAATACGGCCCATAGAAGGCCCATTGATAATACGGCCCGTAGAAGGCCCATTGATGATATGGCCCATAGAAGGCCCATTGTTTCTACGTCCCATAGAGAGCCTAGTGTCACTATAGTAAATATGTAGCCCATGGTTATTGTAGCCTAGTTAAAAAAAGGTTATTGCGGCCACTAGCAAACCGCCGAAAAAGAACAACACCGACTACAAGCAAACAAAAAAAACAAGACAACAAGGAAATAAATAACCAAGCAACTTACGCTAGGCTATCATGGCTATTACACATATTACGTCCACTAGGCATCAAAGTTCGCCACCAGTGCAAATATAGGGAACAAAGCAGCATATCATATACACTAGTTGTCAAAGTTGGCGACCAGTGCAAATAAACGCCGCAGCAAAACATGTCCAGAATTGAAACCACTTCAGAAGATCTCAAGAAACAATATCCTGGGTACCCATAAGGCTGGCAAGATGCTTAGCGAGCTTATTAACTTTCTCTTGTTTGGCGCTTAAATCCTCCAGCACTTGCTGTTGCACCAGAAAGTATGCATCTAAATTCTGCAAGGACTTCCTCAGTCCTTTAGCTTCATGTCACAACACATCTGATCGATGTATTTCAACTTGAAGCTGAGACTCAAGAAGACGAACTGATTCAGGCAGCGAGTTCGAAGAGCTTGTGCGAGCGGTAGTGGCCAGTAACTCGAACACTACATCAAGACATGACTTATGGGTTCTCTCACTGTCGTTAAGGTAGTTTTTATCAGCTTTCTTGGAGACCAACACGGATGTCTCACTATCTTGAACCTTATCTGCATTACTTCCTTCACCATTGCATAACGGGGTACTATTCTCCAATATTTTCTCCGCATTCTAAAAGAGAAACAAGCAGACACATCACAGGTTTACCATGTTGTATATGAAACTCATTATGGTAAATCAGTTCAGTAGTAAAGTGCACAGGATAACAGCATGAAACAAACATATATCTATGTACCATGGTCACTTTATGGTCTATATCATTCTAGTTTTTGTTGCCAAATCAAGATAGAGACACATTTCAAATAATATTTGTTCAAGACAAAGCAGAATAGACAGAATAAAGTGTGGGAAACTATAGAGACACTTGTAATATGCATGACATGAGAACACAACTGTTTATTCAATTGAAACTGAAATCAATATAGAGCAAGTTACAATAGCAAACCAGTTAAAGAAACAAGTTTAAAACATACCTATTGCGCCATTGGAGTTTCAATTCCATCCTTCAAATTTGAAAATAGTTGGTCTGAGTAAATACAGTGATGCAAGAGCAAAGGAGTATGAACCATAGCTACATAACCTGACCTGAGAACAATTCTTCTTCTCCTTTAAGCATTGAGTTGGGATTCAGAGTGGTGGTCCTCGTGCTTTGGGCACTGCAGTTCCCTTACTAACTGCTCATGTTTGGGTACTCTATGGTGGAGACGGTGCTGTGTCAACTGGAATTGGGTTACTATCTGCTAGGGTTGGGGTTAGAAGGGGTGTAGCTGGTTCTCTGTCCAACTAGGTAGGGGTACAATCTGCGAGAGTCTGGGTTATGTGTGATGGGGCTGGTTCTTGGGCAAGTACAACCGTGGTTCTATCTGCATCAACTGGTAGCACTATCTTTTCTGAAGACCGTGTTGTTACTCCCTTAGATACTGCCATCACCCTCTCCAATTTAAATGGCTGATAAACAAGAAAAGTAATTGAATGTATAGACATCGTATGATAGACAGGTGCAATGCATAGTGGGGAATAAAAGAGGGCATGAAATAATTCACATTTATGTTGTCTAATCAAACAGGATAGCATGATAAAATTTCACATTATGATGGCTAACTAAAAAAGATGGAAATACATAGTTCAAAATATGATGACTATGTAAACAGGATGACATGATATAACTATATAATGTGTTTATTAAATAGGTTGGCATGCCATAATTCACATACATGCCGCCTATGGAAACATGATAGCATGATATAATTCCCGGATAGAATGACATAATTCAAAATATGATGACTGTAAACACTAAACAGGATGAGATGATATAACTATATGATGTCTTTATTAAATGGGTTGCCATGCCATAATTCAGATAGATGTTGTGTATGTAAACATGATGGCATGATATAATTCAAATAAATGATTTATATAGTAAGCAAGTAAGCAGATGGCAATCCATATATGATGTAAAAAATAAGCAATGCAAGACAACCTGCATGCCATGGGTAATATAACCCTGCCAAGTTTGAGCATAGACCTCAGGGGGAAAATAGGATTGGTCATCAGTCTCTGAATCCTCCTCTGAGGAGCTCTCTGTATCCAGCAACATGTCTGCTTCAGCAGGTAGCATTGTCTGCTCTGAATACCTTGTTTTCACTCCAGATACTTCCATCACCGCTTCAAATGGCTAATGCACAAGAAGAGTAGTTGAATATACAAACGTTGTCGACAAATGGAACACGTAATACAAAAAAATGATAGCATGGTATAATTCACATACATGATGATTGGCTCAACAGCATGGCATTGCATAATTCACATATATAATGCCTTTGCAACAAGATAGCATTGCATAATTCACATATATAATGTCTTGCAACAAGATGGCAATGCATATTTCACATATATGGTAATTAGACACTAAACATGTGGCATTCACACAAAGCATGTCTAAACTAATCAAATGACATCGCAATGCAAGACACCATACGCATAATATGAGAAAGTTAATTAGAGCATACACCTCGAGGGGGGGGGGGGAATAGGACTGGTCATCTATCTCTGAATCCTCCTCTGAGGAGCTATCCGTAACCAGTGAGATATGCGCTTCGTCAGATAGCATAGTCTGCTCTGAAGACCTTGTTTTCACTCCAGAATTTTCCATCACCGTGTCAAATGGATGATGCACAGGAAGAGTAGTTGAATGTACTAACATTGTTGACAAATGTAATACGTAATGAAAAAAGGATGACTTGATATAATTCACATATAAGATGACTGGCTAAGCAGGATGGCATTGCAAAATTCACATATATGATGCCTGGCTAAACAAGATGGCATTGCATAATTCACATAAACGATGGATAAACTAAACAGATGGCATTCACACAAAGCATGTCTAAACTAAGCAGTTGACATATTTGATGTATAAAGTAAGCAATGCAAGGCACCATATGCATGATATAACCAACATCAGCATGCCAAGTTAGAGCGAAGACCTCATGGGGTAAATAGGAGTGGTCTTCTGCTTCTGAATCCCCCCAGAACAGTTATCTTCCTCTTGATTACGATCCGAAATGGGTGGAGGGGGGATGCCTTTGCACCCACCATGGAGCGACGTCTGCATGAAATTTTATTGCCATGCAAGGCTCGTCTCTTTTGCTCTAGACGTTCAGTTCCATTGTGTACAATAACTGACATGCATAGGAATAAAACATTGTGAGATTATGTAAGGAGTGCATGCACAAATCCAGAGTGATGGTAGCAAGCTGTGGATAGACCCAAAACCAATGATAGCAGACAGATAATAGCTTTAATTAAAAAATACAGATAATGGCTCCTTTAATGTTTGTTTGCACCCAACATGAAACTCATAGTAGACACCCGAGATTAACCAGATAGTAGACAGATAGTACTGATTACTGCCCCAATATGTACCCCACAACCATTTAAAAACTCAAGTTTCAGCATAAGTTTGGACCTGACTCGGAGTCTAATAGGTGAACACGACGATAAAGTATCATGTCATCATATTAAGTGATGCATAACGTAAGCAGACACAGAAGAGTGCGACCTCTCTTGCGTGTAGTCCTCAAGGTCATCTGCTCAGTTGATGATGGTAATGCAGTTGTCGTGGCTGCCGGCGGCGGGGAAGAAGACCTGAGGCAGCGAAAGACAGTCTGGAGAGTGGATCCCTGCTGTGGTGAACCCTTCCGTCGTTGGAGCAGCTGAGCTGGGGTGGAACACAACACCGCAGGAGCAGGACAAACCACACAAGGTTTTCTTTGACACATATCTATAATAGAAGTAATTGTGTAAGGGCTTGTTTGAATTTGAGGATTCTAACAATGCAGGGATAGGAAATAGACATGAATAGGATAGGAATGCACGTGCAAAACAGAGAATTTAGAAACACAGGATTTCTGCCAATCTGGGTGTTTGGTTCACAAGAATTGGAAGATCACATGATGCAAAGAAGCATGGTGAGATTAAGTCAAACCACAGGAAATTGTACGGTTATAATGCTATTATGCTACTATCTCTTAGTCTTGTGCTTTATGAATAGGAATTTGAAAAGGAGGACAAGTGGAAATTAAAATTCCTACGGTTTTTCTTTCAAGGAGACACTAAAGGAACAAATCCTACAGTTTTCCTTTGCTCCATTCCTTTGCACCAAATTCATGAAAAGTAATACCATACGAAACTTTCCAACTCCTATCTTTTTCATTCACTTTTCCTTTCAAGCACTGACGATTCCAGTAGGCAGGCTTGAGCAAGGAAAAGCCTACACTAATTTTTGTGTGCTACTTCTATTACTTTGGACCCAGGCCACTGCCCTACTAGCTGAACTCCCAGGACCATCGACAAATGCACAACTCAAACGCACAGAGATAAATAATGAAGGCGTTCAAGAGAGTCCATCACAGATAGCTAAGTCGCCTGGTACCTCACTGATTGTCATATAGTAGGATAAAATAATCGTATTTCCCGTTACTCCATGTGCTTAGTGGACAATATATATAACATGTAAAGTAAAAAAGATATGCAACAAGTGTACAACCTCTTTGGCGAAGCCATGTCGATATCAGCGTGATTGGCTTGGCCGGTGAGGATGCTCCGGCTGACTTGGCTATTGGAGGAGGGGATGAATATCTTAGGCGTCTGGAGATGGAGCCTGAGGTACTGCTCCGCTGTGATGGAGGGTTTCATCGTTGGAGCAGCTCCGGTGAGTTGTACGACGCCGAGGCTGAAGCAGGACAAGAGAGACAACGTTAACCTGAGTGGAATTCTAATGGTGTCGGTGTACTAAAGTAGGGGTACCTTAGTACCCCAGACTTGTGCACGGGCAGTTGTAGCACCCTGCGGCGAGGCCCGCCCAGGAAGCGCCAAGAGAAGACCAAGCATTCAAGACAAGGCCCCCGGCAAGAGGAGCTTGCCGGGCCAAGAAGACAAGACCCCGGCAAGAGGAGCTTGCCGGGACGACTGAGCCCATGTAATACCATCCAAGAACAAAGTATAAGAGACAGAAGATCGAGACCCCGACAAGAGGAGCTTGTCGGGAAGGCCGAACCCAGGCACCACAAGAGAAGCCCGCCACGGCGCGCCATGCGCCCCGGCAAGGCCTGATAGCCGGCAAGCTATCAGGCACAGGAATACGACCCCCGCGGCAAGCCACTTGCCGCGGCAAATCGCCACCTCAGGACTGCGCTCCAGCTCACCCGCCCACGCGTCGCTCCGGGGCTTCCCCCAAGGGCACGTGGCGGGGCACCGCGCAGCCTGGGGTATGCGGTGGCATGCAGCCACCATCGTGGCGAGCGGTGGCGCACCTAACGGTCCGCCTCGGTGCTGTCCGGGCGACCGTGACGGGCATTTAATGCCCTTGTCCCCTACCGTCAGAAGTAGGTATGATAACACTGTGCCGCACTGTAGCGCCACTGTTCCCGCACTGTTACAACTTCCACCCCTTTTACACTTTTACCCCTTTCTCTTACGTTGACACCTGTCGGTGACCCCTTTGCGCTATAAAAGGAGGCCCGTGTGCAACGTAGAGGGGGTTCGGAGGTTCGGGATCCAGACAGCCATACGCTCGGTGTAGCTAGCTCTCCAAGCTCCCGAGCTCCCCAGTTCAATACAACCAAGCAGGAGTAGGGTTTTACGCGTCCATCGCGGCCCGAACCTGGGTAAACCGCCCGTGTGCTCGCCTCGATCTGCTCTCCGTGCTCCCTCCGCCCCCCTCACCGGACAACGAAAGGGGCTCCGGCCCCATAGGTGCTCGCGGGGGACGCCGTCCAACCCGACATCTTTGGCGCGCCAGGTAGGGGGAGTGCGTCGAGGTTGTGCGGATCAGATCCGGCGTTCGCGCGAGCGCGCTCTTCGCCGGCTTCTCCGAATTCGCTAGCTTCATCAACACCATGGCCCCGAAGAAGAAGGCTTCGGAGGTCGCGGGCCCGTCCGCGTCTCTTCCACCGCTACCGGAGCCAACGGTGGGCGGGGGAGACGCCGTCGGAGGGGTGGCCACCGGCGAGAACACTCGCGGCGCCACCAGATCCAAGAACAGGGCGGACGACCGAGCCTCGGCCTCCGAGGACGCGTCGCGTCCGTCCCGACAAACGACGACCCAGCAGCGCCATGCCACAGGAGGTGGCATCCGCTTGCTGGACCAAGGGCAAACTGGAGGTTCACGGGACGCCCCGGGCCCCCGTCCGGACACGGGCAAGGCGAAGGCGCCGGGGAGGGACCCCGCTCTTTCTAACATTGTTAGGAGTCCGAGCGTATCCCGCTCCTCGCGCCACTCGCCCCCGCTCCCCTCCACTCCGGCAGAAGCGCTCGCGAGAGCGCAACTGCTCCTCGACTACCCTCCAGCGGCTGACAAGGCCGAAGGCTGGAGGGCCACCATCCAGAGCCTGATCGCCTTCGCCAACAACGACACGCCGCAGCAGCCGGCGACCTCACGGCCACGGTAGGTCGAGAAGACGAAGGCCGACGGCGACAAGACCGCCGGGGGTGCAACCACCATGCACTCCCCGGCGCAGAAGCAGAAGACGCCGCCCCGCTGGAGCAACGCCGACGACGGCTCTACAGCGTCGTCAGACCCGCGGACTCGCCGGGACCAGCGCCGAGTCCTCGACGAGCGGCAGCAAGAAGACGCTCGAACAAGGATTGAGCGCCGCCGAGAAACTCGGCGGCAATCAGACCAGCGGGCGGGGAACGCTGTCGACGCGCACGCGCCCGGTGAACCAGGTGACTTACCGTACGCGGCAGGTTGCCCTGCGTTCACCCGTGAGCTACGGCGCGTCCGGTGGCCCAGCACGAAGAACTTCAAGCCCGACGTACCGGAGAAGTACGGCGGCAGGACGCACCCCTCGGAGTTTCTCAGCATCTACACGATCGCTGTGCAAGCTGCCGGGGGGCGCGACGAGAGGATATTGGCGAACTACTTCCCGCTCGTGCTTAAGCCGAACGTTCGTTCGTGGCTTATGCACTTGCCGGAAGGCTCCATTTCTTCCTGGGCGGATCTTTGCCATCAGTTTGTTGGCGCCTTCACAGGCGGCCACAAACCTCATGGCCAGGATAGCGACCTCCACATCCTAGCCCAGAAGGAAGGAGAATCCCTGCGCAAGTACATCCAGCGCTTCAGCCACGTGCATCGCAACATCCCCGACGTTCACCCTGCCGCGGTTATCAGCGCGTTCCACCAGAACGTGCGTAACCGCCGCATGCATGAAGAGATGGCCATGACCAAGATCCAGGACGTCAGCGAGCTATATGCCCTGGCTGACAAGTGCGCGCGCGCGGAGGAGGGGAGGAAACTCCCCGGGGAGGATGCTGGCGCAGGAGAAAGCGACAGTGACGACACCGCCCCGGCGAGGAGAAGCCAGCGGCGGAATAATAGGAGGAAGAACAGGAAAGAGGTGCTTGCCGTCGAGGAGTCCGGCAAGGAGGCTCCCGCCAAGCAAACGCAGGCTGGCGGCTCCGGCAAGGAGCCTGCCCCCGTGGCGGCAGCCGACAAGCAGGACGGCTCCGACAAGCAATACTGCAAGATCCACCGCACCAAGGGCCACGATCTCTCCAACTGCAAAAGCGTCGAGTACCTCGTCGTGCAGCAGAAGGCTGAGTACGAGAGGCGCGACAAGGGGAAGGCCCAGGGTGGAGGTGGCGAACCAAGCAAGAAGCGGCCGCCCATCGGCCGGGGAGGACGCCGCGGCAAGGCCAAGCAGCGGCAAGGCGATCGGCCTCCCCGGGGCCGCGACGAGGATGAAGAAAACGACGACGAAGACATGGAAGACAAAGATAACAGCGAGCAGGAGTTCCAGAAGGCCACGGAGGTCCTATGCGTTGACGGCGGCGCCTCTCTGCACACCTCCCACCGCCAGCTTAAGCAGTGGGTGCGAGAGGTGAACGCAGCAGAGCCGCCCGTGGAGTCGCGCAGGCCCCTCAAATGGTCCAGCACGCCCATCATTTTCGATCTTGAGGATCACCCCGACCGCACAACCGCGGTCGGGTGCTTGCCGATGCTGGTCTCACCCACCATCCGCAACCTCAAGGTCACCAAAATGTTGGTAGACGGCGGGGCCGGGCTGAACTTGATCTCCTCCGCTGTGATCAAGAAACTCCAGATCCCAGACGGCGAGCTCGAAGAGACCGGTTCTTTCCAAGGAATCAACCCGGGGAGGAGCAAGCCCAAGGGGAAGGTTACTCTGCCTGTGACCTTCGGCGGCGAGCTCAACTTCAGGACTGAGCGCATCACGTTCGACGTCGCTGATATCCCGTTACCATACAATGGGATCCTCGGCCGTCCCGCTCTCGCCAAGTTCATGGCAGCTTCCCACCACGCCTACAACGTACTCAAGATGCCGGGGCCGATAAGCGTCATCACTGTCCATGGCGACAAAAAGGACGCGCTTATCTGCGCCGACAAGATCTACCGGGATGTAGCAGCCGCGGCAGAGAAGGACACACTTGCCGCTGAAGCCCCCGGGGGGAAGAAGACAAGGACCAAGTCCGGTAAGTGCTCTGGGGCCCACTCCGGCAACCGCACCTCTTCGGAGTGCTGCGCCGCCGTCCAGGACGTTCCATCGAGCTCCACCGGCAAGTACAAGAAGGGAATGACCGCTCCTCCGGCAACCAAGAAGGTGTCCGCCCAGGAGGACGGCACTGGCGGTACCTTCACCATCAGTGCCACGCTTGACAGCAAATAGGAAAGCGCGCTCATTGCCTTCCTGCGGGCGAATGTCGACGTGTTTGCATGGCAACCGTCCGACATCCCCGGTGTTCCCAGGAGGGTGATTGAGCACAAGCTCGCTGTCTGTCCTCACGCGCGACCCGTCAAGCAGAAAGTGAGAAAGCAAGCCGTGGAGCGCCAAGAATTCATCAGCGAAGAAATCAAGAAGCTAGAGGCAGCGGGCCTAGTGAGAGGTGTGATCCATCCAACGTGGCTGGCCAATCCGGTCGTCGTGCGCAAAGCCAATGGGAAGTGGAGACTGTGCATAGACTTCACCGATGTGAATAAAGCATGTCCCAAGGATCCATTTCCCTTGCCGCGCATTGACCAGATTGTTGACTCCACTGCCAGATGTGAGCTACTCTCTTTTCTTGATGCATATTCAGGCTACCACCAAGTCTTTATGGCCAAAGAGGATGAAGAGAAGACCGCATTTATCACTCCGTGCGGCACCTATTGCTTCATACGCATGCCGTTTGGACTGAAGAATGCGGGATCAACGTTTGCAAGGGTAGTGCACACTGCTTTCGAGCCACAGATCCATAGGAACGTGGAGGCCTACATGGATGACATCGTGGTGAAGAGCAGGAGCAAGGAAACCCTGGTCCAAGATCTGGAAGAGACATTTCAGAACCTGCGCAAGATACAGCTCAAGCTGAACCCCGAGAAGTGCGTTTTCGGAGTCCCCTCCGGCAAGCTTCTCGGGTTCTTTGTGTCACAGAGGGGGATTGAAGCTAATCCCGACAAGATCAAAGCCGTCGAGCAGATCGAAGCCCCAGAGCGCGTCAAGGACGTCAGAAAGCTTGCAGGTTGTGTGGCCGCCCTCAGTCGGTTCATTTCAAGGTCTGCAGAACGCGCCCTGCCCTTCTTTAAAATCTTGAAGAAGGCAGGCCCCATGCAGTGGACTCCAGAAGCGGAGGCGGCGCTGCAAGATTTGAAAAGGTACCTATCCTCCACTCCAATACTTGTCGCACCTAGACCACAGGAGAAGTTGTTGCTATACCTAGAGGCAACCAACCAGGTGGTCAGTGCTGCGTTAGTGGCAGAGAGGGAGGCCGACGAGGAGTCTATACCACCTGCAAGCGAATCCAGCGACAAGCGGGGGGCTGCTCCGGCAAGCTCTGGCCCCGACAAGGACAACCCTGCGCAGGAACAGGATGGAGCGCGGAAGAAGATGGTGCAGCGCCCGGTGTATTTTGTGAGTTCCCTCTTGCAGGGGGCTAGATCAAGATACTCTGGGGTGCAGAAGTTGCTTTTCGGCCTCCTCATGGCCTCGAGAAAGCTGCGCCATTACTTCCAAGCACATGAGATAACAGTAGTCACTCGCTTTCCGCTGAAGAGGATATTGCACAATCCCGAGGCAACAGGCAGGATCGTCGAGTGGGCACTGGAGCTGTCGAGCTTTGGACTTAAGTTTGAAAGTACTTCAACCATACAGAGCCGAGCTTTGGCAGAATTCATAGCTGAGTGGACCCCGACGCCAGATGGAGAAGCCCAAGAAACAAGCGCGCCCGTACAAGAAGCAACAAGCGAGTGGGTAATGTACTTCGATGGTGCCTTCTCGCTGCAAGGCGCCGGTGCTGGCGTGGTACTCATCGCGCCCACCGGAGAGCACCTCAAGTATGTTATCCAGATGCACTTCCCAAGAGAGCAAGCAACCAACAATACTGCTGAGTATGAAGGCTTGCTCGCCGGCCTCAGGATTGCGGCCGAACTTGGGATCAGAAAGCTGATTGTGCGGGGAGATTCTCAACTGGTGGTCCGGCAAGTCAACAAGAGCTACCAGAGCCCTCTGATGGAAGCTTATGTAGATGAAGTGAGGAAGCTGGAAGAACACTTTGAAGGGCTGCAAATGGAGCACGTCCCGAGAGCTCAGAATGAGATAGCAGATGGCCTTTCGAAGTGTGCTTCGTTGAAGTTACCTGTGGAACCAGGGACCTTCTTACTCAAGCTGACTCAACCATCCGTTACACCATCAGTTGGGCAGTCCAAGAAAAGGAAGTTGGTCTCCGGCGACCACTTGTAGGCGAACCTTCCTGAGACCGCCGCCAAGGTCCCCAAGATCAACAACCAGAACGCCGGGGGACAGCCCGCTCCTGCGGATCCCAGGATCCGTCCAGTCGAAGCAGGTGTCCCCGATAAGCCTTGCTCCGGCAAGCAGATCAGCAGTCTAAACGCTGAGGAACAGTCCGCTCCTGCGGATCCGAGGATCTGTCCAGTTGAAGCGGGGGTTCCCGACAAGCTTTGCCCCGGCAAGCTTGCCGGGGGATCACCGGCTCCGGCGGAACCAGAGGTTCTTGCCGTAGAAGCCGGGGTCCCCGCAGCGGCCTTCATGCCTTTAGTCCTTGCCGTCGAGCCCCGGGCTCCGGCATGGGCGCAGCAGATCGTCCGTTTTCTGCAAACTGGAGAACTTCCCGACGACCCAGAAGAGATGGAGAAGATCACCAGGCAGTCAAGTATGTACCAGTTCGTGGACAACGAGCTGTACAGAAGGAGACTCAACGGTGTCAGATTGAAGTGCGTCTCCAGGGAAGACGGACAGAAGCTGTTGGCAGAGATACACGGAGGCATATGCGGCCATCACATTGGCGCAAGAGCACTTGTCGGGAAAGCCTTCCGGCAAGGGTTCTTCTGGCAAGAAGCCCTCCAAGATGCAACTGCACTAGTAACCAAGTGTGAAGCGTGCCAGTTCCATGCAAAACAGATTCATCAGCCAGCTCAAGCTCTCCAAACAATCCCTTTATCCTGGCCCTTCTCGGTCTGGGGGCTCGATATCCTCGGCCCTTTTCCCCGAGCCGCCGGGGGCTTCGAGTACTTGTACGTTGCAATCGACAAGTTCACGAAGTGGCCAGAAGTGGAGCCAGTGAGGAAGGTGACCGCGCAGTCAGCAGTCAAGTTCTTCCGGTCGATCGTCTGCCGTTTCGGAATCCCCAACAGAATCATCACCGACAACGGGACACAATTCACAAGTCGCGCCTTCATGCAATACGCCCAGGATCTCGGCGCCAAGGTCTGTTTCGCTTCGGTTGCTCACCCCAGGAGCAACGGTCAAGCAGAAAGGGCCAACGCTGAAGTGCTGCGCGGACTCAAGACCAGGACCTTCGACAGGCTGCGCAAGTGCGGAAGAAATTGGATTGAGGAGCTGCCAGCGGCTCTTTGGTCAATCAGAACGACACCGAGTCGAGCCACCGGACAGACACCCTTTGCTCTAGTCTATGGAGCGGAAGCAGTTATCCCCACGGAACTCATATACGGATCTCCTCGGGTGCTCGCTTATGACGAGCTCGAGCAAGAGCAGCTGCGCCAAGATGACGCGCTGCTCCTTGAGGAAGGACGTCTCCAGGCTGCGGTACGAGCTACTCGATACCAGCAAGCCTTGCGTCGCTACCATAGCCGCAAGGTCAAGGCCAGGAGTCTCGAAGAGGGCGACCTTGTTCTTCGGCACACTCAGTCGGCCAAGGATTCCAACAAGTTGACGCCAAAGTGGGAAGGACCTTATCGGGTGAGACGAGTCACGAGGCCTGGCGCTGTCCGCCTCGAGACCGAAGAAGGCGTACCAGTGAGCAACTCCTGGAACATAGAGCATCTTCGCAAGTTTCACCCATAAGGCGCGGTTGCCGTGACCCGCTCCGGCAACCATCGGTTTGTACAGGCCTTGCCGCTGTTGCATGTAACCCCTTGTACAAAGCCAGGCGAAGCCCCTGGCACCAGATAAAGTTGCCCTGTTAGGCGACCTTGTTCTTAGGCACGTTCAGTCGGCCAAGAATTATAACAAGTCGACGCCGAACCAGGAAGGCCCTTATCGGGTGAGACGAGTCGCGAGGCCCGGCGCTGTCCGCCTCAAGACCGAAGAGGGCCTACCAGTGAGCAACTCCTGGGAACATAGAGCATCTTCGCAAGTTTCGCCCATAAGGCGCCGTTGCCGTGATCCGCTCCGGCAACCATCGGTTTGTACAGGCCTTGCCGCTGCTGCATGTAACCCCTTGTACAAAGCCAGGCGAAGCCCCTGGCACCAGATAAAGTTGCCCTATTAGGCGACCTTGTTCTTAGGCACGTTCAGTCGGCCAAGAATTATAACAAGTCGACGCCGAAGCAGGAAGGCCCTTATCGGGTGAGACGAGTCGCGAGGCCCGGCGCTGTCCGCCTCAAGACCGAAGAGGGCCTACCAGTGAGCAACTCCTGGGAACATAGAGCATCTTCGCAAGTTTCGCCCATAAGGCGCGGTTGCCGTGATCCGCTCCGGCAACCACCGGTTTGTGCAGGCCTTGCCGATGTTGCATGTAACCCCTCGTACAAAGCCAGGCGAAGCCCCTGGCCGAAGATAAAGAAGCGCTGGCGCCCTAGATTTTAGCATGCATGCTGAGTCAGAGTCTCGTCCTTGGTTAGGGTTGTCAGTTCCTAACTGTCGCTAACCCCTAACTTAGAGGTCGAGTCCGCGTCTTTTTCCCGTCCTTTCCCTTTGGCTCGCAGGAATTGAATGTCCTTGCCGGGCCGCTCAAGGACAAGGAAGAGGAGAAGGACGAGCCAACACCTACGCCCCGGCGAGCCAGAGTCGCCGGGGGCTGCAACCTCAGATAAGTTTTTGCATCCCTCATCATGCATTCTCTTATGGACTGTGGAATTTGAAAGCCTCCTTTCCTCCTGAAAAGCTACCGTGCTCTCTTAGCGGCAAGCCCCAGAGCGCGTTCCTGGGGCCCGTTTCGATAGCAGCCGCGGCAGCAAGGGGGAGGGAAGCGAGGGGCCGGAACCCGCCTGCTCCCCGCCTCCGCCAAGGGCGTGAGAAAGGTCGAGCAGTGCGGGGGAGCGGCTGGGCCTGTTGCCGGGCGAGAAACTGTCTATCTTAACGATGTAAAGGATTCGTTCCTTACCGCGGTTTCCACCCGCGAGACAAATGATCCGGCAAACATCCCCTTTTCATTAAAAACATTCCACTCAGGTACAGTTCAGAGAGAATGAAAAACATGAAAGGAGGGATTACAAGGCTTAAACGCAACTAAGGCCCGAAGGCTTACAAGCTGAAAAGAGATAAGGTGCCCATAATCCCTTTCTTGTCTCTCTCCTCAGGAGGTAGGGCAGGTAGGCGAAGAGAGCGAAGGGGGCACCTAGGCGAGCTACGGGTGGCAGAAGGCACCAAGAGAAGATCCGGGGGCTCCGCCCGGGGGTCTCCGGAGGCTGAAGAAGACGGAGGCGCCGGAGGCAGAGCTGGAAGATGAGGCAGCGGCCTTGCCGCCAGCCTCTTCCTCTGCCCCAGCCTCGCCACTCCGGCCGCCCGAGGAGATCAAGCCCCCGGCAAGAGGAGCTTGCCGGGCCGAAGAGAAGACCCCGGTGGTCGTCACCGAGAGCAAGGGTGATGACGGCGTCTGGGGCGCATCTGGAACACGAGGCACCGGAGCGTCAGCCAGCTGTCGAAGTCGGCCCGTACTCCGACTTCGCGGCCTTCGACGTCCGCCCTCTGTCCTCCTCAGCAGCCCCCCTACGCCAGTCGCCCAAGGAGACGACCCCGGGGAGTTCACGGAGCCCGGCGCGGACGATGGGGCCGCCGGTGCCACACGGAGCTACGACCGACGCCTAGT
The DNA here is from genome assembly GCA_032464435.1 of Aegilops umbellulata. Taxonomy (NCBI): domain Eukaryota; kingdom Viridiplantae; phylum Streptophyta; class Magnoliopsida; order Poales; family Poaceae; genus Aegilops; species Aegilops umbellulata. The sequence continues at coordinate 366,138,892 of CP136058.1, forward strand.
CGGACCCGTCATCCCGGAGGCTGCTCCCCTCGTCGTCGCTGTCGCTCCCCTCCTCGTCACTCTCGCTCGAGGAGGAGCCTTCGCTGTCGGAGGAGCTATCTTCGCAGCACCGGGCCCGGATGCCGAAGCCCCAGAAGGCCTTGACGGAGAGGAGGTCCTCCCCCACTAGCTTAAAGTGGAGGGTGAACCCCTCCGTCAAGCTGTGGATCCGGGCGAACGTCTTCCACCCGCGGCCCAGACACACCACGCCGGGGGCTCGGGACTCGACGTGGACTCGCGTCCCACTGATCCCGCAGCCCCTCATGCGCAGGTTTAGCGTCTCAGGCTGCTCCACCTCCAACACGTTCGCGAATGGAGCGGGAAGCCGGAGGCGGCGACGAGGCGCCCGACGCAGCCTGATAATGAACTCACGGGGGTCGTCCCCGAGATGGACCGCGGGAAGGAACGGAGCCGCTGGCGGAGGCAAGGACGGCGCACCGATCCGTCCGCCCCGAGCGCCTCGGCCCCGTCCACGACCTCGTCCGCGACCTCGCCCTCTCCCTCTTCCCCTGACGACCGGCTCCGCCGCCGCGGGCGCAAGGGGAGGAAGGGCGCGTTGCCTAGCAGACACCCTCGCGGCAACCGAAGAAGAACCAGGGTTCCCCCCTCCATCGCAGATGGGGGAAGGAAACCAGAAGCAGAAGGAGGAAGGAGATGGAGTGCGGATTTCCGTCGCCCCCTTTCGCTCCTTATAAAGGGGCGGGGTGGGAACGCGGCCGCCTCGCTCCTCCAATAGAAGCGGAGGAAGGGCAGGCGACTGGGGCCGACCCACTGCATCGACCCGTGCCGGCCCGACTCCCTGCCTCCGCCGCCGCGACTCCGAGTGCATGAGGACCGCGTGGTGGGCGCGCAGAACCGAGGCGGCGGGTGGGACGACCTCTCCCCATCCCGTGATTATGGGGAACGGACGCCTCGAAAGCCGCGCCTCACCCCCGTTCATTTATCGAGCCGCGCCTCCGCACCTCCCTCCACTTAAAGAGGGAACGGGCGTTTCGCCCCCACGACGCCGCGATAAGCGCGCGCCGCCTGGGGAAGGTGCGACGGGTGCGGAGTTAAGGAGCAGCGCGACCAAGGCCACGCGTGCCCGTGCACTGTTAGGGCCTGGCCCAACGACGCTCGGCACCGTGTGTGGCCCGGGCCCGGGGGCTCCTGTCGGTGTACTAAAGTAGGGGTACCTTAGTACCCCAGACTTGTGCACGGGCAGTTGTAGCACCCTGCGGCGAGGCCCGCCCAGGAAGCGCCAAGAGAAGACCAAGCATTCAAGACAAGGCCCCCGGCAAGAGGAGCTTGCCGGGCCAAGAAGACAAGACCCCGGCAAGAGGAGCTTGCCGGGACGACTGAGCCCATGTAATACCATCCAAGAACAAAGTATAAGAGACAGAAGATCGAGACCCCGACAAGAGGAGCTTGTCGGGAAGGCCGAACCCAGGCACCACAAGAGAAGCCCGCCACGGCGCGCCATGCGCCCCGGCAAGGCCTGATAGCCGGCAAGCTATCAGGCACAGGAAGACGACCCCCGCGGCAAGCCACTTGCCGCGGCAAATCGCCACCTCAGGACTGCGCTCCAGCTCACCCGCCCACGCGTCGCTCCGGGGCTTCCCCCAAGGGCACGTGGCGGGGCACCGCGCAGCCTGGGGTATGCGGTGGCATGCAGCCACCATCGTGGCGAGCGGTGGCGCACCTAACGGTCCGCCTCGGTGCTGTCCGGGCGACCGTGACGGGCATTTAATGCCCTTGTCCCCTACCGTCAGAAGTAGGTATGATAACACTGTGCCGCACTGTAGCGCCACTGTTCCCGCACTGTTACAACTTCCACCCCTTTTACACTTTTACCCCTTTCTCTTACGTTGACACCTGTCGGTGACCCCTTTGCGCTATAAAAGGAGGCCCGTGTGCAACGTAGAGGGGGTTCGGAGGTTCGGGATCCAGACAGCCATACGCTCGGTGTAGCTAGCTCTCCAAGCTCCCGAGCTCCCCAGTTCAATACAACCAAGCAGGAGTAGGGTTTTACGCGTCCATCGTGGCCCGAACCTGGGTAAACCGCCCGTGTGCTCGCCTCGATCTTCTCTCCGTGCTCCCTCCGCCCCCCTCACCGGACAACGAAAGGGGCTCCGGCCCCATAGGTGCTCGCGGGGGACGCCGTCCACCCCGACAAATGGCATCTCCAATAGATGACGTAAAATACATAACCACAAAGTGCTAGATGTATACATCAGCCGCTCATCTCTGAACTTAACTGTCAAAACTGAATTTAACTATCGAAACTGAACTTAACTGTCGAAACTGAATTTTGCTGTCGAAACTGAATTTTACTGTCGAAACTGAACGCACTAGAGGTGAGGCTACCCGTTAGTTGTCTGACTTTTTCATCTCTGGTCCGTCGATTTTGCGGCCATTGGATAAGAAATCAAGGGCCTGCAGTTCATCTTCAACCTCCACCCCCTGAGCTGCCAGCCACCACCAGCCAAACAGCCGCCCCAGCCGACGTGGCCGGCGGTGCGCCGCCCCGCCCGCCCCGAAAACACTCCCCACCGCCGGTCCGCCGCCGCCCCGGCTATCCCTCTAGCCCCCCCATGCCGAGCTTTTTCTCTGGCGATCCCCATGCCACCGCCCCACCACCGCCCCACCCTGAACCCTAAGATAGATAGTGGGGTACTTCTCCGGCGAGCCCCCCTCCCCGCTGCTCCGGTGATAACCCTCCTTCTTATTTTGCTCCCGTGTTTCTTATTTTGCTTTGGGTGTTTCGCCGCACGTGTCACCTTCTCTGCGAGGCATGAATAGAACAATGCTAAAAATGAGATGACTAGCAAATTAGATCATTCTTTATCGCCAATAGAACAATGCCTCTTGTTAGTAATATACAGTAAGAGTAGAGAGTAGAGGATATGGCACTGGGCTGCCGTGTTTCGTGCTCCTCCGTCATACTCCAGTGGAAAACTTGAGTATACCGCACGGTTCTTTGCTCCTCCTCAGGTCGTCGACACATTTATACGAGCAGTCAAATCACATGGCCCCGCCTTCCAGCAGTAATGAGCCGTCAAATCACAAAGGCCCTCGCCTCTCGTGAAAAGGACCAAGTTAGACTGCCCTGCCCTCTAGCCTTTTAAAAAATGTATACATTTGTACAGTAGTAGTATCGATGGATTGCCCATGGAGTAAAACTATGCATATACTATATGACACTACCCAATATGAAGGTACTAGTAACATAGACTAGTAACTGGTCTTATGTTACTCTCCACTATGACCAGCCAAAGTCGAGGCGTGGATACCAACAAGGGCCTGGTTGTGTCTATACTTGGACAACTCACGCGACTGCATGCGCACCAGGCAGACGAAGCTAGTGTCGTGTTGGTGCCGTGTGCGGCCCTCACATTAACCAAAACCTCGCGCCTCCATCTTAGCCTCTGCGTTTAAAACATCTCAATCTCAAGGCCAAGGAGCAACGCGAAACCTATGATAGAGCCAATCGGATGGTTGAGAACACTACAATTCGTAGCTATAGATGCGTGTGTGAGAGACGACGAGTGCGTGCGTGCACCTCTTCTCAGAGTACAACTGTATGTTGGTGGCATCAGCCTAGGGAGCAGTGATGGTGCGTGCAAGAAGTCCCGAGAGATAGGTGTAATGCGTCTGAAAAAAAGACTAGTCTATAGCTCACCACGAGGCTATTCATGTCGAACGCCAAGCGTAAGATATGTATCCGAGTGCCAGTTTTTGCACGTACACAGAAGTAGAAAAAGAAATAGTAGTACCATGGCATATGCTACACCACGGCCGAGAAAACATGCCGACATTACGCCATTCGGGAATAGTGCCGCACTTCGAAACTAGAACCGTCAATAAATCTTGAGCACGTCTTGTCACATTCCAAATTACTACTACTACCATGCTATATTTAATTGCAAACCTGTTCACACCGATCACGACCTAAACGGTTTCCCACTTAGGAGCGTATTAGTAGTACTTGGTTATAAATACTATTATGCTAAGATGACTGCACATTCCTCCTCAACTCCTCATCCACAAGAAACAATCAAGCCATAGCCAGCATGAGTTCTGGGTCGAGATATTTCCACCAGGGAGAGGTGAGCATGGAAGAGGAAGCACGAGAGATGTCCCGCCTCACCGCGAAAGCAGCCGACATGTCCAGCCGCGCAGCAGTAGCAACACAGAGGTCCCGCCGCTTCCCAGGACTGTGGTGTACTCAACATCTAGCCCAACGACCCACTTATCATTTGAGTTTTCGAACATGCGTTTGAAGCGAGCAAGGCAATATTTCACCATTGCGGAAGAACAGGTGTAGATGACGTCGAACTCATCACCGGTGATGGTTCTAACCTTGTAGTCACCACCGATCATGGAGATTTGGGACGCCATGGATTTGGGAGGAGGGTTAGGATTAGTGGAACTGCCGTAATGTGAAAGGACGGGACGACTAGGAGCGGTTTATCGATTGTAAAAATGTCGAGTGGGGGGGCATGCGAATGGCAGGGTAGTGGCTTGCCTGGTGGATAAATGGATTCATGCACAGTACTATGGGGCCCCAATTAGATGTCATGTCTACTCGACGCCCAATTAAATGGATTTCGATGTCATATCAAGCGTCGGGAACATTACAGGTGATACGAAGCTTTCCATTCTCCAATGATATGGGCTTCTGAGAGCCCTTGGATCTGAGATCGAACGGTTGCATGGCGTGATTCTAGACCTATGGGTGAATATCCTATCCTGGAGGGTTATTCTGCAAATTCTCAGCAACTTAGCATGCGACCGTTTGATCTCAGATCCAAGGGCTGCCAGCAGCCCGTATCATGGTCGCGCCTACCACGACCGTCGCCTCGCTCGCGCGGTCGCGCCCTTGGAGATTTAACACGGTGCGTTAGGCTATCTAATGTTGGCATGTCATACATAGTCATCACTTAGTCACTCATACAACAAGGTTAGCTATAAGGTTGGCTATAAGAGTATTTTTTGTTTACTTGTCTCTATCTCTTTCTTCATAGTATTTATTGCATTTGCCAAGGAGTGACCTCTTCCAATGAAATGGTGCTTAGATGAGGTGCTATGGGCATTAAATGGCTTAGCAACTCAAGTCCCCAATGCATAGGTGCTTAGTTTTTTATTGCTAAGTTTGCTTCATCTAGGTACACGCGCTTAGCACCGTTTCTTCCTGGGGGTCACCAAACTAGTGTTTCTCTTCTTAATTAACTTGCCACATCAGACTTTATGCCTATGTGGCAGGCTTAGCACCTGTAGGATCAAGTACAATAGTGGGCTATAAGCCCGCTTTACATGGCATTTTTGCATATGTGGGGGAAAGAGGCAAGGAAAAAGTGGAGTGGGCTGTCAAGCAAGAGCCAGCCTCTACATGGTGGAGCATCGGGAGAGGCACCTGTATGGAGGTGGTCAGGAATCGGGAGACTCAATCCGGTCGTAGCGCCGCAGTTAAAATGATAATGGCAAGTCAAATCACCGGGCCCCACCTGTCCAGTAGTAACTCAATATCAAATCACACAGCCCTACGTTTGCAGCAGCCTACTCCCTCATCTTCTCGCGTCTCTGTCGAACCGACTAGGCGGAACTGCCCCACCTACCGCACGGGAAAAGCTCCGCCCTCGACTTTTAAATAGTACAGTATAATAATTTTGTATCCATGGATTGCGCCATGGAGCAAAGCCTCAAGAAAATGGCGGTACACATGTACGGAGTAGACATCACGCCCATCGCATTCGCGTCGCACCCCAGATGGCCGGTCGGTCTGGCACGCCGCTCTCCGAATGGAACGCGCGTCATATTGCGTTTGCACACACATGTGGGACCGCAATTGAGAACCGACCATAGGCACACTCCCCGGCCCCGTAAGTCGGCTGAGTTAATAGAAGCACATACTCCACCTTGGTACCTGGACGATCCCTGCAAGACACGGAAGATTAGTTCGTCCATGCATGTGACCAGACTCCAGCTGACACGCCTGGATTGGCTATCGTCTACATATCGTGCAGGTTGTGTTGTATAGGGCTGTAGTTCTGGTGAGAAATCTAAAAAAAGGTTTCTTGTCATCTCGCAAAATTAAGTGTCATGTGCCTCGGATCACTGCGAGGGTTAAACAGCGACAACTAAGTTGGGCTAGTCATTGGGGGCACATGCAAGAAGACTACTCGGCTGCCATCTAGGTCAAGCCGGCTATGTTAATTAGGACATCTATCGACGGACCACTTTTCTACGAGTTTATCTTTAATTTGAGCTTTGATCCTCGTCTAGTTTGTCCGCCGGGATTCATCTTGTCTCCTTTGGGCAGTGAGGTTATGATTTCTTGTCATGTGGCATTTTTTCGTGTTATATGTTATAATCCGGTGCTTCAGATCAAAATGACGACAACTGCACCTCCGGGGCACGTGCATGAAGACTTCTCGACAGTCATTGCCGAGGTCAAGCCGGCTCTGGCCGGTAGACAAAAGAAAACTAGTACTCCACTATATAGGCAGGAGCCTCCGCGCTTGCTTGCCAGTGTTGCTCTCTTCACACTGTCTCGTCCTCACCAGATCTAAACACGACAACGGTGGCCACACTCTCTCTCTACTCACCGCTGGTCACAGATCCAGCCGGATCCTCTCCGCCGGGGAAGGTGAGAAGGTGTAACGTTCACGCGGTCATCCTCAGCGACGGCTATTAACCACTACCAGCGTGTCCCGATCAGCGTGCCTTGCCGTTCTCTCCCAAGCATCGCTGGCGAGGGAGGGCCTCACGCCCCTTCTTCCTCGCTGCCGTAGTGTGGGCAGATCCGGCCTCCCGCCGCCCACCTAGCGACATCCCGGCGACCCTCAGGTATAACTTACTTCAAAACCGACCTTGCTCTACTTCTCGAGCTCCTGACGTCGCTGCATTTGTATCTTTTACTATTTCTCAGGCCCCCTCGTGTAGATAGGATCGACCGGCTGTTCGAAAACCACCTAATTTTTTACTGTTAAGAGGTAAAACTAGTTCATGCACTGGAATCTAGTAGTACTTGGTTCAAACAAGGAAGAAGGGGGTGTGGGGTGGGGGAAGATTTGTTACCTGAATCTAGGACTTGGTCGAAAGAGGAAACAATGGGGGCGAAAAGTAGCAGAGACTGGCTATCCAACTGGTCTCTAGGTCTAATAGGGAAATAAAGGGAACACAGTACAAACTCAATATAAACCCGATCTGTTGGTTGAAAAAGGAAAGAAAGTGGGGACTGGGGGACAAGTCAACAGAGTAAGTCCAGCACTAGATTTGCTAGCCTCACACAGTTTAAGGTGGCTATATACCCAACAAAAATGGGACCAACCCAAATATCCTCTTATGATGTTTGTTGCCCCGAGCCGCTCTTATGTAATGCCATTGGTAAAATGTAGCAATCGCACTGTGAAAAGTAAGGACATGTTAAACCAATGCTATTTTCAATGTAATGCCTCCAGTAATATGAATCAAAGGAACTTTTTTTCATGTCCTGCTAAATTTCCCATTAAGATAAGTTGCTTCTTTTCGTTAGAGATGCAACTGTCCTGGTCCGCCTACTCTCCAGGAGCTTCACGTCCAACCTTGATGTTGCTCAATTTTATTGCAAATAATGAAGAAGAAGCTTTGTGGGTTTCGTTTTCTGATGGAAATGGAACCGGGCCTGGAGCCCTTTTCTTAAAAAAAAAAGAAGAAGCTGCTGCTAGCTCATGGGACATTGCTTCATTTTAGGTGAACTGCACCAAAAGGTCCCATGAATTGAATCATCCATGTTGGTGATTGGTGTCATCCCTTCTATGATGGCGTTGACTGCAGATATGGTTCCCATCACGAGGTATGTTCCTTTTTGGTCTGACTGTTTGCCAAAGATCCTGCATGTTGATCCTGCTCTTGTGCTACTGATTTGGCACTGCCATGATAAAGCAGTAATGTTATTATTTTGCACCTTAATCTAGTGGCACTATTAATTTGAGGCAATTTTTTGGCACCGCTAGTGCCATTGTTTTTTAATATATCGAAAGAGGGGGTTCCCTCCGATTTCATTAAGGAAACCCAACCATAGAGAACCATTATCCGACAACATCTCAGTGTAAATGGGAAGTTATGCAACTACTACTAGAATGGACTGAGTACTAGCAGGAGACAAGTTTGCCACATAAGCTAGGCAGGTAGGGGGACGCAGCACCAGCTCGACCAAGTTTGGATTACAACCCAAATGCTACCACAGAAACATCAGGGGGAAGATAGGGACTAAAAGAGCCAGCTTCAGCATCCCAGTCTAAGCACCCCCGACCTTCATCCTTGCGATGCACGGTACACCTCGTTTGTCACCTGCTCGACCCTAGTGTCACTGATAAAATGAAGTAATAATACAGTAAAAATAGAGCGAGTGTCCTCTCTAACATTTCATTTCCAATGTAAATAAAGAAAGTGATTCTCTTTGTTAATGTATGTTTCATCAACTAGTCTCATTGTTAATGTTTAAGCGTTTCTGCAAACTGGGGTGCTTAATTTTAGTTGATCTGCACAAAAAATAGAGATTTGAATGTCTCAAGGCCCCTTCTTGTACTACCGCTGTACACTGATGTTCATCACTGGCAGAAGGTGTATCGGGGAGACTTGGGTCGATTTCCAGTATGATGTAATATTTTCTTCTGTTTATTCGTGTATGTTTCATCAACTAGTGCCACTATAATGTAATCACGCCTTTTCATTATCTGTGCAAACAAGGTTATTCGGCTGCATTTTGGTGGAACTGCACAAATGTACGGATGGAACCGGCATATACGCAGAGTGCGAGGTGCCAAGTAAAAATTACCGACACCAACCCTGCTCCATCTAAGCATTGGCATCCACCACCATCAGTGGGATGTGTGGCGCTCACTATGGATGGATCTTTCTCGGCAACAAATCCTCTAACCAAATACTAGTAGCTTAGACTTAAAAAAAATACTAGTAGCTTATATTGGCAATTTTCTAGGGGTGTACTCTTTTCTGAAAGAAGCACCAATCTATTTTTCGTTATTTGTACACAGTGTCACAACTTTGACCCAAAGGTCCAGAGCTATTTTAGGGTGATTGGCGTAGTACTCGGAGACTGATTGTAAGCATGATTTTTATTAGTTGTCACACTGGTTGTAAGCATGAGCAGATGGAAGATTAGGTTAGTGTGAAGCTTACCTTAAACCCTACCGACGCCGTTGAAACGAGGCGAGCGTCGAGGGAACCGTGGAGAACGGCGGGGAAGCTCTTGTGGTGGGAGAACGAATACTCCTGTGGCCTCGGCTGGCTCTGCACCCTCACGAACGGCACACCGTACTCGATCGATTCATTATCCTATGGGTGCTCGACCTTCGACCTGTACGCCCACCACCTCCGCCTGACTTTCGCCTCGGGCAAATCTGTCTGCTCCATTACCCAGAGGAGATACTCGATGAACTCAAAGGACTGCGGCGTGACTGCGGCGTGACTGCCGCCAAGGAGTACATCGCCGTCGTCTCGCTCTTTCGTATACATTGCCACATGCCCCTCACCGTCCTTGAAATCTCCCACTCATTGTCAAACCAAGTAAGGATCTCCTTCAACCTAGATAACTTTTCCTGGTCGCAGCCGGCGATCTGCCAGATTCGCTGCTGCATCCCCTCCATAGATGTCCTTCTGAGTGGTCCGGTGCTAGCTTTGGAAGATGGGAGGAGAGACGGTGGTCTTGCAATAGAGAAGAGGGAGAGGCGAGACGGTGGTTTTGGAATGGAGATGATGGAGAGGAGAGGTTCCCCTGCCTTTCGGTCACTGACACGTGGGCCCCGCGCTTGGTGGGACCCATGCGTCAGTGTCTCAATGGCAGGATGGGCTGCGTCAGGGGATCCTCGTCCGAGGAGAGAGGAGGTGATTTTGCAATGGATAAGAGGGAGAGGAGAGACGGTGGTTTTGGAATGGAGATGATGGAGAGGAGAGGAGGTGGTTTTGCAATGGAGAAGAGGGAGAGGAGCGTGCGGCAGCGATTTAGGATTGGACGAGAGGGACGGTGCACTGTGACTGGATCAAAATCAAAATCAATTTACCCTTCAATTAAGAAAGCGACCCCACATTAACTAGTCTCCCTTTTATTCTGAGTCATAATTGACCATGATTTTCGCAAATAAAATATATGTTATACGTTGCAAAAATAATATAATTTGAAAGTACACTCAGATACGAACCAAACGATACAATTTTTGGTGACATGCATTCACATTGTGCTTGTCAAATACAGTACATGGTCAAACTTTGAGCCAAAATACGCAAAACAAAAAAATACTTCCAAGACCAGCGCCGCTCTTCCGCTCTTCTCCTCTTAAACCACCGCCGCTCCTCTCCTGTTCCAATCTAAATCCAGCGCCGCTCCTCTCCTCTTCCATTTCAAAACCACCGCCCCTCCTCTCCTGTTCCAATCCAAAAACAGCGTCGCTCCTCTCCCATTCTAAACCAAAACCAGCGCTGCTCCTCTCCTCTTCCATTCAAAAACCACCGCCGGTGAGTGAAGGTGCTGTCGAGAAGTAGATCGATGGAGGAGTACAACCGATATGTGAGGATCGCAGCCGGCGACCCTGTGAAGCTAGCTAGGATGTTGGAGATACAGTCTTGGTTTGATAACAAGGACCAACTAGCGGCGACGGCGACATCCATGGACAAATATCTGCAACAGAGCGAAAAGGCGGCGATACTCCCGGAGGGAGCCGCGCGAGAGTACATAGAGCTTCTAGTCTGGGCCATGGAGCAAACAGATTCACCGAATCCGATCGTGAGGGAGCGGTGTGTAACACCCCGACTGTAACTTGCCATATTTGTAACTCCAACTCTTGCCATTTTCGGCAGTGTGATATGATATTCCCTCCGTGGTTGGGTTTCCCTTCATTTTGCATTTTGTTAATGTCATGCATTTCATATCATGTCATCATGTGCGTTGCATTCGCATACGTGTTCGTTTCATGATTCCGAGCATTTTTCCCATTGTCCGTTTTGCAATCCGGCGCTCCTATGTTCTCCGGCGTCCCCTTTTACCTTTTTCCGTGAGCGGGTATTAAACTTTCTCGGAATGGACCGCGGTTTGTCAAGCAGCCTTGGTATAGCACCGGTAGACCGCCTATCAAGTTTCGGGTCATTCGGAGGTCGTTTGATACTCCAACGGTTAACCGGGTAACCGTGAAAGCCTCTTTTGGGTTGCAGCCCAAAAACCCTTCAAATCAGCCCAATAACCCATCTAAGTCACTCCCATGCCCATCGCCGTTCGATCACGATCGCTTGGCCGAAAACCATGATCAATTTGGAGCCTCCTAGCCCCTCCTACCTATAAATATAGCTCCTTCCCGAAATTCTCGGGCAAACCCTAGACCCCTCCCTCTCCACGCGCCGCCGGACACGTCCGGGCGAGCCGGACGCGTCCGCCCTGCCGCACGGCTAACCCCAAGCCACCACCTGTCCCCGCCGTGACCACATCGCCGCGCCTCCCGCGCCGGCCCGCTCGGCCCGCCGCGGGCCCCCCGCGGCCCGTTCGCCGCCGCCCGCGCGCGCCTCCCCGCCCGCAGCCCGTCAGCTGCACCGCCCGCGCCCGAGGCGCCGCCGCCGCCCGGAGCTTCCCGGCCCCGCCATCCCTCGCTGGCCACCTCCGCCTCCGGCGTCGCCCGCGCCGCACCGCGCCGCCGCCAGCGCGCCCCTCCGCTGCCGAACCAGCTCGCCGCCGGCCGGATCCGGCCAGATCCGGGCCGGGGCCGCCTCCCCGCGCCTCCCCCGCCGTCTCCGCCGCGCGTCCCGAGCTCCGGCCGCCGCGGATCTCGCCCGCGTTGACTTTTTCACCGAGGTCGATTTTCCCTAAGTCCCGAAATCTGTTACATATCATGCCATGTTCATCGCGTCATAACTTGCTTCATACTGCTCCGTTTCATGCGTGTAATATGTCGTATTGTTCGTCTCAATGAGTACATCGTTTCATCTCATTGCATCAGTTTCATTTGAGCTCATATAGATGCCCGAAATGCTGTTAGAAGAGGGCTATGTGATGTTAGTTTCAGATCTGTTTCAGTAGATGCACTTTTGTCATTTTTGCCATGATTGATGTGTGCACCCTATGAACTTGAGTCCTATATGTGTTTTGTAATATGACATGCCATCTTTCCAGGGGTGTATGCCATGTATTTTTTTGATCTCTGTGGTGACTAGCACAAGCATGCAAACTAGGGATCATAATGTTGCTGATTTCAGAGACTTAGTAATTTCACTAAGTCATGTCCTGCTGTTATTTTTATGCCATGTGTTCATGTTGTTTCAGAGAGATATATGCCTCTTTTGAGCATGATCAGTAAGGGTGTTTTTAACATATGGATTTGCTCTATCCTTCCATGCCTTTGTTTGTAATTATGGAGTGCTATAGCTTGAGTCAATCGAGCTCTACTTTTGCTATAAAATGTTGCTGACAGATTGTTTACATGTTATTCGATTTTGCCAAACTTGTTGTAGTTGATCCTTGCATGCTATGATGTTGTTCTTACCATTTATAGCTTATATGCCATGTCTTATTGGTGGGTGTATGTTTAGTTTATCATGCAATGCTCTGTAGTGAGTGCATCGAGCTCGTCAACATGCCTACTTGTTATCTGTTTTTGACATGTCCAGTTTTCTGCTAAGTCTGAAAACTGTAACGAAACTTGCTTATTTGACATGGGTGTTATTATATTTTCTTGTCCTTTTTGGCTTATGGTCAGTAAGGGACTTTTGTTAAATGCTTTGAGTAGATTCATGCCGTGCCTTGTTTTGCTATATTGTGTTCCTGTAGCATGTTGTTTCCTTGCTCTAAACATGTCATCCTGATGTTAATTTCTGGCATGTTGTTGATTTCACCAAGTCTGTGAACCTGTTATCTTTTGCACTTTTGCCATGCTTGTTTGAATCTGTTGTGGTGTGATTTAGCCGTAGCTCAGTGTTCATCTTTTGTCAAGCATCTTAAGTAGATCACTGCCATATGCTTTGGTGATATGTTTGGGTAAGGAGCTTAATTTCTTGTTGCATGCTAAGTGGCATCATGCTGTTAATGGCAGAATCTTGTCATTCTTGTTTTGCTTGTCATTTGCAAACCGTGCATCCGATTTCGGTGATCTTTATATCGATTTCAACTGAAATCACCTCACCTATCCAATGGCATACTTGGTTTGCCAAGATTATGCGTTGTTCATCCTTGTCCTTCCGGAGCACGCATATGCATTGCATATCACATCTCGCATATCATGCCATGTTTTGCATCATGTTGATTGCGCATTGCATCGTGGTTGATAGTTGTTCCTTTGCTTGTGTTCTTGTTTTGGGTAGAGCCGGTAGATGAGTACGTGAACGAGGAACCTGTTGAGAACGCTTACGAGGATCAAGCTTTCGACAACTCTGAGAACCTTGCAGGCAAGATGACCATACCCTCGAAATCACTTCTATCTTTGCTTGCTCTTTTGCTATGCTCGCTCTTTTGCTATGCCTTTGCTGTGATACCTACCACTTGCTATATCATGCCACCCATATTGCCATGTCAAACCTCTAACCATCCTTTCCTAGCAAACCGTTGATTGGCTATGTTACGGCTTTGCTCAGCCCCTCTTATAGCGTTGCTAGTTGCAGGTGAAGATGAAGTTTGTTCCATGTTGGAACATGATTACTTTGGGTTATCACAATATCTCTTATTTTAATTAATGCATCTATATACTTGGTAAAGGGTGGAAGGCTCGGCCTTATGCCTGGTGTTTTGTTCCACTCTTGCCACCCTAGTTTCCGTCATACCGGTGTTATGTTCCTTGATTTTGCATTCCTTACACGGTTGGGTGATTTATGGGACCCCCTTGAAAGTTCGCTTTGAATAAGACTCCTCCAGCAAGGCCCAACATTGGTTTTACCATTTGCCACCTAAGCCTTTTCCCCCGGGTTTTCGCGAGCCCGAGGGTCATCTTTATTTTAACCCCCCCGGGCCAGTTCTCCTTCGATTGCTGGTCCAAACTAGAGCCACTTGCGGTGCCGCCCTGAGGCAACTTGGGGTAACTTCGGTTGCCGTACGTAGTGTTCATCCGGATGTGCCCTGAGACCGAGATATGTGCAGCTCCTATCAGGATTTGTCGGCACAATCGGGCGGCTTTGCTGGACTTGTTTTATTACTGTCGAAATGTCTTGTAGTCCGGGATTCCGAGACTGATCGGGTCTTCCCGGTAGAAGGAACATCCTTCGTTGACCGTGAGAGCTTATAATGGGCTAAGTTGGAACACCCTTGCAGGGTATTATCTTTCGAAAGCCATGCCCGCGGTTATGCGGCAGATGGGAATTTGTTACTGTCCGGTTGTAGAAAACCCGAAGTTGATCTCAATTAAAACACATCAACCGCGTGTGTAACCGTGATGGTCTCTTCTCGGCGGAGTCCGGGAAGTGAACACGGTGTTGGAGTTATGTTTGACGTAGGTTGTTTTAGGATCACTTCTTGATCACTTCTAGCTTCACGACCGTGCTTTGCTTCTCTTCTCGCTCTCTTTTGCGTTGTTAGCCACCATATATGCTAGTCGCTTGCTGCAGCTCCACCTCACAACCCTATCCTACCTTTAAGCTTAAATAGTCTTGATCTCGCGGGTGTGAGATTGCTGAGTCCCCGTGACTCACAGGTTCTACCAAAACAGTTGCAGGTGCCGACGATGCCAGTGCAGATGATTCAACCGAGCTCAAGTGGGAGTTCGACGAGGAACGTGGTCGTTACTATGTGTCTTTTCCTGATGATCAGTAGTGGAGCCCAGTTGGGACGATCGGGGATCTGTGTAGCATTTGGGGTAGTCTTCTTTCATTTTGGTTCCGTAGTTGGACCTTGAGTGTAATCTGGATGATGAATGTTTATTTATGTATTGTGTGAAGTGGCGACTGTAAGCCAACTATGTATCTCTTTCCCTTATGTATTACATGGGTTGTGTGAAGATTACCTCACTTGCCACATTGCTTTCAATGCGGTTATGCCTCTAAGTCGTGCTTCGACACGTGGGAGATATAGCCGCATCGAGGGCGTTACAAGTTGGTAATCAGAGCCTTCCCCGACCTTAGGAGCCCCCACTGATTGATCGTTTTTAGCGGCCGAGTTGTGTCTAGAAAAATGTTTTGAGTCATTTAGGAATTATGTATCGGAGAGCTTAGGAATTCTTTTTACTTCCCAGTCTCCTCATCGCTCTGGTAAGGCATCCTGACGTAGAGTTTTGACTCTTCTCTTCTCAAATTTCACTAATTTTTTTAGGATCACGCGGGTATCTTAGAATCGTTTCGATGGTTTTATGATGACAACATTGTCTTGGTGCCTCCTGTCAGCAGGGGTTTAGTGGAGGTGTCCCGGGGAGTTGAGCTCCGAGGTGTTGTCGTCATAATCTTATCGTTGCAGTTCTAGAATACCTGAGTTTAGTACGCTGACATCGAAAATCTCTTTTGTACAGTTGTTGGTGAGATAACCCTGATAGCCCAGTACAGAGGCGAGTGCGGGAGTATTGCCATAACTCGTATAACGGATGTTTTTTTCGAAGTTTGAGGTAGACGATTTCCGAAGGTTTCTTGGTTATGTGTTGAAGGATGGATACAGCTGGATCTAGGTATTGTTAGTTTGGGTGATATATTTTGTGTCCCCTGTATCCCCAACACCTGATTGCATAACCAGAAAGTTTCGGGAGTTTATAAGTGGGAATTCATGTAGCTCTAGTATTTCTTCCCGCAGATATTTGGTTCGTGATTGGGTAATCCTTACCAAGTATTTGTTCACATCCGTACCTTGTTGATTTTATTCCATACCTTTTTCTAAGTGGTTTCTCAGCTTATGGAAGTGTGATGCTTTACTTTGGAATTCATTCGTTCATTCTTGTTCGAATGTTTATTGTGAAGAATATATGTTGCAATTTCGATCCTTTGATTCAGCTTGAATTTATGTCTTTCAAGATGCTAATGGATGTCACCCTCTTCAGGATGGCTCCGCCAACGCATCAGAATCCGGAACGCAATGAAGGAAGTCAGGCTAACCCTCCGCCACCACCTCCGCCTCCGAAGGCATGGCAAGCCCTGATGACTGCCACAAATGCCAACGCTCAGATTCTGATTCAGCTCTTGCAAGATCGCAACCAAGGGCAAGGTAATCAAGGAAATCAAGGCCAAGGCAACAATCAGCCGCATTTTGCTACTCTCAATCAGTTCCTTGCAAATCAGCCAAAGACTTTCAACTACTGTGTCGAGGCCATAGACGCCGATGATTGGCTCGTGGACATCAACAAGCACTTCGAATATAGCAATGTCAGACCTGAGGACTTTGTCAAGTTTGCCTCTTTTCAACTCAAGGATCAAGCTGCTGAGTGGTTCCAACAATACAAAGATTCCAGAGGAGGTCGTGTGATTACTTGGGATGATTTCCGCCGTGACTTCAAAGCTCATCACATTCCAGAAAGTGTTGTTGAGAGTAAGCATGAGGAGTTCCGCAATCTCAAGCAAGGCAACATGTATGTGTATCAATACAACACTCAGTTCCAGAAGCTGTCTCGCTTTGCTAAGCAGGACATCCCTGATGAGAAGAACATGATCTACCAATTCAGGCGTGGTCTCAGAGAAGATTTGCAACTAGCTCTCGTGCTTTTTGAGCCGTTAAAGTATGATGAATTCTACAACATGGCACTGAAACAAGAAGCTGCTCAGCTCAAGTGTGAGGCATCTAAGAAGAGAGTCAGAGACGCAGTTCAGTCTTCTTCTTCCTCACTGGTGGCAGCTAAGCAACAGAAGTTCTGGTTGCCTCCTCCTCCCCCGTTCCGTCAGCCTTGTCAGCAGAAGAACTCAGGTGGTCGTGGATCTTCCCACCCACCCAACCCTGGATATCAGAACAAGTCTCAGAATCAAGCTCCAAGGCCAAATGCTCCTTATCATCGTCCGCTCTTAGAGGTGACTTGCAACAAGTTTAAGCAAAAGGGTCACTATGCGAACAAGTGCTTCAACCAAAGGCGCCTTCTGCCTCCTCCTCCTGTGAGATCTTCCAGCAATGCAGTGGTCAAGCATAATCCTAAGCATGCCAAGGTGAACATGTTGAATGCAGCTCAAGCGGAGGATTCTTCTGAAGTGATCATGGGTAATCTCTCAGTTAATGATATTCCTGCAAAAGTCTTATTTGATACTGGTGCATCGCTTTCTTTCATCTCGAGACCTTTTGTTGCCAAGCATGAGTTTGTGTCCGAGAAGATTCCTTTTCCGTTGAAGATTGTGTCCCCGGGCAAGCAAATGACATCTAATGTTTGTGTCCCAGATGTTTCCATCAAGATGGGCGACTATAGATTTCTGGCTAAACCAATTGTTCTAGGTGAATCTGATATTGATCTAATTCTTGGGATGGACTGGCTTTCTAAGCACAAGGCTCAGCTTGATTGTGCTGCCAGGGAAATTCAATTGACTCACTCTTCTGACGATGTGATCATCTATGCCGCTCGTGATGAGACCATTCGGTTGTTTTCTCTCAATGAGAAGGGCGAATTGGATGCTATCTCTCAGATTCTAGTCGTTTGTGAGTACCAAGATGTCTTTCCAGAAGAGCTTCCGGGTATGCCTCCTCACCGGCCAGTTGAATTCGTTATTGATCTTGAGCCTGGCACGGAACCTGTTTGCAAGCGTCCTTACAAGCTTGGGCCAAAAGAGTTGAAGGAATTGAAGAAGCAACTCGATGAACAAGAGCGTCTGGGTTTGATCAGACCGAGTTCTTCTCCTTGGGGTTGTGGTGTTCTTTTTGTCCAGAAGAAGGATGGCACGGACCGACTTTGCGTCGATTACCGTCCATTGAACAAGAAGACAATCAAGAACAAGTACCCACTTCCCAACATCAATGAGCTATTCGAGCAACTTAAAGGTGCTAAAGTGTTCTCCAAGCTTGACCTTCGTATGGGTTATCATCAGATTCGCATTCGTGAAGAAGATATTCCCAAGACAGCATTCAGAACAAGCTTTGGTTCTTATGAATATACTGTCATGTCTTTCGGCCTTGTCAATGCTCCTCCAACATTCTCTCGCATGATGAACTTCATCTTCAACCCCTACACCAATGAATTCCTCTTGGTCTATCTCGATGATATATTGGTCTTCTCCAAGAATAAGAAGGATCATGCCAAACATTTGCGGTTGGTGCTCGACAAGCTCAGAGAGTATAAATTCTATGCGAAGTTCTCCAAATGTGAATTCTGGCTTGATGAAGTTCTTTACCTTGGGCATATCATCTCTGCCAAGGGCATTGCTATTAATCCAGAGAGGGTGTCTGCAGTTTTGAATTGGGAACCTCCTCAGAATGTCAAGCAGCTTCGCAGTTTTCTTGGACTTGCAAGCTATTGCCGAAGATTCGTTGAGAATTTCTCAAAGATTGCAAAGCCTCTTTCCAACCTCCTCCAGAAGCATGTGAAGTATGTCTGGTCTCCTGAGTGTGACGTTGCTTTCAACACTATCAAAGAGAAACTCGTCACTGCTCTAGTTTTGACTCCTCCTGACGAATCCAAGCCTTATGAAGTTTTCTGTGATGCTTCTCTTCAAGGTCTCGGTGCTGTGTTAATGCAAGAGAAGAAGGTTGTGGCCTATACCTCTCGACAGTTGAAGCCCAACGAAAAGAACTACCCCACTCACGATCTTGAGTTGGCGGCAGTTGTCCATGCATTGATAACATGGAGACATCTCTTGTTGGGAAGGAAAGTGGACATATTCACCGATCACAAGAGTCTCAAGTACATCTTCACTCAGCCCAACCTCAACCTCAGGCAGACTCGATGGGTCGAAATGATTCAAGAGTATAATCCGAGTATTGAATATACTCCAGGCAAGGCTAATGTGATTGCAAACGCTTTGAGCAGGAAGGCTTATTGCAACAGCTTAATCCTCAAGCCCTTTCAACGGATCTTTGTGAAGCTTTCCGCAAGTTGAATCTCCAAGTTGTTCCTCAAGGTTTTCTTGCCAACCTCATAGTCTCTCCTACTTTGGAAGATCAAATTCGTGAGGCACAACTGATGGATACCATGGTGAAGAAGGTGAAACGTGGTATTGACAAGGGCATTTCCAAATACAAGTGCTATCGCGTTGATGACAGAGATACTCTTTTCTTCAAGGACCGGATTGTGGTTCCAAAGGGTGATCTTCGTAAAGTCATCATGAACGAGGCGCACAATTCTCTTCTGTCCATTCATCTTGGAAGTACAAAGATGTACCATGACCTCAAACAGTCATATTGGTGGACTCGAATGAAGCGAGAAATTGCTCAATTCGTGAATGAATGTGATGTCTGCAGAAGGGTGAAAGCAGAACACCAACGACCAACTGGTCTACTCCAACCTCTTGCTATTCCAGAATGGAAGTTTGATCATATCGAAATGGACTTCGTGACTGGCTATCCTAAGTCCAAGCATGGAAATGATGCTATCTTCGTCGTCATCGACAAGCTCACTAAAGTGGCTCATTTTCTTCCTATCAAAGAGTCTATCACAGCAGCGCAGCTGGCAGAGCTTTACACCTCCAGAATTGTCTCCTTGCATGGCATTCTACAATTGATCTCTTCAGATCGTGGAAGCATCTTTACCTCCAAGTTTTGGGATTCTTTTCAGAAGGCCATGGGCACAAACATTCGCTTCAGCACAGCTTTCCATCCTCAAACTAGTGGACAAGTCGAGCGTGTCAACCAAATTCTTGAAGATATGCTCAGGGCTTGTGTCATCTCTTTCGGCATGAAGTGGGAGGATTGTCTTCCATATGCTGAGTTCTCTTACAACAACAGCTTTCAAGCCACCTCGGGCAAAGCCCCATTCGAGATTCTCTATGGCAGAAAGTGTCGTACTCCTCTCAATTGGTCTGAGACGGGCGAACGCCAACTTCTTGGCAACGATTTGATCTCAGAGGCTGAAGATATGTGTAAAGTCATTTGTGAGAATCTCAAAGCCGCGCAATCGCGCCAGAAGAGCTATTACGATAGCAAACACCGTGATTTGGCATTCGAGATCGGAGACCATGTCTACCTCCGCGTCTCTCCAATGAAAGGCACCCGTCGCTTCGGTATCAAAGGGAAACTTGCCCCTAGATACATCGGCCCTTTCAAGATCATCGGCAAACGAGGTGATCTCGCCTATCAACTTGAGCTTCCCCCCAACTTTGCAAATGTGCACGATGTGTTCCACGTGTCGCAGCTTCGCAAGTGCTTCAAGACGCCTGAGCGCACCATCAACTTCGAAGAGATTGATCTTCAAGAAGATTTGTACTATCATGAGCATCCCGTTGCTATTGTTGAAGAAACTGAGCACAAGACTCGCAACAAGTCCATCAAATTCCTGAAAGTGAAGTGGTCTCACCATTCAGACCGAGAAGCCACCTGGGAGCACGAGGACCACCTCTGTTCCGAATATCCGGAGTTCTTTCAGTCCTAGATCTCGGGACGAGATCCTCTCGTAGTGGTGGAGTGTTGTAACACCCCGGATGTAACTTGCCATATTTGTAACTCCAACTCTTGCCATTTTCGGCAGTGTGATATGATATTCCCTCCGTGGTTGGGTTTCCCTTCATTTTGCATTTTATTCATGTCATGCATTTCATATCATGTCATCATGTGCGTTGCATTCGCATACGTGTTCGTTTCATGATTCCGAGCATTTTTCCCGTTGTCCGTTTTGCAATCCGGCGCTCCTATGTTCCCCGGCGTCCCCTTTTACCTTTTTCCGTGAGCGGGTATTAAACTTTCTCGGAATGGACCGAGGTTTGTCAAGCGGCCTTGGTATAGCACCGGTAGACCGCCTGTCAAGTTTCGGGTCATTCGGAGGTCGTTTGATACTCCAACGGTCAACCGGGTAACCGTGAAAGCCTCTTTTGGGTTGCAGCCCAAAACCCCTTCAAATCAGCCCAATAACCCATCTAAGTCACTCCCATACCCATCGCCGTTCGATCACGATCGCGTGGCCGAAAACCGTGATCAATTTGGAGCCTCCTAGCCCTTCCTACCTATAAATATACCTCCTTCCCGAAATTCTCGGGCAAACCCTAGACCCCTCCCTCTCCACGCGCCGCCGGATACGTCCGGGCGAGCCGGACGCGTCCGCCCCTCCACCCGGCCAACCCCAGGCCGCCACCTGTCCCCGCCGTGACCACATCGCCGCGCCTCCCGCGCCGGCCCGCTCGGCCCGCCGCGGGCCCCCGCGGCCAGTTCGCCGCCGCCCGCGCGCGCGCCTCCCCGCCCGCAGCCCGTCAGCCGCGCCGCCCGCGCCCGAGGCGCCGCCGCCGCCCGGAGCTTCCCGGCCCCGCCGTCCCTCGCCGGCCACCTCCGCCTCCGGCGTCGCCCGCGCCGCACCGCGCCGCCGCCAGCGCGCCCCTCCGCAGCCGAACCAGCTCGCCGCCGGCCGGATCCGGCCAGATCCGGGCCGGGGCCGCCTCTCCGCGCCTCCCCCCCGTCTCCGCCGCGCGTCCCGAGCTCCGGCCGCCGCGGATCTCGCCCGCGTTGACTTTTTCACCGAGGTCGATTTTCCCTAAGTCCCGAAATCTGTTACATATCATGCCATGTTCATCGCATTATAACTTGCTGCATACTGCTCCGTTTCGTGCGTGTAATATGTCAAATTGTTCGCCTCGATGAGTACATAATTTCATCTCAGTGCAGTCATCTTCATTTGAGCTCATCTAGATGCTCTAAATGCTGTTAGAAGAGGGCTATATGATGTTAGTTTCAGATCTGTTTCAGTAGATGCACTTTTGTCATTTTTGCCATGATTGATGTGTGCACCCTATGAACTTGAGTCCTACATGTGTTTTGTAATATGCCATGCCATATTTCCAGGGGTGTATGCCATGTATTTTTGTGATCTCTGGTGACTAGCACAAGCATGCAAACTAGGGATCATAATGTTGCTGATTTCAGAGACTTAGTAATTTCACTAAGTCATGTCCTGCTGTTATTTTTATGCCATGTGTTCATGTTGTTTCAGAGAGATCTATGCCTGTTTTGAGCATGATCAGTAAGGGTGTTTTGAAAATATGGATTTGCTCTATCCGTCCATGCCTTTGTTTGTAATTATGGAGTGCTATAGCTTGAGTCAATCGAGCTCTACTTTTGCTATAAAATGTTGCTGGCAGATTGTTTATATGTTATTCGATTTTGCCAAACTTGTTGTAGTTGATCCTTGCATGCTATGATGTTGTTCTTGCCATTTCTAGCTTCTATGCCATGTCTTATTGGTGGGTGTATGTTTAGTTTATCATGCAATGCTGTGTAGTGAGTGCATCGAGCTCGTCAACATGCCTACTTGTTATCTGTTTTTGACATGTCCAGTTTTCTGCGAAGTCTGAAAACTGTAACGAAACTTGCTTATTTGACATGGGTGTTATTATATTTTCTAGTCCTTTTTGGCTCATGGTCAGTAAGGGACTTTTGTTAAATGCTTTGAGTAGATTCATGCTATGCCTTGTTTTGCTATATTGTGTTCCTGTAGGATGTTGTTTCCTTGCTCTAAACATGTCACCCTGATGTTAATTTCTGGCATGTTGAATTCACCAAGTCTGTGAACCTGTTATCTTTTGCACTTTTGCCATGCTTGTTTGAACCTGTTGTGGTGTGATTTAGCCGTAGCTTAGTGTTCATCTTTTGTCAAGCATCTTAAGTAGATCACTGCCATATGCTTTGCTGATATGTTTGGGTGCAGTAGCTTAATTTCTTGTTGCACGCTAAGTGGCATCATGCTGTTAATGGCAGAATCTTGTCATTTGCAAACCGTGCATCCGATTTCGGTGATCTTTATATCGATTTCAACCGAAATCACCTCACCTATCCAGTGGCATACTTGGTTTTACATGATTATGCCTTGTTCATCCTTGTCCTTCCGGAGCACGCATATGCATTGCATATCACATCTCGCATATCATGCCATGTTTTGCATCATGTTGATTGCGCATTGCATCGTGCTTGATAGTTGTTCCTTTGCTTGTGTTCTTGTTTTGGGTAGAGCCGGTAGACGAGTACGTGAACGAGGAACCTGTTGAGAACGCTTACGAGGATCAAGCTTTCGACAACTCTGAGAACCTTGCAGGCAAGATGACCATACCCTCGAAATCACTTCTATCTTTGCTTGCTAGATGATCGCTCTTTTGCTATGCCTTTGCTGCGATACCTACCACTTGCTATATCATGCCACCCATATTGCCATGTCAAACCTCTAACCATCCTTTCCTAGCAAACCGTTGATTGGCTATGTTACGGCTTTGCTCAGCCCCTCTTATAGCATTGCTAGTTGCAGGTGAAGATGAAGTTTGTTCCATGTTGGAACATGATTACGTTGGGTTATCACAATATCTCTTATTTTAATTAATGCATCTATATACTTGGTAAAGGGTGGAAGGCTCGGCCTTATGCCTGGTGTTTTGTTCCACTCTTGCCACCCTAGTTTCCGTCATACCGGTGTTATGTTCCTTGATTTTGCGTTCCTTACACGGTTGGGTGATTTATGGGACCCCCTTGACAGTTCACTTTGAATAAGACTCCTCCAGCAAGGCCCAACATTGGTTTTACCATTTGCCACCTAAGCCTTTTCCCCCCGGGTTTTCGCGAGCCCGAGGGTCATCTTTATTTTAACCCTCCCGGGCCAGTTCTCCTTCGATTGCTGGTCCAAACTAGAGCCACTTGCGGTGCCGCCCTGAGGCAACTTGGGGTAACTTCGGTTGCCATACGTAGTGTTCATCCGGATGTGCCCTGAGACCGAGATATGTGGAGCTCCTATCAGGATTTGTCGACACAATCGGTCGGCTTTGCTGGACTTGTTTTATTACTGTCGAACTGTCTTGTAGTCCGGGATTCCGAGACTGATCGGGTCTTCCCGGTAGAAGGAATATCCTTCGTTGACTGTGAGAGCTTATAATGGGCTAAGTTGGAACACCCCTGCAGGGTATTATCTTTCGAAAGCCGTGCCCGCGGTTATGCGGCAGATGGGAATTTGTTACTGTCCGGTTGTAGAAAACCCAAAGTTGATCTCAATTAAAACACATCAACCGCGTGTGTAACCGTGATGGTCTCTTCTCGGCGGAGTCCGGGAAGTGAACACGGTGTTGGAGTTATGTTTGACGTAGGTTGTTTTAGGATCACTTCTTGATCACTTCTAGCTTCACGACCGTGCTTTGCTTCTCTTCTCGCTCTCTTTTGCGTTGTTAGCCACCATATATGCTAGTCGCTTGCTGCAGCTCCACCTCACAACCCTATCCTACCTTTAAGCTTAAATAGTCTTGATCTCGCAGGTGTGAGATTGCTGAGTCCCCGTGACTCACAGGTTCTACCAAAACAGTTGCAGGTGCCGACGATGCCAGTGCAGATGATTCAACCGAGCTCAAGTGGGAGTTCGATGAGGAACGTGGTCGTTACTATGTGTCTTTTCCTGATGATCAGTAGTGGAGCCCAGTTGGGACGATCGGGGATCTGTGTAGCATTTGGGGTAGTCTTCTTTCATTTTGGTTCCGTAGTCGGACCTTGAGTGTAATCTGGATGATGAATGTTTATTTATGTATTGTGTGAAGTGGCGACTGTAAGCCAACTATGTATCTCTTTCCCTTATGTATTACATGGGTTGTGTGAAGATTACCTCACTTGCGACATTGCTTTCAATGCGGTTATGCCTCTAAGTCGTGCTTCGACACGTGGGAGATATAGCCGCATCAAGGGTGTTACACGGTGGTGGGAGTATCGATCCCAGATGGAGCATCCACCAGAGATTGAAGGATCGAGCATCTACAGGGTGCCGTTTGTGAGGGTGACGTGTCAGAGCGAGCCGGTGGAGTCTTCGTCGACCAAACCCAATTGCAAGAGGAAAAAAACAGTTGGCCCGACGATGCTTCCCCGCCATCCTCTCCCTTGAAGTTCACATCGTGTCACGGGGCGGCTGTCTGCCGCCGAGGAATAGGAGGGATTTGCCCCCCCAGACCAATAGTCGGGCAGGTTGTGAATTTTCAGGAGGAGCTTAGGGTTGTTAGTATTTGCAGGTTGTGAATTGTGTTTTGTGTTGTGTATTTTGAGAGTACTTTCAGATAGGAATGTCTTTTGAATGTCAGATTTGCAGTATTGAGCATATGAAGTATTTTATGAATTCTAGAGATCTATTTCTAGCACTTAAAAATGTAGTTTCATAGGAGTATAAAAGTGCAGACAATGTGATTCACCGAGAAGAAACTCCAAGTTCAGTTTCAGATAAGAAACTGCAACTTTCAGAGGCAGAGCATTTATATTAACACAGCCTTTTCAAACAATGTTAACATCATGCTGGAAGTTATATTCATGGTCAAAACTGGAACTACCAGCCAGTTAACATCATGCTGGTCAACATTCATGCATAGCACATCTTCATATGATGCATAGTTAAAAAGATATGCTATTTTCAAAATGCCCACACAATGTCGAGTGTGCGAAAAACAGAGAAAATGAGGGACGAAGTTTTGGAAAGTGTAGGACGTGGTGTGCGTAGATGACAATTGGGACCCACATGTCAATAAAGGCAGAGGCAAAAATTTTGGAGATATTTTCTCTGCACAGGTGGAATCGAACCCGGGCGGAACAGCTATCGGGTAGTGTCACTCGGCCACTGGGCTAGTTCAGTTGTTTCGTTACTAATAAGGCACTTCCTCAGGTTGTCGAATCTCCTCCTGCGCCTTTGTGCGCTTGACGCGACGTCGCTGTCTGCCGTTGTGAACACGGTGAAGAAACGAGAGGAATCTGGAGAGGACTGTACATGGAGAGGCGGACAGTCGGGACCCACCAGGTCTATGGTTGTCGTGGTTTTGTCACGGCAGATGTCCTCATGAAAGGACTTAGTCGTGGAGCCAGTGCTACGTGTTAGCTTAAAGGGGTTAAAGCGGACAAGGGACGGAAGAGAGTTTTATACTAGTTCGGCCCCTTACGATGAAGGTAAAAGCCTACGTCTAGTTGTGATGGAATTGATGGGGTTTCAATGACCAGGGAGCGAATACGCTTTGCCTGAGTCTCGAGATGTTGTCTGTTGTCCTGAACCGCCACTAGGTCGTCCCCTTATATACACGGGTTAACGTCCGTCGGTTCACAGAGTCCCGAGGCCGGCTCATAAACGTGTCCGACCCGGTATCTGCTCTTTCTACCTTATATTACAAGTTACATTGTCAATACCGGTTTATGTCTACAAGCCTTAAACCGGCTTTGGGCCCTGGGCCTTCTTGAAGCATCTTCGTCTGTCTTCATGGGCTTCAGATATGATAACTACTGATGAAGTTAACCCGGCCTCTCCTGGCCGGTTTACGCCCAGTAGTAATATCCCCAACATTAGGCCCCAGATTGATTTGAACAGGTTCATGTCAATCCTCAGCATTTAATAAAACTTCGTCTTCAACATCTTCTCATAATTTTGTAAACCGCCATGATGTCATCTTACCAGACCGTGGTAAACCACCGTGACATCATCTGTTATTTAAAACTGTGCATAACCCATCTTCATTAATGGGCCTCCGACAATCGAGGCGACAACTCTGCCTTATTTCCAAATTTCTGGCTCCTCGATTTTCGCGCCTGACACTTATCCCTTGCCTTTATAAATAGGGCCGAGGGGTCATTTTCACTTTTACCTTTTGTGCCTCCTCGCGTCATCGTCTTCCTCGCGCTGCTCAACCTCTAGAGCTCCGCCGCCACCGTCGACCGTCGCCTCTGCTTCAATTCTAGCCGCTGCGTCACCCTGAACGCACCAGAGAACTGCGGCGCTTCTCTGCTCTCTCGTCAGCACTGGTACGCTCTCTGTTCTTCCACCATAGATCTGTTCTAGGGTTTTGGTGTTCTTCGGTGTTCGTCGGTGCTCATTGCTTGTATAATAGGATTCTGATCCAAACCTTGATATTCATCCTGTTTAATGATAGCCGTAGCCCTTCTTTTCCATCTAATGCACCTCGTTAAAATAGAAGATCCCATCTGAACCTTCATCCACTGCTTCGGTACTACTTCTTAGGTCTGAATATATTTTCCTTTTCTGATATACGACAGATCCAAAATTATAGTGCCAACTTGTGAATCCTGTTTTTCCTTCACTTACACATATGTAGACTTGCATCTTCAATGTCGGACTAGGCGGTTTAACTTTTTAGAAAAAATAACGACCCGGTATATACCGTTAGTCCCCTTGTTGAACCGCCAATGTACTTCAACTTATAGCCTTTGTTTAGTAAACTCCGGTTTATGATTAACCAACTTCGGTTTAAAAACATGCTTAGATCCTTGTACTGCCGCATAGTTGTCCACTCTAATCTTAAACTGGTAATTATCATGTTGTAGATCATTCATTGCCATGGCCAAGCAAGTGTATGAATGCAATTGGGTCCCTTCTCGGGTGACTAAAGAACACTTAGACAACCTTGTCAAAATGGGCACTTTAACCAAGAAAGATGTCATTCACTGGAGGGTCCCTGGCTCGGAATGTCCTCCTGCACCCAAGGACGGAGAGGTTGTTGTATTTGCTGATCACTTAGGCCAGGGTTTCAACCCTCCCGGTTCAAAAATTTCCAGGTTGTATTGGCCAGCTTTCAACTGTGCCCACAAGACATCGGTCTTAACTCTGTGACCAACATCTGCCACTTCCAAGTTTTTTGTGAGGCTTACCTTCAAGAGGAACCCACAGTAGAATTGTTCAGGGATTTCTTTCACCTAAACCATCGCACATAATTCAAAGATGGACCCAACACAGAATTGGGCGGAATGGCGGTTCAGAAAAGAAAAGAAGTCACCTTTCCTCATCCCAGTCTCCTCAATCACCCCAAAGAGTGGAACTAGACCTGGTTTTATTGCAAGGACACGTCTCCAGCTGACGAAAATCCCGTGCCGGGTTACCGTACGGAACGTCTGAGTAACACACATCCTCTTCCTCAAAGGCTGACCGCCAAAGAAAGGGCCAAATATGCTCCTCAACTATCAAAGCTTAGAGCCTTTATGGCAAACGGTTTGACAGGAGTTGATCTTGCGCGCTGCTGGATAAGCTGGAGCGTTTTGCCCTTAAGCCGGCACCCCGGTTTGATGTGTGAGTATACAAGGAATTTGAAGGATGCTTAGCGGCACATTGACATTCAGCTCACAGATGACGAAGTCACTGAAGCTGTAAAAAAGATGTTGAATGAACCGGAGGATGTCTGTGCCCAAACCGGACTACTCCCTTTCTGCACCACCAACAAACCGCCAGCTGTAAGAATCATATAATCGGTTTATCTGAAATTGCTTCTGTCCCAATATTCTCTGAAAGTGTGATTATCTTCTTGACAGGGCGACGATCCGTTCTGGAACAAGAAACCCCCACAAGACAAACCGGTGAAGCCAACCCGTCAAAAAACCAAAGCTATGAAGAAAACTGCCAACAGGAAAAGGACCACTGCCTCTTCCGATCCACCAGCTGACGATGATGTGGGTAACCTGGAACTAGAGGTATAACTTGACTCACTTGGTTCATTTTTCGTTCGCCTTATTGATGACGATTATTGTTAGGACGTCGCTGAGACCAGCCAAGCCGAAGCTGTAGAGGTAATTACTCTTTCCTCCGATTCAGATCCTCTGCCAACACAAAAAATCTGTCGAGCAAACCGGAAAGTTTAATTTTCTCATCCTCTTGCTTACTTGGATTCGAACTTTCTTGTGAAGACAGAACAACACGAGGCTCACCGCACAACCAGGCATAGCGGCCAGGTAGTTACCTCCGCCGGTTTACCGAACAGTCCAGTTCCGAAACACCGATCAGAGGTCTCTTATTCCCTTGACATTTCATGCCCCAAAGCGGGTTGTTTTCGTCAACCTCTTAATCTGTCTGACTCCAATTATCAGGGCACTTCTCATTCATCTTTTGGCGAGTCGTCTGCCACAAAACTTCCACCGCTTAAAACAGTGCTTGGGTGAGCCATACTTTTACTTATATCCTTGATATGTTACTTAATATATACTGTATTGATCCTTATTTTTATTTTTCTCAGGGCCAATCTCAGACCCAGCAAGAAGGCTTGTCTGAATAAACCAACAGAGGAAGACACGGCTGCTGAACCAGAGAAAACTCCCGATCCTGAAGTGGCCAACATTGATGATATGTTGAATGATCCACCACCTCAAGATCACGACTTCGTTGCTGAGCAGGCAGAAGTTGATGCCACCGACCATGCCGACCAGCCAACAAGCCCTATCCGGACTGACAAGCCGGTCAGTCCAGTAAAAAATACTGACAAACCGGCAACTCCAGTACGAGCTGCTGAGGAGAAGGATGATGACGTTCTGATTACTGGCATTGGCCATACAGACCCAGAAAATCCTGTCGCTTTGTCAAGGCATACCGCCAAAGAGGAATTCTCTGCAATTGGTAAAGGCAAATGGAATGCCGATCTGTCCGCTTACGCCCATCTGAATGCTCAAGACCTTCATTCCGGCTACCTGAACCGTCTATATACCAGTCATGACTATGAAGCCGGCTTGGTAAATATGATGAAGGAACGATATGAGGTAACTCCACAAGTGTTTTCCCTCACGTTTAATTTCTGTTTGTCAACTCCAATAGCCCCCAAGTGACGGTTTAAGATATCAATCTAAACCGGGACTTAGTAAAAAAAATGTACGCCTTGCAACAATGCATCTGAACTTCACTGAAGTAGCCCCCAAGTGCCGGTTTAACTTTATAAAGATGAACCGGGACTATGTAGAAGAAAACTCCTGTATCAACATTCTTTGAGCAAGTATCCATTAGCCCCCAAGTGCCAAGTTGAATACTTGTATTATGCTTGGGACTTGTAGAAAATGTATGATGAAGAGCAAATATGCATTAGCCCCCAAGTATCAAGGGCATAACTTGTTATGTGCTTGGTACTTCAAGTATGTCCTATCACCTCATCATATAACTGTCTCTTTGTAGGCTGAACTGGGCAAAAAAGAGAGCCAAACCGCTGATCTGCAGGAGAACCTTAAATCGCAACAAGCTGAAACCTCCAAGGCGAAGGAAGAATTGACCAGCGCTCTAGGCGCTATGGAGAAACTGAAAGAAGGCTTCAACAAGGAGCGGACGGATTGGGAGAGTGAAAAATCCGAGTTTATCAAAAGGGCTAAGAAAGCAGAAGCCGCTCTTAAACCAGTGGTTGATGAACTGACCAGCGTAAGGCGGCAGGTTCATGCCATGAATGCAGCTGTATTTGGTAAGCATCCTTGACTCCTTATTTTAACATATCCTTTCATGTATTTGCCAGTTTACTAATCCTTTCAATGATACAGGAACTCGTATTAGCCACTTGGGATCTGATGTTCAGAAGAAGTTAAAAACGTCCTACACTCTGATAGAGCAGTTGTATACTGGCGCACAACGGATCATCTACACTGATTCCCACAACAATCCGCCTCCCACTTTGATCAAGGATACCATAGAAAGGTTATCTATGCTTCCTGCCCGGGTAGACGAGCTAAAAAAGTCTTCCGCTAGAACGGGCGCTTTGGCCGCACTGATCCGGGCAAAAACATGGGTGCCTAACTTTGATCCTGTTGAAGCGGCCCAAGGTTATCCCAGTTTGAAGGAAGACGGAACATAATTTAGCGAATATGATCTCCGAGTCATAAACCGGGAGGTGCGCCCACTGGTTTGTCAACTGGTTGAAGAAGCGGATCTTTCACACTATCAGGCAAACTATGATGACAAGAACAAACGGGTTGCTGCGCCGATTCCTGAAGCTCAAAATCTTATCCCGCCAATCCGTAAGCACACTTATGCCCCTGACATTGAACCGTTCACGCTTATAAGTGATGAGGCTGTTTTCCAAGCTTTATCTGGGATCAACTGGGCGACTGCTAACTTCCAACCGCTAGGTAGAGAGGAGGAAGCTGAACCGGCGCGAGATGATCCTCAACCGTCAGGCCAAGCTGGTGACCAACCATGAACTGGAGGCCGGTTTAATCTCCCACATACTGCAACATGTATTTGAGAAAACAATTATCCTTGTGGGCACTGGAAAGCCTTGTAATAGGCTTAGTTAAAATACTTTGTTCTGATATGCCTTCGCGCATATTTATCCGCAATTCATGCTTGCTTGAATCGACATACGTAAGATATGATATCCATATTCATTTGTTCAAGCTGTTCCTGCACACAAGAAGCGTAAAGTGCCCAGGCGGTTTACCACCGGGCGGGTCATGATACCCATATATATATGGCCAAGGATTATAACCTAGGTTGCGAAATATAACCAAAGATGGGAATATACAATACCTGCAACCTTTAGGCACGATGTTGGCTGACCAACCCAACTCTTGGAGGAGAAATAACTCCTGTTTATATAAGGCCGGTTTATAGTAAAACCGTTCCGGGTTATGATAAAACACCTGTTTACTCCATACTGGGATTTCGATTCAAAACCAGACCGGGTTGGTAGTCTCCGGATTATGATTTGATCATGTACTGTCGATTTGTAATTGGCAGTCTAACCGGGTGATAACACTGGTTTAAAAAACATCATAAATCTTATAAAAAAGAGAGCGAAACTCAATCAAAGGCAAGACTGGTTTAACAGGTAAGACAGGCGGTCCTTCCAGAGGTGTGTGGACGACATCTCCTTCGTCCCATGTTTTGGGCACGACTGGTTTAACAGGTAAGACAGGCGGTCCGGGTTAGGGCTCGATGCTCCACCGTGCTGGGGCGGTTTACCCTTGCGTCGCTGGCCCTTGTCCTGCGTGCTGGTATTAGCCACAAAGTCCAACCTGTGATCCGCTTTATGCTTACCGCCGTTTCCATGACCCCTCGGGTTGTGGTGCTGCCCCTTGGCGTTGCCGCTTCTTTTTCCCTTCCCTTACTTATCATCGTCAGACTCGGGATCCTTGGTACTATCAGAATCGGCATACTTCACCAGAGCAGCCATGAGGGTTCCCATGTCATTACAATGACGTTTGAGCCGTCCCAACTTCATCTTCAGGGGTTCAAACCGGCAATTGCCTTCCAATATTAGAACTGCAGTATCCGCGTTGATGCGGTCTGATGAATGCAAAATTTCCGAGACCCGGCGCACCCACCGGGTTGTTGATTCTCCTTCCTCCTGGACACATGCAGCTAAGTCCACAATTGACATGGGCTGCTTGCATGTATCTTTGAAATTCTGGATAAACCAGGTCCTCAACTCGGCCCATGACCTGATAGAATTCGCCAGTAAACTCTTTAGCCAGGTACGGGCCGTCCCTTCTAACATCATGGTAAAATACTTTGCACATGCCGCTTCATCCACATCCAGCATCTCGATGGCCATCTCATAACTTTCAACCCATGTCTCAGGGGATAAATCGGCAGTGTAATTCGGCACCTTACGCGGGCCTTTGAAATTCTTGGGCAGGCGCACGTTGCGCAACTCTGGGACAAGACACGACACTCCCAAAGAACTAGAGGTAACCCCGGGCTCTACCGACATGGTTGGACAAACCAGAGTAAGCTGACGGGCTTCATGCTGCACCGCTAACTCGGCCTCTCGGCGTGCCCGAGCCCGGTCCACCACCTCCTGAGCGTCACCTGCCGGGTTATTGCCACGGGGCAGATCACGGTTCCACACGTTGCTTGATACCGCCGGTTCATCCATACGCCTGCTGTAACTTTGGCTTGGACGGGGAGTAGAATGTATTCGATCGCGGCTATATGAATAAGCCTCCTGTTGCACCAAAGCTATTTGAAGAAGCTCCTTAACCCGATGCGTCTCAACCGCCGCTGGAGAATCGCCTTCGATCGGGATGGCCGCTAGCCGTGAAGCGGAAGTGACAAGATTGTCCATCGGAGTAGAATAATGACCTGGTGGTGTCGGGGGAGGCTGCGTCACAATGTTGTTCTGACGAGGTGGATCCATCAAGCGTGGCTGAACCGGCCCCCCTGCTCCAGGCGCCTCCGCCCGGTTTGCTACCGGCGGGTTACTGGTCCCCGCTCCTGGGGTGTTAAAGAGGTTCCTAGCATCGTAAACCGAAGGCAGGCGAGATCGATGTCTCCTTTTTAGGACTTCATGCGACGCATTCTGATCCAGCATAAGCCGGTAAGCCTGTGCATCCAAAGCGGCCTGCTCCGCGGCCATCCTGGTATCTTCAGTTGCCAAGTCAGCTTTGGCCTGAGTAATCTGATCTTTCACCTTTGCGATCTCCGCATTGTGTGCATCCTGATCCACCAGGTTAGCCTACCGACCATGAATATTGCAACCCGGTTTGGCAGATCAGAGGGGTCCAGAATACTGTCGCCATCGAAACAGCCCCCAATCCGACCATCTTGTAGCTGATATAACGACTCGGTCTCTCCGGTAGATGACTCGTCGCCGGAATAAACGACGGTCTCACCACCAGATTCCGATCTGTCCTCGTATTCGCCTCCATGGATGACTCCCACGAAGGCACGCTTCACGACAGGCTTGACCCGGGCAGATCTCGCACGCCGAGCCGTCTCGACGAGGCCGGTGCAGATGTCCGGCTCAGGGCCCGGTTCGCTGATCTTGCCAATGAAAACGTGTATGCCACCAAAGGGGACCCGGTACCCGTACTCGATTGAGTCGGCCTCGGGGCCCCAGCCTGCATCGTCGATGTAGAGCTTGCCGCGACGACTCTTGGTCATCCGGCCCACAGTGTAACCCTTGAGTCCTTCGAAGTTGCCCTCCGAGAACTTGAAACCATCGTGCGATAGCCCCACGGTGGGCGCCAACTGTCGTGGTTTTGTCACGACAGATGTCCTCATGAAAGGACTTAGTCATGGAGCCATCGCTACAGGTTAGCTTAAAGGGGTTAAAGCGGACAAGGGACACAAGAGAGTTTTATACTAGTTCGGCCCCTTACGATGAAGGTAAAAGCCTACGTCTAGTTGTGATGGAATTGATGGGGTTTCGATGACTAGGGAGCGAATACGCTTTGCCTGAGTCTCGAGTTGTTGTATGTTATCCTGAACCGCCGCCGGGTCGTCCCCTTATATACATGGGTTAACGCCCGTCGGTTCACAGAGTCCCGAGGCCGGCTCATAAACGTGTGCGACCCGGTATCTGCTCTTTCTACCTTATACTACAAGTTACATTGTCAATACCGGTTTATGTCTACAGGCCTTAAACCGGCTTTGGGCCCTGGGCCTTCTTGAAGCGTCTTCGTGTGCCTTCATGGGCTTCAGATATGATAACTACTGATGAAGTTAACCCTACCTCTCCTGGCCGGTTTACGCCCAGTAGTAATATCCCCAACAATGGCCGTACGCAAGCAAGTGCCTCATCGAAAAAATACTTCCTCCTAATGCCATACTGACGTTGGGGCCCACGGGTTTGTCAACATAGTTACTTTTTTTAGGTGCTTCAACGTAGTTACTATAGGAGATAAATTCACAATGAACCCGGGGAGCTGGCATGTATCATTTATTATCACTGGGGCAGCAAGTATCAGCTGGGTTTTGGGCTGCCTCGTCTAGGCTTTCTTTTTTAACATGCGCAGCCCACGACCTCGGATGGGAGGTCCATAAGGATGTTTGTATTTTCTTGAGGGCTGTCATGTATCGACCGGCCTATGGACCTCCCATCCGAGATTTTATTTTTCCTGAAACATCGGCAGCCCAATTTATGTTTTTTTGAAGAAAACGCAGAGGTCTGTTCTATTTTTCTATATAAGAATAGGAACGCCTGATCCAACTTATGTTTCCCTTCTAACTATATTATATATATTTAAATTATTTTATATGTTATTATATATTATTGTTATTGTCATCATATATTTACAAATACTTACATATGTAAGAAAACAATATCCCACATCTTGTTAACTTATAAAAATAATTTCTTAACAATGAAATCCTGGATTTATTTTTGGCAACAAAAATCCTGGTGATTGTGTACAAAAGCTTGGTAAGATTTAAGGACCATTGTGATAATAAATCACTTATTATCTCTATATATATATAACAAAATGCTCAGCCCCTGTTTATTTTTTGATAACATTGATGCGCCCACCCCAACATTAAAATTAGAATCAGCCCAGCAAAATCGTGTATCTCGAGAAAGTGCAAATGGCCTGTAATTTTTTAGGAAAAACATAAATGGGCCGCATGGACGCTACATTATTTGTTCACCCAACCCAGCTAATGGACTGTAATTCAAAAGAAAAAGAGATCAAATGGACCGTAAATTCTACCCCGCAAAAAAGACTGTAAATTCTTAAAAAATGGGTTGAATACGTGCAACATTTTTGGTGGCTGAAATGTTGGCCAATAGGCCGAAGCCAATGCAAGTCGTTGTCAACTTAGTCAACAAATGATTCTGACATTGTTAGCTGTTGGATTTACATCCAACGACCAACATCCATCTTCAATCTCGTCTTCTTCCTCCAGCGCCGCCGGGACCACCTGCTCCCGCCTCCTGCTGCTAGCAGCTCTGCTTAGCACGCTTCGCTGTGAAGCGCTACTCCACCGTTGGCCAGGCCATCCCTCCACCCCTCCGCACCTCCTGTACTTCTCCACCGACTGCCGAACCACACCGCACCAGAACTAGTTAACCCTCGTACACTTCTCCGTCTGTGACTCTACTCCCACGTCTTCCCATCTCTGGCTCGTTGCTATCCGGGGCCTCGCCGTCGTCCACCACCTTGGATGCACTCGACGCGGAGTGGTCAACATGGTCAACGAATGACACCATCGGAAGTAGACTGTGCGTGGAGAGGCTGACAGCTGGGTCCACGGCCGCAGCAAGGAAATGCCTCCTTATTACGCACAAAATAATGATTCCTCCACCTGACAGCTGGGACCCACCGGAAGGGCCTCTGTATTTCGTGAAAAAAATGTTCCCACCGCTGATAGGTCGGACCCACCAGCTATATCTTCGCACGCAAGGAAGTGCCTCCTTATTACACAAAAAAAATGAATACTCCCCCTACTAGTTGGGACACACCTTGGTGGGAGGCTGACTTGTGGGCCTACTAAGTTGACGGGGACGGAGTTCTTTGTCAACTTAGTCAATATGAACGATTCTAGCTCCAGTGACCGTACGATGTCCATCCAACGACCGTAGTGCTTCTTCAACCTCTAGTCTTGTTGCTCCAGCTGCCCAAAGCAGCGCCGGTCGTGCCGCATGCTCCTGCCTCCCGTGGCCGGCTGTGCTGCCGCGGAGGCCTCACCGCCCCCTACTATTCCCACCGCTGGCCAGACCCTGCGGCAACGGCAGCCTCACACCGCAGCCGAACTAGTGAACCCTCGTACTCCTCTCCGCACGGGCTTCCACTACCGCGTCTTCCCCGGCTTTGCTTCGTCCCCTTCCTAGGCCTCGCCGTCGTCCACCTGGTGCTCTCGGCATGGCGTGGTCAACATGGTCAAGGAATGACTTCCATCGGAAGAGTACTGTAAGAGGCTGACAGCTGGGTCCACGGCCGCAACAAGGAAGTGCCTCCTTATTACGCGCAAAATAATTATTCCTCCACCTGACAGCGGGGACCCACCGGACGGGCCACCATATTTCGCGAAAAAAATGTTTCCCCCTGACTACTGGGACCCACCAGCTACGTCTTCGCACCCAAGGAAGTGCGTCTGGGCAAAAAAAACGATTCGCCCCCTGACTGCTGGGACCCACCAGCTACATCTTCGCAGACAAGGAAGTGCCTGATAGTCAGGACCCACCTGGTCGAAGCGTACGTAGCGTTGTCATTCTGGTCGTGAACGTGTACGTACATACTGGTCGATGTAGAGGCGCGCACGTGTCGTAGTAGAGGCGCGCACATAGCATGTACATGTACGTACACCGGCCAGTGTGCAAGAAAGAAAATACGGCCACATACATACATATGGGGAGGGTCTCGAACGCCTACTCGCGCATACGTACGGCCAGGGCTCATGTACATGGCTGGGTCGGAACGGAGAAACAACGTCGTTGTCATGTTCATGGGGAGCCAACCGGCTGGGTCGGAACGGATTGCGTCGTCATGTTCATCGGGAGGGTTGGACGGAACAACCGATGGAAACGAGGCCTGGCGCACCGCAGAACGGAGGAAACGGCCTTGTGTTCGACCAGCCACGTTCGAAACAGGATCCTGTTCATCGGGAGGGGTCTGGCGTACCGCAAAACGGAGGAAACGGATCTCCTATGGTCGAAACAGGGGTCCTGTTGATCGGGAGGGGTGTGGCATACCGCAAAACGGAGGAAACAGACTTGTGTTGGAGCGCTACGGTCGAAACGGGGGTCCTGTTCATCGGGAGGGGTGTGGCGTACCGCAAAACGGGACTCCACGGGATACTGTTCATCTCCACCGTCGACCCCCTCTAGCCTCCACGGGCTACTGTTCATCCCCCGTCGACCTCCTCCAGCCTCCACCTGCGACTGTTCATCCACGGGCTCCTGTTCATCCAGCCTCCACCACGCGCTACTCCACCGGCTACTGTTTAACCAGCCCTCTCCACGGGCTCCTGTTCAACCAGCCCTCCACGGGCTACTGTTCATCCTGCCCTCCACCGTCTACTGTTCATCCTACCCTCCACGGGGTGGTCCTATTCATCCAGCCCTCCACGGGGTCCTGTTCATCCAGCCCCAACCGACTCGATCGATCAGGGTACTGTTCATCCAGAGGCAACGCCACGGGGTCATGTTCATCCACCCCCACCGGGAACTGTTCATCCAACCCCCCCGCAACGCTCACTGTTCATCCAGAGGTAGCATCGATCGGCTTCAGTTAGCAGCAGTAGCGAAGGAATCGCTCGATCGGGTTCAATTAATAGCCATCGATCGATCGCTCGGGTTCAGTAACGCGTAGCCTGCAGTGCAATCGCTTAGGTAAAGTTAGAGCCCAACGCCTCGCACACATGCGCGTACGTACGAGAAACACGCATCGCTCGGCCCCCGACCACCCACCGTAACCGGGGACTACCCGATATTTTCCGCGGCCTCGCTTCTAACACGTTTTTTTCCATCATGGACGACCCAAAGAATGTCATGCAGCTGCGTCTCTGGCCTGCCCAGGACGAAAAGCCCATTTTCTGTCATAATTTTTTGTCATAGAAGTAGGACCCCACCACATCTATGATGATACCGGGTTTTGTCACAATTATTGTCATAGAAGTGTCATAATTATGACAGAAAAGATTTTCGTTCGGCCCAAAATGTCACGGATGTGTCTTTTTTTGTAGTGCAGTGGCATCTTGACAAGTTGGAGAACCAGACTTACAAGGTTGATTTCCCCACTAAAGAGGACCAGATGCATATCCTTAAGTTTGGTATGTGCAGAGTTCCGAGTACTAACATTATCATGGCTTTCAATGATTCGAGGCAGAAACAACCCGAGGGTACACCTTTAGAGGAGCTCTGGGTACGGTTCTATGGTGCACCACCCAAACTGCTTAATCACTTCTTGGTAGCCTAGAGCTTAGGATCTCTCATTGGTAAGACGGAACAGGTTGACATGCCTTTTACACGTGCACAGGGAGCTGCGAGGTTACTTGTCAGTGTTGAGTTCATGCCGGATGTGGTACAGTGGTCACATGCCAAGGTCACATACGTGCTAGAGATTGAGATTGAGGATACACTGATACCTCAAGAGGGGTATGAGCATCAGGATATGGACACGACTAAGGGGTATGGAGCCCCCGGGAATCAGGAAAAGGGTCCCGAGAACACACCACAGGAGTCAGCTAAGGGGCCGAACTCGCAGCCAGATAAGGTGGATAAGTCTACCAAGGAGGCGTCATCCTCCACGACTCCGATGAATACACTCCGGTTTGGTTCTTTTGGAGCGAGGTCGGCGCCTAGTCGGCTATGGAGCAACCGATTTGAGGCGGACAATCCGGCGGAACTCGAGTTACCGCCGGTGATACTCCCTGACTGTGTGACGGTTGCTTCATCTCAGAGGGCGGATTCCGGGCTGACGGTTACGTAGAGACTTGAGGCGGTGGCCATCGGAGGGCCGGTTTACCATGAGACGCGGTCCTCACCTTCTGGCGCCATCTTGAGCAGAGTGGGGAGGAGCACTTCGATGACCTTCATGGTTGCTAGTACGGAGGGCATTGGATTGCTGATCATGTGTGTGTGTGTGTGTGGGGGGGGGGGGGGGCGAGGGCACAAGGTTGTCAGAATCGCTATTCTATTATACGATTCTACGACTTCACGATCCGAACTAACCCCTCTGATTCTACGATTTTGGTCCCTAGAATCTACGTTTCTACGATCCTGATAGTGAAGATTCTATGATTTGCGATTCTACCATCGGAGCTCCGATCCGATTCAAAATCACGATTTTGACAACCTTGCGTGGGCAGGTGGCCTGCAGCACCCTCTCACCCCAGCGCCCTCGAGCTACCTTGGGGAGGGGCGCAGGCAGGAGGCCCGCATCGCCTTCTCACCCCCGGCGGTCCCGAGCCACCTTGGGGAGGGGTGCGGGTAGGAGAGCCGCAGTGCCCTCTCATCGCGGGAC
This sequence comes from Aegilops umbellulata, assembly GCA_032464435.1. Classification (NCBI taxonomy): domain Eukaryota; kingdom Viridiplantae; phylum Streptophyta; class Magnoliopsida; order Poales; family Poaceae; genus Aegilops; species Aegilops umbellulata. The sequence continues at coordinate 366,178,325 of CP136058.1, forward strand.
TGCTCCGGAAAGCACGGACAGGGGCATGGGCAGGACGCCCGCAACTCCCCTTCTCCCGTGTCAAGTCCACACAGTATTGCGGGGCTGGGGGGGAGTGGGACTGTCGTGCAGATGGCTCCACGGTCTCCTTCTCCCGTTTCTACTGTTGGCGGTTTCCGCTCGACCGCACCCTACCCATCGTCATCGGCATCATGGAATGGGCGTAGGAGCGGGGAGCAGACGCCTCGGGAGAGGACGACAAAGGATCTTATTGCTTTTGGTGGGATCATGGATCCGGTGAAGGCTAGCAGGCGTGTCAGCAACCGGATCCAGGGACAACTGCTACCTCTTGAGCATGCTTTGGTTTTCCCTTGAAGAGGAAAGGGTGATGCAGCAAAGTAGCATAAGTATTTCTCTCAGTTTTTGAGAACCAAAGTATCAATCTAGTAGGAGACTACACGCAAATCTCCTAGTGCGTGCACAAACAATCAAGAACCTTGCAACCAACGTGATAAAGGGGTTGTCAATCCCTTCACGGCCACTTGCAAAAGTGAGATCTGATAAAGATAATAAGATAAATATTTTTGGCATTTTTGTTGTATAGATTGAAAAGTAAAGATTGCAAAATAAACGATGACAGAAATTGGCAAGTTGACGGAAAACTAATGTGATATAAAATAGACCCGGGGGCCATAGGTTTCACTAGTGGCTTCTCTCAAGATAGCAAATATTACGGTGGGTGAGCAAATTATTGTCGAGCAATAGATAGAAAAGTGCATAATTATGATAATATCTAGGTGTTGGGGGTTGGGTGCGACATATGCCAAGGGATGGCTTATCATGGTGGGGGCGAGTAGAACATCGCTGGTGCCTGGAAGTGGGATGAGGCGTAGACATGCACGCCGGCGAATCTTACCCAGCTTCAGGGCTCTCCGAGGAGATAACACCCCTACTGCTGCTCTGCGGGTCTCCGCATGATCACTATGGCAAAGTGGGTACAAGGTTGCTCCTTGAGCTGTTTCCTGGAGGTAGGAGAAGGCAAGGCTAGCTCTCTCCTTCCTATCTTATATGGTCTAGTCTAATGGATTCGAACCCTTTGCATGGGTGCTCCGGGGGGGGGTTATATAGGCCTACCCCCCGGGGGTACAATGGTAATCCGGCTGGGCGCGGGTCCCAGCCGTCTGTCTCTCAGGCCGCCGTCTTCTCCGCCAACTACTGGGGTCCACCTGCTGGTGGGCCCCGCCGACTGGTCCGGTACGAAGCCGACAGGCCTTGCCCGCCGCGGGCGGGTCTTGTCGGCTGCGGATTACTGTAGCCGTGGCTCTAATGATGCTGGCTTGGTCATGGGGTCGTGGCAACAGTGCCGCCGTCTGACGGGCGATCACTGTCGCCATTCCCCGTCTCATCTGGTTAATGGCATGCAGGGCCCGTGGGAGGAGCCGACCGACTCTTGGAAGCCGACTCCCACGGGGTCCGTCTTGTGGCGCTCTCGCCGTCTTCTGTCTTCCCGCTGACCGGCGGGGCCCGCCGTCTCTGGGCCGTACAGGCAGGCCGACGTGGGCACAGGACTCCGCCACTAGAGCTGATGTCAGAGCTAGCATGGCAACAGTGCCATGCCGGACGGAGATCTCCATTGGTACGGCGCACTGTGGCCATGCCTGCCCTTGGTAATCGGGGTGGGGGCGGGCCTCACTGCGGCGTTCCCCCATCCCGTCCCTTCTTAAGAAGGCAGAGGGTGGTTGGAGTCCCGGGCCGACTCCACATAGTCGGTCTCTCTGGAAGCCGCCTGTTAGGAGTCGGCTCATCTTGTAGTCGTCCCTGGGACTCGGCCGTGAGTGGGTAGTCGGCAGCGCCGCTGCCGACTCCCAGAGGCGGCCCTTCGTCCTGGGGTTTCTGAGGGGCGTAGCCTGCCCCGATGCCTTGAAAGGTTCTGGGCTCCGGGTTAGCCTACCCGTGGCCCATTACTCCGACAGTAGTCCCCGAAGCTGGTGAGGCGCCGAGGGAGACATGTCGAGGTGCCTCAACAGTTTCTTCCTTCCGGTGGTTGGATCTAGGCTTCGCCCGTCGTCTTCCTTCAAGCCGACTATCGGGAGCCGGATGCACTGAAGGCCGTCGCGTCTCTTAAAGAGTTTGAAAGTCGTAGCGGGATCCAGACGGCGTGCCTGGTAAGCTTCCTGGCTGCCGCCCGTTGCGGACCCGCCGTGTGGCGCCACGTGGCCGGGACAATTTGCCCGCCCACGCGCGCGACGGGACAGGCCCGCAGGTGGGGCCCGCCACTACCGTGCCTCGGCCTTCGAACGGATCTGTTGCGGCCGTGCGGACGGTTGGGATTCCTGCGCAGTAACTACGCGCAGTAACTTCGTGCGGTAAATCGTGGGGGTCGTGGGGTCCTGGACGCAGTTAATCCCATGACACCCCATCGGCTTCTCAGCCTACGAGCCTATAAGTAGGCGGAGGGAGCGGGGCGGCGAAGCACGCACGCTCATTCTCCCCTACTCCCCTTTGCTTCCTCTTGCTTCTTCTTTCCTTCGCCGCCGCCACGCCGAACCTCATCATGCCCGCAGCGATGAGCTCTTCTTCTGCTGCCGCGCCCGCCGTCGTGCGCTCCGGCGTGTGGGACGGCTCCGAGGTTGATGATGACCACATTGAGTTCCTTCGTAAGACACGTCGCCTCCCCAGCAAGGACCTAGTGCGGACCCGCGCCGCGCCGGCGAGGGAGGTGTCGCCGGCGCCGGAGGAGGGCGAGCGGGTCATATTCCGCTCGCACCTCATGCGCGGCCTAGGGCTGCCGGCGAGCGGATTCTTCCGGTCCTTCTTATTGTTCCACAGACTCCAGCTGCACCACCTCACGCCAAACACAGTGGTGCTGCTGGCCGCCTTCGCCACCCTGTGCGAAGGCTTCCTCGGCGTTCTCCCCACCATCGAGCTGTGGGGGAATTCTTCAGTTCCAAGCTCAGCACGCACGTCACCGGCGTGCCAGCCCAGTGCGGTGCCTTCATCGCGATGCGGAGGTCGGTGCCCGACAACCCATTTCCCACCATCTCGCTGATCAAATCGGTGAAGATGTGGCAACAATCTTACTTCTACGTGAAGAACATCGCCCCAGAAGGCGACTGGGTCAATCTGCCGCCTTAAAAAGCCGGTGCGCCGGCCGGATGGCTCCCCACCTGGTCCCGCCGGGCCAAGACGCTGACTCCTGCCTGTGCCGCCGTCGTCGCGCGACTCCGAGTGCTAACGCAGTCGGAGGGTCTGACTGGGGCCGACCTGCTGGCCTGCTTCGTGGCACGCCGAGTCCTCCCGCTCCAAGGCCGGCCTCATATGATATGTCAGATGAGCGGCCACCGGGACCCAAGTCGGATGTGCTCCAAGGACATGCCCCACGTGGAGGTGGAGGACATGGTGAACTACATCACGAACTGCGGTCTCTCGGAGGATTGGCAATTCAGCAAGGAGCCGTACTCGCGCACCAACCCCCCGCCCGTGGTAAGTCATTTCTCTTCTTATTCTACTTTCTTTCTTCAGCCGAGTCCGACTTCTGATCTTCTTCAGTACTCAAAACAGAACCCTCTCATCCAGCCCTCAGCCGGCACCATGGGGCCGGCCCGCCAGTTCGTCCCCGACCGAGCGGAGAGCGACGTCGACGACCCCGACTTGGGGGCGGCGACGATGGAGGCCGACGCCGAAGGAGGAGGCGAAGGAGGAGAAGGCGGCTTCAGGCCTTCGACCACCTTTGCCGACTGGCCTAAAGACGACGTTGAGGGGGAAGTCGCCCCGCGCCACCAACCGAAGGCCGGCCACCCCGGCGCGAGTTCGTTCGCCGCCATGGATGGTCTAGGCGGCGCGAGGAAGCGCCGGGCCGGGCCGAGTTCTCTTGGCGGACGGTCAAAGAAGTTCAAGGGGGCGGCCACCGCGACTAGGCGGGAAGAGGCGATCGCCCAGGCCAACCGCTTCCGCAAGGAAGTGAAGAAACCGCCGCTGGTCTCCGCGTAAGTGCCGCCGCCCTTCGTCTTGTTTTCTGTTGGTTGATTTTGTCTAAGTCTTTTTCATGCTTCCCCCGTTCCAGGGCTCCGCTCATCCTTGAGAGGGTCACCGCCGCCTCCATCATGGGGTCGGCAGAGACGTCCACCACCACTCGACGGATTGACCCCGCCGCCGATCTCCGGGAGGCGACGGAGCAGAACCCGCAGGAGAAGCGCGACGAGGAAGAAGCCGACCGCCGGGAGAAGGCGGAGGCCGAGAAGGCGGCCGCCTCCGCCCAGAAGAAGCTGGACGACACCGAAGCCGCCGTCGCGGCAAAGCGGCAGGATGAGGAAGCCGCGCGCCGTCAGTCGGCGTTGTTCGTCATCCCGCTGAACTCAGCGCGACCGCCTCCGGATTTCACGGAGCAGACTGGGGAAGCCGGCGGCGAGAACCCCATCATGGAGAGGGAAGGCGGCGAGGCCTCCATGTTGGACACGGCCGTGCCGCCGCCGCCTCCGTCGCCGTCTGGGAGCGTGCGAGGCGAACAACCAGCGGACCCGCTGGTGCCGCCGACTAAAGACGAGGCCGTGGCGAAGCTGCTCCTTCAAGTCGCCTCGCCAACGCGCCGCTGCCTTGAGAAGGCGATTTCAGCGCCGCGCCCCTTGGAGACCGGCGCCGCCAGCTCGGCCATCCCAGACGTCGAGGCGACGAGCGCCGCGCCCGTTGGGTGGGCGCGAGGAGGTGGCACATGCCCGCTGAACCAGGAGCTTCTGGACGTCCAGGCGAAGCTGCGGGCTGAGGGTGATGCCCTCCAGAACTGCACCAAGGCGCATCTGGTGTCGCGAGTAGCCATCCGGGTATGCTTTCTTCTGACTTTGTTTTTCTTGTTCTTCTCTGTGGGGGCGCGTCAGCGCACCCACTGGGTGTAGTCCCCGAGTTCCGGGCCGACTGCTGAGCAGGCGGCTCGGAACTCCATTGGCGAGTTCTAAGTACTTACTATTGCTTGAAATATTTGTCACAGGATTATCGCAACCTCCGGGTCACCACCTTCAACCGCAATGTTGAAGAGCTTGGCAAGCGGACTGCCGACTTGTCGGAGAGCCGGAGTGAGTTCTCCTTCTTCTTCGTGGGGGCGCGCTGGTGCATCCGTGTAACGCCTCGGACACACCCGCCGGTGGTCGTTACTCCTGGCGGGAACTAGACTGGCCCCACAGATCAATACTAGTCTTTTCTGCGCACTTTGTCCTCACTCGTGCGCACCCGGGAGCAACTTCCCGGTCGGTCACCCATCCTGACACTACTCCAAGCTGAGCACGCTTAACTTTGGAGTTCTGTCCAAATGGGCTCCCGGAAAAGAAGGAATTCCTTATTGATATGAGTAGTCTATCATCCCTAATAAGCCAGGCTATCACATACACCCCCACTCAGAGGAACCGACGTCCTCGTCGGGCCACAGGAACGTTCCCTCTTGGCACAAACGTCTGTGCTTCCAGTCCGGTACATGTGCCATGCCGGGTGCCACGACGGGTCACAAACGTCATGAACAACATGACCACGCACCTGTCCGCAACCATCCGTGTAACCGCGAGGGTCGGCTCTGATACCAACTTGTAACGCCTCGGACACACCCGCCGGTGGTCGTTACTCCTGGCGGGATCTAGACTGGCCCCACAGATCAATACTAGTCTTTTCTGCGCACTTTGTCCTCACTCGTGCGCACCCGGGAGCAACTTCCCGGTCGGTCACCCATCCTGACACTACTCCAAGCTGAGCACGCTTAACTTTGGAGTTCTGTCCGAATGGGCTCCGGGAAAGAAGGAATTCCTTATTGATATGAGTAGTCTATCATCCCTAATAAGCCAGGCTATCACAATCCGCGGGCTGTAGTCCCCGAGATTCGGGCCGACTGCTGAGCAGTCGGGCCGGATCTTCCCGGCGACCTTCATTGACGACGACTTAGCGCCTTCTTCTTTTTTCTTCAGAGGCCAACGCCATTCTTCAGCAGCAGCTGGGCGAAGCCAACACCGCCTTGCGCGCCAAGGGGGAGGAGTGTGGCAAGCTCGTCGTGGAGTGTGACCTGCTGGCTACGCAGCTGGCGGAGCAGAGGGAGCTGCTTAAGAAGGCGCAGGAGGAGGCGGAGAGGAAAGAGACTACACTCCTGGCCGAGTTCGAAGGCGAGCGCTCCTCCTAGGCTGACAAGGAGGCAATGCTGACCTTCGGCTTTCATGAGATTGAGGATATCGTCAACGGTGAGTTTTTTACTCTCTTTCTTTGAGCCGCCGACTACGAGTCGGGCCGACTCCTGATTTTTTTACTTGCTTCTTTTCCGTCTTTAGCAGACTTCTTCCCTGGCCACACGGAAGCTGCCACTCAAGCCATCGAGGCTGATCGCGAGGTGCGGAGGGCAAATGGCGAGAAGATTGCCGCCAATGCCCCCCGGACCCTTGATGAGCAGCTTCTGAGCATCGAGGCTCGTCTGCGGCCGGCCCATCGGATGCTGCGGTGGCTTCAACGTGTCGGCGCCCAGGCGATTTCTGCCTTGTGGCCAGACATGCCGGTTCTGCGAACTCCCAGTCGGACTGCCGACTGGCTGGAGGTCGCAGCTGGCCGTCTAGAAGCTTGGAAGGGCTCCTCGGCCCGGGCTGGAGCGCGCCAAGCCTTGGAATTCGTCAAGGTGTGGTATCCGGGGCTGGACCTGGACTAGCTGGCTACGCTTCGGGCAGAGGCCCAGCCGGTGCTGGCAGTCCCGGAGGACGTCCTCGTCAAGCACGCCGCGGCGATCGCCGAGTACGCCGATACCAGCGTCTTCATTCCTGAGCGGGCTGAAGACGGCGAGGAGGCACCGCCAGAGTGGTTTGGGATGAACCCGGACTACGACGAGGACTCGGCGGAGGTGATCGGCTCCAGCGTCGAGGAGGAAGGCGAGGCGGAGGACGGAGGCGAGACGGAGGCGCCAGGAGGCGGAGCGGACGATCAACCTCAGCTCGACCGCGCCTCCAGCAACGAGCCGCGCCCAACCGAGCCTGCTGCCGCTGGAGGCGATCAAGCCGAGACTGCCCAGCCCACCACCCCAATGTCTGACACCGCCATCTCCTCCGAGCCTCCGAACCCGTCTGCCGCTTCCTAGGCTGCTGCCTTGTCTTTATTTTATCTGTTCTAGTAGTCTTTGAAGAACTTGTTAATTCGCACAATTCCACCCGCGGGGTGTATTTTGAACTTCTGTTTGAAGATTCGGCCGAGGGCCTATGTTATGTAAGTATCTATCCGAGTTCTATCATTTCTTGCTCATTGCTCTCTTGGCTTTTTCCTTTGCCGCCTTCCCTTAGTTGCCGTCTTTGCCAGTCGGACAGCCGCTCTGCGGACTGCCGCTGGATCAAGTGCTTGGCTACTTTGAGAAGGCAAGTACTTGGCCGTTCTAGAGTTTCTAGCAAGTTGAATAGAAGGCGGCGAGCCGACTACTCGAGAGTCGGCTTTGCAAAAAAGCGGCTGGAAAGCCGGCTTTAAGCTATGTTTATACTTTGAGTCCTTAGCCATTTTTCATGTGGGCGCCCATTCTTCCTTGCTCCTGCCCACCAGACAGTCGCTCTGCAAGCTGTGGCTTCTGACTGGAGACGACTTAGGCACCACACACTACTTGTCCGACAGCAGGAAGCATTTCATAGCGCAAGACGGCTAGTCCCCGGGCTGACTAGTCGGATCCGGTGCCAAGCGGCATAAAAAAGAGTGGCATACTCGAAGGCATGATTCTTATCATACAGATAACAAAAAGGGCAGTCCCCGAGCTTGTCTCAGGGGGCCCGAAGTCTTGGTACTTTAATACAAAGTGTAGCATGGTACATACTGCTTTAACTGTAAAATCTTCGGAGAAGATTTGCATTCCATGGCCGTTCCGTCTCTTTGCCGGAGTCGTCCCTCTTGCGTGCTCGGGGCTTCTGAGCGTCGATCAGATAGTAGGAGTCGTTGCCCAGTACTTTGCTGATGATGAAGGGGCCTTCCCAAGGCGCCGACAACTTGTGCTAGCCGGCTGTCCGCTGGATCAGTCGGAGCACAAAGTCGCCTTCTTGGAAAGATCTCGGCCTGACCTTCCTGTTGTAGTATCGGCGTAGGCTCTGCTGGTAGATGCTGGACCGGCTGAGTGCCAACAGCCGGCCCTTGTCGGTGTCAAAACCGGCGGATCTCGGGTAGGGGGTCCCGAACTGTGTGTCTAGACAGATGGTAACAGGAGACAAGGGACACGAAGTTTTACCTAGGTTCGGGCCCTCTTGATGGAGGTAAAACCCTATGTCCTGCTTGATTAATATTGATGATATGGGTAGTACAAGAGTAGATCTACCACGAGATCAAGGAGGCTAAACCCTAGAAGCTAGCCTATGGTATGATTGTTGTATGTTGGAGTTGTTATCCTACGGACTAAAACCCCCCGGTTTATATAGACACCGGAGAGGGTTAGGGTTACACAAAGTCGGTTACAATGGTAGGAGATCTGAACATCCGCATCGCCAAGCTTGCCTTCCACGCCAAGGAAAGTCCCATCCGAACACGGGACGAAGTCTTCAATCTTGTATATTCATATTCCAGGAGTCCGGCTGAAGGTATAGTCCGGCCATCCGGACACCCCCTAATCCAGGACTCCCTCAGTAGCCCCTGAACCAGGCTTCAATGATGACGAGTCCGGCGCACAGATTGTCTTCGGCATTGCAAGGCGGGTTCCTCCTCCAAGCTCTTCATAAAAGATTTTAAACACTAAGAGTAGTGTCCGGCTCTGCAAAATAAGTTTCCACATATTGCCATAGAGAGAATAAAATTAACACAAATCTAATCTACTGACGTATTCCGTAGCATGACATCCCACTACGGCCAAGCCTTTATTCGAATCGTTTTCACTTCTCCACCTCAGCGTGTTTTGCGAGGAGGTTTCCTTGGCACGTCTTGTCAAAGCAGAGATCGTGTCCTCCTTTATTTACGGGATTCTCATCAATACAGACGTGGGTAACCCAATCGTGCCCGTTTAGCATGTTTTCCTGATTAAAGGCGAGTTCCAAACGGTCATGGGGAGGGCTCTTGGTATTCAACCTCTTATAAAGAGACCAAGGCCTTACTCCTTTTTTCCAATCTCAAACGAGTTCGCCCGTCGCCTCGAGTTCCAACACTCTAGGCCCCAGATTCCAGGCGCTTCGGACCTTCGACAATGTCCAGTTCCGACCTTCAAGGCCGATGGATGCCCTCCTCCATCACGGAGGAGGACGTGCTAAAGTTGAGGGAGGCTAAGTTCTTGACCGGCGAAATTTCGCATAGGTTGCCTGCTCAAGGGCAGGCGGTTCCCAGTCCCCAGCTAGGTGAGAGCGTGGTGTTCATGTCTCACTTCCTTCGGGGGTTAGGTTTCCCAATGGGCCAGTTTGTGAGGGGGCTGCTGTTCTATTATGGGCTGGAATTTCACGACTTAGATCCGGAGTCCATCCTCCATATTTCCTCATTCATCGTCGTATGTGAAGCGTTCCTCCGTGTTACCCCTCACTTCGGATTATGGCTCAAGACCTTTAAAGTGGAGCCGAAGATGATCGAGGGACGGCACGCAGAGTGCGGAGGTGCTGTTATAAGTAAGAATGCTGATGCTCCATGGCCCGAGGGCTCTTTTCAAGAGGAGCTCGGCTTATGGCAACGGGAGTGGTTCTATATCACCGCTCCCAGGGGCACCAAATGGGTGGCGCCGCCTGCCTTTCGCTCGGGTCCCCCACAACAGCTAGGGTCATGGGTCAATAAAGGCCTAGACTAGGGGCCATCCCAGGACGTGCCTTTGTTGCAGGGCCGCATCAGGGATCTCTTGGAAAGAGACCTCAACCTGGTCAAAGTGACGCAAGTCATGCTGATCCGCCGAACCGTGGCCGGCAAACGTCGCCCCCTTCGTTTGTGGGAGTTTAATCCGGAGGGACCACCAGCTCTCCAGCATTTTATGGGCGCAACGCCCATGGAGATGTATAAACTGTTCTTCAGATCACAATCAATGTGTCCGAATTTGATCGAGGACGCAGGTCTAAGCTGCAATTGCCCGGATACTCAAGTAAGTAACCTTGTGCCCGGACTCGTTATCCATATAATTTTCATAAACTCGCCCCTAAAAGAGCTGTCCTTTTAAACAGGAGTGGATAGCGAAAGCAAAGCTGATCAGGTGTCCGGCTCCCCTTCCTGAGACCAGGCCGGATCCCGTGCTAGTCAGGATGTTGAAGATTGTGCCTCTGGAGGGAAGTGAAGGAGAGGACAAGGAAACTATGGCCTCCTCAAAGGAGGCTGTTCCGAAGGGAGGAACCGACAATTCCTCTCCTAAGGAGAAGAAGAGGGCCGCCTCTGACGACCCGGAGACCATGGCCTCAAAGCGGGGGAAAAAATCCTCGTCAGAGGGTCCGACGCCGGGGAGTTCCTGGGCCGAACAACGCCCTCAAAGGGATCATCCCTCCAGCGAGCCGTAAGTAGAGAAAGATTTTCCTTTTGAGGGATGAGAGAAATCCTTGCTTTATATTTGAGAAGATTAACCGAAAATTTACCTTGTAGCTCAGACCTCAGCCCTTCTCAGCAGAGCTCATCTTCGGGGATCTTCTTCCGGAGATTATGGAGAGCGGAACGCCTCCCCCTGCCGTACCGCCTAGCGAGGCGGGCGACCCTGAGGTGTCGTCGCGGAGGGTTTCTCCGAATCGGCAGGGGCAGAAGGTAGCCATATGGCCCCCAAGGTTCTCCGCGTCTGGCATTCGATGGAGTCCATAGGACGAGTCCGGCACCGTCTGGTGCGCGGTCGGAGGAGGTGATGAATCTGCTGGGGCGAGCTTCTATCTCAGAGGAGCACCGTGCATTGCTGGGCACAGTGATTGGAAGGATTTCGTCCACGGTAAGCAGTTTGCAAGAGGCCGTCAGAAGTTTGCTGACGGGTTTTGAGGTACCTTAGATAATGTACACTTTTGTCAGTTGCGCATAAATTAGATGCGCCCTGTGTAGATAGTAGCCCCTGAGACTCTGTGCGTTGTCAGAAGTGACAGCGTGCAGAGGATCATAATCCCAGGTCTAAAATGTCGCCTTTAAATGTAGGTGGCGAGGTGTCCGGAATCGAGCCGAACTGATGATTTTGCCAAACTGAAGCGGCAACTGGACGTGGCAGATGCCGACATCGCGCTCATCAACAAACGGCTTGATGAGGCTCAAGGTATGTCATTCCTTGGGCGGCACCTGGTAAGAGGAGCTTTATGCCAATATCTTACAATGTGTGTGCTTGACGCAGATGGTGCGGCCGCCGTGGAGAGTCTTCGGGCGGAACTTGCCCGAGCTAAGGAACAAGCCAGAGAAAGGGATGCGGCTGCCGAAAAGGCCCTTGAAGAGCTGAGAGCCGAACAGGCTGCTCACTGCCGAAGCAAGAAGGAGATCGCCGAGATGGCCGTGAAGTTAAAGAGCGTTGCTGACCGTTGCGAGCTTCTTGAGGAAGAAGATCGGGCGAGGCAGACAGACTTAGAGAAGGCCGTTGCTGATGCCAAGGACGCTCGCTCTGCGATGAGAGCTGCGTAGGAGGAGCTGCGTCAGGCCGGACAAATTGCTGCTGGAAAGCCCTTTATGCTGCGGAGGAAGTTTTGTGATCCGAAGTTTTCTCCATTGGACCGGATGTGGAGTGTGGAGGACACCTATCTGGATTTGGCAGCAAGTGTTGCTGATGCGACCGAACACTTTCGAGATCAAGAAGATCGCGAAGTGGAAAAACTTTTCTGGTCGCAGTTTCACAATCCAGAGCGTCCACTGGCGGTGGACGATCGTCTGGCTCAATGGGCCGAACTGAATAGGTTGTCCGGACTCGCCATGAAGTGCGTCATGGGTCATTTGTGGCCGGGGAGATCGGAGCCGAAGAGTTATTTCGGCTTGGTGCAACAACTCCTTGATGCGGTGCCACGTATCAATGCTATGAAGAGGTCAGCATGCATAGAGGGCGCACGGATGGCTCTTGCCCGTGTCAAGACATACTGGGCGGAGATGGAGACCATCGTTGTTGCATCCCGAGATTCGGATAAAAGCCGAGTACCCTCCGAACACTATTTTCAGGAAGTCCTTGAAGGCGCTCGTGTAATAGAGACGCAGTGCTCGAAGGATGCTATGTTCTGATAGCATATGTAATTACAAAGCAGTGTTTTGATGAATTGTAGTAGCCTTTTATACTTGTGCCTTCAAGTATGTTGAACACCTCCTGTGCGGCTGTTTTAAGATATATATATAAAATCTGAAAGATGGCAGTCGTTGGCTTCAGCCCCCACGCACATAGTGCGGGGGTGCTCGCAGAAGGCGCATTTTCACACTTAATCCAACGTCTTGGTCCTACAAAGGAGGTGATGGCGCATCGAGCTAGGCAACCGAACTATAATGCTTTAACACTTTCACTTAGCCATAGGAGCTTGATAGTGGGACTCTTTAGATAGACCTTGGTGGCGACTGCGCTCGCCCGAATTCGGGGCGCGTATGTGCCTAGCCGGGAAACGACCCTTCGTTAATGCGGAGGAATCCTATAGATTCCGGAGAGTCGTCGATTGGTTGACCAGTCTCACGCTAAGTCATGATAGTCGGTTTTTGGCTTTCTCTACCGAGGTGCTCGCCTGGCCGAACTGGGGCACAATCGTAGTAGTTCTCCTGGTGCCGCCTTAGCCGATAGAGCGGAACGTAAGGCGGCCGAACACAGGAGCCGGGCAACCCAACATTTGACCAAAATCATGATTCGGAGCTGATGCATATAAGGCCAAACTCGTGACGCCGAACACTCCCTAAGGTATTCGGTCTTTATGAGAGCGGGTGAAGTAACACTCTTAGGTATAAGCCCCTAGTGTCCAGGTACGCGCAGGAATTCTGACGTGGCCACATGCCAAGACGCCAGCCTCCTCCTTGGTTATGGAACCAGGGGATGTGTATCAACAAGAGACAGTAAAAAAGGTTTACGCAGGGTCTTAATCTGAAAAGAATCCTTGGAACGGGTCCCTACTGCACATCTGCGCCTGTGTCTCCGTTGTGCCATAGCCTGGACGGGCGCAACACGATGTTCATCTATAAAAGAGAGGAGCTCAGTTGAAAAAGGGCGTGCCAAACAAAAGTTATATTAAATAAACAAAGTATAAAGTAAAGTATGTAAAATTGAGCTTTATTGTCTCTTATATGTGCGGAGCCCCTAGGGCAGGGGTATGTGTCCACTAAGCCATTAGCAAAGATACTTTTATGCCGGGCTCGTCTATCCATGTCCGTGGTCTTAAATACCTGTTCGGATGTTCTGGCTGGTGAAGCCATTGTATTGTGGGGCTGTTAAAGCGGCCGCACAATCCTCCGCTCGGGGGAGGCGCACTCAATGCTTCCCCTTCAAGGAGATGATGCCTCGTGGACCGGGCATCTTAAGCGTGAGGGATGCATAATGCGGTATTGCATTAAAGCAGGCGAAAGCTTCACGTCCCAGCAGTGCTTGATAGCGACTTGAGAATGGGACGATGTGGAAAGTCAGCTTTTCGCAGCGGAAGTTATCTGTAGAGCCGAATATAACTTCGAGCCGGAGAAAACCCATGCAATGGGTGTCCGGACCAGGCGTTACCCCTTGAAAGGAGGTTTTGCTGTGGCGAATTCTTGTTGGGTCTATCCCCATGTGACGGATTGTGTCCTGATATATCAGGTTTAGTCCACTGCCATCGTCCATAAGGACATTTGAAAACTGGAGTCCGCCAATTATTGGATCGAGTACCAAGGAAGTCCAGCCTACGTTCCTGATACTTCTAGAATAATCCAGATGATCGAAGATGATTGGTTTTGACAACCAGTGGCGGGACCCCTTTGGGATAGGCCGTGTGGCGCGTACCTTTATGGGCGCCGCACGTTTTGTTATGTGAAGTAAGTTTATTGTTTTTACTTCTTGTGGGAAATTCTTTTGTTTCCTGGTGCTCTGCTTTTGGGGTTCGTCCTCGTCCTCGCTTGGTGTGTCGAGCCCCTTGTGTTCGGCGTTGAGTCTGCCGGATTGTTTGAAAACCCAACAATCTCTGTGGGTATGGTTAGCAGGCTTTCCTTGAGTACTGTGTATTTGACATATCCTGTCTAGGATTTTGTTTAGGTTGGATAAATCATCTCTCTTATCCTGGAGGGACGGCTTTTTCTGATTCTGCCGTGATCTTTTGAATCCGGCGTTGACTGCCTTGCTCTTTGGATTGTTTTCCTTAGTCCGGCGTCAATCCTTGTTGCGTCGTGGTTTTCCATTTCCATCCCTAGTTTCGGATGTACTTGGGTCGCTGGTGCTACATCTTGCCAACCAGCTGTCGTCTCCTGCGCAAAAGCGGGTCATGAGGCTTGTTAATGCAGCCATTGTTCTTGGCTTTTCTTGGCCGAGGTGTCTGGCGAGCCACTCGTCTCGGACATTGTGCCCGAAAGTTGCTAGGGCTTCGGCGCCCGGACAGTCGACTATCTGATTCTTCTTAGTAAGAAATCTATTCCAGAACTACCGAGCTGACTCTCCGGGCTATTGTGTGATGTGACTGAGATCGTCTGCATCCGGAGGGCGGACATAGGTCCCTTGAAAATTTGCTCAGAAAGCGTCCTCGAGCTCCTGCCAACTTCCAATTCTGTTTTTAGGAAGGCTTTTAAGCCAATGCCGGGCTGGTCCTTTAAGCTTGAGGGGTAAATATTTGATGGCATGGAGGTCATCTCCTCTAGCCATATGTATGTGGAGGATGTAATCCTCGATCCAGACTCCAGGGTCTGTTGTTCCGTCATATGCCTCTATGTTTACGGGTTTGAATCCCGCTAGAAATTCATAATCCAGGACCTCATCGGTGAAACATAGGGGATGTGCGGCGCCCCTGTATTTGGGTGTGCCGGATTCTGATAGTGGCTTTATTGCATTGCTTACGAGAGCTTGCTTTCTTGGCCCGTAAATGGACCTGGCTGGGCCATCTTTTTGATGCGAATCCGTAAGTGGGTCGCGTGCCGGCTTAAGTGCGGCGCCGCTTTATGCTGGCCATGGGGTCGTCTATCCGACCATGTGGCTTTCCTACTTTTTGAGTGCGAGGGCTCTAAGGCCTCTTCGTCGAATTCAGGCAGTAGCTTTCGCTTCGGATAGCTTTTAGCGCGGCGGTTGTCGCCGTATTTGGCTGCGGTATTGATTACTTCACTCCATATGATTCTGAGTGCATCTTCCACAGTTTTTAGCTTCCGCTTCTGCTTTTTCAGGCTGCGTGCGGTTGCAACGAGCCTTTTGTGGAGGTTCTTCTACTCTGTGGGCTTATCCGGTGTAAGGTCGTCCGAAATGTCGTTTTCGCCGAGGATGCGTTGTTCAGTTTCTTTATTCGTGCTGCCCTATTCAAACGGTTGCTCTAAGGCACGCTCGTCGTCTGCCGGCTCATCCTGCTATATGGCTAGGTCTGTATCGAGGCGGGGCTTGGAGCGGCGTTTACGCCGCCGCTTTGTTTGCTTTTCGAGAGATCGATCCCTCGTTGCATCCCTGTTTTCCTCGTTGTCGCTTCCTTTAGGGGTGTCCACCATGTACACATCATGAGATGAGGTGGCTGTCCAATGCTCTGAAGGCGTTGGTTCAGATGCGTCTCCTGCATCGCCGTCCATGCCGTCGATGTCTTCGGAGTCGAAGTTGAGCACGTCGTATAAATTATCGACGGTGGCTACCAAATGGGTGGTGGGTGGGTTTTGAATTTCTTCATCGTCCGTATCCCAGCCTCGCTGACCGTAATCCGGCCAGGGCTCTCCCGATAAAGAGAGAGACTTTAGTGACCTCAGGATGTCGCCGAAGGGCGAGTGCTGAAAGATGTCTATGGCGGTGAACTCCATAATAGGCGCCCAATCGGATCCGATTGGCAGGCGCGCAGAGGGCTTGGAGTCCGGAGAGGAGTCCGGCAGCTCGGAGTCATGGGCCATGCAGAGTGCGGGGCTGGTGTTCGGCTCGATCGCCTTTGGGATCACAGCCCCCGAGGCGGCGTCCAACCGCTCGTCCTCGATCGATGCAACCGGTTCCGAATTAAAGGTCGGAACCGATGCGTGTGCGGCCTCCAGGGCACTGTTCGGTGGCAGAGTTAGATCATGCGCATTGAGACAGTGCGGCGCGCTTGGCTATGGCTCGAGTCCGTCGAAGATCAAGTCCCCGCGGATGTCGCCCGTGTAGTTTAAACTTCCAAACCTGACCTGATGGCCAGGGGCGTAGCTTTCGATCTGCTCCAGATGGCCAAGTGAATTGGCCCGCAGTGCGAAGCCGCCGAAGACGAAGATCTTTCCGGGGAGAAAAGTCTCACCTGGGACTGCATCGTTGTTGATGATCGAAGGAGCCATCGGGCCTAAAAGTGATGACATGGAGGAACTCTCAATGAAAGCACCAATGTCGGTGTCAAAACCGGCGGATCTTGGGTAGGGGGTCCCGAACTGTGCATCTAGGCGGATGGTAACAGGAGACAAGGGACACACAGTTTTACCCAGGTTCGGGCCCTCTTGATGGAGGTAAAACCCTACGTCCTGCTTGATTAATATTGATGATATGGGAAGTACAAGAGTAGATCTACCACGAAATCAAGGAGGCTAAACCGTAGAACCTAGCCAATGGTATGATTGTTGTATGTTGGAGTTGTTGTCCTACGGACTAAAACCCCCCGGCTTATATAGACACCGGAGAGGGTTAGGGTTACACAAAGTCGGTTACAATGGTAGGAGATCTGAACATCCGCATCGCCAAGCTTGCCTTGCACGCCAAGGAAAGTCCCATCCGGACACGGGACGAAGTCTTCAATCTTGTATCTTCATATTCCAGGAGTCCGGCTAAAGGTATAGTCCGGACATTCGAACACCCCCTAATCCAGGACTCCCTCAGCCCTCTTCCAGTAGATCGACGCCGTCTTGACGTGCTTCTTCTGCTTCCTCCTCGGTGTACATGGTGACTCGCGGGGAGTCAAACTCTATATCCGTTGGGATGACGGCTTTAGCACCATAGACGAGGAAGAAGGGCGTGAAGCCGGTCAACTTGTTTGGAGTTGTGCGCAGACTCCAAAGGACGACTGGAAACTCTTCAAGCCAACAGCCGGCCGAACGCTCGAGTGGTTCGACCAGTCGAGGCTTGATGCCAGACAGGATGAGGAGATTTACCCGCTCCACCTGGCCGTTTGACTGCGGATGGGCAACGGACGCTAAGTCCAATCGGATGCCCTGTGTCGCGCAGAAACGGGCCAAGGCGCCTTTGGCAAAATTTGTGCCGTTGTCGGTGATGATGTTGTACGGTATGCCGTACCGAATCATGATGTCGGAGATGAAAGTCACGGCATTCGGGCCATTCAACTTCTTGATGGGCTTTGCTTCTATCCACTTTGTGAACTTGTCCACTACGACAAGTAAGTGAGTTAGGCCTCCTCACGCTGTCTTGAATGGTCCCACCATGTCCAGGCCCCAAAATGCAAAGGGCCAGGCGATGGGAATGTTCTTGAGTGCAGAAGCTGGCTGATGCGGCTTGGAACGGAACTTCTGGCACCCCTTGCATTTCTGGACCAATTCCTTGGCTTCTTCTAGGGCAGTCGGCCAAAAGAAACCGTGTCGAAAGGCTTTGGCGACGAGTGCTCTTGAGGCCGCATGGTGGCCGCACTCGCCTTGATGGATGTCTCTGAGAATTGCTTGGCCTTGCTCTGGCTCGACGCAACGCTGGTAGACACCAGTGATGCTGCGCCTGACCAGCTCTTTGTTGATTATGGTGTAGGCTGCCGCTCGGTGTTGCACTTGCCGAGCCAAGATTTCATCGGTTGGCAGCTCTTTGCTCACTAGGAACTTGAGGATGGGCTATGCCCATGAGGGTGCTGCTATTTCTTGGACTGCCAAAACTGCGATTTGGACGAGGGCGGCTGGGCTGGGAGGCGGCAGGATGGAGTCCGCGGCCGCTTGCTGGCTTGATGAAGTCCCCGGGCCGACTGATGCAGTCCCCGGGCCGAGCTCTGGAGTCTTCCGTCTGGTAGCCGCAGTCCCCGGGCCGGGTTCTGAAGTCCCCGGGCTGGCTTCAACTGCGGCGTTCTTGGAGCCATCTGCAAGAGTTCTAGTGCTGTCTGCTGGGGCTCTTGAGTCGGATCCGACTTCTTCGGGGGGAGCCGGCACGAAGATGGAGTCTGACTCTGGTGAAGGCTTAACAGACGGCTTGAGGAGGCGCTGAAGGGCGACGCCGGATAGTATTGCTTGGCGGGTGGAGCCAATTCGCGCCAGGGTATCTGCTTGGTTGTTGTCATTTCTTGGCACGTGAAGGAACTCGCACCCCTCGAAATATCCACTGAGTTGCTGCACGAGGAAGCGGTAGCTTGCCATGTTTGCATCCTTGGCGTCCCAGTCACCAGATGACTGCTGGACCACCAAGTCGGAGTCGCCATAGCACAGGATCCGGCGAATGCCAAGTTCTTTGGCAAGCCGGAGCCCGTGAATGAGCGCCACGTATTCGGTGACGTTGTTGGAGGCGGCGAAATGGACCTGCAGTGCGTACTTGAGCTTGTCGCCTTTGGGAGAAGTGAGGACAACGCCGGCTCCTAAGCCCATGCGCATCTTGGAGCCATCAAAATGCATCCGCCAATGGGTGGAGTCGGGCGCTGGCGGCAGATACTGGGTCTCAGCCCAGTCGACAAGGAAGTCGGCCAGCGCTTGCGACTTGATGGCGGTGCGGGGCTGGTAGTGGATTATGTAGGGGGCCAGCTCTATGGCCCATTTGGCCACTCGACCGGAGGCATCTCGGCTTCCGATGATCTCGGCTAGTGGGGCTATGCAAACCACAGTGATTGGATGCTCTTGAAAGTAAGGCTTCAGCTTCTTGGCGGCAAAGTGTATGCCATAGCACATCTTCTGGTAGTGGGGGTAGTTCTGCTTGGAGGTCGACAATACTTGACTTAGGTAATATACCGGTCTCTGGACAGGTAGTGCCTTTCCTTCCTCCTTGCGTTCAACTACGATGACTGTGCTGACTACCCGGCTGGTGGCAGCGATGTACAGGAGCATGGGCTCCTTAGGAGTCGGAGCCGCCAGCACAGGGGGAGTAGCCAACATCTTCTTCAGCTGGAGAAAAGCTTCGTCCGCCTTGTGATTCCACTCAAAAAACTGGTCTTCTTCATGAGCTGGTACAGGGGGAGAGCTTTCTCGCCCATCCGACTGATGAATCGGCTGATGGACGCCAAGCAGCCAGTGAACTTTTGCACATCCAGCAGTTGGCTGGGTACCTCCATCCTCTCGATGGCTTTGATCTTCACAGGGTTGCACTCTATGCCGTGTTTAGAGACCAGGAAGCCAAGGAGTTGGCCGGCTGGTACCCCGAAGATGCACTTCTCAGGGTTGAGCTTGATCCGGAATCTGCGCAGGTTCTCAAAGGTCTCCTTGAGGTCTTCCCGCAGTGTTCCGCGCTTCTCCGTCTTCACCACCACATCATCCACGTAGACGTGGGCATTTCTGCCGAGTTGCTTGAGGAGGCACTTCTACATGCAATGCTGAAAGGTGGCGCCGACATTCCTTAAGCCGAACGTCATGGTCAGGTAGCAGCAGGCTCCAAACGACGTGATGAAGGTGGTCTTTAGTCTGTCTGCCGGGTTCAGCTTGATCTGGTGATATCCTGAATATGCATCTAAGAAGCTCAACAGCTCGCATCCGGCTGTGGAGTCTATCACCTGATCAATCCTTGGCAGAGCAAATGGGTCCTTCGGGCATGCTTTGTTGAGGCTTGTGTAGTCGATACACATCCGCCACTGCTTGTTCTTCTTCAGCACCAGGACCGGATTCGCTAGCCATTCTGGGAAAAACACTTCCATAATAAAGCCGGCTGCAAGGAGTCGAGCTATCTCTTGTGCAACAACTCTTCTCTTCTCTTCTGACAGGCGGCGCAAGGGCTGCCTAGCGGGCTTCACATCAGATCGGACATGTAACTTGTGCTCGGCGAATTCCGTCGGTATAGCTGGCATGTCTTTGGGGGACCATGCGAAGATGTCCCGATTCTCATGGAGGAAATCGACGAGCTCGCCTTCCTATTTGCTATCAAGGTTTGCACCTTTGACAGCATACCTCTCTGGGTGCTCCGGGTCCAAGGGTATCTTCTTTGTCTCTTTGGCCGGCTTGAACGAACCTTCGGCTTCCGACTCCTTGGGGTTAGGCGACATCTCCGGCCGCTTGTCTGCCATCGCCACAACCCGATCAAGGAGCCACTTCTCGGCCGCAGTCACCAAGGACTCGGCTAGCCGACTGCTTTCAGCCGCACATGCGGATGACTTTCTGTAGTCGCCGGCTATGGTCAGAATCCCCTTGGAACTCGGCATCTTCATCTTGAGGTAGGCATAGTGGGGGACCGCCATGAACTTGGCCAAGGCAAGTCGGCGAAGCAACGCATGGTACGGGCTCTCAAGGTCCACCACTTCAAACCATACTAACTCTCGGCAGAAATGATCCTTGTCTCCGAAGAGGACATCTATCAGAATCTTGCCGATTGGTGAGCAGGAAAGGCCAGGGACAATGCCGTGGAACACAGTCCGACTGTTCTGAAGCTGTCTCTGCTTGATTCCTAATTTCTCCATGCTATCATTGTACAGGATGTTGATGCTTCTACCTCCGTCTATCAGTACTCGCGAGAAACGAGTGGCTCTTTTATCTGTGGCAAAGGTGGCATCCAAGACCAGGGCGTAGGAGCCCGGATTCGGCATCACTTCCGGGTGATCAGCCCTACTCCAGCTGATAGGCTTCTCGGACCAGTACATGAACTCTGGAGTATCTGATGCCACCGCATTCACCTCTTGCTGCTGCAACCGCCTGCTGCATCTGTCGTCAGCCACGTTGGTGAACACCACATAGGCCCCATGCTCTTGTGGGAATTCGTCTTGTACTGCGTCGACTGGTCTGACAGCCGGCTGCTGGGGTGGAGGCGGAGGCTGCTGCCCAGCAGGCGGGGGAGGCAGGAGGCCGTCTCCCTTGGCGATCCTAGTGAGCCAGTGGCACTTCTGGGTGGTGTGATTTGACGGCTTCGCGCTGTTGTGGAACTTGCAAGGACCATCTAGAGTCTGCTCGTAAGAGAAGGCCGGCAACCAGATGGACTTGCCGCCTTTCTATCGCTTGGGCGGAGGCTGCCCCTCCGGCTGCTGGTCTTCGATTGTCGCAACCTGCAGACTGCTGGAAGCCGGCTGTGGGGCCTTGCGCTTGTGGTCGTTCTGCTGTTGTCGCCGACTGGCGTCTCCAGCCGGAGTTCTGGAAGCCTGAGGGGCCACTTTGCCAGTCACACTAACTTGAATCTCCGCCTTCATGGAGGAGTCGGCTGTGGCATACTTGTCTGCTATGATCAGCAGCTCGTCAAGGGTTTCTGGCTCGTCGCAGAGGAGCTTGTGCTTGAGAAGGGTGCCTTCTCTGCACCTAGCGGTGAAGTACTCAATAGCCTGCACCTCGTGCACGCCCTCGCAGGAGTTCCGAAGCTCGGCCCAACGCGTGAGGTAGTCGCGAGTTGACTCGTTGGGGCCCTGCACGCACAAGGAGAGCTGGCGAGGCTTGGGAGGTTGCTTGTACGTGCTCGTGAAATTGCGGATGAAGGCTTCGGTGAAGTCGACCCAGCTGTTGATGCTGCGGGGCTTCAGGCTGTTCAACCATGTCCGGGTCGTGCCCTGGAGCATAAGCGGAACATATTTCACGGCAACGCGCTTATTGCCGTTCGCTATGTTGACGGCCGTTGAGTAGTCAACCAGCCAGTCTTCCGGCTTCACGGAGCCGGTGTATTTGGGCATATCTCTGGGGAGCGTGAACCCTCTGGGAAAGGGCTCACCTCGGATGCGGGGTCCGAAACAGGGCGGGCCCAACTCGTCTTCTTCTTCCAGCGCCAGGGATCGATGAAGTCGGTCGATTCGGAGGCGGGCGTCGTTTTCTCCGACTCCCTCTCGGCGGCCAAGGCGGTCGCCGAGAGTCGGATGGTCAACAGGCGGCGGGGAGACTCGCCTTTCCTTGCGAGGAGGAGGAGGTGGGCAGTCATCCCGTCGTTCCACTACTCTTGGGCGGCCGTCTTGGTCGCGCTCGATGGTGATGCGAGTCCGGCTGTGGCTGACAGCCGGATCCTTGTCCTTTCTTCCGCGGACACCGCCAGTCGGTGTCCGAGATGTCGCGCCTTGATCCCGGCGGGGAGGCAGGTCGTCGTTTTGCCATTGCGGCAGTCGGCATTGTTCTGTGCGGCAGCCGCGTCGAGGAGTCGCTGGACTCGCTCCGTCATCAGGCGGCGCTCTTCACCCTCAAAGTTCTCCAGCTCATCCGCCGCCGCCTGGGCGGCTCGGATGTTCTCCGCGGGCGAGGTGTACACGGGGCGATTGGCCCCGAACAGGTTGGTTATATCCACGCCGCGCTGCCGGACAGCGCCTAGGCGGCTAGGCCCCGTCGGGGCCGGCGAGCCGCCCACAGTGCGATCCATCTCTCGCTGGTAGGCTTCCGACAAGCGTCTCATGCTTGCCAGTTTCTTCGCGCCCTCGACCAGCTGAAGGCGGCGCGCCTCCAGCGTCTCGGCATCAGCGTCTTCTGGAATGGGCGCAACCAGGTCTGGCAGTGCTGAGTCGAGTGGGTCATGTGCTCCTCCGTCGGAATGCTCGCCATGATCGATGATGAGCACCTCTGTGACGGTGCTCCCGCCGCTCTCCGCGTGAGGGAGCGGTTCATCGTAGACCACCACGTTGGTGGGGAACGCGTCGAGCGACGCGGTGTCGGAGTCGACCAACATCGGGTTGGTAGAGCCTACGGACTCCAGGTCCACGGCAGGCTTGCCAGCAACATGGAGTTGATCGAGGAGGCCCGCGAGGAGGCTATCGGGGCCGCCCGTGCCTGCGTCGGATGCAGGCTCGTCGGAGAGGCAAACCTCGCCGACAAGTTCGGCGAGGCAGCTGGCTGCGCAGGCGATCTCAGCGCCGTGCAACGCATCGGCACAAACTCCATATGGCGTGCCGGGCTGGCTGCGCTCGCCAGGGAGGAAGAGGGTTCCCGTCCATAGCAGGTCTCCGGACGACGGTGCACCTCGCCCCACGGTGGGCGTCAAATGTCTGGGGTTGGGTTCGACATATGCCAAGGCATGGCTTATCATGGTGGGGCCGAGTAGAACATCGCCGGTGCCTGGAAGCGGGATGAGGCGTAGGCATGCACGTCGGCGAAGCTTACCCAACTTCAGGGCTCTCCGAGGAGATAACACCCCTACTGCTGCTCTGCTGGGTCTCCGCATGATCACTATGGCAAAGTGGGTACAAGGTTGCTCCTTGAGCTGTTTCCTGGAGGTAGGAGAAGGCAAGGCTAGCTCTCTCCTTCCTATCTTCTATGGTCTAGTATAATGGATTCGAACCCTTTGCATGGGTGCTCCGGGGGGTTTATATAGGCCTACCCCCCGGGGGTACAATGGTAATCCGGCTGGGCGCGGGTCCCAGCCGTCTGTCTCTCAGGCCGCCGTCTTCTCCGCCGACTACTGTCGGCGGGCCCCACCGACTGGTCCGGTATGGAGCCGACAGGCCTTGCCTGCCACGAGCGGGTCTTGTCGGCTGCGGATTACTGTAGCCGTGCCTCAAATGACGCTGGCTTGGTCATGGGGTCATGGCAACAGTGCCGCCGCCTGATGGGCGATCACTGTCGCCATTCCCCGTCTCATCTGGTTAATGGCATGCGGGGACTGTGTGAGGAGACGGCCGACTCTTGGAAGCCGACTACGACGGGGTCCGTCTTGTGGCGCTCTTGCCGTCTTCTGTCTTCCCGCTGACCGGCGGGGCCCGCCGTCTCTGGGCCGTACAGGCAGGCCAACGTGGGCACAGGACTCCGCCACTGGAGCTGATGTCAGATCTAGCATGGCAACAGTGCCGCGCCGGACGGAGATCTCCATTGGTACGACGCACTGTGGCCATGCCTGCCCTTGGTAATCAGGGTGGGGGCGGGCCTCACTGCGGCCGTTCCCCGTCCCGTCCCTTCTTACAAAGGCAGAGGGTGGTTGGAGTCGCGGGCCGACTCCCCATAGCCGGCCTCTCTGGAAGCCGCCTGTTAGGAGTCGGCTCATCTTGTAGTCGTCCCTGGGACTCGGCCGTGAGTGGGTAGTCGGCAGCGCCGCTGCCGACTCCCAGAGGCGGCCCTTCGTCCTGGGGTTTCTAAGGGGCGTAGCCTGCCCCGATGCCTTGAAAGGTTCTGGGCTCCGGGTTAGCCTACCCGTGGCCCATTACTCCGACACTTGGCATGATCATGAACATAGGAATCACGTCCGTGACAAGTAGACTGAAATGATTTTGCATTTACTACTATTACTCCACACATCGACCGCTATCCAGCATGCATCTAGAGTATTAAGTTCATAAGAATAGAGTAACGCATTAGGCAAGATGACATGATGTAGAGGGATAAACTCAAGCAATATGATATAAACCCCATCTTTTTATCCTCGATGTCAACAATACAATACGTGTCGTTTCCCTTTCTGTCACTGGGATCGAGAACAGCAAGATTGAACCCAAAGCTAAGCACTTCTCCCATTGCAAGAAAGATCAATCTAGTAGGCCAAACTAAACTGATAATTTAAAGAGACATGCAAAGATATTTAAATCATGCATAAAAGAATTCAGAGAAGAACCAAATATTGTTGATAGATAATCTTGATCATAAACCCACAATTCATCGGATCTCGACAAACACACCGCAAAAAGAATTACATCGAATAGATCTCCAAGAAGATCGAGGAGAACTTTGTATTGAGATCCATAGAGAGAGAACAAGCCATCTAGCTAATAACTATGGACCCGAAGGTCTGTGGTAAACTACTCACACATCATCGGAGAGGATATGGAGTTGATGTAGAAGTCCTCCGTGATCGAATCCCCCTCCGGCAGATCGCCGGAAAAGGCCCCAAGATGGGATCTCACGGGTACAGAAGGTTGCGGCGGTGTGATTTTGTAGGGATGAACTTTCTTTGGCCATGTTATTTTGAGAAGTCATAATTGCTTTGTTAGTATGCTTGAAGTATAATTATTTTTATGTCAATATGAACTTTTGTCTTGAATCTTTCGGATCTGAATATTTATATCACAAGTAAGAAAATTACAATGAAATTATGCCAACTAGCATTCCACATCAAAAATTATCTTTTTTATCATTTACCTACTCGAGGACGAGCAGGAATTAAGCTTGGGGACAAAGAAAGTTCATCCCTACAAAATCATATAGTACTTCAAGCATACTAACAAAGCAATTATGACATCTCAAAATAACATGGCCAAAGAAAGTTCATCCCTACAAAATCATATAGTTTAGTCATGCTCCATTTTCGTCACACAAGAATGCTCTCATCATGCACAACCCCGATGACAAGCCAAGTAATTGTTTCATACTTTAATAATCTCAAACTCATAAACCTTCACACAATACATGAGCGCGAGCCATGGATATAGCACTATGGGTGGAATAGAATATGATGATGGGGGTTATGTGGAGAAGACAAAAAAGGAGAAAGTCTCACATCAACGAGGATAATCAACGGGCTATGGAGAGGCCCATCGATTGATGTTAATGTGAGGAGTAGGGATTGCCATGCAACGGATGCACTAGAGCTATAAATGTATGAAAGCTCAACAAAAGAAACTAAGTGGGTGTGCATCCAACTTGCTTGCTCACGAAGACCTAGGGCAATTGAGGAGGCCCATCGTTGGAATATACAAGCCAAGTTCTATAATGAAAAGTTCCCACCAGTATATGAAAGTGACAAAACAAGAGACTCTCTATCATGAAGATTACGGTGCTACTTTGAAGCACAATATAGGAGACTCGCTATATGAGGAACATGGTGCTACTTTGAAGCACAAGTGTGGTACAAGGATAGTAGCATTGCCCCTTTTTATTTTTTTTTATTTTTTTTCTATTTTTTTGGGCCTTCTCTTTTTTTGGCCTTTCTCTTTTTTTGGGGACAATGCTCTATTGAATGATGATCATCACACTTCTATTTATTTACAACTCAATGATTACAACTCGATACTAGAACAAAGTATGACTCTATATGAATGCCTCTGGCGGTGTACCGGGATATGCAATGAATCAAGAGTGACATGTATGAAAGAATTATGAACGGTGGCTTTGCCACAAATACTATGTCAACTACATGATCATGCTAAGCAATATGACAATGATAAATGTGTCATGAAGAGTGGTATGGTGGAAAGTTGCATGGCAATATATCTCGGAATGGCTATGGAAATGCCATAATAGGTAGGTATGGTGGCTGTTTTGAGGAAGATATAAGGAGGTTTATGTGTGAAAGAGCGTATCATATCACGGGGTTTGGATGCACCGGCGAAGTTCGCACCAACTCTCAATGTGAGAAAGGGCAACAAAATGGAGCATGACTAAACTATATGATTTTGTAGGGATGAACTTTCTTTGGCCATGTTATTTTGAGAAGTCATAATTGCTTTGTTAGTATGCTTGAAGTATTATTATTTTTATGTCAATATGAACTTTTGTCTTGAATCTTTCGGATCTGAATATTTATATCACAAGTAAGAATAATTACGATGAAATTATGGCAACTAACATCCCACATCAAAAATTATCTTTTTTATCATTTACCTACTCGAGGACGAGCAGGAATTAAGCTTGGGGATGCTTGATACGTCTCCAACGTATCTATAATTTTTGATTGCTCCATGCTATATTATCTACTGTTTTAGGCAATATTGGGCTTTATTGTCCACTTTTATATTATTTTTTGGACTAACCTATTAACCGGAGGCCCAGCCCAGATTTGCTGTTTTATGCCTATTTCATTGTTTCGAGGAAAAGGAATATCACACGGAGTCAAAACGGAACGAAATCAACTGGAGAAGTTATTTTTGGAAGGAAACCTACCTGATAGACTTGGGCTCTACGTCAGAAGATACGGGAGCTGGCCACGAGGGTAGGGGGCGCGCCCACCCCCTGGGCGTGCCCCCTGCCTCGTGGGGCCCCCACAGCTCCACCGACATACCCTCTTGCACCCATATATACTTACGTACCCTAAATATTCCCGAACAGAGATTAGATCGGGAGTTCCGCCGCCGCAAGCCTCCGTAGCCACAAAAAACCAACCAGGACCCTGTTCCGGCACCCTGCCGGAGGGGGGGACCTTCACCGGTGGCCATCTTCATCATCCCGGCGCTCCCCATGACGAGGAGGGAGTAGTTCACCCTCGGGGGCTGAGGGTATGTACCAGTAGCTATGTGTTTGATCTCTCTCTCTCTCGTGTTCTTGATTTGGCACGATCTTGATGTATCGCGGGCTTTGCTATTATAGTTGGATCTTATTTTTCTTCTCCCCCTCTTCTCTCTTGTAATGGATTGAGTTTCCCCTTTGACGTAATTTTATCGGACTGAGTCTTTAAAGACTTGAGAACACTTGATGTATGTCCCGTGCGTATCTGTGGTGACAATGGGATATCATGTGCCACTTGATGTATGTTTTGGTGACCAGCTTGCGGGTTCCGCCCATGAACCTATGCATAGTGGTTGGCAAACGTTTTCGTCGTGATTCTCCGGTAGAAACTTTGGGGCACTCTTTGAGGTTCTATGTGTTGGTTTGAATAGATGAATTGAGACTGCGTGATGCATATTGTATAATCATACCCACGGATACTTGAGGTGACATTGGAGTATCTAGGTGACATTAGGGTTTTGGTTGATTTGTGTCTTAAGGTGTTATTCTAGTACAAACTCTAGGGCTGTTTGTGACACTTATAGGAATAGCCCAACAGATTGGTTGGAAAGAATAACTTTGAGGTGGTTTCGTACCCTACCATAATCTCTTCGTTTGTTCTCCGCTATTAGTGTCTTTGGAGTGACTCTTTGTTGCATGTTGAGGGATAGTTATGTGATCCAATTATGTTATCATTGTTGAGAGGACTTATACTAGTGAAAGTATGAACCCTAGGCCTTGTTTCCTAGCATTGCAATACCGTTTACGCTCACTTTTACCACTTGTTACCTTGCTGTTTTTATATTTTCAGTTTACAAAAACCTATATCTACCATCCATATTGCACTTGTATCACCATCTCTTCGCCGAACTAGTGCACCTATACAATTTACCATTGTATTGGGTGTGTTGGGGACACAAGAGACTCTTTGTTATTTGGTTGCAGGGTTGCTTGAGAGAGACCATCTTCATCCTACGCCTCCCACGGATTGATAAACCTTAGGTCATCCACTTGAGGGAAATTTGCTACTGTCCTACAAACCTGTGCACTTGTAGGCCCAACAACGTCTACAAGAAGAAGGTTGTGTAGTAGACATCAAGCTCTTTTCTAGCGCCGTTGCCGGGGAGGCTAGGTAAGTGAAGGTATATCTTTAGATCTTGCAATCGAATCTTTTTGTTTCTTGTTTTAGCACTAGTTAGTTTATAAAAGAAAACTACAAAAAAAATGGAATTGAGTTTTTCTCATACGCTTCACCTTTTTAATATCTTTCGTGAGTATGATGGAAAGGAAAATTGTGCCAAAGTGTTAGAAGAAGAATGCATTAGATTGTTTGGCACTAAATCTTTGCATGATGAGCATGATTTCAATGTTGTTAGTACGAATTCTTTGAATATCCATGATGCTAATGATGAATGCACTAGTTATGATGAAAATGTCTTCTATAAACAAGTCAATTTTTGTGGAGTAGATTGGGTTTGTAAGTACACACCAAATAGGGAAGATAGATATTGCAAGAGGCATAAGTACTTAGAAACCAAATTATTGCAAGAAGAGCTAGATGAATGTGATGAAAGATTCAATATTTTTCGCGCTCCTTGTGAACTTTGCAATGAACATGGTAATTTAAAACTCTAATGCTATTTGTTTCATGATCAAGTCGTGTCCAAACATTGTGATAGTTTGATTACCCTTGAGCATCATAAAGAGCTTAGCCTTCTTTTGGGTTATGAAGAAATGAAAGGTATAACTGAGGGTATTCCAAAATTTAATCTTGATAGAATTATTGATTTTGATCTAGAGAAAATTTATATGTATTGTGCGGTGAATTGCATTGAAAATCCTTACACTGCCAATTACATAAAGAAAAGAAAACAAATAGAGGATGAAGATAATACTAATGAAAGGGAAGAGACTTCCCAATATCCTCCTATTATTTCTTATGATGAATCAGGTAACGATGAGGAGCCTTCTAATCAACAAATCTCATTAATAAGGAGCTCCAAAAATAGGATTGAACCCACACATGATGTGGTGAAGAAGAAGAAAAGAAAAAGGAAGAGAGGTAAAATGGTATCTCTCCCAAAAAAAGTTGCTCCTATTATTGCCGTGCCTCATGAAAATGAAGATGATACACTTGATGATGATCTCGTTATGCCTATTGCCTGTTGTGATGATTATGATTGGGAAGATAATGATACTCCTTATGATCTTGAAAATCTTTTTGGCACTTGCTTGGACGAATATGATAATAATGTTTGCTATACTATTGGTGCTATCTATACTATTAATGATGAGAGTGATTATGCTTATGATATGAAAAGGCCCAAGCTTGGGGAAGCTATGTTTAATGAGGATGACATATTTGAGAATATATTTGCTGCAATTAATGTTTGTCCCAAGCTTGGGGATGCTATGTTTAATAATGATGATATTTTTAGCCTCTCAAGTTTTGATATGCAAAGTAGTTATGATGATAGCATGCCTTTTACCTATGATGATTATATTGATGAAAGTGGGTTTGGAAGAGTGTCAACTTTAGGAAGTAGTGATCCCACAATATTGGAGGATGTTGAATCTTATGAAAGTAGATTTGGAGAGGTCATGACTTTATTTAGTGATGTATCCACTATTTCAGAAGAGGTTTCAATCGATTATGATGAGAACAAAGTTGCTACTTATGATGATTATTGTGATAAAACTTATGCTATAAAGAGTAGTGATGATTATATTTATAGAACTTGTCATGATTATGAGTTCCCCTTCTCTGAACATTACTCCTTTAATGTGGAAACAATTTATAGTGTTCAAGTCTCTTATGATACTCCCACTATTCCGAATGAGAAGAATTTTGCTTATGTGGAGAGTAATAAAATTTCTATGCTAGTAGATCATGAAAAGAATGATTTAGGTGCTGTTTATATTGTTGAATTCATTCATGATGCTACTGAAAACTATTATGAGGGAGGAACATATGGTTGTAGGAATTGCAATAATATCAAGTTTCCTCTCTATGTGCTTAAAGTTTTGAAGTTATGCTTGTTTTATCTTCCTATGCAAGTTGATTATTGTTCCCATAAGTTATTTGCTCACAAAATCCCTATGCATAGGAATTGGGTTAGACTTAAATGTGCTATTCATATTCTTCATGATGCTCTCTTTATGTTTCAATTCTTATCTTTTATGTGAGCATCATTGAAATCATCATGCCTAGTTAGGGGCGTTAAACGATAGCGCTTGTTGGGAGGCAACCCAATTTTATTTTAGTTTATTGCTTTTTGGTTCTGTTTAGGAATAAATAATCCATATAGCTTCTCTTTAGATGTGGTTTTATGTTTTAATTAGTGTTTGTGCCAAGTAGAACCTTTGGGAAGACTTGGGTGAAGTCTTTATGATCATGCTGTAAAAAAACAGAAACTTTAGCGCTCACGAGATTAGCTAGAACTTCTTACTGGAGAGTGCTATTTAGTTGATTCTTTTTGAATATGATTACTAGACAAATTCCTCAGGTCCAACAATTTAGTTTAGAATTTTTGGAGTTACAGAAGTTTGCGTTAGTTACATATTACTACAGACTGTTCTGTTTTTGACAGATTCTGTTTTCTATGTGTTGTTTGCTTATTTTGATGACTCTATGGCTAGTAAAATAGTTTATAAACCATAGAGAAGTTGGAATACAGTAGGTTTAACATAAATATAAATAAAGAATGAGTTCATTACAGTACCATGAAGTTGTGTTTTGTTTTGTTTCGCTAACAGAGCTCATGAGTTTTCTGTTAAGTTTTGTGTTGTGAAGTTTTCAAGTTTTGGGTAAAGATTCGATGGACTATGGAATAAGGAGTGGCAAGAGCCTCAGATTGGGGATGCCCAAGGCATACCAAGGTAATATTCAAGGATAAACAAGTGTCTAAGCTTGGGGATGCCCCGGAAGGCATCCCCTCTTTCGTCTTCGTTCATCGGTAACTTTACTTGGAGCTATATTTTTATTCACCACATGATATATGTTTTGCTTGGAGAGTCAATTTATTTTCTTTAGCTTTGCTTTCTGTTTTAATAAAGTACTAAGTTCTGAAATTATTAAATGGGAGAGTCCTCACATAGTTGCAAAATTATTCAACTACTCATTGATCTTCACTTATGTAACGCCCCGGATCTGATGCGCCAGGTGTCCGACAGTTTTTCGCCGTCGTTGCTTTGTCATTTGCTTGCGTGTCGCGTCTTGCCATGTCATCATCCGCATTGCATCATCATGTTTTCAAAACTTGCATCCGTCCGGGTTCTCCGAGTTCTCTCCCTTGTCCGTTCTGAGACCAACCACACTTGCACGCGCCTGCGGCATGTCCGAAATAGTATTTTATAAGTGGTCGGAAAATGTTCTCGGAATGGGATGAAAGTTGGCGTGCGGTGTTGTTTTGGTGTCAGAAGACCGCCTGCCAAGTTTCATCGCATTCGGAGTCCGTTTGACGCCCCAACGAATAAATATAGCGGCATTATAGCCGGTCTAACGTCGGACGTTTTCGGTCTCCGGAAACCGTGCCGGGCAGCATCTCTCCCCTCTTCTCTCGGACCAACCCGCTCTTCACAATCCGCCAGACCCAACCTAACCTCTCTCGTCAGCCCGCGGACCTCCTTGCGCGCGCGTCAGAAAGTTGTCCCGGACCCGAACCGGACTGTCGCTACCGTTGTGTCCGGACCATCCCCTAACGTCTATAAAACATCTCCGTTTTGTTATTTGGGCTCCCTAACTATTTTATTCGCGAAGGTCCGATTACGATCGTTGGGTCAAGGTAGTCCCTAACCTAATCCAATGCTATATATAGCAGGCAACCCTAGTTTTTAGGCATCCTGTCCCATCCTTCCTCCTTGCCGCCACCGCACTCAAATCACATATCGGGATCCCTCCAGATCCCCTCGATCCACCCAACCAGCCAAGACAAATCCTCCCCGACCCTCTCCCTCGTTTTGCAGGCTTGACCAATCGATCGCCCGAGCCCCGTGCTCCTCCATCCCACCTCGTCGGCTGACGACCCGCACCGTCGCCGGTGACCACGAGTCTAGCCCCGCGACCCTCCTCCAGTTACGCCTGCTGTCGTTCCCGGCGAGCAGTTCTGCCGGCGTCCACCAACAGGCCAGGTCGCCTCCCCTGCTTTCTCCCTTCTCCATCCTTCTCTCTTCTCTGATCTCTCTCTCTCTCTCTCTGACCAGGAGCCATGAAGGACCCCGACGCCATGCTCGCGCTCGATCTGCTCCAAGGCGTGCCGCTCCGCCAAGTTTCCTCGCCTGCATCTTCCCGAGGAGCGCCATGGCACCACCGTTCGGACCTCCATCGATCGCTGCCGTTTCGTCCGGTCACCTCCCTTGTCGACTCTGGACGCGCCCACGGATCCGGCCGTCTGCTGCCATCTCCGTGCCATCCCCATCCCCGGCGTCGTTGACGCCCAAGTTCGCGCCACCGGGCCTCTCTGCCTCCCCTGCCCGAGCCCAGCGAGCCTCCAAGGCACCAGCCTCCCGTCTTCGTCCTTCGCCCCCGAGCTCCTCTTCTCGCGCAAGCTCCACGACCCCGGCGGCCACTTTGTCCGCCTCGTCGCCGGCAACCCCGCAGGTCGCCGTGCCCTGCCATCTTCGTCTCTCTCTTCTTCCTCTCCCTGTTTCCCCCCCTGAATGTTCTGTCTTTTTATTTTTCGTCAGACAACAGCCACATGGCCGCCCGTCAAGTTCGCGCCCCGGCCCCGATCTGGACCGGATCTCCTCTGCTTTGCCACCTAGCCGCCCTATCCGCCCCGTTCCGGCCGCTTCCCGCCGACCCCGCCGCCAGGACACCCCCCTGCCGTCGTCGTCTCCACCGCCATGACGCTGCTGTTTCTGTTATTCAGAAACGAGAGCAGCAGCGTCTCGTTCATCCCGAGCGTTGACCGAGCCCGCAGCGCGTCGCTTCCGCATGGCCTCGGGAGCGCCAAGTCCCGCAGCAGCCCGCAAGGCCCAGCCGGCCTGCCTTGGCCTCTCCCCCCGATCTGGGCTTGGCCCATGGTGAGGCCATCCCCAGCGCCTCATTCCCCCCTTCCACTGTTGGGCCAGCCTGCAGTTTTGGCCCGTGTCATATTTTTTTTAGTTCTGCGAATTTAGCATTTTCCAGTGATTTACCTCTTTTGCAGAAAAACCCTTATGTTCATGCATTTAATATCTCACAAACCGTGCATCGGATTAAAATGTTTTAAATATGTAAAATGCTTAGAATTTCATCTAGTTTCATAATATGCAACTTTCATCCATGTTAAAAATGTTTAAACTACTGTTTGCATTAATTTGCTTAAATGCCATGTTAAAATGATTTATTTCATAACTAAATAACCGTAGCTCGGAATTTAATAAACCTTATATGTAAATGGGGTAGAAAAATGCCTAGATTAACATGATGCACTTTATGTTCCTGTGTAATAACTCTAATATATGTTTTAGGGCAGAACAGTACCAAATCTAATATATGCTCATGAGGTTTTTCCGGACTTGTTGTTTGTTGTTTCGGCCGCATTTAAAATTGCCTAAATAGTCAGTTTATTTGTGCTTCACCCTTGCCATGTTTATTTACATTTAATATTGTTGGGTTCATAACCGAGAGAGAACTAAATAATTAAATGTGGTGTTTTGCCAACATGCAACTCGCTGCATATTGAACTCCACTTAATTTGTAGAATTGTCCGTTGCACTTTGCCATGCCATGAGTCTTTAAAACGGACATGCATCATTCTTATTTGTGCATCATGCCACGTTCTTGTGATGGTTGTTTACTATGTTGTTTGTTTCTTTCCGGGTTGCTTGTCTCATTAGCTTCGGTTTCGTTCCGGAGTTGTGAGGATTCGTTCAACTGCATCCGTTTGTCTTCTTCATGGACTCGTTCTTCTTCCTTGCGGGATCTCAGGCAAGATGACCATACCCTCGAAATCACTTCTATCTTTGCTTGCTAGTTGCTCGCTCTTTTGCTATGCCTATGCTGCGATACCTACCACTTGCTTATCATGCCTCCCATATTGTCAAACCAAGCCTCTAACCCACCGTGTCCTAGCAAGCCGTTGTTTGGCTATGTTACCGCTTTGCTCAACCCCTCCTATAGCGTTGTTAGTTGCAGGTGAAGATGAAGTTTGTTCCTTGTTGGAACATGGAGATATTGTTCCTTGTTGGAACATGTTTACTTGTTGGGATATCACAATATATCTTTTTTAATCAATGCATCTATATACTTGGTAAAGGGTGGAAGGCTCGGCCTTATGCCTGGTGTTTTGTTCCACTCTTGCTGCCCTAGTTTCTGTCATATCGGTGTTATGTTCCCGGATTTTGCGTCCCTAACGCGGTCGGGTGATTTATGGGACCCCCTTGACAGTTCGCTTTGAATAAGACTTTTCCAGCAAGGCCCAACATTGGTTTTACCATTTGCCTACCACCTATCCTTTTCCCTTGGGTCGGCCAGCCCGAGGGTCATCTTTATTTAGCCCCCCCGGGCCAGTGCTTCTCTAAGTGCTGGTTCAAACTGAGCCGCCTGCGGGGCCACCACGGGGAAACTCGAGGCCTGGTTTTACTCGTAGCCTGTCTCATCCGGTGTTGCCCTGAGACCGAGATATGTGCAGCTCCTATCAGGATTGCCGGCGCATCGGGCGGCTTTGCTGGACTTGTTTTATGACTGTCGAAATGTCTTGTAGCCGGGATTCCGAGACTGATCGGGTCTTCCCGGGGACAAGGAATATCCTTCGTTGATCGCGAGAGCTTATCATGGGATAAGTTGGGACACCCCTGCAGGGTTTGAACTTTCGAAAGCCGTGCCTGCGGTTATGTGGCAGATGGGAATTTGTTAATGTCCGGTTGTAGAAAACCCGAAGTTGATCTTAATTAAAATAAACCAACCGCGTGTGTAACCGTGATGGTCTCTTCTCGGTGGAGTCCGGGAAGTGAACACGGTGTTGGAGTTATGCTTGACGTAAGTAGTTTCAGGATCACTTCTTGATCATAGTTGTTCGACCGTGCTTTTGCCTTCTCTTCTCGCTCTCATTTGCGTATGTTAGACACCAGATATGCTAGTCGCGTGCTGCAGCTCCACCTCACTACCCTGTCCTACCTTTAAGCTTAAATAGTCTTGATCTCGCGGGTGTGAGATTGCTGAGTCCCCGTGACTCACAGATACTTCCAAAACCAGTTTGCAGGTGCCGATGAAACCGTGCAGGTGATGCACCCGATCTCAAGGAGGAGCTTGATGAAGATCTTGTTCATTGTGTTGTTTCATTTCAGTTGATCAGTAGTGGAGCCCAGTCGGGACGATCGGGGATCTGTGTAGCATTTGGGGTATTCTTCTTTTATTTTGGTTCCGTAGTCGGACCTTGATTGTATCGGTATGATGTAATTGTTTACTCATGTATTGTGTGAAGTGGCGGTTGTAAGCCAACTATGTATCTCTTTCCCTTATGTATTACATGGGTTGTGTGAAGATTACCTCACTTGCGACATTGCTTTCAATGCGGTTATGCCTCTAAGTCGTGCCTCGACACGTGGGAGATATGGCCATATCTCCCACGTGTCGAGGCACGACTTAGAGGCATAACCGCATTGAAAGCAATGTCGCAAGTGAGGTAATCTTCACACAACCCATGTAATACATAAGGGAAAGAGGCCATATCTCCCACGTGTCGAGGCACGACTTAGAGGCATAACCGCATTGAAAGCAATGTCGCAAGTGAGGTAATCTTCACACAACCCACGTAATACATAAGGGAAAGAGATACATATCTCCCACATGTCGAGGCACGACTTAGAGGCATAACCGCATTGAAAGCAATGTCGCAAGTGAGGTAATCTTCACACAACCCATGTAATACATAAGGGAAAGAGATACATAGTTGGCTTACAGTCGCCACTTCACACAATACATAAATAAACATCCATCATTCAAATTACACTCAAGGTCCGACTACGGTACCAAAATGAAAGAAGACTACCCCAAATGCTACACAGATCCCCGATCACCCCAACTGGGCTCCACTACTGATCATCAGGAAAAGACACATAGTAACGGCCACGTTCCTCGTCGAACTCCCACGTGAGCTCGGTCGCGTCATCTGCACCGGTATCGTTGGCACCTGCAACTGTATTGGTAGAATCTGTGAGCCACGGGGACTCAGCAATCTCACACTCGCGAGATCAAGACTATTTAAGCTTATAGGTAGGATGGGTTGTGAGGTGGAGCTGCAGCAAGCGACTAGCATATATGGTGGCTACAACGCAAAAGAGAGCGAGAAGAGAAGCAAAGCACGGTCGTGAAGCTAGAAGTGATCAAGATGTGATCCTAGAACAACCTACGTCAAACATAACTCCAACACCTTGTTCACTTCCCGGACCCCGCCGAGAAGAGACCATCACGGTTACACACGCGGTTGATGTGTTTTAGATAAGGTCAACTTCGGGTTTTCTACAACCGGACATCAACAAATTCCCATCTGCCTCATAACCGCGGGCACGGCTTTCGAAAGATAATACCCTGCAGGGGTGTCCCAACTTAGCCCATTATAAGCTCTCACAGTCAACGAAGGATATTCCTTCTACCGGGAAGACCCGATCAGTCTCGGAATCCCGGACTACAAGACATCTCGACAGTAATAAAACAAGTCCAGCAAAGCCGCCCGATTGTGCCGACAAATCCTGATAGGAGCTGCACATATCTCGGTCTCAGGGCACATCCGGATGAGACAGGCTACGAGTAAAACCAGGCATCGAGTTTCCCCGAGGTGGCCCCGCAGACGGCTTGGTTCGGGCCAGCACTTAGAGAAGCACTGGTCCAGGGGGGCTAAAATAAAGATGACCCTCGGGCTCGCGAAAACCCGGGGGAAAAGGTGTAGGTGGTAGGCAAATGGTAAAACCAAAGTTGGGCCTTGCTGGAAGAGTCTTAGTCAAAGCGAACTATCAAGGGGGTCCCATAAATCACCCAACCGTGTAAGGAACGCAAAATCCGGGAACATAACACCGGTATGACGGAAACTAGGGTGGCAAGAGTGGAACAAAACACTAGGTATAAGGCTGAGCCTTCCACCCTTTACCAAGTATATAGATGCATTAATTAAATAAGAGGTATTGTGATATCCCAACAAGTAAACATGTTCCAACAAGGAACAACAAGTCCATGTTCCAACAAGGAACAAACTTCATCTTCACCTGCAACTAGCAACGCTATAAGAGGGGCTGTTCAAAGCGGTAACATAGCCAATCAACGGTTTGCTAGGACATGGATGGTTAGAGGCTGATATGGCAATATGGGTGGCATGATATAGCAAGTGGTAGGTATCGCAACATAGGCATATCAAGAGAGCGAGCATCTAGCAAGCAAAGATAGAAGTGATTTTGAGGGTAGGGTCATGTTGCCTGCAAGGTTCTCAGAGTTGTCGAAAGCTTGGTCCTCGAAAGCGTTCTCAACAGGTTCCTCGTTCACGTACTCGTCTCCCGGCTCTACCCACAACAAGAACACAAACAAAGGGGACATCAATCACGATGCTATGCGCAAGCAACAAGATGCAAAACATGGCATGATATGCGAGATGTGATATGCAATGCATATGCGTGCTCCGGAAGGACAAGGATGAACAAGGCATAATCTTGGCAAACCAAGTATGCCACTGGATAGGTGAGGTGATTTCAGTTGAAATCGATATAAAGATCACCGGAATCGGATGCACGGTTTGCAAATGACAAGCAAAACAAGAATGACAAGATTCTGCCATTAACAGCATGATGCTACTTAGCAAGCAACAAGGAATTAAGCTACTGCACCCAAACATATCAACAAAGCATATGGAAGTAATCTACTCAAGATGCTTGACAAAAGATGAACAGTGAGCTACGGCTAAATCACACCACAACAGGTTCAAACAAGCATGGCAAAATTGCAAAAGATAACAGGTTCACAGACTTTGTGAAAATAGCAACATGCCAGAAACTAACATCGGGATGACAAGTTTAGAGCAATGAAACAACATGCTACAGGAACAGGACATAGCAAAATAAGGTATGGCATGAATCTACTCAAAGCACTTCACAAAAGTCCCTTACTGACCATAAGCCAAAAGGATCAGAAAATATGATAACACCCATGTCAATTAAGCAAGTTTCATTACAGGTTTCAGACTTAGCAGAAAACTGGACATGTCAAAAACAGATAACAAGTAGGCATGTTCGTGAGCTCGATGCACTCACTATAGTGCATTGCATGATAAACTAAGCATACATACATCTAGAAGACATGGCATAGAAACTATACATGGCAAGAACAACATCAAAGCATGCAAGGATCAACTACAACAAGCTTGGCAAAATCGAATAACATGTAAACAATCTGCCAGTAACATTTTATAGCAAAAGTAGAGCTCGATTGACTCAAGCTATAGCTCTCCATAATTACAAACAAAGGCATGGATGGATAGAGCAAATCCATATGTTCAAAACACTCTTACTGATCATGATCAAAAGAGGCATAGATCTCTTTGAAACAACATGAACACCTGGCATAAAAAGAACAGCAGGCAGGGACTTGGTGAAATTACGAAGTCTCTGAAATCAGCAACATTATGTACCCTACTTTGCATGCTTGTGCTAGTCACCACAAAGATCACAAAAATACATGGCATAATTCTCTAGAAAGATAACATGGCATATTACAAAACTCACGTAGGACTCAACTTCATAGGGTTACACATCAATCATGGCAAAAATGACAAAAGTGCATGTTCTGATAAGAATCAGAAACTAACATCACATAGCCCTCTTCTAACAGCATTTCGCGCATCAAGATGAACTCAAATGAAGATGATGCAATGGAAAGAAATGATTTACTCTTCGAGGCGAACAATTTGACATATTATACGCATGAAACGGAGCAACATATAGCAAGTTATGACGCGATGAAGATGCAACTGTAATGCAAAATTATTAGGACTTAGAGGAATTTTGAGGGGGAAGAAAGTCAACCCTAGCGGATCCGATCGGATCTGGGGCGGCTCGGGCGAACTCCGGCGGGGCGCGGGCCCGGCCGCGGGCGCGCAGGGCGCGGGGCGGCGCGGCGGAGCGGCGAGGCGCAGGCAAGCCGCCGGCGGCGGCGGCGGCGCGAGGCGGCGGGGAGCGGTCGGGGCGCGGCCCGGGCGGAGGCGGGCGAGGCGGCGAGGCGCGGCCCGGCGCGGGGCGTCGGAGGGCCGGGAGCGGGCCGGCGGGCCGGCGGCGCGGGGGCGGCGGAGAGGCCACGTGGCGCCCCGTGATTGGCGCAGGCGGCGGCGGCGGACGTGTCCTGCCCGATCCGGACGCGTCCGGCGGCGCGGAGAGGAGCGGGACTAGGGTTTAGGGGTGGATTGATCCGGGATTTCGGAGGGGAAGGCATATTTATAGGTAGAGGGGGCTAGGAAGCTCCAAATGGAGTGCGGTTTTCGGCCACGCGATCGTGATTGAACGGCGATGGACATGGGAGTGACTTAGATGGGTTATTGGGCTGTTTTGGAGGGGTTTTGGGCTGCAACCCAAAAGAGGCCTTCACGGTTACCCGGTTAACCATTGGAGTATCAAACGACCTCTGAATGACCCGAAACTTGACAGGCGGTCTATCGGTGCTATACCAAGGCCGCTTGACAAACCTCGGTCCATTCCGAGAATGTTTAATACCCGCTCACAAAGAAATGTAAAAGGGGACGCCAGGGGACATAGGAGCGCCGGATTGCAAAACGGACAACGGGGAAAATGCTCGGATTCATGAGACGAACACGTATGCGAATGCGATGCACATGATGACATGATATGAAATGCATGACATGACAAAATGCAAACTGACGGGAAACCCAACCATGGAGGGAATATTATATCACAATGCCGAAAATGGCAAGAGTTTGATAACAAATATGGCAAGTTACATCCGGGGTGTTACAACACTCCTCCACTACGAAAGGATCTCGTCCAGAGATCTAGGACTTAAAGAACTCCGGATACTCGGAACGTAGGTGATCCTCGCGCTCCCAGGTGGCTTTCGGTCCGAATGGTGTGACCATTTCACTTTCAGGAATTTGATTGACTTGTTGCGAGTCTTGCGCTCAGTTTCTTCAAGAATAGCAACGGGGTGCTCATGATAGTACAAATCTTCTTGAAGATCAAATCTCTTCGAAGTTGATGGTGCGCTCAGGCGTCTTGAAGCACTTGCGAAGCTGTGACACGTGGAAGACATCGTGCACATTTGCAAAGTTGGAGGGAAGCTCAAGTTGATAGGCGAGATCGCCTCGTTTGCCGATGATCTTGAAAGGGCCCACGTATCTAGGGGCCAGTTTCCCCTTGATACCGAAACGACGAGTCCCTTTCATTGGAGAGATGCGGAGGTAGACATGGTCTCCGATCTCGAATGCCAAATCACGATGTTTGCTATCGTAATAGCTCTTCTGGTGCGATTGCGCGGCTTTGAGGTTCTCACGAATGACCTTGCACATTGCCTCAGCCTCTGAGATCAAATCGTTGCCAAGCAATTGGCGTTCGCCCGTCTCAGACCAATTGAGAGGAGTACGGCACTTTCTGCCATAGAGGATCTCGAATGGGGCTTTGCCCGAGCTGGCTTGAAAGCTGTTGTTGTAAGAGAACTCAGCATAAGGAAGACAATCCTCCCACTTCATGCCGAAAGAGATAACACAAGCTCTTAGCATATCTTCAAGAATTTGGTTGACACGCTCGACTTGTCCACTAGTTTGAGGGTGGAAAGCTGTGCTGAAGCGAATATTTGTGCCCATGGCCTTCTGAAAAGAATCCCAAAACTTGGAGGTAAAGGTGCTGCCACGGTCTGAAGAGATCAATTGTGGAATGTCGTGCAAGGAGACAATTCTGGAGGTGTAGAGCTCTGCCAGCTGCGCTGCTGTGATGGACTCTTTGATAGGAAGAAAATGAGCCACTTTGGTGAGCTTGTCGATGACGACGAAGATAGCATCATTTCCACGCTTGGACTTAGGAAAACCAGTCACGAAGTCCATTTCGATATGATCAAACTTCCATTCTGGAATAGCAAGAGGTTGGAGAAGACCAGCTGGTCGTTGGTGTTCTGCTTTCACCCTTCTGCAGACATCACATTCATTCACGAATTGAGCAATCTCTCGCTTCATTCGAGTCCACCAATACGACTGCTTGAGGTCATGGTACATCTTCGTACTTCCAGGATGAATTGACAGAAGAGAGTTGTGCGCTTCGTTCATGATGACTTTACGCAGATCGCCCTTTGGAACCACGATCCGGTCCTCGAAGAAAAGAGTATCTCTGTCATCAACTCGATAGCACTTGTATTTGGAAATGCCCTTGTCAATACCACGTTTCACCTTCTTCACCATGGTATCTAACAGTTGTGCCTCACGAATCTGATCTTCCAAAGTAGGAGAGACGATGAGGTTGAAAATAAAACCTTGAGGAACAACTTGGAGATTCAACTTGCGGAAAGCTTCACAAAGATCCGGTTGAAAGGGCTTGAGGATTAAGCTGTTGCAATAAGCCTTCCTGCTCAAAGCGTCTGCAATCACATTAGCCTTGCCTGGAGTATATTCAACACTCGGATTATACTCTTGAATCATTTCGACCCATCGAGTTTGCCAGAGGTTGAGGTGGGGCTGAGTGAAGATGTACTTGAGACTCTTGTGATCGGTGAATATGTCCACTTTCCTTCCCAACAGGAGATGTCTCCATGTTATTAGTGCGTGGACAACTGCCGCCAACTCAAGATCGTGAGTGGGGTAGTTCTTTTCGTTGGGCTTCAACTGACAAGAGGTATAGGCCACAACCTTCTTCTCTTGCATTAAGACGACACCGAGGCCCTGAAGAGAAGCATCACAGAAAACGTCATAAGGCTTGGATTCATCAGGAGGAGTCAGAACTGGAGCAGTGACGAGTTTCTCTTTGAGAATGTTGAAAGCAACGTCACACTCAGGAGCCCAGACATACTTCACATGCTTCTGGAGGAGGTTGGAAAGAGGCTTTGCAATCTTTGAGAAATTCTCAACGAATCTTCGGCAATAGCTTGCAAGTCCAACAAAACTGCGAAGCTGCTTGACATTCTGAGGAGGTTCCCAATTCAAAACTGCAGACACCCTCTCTGGATTAATAGCAATGCCCTTGGCAGAGATGATATGGCCAAGATAAAGAACTTCATCAAGCCAGAATTCACATTTGGAGAACTTCGCATATAGTTTATACTCTCTGAGCTTGTCGAGCACCAATCGCAAATGTTTGGCATGATCCTCCTTATTCTTGGAGAAGACCAAAATATCATCGAGATAGACCAAGACAAATTCGTTGATGTAGGGGTTGAAGATGATGTCCGGTTGCTTCTAATGATGTAGAAGTTGGTAATCAGAGCAATCCCCGACCTTAGGAGCCCCCACTGATTGATCGTTTTTTGCGGCCGAGTTGTGTCTAGAAAAAATGTTTGGAGTCTTAGGATTATATATATCGGAGAGTTTAGGAATTATTTTTACTTCCCAGTCTCCTCATCGCTCTGGTAAGGCATCCTGACGTAGAGTTTTGACTCTTCTCTTCTCAAATTTCACTAATTTTTCTTTTTAGGATCACGCGGGTATCTTAGAATCGTTCCGATGGTTTTATGATGACAACATTGTCTTGGTGCCTCCTGTCAGCAGGGGTTTAGTGGAGGTGTCCCGGGGAGTTGAGCTCCGAGGTGTTGTCGTCATAATTTTATCGTTGCAGTTCTGGAATACCTGAGTTTACTACGCCGACATCGAAAATATCTTTTGTATAGTTGTTGGTGAGATAACCCTGATAGCCCAGTACTGAGGCGAGTGCGGGAGTATTGCCATAACTCGTACAACGGTTGCTTTTCGAAGGTTGAGGTAAACGATTTCCGAAGGTTTCTTGGTTATGTGTTGAAGGATGGATACAGCTGGATCTAGGTATTGTTAGTTTGGGTGATATATTTGTGTCCCCTGTATCCCCAACACCTGATTGCATAACCAGAAAGTTTCGGGAGTTTATAGGTGGGAATTCAAGTAGTTCCTAGAATATCTTTCCGACAGATGCATGATATGGGATTGGGTAAATCTCTATCATATGTATTTGTTCCGGCTTATTCTGCAAGCCAAATCCTTTGTTTTGTTTTATTTGTGGTATTCGAGTTGCTTCGATGTCAAGTGTTGAATCCATACCTTTCCTAAACGGTGTTCTCATATTTCTATGTGGATGCTAATCCTTCTTGTTCATCAAGGTTGTCTTTTCAATCCTTTTCAACCGGCGTGTTGCTCTTCAAGTGGACCCGATCATTTTCAACATTCGCAAGATCAATTCTAAGCTTTTTCTCAACTTCTCTTTCTTCTATCTTCCTTTTATTACCGGAGTTTCTTCATGGAGGCTCTACATAGTGGTTTATCAAGGACCCTTTTCATTCTTCAACTGTTCGTCAAGATTTCTCTCGAAATTAAGATCCGCCAAGCTATACTATAAATTAAACATGGTTCTCAACACATGTTTGTTTTGAGGAGTTCAAGTATTCTTCTTCTTGCATTTCGAAGTGCAATTCGTTCTACCTTATCATTTGAGGTGGTGTTATGTCATTCTTGACAATTTCCTTCATGTTTCATGACTCACAAGTTGTAAGGAATGGGATATTCAAACCTATCAATCTCTTCATTGGAGTTATCTTGGGTTATATTTCACCTAAAGCCTTCCCTAAGGATTGCTGCTATTTATGGTGCTTATAAATAACCCAAGTTCTTCTTTTATCTTCCCGGTGAAGTAGTTTCTCGCCTCCTTGTTTACATCAATCCAATCTTTTGTTTCCGGTTAGTGGCAGAAGCTCACCTCATAATTTTGAGATGTTTCCATAAGCCCACTACAAGCTTATTCGTCTCGTTGTTGATTTTCCAACAACTCCGTTATAACCTTCTTGGAAGGGTGCTTTCCAAGCCCATTTGTGGTAGAAGTTGTCATTTTCCTCTCCATTCCCTTATTCAAATGATCTATCTTCTATTTCTTCTTCCGGAGGCATTGTGATGTTGCTCCCTTCACTCTTCTTCTGGAATGGTGAGGATCATGTTCTTTGCTTTTGCTTATCCATTCAACCGGAGTGTCGTGTCCTTCATTCAAGTTCTATCATCTTATCAAGTTTATCCTCTCTTCTCAACCGGTGTGCTTTCATATTAATTTTGATCCGTTAAGCTCTTGTTTCATGTCCTTCAACCTCCAAGGTTCTCGCAATGTTTCTTGTTCCTCTTGCTGAACGGAGTGTTTTAGATTTTGTTCACCTCCGTCATGTCTTTTCTTCAAGCTTTGCGACCTCTCAAGGTTCTTTGGTTTCACTCGTTTGTCAAAGAAGCAACATTGTTTTACCTCTTGTTCTTCCGTTTCTCTCCGGTGCCATTCTTAGATCTCGGGACGAGATCCTCTCGTAGTGGTGGAGTGTTGTAATGCCCCGGATCTGATGCGCCAGGTGTACGACAGTTTTTCGCCGTCGTTGCTTTGTCATTTGCTTGCGTGTCGCATCTTGCCATGTCATCATCCGCATTGCATCATCATGTTTTCGAAACTTGCATCCGTCCGGGTTCTCCGAGTTCTCTCCCTTGTCCGTTATGAGACCAACCACACTTGCACGCGCCCGCGGCATGTCCGAAATAGTATTTTATAAGTGGTCGGAACATGTTCTCGGAATGGGATGAAAGTTGGCGTGCGTTGTTGTTTTGGTGTCAGAAGACCGCCTGCCAAGTTTCATCGCATTCGGAGTCCGTTTGACGCCCCAACGAATAAATATAGCGACATTATAGCTGGTCTAACGTCGGACGTTTTCGGTCTCCGGAAACCGTGCCGGGCTGCATCTCT
Source organism: Aegilops umbellulata (assembly GCA_032464435.1). Lineage (NCBI taxonomy): Eukaryota > Viridiplantae > Streptophyta > Magnoliopsida > Poales > Poaceae > Aegilops > Aegilops umbellulata. Next base: position 366,223,286 of record CP136058.1, read on the forward strand.
CCCCTCTTCTCTCGGACCAACCCGCTCTTCACAATCCGCCAGACCCAACCTAACCTCTCTCGTCAGCCCGCGGACCTCCTTGCGCGCGCGTCAGAAAGTTGTCCCGGACCCGAACCGGACTGTCGCTACCATTGTGTCCGGACCATCCCCTAACGTCTATAAAACATCTCCGATTTGTTATTTGGGCTCCCTAACTATTTTATTCGCGAAGGTCCGATTACGATCGTAGGGTCAAGGTAGTCCCTAACCTAATCCAATGCTATATATAGCAGGCAACCCTAGTTTTTAGGCATCCTGTCCCATCCTTCCTCCTTGCCGCCGCCGCACTCAAATCACACATCGGGATCCCTCCAGATCCCCTCGATCCACCCAACCAGCCAAGACAAATCCTCCCCGACCCTCTCCCTCGTTTTGCGGGCTTGACCAATCGATCGCCCGAGCCCCGTGCTCCTCCATCCCACCTCGTCGGTTGACGACCCGCACCATCGCCGGCGACCACGAGTCCAGCCCCGCGACCCTCCTCCAGTTACGCCTGCTGTCGTTCCCGGCGAGCAGTTCTGCCGGCGTCCACCAATAGGCCAGGTCGCCTCCCCTGCTTTCTCCCTTCTCCATCCTTCTCTCTTCTCTGATCTCTCTCTCTCTGACCAGGAGCCATGAAGGACCCCGACGCCATGCTCGCGCTCGATCTGCTCCAAGGCGTGCCGCTCCGCCAAGTTTCCTCGCCTGCATCTTCCCGAGAAGCGCCATGGCACCACCGTTCGGACCTCCATCGACCGCTGCCGTTTCGTCCGGTCACCTCCCTCGTCGACTCTGGACGCGCCCACGGATCAGGCCGTCTGCTGCCATCTCCGTGTCGTCCCCATCCCCGGCGTCGTTCACGCCCAAGTTCGCGCCACCGGGCCTCTCTGCCTCCCCTGCCCGAGCCCAGCGAGCCTCCAAGGCACCAGCCTCCCGTCTTCGTCCTTCGCCCCCGAGCTCCTCTTCTCGCGCGCAAGCTCCGCGACCCCGGCGGCCACTTTGTCCGCCTCGTCGCCGACAACCCCGTAGGTCGCCGTGCCTTGCCATCTCCGTCTCTCTCTTCTTCCTCTCCCTGTCCCCCCCCCCCCCGAATGTTCTGTCTTTTTCTTTTTCGTCAGACAATAGCCACATGGCCGCCCGTCAAGTTCGCGCCCCGGCCCCGATCTGTACCGGATCTCCTCTGCTCTGCCGCCTAGACGCCGTATCCGCCCCGTTCCGGCCGCTTCCCACCGACCCCGCCGCCAGGACACCCCCCTGTCGTCGTCGTCTCCACCGCCATGACGCTGCTGTTTCTGTTATTCAGAAATGAGAGCAGCAGCGTCTCGTTCATCCCGAGCGTTGACCGAGCCCGCAGCGCGTCGCTTCCGCGTGGCCTCGGGAGCGCCAAGTCCCGCAGCAGCCCGCAAGGCCCAGCCGGCCTGCCTTGGCCTCTCCCCCCGATCTGGGCTTGGCCCATGGTGAGGCCATCCCCAGCGCCTCATTTCCCCCTTCCACTGTTGGGCCAGCCTGCAGTTTTGGCCCGTGTCATATTTTTTTTAGTTCTGTGAATTTAGCATTTTCCAGTGATTTACCTGTTTTGCAGAAAAACCCTTATGTTCATGCATTTAATATCTCACAAACCGTGCATCGGATTAAAATGTTTTAAATATGTAAAATGCTTAGAATTTCATCTAGTTTCATAATATGCAACTTTCATCCATGTTAAAAATGTTTAAACTACTGTTTGCATTAATTTGCTTAAATGCCATGTTAAAATGATTTATTTCATAACTAAATAACCGTAGCTCGGAATTTAATAAACCTTATATGTAAATGGGGTAGAAAAATGCCAAGATTAACATGATGCACTTTATGTTCCTGTGTAATAACTCTAAAATATGTTTTAGGGCAGAACAATACCAAATCTAATATATGCTCATGAGGTTTTTCCGGACTTGTTGTTTGTTGTACCGGCCTCATTTAAAATTGCCTAAATAGTCAGTTTATTTGTGCTTCACCCTTGCCATGTTTATTTACATTTAATATTGTTGGGTTCATAACCGAGAGAGAACTAAATAATTAAATGTGGTGTTTTGCCAATATGCAACTCGCTGCATATTGAACTCCACTTAATTTGTAGAATTGTCCGTTGCACTTTGCCATGCCATGAGTCTTTAAAACGGACATGCATCATTCTTATTTGTGCATCATGCCACGTTCTTGTGATGGTTGTTTACTATGTTGTTTGTTTCTTTCCGGGTTGCTTGTCTCGTTAGCTTCGGTTTCGTTCCGGAGTTGTGAGGATTCGTTCGACTGCATCCGTTTGTCTTCTTCATGGACTCGTTCTTCTTCCTTGCGGGATCTCAGGCAAGATGACCATACCCTCGAAATCACTTCTATCTTTGCTTGCTAGTTGCTCGCTCTTTTGCTATGCCTATGCTGCGATACCTACCACTTGCTTATCATGCCTCCCATATTGTCAAACCAAGCCTCTAACCCACCGTGTCCTAGCAAACCGTTGTTTGGCTATGTTACCGCTTTGCTCAGCCCCTCTTATAGCGTTGTTAGTTGCAGGTGAAGATGAAGTTTGTTCCTTGTTGGAACATGGAGATATTGTTCCTTGTTGGAACATGTTTACTTGTTGGGATATCACAATATATCTTATTTAATTAATGCATCTATATACTTGGTAAAGGGTGGAAGGCTCGGCCTTATGCCTGGTGTTTTGTTCCACTCTTGCCGCCCTAGTTTCCGTCATATCGGTGTTATGTTCCCGGATTTTGCGTCCCTAACGCGGTCGGGTGATTTATGGGACCCCCTTGCAGTTCGCCTTGACTAAGACTTTTCCAGCAAGGCCCAACATTGGTTTTACCATTTGCCTACCACCTATCCTTTTCCCTTGGGTCGGCCAGCCCGAGGGTCATCTTTATTTAGCCCCCCGGGCCAGTGCTTCTCTAAGTGCTGGTTCGAACCGAGCCGCCTGCGGGGCCACCGCGGGGAAACTCGAGGCCTGGTTTTACTCGTAGCCTGTCTCATCCGGTGTTGCCCTGAGACCGAGATATGTGCAGCTCCTATCAGGATTGTCGGTGCATCGGGCGGCTTTGGTGGACTTGTTTTATTACTGTCGAAATGTCTTGTAGCCGGGATTCCGAGACTGATCGGGTCTTCCCGGGGAGAAGGAATATCCTTCGTTGATCGCGAGAGCTTATCATGGGCTAAGTTGGGACACCCCTGCAGGGTTTGAACTTTCGAAAGCCGTGCCCGCGGTTATGTGGCAGATGGGAATTTGTTAATGTCCGGTTGTAGAAAACCCGAAGTTGATCTTAATTAAAATACACCAACCGCGTGTGTAACCGTGATGGTCTCTTCTCGGTGGAGTCTGGGAAGTGAACACGGTGTTGGAGTTATGCTTGACGTAAGTAGTTTCAGGATCACTTCTTGATCATAGTTGTTCGACCATGCTTTTCCCTTCTCTTCTCGCTCTCATTTGCGTATGTTAGACACCAGATATGCTAGTCGCTTGCTGCAGCTCCACCTCACTACCCTGTCCTACCTTTAAGCTTAAATAGTCTTGATCTCGCGGGTGTGAGATTGCTGAGTCCCCGTGACTCACAGATACTTCCAAAACCAGTTTGCAGGTGCCGATGAAACCGTGCAGGTGATGCACCCGAGCTCAAGGAGGAGCTTGATGAAGATCTTGTTCATTGTGTTGTTTCATTTCAGTTGATCAGTAGTGGAGCCCAGTCGGGACGATCGGGGATCTGTGTAGCATTTGGGGTAGTCTTCTTTTATTTTGGTTCTGTAGTCGGACCTTGATTGTATCGGTATGATGTAATGCTTTACTCATGTATTGTGTGAAGTGGCGGTTGTAAGCCAACTATGTATCTCTTTCCCTTATTTATTACATGGGTTGTGTGAAGATTACCTCACTTGCGACATTGCTTTCAATGCGGTTATGCCTCTAAGTCGTGCTTCGACACGTGGGAGATATAACCGCATTGAGGGCGTTACAACTTATATCTTTCGGAGTAGTTTGTCGTTTGCTCTAGTGCTTCACTTATATCTTTTAGAGCATGGTGGTAGTTTTATTTTGAAGAAATAGATGAACTCTGATGCTTCACTTATATTATTTTGAGAGTCTTAAATAGCACGGTAATGTGCTTAATCCTAATATGCTAGTTATTCAAGAATAGAAAAAAATTTCTTATGAGTGTGTTGAATACTATGAGAAGTTTGATGATTGTTTTGAGATATGGAGGTGATAATATCAAAGTCGTGCTAGTAGAGTAATTGTGAATTTGAGAAGTGCTTGAGTTAAAGTTTGCAAGGCCCGTAGCATGCACGTATGGTAAACTTTATGTAACAAATTTGAAACATGAGGTGCTATTTGATTTTCCTCCTTATGAGTGGTGGTCGGGGACGAGCGATGGTCTTTTCCTACCAATCTATCCCCCTAGGAGCATGCGCGTAGTGCTTTGGTTTTTGATGGCTTGTAGATTTTTGCAATAACTATGTGAGTTCTTTATGACTAATGTTGAGTCCATGGATTATATGCACTCTCACCCATCCATCATTGCTAGCCTCTTCGGTACCGTGCATTGCCCTTTCTAACATTGGGAGTTGGTGCGAACTTCGCCGGTGCATCCAAACCCCGTGATATGATACGCTCTTTCACACATAAACCTCCTTATATCTTCCTAAAAACAACCACCATACCTACCTATTATGGCATTTCCATAGCCATTCCGAGATATATTGCCATGCAACTTTCCACCATACCGCTCTTCATGACACATTCATCATTGTCATATTGCTTAGCATGATCATGTAGTTTGACATAGTATTTGTGGCAAAGCCACCGTTCATAATTCTTTCATACATGTCACTCTTGATTCATTGCATATCCCGGTACACCGCCGGAGGCATTCATATAGAGTCATACTTTGTTCTAGTATGGAGTTGTAATCATTGAGTTGTAAATAAATAGAAGTGTGATCATCATCATTCAATAGAGCATTGTCCCAAAAAAAAGAGAAAGGCCAAAAAAAGAGAAGGCCCAAGAAAAGAGAAAAAATAAAAAAAAGAAAATAAAAAGGGGCAATTGCAAGACGGCCGCACTGCTACTCCCTCGCTCACCCTAGCTGGTTCTTTGTCCCGCGCGCTTCGCGCACCCATGGAGGCTCGAGCTATGCTCATCGCGGCAAACGAGCTCCTGCACTACCGTCCCGTCGACGACGTCTACGAAGAATGGCTCGACTGCGTCGCCGAGCTCGTCCGCGCCGCAGGGGGCTCTCCTGCGCCGTCCTTTCCGCTGCACTGCACCCCGCCCTACGCGGGCGATGAAGCTCCGGGGGCACCCCAGCCGCTTCCTCCTCAAGAAGGCTCCCTGGCGCCAAGGCGCGTGGCCCCTGGGCGGAACCCGCTCCGTCAGGTGCCAGCGCGGCAAGAGCAGAGCTGCCAAGAAGTCCCTCGCCCGCAAGAAGCTGCCCGGGCGCTCCTTGCTCCAGCACGTCGCGACCATGCTCCTGCTCCCGCACGTCAAGACCCCGCACTGCTCCTAGCTGCAGCGCATGGGGACCTGCAAGACCAAGCTCTCCGTCACCCAAGGCCTCCTGTGGCCACAACAGGCTACCGTGCCTTCACCACTGAGCTATGCAGTGTCGCGTGGCCCGACAAGTTCATGCCAGACCTGCCTCCTCGTTATGATGGCACGGCCGACCCTGCGGAGTTCCTCCAGCTCTATGAGCTGGGCATCGAAGCTGCCAACGGAGATGAGAAGGTCATGGCGAACTGGTTTCCCATGGCGCTCAAGGACGGGGCCCGCACCTGGCTCCTCAACCTGGCTCCAGGCACGATCTCTTCCTGGGACGAGATGCACACCTGCTTCATCGCCAACTTCCAAGGTACTCGCGACCGGCCACCCGCCGTGAGCGACATGCGCCGCATCAAGCAACAACCCAGAGAGACCCTGCAAAAGTACATCCAGCGCTTCAACAACGCACGCCTCAAGATTCCCAAGGTGACCGAGGAGGCCATCATCTCGGCCTTCTCCGACGGCATGCGCGAAGTCAAAATGAAGGAGGAGCTGGCGATGCATGAAGACCTGTGTACTTCCTTGGAGCTGTTCAACTTGGCAACCAAGTGCGCCAGGGCTGAGGAAGGGCGCCTCTCCCTCCTCGAGCTGCCTGTCGCAGACCCAGAAGAGAAGAAGTCCAAGGCCAAGGATGTGAAGCGCAAGGGGGCTGCCGTGCTCGCGGCAGAACCAGACACCAAGCGGGGCAGAGATCAGCCCAAGTCTTGCAAGGGCAGTCGGTACTGTGTGTACCACGACCTCCACACCCACAACACCAACGAATGTCAAGAGCTCCGAGCCGTGCGAGAAGGAAGGATCGGCCGTCGCCCGACCGCGGTGACCGGGGCTACGGTCGAGGAGGAGGAAGGAACGCAGGACGCTGGGAAGACCGTGGCCCGCGCCAAGGGTGGTGCGATCGACCTCGCGAGGACCGCTGGCAAGACCCGCCTCGCGAGGGAGACTGGAGGGATCAGCCTCGCGAGGATCGCCCACAAGGCAACGCAGGCCTCCCTCCGCTGCCGCCGCAGCCAAGGAGAAACGAGGACCGCCATCAGGACGAGAGGGTTAGGGGCTTCCAGGAGCCGCGTGCGATTGCCTGCATCCTGGGCGGGGCTCAAGCCCCAGCCTCTCAGCGCATCTTCAAGCAGTTCGCCCGCGAAGTGAATGCAGTCCTCCCCAAGCTCGAAGCCACGCGCCCTCTCAGGTGGTCGGCATGCGCCATCACATTCAGCTCAGCGGATCAGCTCAAGTGTGCGGCCACAGCCGGAGTCCTCCCGATTCTTTGTTCCCCAATCATCAGCAACATGGTGGTCACCAGGACCCTCATCGATGGCGGGGCAGGGCTCAACGTCCTGTCCGTGGAAACATTCAACAATCTCCAAGAGCCCTACAACCAGCTTCAGCCAACCAAGCCTTTCTCCGGAGTCACCGACGGCTCCACGGTCCCGATTGGGCAGGTCCGCCTCCCTGTCAGCTTCGGGGCACGCGACAACTACCGCACCGAGCTCATCGACTTCGACGTCGCTCACATTCGCCTGCCGTACAACGCCATCCTTGGGTACCCAGCGCTGGCCAAGTTCATGGCCGTAACTCACCACGGCTACAACGTCCTCAAGATGCCAGGAAGTTGCGGAGTCATCACGGTGCCTTTGAAGAGAAGGACGCGGTGTGTTCCCTGGAACGAGCCTTTAAGGCCGCATCACTGGAAGACCCGGATCGCGGAAGCAGGAGGCTTCCCGAGACCACCCCCAAGAAGAAGAAGACATCGTCCAGCCTGGTCCCTCAGGAGACAGGCCCCTCAGGGCCCGCCCTTGCCCAGGGGAACCTCCTTCCATCGCTTAGGAAAGCGCGCCCGGCGCCCTCCTCAGGCAGGGCTCGGGGGCTCTCCCCTGGAGGGCCACCGACCTGGCCAAGGTCACGAGGGAGGCGCTTGGGCACCACATGGAGGCGTGTTTCAAAGCACGTTTCCCTCAAGAAGGAGTAAGGCAAGGAGGGCCAAACCCTCAGGAGTTTGTCAGCAAGGCTATTCAGGAGCTACAGGAGTCAAGAGTCATGAGAGGCGGCCGCCGCCTACCAGCTGTGGCTCCCCATCCAGGCGAGGATGGTGGGCTGCGCGTCTGCATCGACATACCAGGGCTCAATCGAGTGCCTCTCTGGAGCGCCTCTGGCCCTCGCGAGTGGGGCGCTGTGAAGGTCCACCCCACAGCTACGTTCGCATGCCTTACGGCTTGCCGAACGCGGCTGTCACGTACCAGCGCCTCATGAGGGGCATCACGGAGGCTCAAGAAGCCAGGCATTCCGCAGCCTTGGCGGAGATGGAGATGGTCCGCGAGGAGCCACCAGCGCCTCCGAAGCCTCCCGAGGCCCCTGGGCCTGGGGGCTCGTGAGGATCGGCTTCCGCAGCCCATTGAGTCTGCTACACCAACACTCCTTCGTCCTCAACATCATCAGGTGACATCTTTCAAGTTTCATTTCCAGCTGGGAACGCCCCCCAGGGCTGCATTATTCCCAAGCCGCGTGGGTCCGTCCCTGTGGCATGTATCCCTTTTATTTCATGTTGTTAGCTTACTTTGTTGGGGGCGCCCCTCGGGCTGCATCATCCCCAAGTCGCTCGGGCCAGACCCAGCGGCATGTATCCCTTTTGCGTTTAGTTTCGGCTATGCGTTTGACCCACCATGCTTGATTATTTGATGCCGGTCCATGGTACCTCTTCTTCTCCATGCCGACCACTTGCACATTAAAGGGGGGTACCTGAGCATCGCGACTCAGGGCTCTTACTGGCTCTCTAGCCCTCACGCTCTGGACTTGTCCACGACATCGCGACCTGGCATACCAGCGACGGCTGAGACCAGCTCGAGGGCCGGGACCCGAGGACGTAGAGTGCCGGCATCTAACCAAATTTGCAGGAACACATCACAAGATAAGGCCTAGTGCCAGGCGCAACCCGCTTAGAGGTAGGGCCCCGTGAGTCCCGCGCTGGCTCGCAGGTGCCCAGATACACCTCGCCAGGTCCTACCGTGCCAGCCACGTGTCAGGGCGGGGCTGTACACGCCCCGGGGGCTCCTCCCGGAGGGGAGCCCCCTCCCACGTACCAGTGGAAGCACCATGCTCCGCGCTGGCTGACGACACTGCCGAGGAGCGGCTATGCCCGTACACATACGGAAGCGCTATGCTCCGCGCTGGTGATAAACAACTGAGGGTGGCCCCCGGGCCGCATCAACCTCAGGGATCCCAGAGCTCAGTGTCTAGCCTCATCGTAACGCCTCCCCTCGGGAGTGCCGCGCGAGGGGGCTGGGCACGGGGGCTGCGCCTGGGTCACGCCCAGACGCACGCCACCCAGCCAGGCCCCCCCAGGCCTGGTTCATCGTGCGTCTCTCCCCGAGCGGAGCCAAGGTACGAAGGCCGTTTGAGCGTCAAGGGGGACTCCTGAGCATCGCGACTCAGGAGCCTAACTGGTCACGTAGCCAATCACTCCTTAGTTCCGAAAGTCTAACGGCGGTTGAGGTATGCGCGGGGTCGGGCTCTGCAGACGTAGAACGGTAGATCCACCCACATCTCACCTCCCTACTTGCTGTTCGTGCGCCAAGGGGGACTCCTGAGCATCGCGACTCAGGAGCCTAACTTGTGACGTAGCCCCTCACTCCTTGGTCCCGTCCTGGTTTTCGGTCGGGGCTAACGGCAGCTGAGGTACGCGTGGGGCCGGGCTCTGCCGGCGTAGAACATAAGCAAGTAGGAAGGAAAAGCGTAAATTTCAAGGAATTCAAAAGACAACCTACTTCACTCCCGTCCGCGCGAACCGCTTGCATGTTAAAGGGGCGGTGCCTGAGCATCGCGACTCAGGGCTCCTACTGGCTCTCCAGCCCTCAGCCTCTGGCATTGTCCACGGCATCGCGACCTGGCATACCAGCGACGGCTGAGTCTCGCTCGAGGGCCTGGACCCGAGGACGTAGAGTAGAAAGTGGAGCAAAGGCAAGAGGGGAGCGCCATCTTAAATTTCAAGGAGTTCAAAAGCAAATATTACAGTCCACACTATCATCTCAATGCCAAACGAAAGTTTAAACGCCTCCCCGAGGCATGATACATGTGCAGGAATTGAAAGCAGGACAGGAGCCACAACGGAGTCACTTGTTGGCGGTGGAGCAGAGCGGAGTGGGTTCGCCTCATGGAGCAGCAGGGTCAGCAGCGCCTCGCTTCGGCTTGGTGCTGAAGGCCCGGAACTTCCCCAGCAGAGCCTCCGCGCGACCCTTCACGGCCTCGGCAGCGACAGCGGCACGCTTGCCGCTTGCAGGCTCCAGCAGGCTGTCGAGGTCGACGCTGGGGTCGCGAAGGTAGATGTGGGTGAAGACCCGCGTCAGCGCTGCAGAAGACAGGACACGCGCCTTGGCCTCGGCAGTCGGGCCAAGGCCAAGGGCGACATCTTCAAGAGCGCGAACCAGGAAGGGAAGCAGCTTGGCGGGGCCGTCCTCGGCGCCAGCCAGCGGGCTATCCAGGCCACTGTCATAAAGCGTCTTCAGCGAGGAACGAGCCTTCTCCTCCATCTTCGCGAAGGCCACGCGGTCCTCGGCAAGGACCTGGGCCTTGTCATCCAGCTCGACCTTCCTCGCCCCCAACTCCTGCTCCAGCGCGCCTAGGTGGTCACGGCGCTTCCTGAGCTTGGCCTCCAGGACCTTGACGGCCGCCTCGTGAGCCTTCACACCTTCTTCCTGCTCTTGGCGAAGGCGGGCCTCTTTCGCGAGCTGGTCCCACAGGCCTTGCAGCTCGTCCTCCAGCACCTTGCAGCGACCACGGACGTCGGCACCTCCCCCAGGGCTGCGTCGCGAGCAGCCTTCGCCGCAAGGATGACCTGCCTCTCTTCGTCGCAAGCCGTCGAGGCCTGGACCAGCGCCGCTCGAATCGAAGCGTCGGAGCGAATCCATCCTGAAGCCAGCTCTAAGCGCCCAGCCACCAAGCGAGGGTCGGCACAAAGAAGATCTTGCCGTAGCCGGTCCAGCTCAGCAGCAACATGATCCAGAACGGCAGGAGGAGTCGGAGAGACAGCAGTCGATGGAGTAGGAGGATAAGGCGGCGCCATGACCACAGCATCCTGAGGCGGAGCCTGCTGCACCCCAACGGCTGTGGTGGCGGCAGCAGGCAAAGGCACCTCGGGAGTTGCTTGGGCCATGGGGGCTGAGCTCGCCCCAGCCGGCTCAGCCAGGCCTCGCGAGGACGACCGGGCAGGAGAGGCCCATGCGTCGTGGTCACCTTCCTTCGCGGGCAGAGGTGCTGCCCCGGATGGAACCTCAGGAGCTCCCTTTGGCTTCTTTGCTGCGGGTGCCAGCCTATCCAAGAGATGCGGACGTCAAGCCTCAGCAGCAGAACAAGAAATAAAGACAAGAGTCAAGCGCTTACGGGTCGTCGCCAGTGAGCTCAAGCTGCCTCCGGCCAAATTTGAAGCCCGAAAGCCGGCTGGAAGGGTCAACCTTGGGAAGCCCGTGAGCAGAAGGCGCGTCTATGGTCCGCCTCGGGGCCGGGGCAGACTCGCGGGAGATCATCCCAGTCCTGTCCTTCTTCGGGATCGGGGGCGAGCTCCCGCCGCCCTGCTCGTCATCATCCTCGTCATCATCACTCAGAGAGAGGCAGAGAACGCGGGACCTATGCCGGGAGAGGGGAGCCCTCGACTCTCCGTCGGTCGCCTTGGAGTCAGGCCCTTTCTCCCGCTCCCCTCCTTCCTCCTCTTCGCTGGAGCCGTCGGAGGACACGTCCACCGGTTCCTCGGGAGCTTCCGTGGGCACGGGCACGTCCCCGTTGAAGACGGGCATGGACTCCACTACCTGCTCCCTGTCGTCGCGGAGGAACAAGGGCGTAGGAGCGCCCTCCAACCTCGCCACAACGCCCCCGACCAGATATTGGAGGATCGCAGCCAGATCTTCGTCGGCCAAGCCGCGGGGCTCGGATGGGGCCTCCACATCAGAAATGAGTACTGCCGAAGCGGAGCCAGCTGGTGCTCCAGGAATTCCCTCAGCAGCGACGCGCCGGTCAGCTTTGCCGCCGCCATGTTGGCCGGCCTCAGATCCGCGTCCATCTTCTCCAACACCAGCTTCGCGCGGGGGTCCATGAGCTCCGCTCGACCCCAATCGTTGGAGCTCGTGGGTTGCTCCATGGGCAAGATTAGCCGAGGGTGGATGCGCCCAGCATCTGCCAAGACCCACTTGCTCCTGAAGCCCTCAATCCTTTTCCCGGGGCTCGAAATGGCAATGGCGCCACCGTACGCGACGAAGCTGGCGCACGCGGAAGCAGGACCGCGAGTGGTCCGGAGATAGAAGTAGTGCCGCAGAAAGGCCATCGAGGGTTGCACCCCTACGTGAGCCTCGCAGTAATAGGCGAAGATTTCCAGGAGAAGGACGAAGTTGGGGTGGAGATGCAGAGCCTGTAGCTTATAATGGCGGAGGACAGAGAAGAAGAACTCAGCGAAGGGAGGCACCAGGCCAGCAGCAATGGCGCTTACAAAGAGCGGATAGAAGGTGCTCCCTTGGCCCACAGGGGTGGCGGAGCCGTCCTTGAAAACCTTCGCCCCGTCGACGCCCTGCGCCACCGCCATCCAGCGCAACCGGGCGAGGCTCGACTCCGACACGTTCGGCGACTCCAGGGCAGACGAGTACCAAGCTCCGACCGGGGACTGACGAGGCGCCATGGCTTCCTAGGTCACGCGGTCAGAGTAGATCTGGAAATTTTGGAGGAAGGAAGGAGAGGCGCAAGAAAGGAGATCTGAGCAGCAACCGGAGAAAGCGAAAAAAGCAAAGCCTGGGCAGATGCCGCTCCTTTATCAACTCGCGCGGTTGCGGAGACGCCCACGTCCAATCAACCGCCACGCGGCGCCCAAGGCCGCAGGCTGTTAGGGCCCGTGGCGCTTCGCCCTTGCCCTTTCGCCTCTCTGCATGGCCAAGTCCGAGCGCGCCTTGGGCCCGGGGGCTACTGTCGGTGTTCTGGGAATGGGGGTCCCCAGACTTGCCTACCTGCGGCCTGCGGCGTGGCTCAAAAGGGTCCCAGCACAGCCCATCTTCATCAACACAGACCCAAGACCCTCGCGAGGGGCCAAGCCTCCCGGGGCGGACATCATGGAGCTTCCTCAGGCACGGCCTCATCAGGCTGGCTCGCGAGGAGGCGGAGAGATCAAGGCGGGGTACCTCACGAGGTGCCCGTGATGCAAGCCATGACGACCAAGGGCGCCAAGCGGGCGCCAACCCGCGCAGTGTCCTCCTTTCCTCTTTGGTGCAAAGGGAGCAAGCGCAGGCGAGAGCATCAAGCAAAGGCACCCGTTTCGGTGCAACGAGACCAAGACCAGCCCAACGACAGGGAGGAAGTCATTGTGGAGCCCAAGCCAGTGTCACCACCAGAGCCTTTGGCAGGCGAAGACCAACTTTAGTCAGGATAAGTGTACCAGATGTTCCCCTTCCAAATGACCAATTGTTGGCGCCCTTCCCGCTCAATATTTGGGAAAAGGCCCAGGGCCTTTGCCTATAAATAGGACTAGCCACCCCCAGGGTAAAGGAAAGAAGCAAGAAACAAGATCGGAGGGAGAGAGAAAGAGGGAAGGGTGACTGAACTCCTCCTAGCAGTTCATCGCCCCAGCCAAGAACAGACCCTCGCGAGGCTATTCTTCCTTGTATTGCTCATCATCATCGGCCCAAGAGGCAATCCACCACACCACAAACTGGAGTAGGGTATTACACCACAATGGTGGCCCAAACCAGTATAAACCCTGTGTCTCTTGTGATGTTCTTTCCATAGCTTAGATCTTTGCGAGGCGGTGTGGTACAGGTAGGTAGGAGGCGAAATCTCCGCGTGCACCCCAGTGTTCGAACCTCAAGGGTCTGCCGGAACCTGAAATTCGATAGGGACCCTGTTCCGGCACCCTGCCGAAGGGGGCGGGACCTTCACCGGTGGCCATCTTCATCATCCCCCCGCTCTCCATGACGAGGAGGGAGTAGTTCACCCTCGGGCCTGAGGGTATATACCAGTAGCTATGTGTTTGATCTCTCTCTCTCGTGTTCTTGATTTGGCACGATCTTGATGTATCGCGGGCTTTGCTATTATAGTTGGATCTTATTTTTCTTCTCCCCCTCTTCTCTCTTTGTAATGGATTGAGTTTCCCATTTGAAGTAATTTTATCGGATTGAGTCTTTAAAGACTTGAGAACACTTGATGTATGTCTTGCCGTGCGTATCTGTGGTGACAATGGGATATCACGTGCCACTTGATGTATGTTTTGGTGACCAACTTGCGGGTTCCGCCCATGAACCTATGCATAGGGGTTGGCACACTTTTTCGTCATGATTCTCCGGTAGAAACTTTCGGGCACTCTTTGAGGTTCTATGTGTTGGTTTGAATAGATGAATTGAGATTGTCTAATGCATATCGTATAATCATACCCACGGATACTTGAGGTGACATTGGAGTATCTAGGTGACATTAGGGTTTTGGTTGATTTGTCTCTTAAGGTGTTATTCTAGTATGAACTCTAGGGATGTTTTTTACACTTATAGGGATAGCCCAATGGATTGATTGGAAAGAATAACTTTGAGGTGGTTTCGTACCCTACCATAATCTCTTCGTTTGTTCTCCGCTATTAGTGTATTTGGAGTGACTCTTTGTTGCAGGTTGAGGGATAGTTATGTGATCCAATTATGTTATCATTGTTGAGAGGACTTAAACTAGTGAAAGTATGAACCCAAGGCCTTGTTTCCTAGCATTGCAATACCGTTTACGCTCACTTTTACCACTTGTTACCTTGCTGTTTTTATATTTTCAGTTTACAAAAACCTATATTTACCATCCATATTGCACTTGTATCACCATTTCTTCGCCGAACTAGTGCACCTATACAATTTACCATTGTATTGGGTGTGTTGGGGACACAAGAGACTCTTTGTTATTTGGTTGCAGGGTTGCTTGAGAGAGACCATCTTCATCCTACTCCTCCCATGGATTGACAAACCTTAGGTCATCCACTTGAGGGAAATTTGCTACTGTCCTACAAACCTGTGCACTTGCACGCCCAACAACGTCTACAAGAAGAAGGTTGTGTAGTAGACATCACGGTGGAAAAGTGGTTTCATTGCTCTCCCAGATGGTTTCAGGGTATAAGAGTATATATAGGTGAAAGAAGTAGGTCGGTGGAGCTACGAGGGGCCCACAAGGGTGGGGGGCGCGCCTACCCCCCATGGACGCGCCCTCCTGCCTCGTGGCCGCCTCGTTGCTTCCTTGAGTTCCACTCCAAGTCTCATGTATTGCATCTATTCCAAAACAAATCCTCGCGAAGGTTTCGTTCCGTTTGGATTCCGTTTGATATTCCTTTTCTACGAAACACTGAAATAGGCAAAAAAAAACAACAATTTGCACTGGTCCTTCGGTTAATAGGTTAGTCCCAAAAATAATATAAAAAGTTATATTAAAGCCCATTAAACATCCAAAACAGATAATATAATAGCATGGAACAATAAAAAATTATAGATACGTTGGAGACGTATCAAGCATCCCCAAGCTTAATTCCTGCTCGTCCTCGAGTAGGTAAATGATAAAAACAGATTTTTTTGATGTGGAATGCTACCTAACATATAGTTCAATGTAACTTTCTTTATTGTGGCATGAATATTCAGATCCAAAAGATTCAAGACAAAAGTTTAATATTGACATAAGAATAATAATACTTCAAGCATACTAACTAAGCAATTATGTCTTATCAAAATAACATAGCCAAAGAAAGCTCATCCCTACAAAATCATATAGTTTGTCCATGCTTCATTTTTGTGTCACAAAAATGTTCTCATCATGCACAACCCCGATGACAAGCCAAGTAATTGTTTCATACTTTAGTATTCTCAAACTTTTTCAACTTTCACGCAATACATGAGCGTGAGCCATGGACATAGCACTATGGGTGGAATAGAATATAATGATGGGTGTTGTGTGGAGAAGACAAAAAGGGAGAAAGTCTCACATTGACGCGGCTAATCAATGGGCTATGTAGATTCCCATCAATTGATGTCAATGCAAGGAGTAGGGATTGCCATGCAACGGATGCACTAGAGCTATAAATGTATGAAAGCTCAAGAAAAGAAACTAAGTGGGTGTGCATCCAACTTGCTTGCTCACGAAGACCTAGGGCATTTGAGGAAGCCCATTGTTGGAATATACAAGCCAAGTTCTATAATGAAAAATTCCCACTAGTATATATGAAAGTGACAAAATAAGAGACTCTCTATCATGAAGATCATGGTGCTACTTTGAAGCACAAGTGTGGAAAAAGGATAGTAGCATTGTCCCTTTTTCTTTTCTTTTCTCTTTTTTTTATTTGGCCTTCCTTTTTTTATATTTGGCCTTTCTTTTCTTTTCTTTAATTTTTTTGGAGACAATGATGTAATAATGATGATCATCACACTTCTATTTATTTACAACTCAAAGATTACAACTCGATACTAGAACATATTATGACTCTATATGAATGCCTTCGGCGGTGTACTGGGATGGGCAATGAAACAAGAGTGACATGTATGAAAAATTATGCATGGTGGCCTTGACACAAATACGATGTCAACTACATGATCATGCAAGGCAATATGACAATGATGAAGCGTGTCATAATAAGCGAAACGGTGGAAAGTTGCATGGCAATATATCTCGGAATGGCTATGGAAATGCCATAATAGGTAGGTATGGTGGATGTTTTGAGGAAGATATAAGGAGCCTTATTTGTGATAGAGCGTATCATATCACGGGGTTTGGATGCACCGGCGAATTTTGCACCAACTCTCAAGGTGAGAAAGGGCAATGCATGATACCGAAGAGGCTAGCAATGATGGAAGGGTGACGGTGCAGATAATCCATGGACTCAACATTAGTCATAAAGAACTCACATACTTATTGCAAAAATCTACAAGTCATCGAAACCAAGCACTACACGCATGCTCCTAGGGGGATAGATTGGTAGGAAAAGACCATCGCTCGTCCCCGACCGCCACTCATAAGGAAAGCAATCAAAGAACACCTCATGCTTCAATTTTTTCACACAAAGTTTAACATACGTGCATGCTATGACTCTTGCAAACTTAACATAAGTATTTCTCAATTCCACAATTAGTCAACTAGCACGACTCTAATATTACCATCTTCATATCTCAAAACAATCATCAAGTATCCAACTTCTCATAGTATTCAATGCACTCTATATGAAAGTTTTTATTATACCCATCTTGGATGCCTATCATATTAGGACAAGTTTTATAACCAAAGAAAATTATCATGCTGTTCTAAAATACTCTCAAAATAATATAAGTGAAGCATGAGAGATCAATTATTTATATAAAATAAAACCACCACCGTGCTCTAAAAAGATATAGGTGAAGCACTCGAGCAAAATTAACTAGCTCAAAAGATATAAGTGAAGCACATAGAGTATTCTAATAAATTCGGATACATGTGTGTCTCTCCAAAAGGTGTGTACAGCAAGGATAATTGTGTTAAACTAAAAAGCAAAGAATCAAATCATACAAGACGCTCCAAGCAAAACACATATGATGTGGTGAATAAAAATATAGCCTCAAGTAAAGTTACCGATAGACGAAGACAAAAGAGGGGATGCCTTCCGGGGCATCCCCAAGATTAGGCTTTTGGTTATCCTTGAATTTTACCTTGGGGTGCCTTGGGAATCCCCAAGCTTAGGCTCTCGCCACTCCTTGTTCCAAAATCCATCAAATCTTTACCCAAAAACTTGAAAACTTCACAACACAAAACTTAGACAGAAAATCTCATGAGCTCCGTTAGTGTAAGAAAACAAATCACCACTTTAAGGTACTGCAATTAACTCATTCTTTATTTATATTGGTGTTAAAAATACTGTATTCCAACTTCTCTATGGTTCATACCCCTGATACTAGCCATAGATTCATCAAAATAAGCAAACAACACACGACAAACAGAATCTGTCAAAAACAGAACAGTCTATAGTAATCTGTATCAAACTTATACTTCTGCAACTCTAAAAATTCTGAAATAAATCGGTGGACGTGAGGAATTTGTCTAATAATCATATGCAAAAAGAATAAACCTAAAATCACTCTCCAGTAAAAAAACTGCAGCTAATCTCGTGAGCGCTAAAGTTTTGTTTTTTACAGCATTATCGCAAAGACTTCACCCAAGTCTTCCCAAAGGTTCTACTTGGCACAAACACTAATTAAAACATAAAACCACATCTTAACAGAAGCTAGATGAATTATTTATTACTAAACTGAAACAAAAAGGAAGAAAAAAATTAGGTTTCCTCCCAACAAGCGCTATCGTTTAACGCCCCTAGCTAGGCATTGATAAATTCAATGATGCTCACATGAAAGACAAGAATTGAAGCACAAAGAGAGCATCATAATACACGTGACAAACACCTCTAAGTCTAACATACTTCCTACGCATAGGCATCTTATAGGCAAACAAATTATCTAGGTAAGCAAAAACTAGCATATGCAAGGAAGCGGAAAGAAACAATAGCAATCTCAACATAACAAGAGGTAATTTAGTAACATGAAAATTTCTACAACCATATTTTCCTCTCTCATAATAATTACATGTAGCATCATAATAAAATTAAACAATATAGCTATCACAAAACATATTCATAACACAATCGACATGTATGCAAAGTTGACACTCTTCCAAAATAGTGGGGTTAACATTAACTAAAGTCATAACCTCTCCAAGCCCACTTTTATCAAAAACTTCATAAGATTGAACATTCTCCAAATATGTGAGATCTAAAGTTGACACTCTTCCAAACCCACTTTCAATACTATTGCAAACATTATTATCAATCTCATATTCCTCATGGGGCTAAAATAAATTTTCAAGATCATAAGAAGAATCACCCCAATCATGATCATTGCAACAAATATTAGTCATAGCAGAACTAGCATCCCCAAGCTTGAGGTTTTGCATATCATTAACACAATTGACATTAAGAGAATTTATAATGACATCATTGCAATCATGCTTTTCATCGAAGGAACTATCAAGTATGGGTGCAATAGCAACGATCTCATGTTTACCATAAGGAACTATAGCAAATTCATCTTCATAAATATTGGCATCATGGCCACAAGAATAGCAAGCATCATGTTCATCAAGGGATATTTCAATCAAATCATCGGAATCATAATTATCTATAGATTCATGCATATCATTATTTTCTTCCAAAGCAACGGTCATTCTTTCAATAAATTCTTTGACATAGACATTATGAGCATAGTTTTCATAGCAATATTTAAGTATGTCAAAATTTTCAGATTCATAGAGAGTAATATCATACTTTCAATTTGTTCGATATCGTAGTAACTATAAACACCCTTTACATAAGAAGATTAGATTTCATTATCATTAAACTCACATAGGTAGGGGGTGTATGTTTTAGGGTTCTTAGAGCAACAAGTAAAATCATAAATTTCACAAAGATTCCAAGCATAACACAGCAATCGGTTTATTTGATCCCACAAGAGTCTCCCTTTTTCAGACAAACGGTGACACCCAAAATGAGCATGCTCATCTAAAGATTTCCCATCAACTAGGCTAGTTGGGGTTTCAGCACGAGCGCATAAGGATCGAAGATGATCCAAGTAGAACACTTTAAGTGGATCCATATCAATAGATTTTTAGCAAGCAAAGAAGCAAGCAAATAGAAGGCACATGGAAACACAAACAATCATACATACCGGAAGAAGGCGAAGAAAAAGCAAAGGTTTTCGAAAATCGTTTTAGAAGTGGGGGAGAGGAAAACGAGAGGCGAATGGCAAATAATGTAATGCGAGGGAGAAGAGTTTGTGATGGGTACTTGGTATGTCTTGACTTGGCGTAGATATCCCTGGCAACGGCACCAGAAATTTTTCTTGCTACCTCTTGAGCATGCATTGGTTTTCCCTTGAAGACGAAAGGGTGATGCAGCAAAGTAGCATAATTATTTCCCTCAGTTTTTGAGAACCAAGGTATCAATACAGTAGGAGACTACATGCAAATCGCCTAGTACCTGCACAAACAATCAAGAACCTTGCAACCAACGCGATAAAGGGGTTGTCAATCCCTTCACGGGCACTTGCAAAAGTGAGATCTGATAAAGATAATAAGATAAATATTTTTGGTATTTTTGTTGTATAGATTGAAAAGTAAAGATTGCAAAATAAACGGCGACAGAAATTGGCAAGTTGACGGAAAACTAGTACGATATAAAATAGATCTGAGGGCCATAGGTTTCACTAGTGGCTTCTCTCAAGATAGCAAATATTACGGTGGGTGAACAAATTACTGTTGAGCAATTGATAGAAAAGTGCATAATTATGATAATATCTAGGCATGATCATGAATATAGGCATCACGTCCGTGACAAGTAGACCAAAATGATTCTGCATCTACTACTATTACTCCACACATCGACCGCTATCCGGCATGCATCTAGAGTATTAAGTTCATAAGAACAGAGTAACGCATTAGGCAAGATGACATGATGTAGAGGGATAAACTCAAGCAATATGATATAAACCCCATCTTTTTATCCTCGATGGCAACAATACATTACGTGTCGGTTGTCGGATTTCGTGTTCCGGCAAAACCCTTGAGGTTCGAACACTGGGGTGTGCACGAAGTTCTCCCCCTACCTAATCACGCCCTCAACCTCGTCGTGCTCTCAAAGGATAGGTCGACGAACTCACAACACAAGAGACACAAGACTTATACTGGTTCGGGCCACCATTGTGGTGTAATACCCTACTCCAGTGTGGTGTGGTGGATTGCCTCTCGGGCTGAGGATGAACAGTACAAGGGGAAGACCAACCTCCTGAGGTGAGGTGTTCTTGTGCTTGGTGGGTGTGAGGATGGAGTGGATCCAGTCCAAGATGAGGTCCGTTCTACTTTGGTGGCTAGTCCTATTTATAGAGGCCCTGGTCCTCTCCCCAAATATTGAGCGGGAAGGGAGCCAACAATGGCCAATTTGAAAGGGGAAAGCTAGTACAAGCTATCCTGACTAAAGGTGGTCTTGACCTGCCACAAGCTCTGGTGGTGACGCTGTCTTGGGCTCCACGGTGATCTCCATCCTGCCGTCTTGCTGGTCTTGGTCTCATTGCACCGATAAGGAAACCTTTGACTGATGCCTCGGTACTCATTGCCTGCGCCCGCCTCCTTAGCACCGAAGAGGAAGCGAGGACACTGTGCATGCCGGCGCCCGCCTGGCCTTGGTCGTCATGGCTTACGTCATTGAACTTCACGAGGTTTGCCTTGCCTTGGTCTCTCCGCCCCTCGCGAGCCAGCCTGATGAGGCCACTCCCGAGGAGGTCTTGTGTCGTCTGCCTCGCGAGGCTTGGCCCCTCACGAGGGTCTTGAGCGCTTGCTGGTGAAGACGGGCCGTACTGGGCTACGAGTGGAGCCACGCCGTGGGCCGTAGGCAGGCAAGTCTGGGGACCCCCGTTCCCAGAACGCCGACAGTAGCCCCCAGGCCCAAGGCGCGCTCGGACTTGGCTTTGAGGCGAAGCCAAAGGGCAAGTGCAGAGTGCTGCAGGCGCCAATAGCCTGCGGCCTTGGTCAACGCATGGCGATTGATTGGATGTGGGCGTCTCCGCTTCCCCATGCTGCCTCCGCAACTGCCCGCCTGACAAAAGGCTGGCGCGGGCTACGCTTGCCTTCATTGCTTTCTTCCGCCTTGCTCCAGATCCCCTTTCTCGCCCCTTGCATCCGAAATCTCCAGATCTGCTCTCATCCCCTTCCACATCATCTACCAATGGCGCCCCGGAAAGTCAAGGTTTCTTAGCCGCCCGCCTGGTACGAGCCGGCTTGGATGCGCCCAACGTCTCGGAGAAGAGCCTCGTCGACACGCACCTCCTGACAGCGGGGGAGAGCAACGATAGGGGGAAGACCGAGATCCGGGCCGGCTCTGCCATGCTAGAGCCCGAGGGAAGCACCTTCTTCCCCTTCTTCATGAGCAGCATCGTCGCGGGACTGGTTCCCCCCTTCTCCGACTTCTTCTATGAGGTCCTTGGCCATTACGGGTTGTAGGCACTGCATCTCCATCCCAACTCTGTCCTCCTTCTGTCGATCTTTGCCTTCTACTGCGAAGCGTACGTCGGCGTGATGCCGTCCGTGGCTCTACTGCGCCACTTCTTCTTCCTTCGCATCAACGATGGCCATACCTCCGGGTGCGCCAACTTCATCATGGCCGGCAAGGCCAACTCGATCTCGAAGGCTGCGAAGAAGGCTGACGGCTTCAAGAGCAAGTGGGTCATGATAGACGCCAAGTGCGTCCACCCATGCTTGGTGCTGCCAATGGAGATGCCCCAGCCCGACAAGGGGTGGTCTCGCGCGAAGCTTACTGATGACTGGGCGACGTCAGTGCTGGAGAAGATGACTGCCAACCTGAAGCCGGCAAACGCGAAGGCGGCGAAGGTGACAGGGGCCATGCTCCTGAGGGAATTCCTGATGTTGCGCGTGGCCCCGCTTCAGGCATGTACACGCCCCTTATGGAGGCTTAGGGGCAAAGAGGACAAACTTCGCTTGAACTTAGAGGCCTTGCCTGACGAAGAGCTGGTTGTGGCTCTCCGCCTCCTGGTCGGGGACGACCAGGAATATCCGCCGAGCGCCTTCGTTCCCTTGTTCCGCCGCAAGGACGGGGCGCAGGTTGTGGCTGCCATGCCAACCTTTGATGCGCAGGCTGGTGCCGCGAGCGCCTCCTGCTGTCCCGGCTGCGACGGCGCCGGTGGATGTTGAGGGAGTCCTGGATTAGGGGGTGTCCGGATGGCCGGACTATACCTTCAGCCGGACTCCTAGACTATGAAGATACAAGATTGAAGACTTCGTCCCGTGTCCGGAAGGGACTTTCCTTGGCGTGGAAGGCAAGCTTGGCGATGCGGATATTTAGATCTCCTACCATTTTAACCGACTTTGTGTAACCCTAATCCTCTCCGGTGTCTATATAAACCGGAGGGCTTTGGTCCGTAGGACAACATACAACAATCATACCATAGGCTAGCTTCTAGGGTTTAGCCTCCTTGATCTCGTGGTAGATCTACTCTTGTATTACCCATATCATCAATATTAATCAAGTAGGACGTAGGGTTTTACCTCCATCAAGAGGGCCCGAACCTGGGTAAAACTTCGTGTCCCTTGTCTCCTGTTACCATCCGCCTAGACGCACAGTTCGGGACCTCCTACCCGAGATCCGCCGGTTTTGACACCGACATTGGTGCTTTCATTGAGAGTTCCTCTGTGTCGTCGCTTTTAGGCCCAATGGATCCTCCGATCATCAATAATGATGCAGTCCAGGGTGAGACTTTTCTCCCCGGACAGATCTTCGTCTTCGGCAGCTTCACACTGCGGGCCATTTGGCTTGGCCATCTGGAGCAGATCGAAAGCTATGCCCCTAGCCATCAGGTCAGATTCGAAAGTTTAAACTACATGGCTGACATCCGCGGGGACTTGATCTTCGATGGATTCGAGCCACAGCCGAGTGCGCCGCACCATCGCGATGGGCATGATCTAGCTCTGCCGCCGAACAGTGCCCTGGAGGCCGCACACGCATCGGTTCTGACCCTGGATTCGGAACCAACTGCGCCAATCGAGGATGGGTGGTTGGACGCCGCCTCAGGGGCTGCGATCCCAATGGCGATCGAGCCGGACAGCAGCCCCGCACTCCGCAAGGCCCGTGACTCCGAGTGGTCGGACTCGGACTCCGAGCCCTCCACGCCTCCACCAATTGAATTCAATTGGGCGCCGATCATGGAGTTCACCGCCGCGGACATCTTCCAGCACTCGCCCTTTGGCGATATTCTGAAGTCATTAAAGTCTCTCTCCTTATCAAGAGAGCCTTGGCCGGACTGCGGTCAGCAAGGTTGGGATACTGCGGTCAGCAAGGTTAGGCAAACAGTCCGAAGAGCGCGGCAGTCAATGCCGGATTCAAAAGCTCGCGTCAGAATCAGAAAAAGCAGCCCCTCAAAGATAATAGGGACGATCTGTCCAACTTAAACACAATCTTAGACAAGATATGTCAGATACACAGTACTCCTGGGAAGCCTGCAAACCATACCCTCAGAGACTGCTCGGTTTTTAAGCAATCCGGCAGACTCAACGCCGAACACAAGGGGCTCGACACACCAAGCGAAGACGACGACGAACCCCAAAAGCGGAGCACCAGGAAACAAAAGAATTTTCCACAAGAAGTAAAAACAGTAAACTTACTTCACATAACAAAACGTGTGGCGCCCATAAAGGTACGCGCCATACGGCCTATCCCAAAGGAGTCCCGCCACTGGTTGTCAAAACCAATCATCTTCGATCATCGGGATTACTCTAGAAGTATCAGGAGTGCAGGCTGGACTGCCTTGGTACTCGATCCAATAATTGGCAGACTCCAGTTTACAAATGTCCTAATGGACGGCGACAGCGGTCTAAACCTGATATATCAGGACACAATCCGCCACATGGGGATAGACCCAACAAGAATTCGCCACAGCAAAACCTCCTTTCAAGGGGTAACGCCAGGTCCGGATACCCATTGCATGGGTTTTTTCCGACTTGAAGTCATATCCGGCTTCCCCGATAACTTCTGCCATGAAAAGCTAACTTTCCACATCGTCCCATTCTCAAGTCGCTATCAAGCACTGCTGGGACGCGAAGCTTTTGCCCGCTTTAACGCAATACCGCATTACGCATCTCTTACGCTCAAGATGCCTGGTCCACGAGGCATCATCTCACTAAAGGGAAACATCAAACGCGCCCCCCATGCGGAGGATCATGCGGTTGCCTTAACAACCCCACAATAATATGGCTTCATCAGCCAAAAACACCCAAACGGGTCGTTAAGACCACGGACACGGCTGGACGAGTCCGGCGTAAACATATCATTAATAAATGCTTAATAACCATATACCCCTGTGCTAGGGGCTCCGCGCATGTACAATATGAGACAATCAAGCTCAATTTTACCCATTTCAATCTATACTTTGCTTATTTAGTATAACTTCTGTTCGGCACGACCCCTTTTTTTCCTTTCAACTAAGTTCCTCTCTTTTACAGATGAACATCGTGCTCCGCCCGTCCAGGATATGGCACAACGGAGACACAGGCACAGACGTGCAACAGGGACCCGTTCCAAGGATTCTTTTCAGATTAAGACCTGCGTAAACCTTTTTTACTGTCTCTTGTTGATACACATCCTCCGGTTTTTCTTTATAATCAAGGAGGGGACTGGCGTCTTGGCATGTGGCCACGTCAGGAATTTTGCGCGTACCTGGACACTAGGGGCTTATAACCAAGGGTGTTGTTTCGCCCGCACTCATAAAGACCGAATACCTTAGGGAGTGTTCGGCGTCGCTAGTTTGGCCTTATATGCATCAGCTCCGAATCATGTCTTTGGTCAAATGTTGGGTTGCTCGGCTCCTGTGTTTTGCTGCCTTACGTTCCGCACTATCTGCTAAGGCGGCACTAGGAGAACTACTGCGATTGTGCCCCGGTTCGGCCAGGCGAGCACCTCAGTAGAGAAAGCCGAAAACTGACTGTCATGATATAGCGTGAGACTGGTCAACCACTCTATGACTCACCGGAATCTATAGGATTCCTCCGCATTAATGAAGGGCCGTTTCTCGGTCAGGCACATATGCGCCCTGACTTCAGGCGAGCGCAGGCGCCACCAGGGGCTATCTAAGTAGCCTCACTGTCAAGCTCCTATGGCTAAGTGAAAGTGATAAAGCATTATAGTCCGGTTGCCTAGCTCGTTGCGCTATCACCTCCTTTGTAGGACCAAGACGTTGGATCAAGTGTGAAAATGCGCTTTCTGCGAGCACCCGCGCACTATGTGCATGGGGGCTGAAGCCAACGACTGCCATCTTTCAGATTATATATATATATATATATATATATATATATATATATATATATATATATATATATATATATATATATATATATATATATCTTAGAACGGCTGCACAGGAGGTGTTTCAAATACTTGAAGGCACAAGTATAAAAGGCTTCTGCAATTTATCAAAATATTTCCTTACAATTAAATATGCTATTAGAACATAGCATCCTTCGAGCACTGCGTCTCTATTACACGAGCGCCTTGAAGGACTTCCTCAAAATAGTGCTCGGAGGGTACTCGGCTTTTGTCCGAATCTCGGGATGCAACAACGGTGATCTCCATCTCCACCCAGTATGTCTTGACACGGACAAGAGCCATCCGTGCGCCCTCTATGCATGCTGACCTCTTCATTGCATTGATACGCGGCACCGCACCAAGGAATTGTTGCACCAAGCTGAAATAACTCTTCGGCTCCGATCTCTCCGGCCACAGATGACTCTTGACGCACTTCATGGCAAGTCCGGACAACCTATTCAGCTCGGCCCATTCGGCCAGACGATCGGCCACTGACAGTGGACACTCTGGATTGTGGAACTACGACCAGAAGAGTTTCTCCACTTCGCGAACTTCTTGATCTCGAAAGTGTTCGGTCGCATCAGCAGCACTTGCCACCAAATCCAGATAGGTGTCCGTCGCACTCCACAGCCGGTCCAACGGAGCATGCTTAGCATCACAAAACTTCTTCTGCAGCGTAAAGGGCTTTCCAGCCGCGATCTCTCCGGCTTCACGAAGCTCCTCCCTCGCAGCTCTCATTGCAGAGCGAGCATCCTTGGCATCGGCAACGGCCTTCTTCAAGTCTGTCTGTTCCGCCTGATCTTCTTTTTCCAGAAGCTTGCAACGGTCAGCAGCGCTCTTCAGCTTCATGGCCATCTCGGCCATCTCTTTTCTGCTTCGGCAGTGAGCAACCTGTTTGGCTCTCAGCTGTTCAAGGGCCTTCTTGGCAGCCGCATCACTTTTTCTGGCTTGTTCCTTGGCTCGGGCTAGTTCCACCCGAAGACTCTCCATGGCAGCCACACCATCTGCATCAAGTACACTCAGGATAAGATACTGGCATAGGCTCCTCTTACCAGGTGCCACTTGAGGGGTTACATACCTTGCGACTCGTCAAGCCGCTTGTTAACAAGCACGATGTCGGCTTCTGCCACGTCAAGTTGCCGCTTTAGCTCGGCAAACCCATTAGTCCGGCTGGACGCCGGACAATTCGTCACCTGCACATGAAGACAGCGTTTTAGACCCGGGGTTATGATCCTCTTCGCGCCGTCAATTTTGACAACGCACAGAGTCTCAGGGGCTACTATGTACACAGGGCGCATCTTGTTTATGCGCCACTATTAAAAAAGGGCGCTTTATTTCGTGTACCTCAAAACCCGTCAGTAAACTTCTGACGGCCTCGTGCAATCCGCTTTCCGCGGACAAAACCCTTTCAATCATCGTGCCCATCAATGCACGATGCTCCTCTGAGATAGATGCTCACCCTAGCAGATTCTTCAACTCCTCCGACCGAGCACCGGACGATGCCGGATTCGTCCTGTTACCTTTCTCGAAGGACGGACGCGGAGAGCCTTGGGGGGCCATATGGCTGCCTTTCAGCCCCGCCGAATTCGGAGAAACCCTCCGCGACGATACCTCAGGGTCGCCCGCCTCTCTAGGCGGTTTGGCAGGGGGAGGCGTTCCGCTCTCCATCATCTCCGGAAGAAGATCCCCCGAAGACGAGCTCTGCTGAGAAGGGCTGAGGTCTGAACTATAAGGTAAATTTTTGGTTACTCTTCTCAGATATAAAACAAGGATTCTTCTCAAAGGAAAAACCTCTCTCTACTTACGGCTCGGTGGAGGGCTGGCCCCCTTGAGGGCATAGTTCGGCCGAGGTATCCCCCGGCGTAGGACCCTCTAACGAAGATATCTTCCCCCGTTTTGAGGCCACGGCCTCCGGGTCTCCAGAGGCGGTCCTCTTCTTTCCTTGAGGAGTGGAATTTTTGATTCCTTCCCTCCAAATAGCCTCCTTCGAGTAGGCTGTAGTTCCCTTGTCCCCTCCCGCGCTTTCCTCCAAAGGCACAAACTTCAACATCCTGACCAGCACGGGATCCGGCGTGGTCTCCGGGAGGGGAGCCGGACACCTGATAAGCTTTGCTTTTGCTATCCACTCCTGTTTAAAGAAACAGTTCTTTAGAAGCAAGTTTCATAACAAATATGCGGATAGCAAGTCCGGGCACAAGGCCACTTACTTTAGTATCCGGGCGATTGCAGCTCAATCCTGCGTCCTCGGTCAA
The DNA here is from genome assembly GCA_032464435.1 of Aegilops umbellulata. Lineage (NCBI taxonomy): Eukaryota > Viridiplantae > Streptophyta > Magnoliopsida > Poales > Poaceae > Aegilops > Aegilops umbellulata. The sequence continues at coordinate 366,251,034 of CP136058.1, forward strand.
GTCCGGACACATCACTTGTGATCTGAAGAACAATTTATACATCTCCACGGGCGTAGCGCCCATGAAATGCTGGAGAGCTCGCGGTCCCTCCGGACTAAACTCCCACAGGCGGAGGGAGCGACGTTTCCCGGGCAGGGTTCGACGGATCAGCATGACCTGCGTCACTTTGACCAGGCTGAAGTTACTTTCTAAGAAATCCCTGATGCGGCCCTGCAACAAGGGCACGTCCTTGGATGACCCCCAGTCAAGTCCTTTATTGACCCATGACGCTAGCTGTGGTGGGGGACCCGAACGAAAGGCAGATGGCGCCACCCACTTGGTGCCCCTGGGAGCGGTGATATAGAACCACTCTCGTTGCCATAAGCTCAACTCCTCTTGGAAAGAGCCCTCGGGCCATGGAGCATCAGCATTCTTGCTTATAACAGCGCCTCCGCACTCTGCGTGCCGCCCCTCGATCATATTTGGCGTTACTTTAAAGGTCTTGAGCCATAGTCCGAAGTGGGGATTAATACGGAGGAAGGCTTCGCACACGGCGATGAAAGAGGAAATGTGGAGGATGGACTCTGGAGCTAAGTCGTGAAATGCCAACCCGTAATAGAACATGAGCCCCCTCACGAAGGGGTCAATTGGGAAGCCTAGCCCCCAAAGGAAGTGAGACATGAACACCACGCTCCCTCCAGGCCTGGGAGTGGGAATGACCTACCCTAGAGCAGGTAACCTATGCGAGATTTCGCCGGTGAAGAACCTGGCCTCTCTCAGCTTTAGCATGTCCTCCTTTGTAACAGAAGAGTGCGCCCATCGGCCTCGAAGGTCGGAACCGGACATTGTCGAAGATCCGAAGCACCTGAAATCTGGAACCTTGGGTGTTGGAACTCGAGGCGAAGGGCGAACTCGTTTGAGATTGAAAAGAAGGAGCATGGCCTTGGTCTCTTTATAAGAGGTGGAATACCAAGGGCCCTCCCCGTAACCGTTTGGGACTCGCCTTTAATCGAGAAAACATGCCAACGGGCACGATTGGGTTACCCATGTCCGTATTGATGAGAATCCCGTAAATAAGGGGACACGATCTCTGCTTTGACAAGACGTGCCAAGGAAACCGCCTCGCGAAACGCGATGAGGTGGAGGAGTAAAAACGATTCGAATAAAGACTTGGCCGTGGTGTGATGTCACGCTACGGAATACGTCAGCATATTAGATTTGTGTAAATATCATTCTCTCTATGGCAATATGTGGAAACTTATTTTGTAGAGTCGGACACTGTCTTTTGTGTTCAAAATCTTCTATGAAGTACTTGGAGGAGCAACCCGCCTTGGAATGCCGAAGACAATCTGCGGGCCAGACTCGTTGTCATTGAAGCCTGGTTCAGGGGCTACTGAGGGAGTCCTGGATTATGGGGTGTCCGGATGGCCAGACTATACCTTCAGCCGGACTCCTAGACTATGAAGATACAATACTGAAGACTTTGTCCCGTGTCCGGAAGGGACTTTCCTTGGCGTGGAAGGCAAGCTTGGCGACGCGGATATTTAGATCTCCTACCATTGTAACCGACTTTGTGTAACCCTAATCCTCTCCGGTGTCTATATAAACCGGAGGGCTTTGGTCCGTAGGACAACATACAACAATAATACCATAGGCTAGCTTCTAGGGTTTAGCCTCCTTGATCTCGTGGTAGATCTACTCTTGTATTACCCATATCATCAATATTGAACAAGCAGGACGTAGTGTTTTACCTCCATCAAGAGGGCCCGAACCTGGGTAAAACTTCGTGTCCCTTGTCTCCTGTTACCATCTGCCTAGACGCACAGTTCAGGACCCCCTACCCGAGATCAGCCGGTTTTGACACCGACAGATATGTCCTCTGATGACTCTCACCAGGAGGAGGAAGAGGAGGAAGACGAGGAGCGCGACTCGGAGGTGACCCCCGAGGGGATGGGGGAGACCTCTCCCTTGAGCTAGGCCGACATCCTCCACACCCTTCCTGACAACGACGAGGCCGACGCCCCCCAGGAGAAGGGAGAGCCGCCCGCGATCTCGACGAGGGGTAGGTCGGCTCTGATCTCCCGAGGTGCTGCCCCTGCTCTGATGCCGCCTGGGGCTGCTTCCGTCCTCTCTACTGCTCCTGCCTCTACCCCTAGAGCCCGAGCGCCCGCGCCCAGGCTGGGAGGCTCTCGGGCTTCAAGCTTATTAAGAGGAGGGTGGACTACACCGCGGTGGACTAGTAAGTGCTCTTGCCCTATTTCATTCTTGCTTCTGCTGCTTGATCTTGATGCTTCTCCGCTATGCAATTAGGCCGACGCCTGCGGCGAAGAAGAGGAAGGAGGGGGTGGTGGTGCTGCTCGAGACCAACCCGCCTGCTCTGGCTGCGTATCCCTCCATGGAGAAGGGAAGTGTTGGCGCTCATGTCTCTCCGGCCCTGTCGTCCTCACGAGGCCTGGGGGAGAATCCTCGGGAGGAGTCAGCCCTCGTGGCCCCGCTGGCTCCGGAGGTACCGGTGTCCGGCTCGACTGCTGAAGTCTCCAAGGCTCAGGAGCCCCTAGTCTCTCAGGCTATGGTGACGATGCCTTCTCCTCCACCCCTGCTGCACCGCTGATTCCAGGTCCTTCCGCCTCCGCTGATGTCTTGGAGCGCGCTCTTTCTGAGATGACTCGACTGCGAGAAGATCTTCAGGGCGCCGACCCCCTCTTGGTGGCAGGGCGCCGACCCCCTCCTGGTGGCCGGGCGCCTGGAGCTGGTCTCTGGATGGCTCCACTATGACGTGTCCATTCGGGCGGTGCTGAACCAGGCCACGACGACCTCTGAGAAGGAGAAGCAGGTCGCGCCCAAGCAGCGGCTGCTCGCGAGACGGCGCTGAAGGACGTCGAGGCCACCAAGAGTCGCTGCCGGGCACTGGAGGTCGAGCTGAAGACCCTGCGCAACGAGCGTGCCGAAAAAGCCCGTAGCCGCCAAGCGGAGGAGGAGAGGATGAAGGCCTGGGAGACTGCTGTCAAGGGTCGCGACGCCGAGGTAGAGCAGTCGGCGAAGGTGCAGGCCATTGAGCGCGGCCGGCTGGAGGAGCTGGAGCAGAAGGTGAAGGCGGAGAAAGCAACTTGATGTCAAGGCGAAGGTTCTGGCTGAGGACCACGCGGCCTTCGCACTCCTCGAGGAGAGGTCTTGTGTGGCACTGAAGACACTCTATGACAAGGGCATGGAGAAACCGCTGACCACCGACGAGGACGGCCCTGCCCAGCTGCTTCCCTACTTGGTAGATGCGCTTGAGGAAGTCATGAGCGGCATCCGCCCCATGGCAGAGGAAGAGGCTCGCATCCTTTCCTCAGCTTCGCTAACGCGCATCTTCAGCCACCTCCATCTTCACGATCCTACCGCCCGCCTTGACGAGTTGCTGGAGCCTGTGGATGACGAGCACTGCGCACCCGCTGCCGCAGCCATGAAGGGTCAGGTGGAGGCCCTGCTGAAGAAGTTTCGCGCTTTCGCTCCCGTGCCTTTGACCGGCGGTGCTACTGATCCTGCGGCTCCGGCCGGTGGTACGGGTGAAGGTGACGCCACCAAGGAGGGAGCACCCCTCGCGGGCGACGGTGACGTCCAGGGATGACTTGCTCGCGGCTGCTTTCCTGTTTCACACCTGCAACATGCATCATGCCTCGTGGAGGCATTTAAACTTGCGTTTGGGATTGTGAGAACAATATGTCTTGTAATATTTGCTTGAGATTTTGAGATTTTCTTCCTATCTTCTTTTCGTTCTACGTCGGCAGGGCCCGACCCCGCGCATACCTCAGCGCCATTGGGTCGTCCAGAAAACAGGACGAGACCAAGGAGTGAGGGGCTACGTGACCAGTTAGGCTCCTGAGTCGCGATGCTCAGGAGTCCCCCTTGATGCGCAAACAACTTATAAGAAGGAGACGCAGGAATAGGTCCAGTGTCCTACGTCGGCAGGGCCCGGCCGCGTGTATACCTCAGCAGCCGTTGGGTCATCCGGAGACCAGGACGGGACCAAGGAGTGAGGGGCTACGTGACCAGTTAGGCTCCTGAGTCATGATGCTCAAGAGTCCCCCTTGACGCTCAAACGACCTTCATACCTTTGTCGTTGCCGAGGCTCGGCTCGGAAGGGGCGCATGACGACCAGGTCCGGGGGACCTGGCTGGGCGGCGTACGCTTAGGCGTGACCCGAGCGCAGCCCCGTGTCCAGCCCCCTCGCGCGACTCTCCCGAGGGGAGGTGTTGTGATGAGGCCGGGCACTAAGCTCAAGGGATCCCTGAGGTTGATATGGCCGTGGGGACGCCCTCAGTTGTTTATCACCAGCGCGGAGCATAGCGCTTCCGCACTTGCACGGGCATAGCCGCTCCTCGGTAGTGTCGACGGCCAGCGCGGAGCATGGTGCTTCCACTGGTACGTGGGAGGGGACTCCCTACTGCGGAGCGCCCCCGGGGTGTGTACAGCCCCGCCCTGACACGTGGATTGCACATAAGGGCTAAACGAGGTGTGTCCGGGCACCCGTGAGCCAGCGCCGGACTCACGAGGCCCTACCTCAAGGCGGGTTGCGCCTGGTCTTGATTCTTGATAGCTATGGTGGTCCTACGAGATGGTTAGACAACCTGCGCTGAACGAATCTCCTGAGGCTATCGCATGAGAAGGCCAAGCACCAACGACCCCAGGAGGTGACGTGAACGGGGCCGACCACCAGACAGAGCTCAGTCATTGGATTTATCGACGCTATAGGGACGGGCCCGAGCACGGACGCTGTGCCTAGCCTTCTTATGCGAAGGGCCCTGAAGAAAGACGATCGGCGCGCGGCTCCCATGGTGGGTGACAGTCAAGTAGGTGATAACCACAGATATGCTAAGCATGAAAAGAAGACTAGCTTAGGTAAATGCAAGAATGATACATGCCACTGGGCTGGACCCGAGCGGCTTGGGGATGATGAAGCCCGAGGGGCGCCCCCAGCAAAGTAAGCTAAAGATGTAAAGGGATACATGCCACAGGGACGGACCCATGCGGCCTGGGAATGATGCAGCCCGAGGGGCGCTCCCAGCTAAATAAACTTGGAAAATGTCACCTGGTTTTGTTGTTGAAGAAATATTGGGGCAGCTGAAGATGTGTGGTGAAGGGGTTGCTCCTCACGAGCCACCGGGGCCCTGAGCCTCAAGAGGCTCTGGGGGCCCAGGTGGTTCCTTGAGGACAGTCTCCATCTCCTCCAGGACTGCGTGGTGCCTGGCCTCCTGATCATCCAGGATGCTCTGCAGGTTGCACTGGAAGGCGGACGCCACGCTCGGCAGGCCAAAAGGCATGTGAACATAGCTGTGAGGCGGGCCCTCGCAGCGGCCCACGCGCGAAGGCCAGAAAAGCTCCTAAGACGCGGCCCTGTTGAGCCCTGGGATGTCGACGCAGACGCGCAACCCGCCATCCTCGCCTGGATGGAGAGCTGCGCTAGGTGGGCGGCGGTCGCCGCGCATGGCTCTTGCATCCTGCAGTTCCTGAGCGGTCTTGGCAATGAACTCCTGAGCGCTGGGTGCTCCTTGCCCGGTGTCCTCCTGAGGGAAATGTGCTGTGAAGCACACCTCCACGTGGTGCCCGAGCGCCTCCCTCGTGATGTTGGCAAGGTCTGAGGTCCTCCAGAAGAGAGCCCCCGAGCCCTGCCGAGGAGGGCGGCGGGCGCGCCATCCTATGCGAGGGAGGAAGGCGCCCCAGGTGCGGGCGCTGATCCTGACGAGGCTCCGCTTGCGGCGCCGCTCTCCTGAGGCCCTGAGTGGAGCAGCTGCTTCTTCTTCTTGGGGAAGACCTCACGGGGGTACTTTGCTGCATTGCTGTCGGGGTCTTCGATTGACGCTGCTTGGAAGGCACGCTCGAGGGAGCACACCGCATCTCTTTCTTCGCAGGGGACTGTGATCATCCCACCGCTTCCTGGCATCTTGAGGACGTTGTAGCCGTGGTGCGTCACTGCCATGAACTTGGTCAGGGCCGGATACCCGAGGATGGCATTGTATGGCAGACGGATGTGGTCAACGTCTAAGTCGATGAGCTCGGTGCGATAGTTGTCGCGCTGTCCAAAACTGATAGGGAGGCGGACTTGCCCTATCGGCATCGTGGAACCGTGGTCACTCCTGAGAAGGGCTTGGTGGGCTAAAGCTGATCATAGGGCACTTGAAGGCTGTCGAACGTCTCGACGGACAGGATGTTGAGCCATGCACCGCCATCGATGAGTGTCTTGGTAACTTGCACGTTGCTGAAGACGGGTGAGCAGCATCGGGAGAGCGCCAGCAGTGGCCGCACACTTGAGTCGATCTGCCGAACTGAAAGTGATGGCGCACTTGGACCACCTAAGAGGGTGTGTGCCCTCGAGCCTGGGGAGGACTGCGTTCACTTCGCGAGCAAATTGCTTGAAGATTCGCTAAGAGGCTGGGGCTTGAGCTCCGCCCAAGATGCAGGCGATAGCCCGCGGCTCCTGGAAGCCCCCAGCCCCCTCGTCATGGTGGTGGTCGTCGTTCCTTCTTGGTGGTGGCGGCAGCGGAGGAAGCCCAGCATTGCCCCAAGGACTGTCCTCGCGAGGCTGATCCCTCCAAGCTCCCTCGCGAGGCTGGTCCTGCCAGCGGTCCTCACGAGACCGGTCACGCCACTCCTGGCGAGGTCCATGATCGTCCCCGCATCCTCCACCACGTCCTCCTCCTCGGCCGTAGCCCCGGTTGTTGCGCTCGGGGCGGCGACCAAGGCGTCCATCTCGAATGGCCCTAAGCTCTTGACAGTCATTGGTGTTGTGGCTGTGAACGTTGTGGAAGGCGTAGAACGGCCGGCTGCTCTTGGATGACTCGGGCTGTTCACGACCGCGCTTCGTATCTGGCTCTGCCACAAGCACGGTCGCTCCCTTACGCTTCACGTCCTTGGCCTTGGCTTTCTTCCTCCAGGTCGGCAGCTGGGAGCTCGAGTAGGGAAAGGCGCGCTTCCACAGCCCTTGCGCACTTGCTCGCCAGGTTGAACAACTCCAAGGACGTGCATAGCTCCTCGTGGATGGCGAGCTCCTCCTTCATATTGACATCGCGGATGCCATCGGAGAACGCAGAGATGATGGCCTCGTCCATCACCTTGGGGATCTTGAGGTGAACATTGTTGAAGCGCTGGATGTACTTCTGGAGGGTCTCCCCTGGCTGCTGCTTGACACGACGCAGGTCACCCGCGGCCAGAGGGCAGTCGCGAGTGCCCTGGAAGTTGGCGACGAAATGGTCGTGCATCTCATTTCAGGAGGAGATGGAGTCTGGAGGCAGGTTCAGGAGCCACGAACGGGCGCCATCCTTGAGAGCCATGGGGAACCAGTTCACCATGACTTTTTCGTCGCCGTTGGCCGCCTCGATGCTCAGCTCGTAGAGCTGCAGGAACTCTGCGGGGTTGGGGGTGCCGTCGTAGCGAGGAGGCAGGTCAGTCTTGAACTTGCCTGGCCAAGCGACGCTACGCAGCTCAGGAGTGAAGGCGCGGCATCCCGCGGTGGCCACCGGGACCCTTTGCTGATGTGGAGCCTGCCCTTGATGTCCGTGCACCGCCACCGCAGGTGGCGCATGGTCTTGTCGTAGTGGTGCTGGGAGCGCGGGAGTGTTTTCTTATGGACGAGGAACTTCTTGGCGGCTTCCTTCTTCGCGCACGGGCGCCCGACGCAGCGGGTCGCACCGAGGGGCCGCAAGCCCGTCTTGGTGCAGAGGTGGTGGCGGTGGCGCTCTGTGGGCCACGTCACCCGCAGTTGGCAGAGGGTGAGGCGGAGAGAGGGACGACGCGGGGGAGCCCCCTGCGGCGCTGACGAGCTCGGCGATGCGGTCCAGCCAGTCCTTATAGAGGTCGTCGATGGGGCGATAGCACAGGAGTTTGTGTGCCATGCACGGCGTGGCCTGCGCGTCCGTGGGAGTATGACGGGCGTGAGACGATGAGCCGGCTGGGGTCAGCGATGGAGTGGTGGTGCGGCCGTCCCGCCGCACCGAGGGGTGCAGCAAGGACGCTTCCTGCTCGTTCCCTGCCGGGCCGGTGACGGCGTTGTTGGCCGGCGACGGAGAACGACGGCGAGGCCCGCCGACAGGACCCGTCTGAGCAACACGGGTGGCGAGAGAGCGCTTAGCACGAGACCCGCGAGCGTCTGCCATGGAGACGACGAAGCTCTGTTGGAGAACGTAGTGCCTAGGAGGCACTTAGGCACGCCTAGGCGCTAGGCGATGGCCAAACGCCTCGCCTAGGGCATAAATGGACGTCTAGGCAGTGCAAGCATGGAATTGTTTACCCAAACGAGGAATCATGCCATATTGCACTAATATGCCAAATGGTCCATATTCCAATGGCAGTAGCTGGTAGTTAACTTATTTATATGCCCTAGATTAATATTGACACACATATAATACTCACAAATACACCCTGATAGTAAAACTATATTACCTCCTAGGCTGTGCCTAGGACACTTAAGCACCGCCTAGGGACTAGGCGAAAGCCAACCGCCTCGCTTACGCGTACCGCTTTTTACAACCTTGCGAAGAAGCGATGGGACGCGGATCGACGGAAGGAAAGCTTCGGCGCACCCCTACCTTGCGCGCCAAATGTCGGATTTTGGGTTCAGGCAAAACCCTTGAGGTTCGAACACTACGGTGCGCATGAAGTTCTCCCCCTAACTAATCACGCCGTCAACCTCACCGCAATCTCAAAGGCTAGCTCGACGAACTCGCAACACAACAGACACAAGACTTATACTAGCTCGGGCCACAGTTGTGGTGTAATACCCTACTCCAGTGTGGTGTGGTGGTGTAACGCACTCGATGCGGCTATATCTCCCACGTGTCGAGGCACGACTTAGAGGCATAACCGCATTGAAAGCAATGTCGCAAGTGAGGTAATCTTCACACAACCCATGTAATACATAAGGGAAAGAGATACATAGTTGGCTTACAGTCGCCACTTCACACAATACACAAATAAACATCCATCATCCAGATTACACTCAAGGTCCGACTACGGAACCAAAATGAAAGAAGACTACCCCAAATGCTACACAGATCCCCGATCGTCCCAACTTGGCTCCACTACTGATCATCAGGAAAAGACACATAGTAACGACCACGTTCCTCGTCGAACTCCCACTTGAGCTCGGTTGCGTCATCTACACCGGCATCGTTGGCACCTGCAACTGTTTTGGTAGAATCTGTGAGTCACGGGGACTCAGCAATCTCACACCCGCGAGATCAAGACTATTTAAGCTTAAAGGTAGGATAGGGTTGTGAGGTGGAGCTGCAGCAAGCGACTAGCATATATGGTGGCTAACAACGCAAAAGAGAGCGAGAAGAGAAGCAAAGCACGGTCGTGAAGCTAGAAGTGATCAAGAAGTGACCCTAGAACAACCTACGTCAAACATAACTCCAACACTGTGTTCACTTCCCGGACTCCGCCGAGAAGAGACCATCACGGTTACACACGCGGTTGATGTGTTTTAACTAAGGTCAACTTCGGGTTTTCTACAACCGGACATCAACAAATTCCCATCTTCCTCATAACCGCGGGCACGGCTTTTGAAAGATAATACCCTGCAGGGGTGTCCCGACTTAGCCCATTATATGCTCTCACGGTCAACGAAGGATATTCCTTCTACCGGGAAGACCCGATCAATCTCGGAATCCCGGACTACAAGACATTTCGACAGTAATAAAACAAGTCCAGCAAAGCTGCCCGATTGTGCCGACAAATCCTTATAGGAGCTGCACATATCTCGGTCTCAGGGCACATCCGGATGAGACATGCTACGAGTAAAACCAGCCATCGAGTTTCCCCGAGGTGGCCCCGCAGGCGGCTTGGTTCGGACCAACACTCGGAGGAGCACTGGCCCGGGGGGGCTAAAATAAAGATGACCCTCGGGCTCGCGAAAACCCAAGGGAAAAATATGGTGGTAGGTGGTCAAATGGTAAAACCAAAGTTGGGCCTTGCTGGAGGAGTCTTGTTCAAAGCGAACTGTCAAGGGGGTCCCATAAATCACCCAACCGTGTAAGGAACGCAAAATCAAGGAACATAACACCGGTATGACGGAAACTAGGGTGGCAAGAGTGGAACAAAACACCAGGCACAAGGCAGAGCCTTCCACCCTTTACCAAGTATATAGATGCATTAATTAAATAAGAGATATTGTGATAACCCAAAGTAATCATGTTCCAACATGGAACAAACTTCATCTTCATCTGCAACTAGCAACGCTATAAGAGGGGCTGAGCAAAGCGGTAACATAGCCAATCAACGGTTTGCTAGGAAAGGATGGTTAGAGGTTTGACATGGCAATATGGGTGGCATGATATAGCAAGTGGTAGGTATCGCAGCATAGGCATAGCAAAAGAGCGAGCATCTAGCAAGCAAAGATAGAAGTGATTTCGAGGGTATGGTCATCTTGCCTGCAAAGTTCTCAGAGTTGTCGAAGGCTTGATCCTCGTAAGCGTTCTCAACAGGTTCCTCGTTCACGTACTCGTCTCCTGGCTCTACCAAAAACAAGAACACAAGAAAAGGAACAACTATGAACCACGATGCAATGCGCAAGCAACATGATGCAAAAACATGGCATGATATGCGAGATGTGATATGCAATGCATATGCGTGCTCCGGAAGGACAAGGATGAACAAGGAATAATCTAGGCAAATCAAGTATGCCATTGGATAGGTGAGGTGATTTCGGTTGAAATCGATATAAAGATCACCGGAATCGGATGCACGGTTTGCAAATGACAAGCAAAACAAGACTGACAAGATTCTGCGTTTAACAGCATGATGCCACTTAGCATGCAACAAGCAATTAAGCTACTGCACCCAAACATATCATAAAAGCATATGACAGTGATCTACTCAAGATGCTTGACAAAAGATGAACACTGAGCTATGGCTAAATCCAACCATAACAGGTTCAAACAAGCATGGCAAAAGTGCAAAAGATAACAGGTTCACAGACTTAAGATGACATGTTTAGAGCAAGAAAATACTATCTTGCCAGAAATTAACATTAGGATGACATGTTTAGAGCAAGGAAACAACCTACTACAGGAACAGTACATGGCAAAATATGACATGGCATGAATCTACTCAAAGCATTGAACAAAAGTCCCTTACTGAGCATGAGCCAAAAAGGACCAGAAAATATAATAGCACCCATGTCAATTAAGCAAGTTTCGTTACAGTTTTCAGACTTAGCAGAAAACTGGACATGTCAAAAACAGATAGCAAGTAGGCATGTTTATGAGCTCGATGCACTCACTACAGAGCATTTCATGACAAACTAAGCATACATTCCTCAATAAGACATGGCATAGAAGCTAGACATGGCAAGAATAACATCATAGCATGTAAGAATCAACTACAACAAGCTTGGCAAAATCGAATAACATGTAAACAATCTGCCAGTAACATTTTATAGCAAAAGTAGAGCTCGATTGACTCAAGCTATGGCACTCGATAATTACAAACAAAGACATGGATGGATAGAGAAAATCCATATGTTCAAAACACCCTTACTTATAATGCTCAAAATAGGCATGATCTCTCTGAAACATCATGAACTCATGGCATAAAAATAATAGCAGGACATGACTTGGTGAAAATACTAAGTCTCTGAAATTAGCAACAATATGATCCCTAGTTTGCATGCTTGTGCTAGTCAGCCCAAAGATCACAAAAATACATGGCATACACCCCTTGAAATATAGGATGGCATATTACAAAACACATGTAGGACTCCAGTTCATAGGATGCACACATCAATCATGGCAAAAATGACAAAAGTGCATCTACTGAAACAGATCTGAAACTAACATCACATAGCCCTCTTCCAACAGCATTTCGGGCATCAATATGATCTCAAATGAAAATGATGCACGAAACGGAGCAGTATGCAGCAAGTTATGATGCGATGAAGATGCAACAAATTACGCAACAAATTACGGGACTTTGGGAAAATTCGACCTAGGGTTCGTCGGCGCGGCGACCGACGTGGCGGCGGATCTGGCCGGAGTTGGCATGGGGGACGCCGGAGATGGCCGGGGATGCGGATCCGAGGCGGATCCGGCCGCGGGGCGCGCGGCGGAGGGGCGCGGCGCCGGCCGGAGGCCGGACCGGGCGGCGCGGGCGCGGCGGGCGGCAGCGCGCGAGGCGGCGGCGCGTCGGCGGCGGACGGAGGCGGCGCGGGCGGCGGACGAAGGCGGCGCGGGCGGCGGACGGAGGCTGCGCGCGCCGGGGGGGCGCGGGGAGCGGCTGGGCCGCGGGGGCCCTTCCCGGGCTCGGCGGGCCGCGGGCGGCGCGCGGTGGCTGGGGCCACGTGGCAGCACGGGAGTGGCCGCAGGCGGCGGAGGGATTTCGTCCGGCTCGGGCCGGACGTGTCCGGCGGCGGCGGGGCGATTGGTCTAGGGTTAGGGTAGGATTTCATCCGGGATTTTCGGGAGGAGGGGTATATTTATAGGTAGGAGGGGCTACGAGGCTCCAAATTGAGAACGGTTTGCGGCCACACGATCGTGATCAAACGGCGATGGACATGGGAGTGACTTAGATGGGTTATTGGGCTGTTTTGAAGGGGTTTTGGGCTGCAACACACACGAGGCCTTCACGGTTACCCGGTTAACCGTTGGAGTATCAAACGACCTCCGAATGACCCGAAACTTGACAGGCGGTCTACCGGTGCTATACCAAGGCCTCTTGACAAACCTCGGTCCATTCCGAGAAAGTTTAATACACGCTCACGGAAAAAAAGGTAAAAGGGGACGCTGGAGGACGTAGGAGCGCCGGATTGCAAAACGGACAATGGGGAAAATGCTCGGATGCATAAGACGAACACGTATGCGAATGCGATGCACATGATGACATGATATGAAATGCATGACAAGGACAAAATGCAAAATGACGAGAAACCCAACCACGAAGGGAATATCATATCACACTGCCGAAAATGGCAAGTGTTGGAGTACAAATATGGCAAGTTACATCCGGGGTGTTACAACACTCCACCACTACGAGAGGATCTCGTCCCGAGATCTAGGACTGAAAGAACTCCGGATATTCGGAACGGAGGTGGTCCTCGCGCTCCCAGGTGGCTTCTCGGTCTGAATGGTGAGACCACTTCACTCTCAGGAATTTGATGGACTTGTTGCGAGTCTTGCGCTCAGTTTCTTCAAGAATAGCAACGGGATGCTCATGATAGGACAAATCTTCTTGAAGATCAATCTCTTCGAAGTTGATGGTGCGCTCAGGCGTCTTGAAGCACTTGCGAAGCTGTGACACGTGGAACACATCGTGCACATTTGCAAAGTTGGGGGGAAGCTCAAGTTGATAGGCGAGACCGCCTCGTTTGCCGAGAATCTTGAAAGGACCGACGTATCTTGGGGCAAGTTTCCCTTTGATACCGAAGCGACGAGTGCCTTTCATTGGAGAGACGTGGAGGTAGACATGGTCTCCGATATCGAATGCCAAATCACGGTGTTTGCTATAGTAATAGCTCTTCTGGCGCGATTGAGCGGCTTTGAGATTCTCACGAATTACTTTACACATATCTTCAGCCTCTGAGATCAAATCGTTGCCAAGAAGTTGGCGTTCGCCCGTCTCTGACCAGTTGAGAGGAGTACGACACTTTCTGCCATAGAGAATCTTGAATGGGGCTTTGCCCGAGCTCGCTTGAAAGCTGTTGTTTTAAGAGAACTCAGCATATGGAAGACAATCCTCCCACTTCATGCCGAAAGAGATAACACAAGCCCTGAGCATATCTTCAAGAATTTGGTTGACACGCTCGACTTGTCCACTAGTTTAAGGATGGAAAGCTGTGCTGATGCGAATGTTTGTGCCCATGGCCTTCTGAAAAGAATCCCAAAACTTGGATGTAAAGATGCTGCCACGGTCTGAAGAAATCAATTGTGGAATGCCATGCAAGGAGACAATTCTGGAGGTGTAAAGCTCTGCCAGCTGCGCTGCTGTGATAGACTCTTTGATAGGAAGAAAATGAGCCACTTTAGTGAGCTTGTCGATGACGACGAAGATGGCATCATTTCCACGCTTGGACTTAGGAAAACCAGTCACGAAGTCCATTTCGATATGATCAAACTTCCATTCTGGAATAGCAAGAGGTTGGAGTAGACCAGCTGGTCGTTGGTGTTCTGCTTTCACTCTTCTGCAGACATCACATTCATTCACGAATTGAGCAATTTCTCGCTTCATTCGAGTCCACCAATACGACTGCTTGAGGTCATGGTACATCTTCCTACTTCCAGGATGAATGGATAGAAGAGAATTGTGCACCTCGTTCATAATGACTTTCCGTAGATCACCCTTTGGAACCACAATCCGGTCCTCGAAGAAAAGAGTATCTCTGTCATCAACGCGATAGCACTTGTATTTGGAAATGCCCTTGTCAATACCACGTTTCACCTTCTTCACCATGGTATCCATCAGTTGTGCCTCACGAATTTGATCTTCCAAAGTAGGAGAGACTATGAGGTTGGCAAGAAAACCTTGAGGAACAACGTGGAGATTCAACTTGCGGAAAGCTTCACAAAGGTCCGGTTGAAAGGGCTTGAGGATTAAGCTGTTGCAATAAGCCTTCCTGCTCAATGCATCTGCAATCACATTAGCCTTGCCTGGAGTATATTCAATACTCGGATTATACTCTTGAATCATTTCGACCCATTGAGTCTGCCTGAGGTTGAGGTTGGGCTGAGTGAAGATGTACTTGAGACTCTTGTGATCGGTGAAAATGTCCACTTTCCTTCCCAACAAGAGATGTCTCCATGTTATTAATGCATGGACAACTGCCGCCAACTCAAGATCGTAAGTGGGGTAGTTCTTTTCGTTGGGCTTCAACTGACGAGAGGTATAGGCCACAACCTTCTTCTCTTGCATTAAAACAGCACCGAGACCTTGAAGAGAAGCATCACAGAAAACTTCAAAAAGCTTGGATTCGTCAGGAGGAGTCAAAACTGGAGTAGTGACGAGTTTCTCTTTGATAGCGTTGAAAGCAACGTCACACTCAGGAGACCAGACATATTTCACATGCTTCTGGAGGAGGTTGGAAAGAGGCTTTGCAATCTTTGAGAAATTCTCAACCAATCTTCGGCAATAGCTTGCAAGTCCAAGAAAACTGCGAAGCTGCTTGACATTCTGAGGAGGTTCCCAATTCAAAACTGCAGACACCCTCTCGGGATTAATAGCAATGCCCTTGGCAGAGATGATATGCCCAATATAAAGAACTTCATCAAGCCAGAATTCACATTTGGAGAACTTCGCATAGAATTGATACTCTCTGAGCTTGTCGAGCACCAATCGCAAATGCTTGGCATGATCCTTCTTATTCTTGGAGAAGACCAATATATCATAGAGATAGACCAAGACGAATTCATTGGTGTAGGGGTTGAAGATGAAGTTCATCATTCGAGAGAAAGTTGGAGGAGCATTGACAAGGCCGAAAGACATGACAGTATATTCGTAAGAACCAAAGCTTGTTCTGAATGCTGTCTTGGGAATATCTTCTTCACGAATGCGAATCTGATGATAACTCATATGAAGGTCAAGCTTGGAGAACACTTTAGCACCTTTAAGTTGCTCGAATAGCTCATTGATGTTGGGAAGTGGGTACTTGTTCTTGATTGTCTTCTTGTTCAATGGACGGTAATCGACGCAAAGTCGGTCCGTGCCATCCTTCTTCTGGACAAAAAGAACACCACAACCCCAAGGAGAAGAACTCGGTCTGATCAGACCCAGACGCTCTTGTTCATCGAGTTGCTTCTTCAATTACTTCAACTCTTTTGGCCCAAGCTTGTATGGACGCTTGCAAACGGGTTCCGTGCCAGGCTCAAGATCAATAACGAATTCGACTGGCCGGTGAGGAGGCATACCCGGAAGCTCTTCTGGAAAGACATCTTGGTACTCACAAACGACTGGAATCTGAGAGATAGCATCCAATTCGCCCTTCTCATTGAGAGAAAACGACCGAATGGTTTCATCGCGAGCGGCATCGATGATCACATCGTCAGAAGAGTGAGTCAATTGAATTTCCCTGGCAGCACAATCGAGCTGAGCCTTGTGCTTAGAAAGCCAGTCCATCCCGAGAATAAGATCAATATCAGAGTCACCAAGAACAATTGGTTTAGCCAGAAATCTATAGTCGCCCATCTTGATACCGACATTTGGAACGAACATGGTAGATCTCAAACGTTTAGCCGGGGAAACAACTTGCAAAGCTTTAGGTAAAGCCTCTGTGTCAAAATTGTGCTTCGATGCAAAAGGGTATGACAAGAAAGAATGCGATGCACCGGTATCAAATAAGACTTTTGCAGGAATATCATTAACTGAGAGATTACCCATGATCACTTATGAATAATCCTCTGCCTAAGCCGCGTTCATCATGTTCACCTTGGCATGCTTAGGATTATGCTTGACCACTGCATTGCTGGAAGATTTCACAGGAGGAGGAGGTGGAATGCGCCTTTGGTTGAAGCACTTGTTCGCATAGTGACCCTTTTGCTGACATTTGTTACAAGTCACTTCTGAGAGCGGACGATGATAAGGAGCATTTGGCCTTGGAGCTTGGTTCTGAGACTTGTTCTGATAGCCAGGGTTGGGTGGGTGGGAAGATCCACGACCACCTGAGTTCTTCTGCTGATAAGGCTGACGGAACGGAGGAGGAGGAGGAGGCAACCAGAACTTTTGTTGCTTGGCTGCCACAAGTGAGGAAGAAGAGGACTGAACTGCGTCCCTGAATCTCTTCTTAGATGCCTCACACTTGAGCTGACCAGCTTCTTGTTTCAGTGCCATGTTGTAGAATTCATCATACTTTAACGGCTCAAAAAGCACGAGAGCTAGTTGCAGATCTTCTCTGAGACCACGCCTGAATTGGTAAATCATGCTCTTCTCATCAGGGATGTCTTGCTTAGCAAAACGAGAGAGCTTCTGGAACTGAGTGTTGTATTGATACACAGACATGTTGCCTTGCTTGAGATTGCGGAACTCCTCACGCTTACTCTCAACAACACTTTCTGGAATGTGATGAGCTTTGAAGTCACGGCGGAAATCATCCCAGGTAATCACACGACCTCCTCTTGAATCTTTGTATTGTTGGAACCACTCAGCAGCTTGATCCTTGAGTTGAAAAGAGGCAAACTTGACAAAGTCCTCAGGTCTGACATTGCTGCATTCGAAATGCTTGTTGATGTCCACGAGCCAATCATCGGCGTCTGTGGCCTCGAAACAGTAGCTGAAAGTCTTTGGCTGATTTGCAAGGAACTGATTGAGGGTAGAAAAATGCGGCTGATTGTTGCCTTGGCCTTGATTTCCCTGATTACCTTGCCCTTGGTTGCGATCTTGCAAGAGCTGAATCAGAATCTGAGCGTTGGCATTGGTGGTTGTCATCAAGGCTTGCCATGCCTCCGGAGGCGGAGGTGGTGGCGGAGGGTTAGCCTGACTTCCTTCATTGCGTTTCGGATTCTGACGCGTTGGCGGAGCCATCCTGAAGAGGGTGACATCCATTAGCATCTTGAAAGACATATATTCAAGCTGAATCAAAGGATCGAAATTGCAACATATAGTCTTCACAATAAACATTCGAACAAGAATGAACGAATGAATTCCAAAGTAAAGCATCACACTTCCATAAGCTGAGAAGCCATTTAGATAAAGGTATGGAATCACCATCTGCCTTCAAAACAACTCGAATATCACAATTGAAAACAAAACAAAGGATTGGCTTGTAGAATAAGCCAGAAACAAACATATGATAGATCCCATATCGTATCATGTATGTGTTGGAAAGATATCCTACGAGATACTTGAATTCCCACCTATAAACTCCCGAAACTTTCTGGTTATGCAATCAGGTGTTGGGGATACAGGGGACACAAAATATATCACCCAAACTAACAATACCTAGATCCAGCTGTATCCATCCTTCAACACATAACCAAGAAACCCTCGGAAATCGTCTACCTCAACCTTCGAAAAGCATCCGTTATACGAGTTATGGCAATACTCCCGCACTCGCCTCAGTACTGGGCTATCAGGGTTATCTCACCAACAACTGTACAAAAGAGATTTTCGATGTCGGCGTACTAAACTCAGGTATTCCAGAACTGCAACGATAATATTATGACGAAAACACCTCAGAGCTCAACTCCCCGGGACACCACCACTAAACCCCTGCTGACAGGAGGCACCAAGACAATGTTGTCATCACAAAACCATCGTAACGATTCTAAGATACCCGCGTGATCCTAATTTTTTTTTGTGAAATTTGAGAAGAGAAGAGTCAAAACTCTACGTCAGGATGCCTTACCAGAGCGATGAGGAGACTGGGAAGTAAAAAGAATTCCTAAACTCTCCGATACATAATTCCTAAATGACTCAAAACATTTTTCTAGACACAACTCGGCCGCTAAAAACGATCAATCAGTGGGGGCTCCTAAGGTCGAGGAAGGCTCTGATTACCAACTTGTAACGCCCTCGATGCGGCTATATCTCCCACGTGTCGAGGCACGACTTAGAGGCATAACCGCATTGAAAGCAATGTCGCAAGTGAGGTAATCTTCACACAACCCATGTAATACATAAGGGAAAGAGATACATAGTTGGCTTACAGTCGCCACTTCACACAATACATAAATAAACATCCATCATCTAGATTACACTCAAGGTCCGACTACGGAACCAAAATGAAAGAAGACTACCCCGAATGCTACACAGATCCCCGATCGTCCCAACTGGGCTCCACTACTGATCATCAGGAAAAGACACATAATAACAACCACGTTCCTCGTCGAACTCCCACTTGAGCTCGGTTGCGTCATCTGCACTGGCATCGTCGGCACCTGCAACTGTTTTGGTATAATCTGTGAGTCACGGGGACTCAGCAATCTCACACCCGCGAGATCAAGACTATTTAAGCTTAAAGGTAGGATAGGGTTGTGAGGTGGAGCTGCAACAAGCGACTAGCATATATGGTGGCTAACAACACAAAAGAGAACGAGAAGAGAAGCAAAGCACCGTCGTGAAGCTAGAAGTGATCAAGAAGTGACCCTAGAACAACCTACGTCAAACATAACTCCAACACCGTGTTCACTTCCCGGACTCCGCCGAGAGGAGACCATCACGGTTACACACGCGGTTGATGTGTTTTAATTAAGGTCAACTTCGGGTTTTCTACAACCGGACATCAACAAATTCCCATCTTCGTCATAACCGAGGGCACGGCTTTCGAAAGATAATACCCTGCAGGGGTGTACCAACTTAGCCCATTATAAGCTCTCACGGTCAACGAAGGATATTCCTTCTACCGGGAAGACCCGATCAATCTCGGAATCCCGGACTACAAGACATTTCGACAGTAATAAAATAAGTCCAGCAAAGCCGCCCGATTGTGGCGACAAATCCTGATAGGAGCTGCACATATCTCGGTCTCAGGGCACATCCGGATGAGACAGGCTACGAGTAAAACCATCCATCGAGTTTCCTCGAGGTGGCCCCGCAGGCGGCTCAGTTCGAACCAACACTCGGAGGAGCACTGGCCCGGGGGGGCTAAAATAAAGATGACCCTCGGGCTCGCGAAAACCCAAGGGAAAAATATGGTGGTAGGTGGTCAAATGGTAAAACCAAAGTTTGGCCTTGCTGGAGGAGTCTTGTTCAAAGCGAACTGTCAAGGGGGTCCCATAAATCACCCAACCGTGTAAGGAACGCAAAATCAAGGAACATAACACCGGTATGACGGAAACTAGGGTGGCAAGAGTGGAACAAAACACTAGGCATAAGGCCGAGCCTTCCACCCTTTACCCAGTATATAGATGCATTAATTAAATAAGAGATATTGTGATAACCCAAAGTAATCATGTTCCAACATGGAACAAACTTCATCTTCACCTGCAACTAGCAACGCTATAAGAGGGGCTGAGCAAAGCGGTAACATAGCCAATCAACGGTTTGCTAGGAAAGGATGGTTAGAGGTTTGACATGGAAATATGGGTGGCATGATATAGCAAGTGGTAGGTATCGCAGCATAGGCATAGCAAAAGAGCGAGCATCTAGCAAGCAAAGATAGAAGTGATTTCGAGGGTATGGTCATCTTGCCTGCAAAATTCTCAGAGTTACCGAAGGCTTGATCCTCGTAAGCGTTCTCAACAGGTTCCTCGTTCACGTACTCGTCTCCCGGCTCTACCCAAAACAAGGACACAAGGAAAGGAACAACTATCAACCACGATGCAATGCGCAAGCAACATGATGCAAAAACATGGCATGATATGCGAGATGTGATATGCAATGCACATGCGTGGTCCGGAAGGACAAGGATGAACAAGGAATAATCTTGGCAAACCAAGTATGCCACTGGATAGGTGAGGTGATTTCGGTTGAAATCGATATAAAGATCACCGGAATCGGATGCACGGTTGCAAATGACAAGCAAAACAAGACTGACAAGATTCTGCGTTTAACAGCATGATGCCACTTAGCATGCAACAGGAAATTAAGCTACTGCACCCAAACATATCAGAAAAGCATATGACAGTGATCTACTCAAGATGCTTGACAAAAGATGAACACTGAGCTACGGCTAAATCACACCATAACAGGTTCAAACAAGCATGGCAAAAGTGCAAAAGATAACAGGTTCACAGACTTAGTGAAAATACTATCTTGCCAGAAATTAACATCAGGATGACATGTTTAGAGCAAGGAAACAACCTGATACAGGAACAGGACATGGCAAAATATGGCATGGCATGAATCTACTCAAAGCATTGAACAAAAGTCTCTTACTGACCATGAGCCAAAAAGGACGAGAAAATATAATAGCACCCATGTCAAAAACAGATAGCAAGTAGGCATGTTTATGAGCTCGATGCACTCACTACAGAGCATTTCATGACAAACTAAGCATACATTCATCAATAAGACATGGCATAGAAGCTAGACATGGCAAGAATAACATCATAGCATGTAAGAATCAACTACAACAAGCTTGGCAAAATCGAATAACATGTAAACAATCTGCCAGTAACATTTTATAGCAAAAGTAGAGCTTGATTGACTCAAGCTATGGCACTCCATAATTACAAACAAAGACATGGATTGATAGAGAAAATCCATATGTTCAAAACTCCCTTACTGATTATGCTCAAAATAGGCATAGATCTCTCTGAAACAACACGAACTCATGGCATAAAAATAACAGCAGGACATGACTTAGTGAAAATACTAAGTCTCTGAAATCAGCAACAATATGATCCCTAGTTTGCATGCTTGTGCTAGTCAGCACAAAGATCACAAAAATACATGGAATACACCCCTTGAAATATAGCTTGGCATATTACAAAACACATGTGGGACTCTAGTTCATAGGATGCACACATCAATCATGGCAAAAATGACAAAAGTGCATCTACTGAAACAGATCTGAAACTAACATCACATAGCCCTCTTCCAACAGCATTTCGGGCATCAATATGATCTCAAATGAAAATGACGCAATGAGATGAAATGATGTACCCCTCGAGACAAACAATTTGACATATTATACGCATGAAACGAAGCAGTATGCAGCAAGTTATGATGCGATGAACATGCAACAAATTACGCAACAAATTACGGGACTGGGAAAATTCGACCTAGGGTTCGTCGGCGCGGCGACCGACGTGGCGGCGGATCTGGCCGTAGTTGGCGTGGGGGACACCGGGGATGGCCGGGGACGCGGATCCAAGGTGGATCCAGCCGCGGGGCGCGCGGCGGAGGGGCGCGGCGCCGGCCGGAGACGGGACCGGGTGGCGCGGGCGCGGCGGGCGGCAGCGCGCGAGGCGGCGGCGCGTCGGCGGCGGACGGAGGCGGCGCGCGCCGGGGGGGGGCGCGGGGAGCGGCTGGGCCGCGGGGGGCCTCCCCGGGCTCGGCGGGCCGCGGGCGGCGCGCGGTGGTCATGGCCATGTGGCGGCGCGGGAGTGGCCGCGGGCGGCGGCGGGATTTCGTCCGGCTCGGGCCGGACGTGTCCGGCGGCGGCGGGGCGATTGGTCTAGGGTTAGGGTAGGATTTCATCCGGGATTTTCGGGAGGAGGGGTATATTTATAGGTAGGAGGGGCTAGGAGGCTCCAAATTGAGCACGATTTGCGGCCAGACGATCGTGGTCGAACGACGATGGACATGGGAGTGACTTAGATGGGTTATTGGGCTGTTTTGAAGGGGTTTTGGTCTGCAACACACACAAGGCCTTCACGGTTACCCGGTTAACCGTTGGAGTATCAAACAACCTCCGAATGACCCGAAACTTGACAGGCGGTCTATCGGTGGTATACCAAGGCCGCTTGACAAACCTCGGTCCATTCTAAGAAAGTTTAATACACGCTCACGGAAAAAAGGTAAAAGGGGATGCCGGAGGACGTAGGAGCGCCGGATTGCAAAACGAACAACGGGGAAATGCTCGGATGCATAAGACGAACACGTATGCGAATGCGATGCACATGATGACATGATATGAAATGCATGACAAGGACAAAATGCAAAATGACGGGAAACCCAACCACGGAGGGAATATCATATCACATTGCCGAAAATGGCAAGAGTTGGAGTACAAATATGGCAAGTTACATCCGGGGTGTTACAGGTGGATTGCCTCTCGGGCTGAGGATGAACATTACAAGGGGAAGAACAACCTCCTGAGGTGAGGTTTTCTTGTGCTTGGTGGGTGTGAGGATGGAGTGGATCCAATCCAAGATGAGATCCGTTCTACTGTGGTGGCTAGTCCTATTTATAGAGGCCCTAGTCCTCTCCCAACATATTGAGCGGGATGGGAGCCAACAATGACCAATTTGAAAGGGGACAGCTAGTACAAGCTATCCTGACTAAAGGTGGTCTTCGCCTGCCAAAGGCTCTGGTGGTGACGCCGTCTTGGGCTCCACAGTGACCTCTGTCCTGCCGTCCAGCTGGTCTTGGTCTCGTTGCACCGACAAGGAAACCTTTGCCTTATGCCTCGGTACTCATCGCCTGCGCCTGCCTCCTTAGCACCAAAGAGGAAGCGAGGACACTGTGCGCGCTGGCGCCCGCCTGGCCTTGGTCGTCATGGCTTACGTCATTGGAACCTTGCGAGGTTCGCCTTGCCTTGATCTCTCCGCCCCTCGCGAGCTGGCCTGATGAGGCCACTCCCGAGCAGGTCTTGTGTTGTCCACCTCGTGAGGCTTGGCCCCTCGCGAGGGTGTTGAGCGCTTGCTGGTGAAGACGGGCCGTACTGGGCCGCGAGTGGAGCCACGCCGTGGGCCGCAGGCAGGCAAGACCGGGGACCCCCGTTCCTAGAATACCGATGTTGGTTCCCTTTCTGTCACTGGGATCAAGCACTGCAAGATTGAACCCAAAGCTAAGCACTTTTCCCATTGCAAGAAAGATCAATCTAGTAGGCCAAACTAAACCGATAATTCGAAGAGACTTGCAAATATATTTAAATCATGCATAAAAGAATTCAGAGAAGAATCAAATATTCTTCATAGATAATATTGATCATAAACCCAAAATTCATCGAATCTCGACAAACACACCGCAAAAAGAATTACATCGAATAGATCTCCAAGAATATCGAGGAGAAGTTTGTATTGAGATACAAAGAGAGAGAAGAAGCCATCTAGCTAATAACTATGGACCCGAAGGTCTGTGGTAAACTACTCACACATCATCGGAGAGGCTATGGTGTTGATGTAGAAGCCCTTCGTGATCGAATCCCCCTCCGGCTGATCGCTGGAAAAGGCCCCAAGATGGGATCTCACGGGTACACAAGGTTTCAGCGGTGGAAAAGTGGTTCCATTGCTCTCCCCGATGGTTTCAGGGTATAAGAGTATATATAGGCGAAAGAAGTAGGTCGGTGGAGCTACGAGGGGCCCACGAGGGTGGGGGCGCGCCCTCCTGCCTCGTGGCCGTCGCGTTACTTCCTTGACTTCCACTCCAAGTCTCCTGGATTCCATCTATTCCAAAAATGATCCTTGCGAAGGTTTTGTTCCGTTTGGATTCCGTTTGATATTCCTTTTCTGTGAAACACTAAAATAGGTAAAAAACAACAATTTGCACTGGGCCTTCGGTTAATAGGTTAGTCCCAAAAATAATATAAAAAGTTATATTAAAGCCCATTAAACATCCAATATAGATAATATAATAGCATAACAATAAAAAATTGTAGATACATTGGAGACGTATCAACAACCAGATGGTGATGACCCACAGTTAGGGCGCGCCATGAGAGCGGCCAAGCTTCGAGATGTCGAGACAACTACAAGTATTCCTTTCGATAAGACTTGTTCAATTTTGCATTTCACCGATCACGAAATTATCGATAAGGCAAATGACTTAGGTATGTCTTTGGGTTCGAATGAGAAGGAGATAGCAAAATCTGTTAATGATCTTTCAGATTTAGAAGCGAAGAGGGTTTCTGAAATAATCCGTAATCTAGTAGCAGTCACACCTATGAATGATGATGAAATGAAAAATTTAGGCATGGCTGCTTGTCGGATTTCGGGTTCCGGCAAACCCCTCAAGGTTCAAACTCTGGGGTGCGCACGAACATCTCTCCCTCCCCTAGCTCGCACGCTCGCCGCGATCTCAAAGCTCAGCACGACGAACTCGAAGAACAGGGGACACAAGAGTTTATACTGGTTCGGGCCACCGATGTGGTGTAATACCCTACTCTAGTGTGGTGTGGTGGATTGCCTTGTAGGCTGAGGATGAACAAGTACAAGGGAAGAACAACCTCCTGAGGATAGGTGTTGTTCAGCTCGGTGAGCTTGTGTGGTAGAGGATGATCCGAATGATCCGTCCTTGCTAAGTGGTGGCTAGTCCTATTTATAGAGGCCCGAGTCCTCTCCCCAAATATTAGGCGGGAAGGGATTCCACAATGGCCAATTTGAAGGGGACAACTAGTACAAGCTATCTTGACAAAAGGTGGCCTTCACCTGCCAAAGGCTCTGGTGGTGACGCCGTCATGGGCTCCGTGGTGACCTCCGTCTTGCCGTCCTACCGGTCTTGGTCTCGTCGCACCGATATGGAACCTTTGCCTGATGTCTCGGGACTCCTCGCCTGTGCTTGCCCCTTTAGCACCAAAGAGGAAATGAGTACTCTGCGCCCACCTGGCCTTGGTCGTCACGGCTCACGTCACGGGAACTTCACGAGGTGCCCCCTCGCCTTGATCTCTCCACTCCTCATGAGCCAGCCTGGTGAGGCCGCCCCTGAGGAGGTCTTGCATCGTCCGCCTCGCGAGGCTTGGCCCCTTGCAAGGGTCTTGAGTGTTTGCTGATGAAGATGGGTCGTAAAGGGCCGCCAGTGGAGCCATGCCACAGGCCGCAAGAAGGAAAGTCTGGCGACCCCCGTTCCCAGAACACCGACAGTAGCCCCCGGACCCAAGGCATGCTTGGACTTGGCTTGGAGGCGAAGGCAAAGGGCAAGTGCGGAGTGCCGCAGGCCCCAACCACCTGCGGCCTTGATTGACGCGTGGCGACTGAAGGGACGTGGGCGTCTCCGCTTTCCCACGCTGCCTCAACAACTGCTTGACTTGACGAGTCCCTGGTGCATGCAGAGAATAACCATCATTACCTGTGATCGTGGGGGTCGCCGGTTGGCCTTCTCCTGCTATAAATGAGGAGGGGGTAGAGCCCCCTCGCCCATCTCGCCCCGTTCCGCTTACTTCTTCTTCCTTGCTTCATTGCTAGCAGCGACACCCACGGCGCTGGTGAAGAGGTTCACGGCCGCAGAGGAAGGGAAGGACCGCCAGGAGGGCCCGGCTCGCCACCGCCCAAGAGGGGACGTGGTCGCCCATGCAAGCACGTCGCGACCCCCGCCGTGGCCCCTCGCGGCTGTGGCGGCACCTCTTCGCGCGGTGGGAGCCGCTCAGGTCCTGGCAGCCCCGTCGCTGGAGGGCGGGTGGCATAGTTGCGCGGCCTCCCCGGCCGCGCTTCCACTCAGCGGAGGTGCTGCCGGAGTTTATCGTGTGGTCGGAGAACCTGACCAGCACATGGCTTCAGCTCATGCACTCCTTCGCCGGCGAACTGCCGGCTACAGGTCCCGGCGGTCTCTGGCTGCAGGCGGACGGCTGCTGCAGCAAGGCTTCATGGGTCACGATGGAGGTCTCCATTGCGGGCAACGCAGCCCTGGCCCGCGGTTGGCAGACGTTTACCCGCGCGCGCGGCCTGGGCAAGCGGTGTACCCTCCACTTCAAGTATGACGGCGACACGACCCTCTACGTGAGGGTATTCGGGGAAGATGGTCGCCGCATCGGATGCTGCCCTGAGGACAACGATGGCGGCGAGGTGCTCAGCCTTGGCAACGGCCGCGACGAAGGTGAAGGTGAACTCGCTCTCAGCGCCGGCCGTGGCTCGTCCAGCTATGGCAGCTCCTCCTCCGGCGACAGCTCCAGCGGCGGCGGCTACGATCAACCGCCACGCCGCCGTGCCTGCTTCGAGGGCGGTAGCGGGTCGCCTCATCACCGCGCCCCAGTGAAGCACGAGGAGGAGTCTGGCTGAGTCCAAGAGGGTGCCGAGGGCCTACCCTCGTGAACCGTTGGCGGGGCGTGCGCTGCTTTTGTTTTGTTCTTTCCTTTCTTCCTGCGTTTCAAAAAGAAACAAGTATGGGGCCCTGCGAGGGCGTGTAACGAAATGTGATTTCCAAGTCGCTATGTTATGTTTATTATTCCTGTGTCGTGTTGTGGCATTTGTGCCTCCAAGATCTTGGATTCGTCTTCCTCCCTCCTTCGCCTTCGAGATGCCGTCGAGCGGGGCTCTGGAGCTCTGGCTGCAGCACGCCGACTACGGCACCCCCGCGACCGGGGCGGAGGTTGCGGTCGTCACTCCAGGTAAGGTCTTCATGACCCGGGGCTGGGGTGAGATCGCCCGGGTCTGCCGCGCGGATGGCGCCCTTGTGATCCATTTCGAATACGACGGCGCCTCCCTGATGTTCTTCAAGGTCTTCGATGCTGAAGGACGCCGGCTGGAGTGCTGCCCCAAGGGAAGCGGCAGGGGCAACGAACTGACGAGGGCCTGGCCCGCCCGTCGGCCCTCCAGCAGCTCCTCAGGCCGCAGTGGAGGAGTTGAGGACTTCAGCGGCTCCCCCGAGCTTCTCGCGACTCCGGAGACGAGCGACGACAGCTGCAAGCCTCCGAGCTCGCGCCGCGCTCGGAGTGGGGCAGCTGCATCGGGCCGCCGACGCCACTTATCTGGATGGGGTTGGCGCCGGCGCCGTCCAGCCCACTGTTGATGATGGCGTCGATTGAGGAGGTGCTAGCAAGTAGCGTTCCCTAGGATTATCACCTTTTTCTCCCTGCGAGGAATCAAAGCAACACACCGCGTGGGTATGTAAGGCATCTGCCGTGTCCTTTGTGAATATTATATCCTCAATATAAACCGGTGCGAGGTGCTTGTCCTGTCCCGGCTAAGATCCCCCTTTCTGTCCTCACGATGACTTGGCGCTCTGCACTGACAGGTCCCTGTCCCCAGGCAAGCTTCAGCCGTCGCTGGTATGCCAGGTCGCCATGCCGTGGTCAAGGCCAGGAGGTGAGCGGCCCGAGGTTCGGTAAGAGCCCCCGAGTCGCGATGCTCGGGAGGTCCCCTTTAGCGCTCAAGCAATCCTTGCTGGGCAAGAAAGGAAGGTAGCGTCGCCGTGACAGAGTTGCATAGGGCGGGGATTTAGCGCTGCGTTGGTCTAGTTCTCATGAAGGCGCGACTTATCTTGTGTGTCTGATGTAGTTCCTCGGGGAGGAGCCCGGCCCGAGAGGTGGTGGCCGAGGTACTGGTGGATTAGGCCCTCGCGAGCTTCTTCCCACTCCCCTGTGCTTCCCTTAACGCTCTACGTCCTCAGGTCCCGGCCCTCGAGCGAGCTCAGCCACCGCTGGTATGACAGGTCGCGATGCCGTGGGTCAAGGCCAGGGGGTGAGGGCTGGAGAGCCAGTAGGAGCCCATGAGTCGCGATGCTCAGGTACCCCCTTTTAACGTGCAAGCGGTCCGTGCCGAGGAGGGGGAGAGAAATCTCACGATGTCCCCAACGTTGCTCCTGGAGTAGGTCCTACACACCAATAATAAGGAGAAACAGGGCCTGTCGTTACGGCCGCCGTTCAACCTATGGTCACTCCGAGGGAGCGGTTAGGGCATTGAGGTCTTGGTGAGGTGGCGCCATGCGGGGCTGCCGCGGCCAGAGCTCGACCACTCAGGTTTATCAACGCTGCAGGGACGGGCCCGTGCGCACCGCCGTGCCAGAGCGAGCGGCTCTCCAGATAGGCGTCGACCGAGGAGGTGATTAGGTCAGGTATGTTAAGCACATAGGAGGAAATCCAATTTCAAGCAAACACAGGTAAGAGCTACCGCCGCTGGGCCGGGCCCAAGCGGCGTGGGGATGATGCAGCCCGAGGGGCGCCCCCAACAAGGTAAGTAAAGAACATAAGAAAAACGGATACATGCCGCGGGGACGGACCCATGCGGCCTGGGAATGGTGCGGCCCTGTGGGCGCTCCCAGCTGAAAGTAGAACTCTGAAAGATGTCACCTGATGCTATTGAAGATGAAGTGATGCTGAGGAAGTGAGCGATGCGCGATGAAGACGTCGGCCCTCATGAGCCCCCAGGCCCAGGGGCCTCGGGAGGCTTTGGTGGCTCGTGCAGGCCTTCGAGGACCATCGCCACCTTCGCCAGGACCGCGCGGTGCCTGACCTCTTGAGCCTCCAGAATGCTCCTCAATAGGCGCTGGTGTGCGGCGACCGCGCTCGGTAGGCCGAAGGCCATGCGAACGTAGCTGTGAGGTGGCCCCTCACAACGCCCTACGCGCGAAGGCCAGAGGCGCTCCTGAGATGCGGCTCGGTTGATCCTTGGGACATCGATGCAGACGCGCAACCCACCATCCTCGCCTGGATGTGGGGCCACGGCAGGTAAGCGGCGGCTGCCGCGCATGACTCATGACTCCTGTAGCTCTTGGGTGTTTCTTGCGACGAACTCCCGAGGGTTTGGTCTTCCTTGACTTGTATCTTCCTGAGGGAAGCGTGCTTGAAAGCACCCCTCCAAGTGGTGCCCGAGCGCCTCCCTCGCGACCTCGGCAAAGTCGGTGGCTCTCGAAGAAAGAGCCCCCGAGCCCTGCCTGAGGAGGGTGCCGGGCGCGCCTCCCTATGCGTGAGAGGGTGGCACCCCCTGATCGGGCGCGAATCCTAGCGCGATACCTCCGGAGGTGCCTGCCTCCTTGTGGCTTGGGCCAGGTGAGGTCTTCTTATTTTTGGGGA
Organism: Aegilops umbellulata; assembly: GCA_032464435.1. Taxonomy (NCBI): domain Eukaryota; kingdom Viridiplantae; phylum Streptophyta; class Magnoliopsida; order Poales; family Poaceae; genus Aegilops; species Aegilops umbellulata. The sequence goes on from CP136058.1 coordinate 366,280,237, forward strand.
TCGCCTCGGGAAGCCTCCCGTTCCTGAGATCTGGGTCTTCGACTGCTGCGGCTTGGAACGCACGCTCAAGTGAACACACTGCGTCTCTTTCTTCACAGGGCACGGTGATGACTCCACCGCTTCCTGGCATCTTGAGGACATTGTAACCATGGTGAATCACTGCCATAAACTTGGCTAGGGCTGGGTACCCGAGGATGGCGTTGTATGGTAGGCGGATGTGAGCGACGTCGAAGTCGATGAGCTCGGTGCGGTAGTTGTTGCGCTGTCCAAAGGTGACTGGAAGGCGCACCTGCCCTATTGGAACAGTGGAACCATCGGTGACTCCTGAGAAAGGCTTGGTTGGCTGAAGCTGATCGTACGACACTTGGAGATTGTCGAACGTTTCGACGGACAGGACGTTGAGTCCTGCGCCGCCATCGATGAGGGTCCTGGTGACCTGCACATTGCTGATGACTGGGGAGCAAAGCATCGGGAGGACTCCGGCCATTGTCGCGCACTTGAGCTGATCCGCTGAGCTGAACGTGATAGCGCATGTAGACCACCTGAGAGGGTGTGTGGCCTCAAGCTTTGGGAGGACTGCATTCACCTCGCGAGCAAACTGCTTGAAGATGCGCTACGATGTTGGGGCCTGGGTGCCACCCAAGATGCAAGCGATTGCGTGCGGCTCCTGGAAGCCCCCAGCCCCATCGTCTTGATGTTGGTATTCATTCCTCCTTGGTGGTGGAGGCAGAGGAGGGAGGCCTGCGTTGCCGTGCGGGCGGTCCTCACGAGGTTGGTCCCTCCAGCCTCCCTCACGAGGCTGGTCCTGCCAGGGGTCCTCGCGAGGGCGGTCACGCCATCCCTAGAGAGGGCCACGGTCTTCCCATCGTCTGCCACCTCTTCCTCCTCCTCGGCCATAGCCCCTGTCGTTACGCTCTGGGCGTCGGCCGATTCGCCCATCTCGCACGGCTCTGAGCTCTTGACATTCGTTGGTGTTGTGGGTGTGGAGGTCGTGGTACACGCAGTACCGTCCGCCCTTGGATGACTCAGGCTGATCCCTGCCTCGCTTGGTGTCCGGTTCTGCTGCTAGCACGACAGTCCCCTCGCGCTTCACATCTTTGGCCTTGAGCTTCTTTTCTTCCGGGTCGGCTGCCGGGAGCTCGAGGAGGGAGAGACGCCCTTCCTCAGCCCTGGCGCACTTGGTCGCCAAGTTGAACAGCTCCAGGGATGTGCACAGGTCTTCATGGATTGCTAGCTCTTCCTTCATCTTGACGTCGCGCACGCCGTCGGAGAAGGCTGAGATGATAGCTTCTTCAGTCATCTTGGGGATCTTGAGGCGAGCGTAGTTGAAGCGCTGGATGTACTTCTGCAGGGTTTCTCCTGGCTGTCGCTTGATGCGGCGCAGGTCGCTCACGGTCGGGGGCCAGTCGCGGGTGCCCTGGAAGTTGGCGATGAAGCGGGTGCGCATCTCGCTCCAGGAGGAGATCGTGCCGGGAGCCAGGTTCAGGAGCCAGGTGCGGGCGCCGTCCTTGAGCGCCATGGGAAACCAGTTCGCCATGACCTTTTCGTCTCCGTTGGCGGCTACGGTGCCTAGCTCGTAGAGCTGTAGGAACTCCGCGGGGTCCTCCGTGCCTTCGTAGCGACGAGGGAGGTCAGGCTTGAACTTGCCTGGCCATGTGATGCCGCGCAACTCGGGGGTGAAGGCAAGGCAACCCGCCATGGCCATCGGCGCCCTCTGCTGGTGCTGGATTTGCTCTTGCAGGTCACGACACGCCGCCGCTGGGAGCAGCGTGGGGTCTTGTCGTGGAGGCGTTGGGACGCGATCTTGGCGCGCCGGCCCTGGGAGCGCGCGTGCACCTTCTCAGGGACGTGGGATTTCATGGCAGCTCCGCTCTTGCTGCGCAGGCGCCGGACGTGGGGGATCTCGCCCTGGGGCTGCACGCCTTGCAGCCAAGGCGCCTTCTTGGGGAGGAGGTGGCGGAGGCACCTCCTGATCCTCGCCCCCTACACGGAATGAAGGGCGAGGCAGCGAGAAGGACCGCAAGGGGGAACCCCCTGCGGCACTGACGAGCTCGGTGATGCGGGCGAGCCAGTCCTCGTAGAGGTCGTCGACGGGGCGGTAGTGCAGGAGCTCCCGCGCCAAGAGTAGTGAGGCGTGCGCATCCATGGGTGCGCGACGGGCGTGGGACGACGAGCCAGCTGGAGTCAGCGACGGAGTGGCGGTGCGGCCATCCCGCCGCACCGAAGGATCCTGGGATGAGGCCTGCTGCTCGTTCCCCGCCGGGCCGGTGCGGCGTTGGCGGCAGGCGATGGGGAGCGACGAGGGGGGCCGCCGATGGGCGCCGTCTGGGCAACGCGAGTGGCGCGAGCAGCCCGGCGCTCGGCGCGAGCCCAACGAGCGTCGGCCATGGACACAACGGAAGATCACACGCAAACAACGGAAGAAAGATTCCGGCGCACCCCCTACCTGGCGCGCCAAATGTCGGATTTCGGGTTCCGGCAGACCCTTGAGGTTCGAACACTGGGGTGCGCGTGGAGATCTCTCCCCTACCGATCTACGTCCGATCCTCTCGTGTGAACTAAGATGAAAATGATGAACAACACAAGAGACACGAGGTTTATACTGGTTCGGGCCACCATTGTGGTGTAATACCCTACTCTAGTGTGTGGTGTGGTGGATTGCCTCTGGGGCTGATGATGAACAGTACAAAGGAAGAACAGCCTCGTGAGGGGTGTTATTGAGCTGGTGCGGTGTGTTCTACTTGGTCTCTACTCGATTCGGTCCGTTTCTCTCCTTTTCTCCCTCCTTTTCTCTCTTTGTGGTGGCTAGCTCTATTTATAGAGGCCCTGGGCCTCTCCCCGAATAATTGAGCGGGAAGGGCGCCAACATTTAGCCATTTTGAAGGGGAACATCTAGTACAAGTTATCCTGACCAAAGGTGGTCTTCGGCTGCCAAAAGCACTAGTGATGACGCCGTCTTGGGCTCCAAGGTGACCTCCATCCGGCCGTCCGGCTGGTCTTGGTCTCGTTACACCGGAATGGTAAACTTTGCCTGATGCCTTGGCCTGTGTTTGCCCCCTTTGCACCAAAGGGGAAACAAGGACTCTGCCCAGGCCGGTGCCCGCCTGGCGCCCACCTGGCCTTGATCGTCATGGCTTGCGTCACGGGATCCTCGCGAGGTACCCTTGCATTGATCTCTCCGCCTCCTCACGAGCCTGCCTAATGAGGACACTCTTGAGGGGGCTTCCTGTCGTCCGCCCCGCGAGGCTTGGCCCCTCGCGAGGGTCTTGAGCTTGAGCTTGATGAAGACGGGACGCGCTGGGCCCCCACTTGAGCCACGCCGCAGGCCGCAGGCAGGCAAGTCTGGGGCCCCCCGTTCCCAGAACGCCGACACTATCCCCCTAGGAGCATGCGTGGAATACTTTGCTTTGATAACTTCTAGATTTTTGCAATAAGTATATGAGTTCTTTATGACTAATGTTGAGTCCATGGATTATACACACTTTTCCCTTCCTTCCACCATTACTAGCCTCTCTAATACCGCGCACTTTTCGCCGGTATCATACACCCACCATATATCTTCCTCAAAACAGCCACCATACCTACCTATCATGGCATTTCAATAGCCAATCCGAGATATATTGCCATGCAACTTTCCACCGTTCCATTTATTATGACACGCTCCATCATTGTCATATTGCTAGCATGATCATGTAGTTGACATCGTATTTATGGCAAAGCCACTCTTCATAATTCTTTCATACATGTCACTCTTGATTCATTGCACATCCCGGTACACCGCCGAAGGCATTCATATAGAGTCATACTTTGTTCTAAGAATCGAGTTGTAATTGTTGAGTTGTAAGAAAAATAAAAGTGTGATGATCATCATTTTTTAGAGCATTGTCCCAAGTGAGGAAAGGATGATGGACACTATGATTCCCCCACAAGTCGGGATGAGACTCCGGACAAAAAATAAAAAAAAATAAAGAAATAAAAGAGGCCATAAAAAAAGAGAAAAGGCCCAAATAAAAAAAGAGAGAAAAAGAGAGAAGGGACAATGTTACTATCCTTTTACCACACTTGTGCTTCAAAGTAGCACCAAGATCTTCATGATAGAGAGTCTCCTATGATATCATTTTCATATACTAGTTGGAATTTTTCATTATAGAACTTGGCCTGTATATTCCAATGATGGGCTTCCTCAAAATGCCCTAGGTCTTCGTGAGCAAGCGAGTTGGATGCACACCCGCTTAGTTTCTTTTGTTGAGCTTTCACATACTTATAGCTCTAGTGCATCCGTTGCATGGCAATCCCTACTCACGCACATTGATATCTATTAATGGGCATCTTCATAGCCCGTTGATATGCCTAGTTGATGTGAGACTATCTTCCCCTGTTTTTGTCTTCTCCACAACCACCATTCTATTCCATATTTAGTGTTATATCCATGGCTCACGCTCATGTATTGCGTGAAGATTGAAAAAGTTTTGAAAATGTTAAAGTATGAAACAATTGCTTGGCTTGTCATCGGGGTTGTGCATGATTTAAATACTTTGTGTGGTGAAGATAGAGCATAGCCAGACTATATGATTTTGTAGGGATAACTTTCTTTGGCCATGTTATTTTGAGAAGACATAATTGCTTTATTAGTATGCTTGAACTATTATTATTTTTTATGTCAATATGAACTTTTGTCTTGAATCTTTCGAATCTGAATATTCATACCACAATTAAGAAGATTTGCATTGAAATTATGCCAAGTAGCACTCCGCATCAAAAATTCTCTTTTTATCATTTACCTACTCGAGGACGAGCAGAAATTAAGCTTGGGGATGCCTGATATGTCTCCAACGTATCTATAATTTTTGATTGCTCCATGCTATATTATCTACTGTTTTGGACTATATTGGGCTTTATTTTCCAATTTTATATTATTTTTGGGACTAATCTATTAACCGGAGGCCCAGCCCAGAATTGCTATTTTTGGCCTATTTCAGAGTTTCAGAGAAACATAATATCAAATGGAGTCCAAACGGAATGAAACCTTCGGGAACCTGATTTTCTCACCGAACGTGATCCAGGAGACTTGGACCCTACTCCAAGGAAAAACAGAGGCGATCACAAGGGTGGGGGGCGCGCCCCCTGCCTCGTGGGCCCCCTGTTGCTCCACCGACGTACTCCTTCCTCCTATATATACCTACGTACCCCCAAACGATCAGATATGGAGACAAAAACCTAATTCCACCGCCGCAACCTTCTGTACCCACGAGATCCCATCTTGGGTCCTGTTCCGGAGCTCCGCTAGAGAGGGTCGTGTCACGGAGGGCTTGTACATCATCATAGCCTCTCCAATGAAGTGTGAGTAGTTCACCTCAGACCTACGGGTCCATAGTTATTAGCTAGATGGCTTCTTCTCTCTTTTTGGATCTCAATACAATATCCTCCCCCTCTCTCGTGGAGATCTATTCGATGTAATCTTCTTTTTGCGGTGTGTTTGGTGAGATCGATGAATTGTGGGTTTATGATCAAGTCTATCTATGAATAATATTTGAATCTTCTCTGAATTATTTTATGTATGATTGGTTATCTTTGCAAGTCTCTTCGAATTATCAGTTTGTTTTGGCCTACTAGATTGGTTTTTCTTGCCATGGGAGAAGTGCTTAGCTTTGGGTTCAATCTTGCGGTGTCCTTTCCCAGTGACAGAAGGGGAAGCAAGGCATGTATTGTATTGTTGCCATCAAGGATAATAAGATGGGGTTTTTATCATATTGCATGAAACTATCCCTCTACATCATGTCATCTTGCTTAAGGCGTTACTCTGTTTTTAACTTAATACTCTAGATGCATGCTGGATAGCGGTCGATAAGTGGAGTAATAGTAGTAGATGCAGGCAGGAGTCGGTCTACTTCTCTCGGACGTGATGCCTATATACATGATCATACCTAGATATTCTCATAACTATGCTCAATTATGTCAATTGCTCAACAATAATTTGTTCACCCACTATAGAATATTTATCCTCTTGAGAGAAGCCACTAGTGAAACCTATGGCCCCCGGGTCTATTCTCATCATATCAAGCTCCATCACTTTAATCTTGCTTTGATTTTTTACTTTGCCTTTTACTTTTCACTTTGCATATCATACCAAAAATACCAAAAATATTATCTATCATCTCTATCAGATCTCACTCTCGTAAGTGACCGTGAAGGGATTGACAACCCCTAATCGCGTTGGTTGCGAGGAGCTATTGTTTTGTGCAGGTACGAGGGACTTGCGCGTAGCCTCCTACTGGATTGATACCTTGGTTCTCAAAAATTGAGGGAAATACTTACGCTACTTTGCTACATCATCCTCTCCTCTTGGGGGAAATCCAACGCAGTGCTCAAGAGGTAGCAAGGCTACATATATTGCAAACAAGAATGCTTCTCTTTCGAACTAGGCTGGTTCGAGAAAGAAAACTTCATGGAGATCATCGCACGCGAATGGGCAAAGCCTGTTAGTGGACAATCAAATATTGAGAGATGAAAAAATAAAATTAGACATCTGAGACAATTTTTATGAGGTTGGGCCAGAAACGAGAGTGGGATATACAGACTAGAAAAAGAGCGACTCGCCCAATTAATAGATGCTCTAGATTTAAAAGCTGAAGTGAACCTTCTTACGGTAGCTGAGCAGAGCTCAACATCTGAAGCGGAGCAACGCTTATGAGCTCTTCTTAGAGAAGAGGAGCTCAAGTAGGCATTACGTGCTAAGGTGCTTAAGGTTGTCCAAGGGGATGACAATACACAATTCTTTCATATAATTGCGAATGGTAAACACAGGAAGAAGAGAATAATACAGCTTGAACAGGACGAAGGGACAATTACAGGGCATGAGAATCTAAAAGCGTATATCTCTAATTATTATAAACAACTTTTTGTGCCTCCGGAAGCAAGCACCTTGCCCCTTAATGAGTCTGTTATTGGAGATATCCCTCAACTTCAAGTAGAGGAGAATGATATTCTATCTGCACCGTTTACTGAGAAGGAAGTTCTGGAAGCAATTTCACAAATGAAACCGAATAAAGCACTGGGACCAGATGGGTTTCCTGTGGAAATCTGTAGGAAATGTTGGCATATTATTAAGGATGATCTTATGCCTATGTTTCATGGGTTTTTTAACGGTCATTTAGAACTCTTCCATCTTAACTTTGGCACTATTACGTTGTTGCCAAAGAAAGAAGCGGCAGTTCGGATCAAGCAATTCAGGCCAATATGTCTTCTTAACGTGAGTTTCAAAATCTTCATGAGAGTGGGGACCAATAGATTGACACAGATTGCTCATTCATGGTGCAACCGAGCCAGACAACTTTCATGCTTGTGAGGCACATTCTTGAAGGGGTTGTTGTCCAGCATGAAACGCTGCATGAAATTCATTCGAAGAAGCTAGATGGAGTTATATTCAAAGTACATTTTGAGAAGGCATATGGTAAAGTTAAATGGTCTTTCCTTCAGCAGGCAATGCGCATGAAAGGATTTAGTGAGGCTTGTCGGAACCAAGTGGGTTCGCAAGTACAAAAGGGTAGTGTCGGAATCAAGGTTAACGATGATATCGGTCACTACTTTCCGACACACAAGGGATTGAGACAAGGGGATTCAATGTCTCCTCTCTTATTTAATATAGTGGCCAATATGTTGACCATTCTTATAGTCAGGGCCAAGCAAAAAGGTCAAGTGGAGGGGCTAGTCCCTCATCTGGTTGATGGGGGTGTCTCCATTTTACAGTATGCTGACGACACCATCCTTTTCATGGAACATAACATTGCAAAAGCGCAAAATATGAAATTCATATTATGCCTCTTCGAACAATTGTCTGGTTTAAAAATAAACTTTCACAAGAGCGACTTGTCCCGCTTTGGTAAGGCCAAAGAAGAGCAAGACACATATAGACAATTATTTGGGTATGAATTAGGTGCTTTGCCTTTTAGTTATCTGGGCATACCGATTCATCACCGTAAGTTATCTAATAAAGAATGGAAGTGCATCGAAGATCGAATTGAAAAAAAACTTAGTTGCTGGAAGGGCAAGCTAATGTCATATGGAGGTAGGCTAGTATTGATAAACTCAGTACTTACTAGTATGCCGATGTTCCTGTTATCTTTCTTCGAGGTACCGAAAGGGGTGAGGAAGAGACTTGATTTCTTTAGATCTCTATTCTTTTGGTAGTCAGATGAGGCCAAAAAGAAATACCGTCTCGCAGGATGGGATCTTCTATGCCGGCCCAAGGACCAGGGGGGTCTCGGTATTGAGAACTTGGAAATCAAGAATAGATGTCTGATGAGTAAATGGCTCTACAGGTTAGATATAGAGCCGAAAGGTATGTGGGCACATATCCTAAGCAATAAGTATTTGCAGTCAAAAACGCTTGCCCAGGTCACTGTGGGACCAACTGACTCGCCATTCTGGAAGGCAATCATGCGAATGAAAGATTTGTTCTTTCGTAGGGTCAAATTCTTGATTGGCAATGGGATGTCAACAAGGTTTTGAGAAGATACGTGGTTAGGAGAGACGCCCCTAGCCCTACAATATCCCACAATATATAACATCGTGCAACGTAAGGAGGATTACATAAGCACTGTATTTCAATCGACTCCCTTAAATATTCAGTTCAGACGTGCGTTAGTTGGTGAGCGATGGACTGCATGGGTGTACTTGGTCCGACGATTGATAGATGTTCAATTATCCGACCAACCTGATTCGGAAGCGCTGGACGTTAGCTAGAAATGGGGTGTTTACAGTGAAATCTTTCTACATGGATCTGGTTAATTTTGGCCCAATTTCGAGATCTTTACATATTTGGAAGGTTAAGATTCCCTTGCGTATTAAAATATTTATGTGGTTCGTCCACAAGCAAGTGATCCTCACAAAAGATAACTTAAAAAGGAGGCGGTGGGCAGGTAGTTCACGTTATTGTTTTTGTGATCATGATGAAACAATACAACACCTATTCATAGAATGCCCACTCGCCAAATTACTTTGGAGAACGACCCATATAGCCTTTGACATTACTCCTCCAGTTGACGTTGAATCGTTGTTTGGAACATGCTTAGCTGGGGTTGAGCATATTAATGCGGCTCGTATTCAGATTGGAATATGCGCACTCTTATGGGCTATATGGAATTGCAGGAATGATATGATTTTTAACAGACAGCATACTTTAACTTCCTTGCAGGTCATCTTCAGAGCTACCGCATGCATCCGTACGTGGTCCTTACTCACTCCTATGGACTCCAGGGAGTCTTTGATTACTGGGTGCAACCAGTGGGAGATAGTAGCACGGTCTATATTCAACCACTTCGGCTGGCGGTCGCATAATAGGATAAGAGTCTAGGGAGCTTGTCCTTCACATTGCCATACCGGTTGCGATTTTGAGCATGTACTTTTATTTTCAGTTTTCACTCCACTTGCGAGCTATAATACTTTATGACTTTGTGCTACTTCGAGACTTTTTAATAAGATGGTTGCATGCATTGTCATGATACAGAGGCCGGAGCACGCCTCCATTTCCAAAAAACTGAGCAGTACGTACATTCAGTTGGAGCAGTTTAGAAATGATTGCGCGATAATTATATCCTACATCTTGAGTTCTCAACAATGAAAACGGAAAGAAAAAGGACCATCGGCGGAGCTACATGTATTCCTGCAGGTGCCATGCCCCCCCCCCCCCCCAACCTTGAAAAAATGCCTGAAGAATTATTTTTTTGGAAGTGCTTAATTAGAAAAAGTATAGTCTTTGGCCCCCTCAAGATTTCTGTATTTGCCTTCTGCCCCTCCAGCATTTCTTCTCTAGCTCCACCACTGAAAAGGACCATTCGTGTTTTGAAAGAAACCGACTCGTGGTCGTGGAAAAAGACATGAAATCATGATACGCACACTGATCAGAAACTTTCAGCTAGTGCTGGGCTGCTCGATCCATCGTAGGAACTTCAAACAAGGTAAGATTGCTACTTGCGGAAATCCAATTCGGCTCTTGGGACCATAGACTCCTGCCCACTAAAAATGCTTTTTTCTAAAAATTGAAAAAAAAAGCATGTGTTCATTGTCACACCAAAATGGTACCTGCAAAATTTTAGGAGGAAAGCTTAAGTATTTTGATCTGTGTAAAAAAAGAAACAAGTCGAACGATAAATGTTACACTTATTTTTGTTTTTTCACCGATGAAGCACCGTCATCCTGTTTCCCATGAAAATTGGCAAGCACACTTGCTACACTGACAGGAACATCTAAATGATTTCTAAATTTTATTTACTATTTATTTTGATTTTTAAAGCGGCCCTCCCCGCCACTTGCTACTGCACTACACACATGGCATAGAATAATCCTCATAGTTTCACTTTCATGACTGGCCGTGGAAGAGGTATTACTAGAAGAGAAGAGAAGTCAAACGCCGCCCACAACATCGTCGACATGATGCGATGGATCACCAGGGAGTGCACCATGCATGGAAAGGGAAAAAAGGTTCTGGAAAATTGCATTTTAGACATCTTATCTGTTGTCTCCACTTGACGACAGCCTTTATAAGCTTGTTAACGTGTCGATTTGCATGTTTAATTGATTAGATATAGATAGATTCGCAGGGTGGTCGATCTTCGGCGTTGCCAGGAAAAAGATTACGCAGTTGTCCAATCCATCATATGATGAGCTGTTTTCGGTGCTTGACAGAGCCGGTGGGATCGCTCTCTATCTCCATACATGCATGAGTTCACGGCTGACACATTGACATGAACAAATCATGGAACATAAGTCAAACCAGGCATCATATGATGGTCCATGGATGGATGCCGTCACTCCTGATATCACGGTGAGGCCAGCATGCAGGCAACGCATGGTGATTCATGCATGGCCGTCGATCCGGAAGCATGAATAGTCTCTTTCTCTTATGTGAGTCTCGCACATGGAGTTGAATCGCAAACAGTCCTCCGTTCAACATCAAGGCATGCATTAATTTCACAGAGAACTTCCAACCCAATCTTCCATCCTGCTCTCCGTTTTCTTCTTCCCAGATCAGCTTGTATATTCTAGTTGTTTGAACATATGCATGCAACTTGCACGATCGACATGACCCTTCGTCCGGCATGATGTGGGCACCTACATATGCTACGTACACGCTTTAAATTGCAGCTGACTAGTACTGCTGCAAAACGGTTTCCCACGAGTCGCGTGCATGCATCTGCATGCGTGCGTGTAAATTTGAAGGTTCATTTATCCCTGTCAATGACTCACACGAGTTCGATCTCTCACGTTTTGAATTGACCTCGGTTCCAAGTTTCTTTCATGGCTTTGAAATCGGAAGTGTCAAAGGAAGATCGATGTGGGTTCCATGCACATGATTGATGGCATGGTGGGTCATGTCGGGGTCGGTGGTCATGCGCACGTACTCTATATGACAACCCTAGTAAATCTAGTATATTAAGAGCATCTACACCGGACTTAGCAAATATGATCTCTAAACACATGTGGAGTGACCGGGCGTGTCCATTTTAAACCCCTATTTGTTTATTCGCGCAGCCACACTTCATATTTTCTTCCTCACATGACCAGACACTTGCACATGATTAATGGAGATGAAGAGAGAAAAAGAAAAAAATGAATGAAGAAAGAGAAATGGTGGTTCGGGGTGGGGCTGTGTCTTACGTGCACACTGACAGGTCATAGATTGAGATATTGGAGAAATAATTGTTGTATTGATTGGGGCCTCAAGGGCTGTTTATATAGATTACAAAGCTTGGGCTCCAAGACTAGACTAGACTAGATTACAATACGAATAGGCTTATACTCTAAGATCCCCCCGCAGTCTCAACGTCAGGTGTAACAATGTTGAGACTGGAGCGTATGTCGGTGAACGATGCAGTCGGGAGTCCTTTGGTAAAAATGTCAGCAAATTGGGCACTTGTAGGAACATGAAGAACGCGAACCTCGCCAAGAGCCACCTTTTCACGAACAAAGTGAATGTCAATCTCAATATGCTTTGTGCGACGATGTTGAACTAGATTGGAAGCCATGTAGACTGCAGAGATGTTATCACAGTAAACAATAGTAGCACGTGGGAGCGGATGATGAAGTTCAACGAGAAGCTGTCGTAGCCACACCGCCTCGGCCACAGCGTGAGCAACCGCCCTATACTCAGCCTCAGCAGAAGACCTGGAAACTGTTACCTGCCTTTTAGAACACCAAGAAACAAGATTATCACCCAAATAAACGCAAAAATCCGGATGTAGATCGTCGAGTATCTGGACAACCTGCCCAGTCTGCATCAGAATAAACTGTCAAGCTTGTAGGTGAAGAAGAATTAATAAGGAGACCGTGATCAAGAGTGCCTTTTAAATAGTGGAGAATGCGTCTGACATGAGCCAGATGAGGAGCACGAGGATCATGCATAAAGAGACAGGCTTGCTGAACAGAATAGGAGATTTCAGGACGAGTAAGAGTGGCATATTGAAGAGCACCAGTGATGCTACGATATAAAGTGGGATCAGAAAGAGGATCACCATCAGCCGACAGTTTAGCACCAACGTCAGCTGGAGTACGAGAGGGTTGACAATCAGACATACCAGAACGAGAAAGCAAGTCCAAAATGTATGACCGTTGAGAAAGAAAGAGTGAAGATTTTGTGTGAGAAACATGAATACCTAGAAAATGATGAAGAGGACCAAGGTCAGTCATGGAAAACTCCCGATTGAGAGAAGAGATGGTATGTTGAAGAAAAGAACCAGAACTAGCTGTGAGAATGATATCATCAACATAAAGCAAGAGGTAGGCAGTGTGAGTAGGAGACTGATAAACAAAGAGAGAAGAATCGGATTTGTAGGGAATAAAGCCTATGGTTTGAATAAAAGTAGCAAAGCATTGAAACCATGCACAGGGAGCTTGTTTAAGGCCATAAAGAGATTTGTTGAGGAGACAAACAAAATTTGGAGAGGAGGGATTCTCAAAACCAGAGGGTTGCTGACAATAAACAGTTTCATTGAGAGTGCCATGAAGAAAAGCATTTTTAACATCAAGTTGATGAATAGGCCAAGAAGAGGAAACAACAAGACTAAGAACAACACGAATAGTGTTGGGTTTAACAACAGGAGAAAAAGTATCATCAAAGTCAACACCATGCTGCTGGGAGAAACCACGACACACCCAACGAGCTTTGTAACGAGCAAGAGTGCCATTGGAATGAAATTTATGACAAAAAAACCCATTTGCCAGAAACAATGTTAACACCAGGAGGTTTGGGAACAAGAGTCCATGTATTATTTTGCTGAAGAGCTTCAAATTCATCACGCATAGCGGAAAGCCAGAGAGGGTCAAGAAGAGCTCGCTTATAACTGGTAGGAATAGGAGAGATGGTTGGGGTGGTGGTTAGATTGAGACGTTTGGTGGGGAGAAGAAATCCTCATTTTCCACGGGTGCACATGACATGATCATTGGTGGGCGGTGGTATAAGAACGGCATTGGGTGGCAGTGGGTTTTCGGTTGAAGAAGACGGTGAGGAAGAAGAATCAGAGGTGGTGGGTGTCGAGGTGGTTGCCCCCTCCCCCTAGTACGAATAGGACAAGGAAGGGGGGGCGGCGCCCCCCTTTCCTCTTTCCCCCTTCCCCTTTCCTTCTCCAACAAGGCAAGAGGGGGGAGTCCCCGTTGGGAGTAGGACTCCTCCAGGCGCACCCCTAGGGGCCGGCCGCGCCTCCCCCCTCCCTCCTTTATTTACAGGGGCAAGGGGGCACCCCATGTCACACAAGTTGATCTTAGTGATCGTTCCTTAGCCGTGTGCGGTGCCCCCTTCCACCATATTCCACCTCGGTCATATCGTAGTGGTGCTTAGGCGAAGCCCTGTGACGGTAGAACATCAAGATCCTCACCACGCCGTCGTGCTGACGGAACTCACCCCCGACACTTTGCTGGATCAGAGTCCGGGGATCGTCATCGAGCTGAATGTGTGCTAGAACTCGGAGGTGCCGTAGTTTCGGTGCTTGATCGGTCGGGTCGTGAAGACGTACGACTACATCAACCGCGTTGTTATAAAGCTTCCGCTTTCGGTCTACGAGGGTACGTGGACAACACTCTCCCCTCTCGTTGCTATGCATCACCATGATCTTGTGTGTGCGTAGGATTTTTTTTGAAATTACTACGTTCCCCAACACAAACATCATCTGTAACACGGTGATCGCAACGAGAACTTACAGGCTCATCAGAAAAAATTAACAAGTGGTCGGATAGCTCGATAGAGGGAATTGCTCCTCCGACGATGAAGAGATATTCTTCATGCCCTCTCGGTGTCACGACATCCATCATCGTCTGGCCAGACACAGTTGACTATGTTATGGGGATGCCGAAACACAACAACGAGAAAAAGGAACAAATCCGCTAACGAGGATTTCGGTATAGTGAGCATGGTGATGACCCAGGAGAATATTGATGCATACCGGGTTTTGTGAAGTATCGCAAAGCAAAGGTATAGTAGGAAACGTAGTATTTCAAAAAAATTTGCCTACGAACACGCAAGATCTATCTAGGAGAAGCATAGCAACGAGCGGGGAGAGTGTGTCCACATACCCTCGTAGACCAAAAGCGAAAGCGTTTAGTAATGCGGTTGACGTAGCCGAATGTCTTCGCGATCCAACCGATCCAAGTACTGAACGCGCGGCACCTCCGCGATCTGCACACGTTCAGCTCGGTGACGTCCCTTGAACTCTTGATCCAGTTGAGGCCGAGGGAGTGTTTCGTCAGCACGATGGCGTGGTGACGGTGATGATGAAGTTACCGACGCAGGGCTTCGCCTAAGCACTACGACAATATATGACTGAGGTGGAAAACTGTTGAGGGGGGCACCGCACACGGCTAAAGATCAACTTGTGTCTCTATGGGGCGCCCCCCTCCCCGGTATATAAAGGAGGGGAGGAGGAGGCCGGCTGACCCTAAGGGGTGCACCCAAAGGAGGAATCCTACTCCAAGTAGGAATCCCCCCTTTCCTAGTCCAAGTAGGAGAAGAAGGAAGGAGAGGGGGAGGGAGAGGGAAAGAGGGGCCGCGCCCCCTCCCCTAGTCCTATTTGGACTCCCCTTGGGGTGGGGCGTGCATCACCTCCTGGCTGCTGCCCTCTCTCTCCCTAAGGCCCATTACTTCCCTGGGGAGTTCCGGTAACCCCTCCGGCACTCCGGTTTTATCTGAAACTACCCGTAACAGTTTCGGTGTCCGAATAACATGGTCCAATATATCAATCTTTATGTCTCGACCATCTCGAGACTCCTCTTCATGCCCATGATCTCATCCGGGACTCCGAACAACCTTCGGTACATCAAATCACATAAATCATAATAAAATCATCATCGAACGTTAAGCGTGCGGACCCTACGGGTTCGAGAACTATGTAGACATGACCGAAACACATCTCCGGTCAATAACAAATAGCGGAACCTGGATGCTCATATTGGCTCCTACATATTCTACGAAGATATTTTATGTGTCAAACCGCATAACAACATACGCTGTTCCCTTTGTCATCGGTATGTTACTTGCCCGAGATTCGATCGTCGGTATCACCATACCTAGTTCAATCTCGTTACCGGCAAGTCTCTTTACTTGTTCCGTAATGCATCATCTCGTAACTAACTCATTAGTCACATTGCTTGCAAGGTGTGCATTACCAAGAGAGCCCAGAGATTCCTCTCCGACAATCAGAGTGACAAATCATGGTCTCGATCTATGCCAAGTCAACAAACACCATCGGAGACACGTGTAGAGCATCTTTATAATAACCAAGTTACGTTGTGACGTTTGATAGCACACTAAGTGTTCCTCTGGTATTCGGGAGTTGTATAATCTCATAGTCATAGGAAAATGTATAAGTCTTGAAGAAAGCAATAGCAATAAACTAAACGATCATAGTGCTAAACTAACGGACTGGTCTTGTCCATCACATCATTATGTAATGATGTGATCCCGTTCATCAAATGACAACACATGTCTATGGCTAGGAAACTTAACCGTCTTTGATTAGCGATCTAGTCTAGTAGAGGCATACTAGGGACACTCTGTTTGTCTATGTATTCACACATGTACTAAGTTTCCGGTTAATACACTTCTAGCATGAATAATAAATATTTATCATGATATAAGGAATATAAATAATAACTTTATTATTGCCTCTAGGGCATATTTCCTTCAGTCTCCCACTTGCAATAGAGTCAATAATCTAGATTACACAGTAATGATTCTAACACCCATGGAGTCTTGGTGCTGATCATGTTTTGCTTGTGAGAGAGGCTTAGTCAACGGGTCTGCAACATTCAGATCTGTATGTATCTTGCAAATCTCTATGTTTCTCTCCTTGACTTGATCGCAGATGGAATTGAAGCATCTCTTAATGTGCTTGGTTCATTTGTGAAATCTGGATTCCTTTACCAAGGCAATTGGACCAGTATTGTCACAAAAGATTTCATTGGACCCGATGCACTAGGTATGACACCTAGATCGGATATGAACTCCTTCATCTAGACTCCTTCATTTGCTACTTCCGAAGCAGCTATGTACTCCGCTTCACATGTAGATCCCGCCACGACGCTCTGTTTAGAACTGCACCAACTGACAGCTCCACCATTCAATATAAATACGTATCCGGTTTATGACTTAGAGTCATCTGGATCAATATCAAAGCTTGCATCAACGTAACCACTTATGATGAGCTCTTTGTCACCTCCATAAACAAGAAACATATCCTTAGTCTTTTTCAGGTATTTCAGGATGTTCTTGACCGTTGTCCACTGATCCACTCCTGGATTACTTTGGTACCTCCCTGCTAAACTAATAGCAAGGCACACATTAGGTCTGGTACACAGCATTGCATACATTTTAGAACGTATGGCTGAAGCATAGGGAATGACTTTCATTTTCTCTCTATCTTCTGTAGTGGTCGGGCATTGAGTGTGACTTAACTTCACACCTTGTAACACTGGCAAGAACCCTTTCTTTGCCTGATCCATTTTGAACTTCTTCAAAACTTTATCAAGGTATGTGCTTTGTGAAAGTCCAATTAAGCGTCTTGATCTATCTCTATAGATCTTGATGCCCAATATATAAGCACCTTCACCGAGGTCTTTCATTGAAAAATTCTTATTCAAGTATCCTTTTATGCTATTCAGAAATTCAGTATCATTTCCGATCAACAATATGTCATCCACATATAATATCAGAGATGCTACAGAGCTCCCACTCACTTTCTTGTAAATACAGGCTTCTCCAAAAGTCTGTATAAAACCATATGCTTTGATCACACTATCAAAGCATATATTCCAACTCCGGGATGCTTGCACCAGTCCATAAATGGCGCTGTAGCCTGCACACTTTGTTAGCACCTTTTGGATCGACAAAACCTTCTGGTTGCATCATATACAACTCTTCTTTAATAATTCCATTAAGGAATGCAGTTTTCACATCCATTTGCCAAATTTCATAATCATAAAATGCGGCAATTGCTAGCATGATTCGGACGGACTTAAGCATCGCTACAGGTGAGAAAATCTCATCGTAGTCAACTCCTTGAACTTGTCTAAAACCTTTCGCAGCAGGTCGAGCTTTGTAGACAATAACATTACCATCAGCGCCAGTCTTCTTCTTGAAGATCCATTTATTATCTATGGCTTGCCGATCATCGGGCAAGTTAACCAAAGTCCACACTTTGTTCTCATACATGGATCCCATCTCAGATTTCATGGCCTCAAGCCATTTTGCGGGATCTGAGCTAATCATCGCTTCCTCATAGTTCGTATGTTCGTCATGGTCAAGTAACATGACTTCCATAATAGGATTACCGTACCACTCTGGTGCGGATCTTACTCTGGTTGACCTACGAGGTTCAGTAGTAACTTGATCCGAAGTTTCATGATCATCATCATTAGCTTCTTCACTAATTGGTGTAGGAATCACTGGAACTAATTTTTGTGATGGACTACTTTCCAATTCGGGAGAAGGTACAATTACCTCATCAAGTTCTACTTTCCTCGCACTCACTTCTTTCGAGAGAAACTCCTTCTCTAGAAAGGATCCATTCTTAGCAACGAATATCTTGCCTTCGGATCTATGATAGAAGGTGTACCCAACAGTTTCCTTTGGGTATCCTATGAAGACACATTTCTCCGATTTGGGTCCAGCTTATCAGGTTGAAGCTTTTTCCCATAAGCATCGCAGCCCCAAACTTTAAGAAACGACAACTTGGGTTTCTTGCCAAACCACAGTTCATATGGTGTCGTCTCAACAGATTTAGATGGTGCCCTATTTAATGTGAATGTAGCCGTCTCTAAAGCATAACCGCAAAGTGACAGCGGTAAATCAGTAAGAGATATCATAGATTGCACCATATCTAATAAAGTTCGATTACAACCTTCGGACACACCATTACGCTGTGTGTTTGAGGTGGCGTAAGTTGCGAAACTATTCCGCATTGTTTCAAATGAAGACCAAACTCGCAACTCAAATATTCACCTCCACGATCAGATCGTAGAAACTTTATTTTCTTGGTACTATGATTTTACACTTCACTTTGAAATTCTTTGAACTTTTCAAATGTTTCAGACTTATGTTTCATCAAGTAGATATACTCATATCCGCTCAAATCATCTGTGAAGGTTAGAAAATAACGATACCCACTGCGAGCATCAACACTCATCGGACCGCATACATCAGTATGTATCATTTCCAATAAGTGATGATCGCTTCATTGTTCTGGAGAACAGAGTCTTAGTCATCTTGCCCATGAGGCATAGTTTGCAAGCATCAAGTGATTCATAATCATGGGATTCCAAAAGCCCATCAGCATGGAGTTTATTCATGCGCTTTACACCAATATGACCTAAATGGCAGTGCCACAAATAAGTTGCACTATCATTATTAAACTTATATCTTTTGGATTCAATACTATGAATATGTGTATCACTAGTATCGAGATTCAATAAAAATAGACCACTCATCAAGGGTGCATGACCATAAAAGATATTACTCATATAAATAGAACAACCATTATTCTCTGATTTAAATGAATAACTGTCTCGCATCAAACAAGATCCAGATATAATATTCATGCTTAACGCTGGAACCAAATAACAATTATTCAAGTCTAAAACTAATCTCAATGGTAGATGTAGAGGTAGCATGCCGACCGCGATCACGTCAACTTTGGAACCATTTTCCACGCGCATCGTCACCTCGTCCTTAGCCAATCTTCGCTTAATCCGTAGCCCCTGTTACGAGTTGCAAATATGAGCAACAAAACCAGTATCAAATACCCAGGCGCTACTAAGAGCATTAGTAAGGTACACATCAATAACAATATA
The DNA here is from genome assembly GCA_032464435.1 of Aegilops umbellulata. Taxonomy (NCBI): domain Eukaryota; kingdom Viridiplantae; phylum Streptophyta; class Magnoliopsida; order Poales; family Poaceae; genus Aegilops; species Aegilops umbellulata. The sequence goes on from CP136058.1 coordinate 366,299,569, forward strand.
CCTTTCACTTTCCATCCCTCTTATCCGCCAAATACTTGGGGCAGTTCCGCTTCCAGTGACTAGTCCCTTTGCAGTAGAAGCTCTCAGTCTCAAGTTTCGGTCCAGACTTGGGCTTCTTCACTTGAGCTGTAACTTGTTTGTCATTCTTCTTGAAGTTCCCCTTCTTCCCTTTGCCCTTCTTCTTGAAACTAGTGGTCTTGTTAACCATCAACACTTGATGCTCCTTCTTGATTTCTACCTCCGCAGCCTTTAGCATTGCGAAGAGCTCCAGAATTGTCTTATCCATCCTTGCATATTATAGTTCATCACGAAGCTTTTGTAGCTTGGTGGCAGTGATTGATGTACCCCGTCAATGACACTATCAACCAGAAGATTAACTCCCAGCTGAGTCAAGTGATTGTGGTACCCAGACATTCTGAGTATATATTCACTGACAGAACTATTCTCCTCCATTTTGCAGCTGTAGAACTTATTGGAGACTTCATATCTCTCAATCCAGGCATTTGCTTGAAACAGTAACTTCAACTCCTGGAACATCTCATATGCTCCATGACGTTCAAAACGTCGTTGAAGTCCCGGTTCTAAGCCGTAAAGCATGGCACACTGAACTATCGAGTAGTCATCAGCTTTGCTCTGCCAGGCGTTCATAATGTCCGGAGTTGCTCCTGTAGTGGGTTTGGCACCTAGCGGTGCTTCCAGGACGTAATTTTTTTGTGCAGCAATGAGGATAATCCTCAAGTTACGGACCCAATCCATGTAGTTGCTACCATTATCTTTCAACTTAGCTTTCTCAAGGGACACATTAAAATTCAACGGAACAGTAGCACGGGCCATTTATCTACAACAACATGGACACGCAAAATACTATTAGGTACTAAGTTCATGATAAATTAAAGTTCAATTAATCATATTACCCACTTAGATAGACATCCCTCTAATCATCTAAGCGATAACGTGATCCATATCAACTAAACCATGTCCGATCATCACGTGAGATGGAGTAGTTTTCAATGGTGAACATCACAATGTTGATCATATCTACTATATGATTCACGCTCGACCTTTCGGTCTCAGTGTTCTGAGGCCATATCTGCATATGCTAGGCTCGTCAAGTTTAACTCGAGTATTTCGCGTGTGCAAAACTGGCTTGCACCCATTGTATGTGAACGTAGTGCTTATCACACCTGATCATCACGTGGTGTCTCGGCACGACGAACTGTAGCAACGGTGCATACTCAGGGAGAACACTTGTACCTTGAAATTTAGTGAGAGATCATCTTATAATGCTACCGCCATACTAAGCAAAATAAGATGCATAAAAAAATAAACATCACATGCAATCAAATAAGTGATATGATATGGCCATCATCATCTTGTGACTTTGATCTCCATCTCCAAAGCAGCATCATGATCACTGTCGTCACCGGCTTGACACCTTGATCTCCATCGAAGCATCATTGTCGTCTCGCCAACTATTGCTTCTACGACTATCGCTACCGCTTAGTGATAAAGTAAAGCAATTACATGGGAATTGAATTTCATACAACAAAGCGACAACCGTATGGCTCCTGCCAGTTGCCGATAACTGTTACAAAACATGATCATCACGTCTTGACCATATCACATCATAGCAAGCCCTGCAGAAACAAGTTAGACGTCCTCTACTTTGTTGTTGCAAGTTTTACGTGGCTGCTACGGGCTTCTAGAAAGAACCGTTCTTACCTACGCATCAAAACCATAACTTTTTTTGTCAAGTGTGCTGTTTTAACCTTCAACAAGGATCGGGCGTAGTCAAACTCGATTCAACTAAAGCTGGAGAAACAGACACCCACTACCCACCTGTGTGTGAAGCACGTCGGTAAAACCATTCTCATGAACGCGGTCATGTAATGTCGGTCCAGGCCGCTTCATCCAACAATACCGCCGAATCAAAGTATGACATGTTGGTAAGCAGTATGACTATTATCGCCCACAACTCTTTGTATTCTACTCGCGCATATAACATCTACGCATAGACCTGGCTCTGATACCACTGTTGGCAAACATAGTATTTCAAAAAAATTGCCTACAATCACGCAAGATCTATCTAGGAGAAGCATAGCAACGAGCATGGAGAGTGTGTCCATGTACCCTCGTAGACCGAAAGTGGAAGCGTTTAGTAATGCGGTTGATGTAGTCGAACGTCTTCGCGATCCAACCGATCCAAGTACCTAACACATGGCACCTTCGCGATCTGCACACGTTCAGCTCAGTGACGTCCCTCGAACTCTTGATCCAGTTGAGGCCGAGAGAGAGTTTTGTCAGCACCACGGCGTGGTGACGGTGATGATGAAGTTACCAACACAGGGCTTCGCCTAAGCACTACGACAATATGACCGAGGTGGAAAAATGTGGAGGGGGGCACCGCACACGGCTAAAGATCAACTTGTGTGTCTATGGGGTTCCCCTTCCCCCGTATATAAAGGAGGGAAGGAGGAGGCCGGCCGGCCCTAAGTGGCGTGCCCAAGGGGGGAATCCTACTCCAAGTAGGAATCGTCTCCCCTTTCCTAGTCCAAGTAGGAGAAGAAGGAAGGAGAGGGAGAGGGAGAGGGAAAGAGGGGCCGCGCCCCTCCCCTAGTCCTATTCGAACTCCCCTTGGGGGGCGCCACCTCCTGGCTGCTGCCCTATCTCTCCCCCTAAGGCCCACTAAGGCCCACTACTTCCCCGGGGGGTTCCGGTAACCCCTCCGGCACTCCGGTTTTATCCGAAACTACCGGTAACACTTCTGGTGTTCGAATAACATGGTCCAATTATCAGTCTTTATGTCTCGACCATTTCGAGACTCCTCGTCATGCCTGTGATCTCATCCGGGACTCTGAACAACCTTCGGTACATCAAATCACATAAATCATAATACAAATCCTCATCGAACGTTAAGCGTGCGAACCCTACGGGTTCGAGAACTATGTAGACATGACCGAAACACATCTCCGGTCAATAACCAGTAGCGGAACCTGGATGCTCATATTGGCTCCTACATATTCTACGAAGATCTTTTATCGGTCAAACCGCATAACAACATACATTGTTCCCTTTGTCATCGGTATGTTACTTGCCCGAGATTCGATCGTCGGTATCACCATACCTAGTTCAATCTCGTTACCGGCAAGTCTTTGTACTCGTCTCGTAATGCATCATCTCATAACTAACTCATTAGTCACATTGCTTGCAAGGCTTATAGTGATGTGCATTACCGAGAGGGCCCAGAGATACCTCTCTGACAATCGGAGTGACAAATCCTAATCTCGATCTATGTTAACTCAACAAACACCATTGGAGACACCTGTAGAGCATCTTTATAATCACCCAGTTACATTGTGGCGTTTGATAGCACACTGAGTGTTCCTCCGGTATTTGGAAGTTGTATAATCTCATAGTCATAGGAACATGTATAAGTCATGAAACAAGCAATAGCAATAAACTAAACGATTATAGTGCTAAGCTAACGGATGGGTCTTCTCCATCACATCATTTTCTAATGATGTGATCATGTTCATCAAATGACAACACATGTCTATGGCTTGGAAACTTAACCGTCTCTGATTAACGACCTAGTTTAGTAGAGGCATACTAGGGACACTCTGTTTGTCTATGTATTCACACATGTACTAAGTTTCCGGTTAATACAATTCTTGCATGAATAATAAACATTTATCATGATATAAGGAAATATAAATAACAACTTTATTATTGCCTCTAGGGAATATTTCCTTGAAGGTAAGATCACATGATCACCAAAGGTTTTCTCGAATATCATTCGTGTACTCATAGGGACCAATATGGACGTCCACGGTCACGCTATTGGTCATTGAACGAGTGGTTTCATCCATGTCTATGTGTTGCAGAACCTACGGGGTCACAAGCTTAAGGCAATCACTATATGTTGAGTGTTAGTAGGACATGAGTCATGAGAATATATTTGTGTAATTATTTCATGAATATTTGGAATAGTTCTGAGAGGATCAGGAAGCGTTTCGGGTTCAACGAAAGGGTTTTGGTGAGTATCGAGTAATACAAGTTATTGCTGATAAATTATATTTAGGTGAAAAAAGTTTCTGGAGATATTAAAATATAGATAAAATGGTCTATAAGTATTTAGAATATTTTATATTTAATTTAAAATATCAACGGGAGTAAAAAGGCCAAGAGGTGGAAGGCAATTTGGGCAAGGAAGGCCGAAGTGGGAAAGTGCCTCCTTCCCTAAGGAAGGAGGCCGAATTAGGGAAGGGGAGGAGTTAGAATCCTCCTCCCCTAGGCCGACGCTCCAAAGGGGAATCCTTTCCCCTTGGTGGCAGCCCTCCCTCTCCCTCCAACCTATATATACATGAGGATTTCACACTTTTGAATATACAAGTTTTGGAGCCTCCTCTAGTTCTTCTAGTTCTAGTTCTAGTTGGCCCTAGTTGACTAATTAGAGCTAGGAAAATCCTCTTATTCTCATAATTAGAAGCCCCGTGTGGTTCTAATATACTCCCTCTAATTCTCCGGCAACAATTAGCTCTGGACGGTGCAGCGCTGCCGGATTGTGAAGGTTGCACACTTGCATCCAAGTAGAGAGGTTGTACTTTCGGTCTTCGGTTCGAGGGACTATATGTGAGCGGTATGAGGGATCGTTCATCGACGGTTTGAGGGACTCCAAGTACGATCTACACTGACACGTCCTTCTTCCACTACAACTCGATGACGATAATGATTGTGATCACAACCCATTATGCATCTTCATATTTATCTTGTGTGATCGTCGGTGCTTTTTTGTTTTCTACTATGTCTCCCAAGAGTGGCATCATGAGCAGTTATATGAGTATGTGCAGGCTGCAGTCTAGATCACATGTGATTGTTAGGTTTGATGCTCTTGCTATGCTTCCCTCGAGTGTTGTTTTGGTTCAATTCATCGACGACATGGTGTCGCTTTTCACAAGGTTCTGACAATCGATCGGCTCTGGCTGTCGATGATCTGCTAATAGTTCCTTGGGCTTCACCATAGTTGAGAATAGCGAACCATCACGTACACAAGAGGGTGCTGAAGATGGATGATCTACTGGTTAACTACATAACTACATTTTTGCTAAAACCTATTAGAGGACGTCTAACTTGGTTTTGCAGGGTGTGCATATGATGTGGTATAGCCTTCGTCATGATAATGAGTTTATGTATGAGATGGTTATATGTTGTAATGTTAAGTTGCCTGCGTTTCACGAATGATGGCTAGAGCCACGAGATTGCCACATTAATGCAAATTTCGTACAGATAGCCTAAAGGTTACAGGTGACGATGGCAACCGTACACGAAGGACCCCAACGGGGAGAAGCTGTACTAGGCGTGGGACGAGGAGCTATAATTTCATGCCACGGTGAAATTTCTGAATTTGGTGGCACGAGAATGTTTTTTGAAATTATCGCCACGACAATGTTTTTGAAACGATTGCCATGGAAACAAAATATTGGCTGTCATGACGCTTCAACTGGAGATTGAAGATGATCACAAAGATTCCCAGCGCCCAGGGCTATTCTAGATCATGCTTTTATGAACTGCCTGAGATGTTTATCCGTTTGTTTTTTGCACCCTTTGGTTACACAGTATTCATTTATTGGGTGATCTCTCACAGTAAATATCAAGTAAAAGGTGCTCTTCCCTGTGTTGCAACCATCCACGACATTCTAGCATCTCAAAATTCGTCATGTCCACATGAGTTCAAACTAGATGAGAGATATAAGACGGAGATGGTCAGACCATCTGTGCAGATAGCACTTGGTTATCTTGAAGTTCTAGCAGAATCATTCTGAGCTCGCAGCACAAAGCATCGAAAGATGAACAAGAGTCATATGGTGATATGATCAGCAATAGTTTTCCCACTCGTCAAAATTCTCATCATCAGTGATGTCCACATCAACGAATGAACACTAGATTTGGATCATAAATCACTCAATGTTGATTATGAGAGATATTAAATTGAGTCGGGGCATAATTATGCATTAATTAAGTTTAATCACTAGTGCAAATTAATTATGAACAATGTCTATGTGTAGTTTGCATTATAGTTGTAGAATATGTGTAGTTTGCATTATAGTTGTAGAATTATGGCTCACGGTTCCACCTTTGCTATTGAAATTGATTGGCTATTATTTATCTGGTTGAATCTTTTACAATTGAGAGGATTGTTCTCTAAGAGTGACAAGAAGAATTTTTTTCCTACTGCATGCTTGCAATGCTCTCCTACTAATGCTATGGATGACAAGACTTACGTCTTTCGATCCTAAAGGCTAAGAACACTAGTACGCGTCGATCCTATACAAACGGTTTTTAACCCCTTTCCGCGACGGCATTTGGAACCGTCGCCTAGTGAGTGTGGGCGATAGGGGATCCTTCCCACACGGCCTAGAAACCGTCGGGGATATGCCCTCCTGGCACACATGCTCGGCAAAATGAGGTCATGTGCGACCAGCAAGCGCTCAAATATAGAAATACGTACAGTAGAGCTAAAAATACAATTATACGGTGAAATTATTTCCGGTGGCAAGTACATCCCACATAGTCAGTCCCTGCTAAACGTTTCCGTTCGTATGTACATCCCACACAATCGCTCTAAGGAAAACGTTTATGTTCACAGGTACATCACACACAATTTTTCCCGTTAAATCTTTTGCGTTATTGAATGTATCACACATGGTCCGTAGAAGAAACTGTGTGGCAAAGGCTATACATCACACACAGTTTTTATGTGGTAAACGTTTGCGCAAGTTGGCCTAACACAAACAGTTTTCAAGAGAAAGTCGTGTGTGATTGTTCATTGATCCAACACGGTTTATTCCTAGAAACTGAGAGCGTTTCCTGAGGTCATCGCCCACGGTATTTTTTCAGCAACCGTTTGCAATAGCAAAACCCAATTAGCAGTCTAATTCGCCATTAGAAGGCTAATTGCCCTATTATTAATAATCCATTTATTAATCTAATTGACATTCATATTAAGCACATAATATATTTCATTTCCATATTAAGGAAGCAGAATTTCATAATGGAAATACATCAGAGTACAACATGATATATCTTCAGCACTCAGCTACCCCATTACACAACTGCACCATCACCAAGTTTCACATGCAACATGTAGAATCTTTCAAAATTAGCATCATAGATGGTATATAGACAGATGCATCTCATCTGGAAAACTGATGAAGCGGAAGGCGAATATTGAGCTTTCATTCATGTTGAAGGTCTTTGCAACTTTAGGCCAGTGCCTGTGGATGATTGACCGTTCGTCCTTCGTCCTCTTCAGGAACACTTCAATATTGAACCGTGGGTGTTTTATGAAAACCTTCCTCGCCTCCTGACCATAGAGGTGGGTTGAGAGGTAATCATCAGTGAATTGCTTCGGAAAGGCCTGAAAACAAGGATGTGCATAAATATCTTCTCTATATTGGAAATGGGGCAAAGGAATAAAAAAAGGCAAGGTATAATAGTTAGTACCATCTTGTAGTGAACTGATGTCTTCTTGATTGTGCAGACAAAGATCTTGTTGTTTTTTGTCACTAATTTCTTTATCCTATTAATCTTTCTGAGTTTATTGATATTCATGGACAACTTTCTACCGCTTGAGCACTGCGTTGGTTTTCCCTTGAACAGGAAAGGGTGATGCAGTAAAGCAACGTAAGTATTTCCCTCAGTTTTTGAGAACCAAGGTATCAATCCAGTAGGAGGCCACGCACGAGTCCCTCGCACCTACACAAACAAATAAGATCCTCGCAACCAACGCAATAAAGGGGTTGTCAATCCCTTCACGGTCACTTACGAAAGTGAGATCTGATAGATATGATAAGATAATATTTTTGGTATTTTTATGATAAAGATGAAAAGTAAAATAAAAGGCAATAAAAATAGCTAAGTGTTGGAAGATTAATATGATGGAAAATAGACCCGGGGGCCATAGGTTTCACTAGTGGCTTCTCTCAAGAGCATAAGTATTACGGTGGGTGAACAAATTACTGTTGAGCAATTGATAGAATTGAGCATAGTTATGAGAATATCTAGGTATGATCATGTATATAGGCATCACGTCCGAGACAAGTAGACCGACTCCTGCCTGCATCTACTACTATTACTCCACACATCGACCGCTATCCAGCATGCATAAGAACGGAGTAACGCTTTAAGCAAGATGACATGATGTAGAGGGATAAACTCATGCAATATGATATAAACCCCATCTTGTTATCCTCGATGGCAACAATACAATACGTGCCTTGTTGCCCCTGCTGTCACTGGGAAAGGACACCGCAAGATTGAACCCAAAGCTAAGCACTTCTCCCATTGCAAGAAAGATCAATCTAGTAGGCCAAACCAAATTGATAATTCTAAGAGACTTGCAAAGATAACCAATCATACATAAAAGAATTCAACGAAGATTCAAATATTGTTCATAGATAAACTTGATCATAAACCCGTAACTCATCAGTCTCAACAAACACACCGCAAAAGAAGATTACATCGAATAGATCTCCACGAGAATCATGGAGAACTTTGTATTGAGATCCAAAGAGAGAGAAGAAGCCATCTAGCTAATAACTATGGACCCGAAGGTTTGAGGTAAACTACTCACACATCATCGGAGAGGCTATGGTGTTGATGTAGAAGCCCTCCGTGATCAATGCCCCCTCTGGCAGAACGCCGGAAAAGGCCCCAAGATGGTATCTCACGGGTACAGAAGGTTGCGGTGGTGGAATTAGGTTTTCATGGATGCTTCTGTTGGTTTGGGGTACGTAGGTATGTATAGGAGGAAGAAGTACGTCGGCGGAGCAACGTGGGCCCCGCAAGGGTGGAGGGCGCGCCCAGGGGGGTAGGTGCGCCCCCTACCTCGTGACCTCCTGGTTGCTTTCTTGACGTAGGGTCCAAGTCCTCTGGATCACGTTTGTTCCGAAAATCACGTTCCTGAAGGTTTCATTCCGTTTGGAATCCGTTTGATATTCTTTTTTTGCGGAACTCTGAAATAGGCAAAAGACTGCAATTTTGAGATGGGCCTCCGGTTAATAGGTTAGTCCGAAAAATAATATAAAAGTGTATAACAGAGCCCATTAATCATCCAAAACAGAATATAATATAGCATGAAGCAATAAAAAAATTATAGATACGTTGGAGACGTATCAAGCATCCCCAAGCTTAATTCCTCCTCGTCCTCGAGTAGGTAAATGAGAAAAACAGAATTTTTGATGCGGAATGCTAGTTGGAATATTTTTTTTAATGTAACCCTCTTAATTGTGGTATGAATATTCAGATCCGAAAGATTCAAGATAAAAGTTTAATATTGACATAAAAGTAATAATACTTCAAGCATACTAACTAAGCAATTATGTCTTCCCAAAATAACATGGTTAAAGAAAGTTCATCCCTACAAAATCATATAGTTTAGTCATGCTCCATTTTCGTCACACAAGAATGCTCTCATTATGCACAACCCCGATGACAAGCCAAGCAATTGTTTCATACTTTAGTAATCTCAAACTTTTTAAACCTTCACGCAATACATGAGCGTGAGCCATGGATATAGCACTATGGGTGGAATAGAATATAATGATGGGGTTATGTGGAGAAGATAAAAAAGGAGAAAGTATCACATCAACGCGGCTAATCAATGAGCTATGGAGGTGCCCATCGATTGATGTTAATGCAAGGAGTAGGGATTGCCATGCAACAGATGCACTAAAGCTATAAATGCATGAAAGCTCAACGAAAGAAACTAAGTGAGTGTGCATCCAACTTGCTCGCTCACGAAGACCTAGGGCATTTGAGGAAGCCCATTGTTGGAATATACATGCCAAGTTCTATAATGAAAAATTCCCACTAGTATATGAAAGTGACAAAACAAGAGACTCTCTATCATGAAGATCATGGTGCTACTTTGAAGCATAAGTGTGAAAAAAAGGATAGTAGCATTGTCCCTTTTTAGTTTCTTTTTTGGGCCTTTTTTGGCCTTTCTCTTTTTTTCTTTTTTTCTTTTTTTATTGGGACAATGCTCTATGAATGATGATCATCACACTTCTATTAAGTTACAACTTAATGATTACAACTCGATACTAGAACAAAGTATGACTCTATATGAATGCCTCCGGTGGTATACCGGGATAGGCAATGAATAAAGAGTGACATGTATGAAAAATTATGAACGATGGATTTGACACAAATACGATGTCAACTACATGATCATGCAAAGCAATATGACAATGATGAATGTGTCATGATAAACGGAACGGTGGAAAGTTGCATGGCAATATATCTCGGAATGGCTATGGAAATGCCATAATAGGTAGGTATGGTGGCTGTTTTGAGGAAGATATAAGGAGGCTTATGTGTGACAGAGCGTATCATATCACGGGGTTTGGATGCACCGGCGAAGTTTGCACCAACTCTCAATGTGAGAAAGGGCAACGCACGGTACCGAAGAGGCTAGCAATGATGGAAGGGTAAGAGTGCGTATAATCCATGGACTCAACATTAGTCATAAAGAACTCACATACTTATTGGAAAAATCTACAAGTCATGAAAAACCAAGCACTACTTGCATGCTCCTAGGGGGATAGATTGGTAGGAAAAGACCATCGCTCGTCCCCGACCGCCTCTCATAAGGAAGACAATCAAAGAACACCTCATGTTTCTAATTTGTTACATAATGTTTAACATAGGTGCATGCTACGGGACTTGCAAACTTCAACACAAGTATTTCTCAATTTCACAACTACTCAACTAGCACAACTTTAGTATCACTACCTCCATATCTCAAAACAATCATCCCCAAGCTTAATTCCTGCTCGTCCTCGAGTAGGTAAATGATAAAAAAGATAATTTTTTATGCGGAATGCTACCTAGCATAATCTTGATCTTGTAATATAATCATGGCATGAATATTAAGACATGAGTGATTCAAAGCAATAGTCTATCATTTGACATTAAGACAATAATACTTCAAGCATACCAACCATGCAATTATGTCTGCTCAAAATAACATAGCCAAAGAAAGCTCATCCCTACAATATCATATAGTTTGGCTATGCTTCATCTCCGTCACACAAAATGCTCCCATCATGCACAACCCCGATGACAAGCCAAGGAATTGTTTCATACTTTAGTATTTTCAAACTTTTTCAACCTTCACGCAATATATGAGCGCGAGCCATGGATATAGCACTATAGGTGGAATAGAATATGATGATGGAGGTTGTATGGAGAAGACAAAAAGAGAGAAAGTCTCACATTGACGCGGCTAATCAACGGGCTATGGAGATGCCCATCAATTGATGTCAATGCAAGGAGTAGGGATTTCCATGCAATGGATGCACTAAGAGCTATAAGTGTATGAAATCTCAAACTGGAAACTAAGTGGGTGTGCATCCAACTTTCTTGCTCATGAAGACCCCGGGCATTTGAGGAAGCCCATCATCGGAATATACAAGCCAAGTTCTATAATGAAAATTCCCACTAGTATATGAAAGTGATAATTCAAGAGACTCTCTATATGAAGAACATGGTGCTACTCTGAAGCACGAGTGTGGTAAAAGGATAGTAACATTGCCCCTTCTCTCTTTTTCTCTCATTTTTTGTTTTTTTGGTGGGCTTCTTTGGCCTCTTTTTTTATTTGGGCTTCTTTGGCCTCTTTTATTTTGATAACCTCACATGGGACAATGTTCTAATAATGATGATCATCACACTTTTATTTACTTACAACTCAATATTACAACTTGACACTAGAACAAAGATATGACTCTGTATGAATGCCTCCGGCGGTGTACAGGGATATGCAATGATCTAGTGTACCAAAAGATATCAAAAAACGGAAAAGCCATGAAAATATCATGCTAGCTATCTTACGATCATGCAAAGAAATATTACAATGAATGCTCAAGTCATGTATATGATGATGATGGAAGTTGCATGGCAATATATCTCGGAATGGCTATGGAAATGCCATAATAGGTAGATATGGTGGTTGTTTTGAGGAAGATATAAGGAGGCTTATGTGTGATAGAGCATATCGTATCACGGGGTTTGGATGCACCGTCGAAGTTTGCACCAACTCTTGAGGTGAGAAAGGGCAATGCACGGTACCGAAGAGGCTAGTAATGATGGAAGGGTGAGAGTGCGTATAATCCATGGACTCAACATTAGTCATAAAGAACTCACATACTTATTGCAAAAATCTACACGTCATCAAAACCAAGCACTACGTGCAAGCTCCTAGGGGGATAGATTGGTAGGAAAATACCATCGCTCGTCCCCGACCACCACTCATAAGGAAGACAATCAAAGAAGCACCTCATGCTTCAAATTTGTTACACAACAGTTACCATACGTGCATGCTACATGACTTGCAAACCTCAACACAAGTATTTCTCAATTTCACAATTACTCAACTAGCATGACTCTAATATCACCATCTTTATATCGCAAAACCATTGCAAGGAATCAAACATATCATATTATGTGATCTACAAGTTTTATGTAGGATTTTATGACTAACCATGTGAATGACCAATTCCTCTCATCTCTATAAATAGATATAAGTCAAGAAATAGAGTTTAATTCTTTCTACAAAAGATATGCCCACGCTCTAACAAATATAAGTGAAGCAAAAGAGCATTCTACACATGGCGGTTTTCTATGTGAAGAGGAACAGGCAATCCAAACTTCAAATGATATAAGTGAAGTACAGGAAGCATTCTATAAAGCCATACTCAAAAGATATAAGTGAAGTGCAAAGAGAATTCTATAAATCAACCATGGAATATCTCAAACCAGCATGGTGCATCAAATAATAGTGAAAACTAAATTCAAAAGACGCTCCAAGGGTTGCTATATCACATGAACGAAACGAAACCGAAAACATACCGATACTTGTTGAAGAAAGATGGGGTGCCTTTCGGGGCATCCCCAAGTTTAGACGCTTGAGTCTCCTTGAATATTTACTTCGGGTGCCTTGGTCATCCCCAAGCTTGAGCTCTTGCCTCTCCTACTTCTCCTCACATCGAGACATCCTCGATCTTCAAACACTTCATCTAGACAAAACTCAACAGAAAGTTCGGTAAGATCTGTTAGTATAATAAAGCAAATCACTACTCTAAGTACTGTTGCAAACCAATTCATATTTCGTTTTTGCATTTTAGCTACTGTAATATAACTTTTCCATGGCTTAATCCACTGATAGAAATCGATAGTTTCATCAAAACAAGCAAACTATGCATCAAAAACAGAATTTGTCTTAAACAGGACAGTCTGTAGTAATCTGAACATTCAACATACCTCTGATACTCCAAAAATTCTGAAAACATTAGCAAAATTAAAAACTTTGTATAGAAAGATAGTGCAAAAAGTTTCAGAACCGTTTGAAGTTCCAGTAAAAAATGTAAAATCGCGCACTACAGCCAAAGTTTCTGTTTTGCACCGCACAAACCAACAAGCAATGTAAACATCCTAAAGGCAAATCTTGGCACATTATTTTTGTTTTTAAACTTTATGAAAGCACATAACAGAAATAAATGACTCTCTAAAACTTCCAGGTTGTCTCCCTGGCAGCGCTTTCTTTAAAGCCATTAAGCTAGGCATATAGTGCTCAAGTAATGGATCCACCCGGATCCCAAGGTATATCAAAGCCAATTTTAACTAACAATGATTTGTGATTTAGTAGTGAGCACAAAGTAACATATATCATGCAACAATGAAGTATAACTCTCTTCCTATGCATCGGCATGCCATAAAAGAACAATTCATGCACACATAGTAAAGGCCAATGCATAGTACAAGAAGTTTCTTACAATTTTATCATGTTGGAAACATGGAGAGGCGGAGATGTAGTTCCTCTCTCATAATAATTGCAAGTAGGAGCAGCAAGCACATGCATATTATATCTATCAAAATCATCATGTGTAGTAGTAAAACGCAACCCATCAATATAATCCTTAATAAGGGAAAACTTCTCTGATATAGTGTAGTTTGGAGAATTCAAAAAGATAATAGGACTATCATGTGTGGGTGCAATAGCAACAATTTTATGGTTAACATAAGGAACAATAGCAAGTTCATCTCCATAAGCATAATTCATATTGGCATCTTGGCCGCAAGCATAGCAAGCATCAAGTTTATCAAAAAGGGATATTTCAAAAGAATCAACGGGATCATAGCAATTATCATGGCATTCATCCTTCCGTAAGAACAAAGGGACATTAAATAATGTATGAGTTGAAGAGTTACTCTCGTTAGAAGGTGTGCACGGGTAGCTAATCCGCTCTTCGTCCTTTTGTTCTTCGCTCTCCTCATCATCTTTTTCATCCAATGAGCCCACAGTTTCATCAATTCCTTCTTCCATAGACTCCTGCAAAATATTAGTCTCTTCTCGGACAGCGGAGACTTTCTCAATAATTTCATCAATATCATAATTGTATCTATAATTCTCATAGCAATATTTAAGGATAGCTAAATTTTCAGGTCTATAAACTGAATCATCAAAATCTTCAAACTCTTTAAACAAAGATTCAATTTCACAAGCACCCTTAAAAGCAACAAATTCTTCTAGTTGTTCCACATCATAGTAATCATATATACCATTAGCATAAGAAGATAAGGTTTCATTATCATTAAATTTGCATAAAAAAGGGAAGATGTGGAGCCTTCATCCTAGAGCAACAAGTATAATCATATCTCAAGCATAGCTGCCGAGCATACCAATGCAACATATAAATTTGATCCCATAATAGTTTCCCTTTTTGAGTCAAGCGATAGTCCCTAAAGTATTCACATTGACCCAACATGTCTCCCATTACATAATTGAATGGGGTTTTTTCAGGATTATTAAAGTAGTGCATAATATCTTTCACATAATGAGCATCGAGGGTTTTAGGAGGTTCCCCATCTCCATGAGTAGCAAGTAAACCTAATTTTTTTGGTATTTTGTGTTCCATATCCATAACTAAAGATAGAGAACAACTTAGAACAACAAATAAAAAATTACTTAGTGATAAAGCAAACAAGCACACACGAGAATATTCACCCCACGCTATTGCTCCCCGGCAACGGCGCCAGAAAAAGGTCTTGATAACCCACAAGTATGGGGGATAAATTGTAGCCTCTTACGATAAGTAAGAGTGTCAAACCCAACGAGGAGCTAAAGATAGAACAAATATTCCCTCAAGTTCTAGCGACCACTGATACAACTCTACACACGCTTGATGTTCGCTTTACCTAGAACAAGTATGAAACTAGAAGTACTTTGTAGGTGTTGTGGGATAGGTTTGCAAGAATATAAGGAGCACATAAATAAAAATTAGGGGTTGTTTTAAGTAAAGAAGTAATAAAGTTCGTATAGCAAGTGTGGAAAAGTGGTGGTAGGAGTTGCGAAATTGTCCCTAAGCAATTGACTGTTTTACTAGACCGATAGCAAGTTGTATGTGGGAGAGGCCACTGCTAGCATGTCATCCCTGACTTGGAATTCTATGCACTTATGATTGGAACTATTAGCAAGCATCCACAACTACTAACGTTCATTAAGGTAAAACCCAAACATAGCATTAAGATATATTGGTCCCCCTTCAATCCCGTATGCATCAATTTCTATGCTAGGTTGAAACTTCTGTCACTCTTGCCCTCCAATACATAGTCCTATCAGCATACAACTAACCCTATGGTGAGATCCACGTGCGTGCTCATATGATGGGCACCAAAGTATTGCAACATAACCACAAGCAAATTAAACCAATCATAGCAATTCACCAATTACCGATAGGACAACGAAAATCTACTCAGACATCATAGGATTGCAACACATCATTAGATAATAATATGAAGAATAAACCACCATGTTCAAGTAGAGGGTACAGCGGGTTGCGAGAGAGTGGACCACTCTAGATAGATGGGAGAAGGTGATGGAGATGTTGGTGAAGATGATGGAGGTGTTGGTGTAGATTGCGGTGATGATGATGGCCTCGGCGGTGTTCCGGCGCCACCAGGAGAGAGCCCCCCTTCTTCTTCTTCTTCTTCCTTGACCATCTACCTAGATGGGAGAAGGGTTTCCCCTCTGGTCCTTTGCTTCTATGGCGGCGGAGGGGCGGGAGCCCCTCTGATATTGGACATGTCTCTCTGTCTCTCTCTGTTTCTACGCTTCTGATTCTGGCCTTTCACCATTTCTTATGTTCCCGGAGATCCGTAACTCCGATTGGGCTGAAATTTGAACATGATTTCTATCCGGATATTTGCTTTCTTGCGGTGAAAGAAGGGCACCAACCGCCTTACAGGGTGGCCACGAGGGTCAGGGGCGCGCCCACCCCCTGGGGTGCGCCCCCTGCCTCGTGGCCCCCTCGGGCATCGTCTCACGTTGATTCTTCTTCCCAAAAATCATATATATTCCAAAAAAATCTCCGTCAGTTTTTATCCTGTTTGGACTCCGTTTGATATGGATTTTCTGTGAAACAAAAAATATGCAACAAATAGGAACTGGCACTGGGCACTGGATCAATATGTTAGTCCCAAAAATAGTATAAAAAGTTAGAAAAAGTATATGAAAGTTGTATAATATTGGCATGGAACATTCAAAAATTATAGATACGACGGAGACGTATCAGCTAATAATTCATGGCGAGATCTTGAGAATTGATTTTGAATGTCCTACATATATGTTTGTGCCTTTTCTCTTCCTGATCTTGAGAATTGATTTCGAATGTCCTACATGTTATGCCATTTTTTTCTTTTAGATTGGTATGTACACAGATGTGGCTCCGACCAGCGCCGCCGCCGGATGTAGATCTTGGACCCGGCTGTGCGGCCAGAAGCGCCCCCTGGACCTGTGGAACCAGTAGAATCTCCGGTGGACCACATCAACGATCTCCCGGATGAAATCCTTGGGGAGATCATCTCCCTTCTCCCCACCAAGGATGGCTGCCGCACACAAGTCCTCGCATCTCGGTGGCGCACTCTGTGGTGCACCGCACCTCCTTATCTCGACCGTCGTCAGGTATCGGTCGATGATGATTCCGAACTCCCCGGAGCCATCATCTCCCCGCACGAGGGCTCCGTTCAACGCATCTGCATCCCGATATGCTACCTGCTGGACATACCCTGCACGGTGGCCGCCTGGCTGACATCCCGTCAATTCGATAAACTCTAGCAGCTTGAGTTCTACCATCACTACAACGATAGGTTACCACCAAGAGCTGCATCTGTGCCCTCACCACTGATGCCCATCTCATGGTTTTCCTCCTCTCTCTCTCTCCACACCACCACCTTGACCCGGTGCCACAGACTATCTGGTAAAAATGCTTCAACTGCTAGTGCTGAAAAAACTTGCGCTTGTGTTGGTTGATCTGTCGGTGGCCTCACTTCACAGCATCATCCACTCTAGCTGCCCTGCACTGCAACGTTTGGTGCTTGTTTTTGGACTAGGAATACATATCCCTTGTCTCAAAATAAAGTCATCTCACCTTGTAAGCATTGGAATTCATTTTGAAGGACAGGAGCTCATCACCAAAGACGCCCCTTCACTTCAAAGGTTGCTCCTTGATTGTTGTTATAAACCTTCACAAATAACTGTGGTCTCTGCGCCTAAACTGGAGACCTTGGGTGCAATTAGTGATCCGTTTGAATGGCTCGAGACTGTGTTTGCCTCCACACCTATTGAGGTACTGTATATTATTCACATACACTTCTGTAATTTGCATTTTTCATTTGTGCGCATAAGTTAAGTATCATCTTGGAGTACACTTTCAGTGATAATATTATGTTCTATGCTCGATGAAGCGCTTGTCCATCCTATCTGTGGTGATAGATTCTGTCAAGACCTTATATATCACTATGTGGTGTTTTGATCTCAACATCATTATTGCCTTGATGCAATGCTTTCAATGTCTGGAGAATTTTTATATGAAGGTGATGATTTCACGCACATTGAAAGCCCATATATAATGTACTATAATTAATCGCTCAGCTATCACTCTTTCAACATAATCTTTTTTCGACATTAACTGTTTTAAATCTTTATCTCTATTTAGGCACTAACACATGGAGAAAAAGGTATAACCAATCGATGGTTCAAGAAGCACTGGGATTTTCTCAGATCTCATGACATTCGTTTGAAGACAGTAACACTGGAAGGATATGCATCCAACAATGCAAACACTAGCTTTGTCACATTCTTCATGTTGAATGTGAGGGCACTATTGTCCGTGAGGATTATGTATTTCAACAAAAAATTCTTATGGCTGCAGGTGTTGAACAACATAAAAAGAAGTTTCATGTGGACCTGAGGGCTTCTAATCGTGCTCAGCTTCTATTTACAACAGCTTGTCATCATGGACCAGTAGAATTTCTGGCCGGGGATCTTGATTTTATGGATCAGACCGATCCATTCGATTGTGACTGCCAAAAACTGTGGTTGAGTTAGATGTCATTGTCCTGTTCAATCTGGAGTTTGTCTAAACCTGATGAGCAATTAATCCTCGTGCTTTTGTACTGTTTGTTAGCTGGAGTTAGATATTGTTACCCTTTTCAACTCGGCTTTGACCCATATTTTCTTTCATATTGGGCCAATGGCTTGCCATTTCTTTAATTAAGACATAAATATTATAAGCATTCACAACATAGGCAAAGAACATCACTCACGCAGGATCCTTGAGATCTTTGTTCATTACAGAACTGTAAGTTTTAGTGCCCACCAACACCCACAAACTCTTTTTCAGCTTGCACACCAAGGGCTGTAATTCTTAGTAAGAAAAGCTTCTTGCTAGTCACAGATTTGGATTTATCATTTGGGACCCACGAGGAAAAGGCCTATCTAGGGCGGTGCCGACTCGACAGTAAACATTGAGAAACCTGGTTTTAAAATTATTGTAAATCCAAAAATCGCCTCAAAATCATGAAACTTGGCATGGTGTTATGTCATAGCACCAACATGTTGTGGTAAAAAACTAGTACAATTTGGGAAAAGTTTTGGTACAATCTTCTTACAAGCCGGAGCTTCTCTCAAAAAGGCTCATGGTTCCGAGAGGGACCTTGTCACCTATGTGTGTGAAACGACATACGATGTCTCTTCCCGCCTTGATTTATTTTACAAAGGCAACATGCAACTATATATAGTAGCGTCGTCCTAAAAATATGAAATTAATCATGGTTCGTTTTGCCTTTTTATACATTATTTGAGTTTCATAGGCATTTTGGAACGTACTTTCGTGTGTGCAAAGGTCATGTGTGTACTAGCCACATATGTAATTCGATATTCAATCTGTTTATGGAATCAAGTCCTTATACATGTTATTCTTTTGTAGAAAGAGCAAATCACACGGCTCATTAGCAGCAATCGTCTATGTTATTATTGGTCTTCGCACACATTTCTGATTACGGATATGTTTGCCGCGTATCACACACATCTTGTTTAGTTGAACCATTTCCATTGTGTTGTCTAATTACACACAGTTCATCCTAGTGAACCGTATGCTATATATCGCACACACCTTCATCTGGCTGCCCATTTCTTTTGTTCCTCATCATCACAAATAGTTAATTGAACTGAACCGTATGCCCTCAATCGCACACGCAAGTAAATTCAGAACCGTGTTAGATGCATCCTCCATCGCAAATGTTTTGCACCTTTTTTGACAGTTTATCTACACCACTTTTTGCGATTATTGCATTGCACACAGTTTTGTCGAAGGGTCTCTGATTGTAGTGTCGCGGTAGCAGCATCCTGCAGTAGTGGAACTACATTACGGTCTGCTTGCTTCCAAGAAAACCAAACTTCAAAATGTTTGGGATAGTTATGTGATATTCTCGGAACTGAAAAATTGTTTTCAGAAACAAACAAAGTGTTCGCACACAAACACGTCACGTGTACCCTCGACGCTGGGGGTGATGCACCACAGCTCACGTCGAAGGAGACCCGACCGACAGCGCGATACGCAGGACAGTCGGCGGGTGCTTTTGAAGACCCGAAACCACACACGCCCGGGAGGGACCCCGTCAGGGAGTGCGGAGGCTATGGGCTGCCCTAGGTCGATTCGCTCGCCCCTAAAGCCTCCTGGATCACCGCCCTCCAACGCGAAGAACGAACGAAGAACGAGAAAGAAAGATACAAGGGTAGGGAATAAAGATAGATGAACACAAAAGTGTAATAGATTGATTGGTTCGATTGGTGTTGTTCAATCGGCCATCACCCCCAACATATATAAGAGGCGGCTGGACTTCCCGTACAAGCAAAGGATTCATCTAGGCTTTCCTTACAAAAAATTACATCAATTCACGTCCTAGAGTCCTAGTTCTATTCCAACTCGGATTCAGTCTGAATCTGGCCCAACTTCTGTCTTCCTCCTTGCGCGGGCCGCCGAGCTTGCATATGATCTCCGATCAAGACGGCCCAAGTATGAAACTTGTGCACCTCGATGAGACGAACAATTCTTATGTTGAACACTTTTCCAAATAAGACCATCTTGAATATTCTATGAAGCCATCTTTAATATCCAGTCGGACTCGGTCATGTAACGGACTGGATTGTCCGAGTCTCGTAGTGAACTTACAGGCCATATACTATCTCAGATGATAATATCTCCAAAACCAAAGTTCACCATTTTGACGATGCACACAACTTCCATGTTGATCACTTTTCCATCCGAGGTCATCTGGATTACCTTTCGGGCACATCTTCAGTTTCACTCGGATCCGAGCTCATCCACTCGGATATTAGAGTTTTTCGTCCGACTGGACCTTTTCACTCGGATGTTAGAATCTTTCACTCGGAAGACAATCTTTCACTCGAATGACTATAATTTCACTCGGAATACAATCTTTCACTCGCATGACTATATTTCACTCGGAAGGCAATATCTTACTCGAACGTCAAGTTTTCATTCCGACGGTAATCTTTTCACTCGGAACAACTTCACTCGGATGATAATTTCACTCGGATTACTATATTTTCACTCCGAAGCCAATCTTTTACTCGATCGATAAGTTTTCACTCGACCTTTTACTCGATCGGTAGGTTTTTACTCGGATGGTAAACTTTTCACTCGGATTTCCCGACTGAAAACACAGCCTGAACTTGATTTGCCTCTCCAGGTTGCATACGACCTCGGATTGAAACAAATTATATATGAAAATCGATCGACTCGACGAGAAGAAACTTTTTCATGTTGAAGGTTTTTCAATTCAAGGCCGTCTTGAGGGCCGGATTGCTCACACATTGCATCAGACACTCATCAACATGTGTCTGGTGTCAAGCGTAATATTTTGGTCTCTAGCCTGTCCAGACCGTATTAACTGTAACTTTTGCATATGAACTCGGATTGAGATGATTTATATATCAGAACCGATTGCCTCGACGAGACGAAGACAATTCCTTAAGAGTGCTCCTTCATCCGAGGTCATCTTGAAGACGTGATTGGCCAAAAACCACTCGAAACATTGAATTATGCCACTTGGAGTATAGTTTCGGTCCGTAAGATTAGGTCGAATGAATATAACCGAAACATCAAAGTTGTTCCACTCGGCGACGTGAATCTTTTCATGCTGAAAACCCGTTCACTCGAGACCATCTTCATTGCAATCTGTATCTTGCCAAAATTAGGTGTCAACACATGTCCCCCTATTTTCTGGCAGAGCTTGCGTGCCAGAAAATACCTTGCTTAGGGTAATGTTTAAGCACGATGTCAACACTCCATCGGTTGTGCATGTCGAGTATGATAATTTTTATCATCCATATGCTTATGTTTGTTGCTTCTTCGGTAGAGCCTCTTGGATAATATTTGTCTGAAAACAACAATTGGATGTCACAAAGGCTTCCATGTAAGTTTCTTATGTCAATCCGGATCTTGCATTTGTCCAGGCATTCCCTGGGAATATTAGAACCCTTCAACGAAGATGGTTGCCGAAGAATTATGACCATGCACCTCAAAGGAATACTGTCAACTGTTCGGCGAGTCAACTCGTTATCAAAGTACACCATCAAGGCTCCGCCGAACAACGTCTATCTCCTGACTTGAATCCTGCAAATAAATAACATTTGGAGTCGGGGCTCGTTTATGCACTAGACCCTTGATTGTTGGTCGACTCAATAATTAAGTTGGCCTCGCCAGTATTGGCAAACACTGAGCATCGGCTATAGGAGTAGGAAATCAACCATGGTGAATACCATTAGCCAGATGCCGGGTTTTGCCAACACAATGAATTATGAGGGCGATATGCAAATATCGGCCATGCGTTCTTATCTCAAAGGTGCTCGGGAGTCCGTCCACCAAATTGTGAATAGCCGAAATAAGTCAGATGTTTCGGCTGAGGATAAATTCCATAGCGTTGATTTTGATGGTACGATTGAAGAATATGGATGAGACGCCTCCTGGAGTCTCCTGTATGGAAATTGTCGTCCTCGCCTACGGGCTTTACACTTGTACTCCCTTATTTCTGCTGGCTTCGCAACAGGAGATGTGATGCCGCTCTTGACTCGAGGATTTCCCTTAGGAACCCAAGCCATGTTCCTCTTCTCCAGCTCTTTGGCCCTAAGCCGTTTTAGCTTCTTCTTTCTCAACTCATGTGCACTAAGTCTTTGTAATTCCTTCTCTTGCCAATGTGCTAAGCCGAGTGGGCACCTTGGCTATGATTCTGTTTCAACCAATGCCAACTCTTTTTTGGCCTTGTGCACTCTCAACTTCTTCCCTTCAGATTTGGCACTTGATTGACTTGCCTCGTTGCCTTTTGTAGCCAATGTCAATACTTTAACTGGCTCTTTGTTATTTGAGAACAAATATGAAGTAGCACACTTACGACCATCTTTCTTAACCTGGTACACTTGCTTGACCACCTCTTTCTTGTTCCTTGAGCTCCGGACCGATTCCTTATGATTGAAACGGTCTTTGACGTGTGATTGTTCATCAAATGTTGATCTTTTTGGAGCTGCATAATGTTGGCGAGATGATCTAAAATAAGATGGATAATTTGCCCTTGTATCATACCTGCCCCATGATGGATATGGATTTACATGAGCGTAGGGAGGCATCCACGACATTCGCATTGGCGGCCCAAAAGCAGGATATGAAGTCTGCTTGCTCAACCTCTTCCTTTGCCAATCCAAGTCTTCAGATTTATGCCTTGGGGTGACTTCGATGCTTTTGTTTCACTCGGACGACAAGCACTCTTTGCCTCACTTATCTTCTGATATTTTTCTAATAACTGCGTGAAAGTGACTTTCGGCTTTTTATCTTTGTGCTTACCATTGCGTCTGCTTTCTTTAGTTGTGCGTGCATGAGTCTTTGAATTTTCTCGTTGCCCCCCAGTGTTAGATGTCACTATTGTAGCTTTGATGGAGTTCTTGTCTTCAAGATTTTTGTTGATGCACTTTTTAACCATATCCTTGCTCGAAGACTTGACCCCATCATCATTGGTGTGTACCTGTTATCCTTTAGATGAATTGGCTCAGGATAGACGAGTCAACATTTGATCACCATCAAGGCCAATCTGATACGACTGGCCATATGCTCGTGCCTTAACAAACTCCAATCGTCCTATGTTGTCCGATTGCTCGACTTGATGGATCATGTTGCAATCTTTGACATTTTTCTCGAATGAACATTGCATTCGCTCTTGCCTTGATGACTCGACATCGCGATCAATTATAACAATAGGATTAGTCAGCGATGTACCGATGATGTGATCAACTATGCCTGCACTGGACATACACTCCTGGTCCATTAAACGATATTGTGATACCGGCTCTGAAACAAAACAATCGAGTGGTGCCAGTTTAGTGTCATCTTACTCGGCTATGTATTGATCTTCGTCGACCTTTCCCGATGCTTTTGAATCGGCTATCCTAGAGAACTTTGAACCAGGCTTTATATTCCTACAACCAAAATAATTACAGAATATATGTCTCATCTGAGACCAAATGTTAGCCAGGCATGAAACAAACAAAGTTGTCCATATGAATATAAAGTTCAGTCGACATGATAGGAACAACTTTGGTTGCGATAAGTTGTCACTATTAGCCTCTATGAATGATGACATGTGTCGATCAGCATGATTAGTGACAAGTTAATTCGAAACAAATAGATTACTCATCTCGATTGGTCTTTCAGAATTAATTAGAATCTTACCAACGGGTGCATCAACAATATGATTTTGACCGAATCGAAAATTGAATAAATTGTCTGCTAGGTGTACCTTTGTGAAGACTTTGTAAGGAGAAGATGGTTGCACCACTAGAACAATATCTTGCTCCACTTTTGAATAATTCTCCAACACCTCTTCCTCTTCTTCTGGATCTCGTGCCTCCTCACTCGGATTGCCTGAGCAGATTTCACTCGAATTTCCCGAGTATATTTCACTTGGATTGCCCGAGTATATTTCAGTCGGATTGCCCGAGTATATTTCACTCGGATTACCCAAGTGGATTTCACTCGGATGCTCTTTGTTAGTTGAACTTTGCTCAGGTGCATGCTCTGGTTCTTGATCTTTATCACTAGCCAAACTTTGTTTGGCCATATAACTTTTCTCTTGATGCTCATCAATTTCTTTGGCACAGAACTCATAGGGCAGCATGTAAGCTCCCTCACATCCAGAAAAATCTAACACGGCCAATTTGTTGCGTTTATCGTTCCTTTTCTCGGCGAAACTTGCATCTTCTGTTTTGGTACACGCGGCAATAATTGGCTTGATGCACTCGGCTGGCATGATGTACTCAGATGGGTCGATGCACTCGGCTGGTATGATGTACTCGGTATGGACTCTATGTACTCGGTTGTAACCGTCTCTGTGCTCAATCCGGTTTCAACCGAATCCACTGTATTAGCCGAGTGAATCCTTTTTTGTTGATTTGCTTGCAAAGCTTCTTTTTTATCTTGCCTCAACAGTGCAGAAGGGCCAACATGGTTGCTACATGGAGGAAGGCACTTGACGTATTCTCGCAAATCTTCCTCTCCACGCTTCTTATTCAGTGCTTCATAAGCCTGTCGATATTCTGCTGGTAATTCCTCAAGGGTAGGTGTAGTAAATTCGTTAACACTATTCCATGTGAGCTCTGGCTTGATCTTGTCCACTTGGGCCACATATTTTTCTTCAAACTCAGCCCTGCTTTCTCGGTGTACTAAAGTAGGGGTACCTTAGTACCCCGAACTTGTGCACGGGCAGTCGTAGCACCCCGCGGCAAGGCTTGCCAGGCGATCGCCAAAACTCTCCATGGTCCCTTTTTGGGCCATCCAAGAACAAAGTATTTGAGCCAAGGCCCCGGCAGGAGGAGCTTGCCGGGAAGGCCACCCGAAGAGAGCAAGGCCCCGGCAAGAGGAGCTTGCCGGGACGGCCGCTCGAAGCACAAGGCCCCGGCAAGAGGAGCTTGCCGGGAAGGCCGACCAGAGCATGACAAGAGACTTGCTGCGACGCGCCACGCGTCCCGGCAAGGACCGGTGAGCAACAAGCTCCCGGGCGCGACAAGGCATCAACCGCGGCAAGGCGCTTGCCGCGGCAAGTCACCACCCCGCACATGCGTTCCAGCTCATCCACCCACGCGTCGCTCTGGGGCCATTCCAGGCGTACGTGGCGAGAGGCTGCGCAGCCAGGGGCATGCGGTGGCGAAGCAACGCTGACAGGGTAGCCGTCGTGGCAAACGGTGGCGCCCCTGACGGTCCCTTTTCTGCACTGTTTGGGCGACCTAGACGGGCATTTAATGCCCTTGTCCCCTGCCGTCAGAGTTAGGTATGATAGCACTGTGCAAACAGCTGTACCCAACACAGCGTTTTCCAGTTTTACCCCTGCCTACGTTGCCACCTGTGGGTAACCCCTTTTGCATATAAAAGGAGGCCCCATGCGCAACGAAGAGAGGAGGAAAAAAGGGAGGAGGAAGAAGGAGACCACTCACGCTCGGTCTGACTAGTTGCCTGAGTGTACTATAGCACTCAGCGCTCCCGAACAAGAACACAATACAAACCACAAAGCAGCAGTAGGGTTTTACGCATCCGTGCGGCCCGAAGCTGGGTAAACCCCTTGTGTGCATCGCCTCGATCCGCTCTTCGCGCAACCTCCGCCCCCCGCCGAACCAGAATGGGGCTCGGTCCCCATAGGTGTTCGTGGAGGCAGATTTCCCCCGACATCTTTGGCGCGCCAAGTAGGGGGCGTCGAGGTTGTGTGAACCTGATCCGGCGTCTGCACAGGTTAGATCTCCATCATCTACATCGACATGCCACCGAAGAAGAAGGCTTTGGAGGTGGCTGGTCCGTCCGCGTCGAACCCACCGCCATTGGAGCAAACGGGTGGTGGGGACGGCACCGGCGGCGGAACGGGCGTCGCCGAGCCAGCTCATGGTGCCACGGCGTCCGAACATGCACCGAGCTCATGGTGCCACGGCGTCCGAACATACGCCAACACCTCTCGGCGCAGGTAAGCCCTGGTATGACCAGGCAACCTTTCGCTCTATTCCAGGGAGCGGGGACAGTTAGCCCCATGGATCTCGCATATGGGCCACCTCGAGTGCTCGCTCACGCTGAGCTCGAGCAAGAGCAGCTGCGACGAGATGACGCGCTGCTCCTCGAGGAGGACCGTCTTCAGGCCGCTGTGCGAGCTACTCGCTACCAGCAAGCTTTGCGCTGCTTTTATAGCCGCAAAGTTAGTGCCAGAAGTTTCGAGGAAGTGGGAAGGCCCTTATCGGGTGAAACAAGTCTCTAGGCCTGGCGCTGTCCGCCTTGAGACCGAAGATACCACTCCGGTGAGCAACTCCTGGAACGTTGGGCATCTTCGTAAGTTTCGCCCGTAAGGCGCGGTTGTCGGACCCCGTCCGGCAACCACCCTTTTGTACAAAGTCTTGCCGCTGTTGCATGTGATCCTTTGTACAAGAGCCAGGCGCAGACCCTGTGCACAGATTAAGTTCATGTGTTCCGTGCATTTTGTCGATCTCATGATTTTTATTCTTTGCATGCATTATCTGACACTCTATGCAGCACTGACCCCCGGTAAGCGATGACGGGCCATGGGGCTCCGAACCTTTATTTTCTCTTCTTCCTTTTCTTGGGAGGGAAGGGAGAAGGTTAATGGTGAGGACCAGGCCACGTTCGATGAAGTTTCGCCTTGCCACAAAGCGACCTTGCCAGGCAGCGAGCCACGGAGAAGCTAAGTTGCCAAAGTTTGAGCAATCAAGTTTTTAAATTCTAAGGTTATCTTCCTCGAACGACCGTACTTTGTATGGAAAACCTGTGCGCGGAGGAACCAGCTCGTGGCTAGTCGCGCCCTTACTTCGTTTGGAGTCCGCTCAACGATTTAAGTATGCTGCGACCAGACTCGCGCCCTTACTTTGTTTCGAGCTTGCTCAGAGACTTGAGTGTGCTGCAACTGCAGTTGCGCCCTTATCTCGCTTCGAGCCTGCTCAACAACTTAAGTGAACCGCGGCTAGTCATGACAAGGTTTCTTGCTGGCAACGGCACCGCCAGCGGGCTGCTGATGTCCCGCACTCAGCAAGTGTGCCTACGCCGGCAAGTTCCCTAAAAGCGTAGGGCAATAACATACAAAGGAGGGAATCAAATAGAGGAAGTAACAGTGCATTCACTACCTAAGATAAAGTTATATTACAAGATAGCTTGTCGCAGCCCTAATAAATTGTTTTCATAACCCGGCCAACGGCACAAGAAAAGAAAAGGGCGGGCGGCCTAATCCACACGGTCGCCCTCGATCCTCTTGATCCCGGCCACCCTTTCCACAATGGGAGCGACGAGGGCCCTGATCTCCTCCAGGTCAGCGTCTGATGGCAGGGATCTGAGGACGTTGGTGAGCTTGAGGCCTGGGTTGCGGAAGACGATCTTCACCAACACCTTCTCAAGGGCCCCAGCGCAGGCATCGTGCGTCTCATCGGCCAGCCGCTCTGGGATCGCATCCTGGAGTGCCTGAAGGGTCGTCGCCACGCCTTTGAAGAACGAAGTGAGCTTGGCGCTGGGTGGGAGGATCGCGCCGGAGGGATACTCGTGACCCTCCATCCCCAGCAGCGACAGCTCCTTGTCGATGGAGGCGGCGATGTCCACCAGACCATCCGTCCACTGCTCCACCGTCGCCCTGAAGTTGTTCTGGGTAACTGCGGCGCTCTTCAACAGCGCCTCGTTGTCCGTGATCTCCTTCCGCAAGGCCGTCTCTCGCTCCTTGGTGCTGTCCAGCGTCTTGGACAAGGTGGCCAGCTTCATCTCGAGACCAGCATTGGAGCCCTTGGCAGCGTCAAGCTCCCTGATCTTATCGGCGAAGCGTCCTTGCAGCTCGCCGAGGGTGTAAGCACCCTTCTCGCGCTCTTGTTTGAGCGCGGCGAGCTCTTCCCCGCTCGCCTTAAGATCAGTGTCGAGCTGCGCCACCCTCGTCTCCAGCTCCTTCTTGGCGGCCTCGGCGGCCGCGGCAGCATCTTGCGCTTCCTTGACGGCTCCGCCAAGCGCTTGCTCGCGCGCGGCGACCTCCTCCTCGTGGCTGGCGAGGCTGGCTTTCTGATGCACCAGCTCACCCTCCCGCGCGGACAGCCCCTTGGCGGCAAGCCTCTGCTGCTCTTCGGATTCGGCCTTCTCGACGATGAAGGCCGTCCGCGCCTCGTCGAGTTGCTTCCGCTCCTCCGCCAAGGATCGGAGGGCCTCCTGGTTGAGCTCCCGGAGCTCCTCGGCGCGCTTCTCCATGTCCACTCCCGCCTTCGCGACAAGTGCTTCCCGACGCTCCACCTTGGCTTGTCGGGCGCGGTAGAGTGACACCAGCTTCCGGAGCAGCCGCTCCTCCTCAGGCTCGCCGCCGCTGCTACTTGGCACATCAACCAGCGTCAGCCCGGCGGAGGCGAGCACCTCTCCATCCAAGGTCTCCCCCTCGACCGGCGCCCTGGAAGTAGACTCCCAGGAGAGCTTGATGAAGATATCATCGCCGGCCTTCAGGTAGACACCTGGCTGGGGTTCCTCGGGGTCCGACGCTGTGGCGGAAGCAGGATCGGCGGTCGGCGCAGCGCCGGGCGCTCCTGCGGCCCCAGGGCCATCAGTACAATCGCCGGCCCCCTCGCCAGCGGCTGCTGCGGCAGCCTTGGCGGCCTCTTCGCCGGCCAGATCTCCAGCACCGTCCGCCTCTCCGGTGGCGGCCACATCGTCAGTATGGCCGCGCACATCCTCCTCGACGACGACCTCGGTCTCCATCGGGTCCGTGGCGGGCGGGTCTGAAGGCCGAAAGAGGGAGAGAAGTCAAGCAACTATCCAAAGAAGGAGATTCAAAAAAAAAGAGAAGAGCCCCAGGGGAGTTTTGAGGAAAGAAGGTTACCTGCGCCAGGGTCTGCGGTCACGGTCTCCGTCGCCAAGGGGTCGCCCGTGCTGTCCCTTGCCGGAGACTGCTCCCTTGCCGGAGACTCCTCCCTTGCCGGGGATGCCTCCCTTGCCGGGGAACTCCCCCTTGGCGGTGTAGTTGTAGCAGGTGGCGCATTGGGGGTGGTCTCCGGACGCTCCTGGTGGGGCTGCTCTGCTCCTATGCAAATCAACAGTCAGATATCAAAAAACGGAGAGTACCCAGGCGTACCCAACGGCAGGAAGCAAAATCATATGCTTACGCTAGGGGCTGCGCTGGGGGCTGCTCTGAGGATTATTTGGTGGGTCCGACAAGGTCATCTCAGGCGCACCCCCTGCCATCACGGTGGGCTCGTCGTCAAGGATGACCACCGGGACCTTGGCTCTCTTTGCCGCCCTCTGAGCCAGAGTCCTGAAAAGGAGTAAATTCAGAGGAAAGCAAATGAGATGCGAGACACAACTGCAAGAATTGAAGAAATACAAGTACACCGAGGATCTTACTCCTCTCCCTCTTCCTCGTCGGAGCTAAGTGCGGAGAAGTCGAAGACTGGCCCGCTTCTGGCGCGAGGAGGCGGAGGAGTAGGCTCCCTCGGCCGCTTGGCAGAGGCAGTGGTGGCGCTAGCCTGAGACGGCCTTGTCCCGGCTGCCGCCGTGGCGCGAGGGGCGGCAGGAGCAGAAGCAAGGGCCTGCGAAGACCCCGCTCCTGCTGCCACAGCGGAGCGTGTCACGCGGCGCTGCGGCTGTTGGCTCGTCTGCCGCCCCACCACGTCTCCGGCCTTGCGGAGACGCCTCCGTGGTTGAGCCGGGGGCTCCGCTTGCGACGAGCTGCCCAAAGGTTGGGAGGAAGAGGCGTCCGCCTCCGGCAAGCCGCTCGTGTCCTCGATGGGTTTGTCCGCCTCGATGCCGTGCCCGGCAGGCTCTTCCTCGCCGACAAACTCCGCCCGATCGGCAAGGCTTTCCGCCTCCGCTGCATCCGCCTTCGCCAGTGTGAATCCAAATTCACCCGCGGCCGCGGCTGCCGCCGCCTCTTCTATCCTGGAGGCGATGCACGCCAACTCCTCGTCGGTGGTGTCCCGGGTGAGGCCCTTCTGCTCGGCGGGGTCAAATGGCACCTCCACCAAGTCGTCGAAGAACGCCCGCACGACGTCGCCAGCAGGCTCCTGCCAAGTGGAGTCGATCCCGTGTGAGTCACACAACGGCATCATTGCAAGGATACGGCTGAGTGACGAATTGTTGCACAACGGGACGACGCCTTGCGGCAGCCTGAACCATTCGGGGTGATCGGGGTCGTGCTTGAACAGCTCCATGAGCGTCCCGTCAAGTTCCAAGACAGTGAAATTGAAGTTGAGGCCAGGGCACAGCCTCATGATGTCCGCCGCATTCTGGAACTCCCAGGCGGGTCTCCCTTTCTCCTGCAGGGGATCGATGCGGCGGCTGAGGAAATCTGCGCCAACGGCGCCCACTGTGAGCCCGGCACGCCTAAGCCGCAGGATCCGGGTAACGGCAATCTGCAGCTTGTCGTCGTCCGGGGCCACGTCGCTCCAATCCCTGCCGCGCACCATAGGAGTTCGGCACACGGCAGTGAATGGCCGTGGGTTCTCCTCGACGATCTGGCACCAGTCTGCCCTCCACTCCTCCCATTTGCTGCGGAGCTCTCCCTCCAAATAAGCATCTTTCTTGCCGAGCTTCGAGATCCAGGCGATTCCGCCGGAGAGAGGCTCTCCTCTCTCTACTCGAGGCATGAAGAAGTGGCGGAAAAGGGCTACGTTTGGATAGACTCCGACAAAGTTTTCGCAAAGATGTGCGAAAATTGCCATGGTCAGGGCGGCATTGGGGGTGAAATCAAGGAGATGGAACCCGTAGGTGTTCATGATGTCGCAGAAAAATTCAGAGAAGGGCGGGCAGAGCCCGCAATAGAAGAACAGAGGAAAGAAGGGATACCCAGTCGGATACTCCTTCTGGGCGGCGGCGGGAAGAACCCTCGTGCGCGGATGCGCTCGCGTCCCCGTCGACCAGAAGAGGTAGAATTCCTCCCTCAGGTCCAACGCGTCGAGCTGAGGGGGGGAAGGTTGCCTGCTCCTTTCGCAGCGCCTCAAGCCGCTGCGCCTCGGCCGACTTCACAACCTTCCCTTTCCCCTTGTCGCCCTTCGGGGCCATGGCGGAAGCAGGGAGGGAGGTCGATAGCGTCGGTAGCGCTGGTGGCGACGGAAGGGGCGGAACGCTGCTCCCCTTGGGAAGTGGCGGAGATTTTCGAGGAATCGCAACTGGCGGGTGGGCGGACTGCCCCTGTTTCCCCTGCTTATAAAGGGGAGGGGGGGCATTTCGCCTTTCCGAATAAACAAATCACCTGCGACATGACGCCTGCCTGCGGGGCTCAGCCCTGCGCACGCCGCCCACGTCACGCACGCCTCTCCCCACGATGCCGCGTTCGACGCATGCCGTTCGGGGAAGACGCGGTGGATGCAGAAGAAGATGCAGCTTGACCTAGGACGCGCGTGCCCGTGCACTGTTTTGGGCTTGGCCCAACAGCGCTCGGCACCGTGTATGGCCCAGGCCCGGGGGCTCTTGTCGGTGTACTAAAGTAGGGGTACCTTAGTACCCCGAACTTGTGCACGGGCAGTCGTAGCACCCCGCGGCAAGGCTTGCCAGGCGATCGCCAAAACTCACCATGGTCCCTTTTTGGGCCATCCAAGAACAAAGTATTTGAGCCAAGGCCCCGGCAGGAGGAGCTTGCCGGGAAGGCCACCCGAAGAGAGCAAGGCCCCGGCAAGAGGAGCTTGCCGGGACGGCCGCTCGAAGCACAAGGCCCCGGCAAGAGGAGAATGCCGGGAAGGCCGACCAGAGCACGACAAGGGACTTGCTGTGACGCGCCACGCGTCCCGGCAAGGACCGGTGAGCAACAAGCTCCCGGGCGCGACAAGGCATCAACCGCGGCAAGGCGCTTGCCGCGGCAAGTCACCACCCCGTGCCTGCGTTCTAGCTCATCCACCCACGCGTCGCTCTGGGGCCATTCCAGGCGTACGTGGCGAGAGGCTGCGCAGCCAGGGGCATGCAGTGGCGAAGCAACGCTGACAGGGTAGCCATCGTGGCAAACGGTGGCGCCCCTGACGGTCCCTTTTTTGCACTGTTTGGGCGACCTAGACGGGCATTTAATGCCCTTGTCCCCTGCCGTCGGAGTTAGGTATGATAGCACTATGCAAACAGCTGTACCCAACACAGCGTTTTCCAGTTTTACCCCCACCTACGTTGCCACCTGTGGGTAACCCCTTTCGCATATAAAAGGAGGCCCCATGCGCAACGAAGAGAGGAGGAAAAAAGGGAGGAGGAAGAAGGAGACCACTCACGCTCGGTCTGACTAGTTGCCTGAGTGTACTATAGCACTCAGCGCTCCCGAACAAGAACACAATACAAACCACAAAGCAGCAGTAGGGTTTTACGCATCCGTGCGGCCTGAAGCTGGGTAAACCCCTTGTGTGCATCGCCTCGATCTGCTCTTCACGCGACCTCCGCCCCCCGCCGAACCAGAAAGGGGCTCGGTCCCCATAGGTGTTCGTGGAGGAAGATTTCCCCCGACATGCTTGGATCGGCTTGCCCCCCAATAATTTTAGGGTCTTTCGGCAATGAATTGATGTTGCCAAAATTTTGCGATTGTATAGGAGGTGTATAACATGCTGCACTGATAGGTGAAGGCATCTGCATTGTTGCTGAATATTTTCTCATGCTAATTTGATCAATCGGCAACACTTCGTCTTCTTTCAAAACTATATCTCTTATTGCCTCATAATCAGGAACCAACCCTTGTCGTGTTGCTCAAGGCAAATAGCACTAATCTTCTTATTTTGGGCTAAATTTTTTAATGCAGCCAGAGCCACCACATCTCCTGCAATATTAGGCATATATGCTGTCGGATTTCGGGTTCCGGCAGACCCATAAGGTTCGAGCTCTGGGGTGCGCGTGGAGATTATGCCCTCTACCTCTCCGTCTCGCAAGGATCTAACTACTGAAAGAACAACACAAAAGATACAGGGTTTATACTGGTTCAGGCCACCGATGTGGTGTAATACCCTACTCCAGTGTGGGGGATGGATTGCCTCTTGGGCTGATGAGGATGAACAATACAAGGAAGAACAGCCTCGCGAGGGCCTGTTCTTAGCTGGGACGATGAACTGCTAGGGGAGTTCAGCCGCCCTTCTCTCTCTCTCTGCTGCCTGAGTCTTTCCGACTGGTTTCTCGATGATCTCCCTAGATTGCTAGATGCCTCTACCCTGGGGGTGGCTAGTCCTATTTATAGGCAAAGGCCCTGGGCCTCTCCCCAAATATTGAGCGGGAAGGGCGCCAACAATTGGCCAATTTGAAGGGGAACATCTGGTACACTTATCCTGACTAAAGTTGGTCCTCGCCTGCCAAAGGTCCTGTGGTGACGCCGTTCTGGGCTCCACGATGAGCCCATTCCCACCATTGGACTGGTCTTGGTCTCGTTGCAACGAAATGGATGCCTTTGCTTGATCCTCTCGCCTGCGCTTGCCCCCTTTGCACCAAAGACGAAAGGGAGGACACTGCGCAGCCTCGCGCCCGCCTGGCGCCTTTGGTCGTCATGGCTTGCGTCATGGGCACCTCGTGAGGTACCCCGCCTTGGTCTCTCCGCCTCCTCGCGAGCCAGCCTGATGAGGCCGCGCCTGAGGAAGCGCCGTGTCGTCCGCCTCGCGAGGCTTGGCCCCTCGTGATGGTCTTGGGTCTCGTGTTGATGAAGATGGGCCGTGCTGGGCCCCCTTTCGAGCCACGCCGCAGGCCGCAGGCAAGCAAGTCTGGGGACCCCCGTTCCCAGAATGCCGACAGTAGCCCCTGGGCCCAAGGCGCGCATGGACTTGGCCGTGCCGAGAAGCGAAAGGGCAAGGGCGAAGCGCCGCGGGCCCTAACAGCCTGCGGCCTTGGGTGCCGCATGGCGGTTGATTGGACACGAGCGTCTCCGCTTCCCCGTGACGCCTCGATGATCGTGCGGATTGGACAAGTCCCTGCATGCAAATCGTGTCATGATTACCTGGGATCGTGGAGGCCGACGGTTGGCCTTCGCCGGCTATAAGTACGGCACCGCGCGTGCCCTTCCAGTCCGCCCCTTCCTGCTTCTCTTCTTCTTCTCCTTGGCCACTCGCCGCTCTCATGGCTCCGAAGAGGTTCTCAGCCGCAGAGAAGGGAAAGGCCTGCCGGGCAGGGCCCAACTCCTCCCCGGCCAAGCGTGGCCGGGGTCGTCCTCGCAAGCATCCCGCGGTCCCCATTGCGGCTTCCCGTGGCCACAGGGGTGGTTCCCCGCGTGGTGGTGAGCGCTCGGTTGCCAAGGGGAGGCAGGCCGTGACTGCGTGCCCCCCAGGCCGCGCTTTCGCTCGACGGAGGTGCTGCCGGAGTTCGTCGTGTGGTCGGCGGACCCGACCAACACCTGGCTCCAGCTCCCCCGCTTCTTCATTGGCGAGCTGCCGGCCAGCGCCCGGTGCAGCTTCTGGCTCCAGGCTGATGGTTGTTGCAGCAGGGCCTCCTGGGTTTCGCTTGAGGTCTCCCCTTATGGAAACGGGGCCCTGACTCGTGGCTGGCAAACGTTTGCCCGCGCGCGCAGCCTGAGTCAGTGGTGCACCCTGCACTTGAAGTTTGACGGCTACGCCACCCTCTATGTGATAGTGTTTGGGGAAGATGGTCGCCGCGTTGGGTGCTGCCCCGAGAACGACGACCGCGGCCGGGGGCCCCGCCACAACGACGATGGAGGAGACAGCGCCCGCGCGGATGGCGGCACCCGATGCTCCCCAAGCTTCATCAACTCTTCTTCAGGCGACTCCTCCAGCGGTGGCCGCAGTCAGCCCCCACGCCGTCGTACTTGCCTGGGAGGCGGCGATTCGTCCGCCCGTCGCCGCGCCCCGGTGAAGCGCGAGAGGGAGTCCGCCTAAGCCCTGGAGGCATCCCGGGTCGCCTCCGCTGGCCTGAGCGAGGCGAGCCGCGCCGGACTTGTCCTTTCTTTTCCTTTTGTTTCCTGCGTAAAAGAGAACAACTGCATGGAGCCCCGTGGGGGCGTGTTGGGGGTTACTGCTGTTAACAATTACCTTGATTTAGCTTTCGCGCTTTTCAGCTGTGTGTCTGTGCGTAGATAGTTCCTGGCCCCAGCCGTGGGGGGCGACCGACCCAGGCCCTGTGTGTGTGTCGCGGTGCCCGAGGGGCACTGACCGGAGGGGTGCTCACGTAATGGACCCGGGTCGTGAAACCTTAGAACGATTAGAACAGGAACCCTCACGAGGGCGTTTGGCTGCCCTCCCTCGCGAGGCCTTTTGCAAGAGGAATTAAAATGGGGGAGTGAAAATCGACGAAATATAAAGCAATGACGGCAAAAATTTCAATAAAACTTCAACTGCAAACAAAGCAAGCCAACTGCGGAAAGCAAATGAAAAAGTCGCGTCCCGCACCTAATCTAGTCTTCGACGTCTTCTCACCAGCGTGGAGCTAAGTACTGCCACTGGGCGTGGGAGGGAGCCCCAGGGCCTGAGGCCGGCGCTCCTGAGACTCCGGGGCGTGTACAGCCCCACTCATTATTACGTGAGAGTGTCATGGGCGGCGAGCTTCACAGGCATTGGCCTTCTTCACAGGCTCCGGGCCTTTCTTCTTAAGGGTAACGAGCTTCACAGGCACTTGCGTTCTTCACAGGCTCCGGGCCTTTCTCCAAAAAGGGATAGTCTTCACAGGCGTTTGCCTTCTTCACAGGCTCTAGGACTTTTCCAAAAAGGGATAGTCTTCACAGGCGTTTGCCTTCTTCACAGGCTCTAGGCCTTTGCCAAAAAGGGATAGTCTTCACAGGCGTTTGCCTTCTTCACAGGCTCTGGGCCTTTTCCAAAAAGGGATAGTCTTCACAGGCATTTGCCTTCTTCACAAGCTCTGGGCCTTTTAGGGGTAGAACCTTCGGAGGTGCTGGATGTTCCACGCGTTCTGGATCGGATCCCCCTCCTGAGTCTCCAAGCGCACGGAGCCTGGCCTGGAAACATGAGCAGCCTTGAACGGGCCCTCCCACATGGGAGAGAGCTTGTGCAGCCCCTCCCTAGAGAGGACCCGCCTGAGCACGAGGTCTCCTACCTCAAGAGTTCTGGGGAGGACGTTACGGTAGTGATATCATCGTAGCGTTTGTTGGTACCTCGCCGCTCGCAACGCGGCTTCTCGGCGGCGTTCCTCCCCCAGCACGAGGTCCATCCCCCGCATAGCGTCCTGTTGCGCCTCATCGAACGCTAGGACCCGCGCGGAGCGATGTCTGACCTCGTGAGGGAGGACTGCTTCGGCTCCATAGACCAGGAAGAACGGGGTCTCCCCGGTTGGCTTGGTCGCGGTCGTGCAGATGGACCACAACACGGACTGGAGCTCATCGTACCAACCTCTGCCGTAGGCCTCCAGCTTCTTCTTGAATGTCCTTGTCTTGAGGCCCCTCAGGACCTCCGCGTTGGCTCGTTCTGCCTGGCTGTTGCTTCGCGGGTGCGCCACCGAAGCGTAGCATATCTGCGTTCCAAGGTTAGCACAGTATGTTTTGAAGAGATTACTGGTGAACTGTGAACCGTTGTCCGTGATGATGCGGTTCGGCACCCCGAACCGGCTCACGATGCCCCTGATGAACCTGACCGCGGAACCCACGGGGATGGTGCGGACAGCCTCCACTTCTGCCCACTTGGTGAATTTGTCAATGGCGACGTAGAGGTAGCGGTAGCCCCCTGGCGCCCGAGGGAACGGGCCCAAAATGTCCAGCCCCCAAACTGTGAATGGCCACGAAAGGTGTATAGTCTGCAAGCCTCCCGCCGGCTGATGGATCTGTTTGGCGTGAAATTGGCAGGTTTCACAAGCCTTCACCAGCTCGACAGCGTCATTGAGTGCGGTGGTCCAATAGAACCCACTGCGGAATGCCTTGCCAACGAGGGTCCGTGATGACGAGTGATGCCCACAGTCCCCGCCATGTATGTCCTCCAACAGCTCCTTCCCTTGCTCCCTGGAAATGCAGCGCAGGGATACGTCGTTCGGCCGCTTCCGGTAAAGCTCTCCGTCCCTGATGCAGTATGTCGTGGCTTGCCGCGCCACACACTCCGCTTCTTCCTCCTTCTCCGGCAGGGCCCCTTGTGTTAAATAACTCCAGAGTTCCGTGATCTAGCATTCCTCCGGAGGTTCCATAGTCAGGAGCAGGCGTGCCCCTGAGGCAGGGCCGCAGGCCAGGGCTCCTGAGGCAGGTGGCTGGGGGAGTTCCTCCCGAGGCTGAGCAGTGTTTGGTAATGACGGCTGGGCTGAGGGCTTGAAGAGCCGCTCTTCAAAGAAGCCAGGCTCCTGAGTCAACCGCCTGGACGCCCGTCTGGCGACGTCATCGGCTTCCTGATTGGTGCCACGGGGCACATGCCTCAATTCCAACCCCCAGAACTGCTTTTCCATCCTGTGGACCTCCGCTAGATAGGCCTCCATGTGCTCATCCCTTGGCTCATACACCTTGTTGGAGAAGTTGACAAGGAGCTGCGAATCGCCCTTGACGGTGAGGCGCTTCACCCCCAGAGCTGCTGCGGCCTTCAACCCCGCTATCAGACCCTCATATTCCGCTATGTTGTTGGAGACCTTTTCGCCTTGCTGGAAACAGAGCTGTACGGCGTAGTAGAGCTTGTCCTGAGTGGGCGATATCAGCACCGCACCTGCCCCAGCGCCGTGCCTGGAGAACGCCCCATCAAAGTACATGACTCAGCCTTCTGGCGCCTCACTCCCTGGGGAGAGGGACCGATCCTCGTTGTCCTCGAGGCCTGGCGCCTCCGTCCATTCTGCCACGAAATCAGCTAACGCTGCTCCTTTGATGACCCTGGTCGTGCTGAACTCGAGCTGGAACGCCTGCAATTCTATGTTCCACTCGGCGACCCGTCCGGCTGAGTTAGGGCTCCTGAGCACCCTCTCCAAGGGGTATGACGAGACGACCTTGATGGGATGACCTTGGAAGTAGTGACGCAGCTTGCACGAGGCCACCAGTAATGCGAGGAGGAGCTTTTGAGGCATGGGGTACCGTGCCCTCGCGTCCCGTAACACCGTGCTGACAAAGTAGACTGGGTGCTCAACAAGGCCGAGAGCATCAATGTTCGCGGCGCCCTCCGGAGGCAAGGGCGCTTCGCGAGGTGACGTGGCCTCGGGAGGTCGACCGTCCAGGTGAGTGGCCTCTCCTGCTTCCGGTGCACTCTTTGGCGGCTGATCTTCCTCAGTCATAGTTATGTCTCCCGTGGGCCTTCCTTGTTCCTGCCTTGCCTTGTTTCGGGCTGCTGATGTGGCTCTGATTTGGCACTCCTCCCTAACCGCTACCAGGGCTGCGCAGGCAGAGTAGGGAGTGGCAGCGAGGTAGAGCAGCAGGGGCTCTCGAGGGCGCGGAGCCACCATGACTGGGGGACTGGTTAGGTACCTCTTGAGATCTTGGAACGCCTTATCTGCCTCTTCAGTCCATTCAAAAGGCCCCTTCTTCTTCATCAGCTGGAAGAAAGGCAGTGCTCGCTCCCCCAGTTTGGAGATGAAGCGCCCTAGCGCGGTCACGCGTCCGGTGAGCTTCTGCATTTCTCTGAGGGTTTTCGGCGGGCTCATGTCCTCGACCGCCTTGACCTTCTCCGGGTTAGCCTCGATGCCTCGATGGGACACGAGAAAGCCCAAGAGCTTGCCCGAGGGGACCCCGAACACACACTTCTCTGGGTTGAGCCGCAGGTTCACTGCGTCGAGGCTCGCGAAGGTCTCCTCCAGGTCATGTATCAGGGTCTTGGCCTCCCGAGATTTCACCACAATGTCGTCAACGTAAGTTTCGACATTCTTCCCGAGCTGCGAGCCCAAGTTGATGTGCATCAGCCGCTGAAAGGTCGCCCCTGCGTTACGCAGCCCAAATGGCATGCATGTATAGCAGTACACCCCGCATGGGGTTAAGAAGGCGGTCTTCTCGACGTCTTCTACCGCCATCTTGATCTGGTGATACCCAGAGAAGGCGTCCAGGAAGAAGAGCAGGTCGCACTCCATGGTGGAATCGACGATCTGGTCGATGCGGGGGAGCGGGAATGGATCTTGCGGGCATGCCTTGTTGAAGTTGGTGAAGTCGACACACATGCGTTCCTCCCCCCCCCCCCCGTTCTTGGGCACAACGACAGGGTTGGCCAACCAATCCGTGTATCGGACCTCGCGAATGACCCCAGCGGCCTCTAACTTGCGGGTTTCTTGGACGATGAAGGCCTGCTTCTCTGCGGACTGCAGCCTGGCTTTCTGCTTCACGGGGCGCACATTTGGGCACACGTTGAGGTGATGCTCGATGATGTTCCGGGGGATCCCTGCCAACTGATCAGGCTCCCAAGCGAATACCTTCTTATTTTCCCGCAGGAACCTGATCAAGGCTTCCTCCTGCTCAGGCTCGAGGTTGGCGCCTATGGTGAAAGTGGCACTGGAGGACCCGTCTTCGTCGACAGATATCTGCTTGGTTTCTGCCTTGTCCTGGGTGAACAGCTGCTTCTTCTTGGCTGGCGCAGCCCCCTTGGGCTCGGGGGTCCCTGCGTCGGCGGGCTGTGCCGATGCCGCCGTCTTGAAGGCGAGCTTGAGTACCCGAAGGGCGTCCTCGGTGTCCCCGTGCACGGTGAGGACACCGCTGCTCCCAGGCATCTTCATGAGGTTATATGCCGGGTGCGTGGCGGCCATGAACTGGGCCAGCGCTGGGTAGCCGAGGATGGCGTTGTAAGGAAGGCCGATGGGGGCGATGTCGAAGTCGACCATCTCCGTGCGGAAGTTGTCGTAGGTGCCGAAGGTTACTGGGAGCCGGGTCTGTCGCAAGGAGCTGGATGACCCGCCCCCAACGCCCAAGAAAGATCGACTGGGTTGCAGCCGCTCCAGGGGAATGCAGAGGAGATTGAAGGTCTCAACCGAAAGCACACTGAGGCCGGCGCCACCGTCGACGAGGGTTCTGGTGACGGCCACCTGGCAGATGGTGGGGGTGCACAACATGGGGAGCGCGCCCGAGCCAGCCAAGTTGGCGGGGTGGTCCTCTGAGCTGAAGGCCAGACCGACCTCGCGCGCCACCTGGTCTGTGGGAGCCCCCTGCCGTGCGGAAACGGCGCTGACCCGGCAGACAAACGGCTTGACGTGGCGACTTGTGGGCGGCGCCTGCGAGCCGCCCAGGAGGGCCGCGACGACCGGAGGTGTTGATGTAGCGGTGCGGTCACCTTGTCGCATAGGCAGGTGCTGGGATGACGCTTGATGCTCGTTCCCCGCCGGGCCAGTGGCGGCGTTGGTGGCGGGCGATGGGGAACGACAAGGACGCCCACCGACGGGGGCCGCCTGGGCGACGCGGGCTCGATGGGCGTCGGACATGGACGCGACGGTCGGAGGAGAACGAAGCGGTGGAAGACAAATTCCGGCGCACCCCTACCTGGTGCGCCAAATGTCGGATTTCGGGTTCCGGCAGACCCTTAAGGTTCGAACTCTGGGGTGCGCGCGGATATTATGCCCTCTACCTCTCCGTCTCGCAAGGATCTAACTACTGAAAGAACAACACAAAAGACACAGGGTTTATACTGGTTCAGGCCACCGATGTGGTGTAATACCCTACTCCAGTGTGGGGGATGGATTGCCTCTTGGGCTGATGAGGATGAACAATACAAGGAAGAACAGCCTCACGAGGGCCTGTTCTTAGCTGGGATGATGAACTGCTAGGGGAGTTCAGCCGCCCTTCTCTCTCTCTCTCTCTCTCTGCAGCCTGAGTCTTTCCGACTAGTTTCTCGGTGATCTCCCTAGATTGCTAGATGCCTCTACCCTGGGGGTGGGTAGTCCTATTTATAGGCAAAGGCCCTGGGCCTCTCCCGAAATATTGAGCGGGAAGGGCGCCAACAATTGGCCAATTTGAAGGAGAACATCTGGTACACTTATCCTGACTAAAGTTGGTCCTCGCCTGCCAAAGGTCCTGTGGTGACGCCGTTCTGGGCTCCACGATGAGCTCATTCCCACCATTGGACTGGTCTTGGTCTCGTTGCACCGAAATGGATGCCTTTGCTTGATCATCTCGCCTGCGCTTGCCCCCTTTGCACCAAAGAGGAAAGGGAGGACACTGCGCAGGCTGGCACCCGCCTGGCGCCTTTGGTCGTCATGGCTTGCGTCATGGGCACCTCGTGAGGTACCCCGCCTTGGTCACTCCGCCTCCTCGCGAGCCAGCCTGATGAGGCCGCGCCTGAGGAAGCGCCGTGTCGTCCGCCCCGCGAGGCTTGGCCCCTCGCGAGGGTCTTGGGTCTCGTGTTGATGAAGATGGGCCGTGTTGGGCCCCCTTTCGAGCCACGCCGCAGGCCGCAGGTAGGCAAGTCTGGGGACCCCCGTTCCCAGAACGCCGACATATGCTCGTATAGAATCTCCATTCACTCGGCCATGACCGTGAAGGTGAGCCGAGTCATGAATATTTTTAGTTTCATATGCCACTGACCAATTAATATCACGAGGTGTAGTATATGATGTTTGAGGATAACCGGCCAAATAGCTAATGGAAGCATGGCCGATTCCCCCATCCATCGGCATGTTTGGGGATGAATCCGCATATTGCGAGTTGGCTGCCGATGGATTAAACTGTGAGATGCCCTCCTGTACATGAGTTGTCATATATCTATCACTCGAACAAATCTTGTTGTTCACCGGCATATTAAAAGATGTTGCCGATGCACGAAAGTTCAGATTCATAAGTTGCATGTCGCGATTCTGTAAATTCCAAGTTTCTCCAACGGAATAACTAGTCGGCCTTTGCTCGTTAGGGCTAGCCGACATGACATGTCCATTGAAAGATCTAGCAACATCAACATACTGGCTATTTGCATCTACTAAGGAGATTGATGATACATGTTACCGCTGTAGATTGCAGCCGCTTGATGACGCTCTCCTCGTAGCAAAAACAGGTTGGATACTGTTCAAAGCTTCGTCCCCAGCGGAGTCGCCAAAAAGTGTGTTCACACACGAACACGTCACGTGTACCCTCGACGCCGGGGGTGATGCACCGCAGCTCACGTCGAAGGAGACCCGACCGACAGCGCGATACGCAGGACAGTCGGCGGGTGCTTTTGAAGACCCGAAACCCCACACGCCCGGGAGGGATCCCGTCAGGGAGTGCGGCGGTTATGGGATGCCCTAGGTCGATTCGCTCGCCCCTAAAGCCTCGTGGATCGCCACCCTCCAACGCGAAGAACGAACGAAGACGAGAAAGAAAGATACAAGGGTAGGGAATAAAGATAGATGAACACAAAAGTGTAATAGATTGATTGGTTCGATTGGTGTTGTTCAATCGGCCATCACCCCCAACATATATAAGAGGCGGCTGGACTTCCCGTACAAGCAAAGGATTCATCTAGGCTTTCCTTACAAAAAAGTACATCAATTCACGTCCTAGAGTCCTAGTTCTATTCCAACTCGGACTCAGTCTGAATCTGGCCCAACTTCTGTCTTCCTCCTTGCGCGGGCCGCCGATCTTGCATATGACCTCCGATCAAGACGGCCCAAATATGAAACTTGTGCACCTCGATGAGATGAACAATTCTTATGTTGAACACTTTTCCAAATAAGACCATCTTGAATATTCTACGAAGCCATCTTTTATATCCAGTCGGACTCGGTCATGTAACGGACTGGATTGTCCGAGTCTCGTAGTGAACTTACAGGCCATATACTATCTCAGATGATAATGTCTCCAAAACCAAAGTTCACCGTTTTGACGATGCGCACAACTTCCGTGTTGATCACTTTTCTATCTGAGGTCATCTGGATTACCTTTCGGGCACATCTTCAGTTTCACTCGCATCCGAGCTCATCCACTCGGATATTAGAGTTTTTCGTCCGACTGGACCTTTTCACTCGGATGTTAGAATCTTTCACTCGGAAGACAATCTTTCACTCGGATGACTATAATTTCACTCGGAATACAATCTTTCACTCGGATGACTATATTTCACTCGGAAGGCAATATCTTACTCGAACGTCAAGTTTTCATTCCGACGGTAATCTTTTCACTCGGATGATAATTTCACTCGGATTACTATATTTTCACTCAGAAGCCAATCTTTTACTCGATCAATAAGTTTTCACTCGACCTTTTACTCGATCGGTAGGTTTTTACTCGGATGGTAAACTTTTCACTCGGATTTCCCGACTGAAAACACAGCCTGATCTTGATTTGCCTCTCTAGGTTGCATACGACCTCGGATTGAGACAAATTATATATGAAAATCGA
This sequence comes from Aegilops umbellulata, assembly GCA_032464435.1. NCBI lineage: Eukaryota > Viridiplantae > Streptophyta > Magnoliopsida > Poales > Poaceae > Aegilops > Aegilops umbellulata. Next base: position 366,343,120 of record CP136058.1, read on the forward strand.
TCGGCTCGACGAGAAGAAACCTTTCCATGTTGAAGGTTTTTCAATTAAAGGCCGTATTGAGGGACGAATTGCTCACGCATTGCATCAGACACTCATCAACATATATTTTGGTCTCTGGCCTGTCCAGACTGTATTAACTGTAACTTTTGCATATGAACTCGGGTTGAGATGATTTATATATCAAAATCGATTGCCTCGACGAGAAGAAGATAATTCCTTAAGAGTGATCCTTCATACGAGGTCATCTTGAATACGTGATTGGCCAAAAACCACTCGGAACATTGAATTATGCCACTCGGAGTATAGTTTCGGTCCGTAAGATAAGGTCGAATGAATATAACCGAAACATCAAAGTTTTTCCACTCGGTGTCGTGAATCATTTCATCCTGAAACCCGTTCACTCGAGACTATCTTCATTGCAATCTGTATCTTGCCAAAATCAAGTGTCAACACAAAGGTTAAAAGATATAAGATATCTAAAGAAGTGTTTTGTTTGCAAGTTCTAGTGAAGCGTTCAGCTATGTTTGAGACTAAAATGTGTAAGGTCCGGAAGAACACCAGTAATGAGTTGATGGTAATTAAGAACTTAAAGAGAAAGAACAAAACCAAAGGATGGAATGAGACTTGCATGCCTAGGGAAGTTCAGGGCTCACGCCACTCTTAAAAAGTTAGATGATTCTTCTGTTGAGTGGGACAAATATTGAAAGTAAAATTATAAGAAGTTTAGAGGCAGAAAGAAATAAGACCGGAATGTCCACCTCAGGTATAAATGACGTACAAGTTATAAGATGTAGAGACAATCGGTCAAGTAAAGTGTGATTCCTAAGAATTGTGATTAAATTGTTAAACACTAAATTCTTTGGGAATTGTGATTAGAAGTTGATCACAAGGATACCGACTCGATTGCATGTTGTTGTGAATTGATCTAAGAATTACTACGGCCTAATGACCAACAAATAATGTGGTTAAAATATGTGTTAAAAATTTAGTAGTTTTTATGATACTTTTTCATCAACATATTACCTCTCAATTTATTATCATAATTTATTTTAAGTTTTGTGCACTCTAGCCCAATGCATAGAAGTTGCAAAGAGGTTGTTCTTAAGAGAACGATAGTTGTTCGATGTAATGAACAAAAGGGTCATACTCATATTGTGAATACGATGTAATTTTTGAATATTGATGATAGAATTGAACATCCATAACAATGACCCTAAATGTCACAAGACTAAAAGAACACCACATATGTGTGGCACTACATTTAGTCACATTGGAGAAACCCGCATGGAGAAATTCCACAGTAATGGATTTTGGAGTCATATGATTACGAATCATCTAACACTTGCAACTTTCATCCAAATAGTGGAGTAAATTAAAACATCGCTCACAAGCCATAAAGAACGAGCAACAAAATAATTGGAAATATGCATATTGTTGTATGTAGTCCAATAAGTGTTGTTGCAAGTAGTGGATTTATCTATCTTCAAAGATGACTCAAGTAGATATTTATAGTTACTAATTGAGACATAAATATTGAGCTTTTGAAATGTTTCAAAAGATTTTCAGTATGAAGTTGAAATTATTGTAACAAGAAAATTATGTTTCTATAATTGGATTGTAGAAAAAAATATTTGAGTTACATATTTAGCAGATGTATGATGAGTTGTAGAAGAATTTTATAGCTTGCACTTCCCAGAAACACTACTAAGAGTAGAGTGTTTTTTAGTAGATGTCATCAAGCTGTGTATGACATGGTGCGATTAATTCTTTTGCCAATATACTTTTAATGTGATGCTTTAGAGACTGTGTGTTTTACATTAAAAGAGCATCGCCAATATAAGTGCTACTTTGTAGGTTATACCAAATGATTGGGTATTCCTCTATCTGAAGGAAATATGCCCTAGAGGCAATAATAAAGATGTTATTTATATTTTCTTATATCATGATAAATGTTTATTATTCATGCTAGAATTGTATTAACCGGAAACATAGTACATGTGCGAATACACGGACAAAACAGAGTGTCCCTAGTATGCCTCTACTTGACTAGCTCGTTAATCAAAGATGGTTATGTTTCCTGACCATAGACATGTGTTGTCATTTGATGATTGGAATCACATCATTAGAGAATGATGTGACGGACAAGACCCATCCGTTATCTTAGCATAATGATCGTTTAGTTTTATTGTTATTGCTTTCATCATGAGTTATACATGTTCCTCTGACTATGAGATTATGCAACTCCCGAATACCGGAGGAACACCTTGTGTGCTATCAAATGTCACAACGTAACTGGGTGATTATAAAGATGCTCTACAGATGTCTACGAAGGTGTTTGTTGGGTTGGCATAGATTGAGATTAGGATTTGTCACTCCGTGTATCGGAGAGGTATCTCTGGGCCCTCTCGGTAATGCACATCACTATACGCATTGCAAGCCATGTGACTAATGAGTTAGTCACGGGATGATGCATTATGGAACGAGTAAAGAGACTTGCCGGTAACAAGATTGAACTAGTTATGATGATACCGACGATCGAATCTTAGGCAAGTAACATACCGATGACAAAGGGAACAACGTCTGTTGTTATGCGGTTTGACCGATAAAGATCTTCGTAGAATATGTAGGAGCCAATATGAGCATCCAGGTTCCGCTACTGGTTATTGATCGGAGATGTGTCTCAGTCATGTCTACAAAGTTCTCGAACCCGTAGGGTCCACATGCCTAACGTTCAATGACGATTTGTATTATGAGTTATGTGATTTGATGACCGAAGTTAGTTCGGAGTCCAGGATGAGATCACGGACATGAGGAGGAGTCTCCGAATGGTCGAGAGGTAAAGATTCATATATAGGAAGATGATATTTGGACACCGTGATACGTCCATTTTGCATCATGCTTTTATATCAATATTTATTGCATTATGGGCTGTTATTACACATTATGTCACAATACTTATGCCTTTTCTCTCTTATTTTACAAGGTTTACAAGAAGAGGGAGAATGCCGGCAGTTGGAATTCTGGGCTGGAAAAGGAGCAAATATTAGAGACCTATTCTACACAACTCCAAAAGTCATGAAACTTCACGGAGGCACGTTTTGGAATATATATAAAATAATGGAGAAAGAATCAACCAGAGGGGGCCAACACCCTGGCCATGAGGGTGGGGGCGCGCCATACGCCCTTGGTTGCACCCCCTGTCTCGTGGGCCCCCTGGCAGGCCTCTAGTGCCCATCTTCTCCTATATGAAGTCTTTCACCCTGGAAAAAATCATAAGGAAGCTTTCGGGACGAAACACCGCCACCATGAGGCGGAACCTTGGCGGAACCAATCTAGGGCTTCGGCGGAGCTGTTGTGCCGGGGAAACATCCCTCCGGGGGGGGGGAATCATCAACATCGTCATCACCATCGATCCTCTCATCGGGAGGGGGTCAATCTCCATCAACGTCTTCACCAGAACCATCTCCTCTCAAACCCTAGTTCATCTCTTGTATCCAATCTTTGTCCCAAAACCTCAGATTGTTACCTGTGGGTTGCTAGTAGTGTTGATTACTCCTTGTAGTTGATGCTAGTTGGTTTATTTGGTGGAAGATCATATGTTCAGATCCCTTATGCATATTAATACCCCTCTGATTATGAACATGAATATGCTTTGTGAGTAGTTACGTTTGTTCCTGAGGACATGGGAGAAGTCTTGCTATAAGTAGTCACGTGAATTTGGTATTCGTTCGATATTTTGATGAGATGTATGTTGTCTCTCCTCTAGTGGTGTTATGTGAACGTCGACTACATGACACTTCACCATTGTTTGGGCCTAGAGGAAGGCATTGGGAAGTAATAAGTATATGATGGGTTGCTACAGTGACAGAAGCTTAAACCCTTGTTTATGTGTTGTTTCGTAAGGGGTTGATTTGGATCCGTATGTTTCATGATATGGTTAGGTTTACCTTAATACTTCTTTTGTAGTTGCAGATGCTTGCAATGGGGGTTAATCATAAGTGGGATGCTTGTCCAAGGAAGGGCAGTACCCAAACACCGGTCCACCCGCATATCAAATTATCAAAGTAACGAACGCGAATCATACGAGCATGGCGAAAACTAGCTTGACGGTAATTCCCATGTGTCCTCGGGAGTGCTTTCCTTCATATGAGAGTTTGTCCAGGCTTGTCCTTTGCTACAAAAAGGATTGGGCCATCTTGCTTCACCTTATTTACTTTATTACTTGTCACCCGTTACAAATTACCTTATCACAAAACTATCTGTTACCGATAATTTCAGTGCTTGCAGAGAACACCTTACTGAAAACCACTTGTCATTTCCTTCTGCTCCTCGCTGGGTTCGACACTCTCATTTATTGAAAGGACTACGATTGATTCCCTATACTTGTGGGTCATCAAGACTCTTTTCTGTCACCGTTGCCGGGGAGTGAGGCGCCTTTGGTAGGTGGAATTTGGTAAGGAAAAAGTAATATAGTGTGCTGAAATTTACTGTCACTTGTTACTATGGAACATAATCCTTTGAGGGGCTTGTTCGGGGTATCTTCACCCCGACCAATAGAGCAAAGAGTTTCTCCTCAACCTACCGAACCTACTGAAAATGTTCACTTTGAAATTCCTTCGGGTATGATAGGGAAACTGCTAGCTAATCCTTTTATAGGTGATGAAACATTACATCTCGATTTGCACCTAATCTATGTGGATGAAGTTTGTGGATTATTTAAGCTTGCAGGTATGCCCGAGGATGTTATAAAGAAGAAGGTATTCCATTTATCTTTGAAGGGAAAGGTATTGATATGGTTTAGGCTATGTGATGATATGGGATCATGGATCCTATGCATCTTGTTCATCGTGATCATAATTTTATATATATATATATATATATATATATATATATATATATATATATATATATATATATATATATATAATCTCGAAGGAGGAAGCATCGCTGTAGGATCTAGAAGTGTATGTGTCTAGAGGGGGGGTGATTAGACACTTAGTGCTAAAGTAGCAGTTTTTAAGCCTTTTTGGTTTGAGTGATGTTTTAGGCACAATTTCAACATACACAATACATATCAAGCAAGCATGCAAGGAGTATATAGGCAGCGGAAAGTAAAGCATGCAACTTGCAAGAATGTAAGGGGAAGGGTTTGGAGAATTCAAATGCTATTGGAGACACGGATGTTTTTCCCGTGGTTCGGATAGGTGGTGCTATCCTACATCCACGTTAGTGGAGACTTCAACCCACGAAGGGTAACGGTTGCGCGAGTCCACGGAGGGATCCACCCACGAAGGGTCCACGAAGAAGCAACCTTGTCTATCCCACCATGGCCATCGCCCACGAAGGACTTGCCTCACTAGCAGTAGATCTTCACGAAGTAGGCGATCTCCTTGCCCTTACAAACTCCTTGGTTCAACTCCACAATCTTGGATTTGGTGGAAAGAAGATTTGAGTGGAAAGCAACTTGGGGAAGGCTAGAGATAAAGATTCATATGGTAGGAGTGGAATATCTTGGTCTCAACACATGAGTAGGTGGTTCTCTCTCAGAACATATGAATTGGAAGTGTAGGTGTGTTCTGATGGCTCTCTCCACGAATGAAGAGGAGGTGGAGGGGTATATATAGCCTCCACTTAAAATCCAACCGTTACACACAATCTACCAACCTCGGTGGGACCGAATCAATAAACTCGGTCAGACCGAAATGGTAAACCTAGTGACCGTTAGAGATTTTCGGTGGGACTGACATGCATCTCGGTAGGACCGATATGGTTAGGGTTTGGGCATTACGTAATCTCGGTGAGACCGATTACACAATCTCGGTGAGACCGATTACACAAACTCGGTGAGACCGATTTGGTAATTAGCTAACCAGAGAGTTGGTCAGGCAAACTCGGTGGGACCGATTTGCTCTTTCGGTGAGACCGAAAAGTTACAAATGGGAAACAGAGAGTTTGCATTGCAATCTCGGTAGTACCGATTGCCTAAACTCGGTAAGACCGATTTCGACAATGGACATACACACTGAGATTGCAATCCCATCTCGGTGAGACCGAGATCCCTATCGGTAGAACCGATTTGCTAGGGTTTTGGCAGTGGCTATGACATATGAAACTCGGTGGCGCCGGATAGAAAGAGTCGGTGGGGCCGAGTTTGGCTTTGGGTTTAGGTCATATGTGGAAGTGGGAAAGTAGTTGAGGATTTTGGAGCATATCATTAAGCACATAAGGCAAAGAGCTCATTAAGCAACACCTCATCCCTCCTTGATAGTATTGGCTTTTCCTATATACTCAATGTGATCTTGGATCACTAAAAGTGTAAAATGAAGAGTCTTGAGCTTGAAGCTTTAGCCAATCCTTTTTCCTTAGCATCTTGAAGGAGTTCCCACAACCTTTAGTTCATGCCACTCCATTGTTGAACTTATCTGAAATATACTAGATAGAAACATTAGTCCAACAAGAGATATGTTGACATTAATTACCAAAACCACCTGAGGAGCACTTGTGCTTTCAATCTCCCCCTTTTTGGTAATTGATGGCAACATACATCAAAGCTTTAGATAAAGATATAAAGAATAGCAAGTAAAGCTTTGGACGAACATGTAACAAGCATAGGCTCCCCCTACATGTATGCAATCATGTGAATACAGAATATAGAAGCATGTGAGAGCATAGTCATGACAGAGTAGGCAATGTGTTACATGTATCTTGGCCATATGCATCAGAGCAAAAGGTTATTATTAAGAGAAATACCTTCATGTTTATGAGTCTTTCTTGCAAACAGTATGTACAAAAGCAAGAGTTCCTCATACTCATGATTCTGATGCATATACTTACCTTGTAGTCTTAAGTTGGCTTAGGATGGAATGAACCTGCACAAACAAGGTTAGATAACACAGATACATCCACTAGCCAGAGCAAACAAAAGAAACCACAAGAGTACCAAGACTGGGATGACATGTAAAGAGTGAGAACAGAGTACATATTGAATTAGACATGTCCCCAAGAGTAAAGATATGCAATGAATTTGAATGATTTTTTCCTTTCCCTTAGGTGTCTTGCTCCCCCTGAATCTGACATGGGATATTGGGAGAAGATAGGGAACAAAAAATCAGAGCTGAAAGATATGAATAGAACTTAATTCAAATGAGTACATATGAACATGTCTTTCCCCCAAGCATCTGGGATCCTTGAGTATTCTCTCCCCCTGGAGATCTCTTTCTCCCCTTTAATATTTGGGATCCTTGAGTATTCTCTCCCCCTTAGTACTTTCTCTCTTTTTCCCTGATGATAAGCTTTGATGTGATCTCTCTCTCCCCATTTGACATCGATTTCCAAGAAGGTCTTACTGGAATCTGCCGAAAAGGTTTGGTCCTTGAGATTCAGCATAAAGCAATTGTAAAACTGTGATGCTTGTAGAGGATAAGATTCATCGAGTGGAGCTGGATCAGAAGAAATATAGAATAAGTGGCAAACTATTTTCCTGTTGCGAATTCGGTGACACCGAGCGTCAAGTTTCGGTGGTACCGAAAGAATTCGGTTGGTCCGAAAATTTCGGTTCGGTGGAACCGAGTTTACTTCAGAGAAAATACTTGTCACCTCAGCTCACTAGTCAAATAAGATCTCACAAAGATTTGCAATGAATTAACTAAAAGATTTGCAAGGAATTTTATGCAGAATATGCAGAACAAAAAGAAGCAGAAAAGAATGAAAGGTTCTAGATGAAGTTTTTTTTGTGTGTTTAAAAAGGGAAACAAATATGCGAGGGACAAATGCAATAACACAGAAAAGGACACAAGAGAACTTCACCTAGAATTGGGCGGTGACATAGTCACCTATGTTAGAGTATATTGACTTAGGAGTCAAGTGAGAACACTTGATCATAGGTCATACTCATCGTTTAAGCCCAAAATGGGGTTACCATTTTTCATTTAAGCATCTTGATGTATTCACATCTAGTGGAGTTGCTTTAACCCATGACTTGGAGTAAAGCTTCTCTAAGATGGAACAACATACCTTGGGTGGTGGTGTGGATCTTTCTCATGTAGTTGAACTTGTGTGGGTGCTCAAGGTTGATGTAGCTCATCAAGAGTTGGGAGCACCACTTAGAGTTTGAGTTCATCTACCTACATGGGTTAGTTCTTGCAAGGAAAAACACTTGTATATCCAAAAATGATAATCATGAAGCTCAATCATAGAATTAGTCAAGGATATGTTTGAGTGGTTTCGTGCTTCCTTGTCGTCAACCACCGTTGTGTAGAGACTTGGTGATGTAGAGATTGCTCAAGATGTGAGTGAGTTGCAATCTCATAGAATTTGATTCAACCAAGTACCTACATGGGTTAGATAACATGCAAGATGCAAATATATCCAAGACATTGGATAGTCATCATAATAGATATATCAAGGATTAGTCATAAGCTCATGTCTTGCATGTATCCAATGGAGTTTCTACTCCAAGTTCGAAGCATCAATGATGTTCAATTCTCCTCTCAACCTGCAAAACACTTTCTCGTCAAGTGGTTTAGTGAATTATCCGCTAATTGCTTATCGGTGCGAACATGCTTAAGATCAATGTCACCCTTAGCAACATGATCTCGAATGAAATGATGACGAACTTCAATATGTTTAGTTCGAGAATGTTGCACAGGATTATGACCAATTTTGATAGCACTTTCATTGTCACAAAGCAATGGAACATGTTTCACATAGACCCCATAATCTTTAAGAGTTTGGGTCATCCAAAGTAATTGAGCACAACATGAACCAGCCGCAATATATTCCGCTTCGGCGGTGGATAAGGATACCGAGTTTTGTTTCTTGGAGGACCAAGACACAAGAGATCTACCAAGAAATTGACATGTACCCGAAGTGGACTTTCTATCAACCTTGTCTCCGGCATAATCCGAGTCGGAATACCCAACAAGATCGAAACAGGACCTCTTAGGATACCAAATGCCAAAATTTGGTGTATGGATTAAGTATCTCACTATCCTTTTCACGACCTTAAGATGACATTCTTTAGGAGCAGCTTGATACCGTGCACACATGCACACACTTAGCATAATGTCGGGACGAGAGGCACATAGGTATAACAATGAACCAATCATAGAGCGATAAACCTTTTGATCAACCGGTTCACCATCTTTGGTCAAATCATTATGTCCACTAGTAGGCATGGATGTAGACATACCTTTGCATTCTTGCATATTGAACTTCTTGAATAGGTCTTTGGTGTACTTCGTTTGAGAGATAAATGTACCTTCCTTAGTTTGCTTGATTTGCAAACCGAGAAAGAATTTGAGTTCACTCATCATAGACATCTCAAACTTCTTTGACATAAGCTTTCCAAACTTTTCACTAAAAAGAGGGTTAGTAGAACCAAATATGATATCATCAACATAAATTTGGCATACAAATAATTCTCCATTAACTCTTTTAGTAAAAAGGGTAGAATCAATTTTTCCAATTTCAAAACCACTTGCAATAAGGAACTTAGTCAAGCATTTAATACCATGCTCTAGGAGCTTGTTTGAGACTGTAAAGTGCTTTGTGAAGTTTGTAAACATGATTAGGTTTCTTAGGATTGAGAAAGCCGGGAGGTTGTTTGACATAAACTTCCTCCTCTATTTCACCATTTAGAAAAGCACTTTTAATATCCATTTGGTACAAGGTGATATTGTGGTGATTAGCAAAGGCAAGTAAGATGCGAATGGACTCAAGTCTAGCAACGGGAGCATATGTCTCACCATAGTCCATACCTTCGACTTGTGTATATCCTTGGGCAACGAGACGTGCTTTGTTGCGAACCACTTGTCCATCTTCATCTTGCTTGTTGCGAAACACCCATTTGGTACCGATGATGTTGTGGTTGTTGTCGGGCTTCTCAACCAATGTCCAGACTTGGTTTCTCTCAAAGTTATGTAGCTCTTCATGCATAGCATTTATCCAATCCGGATCCTCCAATGCTTCTTCAACCTTCATAGGTTCAATGCTAGAGATGAATGAATAGTTTTCACAAAAGTTAGCTAAACGAGTTTTTGAGCGAGTGATTCTCCCGGTTTGGATATCATTGTAGATCTTCTCGACGGGATGATCTTTGGCAATTCTTGCTCGAACTCGTGAAAGCTTTTGCTTGGGCCTTCGTTGAACTTCCTCTTCATCTTGTTCTCCTTCATGATCTTCTCCATTGTTGACGTTGTTGTTCTCTTGTCGTGGTGGAGAGGGAGGTTGTTGATGTTCGTCTTGACGTATTTCCTCGTTTTCTTCATCTTGGTGTGTCCCACTTGTGGATGCTTCCGTGTCAACTCTTGGTTTACCTTGTCGTGAAATAGAAGCTTCCACTTGGACGGACGAGGTATTCTCCTTTACCTCCGTTGGACGAATTTTGCAAATCGACAAGTCTTGAATTGCTTCCGAAGGGTCTTTGTCTCCTACATCAATTGGCAATTGCTCTACTTGCGAGCCATTAGTTTCATCAAACTTCACATCTACCGTTTCTTCAACCTTTCGGGTGAAATTGTTGTAGACACGGTAAGTGTGAGAGTTTGATCCATAACCAAGTAGGAAACCTTCATGAGACTTAGGAGCAAACTTTGAACGACGATGCTTATCTAGAATGTAGCATTTTGAGCCAAATACTCGAAAGTATCCAACTTGGGGTTTGTTACCGGTGAGGAGCTCGTATGCCGTCTTGCCGAGTAGCTTGTGAAGATACAAGCGATTTGTTGCATGACAAGCCGTCTCAACCGCTTCTGCCCAGAAGTGCTTAGGTGTCTTGTACTCATCAAGCATCGTTCTCGCCATTTCGATGAGCGTCCGGTTCTTCCTCTCAACAACTCCATTTTGTTGAGGTGTGTACGTAGCCGAGAGCTCATGTGAAATCCCTTCTTCATCAAGAAAGGTATCCACATTTGCGTTCTTGAACTCTGTTCCATTGTCGCTTCGAACCTTCTTGATCTTCACGTCAAACTGATTTTGGGCCTTTCTAGCGAAGTTTTTGAAGATCTTTTGGACCTGCGATTTGTCATCAAGAAAGAACACCCACGTAAATCTTGAAAAATCATCAACTATAACTAGACCAAAGGAATTTCCACCGAGACTCTTGTAGGCATTGGGACCAAAGAGATCCATATGAAGTAGCTCAAGTGGCCTCCTTGTGGTCATGATGTTCTTCACGGGATGCCTTCCTCCAACCTGTTTACCTGCCTGACACGCACTGCAAAGTATATCCTTATCAAATATGACATCGTTAACTCCAAGGATATGATTTCCTTTAATAAGATTGTCAAGGTTTCTCATGCCAACATGACCTAGTCGTCTACGCCACAACCAACCTTTTGAGGATTTAGCAATAAAGCAAGTTTTAGGTTGTGCCCTTTTTGAGAAATCAACAATATAAAGGTCACCTCTACGTATACCGGTAAAGACCATTTTATGATTGTCTCGTCGAAACACTTGGCAATCTACCTCAGTAAATAGGACATTCAAACCGAAATCAGCAAGTCTAGATACTGAAAGTAAGTTGTACCCAAGAGATTCAACGAGCATGACATTTTGAATGGAGCTATCGTGTGAGATGGCCACCTTACCAAGGCCAACCACCTTACCCTTTGAATTATCACCAAAGGTGACATATTTTTGAGGGCCGTCATTCTCAGCAAGCTCACGGAACATCTCTTCATCTCCGGTCATATGATCGGTACATCCACTATCAAGAACCCATTCCTTTCCTCCTGACACATATCCTCGAAGATTAGCCATAAGACCAAAGTGTCTCATTGCATCATCAAGATCGGTGTCACTATCATCATCTTTATCATAGTATCCACGTTCAACATCATCTTGTGATTGATCATATCCTAGAGAGGGTAATTCATTAGATAAATGATCATCAAAGTGGTCACTTTTATGAATTCTTATGGATTCGGTTATGATATCACCAATGATTCCAACATTTCCTTTAGCACGCATGAGATTAGTAAGCTCAAATAGATAATTACCAAAACTAGGATCACTAGAGTTCATCTTACTCAAGGCAATAGATTTATGGAGAATTTCATCCAAATTTTTCAAGGAATAATTGGGGAATCGTTCCTCAAGAAATTTCCATATAGTATAGGCACATTTAAGAGTGGGTAAACTAGCAATCAAGTATTTGGGCAATCCTCTAATGATGAGCTCAACGGTTCTAAGATTGCGAATCATGTCAATATCTTCATCTAGAGTGGGATGCATAGGATCAACATGAGGAGCACAAGGACTAGCAATATACTTGTTCAAATGGTATTGAGTGAAAATCACAAGCATCTCATTTTTCCATTCATGAAAATACTCTTCATCAAGAATAGGCACTCTATGTCTAAGACTCCCTAAAGTAGACACATCCATCTTCCTCCAAAGGTGATTAAACCAAGGCAATGGAGACCAAAGCTCTGATACCACTTGTAGGATCTAGAAGTGTATGTGTCTGGAGGGGGGGTGATTAGACACTTAGTGCTAAAGTAGCAGTTTTTAAGCCCTTTTGGTTTGAGTGATGTTTTAGGCACAATTTCAACATACACAATACATATCAAGCAAGCATGCAAGGAGTATATAGGCAGCGGAAAGTAAAGCATGCAACTTGCAAGAATGTAAGGGGAAGGGTTTGGAGAATTCAAACGCTATTGGAGACATGGATGTTTTTCCCGTGGTTCGGATAGGTGGTGCTATCCTACATCCACGTTAGTGGAGACTTCAACCCACGAAGGGTAACGGTTGCACGAGTCCACGGAGGGCTCCACCCACGAAGGGTCCACGAAGAAGCAACCTTGTCTATCCCACCATGGCCATCGCCCACGAAGGACTTGCCTCACTAGCGGTAGATCTTCACGAAGTAGGCGATCTCCTTGCCCTTACAAACTCCTTGGTTCAACTCCACAATCTTGTCGGAGGCTCCCAAGTGACACCTAGCCAATCTAGGAGAAACCACTCTCCAAAAAGTAACAAATGGTGTGTTGATGATGAACTCCTTGCTCTTGTGCTTCAAATGATAGTCTCCCCAACACTCAACTCTCTCTCACAGGATTTGGATTTGGTGGAAAGAAGATTTGAGTGGAAAGCAACTTGGGGAAGGCTAGAGATCAAGATTCATATGGTAGGAATGGAATATCTTGGTCTCAACACATGAGTAGGTGGTTCTCTCTCAGAACATATGAATTGGAAGTGTAGGTGTGTTCTGATGGCTCGCTCCACGAATGAAGAGGAGGTGGAGGGGTATATATAGCCTCCACTTAAAATCCAACCGTTACACATAATCTACCAATCTCGGTGGGACCGAATCAATAAACTCGGTCGGACCGAAATGGTAAACCTAGTGACCGTTAGAGATTTTCGGTGGGACTGACATGCATCTCAGTAGGACCGATATGGTTAAGGTTTGGGCATAACGTAATCTCGGTGATACCGATTACACAAACTTGGTGAGACCGATTTGGTAATTAGCTAACCAGAGAGTTGGTCAGGCAAACTCGGTGGGACCGATTTGCTCTTTCGGTGAGACCGAAAAGTTACAAATGGGAAACAGAGAGTTTGCATTGCAATCTCGGTAGTACCGATTGCCTAAACTCGGTAAGACCGATTTCGACAATGGACATACACACTGAGATTGCAATCCCATCTCGGTGAGACCGAGATCCCTATCGGTAGAACCGATTTGCTAGGGTTTTGGCAGTGGCTATGACATATGAAACTTGGTGGCGCCGGATAGAAAGAGTCGGTGGGGCCGAGTTTGGCTTTGGGTTTAGGTCATATGTGGAAGTGGGAAAGTAGTTGAGGATTTTGGAGCATATCATTAAGCACATAAGGCAAAGAGCTCATTAAGCAACACCTCATCCCTCCTTGATAGTATTGGCTTTTCCTATATACTCAATGTGATCTTGGATCACTAAAAGTGTAAAATGAAGAGTCTTGAGCTTGAAGCTTTAGCCAATCCTTTGTCCTTAGCATCTTGAAGGAGTTCCCACAACCTTTAGTTCATGCCACTCCATTGTTTAACTTATCTGAAATATACTAGATAGAAACATTAGTCCAACAAGAGATATGTTGACATTAATTACCAAAACCACCTGAGGAGCACTTGTGCTTTCAATCGCTCAAGCTTGGGGGAGGCTTAAGTCAATGTTATATTCATGCCCCAACCATGAGCTCTCAAGAGAAATTATTTTTCAAAATTTGTATGCTCGGCTTTCTCTGAACAATCGCTCCATGCTCGATACTTCTTGTACTGGCTCTTTTATGATGAAGACTATTGAATTCAAATGGGATTTACTGGAAATAATTAAACTCAACTCTGAAGATTGGGATCTCGACAAACGTAAGGAGTTAGGTATAACACCTAAGGTTGACTGTGTTAAATCTTTTATGGATACCGATGTTTTTCGTGAATTTAGCAGTAAATATGGACTTGACTCTGAGATAGTAGCTTCTTTCTGTGAATCCTAAGCTACTCATGTTCCTAAGGAGAAGTGGTTCAAATATAATCCTCCCATTGAAGTAAAAGTAGTTGCACCTATTAAAGTTGAAGAAAAGACTATCACTTATAAGGTTGATCATATTGTTCCTACCGCTTATATTGAGAAACCAGCTTTCCCTATTAGAATAAAGGATCATGCTAGTGTTGCTATGGTTAAAGATCTCTTGGCAAATAATATTGATGGGCATGTTATTTACTTCTGTGACGAAGCTGCTAGAATTGCTAGACCTGATACTAAAGTTAAACATAGACATGTTGTAGGCATGTCTGTTATTTCTGTTAAAATAGGAGATCATTGTTATCATGACTTATGTGATATGGGTGCTAGTGCAAGTGAAATACCTCATTCCTTATACAAAGAAATTATGCACGATATTGCACCTGCTGAGATAGAGTAAATTGATGTTACAATTAAGCTTGCCAATAGAGACACTATTTCACTAGTTGGGATTGTTAGAGATGTTGAAGTCTTGTGTGGGAAAGTTAAATATCCCACTGATTTTCTTGTTCTTGGTTCCCCACAAGATAACTTTTGTCCCATTATATTTGGTAGACCCTTCTTGAATACTGTTAATGCTAGGATTGACTGCAAAAAGGATGTTGTTACTATTGGTTTGGGGAATATGTCCCATGAGTTTAATTTTGCTAAATTTTGTAGACAACCCCATGATAAAGAATTGCCCAGTAAAGATGAAATTATTGGTCTTGCTTATATTGCCATTCCTCCTAATGATCCTTTAGAACAATATTTGCTAGACCATGAGAATGATATGTTTGTGAATGAAAGAAGGGAAATAGATGAAGTATTCTTTAAACAGGGACCTATTTTGAAACACAACTTGCCTGTTGAAATACTAGGGGATCCTCCTCCACCCAAGGGTGATCCCGTGTTTGAGCTTAAACCATTACCTGATACTCTTAAATATGCTTATCTTGATGAAAATAAGATGTATCATGTTATTATTAGTGCTAACCTTTCAGAGCAGGAAGAAGAGAAATTATTGAAAACTTTGAAGAAGCACCGTGCTGCTATTGGATATACTCTTGATGATCTTAAGGGAATTGGTCCCACTCTATGCCAGCACAAAATAAAATTGGATAAAGACGCTAAACCGGTCGTTGATCACCAACGACGATTAAATCCTAAGATGAAAGTGGTGGTAAGAAAAGAAATACTAAATCTTCTGGAGGAAGGTATAATTTGTCATGTTGCTGATAGTTAGTGGGTAAGTCTTGTCCATTGTGTCCCTAAGAAGGGAGGTATTACTGTTGTTCCTAATGATAAAGATGAATTGACCCCACAAAAAATTGTTACAAGTTATAGAATGGTAATTGATTTCCGCAAATTGAATAAAGCTACTAAAAAGGATCATTACCCTTTACCTTTTCTTGATCAAATGCAAGAAAGACTATCCAAACATACACATTTTTGCTTTCTAGATGGTTATTCTGGTTTCTCTCGAATACCTGTGTCAAAAGAGGACCAAGAAAAGACCACTTTTACTTGTCCTTTCGGTACCTTTGCTTATAGACGTATGCCATTTGGTTTACTCAATGCACCTGCTACCTTTCAAAGATGCATGATGGCTATATTCTCTAATTTTTGTGAAAAGATTGTTGAGGTTTTCATGGATGATTTCTTCGTATATGGAACTTCTTTTGATGATTGCTTGAGCAACCTTGATCGAGTTTTGCAGAGATGTGATGAAACTAATCTTGTCTTGAACTGGAGAAGTGCCACTTTATGGTTAATGAAGGCATCCTCTTGGGGAATAAAATTTCTGAAAGAGTTATTGAAGTTGATAAAGCTAAAGTTGGTGCTATTGAAAAGATGTCGTGTCCTAAGGACATTAAAGGTATAAGAAGTTTCCTTGGTCATGCCGGTTTTTATAGGAGGTTCATTAAGGACTTATCTAAAATTTCTAGGCCTCTGACTAATCTCTTACAAAAAGATGTTCCTTTTGTCTTTGATGATGATTGTGTAGAAGCATTTGAAATACTTAAGAAAGCTTTGATTTCTGCACCTATTGTTCAGCCACCTGATTGGAATTTACCCTTTGAAATTATGTGTGATGCTAGTGATTATGTTGTAGGCGCTGTTCTAGGACAAAGAGTCGATAAAAAATTAAATGTTATCCAATATGCTAGTAAAACTCTAGACAGTGCTCAGAGAAATTATGCTACTACTGAAAAAGAATTTTTAGCAGTTGTATTGGCTTGTGATAAGTTCAGACCTTATACTGTTGATTCTAAAGTAACTGTTCACACCGATCATGCTGCTATTAAATACCTTATGGGAAGAAAGATGCTAAACCTAAACTTATTAGATGGGTTCTCTTGCTACAAGAATTTGATTTGCATATTATTGATAGAAAGGGAGCAGAGAACCCCGTTGCAGACAACTTGTCTAGGTTAGAGAATGTTCTTGATGACCCACTACCTATTGATGATAGCTTTCATGATGAACAATTAGCTATCATAAATACTTCTCATACTCTCCATGGCATGCTGATTATGATAATTACATTGTTGCTAAATTTAAACCACCTAGTTTCAGATATCAGCAAAAGAAAAAAGTTTTTTTATGATTTAAGACATTACTTCTGGGATGACCCACACCTTTATAAAGAAGGAGTAGATGGTGTTATTAGACGTTGTGTACCTGAGCATGAACAGGAACAAATCCTACGCAAGTGTCACTCTGAGGCTTATGGAGGACAGCACGCTGGAGATAGAACTGCACATAAGGTATTGCAGTCCGGTTTTTATTGGCCTACTCTCTTCAAAGACGCCTGTAAGTTTGTCTTATCTTGTGATGAGTGTCAAAGAATTGGTAATATTAGTAGATGACAAGAAATGCCTATGAAATATTCACTTGTTATTGAACCATTTGATGTTTGGGGCTTTGATTATATGGGATTGTTTCCTTCCTCTAATGGGTATACACATATTTTAGTTGTTGTTGATTACGTTACTAAGTGGGTAGAACCTATTCCAACTAGTAGTGCTGATCATAACACCTCTATTAAGATGCTTAAAGAAGTTATTTTTCCGAGGTTTGGAGTTCCTAGATATTAATCATAGAATTGCATCTCCATATCACCCGCAGTCTAGTAATCAAGTAGAACTTAGTAATAGAGAGCTCAAATTAATTTTTCAAAAGACTGTTAACAGATCTAGAAAGAATTGGTCTAAGAAACTTGATGATGCATTATTGGTCTATAGAACAGTCGGATTTCGGGTTCCGACAAAACCCTTGAGGTTCGAACACTGGGGTGCGCACGAAGATCTCTCCTCCCCCTAGCTCACGCCCTCGCCATGATCTCAAAGCTCAGCGCGTCAAACTCGTAGAATAATGGGACACAAGGTTTATACTGGTTCGGGCCACCGATGTGGTGTAATACCCTACTCCAGTGTGGTGTGGTGGATTGCCTCTTTGGCTGAGGATGAACTAGTACAAGGGAAGAACAGCCTCCTGAGGAGAGGTGTCCTTGAGCTCGATGAGCTTGTCTGGTGCCTTGGTGAGATGGATCCAGTTCAGGATCAGCTGCCCCTATGATGGTGGTGTCTAGTCCTATATATAGAGGCCCGGGGCCTCTTCCCAAATATTAGGCGGGAAGGGATCCCACAACAGCCAAATTCAAAGGGGGACAACCAGTACAAGTGATCCTGACTAAAGGTGGTCTTCGCCTGCCAAAGGCTCTGGTGGTGACGGCATCTTGGGCTCCATGGTGACCTCCATCCTGCCGCCGGCTGGTCTTGGTCTTGTTGCACCATTATGGAAACCTTTCCCTGATTCCTCGAGACTCCGCGCCTGCGCTTGCCTCTTTAGCACCAAAGAGGAAATGAGTACACTGTGCGCGTTGGCACCAGCCTGGCCTTGGTCGTCATGGATTGCATCACAGGAACCTCGCGAGGTACCCCTTGCCTTGATCTCTCCGCCCCTCACGAGCCAGCCTAGCAAGGCCGCCCCTGAGGAGGTCTTGCGGCGTCCGCCTCGCGAGGCTTGGCCCCTCGCGAGGGTCTTGATTGTTTTGCTGGTGAAGATGGGTCGTACCAGGCTGCTGGTGGAGCCACGTCGTGGGCCGTAGGTAGGCAAGTCTGGGGACCCCCGTTCCCAGGACGCCGATAGTAACCCTGGGCCCAAGGCGCACTCGGACTTGGCTTCGAGGTGAAGCCAAGGGGCAAGTGTAGAGCACTGCTGGCCCCAACAGCCTGCGGCCTCGGTTGACGCATGACGATTGATGGGACGTGGGCGTCTCCGCTTCCCCCAAGCTGCCTCGGCAACTACCTGACTTGACGAGTCCCTGCTGCATGCTGAGAAAAATCATCATTACCTGTGATCGTGGGGATCGCCGGTTGGCCTTCTCCCACTATAAATGAGCAGGGGGCGAAGCCCCCGTCACTCATCTCTTCCTGCTCCGCTCGCTTCCTCACCCTTGCTTCGTTGCCAGCAGCAGCACCCATGGCGCCTGCGAAGAGGTTCTCGGCCGCAGAGAAGGGGAAGGCCCGCCAGGAGGGGCCCGGCTCGCCGCTATCCAAGAGGGGGCGGGGCCACCCCCACAAGCACGTTGCGACCCCCACCGCGGCCCCTCATAGCCACGGCCGCGCGTCTTCGCGCGGTGGGAGCCGCCCGGGTCGTGGCAGCCCCGTCGATGAAGGGAGGCGCGCTGTGGTCGCGCGGCCTCCAGGACGTGCTTCCGTTCGACAGAGGTGCTGTCGGAGTTTGTCGTGTGGTCGGAGAACCCGGCCGGCACCTGGCTTCAGCTCCCATGCTTCTTCGCTAGCGAGCTGCCGGCCACGGGCCCAGAGGCCTCTAGCTGCAGGAGGACGGCTGCTACAGCAAGGCTTCATGGGTCACAGTCGAGGTCTCCGTCGCGGGCAACGCAGCCCTGGCCTGCGGCTGGCAGACGTTTGCCCGCGCGCGCGTCCTAGGTCGGTGGTGCACCGTCCACTTTAAGTACGATGGCAACGCGACCCTCTACGTGAGGGTGTTCGGGGAGGATGGTCGCCGTGTCGGGTGTTTCCCTGAGGACAACGACGGCGGCGAGGTGCTCGGCCTTGGCGACGGTCGTGACGAGGATGAGGGCGGGTTTGTCTTCAGCGCCGGCCGCGGCTCGTCCAACTATGGCGGCTCTTATTCCGGCGACAGCTCCAGCAGGGGCGGCTATGACCAGCCGCCGCGCCCGCTTCGAGGGCGGCAGTGGGTCATCTTGTCGCCGCGCCCAGTGAAGCGTGAGGAGGGGTCTGGCTGAGCCCAGGAGAGCGCCATGGGTCCAGCTTCGCGAACCGCTGTGCGCCGCTTTTGTTTTGTTCTTCCTTTTCTTCCTGCATCAAGAAAAAGACAAGTATTGGGCCCCGCAAGGGTGTGCAATGAACCATGATTTCCAAGTTGTCATGTTGTAGTATTCACGTTTTGTGTAAACGTGTGGAGATAGCTTATCTCGACGTGTCTGAAGTAGTTTCCGCCTCGTGAGGTGCGCAATTCCCAGTACTTAGCGAGGCCTCCTTAGCCCGGGAGGCGTCTAGGAACTGCAAAAAACTCGTTAGGAAACTCTTATTCTTTTGAGCCTTGGCCGCAGGCGCAGCCGGCCATGACCCAGCGCTTTGCATCACGGTACTCGAGGGGCACGGACTAAAGAGAGGGAGGCGCGCTAGCTTGCGAGCTCGAGCGAGGGTGCCTTGCGAAGACCGGGAGAAATGCTCATGAGTGCACCTGTCCAGCCCCCTCGCGAGGCACGCGAGGGAGAGTATGGGCTAAAACAAAGAACCGAAGGAAGAAAACAGAGGAGAAAGATGATCGAACCAAGGCGACAGACAACACCAGAATGCAAATTCCATTAAAGAGGGGCAAAGCCAACTGCGGAAAGCAAATGAAAAGCCGCGTCCGGCACCTAGTCTAGTCTTCTCACCGGCGCGGAGCTAAGTGTTGCCACTAGGACATGGGAGGGAGCCCCCGAGGCCCGACGGTGGCACTCCTGAGACTCCGGGGCGTGTACAACCCCACTCGTTATTACGAGAGAGTGTCATGAGAGGAGACCTTCACAGGCTCTGGGCCTTGCTTCATGGGTAGAACTTCCGGAGGTGCTGGATGTTCCAGGCTTTTTGGATGGGGACCCCGTCCCGCGTCTCCAGGCGCGTGGCGCTATGCCTAGAGACGTGGGCGACCCTAAACAGGCCCTCCCACATGGGCGAGAGCTTATGCAGCCCTTCCCTAGAGAGCACCCGCCTTAGGACGAGGTCGCCCACCTCGAGCGTCCTGGAGCGGATGCTACGACAGTAATACCGCCACAGCGCCTACTGGTATCTTGCCGCTCGAAGCATGGCTTGGTAGTGGCTTTCCTCCCCCAGCACAAGGTCCACCCCCCGCATGGCGTCCTGCTGCATCTCATCAAACGCCAGGACCTGCGCGGAGCGATGCTTGACCTCATGAGGGAGAACCACTTCTGCTCCATAGACGAGGAAGAACGGGGTCTTGCCCGTTGGCTTGGTGGCGGCTGTGCGGATGGACCACAACACAGATTGGAGCTCATCGTGCCAGCCCCTACCGCAGGCCTCAAGCTTCTTCAAGGTCTTGGTCTTGAGGCCTCTCAGGACCTCCGCGTTGGCGCGTTCGGCTTGACTGTTGCTCCTGGGGTGTGCTACCGAAGCATAGCAAATCTGCATTCCAAGGTTAGCACAATACATTTTGAAGAGATTGCTAGTGAACTGCGAGCCGTTGTCGGTGATGATGCGATTGGGGACCCCGAATCGGCTCACGAGGCCCTTGATGAACTTGACTGCAGATCAGGCTGGGGCGGTTCGGACAGCTTCTACCTCCGCCCATTTGGTGAACTTGTCGATGGCGACGCATAGGTACCGGTAGCCCCCAGGCGCTCGAGGGAACGGGCCTAAGATATCTAGCCGCCAAACTGTGAATGGCCACGAGAGTGGGATGGTTTGGAGGCCCTGAGCCGGCTGATGGATCTGCTTGTCATGGAACTGGCAGGCCTCATAGGATTTCACCAGCTCGGTTGCGTCGTTAAGCGTCGTGGGCCAGTAGAACCCGCCATGAAACGCCTTGCCGACGAGGGTTTGTGAGGACGAGGTGGTGCCCGCAGTCTCCGCCATATATGCCAGCTAGCAACTCGTTCCCCTGTTCCCTGGAGACGCATCGCAAGGAAACATCATTTGGTCGCCTCCTGTATAACTCACCGTCTTGGATGCAGTACGCCATAGCCTGTCAGGCCACGCGCTCCACGTCCTCCTCTTTCTTTGGCAGCGTCCCTTGCGTCAGGTATTCCTTGAACTCCTTGGTCCAGCATCCCTCCTGAGGCTCGAGCGCCAGGAGCAGGCCCACTCCCGAGGTTGGGACGCAGGCTGGAGCTCCCAAGGCAGGTGGTTGGAGGAGTTCCTCCCAAGTCCGCGCAGGTCCTGAAAGCAGAGGTGCTGCCGAAGGCTTGAAGAGTCGTTCCTCAAAGAAGCCGGGCTCCCGGGGTTGCCGCTTGGATGCCCTTTTGGCGATGTCGTCAGCCTCCTTGTTGGTGCCACATGGCACGTGCTGCAACTCCAAAACCAAGAAATGCTTTTCCATTTTGCGTACCTCCGCAAGGTATGCCTCCATGTGCTCGTCCCTCGGCTCGTATACCTTTTTGGAGAAGATGACGAGAAGCTGCGAGTCGCCCCTGATGGTGAGGCGCTTCACCCCCAGGGCCACCGCAGCCTTAAGGCCAGCTATGAGGCCTTCATACTCTGCGATGTTGTTGGAGACCTTCTCGCCCCGCTGGAAGCAGAGCTGCACGATGTAGTAGAGCTTGTCCTGGGTGGGCAACATGAGCACTGCTCTAGCCCCTGCGCCTTGGCGTGCGAACGCGTCGTCGAAATACATAACCCAGCCATCTGGCACTTCACTTACCAGCGAGAGGGATCGATCCTTGCCTGCTTCAAGCCCCGGGGCGTCCGTCCAATCTGGCACAAAGTCGGCGAGCGTGGCTCGCTTGATGACCCTGGTTGTGCTGAACTCTAGCTGGAATGCTTGCAGCTTGATGTTCCATTCGGTAACTCTTCCGACAGCATTGGGGCTCCTGAGTACCCTTTCCAGCGGGTAGGCCGAGACGACATTGATTGGGTGACCTTGGAAGTAGTGCCGCAATTTGCATGAGGCCACCAAGAGCGCGAGCAAGAGCTTCTGAGGCATGGGGTATCGTACCCTTGCATCCCGCAGTACCGTGCTGATGAAATATACTGGGTGCTCGATGATACGTCTCCATCGTATCTACTTTTCCAAACACTTTTGCCCTTACTTTGGACTCTAACTTGCATGATTTGAATGGAACTAACTCGGACTGACGATGTTTTCAGCAGAATTGCATTGGTGTTATTTTTGTGCAGAAATAAAAGTTCTCGGAATGACCTGAAACTTCACGGAGAATACTTTCGGAATTAATAAAATATACTAGTGAAATAATCAAGGCCAGGGGGCCCACACCCTGTCCACGAGGGTGGGGCGCGCCTACCCCCCTCGGCGCGCCCCCTGCCTCGTGGGCCCCATGGTGCTCCATCGACCTCAACTCCAACTCTATATATTCACGTTCGGGGAGAAAAAATCAGAGAGAACGATTCATCGTGTTTTACGATACGGAGCCGCCGCCAAGCCCTAATATCTCTCGGGAGGGATGGTCTGGAGTCCGTTCAGGGCTCTAGAGAGGGGAGCACTACAAAAAAATACACTTCCATGATGATACGTGTTTGTCACAGTAGGTCGCGTTTTTTGTCATGCATGTATATCCATGACGATTTTATGACAGAATCAAGATAGTCATACCCGTGCTGTCGTAGAAGTGTTCCATGACATTACCAAAATTATCATCACGGAAGTGTCCACTTCCATGACGATAAATCGCACGTCACGGAAGAGCTTTCGTCAAGGGTGACCAACACGTGGCATCCACCATAACGGAACACCGTTAAGCTATCGGCTTGGGTTTTGGATCCGATAACCCGTTAACAGCCCCGACCAATGGGAAATTTCCACGTGTAAAATTCTTATTGGCCGGACGAAACACGTGTCAGCTCGTCAGTGGGTCACATAGGCGCCTATGATATGTCAACATGTGCCACGGCCCACCACTAGCCCATTTAGCTTACAAAGCCGGCCCATTTGACTTGGTCAAAAGTTAACGGGCTGGCCCATGAAAAGCCTGTTAACGGTCTCTTCACAAATAGCCCATTTTACGGCCCGTTAACTCACGACCTGTTAGGCCCTAAAGGAAATCGGCCCGACAACATCATGTGGGCCGTCGAATATAACACCAGACCATTTCACTTTCAGCTCATGTATGGCCCACGACGTCTTTCGGCCCATATGAGGCCTTCGTATCTTTCGGCCCTTTACAAGCCCACGGTGACTCTAGCCCATAATGAATAGTAGTTTTCTTTATACCCGTTAACGGCCCGTGATTTACATGGGCCGTTTACAGCCCGTGTTAGCTTTCGGCCTATTGACGGCCCATACATTCTTGGGCTCCTTTTCGGCCCTCGATTACATCGGGCCCGTTACTGGCCTGTTCCCCTAATGGGCCAAATTCGTCCCATGGCAAGAGTCAGCCCATTACTGGCCTGTTCCCCTAATGGGCCAAATTCGGCCATGGCAAGAGTCGGCCCGTTACTTGCCTGTTACCCTAATGGGCCAAATTCAGCCCATGGCAAGAGCCGGCCCGTTTCTGGCATGTTAACCCGTTGCGCCGTTTCCAACCCGTCCTATATTCTGGCCCATTAACGACCCGTTATGCCTGTGACAGAATTAAGCCTTCGCTGTCCTACAGCCTGTTAATGGCCTGTTACCGTGCTGGGCCGATACCAATTACGCCCGATTACGGCCCATGTAGACCCATTTATCCGATGGCCCGAGGCCCACCGATTACAGGCCCATTTATCGACGGCCCGTAGGAGACCCATGGATCCTACGGCCCGTATATGGCCCATGGTAGTTGCGGCCACTAGCAAACTAGGGGAAAAGAAGACTAGGAAATAAATAAGGCCGAAACTAACGCTAGGCTATTAAGGCGATTGCATAGATTACATCCACTCGGCATCAAAGATTGCCACCAGTGCAAATATAGGGAACACCCTACACTATACAAAAATGGCTTGCTGTTTTCTTCAGCCGGTGGCTGCACGTTAAGAATAAATTTTTTATCGCACCAAAACAACTTACAACTATATAACAAAAGGAAGGTTGGCATAAAACTTAACAGTCTAGCAGATAAATGCACCACCAGAAGCTCAGAAGCTCAGTTCATTTGACCTGCTTGTTACGTTTTCATGCTATATTGTCCGATGGAGCACCATAACCCTCGCCTTCATTTCCCCTAGGCTCCTGAACAACATAGCAAATGTCTGATAGTCTGGTTTCAAAACCATGCATATCTTGACGACATTGAGCAATGTTTCTCCTTGTTTCAGAAAGGGTCTCTGTTAGGGAATGGATTTGTGTCTGGAGCGCAGATACAACATTGCTTTGAGCTTGCATATCTTGATCATGAGGCAGTTTGGATGATATTGCCTTAACAACCAACCCAGTATTACGCAGGAACGTGCTTTTGGCACTGTTAGTGGACAGGTACCGACCCGCTGCAACATAAGCTGACATTGCGGTTATATTTGCCTCGCCGCCTTCAGAAGGTGGCGGTTCCACCATTTTTTCCATAGCTTGCTGAAAAGTTGAGGTTTTACATTAGTAGTACCAGAACATAAGATATTAAGGAGGCGGCAAAACCAAACAAAATAGCTTTGGTCTATATACAGAACTTATTCTGGTGAACCCATGTAAAATATTAGTTGTATTTTATTGCAAACTACAAAATAAAACCAGGTTCCAAACATAAGACCATGTACCATCGCTAATATATTGTCTATTTCTTCACATTGTATTGAGGGCTAAGGATAAAGAGACGAAGTTTATAATACGGTAAGCATAGTATGCCATCATTCATATCACAAAACAACTGAGAACAGACAAACAGGCAATTGTAACGTTGTGTGGGCAAGTCCAGCACAGAACTAGATTATGGGTCAAGATCAAAGGAACATCACTCCTCTCTTTTAAACCTTGTAAGGTGCAATGATACGCTAAGACAATTGTGTATAAAATTGAAAAAAGTAATAGAAATTGGCTGCAAACCATGCAGTTCAAGGCACAAGTCAGAGTAAGTAGTAGTTAAAAGGCATGAGGATTAAGGACTTACAACAGCAACTTTGACTGGTGTAGTCATGCCCTTCTTCTTGTTGGTGTGACAGTCCTTGAAGATTTCCACATCATTTGGTTCAGGTACTTTTTGGTCCTTGCGGGCTTTACTCTGCATTTCAAACAAGTCAATATAGATTTGATAACATGGTACAGCAAAAAGAGTGAAACAACCGCTAATTACAAGAGCCTCGCAGTGTGCAATATAGCTACGAGATCCTGTCGTCTGTTGGAATTTCACTTTCGTACGGTTGGCCTTGTTCTTTGAACAGTTCACCTACAAGAAGATAGATTTGTATGGCACATGCGTAAATAGGACTTCAACATGTGATATGATCACATATATATAATGTACCTGATACTTCGGATCAGACCAGTGTTTAACAAGGCCCCTCCAGTCTTCATCCAATATATTTTCCACTGGAGATGTTTGGGAAAGTTCACTGTTAGCCTTGCCTTCAAAGTGAGTTTTCCTCAAGTTATACCGATACTGTCGCAGAGCAGACTTGAAAACATGGGTGCAAGCTTGTCTGGTTGCATCATCTTGGCTATCCAACTTGAACCTCATCTGTTGAAAATTATGGGAGTCTCATTATCAGCAACCTAGAAAGTATAGCACAGAGCAAGACGATATTACTAGTTTCCATACATAACCATACTTACAGATAAATGGTCGAGGAAGGTGTTGAACTAGATTTTGTCTTTGTCATTCCTGTACTGAATCCATGTTGGGAGGATACGTACATGACACCTAACGGCAACCGCTGCCTCTGATACTAACTTGGCTGACTCTGTAGCATCGCGTGGCCTTTTTAAACCTGCCTCAAAACGTATCTCCATTCTTCCTCCTCTAGATTTAGTTAACCTATCGAGCATTATCCCTGATGTTTGTTTGCTCTTGCGCCTAGGTGCTAGTCCAACAACGAACATAGGAAGTGTTAGTGTACATCAAACTGTGAGACTACATATAAAGAAGCATGCAACTGTAACTTGACTCCAGCAATGACCTTCTTGCTGTTGAAGCTCACAAGGTTCATCTGATATTGCCAACTCGTCTTGTTCAAGAGTGCTTGGGAAGTAGTGTCAGGTGGCAAGGGAGCTTGGGAACGTGCTGCTAGCTTAGTTGACGCACGAGTAAGTCGTGCAGCTGGTAGTACTGTGGTAGGTGTTGCAAGAACTAGGGCTGTCTCTGCTTGTTTGGTGGCAGCTATTTGTTTCTGTTTGGATTTTTTGCAACTCGTGTAGCATGGGATGTCGTGTTTGTAGAATTTTCCGCTGGACTTTGACCTTCTATTGCACCATCAGTACCAGCAGAATCTGCAGGATTCATCTGCTTCTCATTCCCTGCCATTCTGTGTTTCTTCCTCTTTCTCTATGCCATGTTAAGTCAAGACAACAAGAAAAATGAATAACAATTTAGTTCTTCAGAACAAATTGATGCGTGATGCAGACGAACTGAACTTTGATGTTAGACAACCACATGATAGGAGGATGCA
This sequence comes from Aegilops umbellulata, assembly GCA_032464435.1. NCBI lineage: Eukaryota > Viridiplantae > Streptophyta > Magnoliopsida > Poales > Poaceae > Aegilops > Aegilops umbellulata. The sequence goes on from CP136058.1 coordinate 366,370,349, forward strand.
ATATGTATGAAAAACATGACGGAAGAGATAACCAGAACTATGATGTGTAAACTAAGAAGAAGACATTTCACCAAATTAGAAGCAATGGAATGGAAGGTAGACACCATATGAAAGATGCTACAAATATCGCTCTGCCATGTTAACAGTGTCTCATCATAAATGGCGTTTAAACAAATGTGAAGCAGTACAAGAAATAAATCATATGCAAGATGCAAACAACATCACACTACCATGTTAGAGGTCTCTCGTCATTAGTGCCATTGCATATTCACAGCATTGCATGTTCACAGCTTATGATGTGTAAACTAAGGAGAAGACATTTCAACAAATTAGAAGCAATGAAAGCAAGACACCATATGAAAGATGCAACGAATATCACTCTACCAAGTTAAAATTGTCTCGTCATAAGTGTCGTTTCAACAAATTAGTAGTACAAGTTAGAAAAGAATGTGAGATGTAACCTATATCACACTCCGAAGTCAAACGTGTCTTATGATAAGTGATTGTTGCAGGTTACACAACAGTAGTAATTTGATGTAAGAACATGGTGTGATAGACAGATATTGTATGTTCTAGAAACAAGAACACGTGTCTTATTCAAGTATAATGTGTAAAGTAAGCAGATGGAATTCAACAAAATTAGAAGCAATACAAGCTAGACATCACACATAACATGCAACCACATATAACAGTGCCAAGTTAGAGGGAGCACCGGTGATGCTGCATTAGGGGAGACGTGCTCATCATAAACACAGCTTTGTTGAGTGTCTATGCATGTGTTGTCTTGGAAATCATCTTGGGGGTGTGGAGAGTAGAAACTGTAGAGGCCCTCCGTTCGGAAGGAGCACCTTTATCCGCTGTCTTGCTAACATCCTTCCGCTTTATTGATTTTGAATTGTCAAGTAAAACCGACAAGAAAAAGCAATAAAATTCTCTCTTCAGAACTCATTCATGCATGACACTGACAATCACTACTTTGATGTAAGGCAAACACATGATACCCGGATGGAATATGTACGAAAAACAGGACGACATGGCATGTTCACAACTGTTTGTGTAAACTAAGCAGAAAGCATTCCAGCAAATAAGAAGCAATGCAAGCTAGACACCACATGAAAGATGCAACCAATATGACTCTGCCAAGTTAAAAGCGTCCCATCATAAATGGAATTTCAGCACATGCTATAAATCATATGAAAGATGCAACTAATATCGCACTGCATATACTAAAGGTGTCTCGTCATGTTGATTGATGCGGGATACAAAAAACAATAGTTTTATGTAAGGACATGCTTAATAGACATATGTACTATGTACTAAATACATGAAGGCATGTCACATTAATAGGTATAATGTATAAGCTAAGCAGACTAGCACATGCAGTTTAACCAGATTGGAAGAATTACAATCTAGACACCATATGCAACATGCAACCACATATCACGCTGCCAAGTTAGAGCAAGCACTTGTGATGCTAGTGTAGGGGAAATGATGTAATCAACTACAGAGCTACATTCATCATCATCATCATCTAGCATTTCTGTTTCTTGAGAATCATGTCGGGAGGCTAACGCTGCATTCTTTAAATGAGGAGTAGTCCCCTTGCCTGCCTGCCTCGTCATAAGTGATTGATGAGGGATACACAAGAACATTAGTTTGATGTAAGAACATGGTTAATACACAGATGTACTAGTATGTACCAAAAACAGAAAGACATGTCATATTCAAAGGTATAATGTGTAAGCTAAGCAGATGCAATTTAACCAAATTGGAAGCAATACAAGCTAGACATCCGGCTGGAGTGGTGAGCATGATCAACTAGGACCTGAGAGCCTAGTGGGAGGCGGGTTGCTTTGCCGCCATCGCAACTTTTTAGTTGGCTTCCAGGTGATGCCTATCTTTGCTGGGCTTGTCACTGACTCGGCCAGTGCCCTGGCTAGCTATTTGTCTTCTGGTGCTCACGGGATGGTGGTTCATGTAAAAAATATCTTTCCTTATCTTACCGACTTCGGCCTTTCGAATACAAGCTAGACACCATATGGAACATGCAACCACATATGACACCGCGAAGTTAAAGCAAGCACCTGGGATGGTGGTTCATTGAAAGCGAGGTCATCAACTCCAGAGCTACGTTTACCGTCTCCATCTACTGACACTGCACCCTTTATAGCGTTGTAGCGTGTCTTGTCTACCCGCATACGAAGCTGGAGCAACTTCTCTCTTTTCTTTTTGGCTTCTCTCATGGTAGCAGAGTCTGAAATACCCTTGCATAAAAACACAATAGTGAGAGTAAGGGTGAAGTGTGTGCAGAACTAGTGCACTATAAAAGTAGCAGATAGCAGGTGGCTGAAAAATAAATGACAGGAGACATATGATAGCTCTACAACATTGCATGGCAAACAAAATTAGATTCTACTCCGTATGATTTTGTAATATATGAGCACAGGAAATGAAGGTACTCCTCCAGCACACCACAACATGTGGTCATATCTATGATAACAGTCGACTGAAAATAAATAGGTCAGTCGATTTTTTAATGAACTGTCCGATCTATAAGGAACGGGAAGATGGCCTTCGTCTACCTCCCACCAGTAACTGTTGACGATCTGTCTCGAACCGCCAATGACAACCGGCCCAGACCCCTGCCTCCACCGCCCCGCCCTCCCATCGACCTCACACCACCGCCGTGCTTGGCAACGCCCCCAGGCCATCCCTTTAATCCCGTACAACCTCCAGATCGGGCGCCAGTAGCTCTAGGGTGCACACGCCCCTAAGATAAACACCAAGGCGTTGCTTCCCCGGCGTAATAGGCGTACTAGCGCCTGTTACGCCGGGGAATGCTTCCGTTAATTGGGAATCAACTGGCCAGAAATTGAAATTCAGGGGACCGGCGGACCTCTAGCTAAGGTGAAATAGTATATGAGGAGAAACCTTGTGCATCGCGAGTTACTAGGAACATCTAGTATCAAGAAGAAGCGGTCAACTAGTGTCTTTTGTGGGATGAATACCATGCAAGCAGAGACGTAAGATTTGCACGAATAAGGGAAGAGGAGTACCTTTTTTGGTTGCCGGTGTGGTCACCTCCACATGTCGCGCCGATCTTCTTCTTTTTACCGGGGAAACCGATGTTCTGGAGGGTGCAGGCTTGGACGAACCCATGGCCAAATTGTTGACTGTGTTGCCGTGGCCGTATGTCGGCGGAGGGGAAGCAAATCCGAGGAGGCGAAGGACGGCGTAGCAGGAACAGCTCCGGTGTGGTGGAGGGTGGCGAAGTTGGAGCGGCAGCGGTGAGGCGCAGGACAGCGTTGTTGAACTGGCTCGATTACGGACGGCTCGGCCTTGGCTTCAACTACTAGCCATGGAGGGCGTTGCGGTTGAGGTTGCGATGGACGATGACTTCGGGGTATCGGCTCCGACGTGATGGAGGAGGGCAGTGGTTGATGGGTGGGATGGGGTGGCGGACGGAGGACGCCGGGGTTTCACGGCTGGTGGAGAGGTAGTTTGGGCGCCCACGGAGTACGAATGGGGAATCGGATGGGTGAGGGGAACCATCTTTCGGTCTGGGACGCGCTTGTTTTGGGCTTTTTTGAAAAGAAGATGGGACGCGCTTGTTTGAAATTTGGGGAAAGTACAAACTTTTCCCCCCCTCTTAAATTTCGGACCTACTGCGGGTCGGGGGTAGGATGGTAATCCTAGGTATCCCAAATAGTGGGCGGGAGCGATTTCGGCCGCGCGCATGTGTGCTTAGGCGGCCATTGTGTATGAATGTTTTTCGGATGCGGTTGCGTGGCGTCTAGATGAAGCTACAAACCTACCCCGGTTTAGACCTTTGGACGTCGGGCCGGTAGGTTTCACGGGTCGGAGTTATTAGAAAAGTAATTTCCTTGTACTACCAAACATTGGTCTCACGCGGTTTCGGGCGAGTAGAGGCTCTTTTGGCGCTTCGTTCGAAATTTTGAAACACAAGCATTCACGTTTAGAGTACTCTTGAACTATGAGGATTGACCTAAATAGACAACGTTATATTTGACCTTGTATGTTTGAAACCTCGTTAAATTATCCGCTTCTTTTTGAAATTTTGACACTTGAAAATCCTATAACTACGATTATTTTGGAATGGAAGAGCTAAATTTGAATCTATTTTGTACACGACTACATATGCTATTATGTACAAAATCAGAGCAAAGATTGGTGCCCCCATAATTTAGGTATGGTTTACAAATGCCATGATATCAAATTCAAATAATTGAATGGACTTCATGTTGAATTTGATTTTTTTAAACCACCTTAAGTTGAATTCAAATGTATGCTAGTTCATAGGTAGCTATTTAGAATGTCCATTGTGTAACTTTCGTATGTATAATGTGCTTTACACACACAACATGAATTATACTCACGTTTATATTCGATTGCTAAAGCGATGCATTGTCTGGAGTTTGAAATACTAACTATGTGGATCAATTGTGTCGAATAATAACATAGACATGCTCAAATTCGATAGAATCTAGATGTCTGATGGATCAATGACCGCTCCTTACGGGAATTGCAAATATCATGATCCCATCCTAATATTTGGATACAATTTATATCTTTAATCAATGTGTAGAGCAATCTTTTACGTGTAGTTTCACTCTCCGTCGGTGGTCTCTCACACATGCTCACACACTCTCTCCCGAGGTGTTTTTTTCGCACACATGCTCTAGATATAACCCTCCCTCCCTCTCGTAACCATTTACAACTGTGTTCACTAACCTTTATCACAAGCACTCTTCCTCTCGCAAACATACACACGCACAATCCTCATCGACCCTTTCTATATACATGGACCTGCCTACGTGTCTCATGTACGCACATTATCTTTACGCATGTCTCTCACGCATTGTCTCACACCTCTCTTCCTAATCGACGAGTATGATTCTAGCAGAGCATTCTGTAGGATGCCCCTTAAAGTTAGCTAGGTTGGATGAATAGTAATATCAGAGATAAAGGGATTACCTTAGTCCGAGAACCTAGGGTTACAAATCCTAGCCGGCTTTGTCAGTGGACACATAATCCTTCACAATTCTGCTATCTTTGTCTTGTACGACTAGTCATCCATGGGTCTACCTAAATGCGTCACGGGCCGACCAATGTGGCGCAGGACGGAACCGAACGAAGGGCCTCACCTCGACCCATCGGACGTCACGCGGTGACACACCCTCTGCCCCCACGTCTCATTATCTTATCACACCCACACATACCAACACAAACACCACACACACAGAAAATTTCTCCTGGTGCCTCTATTCCCTCCCCCCTTGCATATACACACTCAAGGGAATGGAATCTCTGGTCGTGACGTCATATTCGTCCCTCTCTCTCTAGACCACTCTCATTTCTCGTGATATTTCTCCCACGCCCCCCCCCCCGTCGGCCCCTCTATCCATGCCTCTCTCGAATACGTAATACACACACATACCTCTCTAGGCCCCGCCAAATGCATCAACTACACATTCACACATGTTACATCACGTACCCCATTGATCTAAAAAGCCCTCTCTTCACATTTATTTCACATACAACATTCCTTTTGAATAAAGTGTGGCCAAAAAATTATTTTCGAGTTTCTACATATATACAACATTACAAAGTTATATGGAGGAGTACGAACGCTAATTTGCATTGCATGGTGCCCACAATGATATTTATTCTGCATTGTGAATTTGTATATTTTTATACTATATACAAAGCTAGTCATAATAAAGATAAACGAAGAGCATCTCTCTCCATCACATACCCCCCTGTACGCCCCTTTCACGTATGCACACAAAACTATCTCCAGGTCCTCTAAAAGTAAGCCCCTAGAAAATTCACGCATGTTTCATCTTTCTCTCGCGGTATATGCAATGACGATCATTGTATTTGAAGCGAAAGCACGATACGTAGATTGGACTTCAGAATCCACTCATTACGGTCACGATTTATGTTTAGTGGTTATTATACAGTGACGGGATCACCGTACAACTCTGTATTTGCTCATGATATGACTAGTTGACCAGCTAAACGCTCCCGTGGCACCTCTAGTGTTTCATCACACTATCTCACTACCATCGTGCCCACCTGTCGAATTGTATCTACTCTACATCTACACTCTTATAAAATACATAAAATACACTCTTATAAAAAACAGAGTTGGTGATGATGGTGTGCCTACCATCCTGCAATATAGGCCGTCTGATTTATATCTGACGGATAGGAAAGAAACTATGGCAATTTTTCAAAAAGGTACCCACACACCTCTCCACATTTGCAAATAAGGCTGATAACCCACAAGTATAGGGGATCGCAACAGCTTTCAAGGGTAGAGTATTCAACCCAAATTTATTGATTCGACACAAGGGGAGCCAAAGAATATTCTCAAGTATTAGCAGCTGAGTCATCAAATCAACCACACCTGGAAACTTAGTATCTGCAGCAAAGTGTTTAGTAGCAAAGTAATATGATAGTGGTGGTAACGGTAACAAAAGAGTAATGAAAGCAAAGTGATATTTTTGGTATTTTCTAGTGATTGTAACAGTAGCAACGGGAAAGTAAATAAGCGTAAACCAGTATATGGAAAGCTCGTAGGCATTGGACCGATGATGGATAATTATGCCGGATGCGGTTCATCATGTAACAGTCATAACATAGGGTGACATAGAACTAGCTCCAATTCATCAATGTAATGTAGGCATGTATTCCGAATATAGTCATACGTGCTTATGGAAAACAACTTGCATGACATCTTTTGTCCTACCCTCCCGTGGCAGCGGGGTCCAATTGGAAACTAAGGGATATTAAGGCCTCCTTTTAATAGAGAACCAGAATAAAGCATTAGCACATAGTGAATACATGAACTCCTCGAACTATGGTCATCACCGGGAGTGGTCCCGATTGTTGTTACTTCGGGGTTGACGGATCATAACACATAATAGGTGACTATAGACTTGCAAGATAGGATAAAGAACATACATATATTCATGAAAACATAATAGGTTCAAATCTTAAATCATGGCACTCGGGCCCTAGTGACAAGCATTAAGCATAGCAAAGTCATAGCAACATCAATTTCAGAACATAGTGGATACTAGGGATCAAACCCTAAGAAAACTAACTCGATTACATGATAGATCTCATCCAACCCATCACCGTCCAGCAAGCCTACGATGGAATTACTCACGCACGGCGGTGAGCATCATGAAATTGGTGATGGAGGATGGTTGATGATGACGACGGCGACGAATCCCCCTCTCCGGAGCCCCGAGCGAACTCCAGATCAGCCCTCGCGAGAGGTTTTAGGGCTTGGCGGCGGCTCCGTATCGTAAAACGCGATGATTTCTTCTCCTCTATTTTTTCTCCTCGAAAGCAAATATATAGAGTTGGAGTTGGCGTCGGAAGGTCTCCAGGGGGCCCACGAGGTAGGGGGCGCGCCCCCACCCTCGTGGACAGGGTGCGGGCCCCCTGGTCTTCATCTTTGGCAATGATTTTTTATTATTTATTATAAGATATTCCGTGGAGTTTCAGGTCATTAGGAGAACTTTTGCTTTCTGCACATAAAACAACATCATGGCAATTCTGCTGAAAACAGCGTCAGTCCGGGTTAGTTCCATTCAAATCATACAAGTCAGAGTCCAAAACAAGGGCAAAAGTGTTTGGAAAAGTAGATACCTTGGAGACGTATCAACTCCCGCAAGCTTAAACCCTTGCTTGTCCTCAAGCAATTCAGTTGACAAACTGAAAGAAATAAAGAAAAACTTTTACAAACTCTGTTTGCTCTTGTTGTTGTAAATATGTCAAGCCAGCATTCAAATTTTCAGCAAATACTATAACTAACCACATTTGCAATAATTCTCAGGCCTCATAATTACTCATATCAATAGCATAATCAACTAGCAGGCCATAATAATAAATCTCAGATGACAACACTTTCTCAAAACAATCATAATATGATATAACAGGATGGTATCTCGCTAGCCCTTTCTGAGACCGCAAAATATAAGTGCAGAGCACCTTTAAAGATCAAGGACTTACTAGACATTGTAATTCATGGTAAAAGAGATCCAATCATAGTCACACCTAATATAAATTAACAGTAATGAATGCAAATGACAGCTGTGCTCTCCAGCTAGTGCTTTTAATAAGAGGGTGATGCATCAACATAAAAGTAAATGGATAGGCCCTTCGCAGAGGGAAGAAGGGACTTGTAGAGGTGCCAGAGCTCGGTTTTGAAATAGAGATAAATAATATTTTGAGCGGTATACTTTCATTGTCAACATAGCAACTAAGAGATGGCGATATCTTCCATGCTACACACATTATAGGCGGTTCCCAAACAGAATGGTAAAGTTTATACTCCCCCTCCACCAACAATCATCAATCCATGACTTGCTCGAAACAATGAGTGTCTCCAACTAACATCAGGTCCCAGGGGGAGTTTTGTTTGCGATTAATTTTGATTTAGTTTGCATAAAGCATGGGACTGGCCATCCCGGTGACCAGCCATTTTCTCGTGAGTGAGGAGCGGAGTCACTCCTCTTGAGAATAACCCGCCTAACATGGAAGATAAGGGCAGCCCTAGTTGATACATGAGCTATTCGAGCATACAAAACAGAATGCTTATTTGAAGGTTTAGAGTTTGGCACATACAAATTTACTTGGAACGGCAGGTAGATACCGCATATAGGAAGGTATGGTGGACTCATCTGGAATAACTTTGGGGTTTTAACGGATTGGATGCACAAGCAGTATTCCCGCTTAGTACAAGTGAAGGCTAGCAAAAGACTAGGAAGCGACCAACTAGAGAGCGACAACAGCCATGTACATGCATTAAAATTAATAAACAATGGATGCAAGCATGAGTAGGATATAAACCACCATGAACATAAATATCGTGAAGGCTATGTTGATTTTATTTCAACTACATGCGTGAACATGTGCCAAGTCAAGTCACTTAAATCATTCAAAGGAGGATACCACCCCACTATACCACATCATAACCATCTCAATAGCATGTTGGCACGCAAGGTAAACCATTATAACTCATAGCTAATCAAGCATGGCATAAGAAACTATGATCTCTAATTGTCATTGCAAACATGTCTATTCATAATAAGCTGAATCAAGAACGATGAACTCATCATATTTACAAAAACAAAAGAGGTCGAGTTCATACCAGCTTTTCCTATCTCAGTCAGTCCATCATATATCATCATAATTGCCTTTCACTTGCACGACCGAACGAGGTGAATAATAATAAGAGTGCACGTGCATTGGACTAATCTGGAATCTGCGAGCATTCAATAAACAAGAGAAGACAATGCAATATGGGCTCTTGGTTAAATCAACAATAATGCATATAAGAGCCACTTCAACAATTTAATCATGGTCTTCTCCTATCGACCCCCAAATAAAAGAAAAGAAATAAAACTATTTACACGGGAAAGCTCCCAACAAGCAAAAGAAGAACGGGAAATATTTTTGGGTTTTCTTTTTAATTATTACTACTACAACAGAAAAGTAAACTACTACTATTTTTTTGGTTTTTCTTAAGGTTTATCAAACACACAAGAAGAAAGCAGGAAAAAGAAAATAAACTAGCATGGATATTACAGTAAAAGAGTATGAGCACCGACATCTAGCAATGAGTGTGTGTGAACATAAATGTAATATCGGTGAGAAATACGTACTCCCCCAAGCTTAGGCTTTTGGCCTAAGTTGGTTTATTGCCAGGGATAGCCTGGCGGATACCCGTAGGTGTAGCTGGGGTCGTACTGCGACGAAGAATAGTTGGAGTCGTACTGTGATGAAGAAGACTCTGACTACCATTGGCTGACAGCCATCTCTGGATCCCAAGAGTAAACAGACTGTCGTGGAGGCTCATCTTGTGGTTCCGGTTCTGGGGCTGGTGCAGGATTCCGGTAGGCTTGAACAGCAGCCCACGTAACGAGATAAGGTCCTTCAAAATTAAACAAGGAAGGAGCAGGCAGGGTAATAGTTTCAGGATGATGTTTATGAAAGAATAGTTTATATTTGAGCTCTCCTTCCCTGCCCTTAACAAGAAAATCATGCGCTAGCATACTCTTATAATCTAAATAAGCACTAGGCTGCAATTTTTCTTCTTTCTCATGAAGCCTAATAGCTATGTTAAAATGTGCAGCGAGGCGTGAAGCATAAATGCCTCCAAAGATGGGACCCTTAGTACGGTTCATACTTAACCGTCTAGCAATAATTCCGCCCATACTAACAGTGTTATCGCGCTATAAACCATGGACCAAAATAATAATATCAGGAACACTAAGGTTTCCACAGTTTCCACGACTGATCAAGCAACGACTAGCAAATATGGCAAAGTAGCGTAAAACATGAAAATGTATGCTAGTGATTCTTGCATCAGAAACCTTCCTGGTTTCTCCCACAGTGATAGTGTTAATAAACGCTTCCACCTCATTATGGTGTGGTTCATCTAAGGTACCCTCAGGGGGTATGTTGCAGACATCGCAAAATTCAGACAATGGAATTTTCTTAACAACGTCATATAAATGAAACTCTACTGAAGGAGGTGATTCCTTAGGGAAAACGTAGAAGTTTTGCACAAAAGTATTTGTGAGTAAGAGATACTGATGACGTTGGTCGCGGAGGCAGTCAGTGAGGCCGGCATTCTCAATCAATGAATAGAAATCCTCATAAATCCCGGCTCTTCTCAAGAAGTCATCGGAAGACCATTCACACAGCCGGACCTCCGTGGTACGAGACAAATTATATTTGGGCCTCTGTGCTTCTTCATTTTGTTTTTCCTTTGAGATTCGGCTAGATGAGCCCCTCAAAAGTCTCTTCATTATTTTCTGAAATATTCTGAATTTTTTAGTAACTTCAAACAAAAGTGAACAAAGCTCAACAAAATTGGTAGCAACAACTCCTACAAGTGCCTAGAGCCTATATCAAGCATTAGAACTACTTAGAACCATATAAATTTGACATGCAAGCTTAAGAACATGGTCACCTATGCAGCACAAATTCGCAAAGAATAAAGCACTAGAACAAAAACTAATTGGACCAACGGAGTCAAATACCAAGGAACAATATCCCCAAGCAGTTTTGCAATAGGTGCTTTGAGCAAGGAGATCGAAAATTACAGCAAGGTGAGACAGAACTCGTGCTTGAACCAGATATTCGTGTTTGTGTGAGGAAGAAGAAGAGGATGGGTGCAGGAATAAGTGGAGGAGGGCCACCATGGGCCCACGAGGCAGGGGGGCGCGCCTAGGGGGGTACGGCACGCCCTCCACCCTCGTGGCCAGGTGGCAGCTCCCCCCGCGGTGATTTTTGCACCATAAATCCTCAAATATTCCCAAAAAATCATATTAAATTGGCATGGCATTCTGAGGACTTTTATTTTTGGGGTATTTTTATATTGCACTGATAAGCCAGGAAACAGACAGAAAATACTATTTTTACTTTATTTCTACTAAACAACAAAAATTATAAAGAGGGTATAGAAGGTTGTGCCTTCTAGTTTCATCCATCTCATGCTCATCAAAAGGAATCGACTAACAAGGCTGATCAAGTCTTGTTAACAAACTCTTTCTGATTAACATGGAACCGGAGAAATTTCGAATAACACTATGTTACCTCAACGGGGATATGCACATCCCCAATAATAAGAATACCATATTTCTTCTTAACAGTAGGAAGAGGAAATTCAAAACCTCCAAATATAATCGATGGAATTTTTCCAATAGAGTTGATACTATGAACTTGAGGTTGTTTCCTCGGAAAGTGTATCGTATGCTCATTACCATTAACATGAAAAGTGACATTGCCTTTGTTGCAATCAATAACAGCCCCTGCAGTATTAAGAAAAGGTCTTCCAAGAATAATAGACATATTATCATCCTCAGGAATATCAAGAATAACAAAGTAAATTAAAATAGTAACGTTTGCAACCAAAACAAGCACATCCTCACAAATACCGACAGGTATAGCAGTTGATTTATCAGCCATTTGCAAAGATATTTTAGTAGGTGTCAACTTATTCAAGTCAAGTCTATGGTATAAAGAGAGAGGCATAACACTAACACCGGCTCCAAGATCACATAAAGCAGTTTTAACATAATTTCTTTTAATGGAGCATGGTATAGTAGGTACTCATGGATCTCCAAGTTTCTTTGGTATTCCACCCTGAAAAGTATAATTAGCAAGCATGGTGGAAATTTCAGCTGCCGGTATCTTTCTTTTATTAGTAACAATATATCTTTCATTTACTTAGCATAAGGATTCATTTTGAGCATATCAGTCAATCGCATACGCAAAAAGATAGGTCTAATCATTTCAGCAAAGCGCTCAAAATCCTCATCATCCTTTTTCTTGGATGGTTTGGGAGGAAAAGGCATGGGTTTCTGAACCCATGGTTCTCTTTCTTTACCATGTTTCCTAGCAACAAAGTCTATATTATCATATTGTTGATTCTTTGATTGTGGGTTATCAAGATCAACAGCAGGTTCAATTTCTACATCATTATCATTACTAGGTTGAGCATCGTCATGAACATCATTATTAACATTTTCACTAGGTTCACGTTCATTACCAGATTGTGTTTCAGCATCAGACATAGATATATCATTTGGATTATTAGGTGGTTCAGCAGTTCACTAGAAGTTTGCACAGTTCTATCATTTTCCTTTTTCTTCTTTTTAGAAGAACTAGGTGCATCAATATTATTTCTCTGAGAATCTTCCTCAATTCTCTTAGGGTGGCCTTCAGGATACAAAGGTTCCTTATTCATTCTACCAGCTCTAGTAGCCACTCTAACAGCATAATCATTTTTCTTACTATTCATTTCATCAAGCAATTCTTTTTTAGCTTTAAGTACATGTTCTACTTGAGTCGTAACCATAGAGGCATGTTTGCTAACAAGTTTAAGTTCACCTCTAATATTAGCCACATAATCACCCAAGTGCTTAATCATATAAGTATTCTGTTTTAATTGTCTACCAAAATAAACATTAAAGTCTTCTTGCTTAAACATAAAGTTATCAAACTCATCCAAGCACTGACTAGCAATCTTAGTAGGAGGGATTTCAGCTTTATCATATCTATAGAGAGAATTTTCCTTTACTACCTGTGTCGGGTCATCAAGATTAGGAGGTTCTTCAATAGGTAATGAATCAGGATCATAAGTTTCTTCAATAGGCGGTAAATTTAGACCATGTATTTCTTCAATAGGAGGTAAATTCTTAACATCTTTAGCTTTAATACCTTTTTCTTTCATAGATTTCTTTGCCTCTTGCATATCCTCGGGACTGAGAAATAGAACACCTCTCTTCTTCGGAGTTGGTTTAGGAATAGGATCATTAATTGGAGCAGGATCTGGCTGAGGAGCTGGCTCAGGAGGTGCCCAATTATTTTCATTTTTCAACATATTGTTCAATAGAATTTCAGCTTCATCCGATGTTCTTTCCCTGAAAAAAGAACCAGCACAACTATCTAGGTAATCTCTGGAAGCATCGGTTAGTCCACTATAAAAGATTTCAAGTATTTTATTTTTCTTAAGAGGATGATCAGGCAAAGCATTAAGTAACTTGAGAAGCCTTCCCCAAGCTTGTGGGTGACTCAATTCTTTAATTTGCACAAAGTTATATATTTCCTTTAAAGCAGCTTGTTTCTTATGAGCAGGGAAATATTTAGCAGAGAAGTAATAAACCATATCCTGGGGACTACGCACACAACCAGGATCAAGAGAATTGAACCATATCTTAGCATCACCCTTTAATGAGAATGGAAATATTTTAAGGATATAAAAGTAGCTTGATCTCTCATTATTAGTGAACAGGGTGGCTATATCATTTAATTTAGTAAGATGTGCCACAACAGTTTCAGATTCATAGCCATGGAAAGGATCATATTCAACCAAAGTAATTATATCAGGATCAACAGAGAATTCATAATCCTTATCGTGAACACAAATAGGCGAAGTAGCAAAAGAAGGGTCAGGCCTCATTTATCTCTAAGTGATTCCTTGTTCCATTTAATTAATAGCCTTTTAAGTTCATGACGATCTCTGCAAGCTAAAATAGCGGCAGAAGATTCCCTATCAAAAACATAACCCTCAGGAATAACGGGCCTATCTTCATCATCACTTTAAACATTATAATCAGATTCAATAATTCTTTCTCTCTAGCCCTAGCAATTTGTGCATCAAGAAATTCACTAAGGGGCACAGTAGTATCAGGCATAGAAGTAGTTTCATCATAAGTATCATGCATAGCAGAAGTGGCATCATCAATAACATGCGACATATCAGAACGAATAGCAGAAGCAGGTTTAGGTGTCGCAAGCTTACTCATAACAAAAGGTGAATCAAGTGCAGAGCTGGATGGCAGTTCCTTACCTCCCCTCGTAGTTGAGGGATAAATTGTTGTCTTCGCGTCTTTCAAGTTCTTCATAGCCCAAGTGACTCAAAGAATAGAGCTATGCTCCCCGGCAACGGCGCCAGAAATTAGTCTTGATAACACACAAGTATAGGGGATCGCAACAGCTTTCGAGGGTAGAGTATTCAACCCAAATTTATTGATTCGACACAAGGGGAGCCAAAGAATATTCTCAAGTATTAGTAGCTGAGTTGTCAATTCAACCACACTTGGAAACTTAGTATCTGCAACAAAGTGTTTAGTAGCAAAGTAATATGATAGTGGTGGTAACGGTAAAAAAAGAGTAATGAAAGCAAAGTGATATTTTTGGTATTTTGTAGTGATTGTAATAGTAGCAACGGGAAACTAAATAAGCGTAAACCAGTGTATGGAAAGCTCGTAGGCATTGGACCGGTGATGGATAATTATGCCGGATGCGGTTCATCATGTAACAGTCATAACATAGGGTGACACAGAACTAGCTCCAATTCATCAATGTAATGTAGGCATGTATTCCGAATATAGTCATACATGCTTATGGAAAAGAACTTGCATGACATCTTTTATCCTACCCTCCTGTGGCAGCGGGGTCCTATTGGAAACTAAGGGATATTAAGCCTCCTTTTAATAGAGAACCGGAATAAAGCATTAGCACATAGTGAATACATGAACTCCTCAAACTATGGTCATCACCGGGAGTGGTCCCGATTGTTGTCACTTCAGGGTTGCCGGATCATAACACATAGTAGGTGACTATAGACTTGCAAGATAGGATAAAGAACACACATATATTCATGAAAACATAATAGGTTCAGATCTGAAATCATGGCACTCGGGCCCTAGTGACAAGCAATAAGCATAGCAAAGTCATAGCAACATCAATCTCAGAACATAGTGGATACTAGGGATCCAACCCTAAGAAAACTAACTCGATTACATGATAGATCTCATCCAACCCATCACCGTCCAGCAAGCCTACGATGGAATTACTCACGTACGGCGGTGAGCATCATGAAATTGGTGATGGAGGATGGTTGATGATGACGACGGCGACGAATCCCCCTCTCTCGAGCCCTGAACGAACTCCAGATCAGCCCTCCCGAGAGGTTTTAGGGCTTGGCGGCGGCTCCGCATCATAAAACGTGATGATTTCTTCTCCTCTATTTGTTTTCTCCCCGAAAGCAAATATATAGAGTTGGAGTTGGCGTCGGACGGTCTCCAGGGGGCCCACCAGGTAGGGGGGCGCGCCCCCACCCTCGTGGACAGGGTGTGGGCCCCCTGGTCTTCATCTTTGGCGAGGATTTTTTATTATTTATTATAAGATATTCCATGGAGTTTCAGGTCATTCCGAGAACCTTTGCTTTCTGCACATAAAACAACATCATAGCAATTCTGCTGAAAACAGCGTCAGTCCGGGTTAGTTCCATTCAGATCATACAAGTCAGAGTCCAAAACAAGGGCAAAAGTGTCTAGAAAAGTATATACGACGGAGACGTATCAAAGGCCTTCCCTCGTTCATCCTTTTCTCTCACAAGATAAACAAGTCATACAAATGCATCTTGATGTTACGTGCAACGCACGGGCATCTTGCTAGTAAGAATGAAAACAAACGACAAAAAAATATTTGGACGGTGGTTTGAAGTCATGATCACGGGCACAGCGGACAAGGTGGCCTTGTATTGGTATGTTGAACAGTCTGTTTTAACACACAAGAGCTGGTGTGGTGATTATACACACACGCATGCACACGAACTGCATCCACGGAACACTCACACAAACACATGCACTCACGCACGCACGCAACACTCACACGTACACACGCAGCCATGCACGCACGCAACACTCACACGCACACACGCACGCATGCATGCACACACCAGTACACCACACGACCAACACACACTCTCACGCTCAAGTGCTCAACCTACATGTGCATGCACACATCAGGCCTTGACAGACACATACACAACCAGGTGATTCCCGCACACGGGTTGGAGCCTTGTCGGGCCTGCGTAAATTTGTGTTTATCCGACCTTTTTCCTATGCGAACTGACAGGTGGGACCCACAGGTGCGAATGATCGATGGAGAAGAGGGTTGGAGAGGAATGAGAAATAAGCAAACGCCACATGATTATACTTGAGCGGCTCAAATAAACAATAAGTTGTCTCTCTTGGCCTACATAGTAAAAGGCCTAATGCGCAACGCGGAGCACTGATGCTCGAATATGGCCGGGGAAACAGTGAAACCGACATGTGGGGCACACCCGTCGGGACGACTAGCGTAGACTAGTCCAATGGAGGAGCTGGCCCACGACCTCCTCGCCACCGACAACCGTTCATGTGGGTCGTTGGGGCCAACAATGGGGCGCAGCTCCAGCACCGCCTCTGGACACGGCGACCGTGGTGAGCGACACGCTCATATCGTCGCTAGACATGATCGGTTTCAGTGTGCCGAGGGTGGCGTTAGTGCTGTGGCACGACAAATGGTATGTTTGGTTTGTGCCCAAGGTTGCCCCATCAAATGGGTAGCCAAAATTTTGGTTGAGGTATTGGTTGGCCATGATTTGGCCGACATTGGCAAGAAAAATGAACTAGAGTTGGCTAGAGTTCATTGGCATGCCAAAGAAATGGAAACCATCCAAACAAAGACCAATCTTTGGGTCATGACCAAAATTTTGGTTGAGGTATTGGTTGCCCATGATTTGGCCGACATTGGCAAGAAAACTAGAGTTGGATAGAGTTCATTGGCATGCCAAAAAAAATGGCAACCATCCAAACAAAGACCAATCTTTGGGTCATGACCAAAATTTTGGTAAGGTGCACTTTGGCCACAATCCAAACACACCCCAACACCCGGCTCGTCGAGGATGCACGGGGCACCGCGACGCGTCCGCGGAGTGGTGTAGCGCGGCCAACTGCATCCTCTGGACCTAAGACCATGACGGGTCGTCTTGCTTTTTCAATGACATGCGGGGATCGCATGTGAGCAAAGGGCATCTCCAACGTTGCCACGACCGCAGCTGACTACCTTGGCACACCAAAACCCTCGTCCCTCGCGCCGTCGCGCGGTGTGTTCCCAGCCGGCGCCAGCTGCCCGCATTCATGCCGTCCGTTCGTATGTCATTGTTAAGAGGCTCGGTGCCCGAGGAACCAACTCCGGCGACTTAATGACTCACCCGGACGCTTGGCCTCACCGGAATGCGCTACTTAAAGCGGCAACGCCCAGCTAACCTCCACACCATAGCGCATCGTCCTCCTACCTGGCACCACATCCGCCATGACCGCAAGTGCGAACGCTCTGCGCGAGAGCTTATCTTCGGGGATGAAGCTCGAGGTCACCGCCCTTGCTCAAGTTGCCTCTCGCGACGCAACAGCGGCGTAGTAGGACGCGGACGCGACCGCACAAGCGGTGGCCATGCTGGTGGCCGACGACTGGAGCATCGTTAGCCACGCGTCCTACTTGCCGCCATCCAATGTCCGACACCGCCGAGGTCGGGGACTCCTCCGAGGATGAGTAGTGCATGGGAGGCGACAGGGCATGGTGTGCCAACTGGCCGGTCCGTATCCCATGTTCTACTCTTCCTCGCCGGAGACCGCACCTTTACTTCACGGGTCTTGAACCCTGCCCCCGTACATAGAGATCGTAGATGGAGGACGTCGGTCGCTGTCGTAGAATAGGTTTAGGGTCGGGTTTCTTTTGTTTTTCTGTCCTATAAAAGTTCGAAATGTAATGAAAATCTTCCGTGTTTGCATTAATCTCGGCCGGTGTATATGAACTTTCACAATAATATACATATTGTAGGAGTACTAGCAAGATGCCTGTGCATTGCATGGAAGATCAAGATCTTGTGGGAGAAAAGGATGAACGAGGGAAAGACTTATCTGCAAATGTGGAGAGGAGTGCGGGTAAATTGTCATAGTTTCCTTCCTATCCGTTAGATATAGAATGGACGGCCTATATTGCAGGATGACAGGCACACCATCATCACCAACTCTACTTTTTATTGAACCGAGACAAATCTAACATGCGAAGTAAAATAAACACATAGGGTCTATACATACACAAATTATCTTAGGCACTCCAATAGTACGTCCACTACACATTCACGCATTTCACATCTTTCTACATCTACGGGAACCTACGAAAGGGTTAATGTAAATTGCCTCTCTCTCTCCTCCCATGATTTTCATGGTGGTAGGCCCCTCCCTCCCCCAATCTACAATCAACATCTCACATGTTTCACATTACATTAATTACGTAACTGGGATTACGTAGGTGTAGCATTACTCATCCTAAAAAACTCAACTGAGCAACCTCCCAGCATATCGCGCAGGAAAAGACCCGGCCATGCCGTTTAAGTCGGGATTACCGGATACTAGTAGTAGTATCGATTGGTCGCGCGAGGCAACAAATTTTTTTTGAGGGGGCGAAGCACCGGGTTTAAAAGGAAAAAAGGCGGTACACTCACAGCACTCCTGTCACGGTCGCATTGCACCCCACACACGTTCGGTCCTGCACACGGCTCACACAAACGGAACGCGCTTCGGCTTGCCTCTTCACTGACACGTGGGACTGCACTTGGAGAAACCGACCATGCGCCAAACTCCCCCCGCCCACCGCGCAAAAATCCTCCCCCCCCAACACCCAAAAATTCCCCCCAAATCCGATTCAACCGCCCTTTGGCCAACTAGCCAATAATATTCCCCAAACCCCCCTCCCCCTATCCCCCTCCACTCCATTCGCTCCGCCAAAGCCGCCCTCCCCGCCGCATCGATACGTCGGCGCCGCGGTTCTGCGATCCTCTCGCTCCCAGAGTACGCTCTCGTAGACTGTTGTCCTCTAGCCGCGCCGCTACCTCTGGCTACGTTCTTGTGGAGGCGCACGGCGGTCAGCACCGCCACCGCTGGCGACGTTCATGTGGAGATGCACGGCGGTCAGCTTCTCCCACGGTACGCGCATTCTAGACTGAGGCCCCGTTCATGTTAGTCTAGCGTTGAATGTTAGCTGATAGACGCTGTTAATCTCACTGTTTGCGGAAGTAGTTTACTGTCAATATGCTCTGCGTAAGAAGCTTCCTTGCGCTGTTCTGCACTCAATCTGCTTAGGTGAGATGGCATGCCAAGGCTGATTAGTTGCTAAAATATCCTGCCATATATTTATTGTGACATAGATTGCCATGGTCTAGTAGCCAATCTGTTAGGTGAAATAGCTCTACAGCGTTTTATACTCGATCTTTGTTGCTGCGATGGCCTTCGATAGTTTGATGGCTGTGTGCTCGGCCTCATTGACTGCTGAAACAGCCTGTCATAATTTGGCACTCAAATCTGTTTGCTGAATTAGCTTTACATATATTTCGTTACTTAGATCTGCTCGTCCAAATATCTTGCCATAGCTTTAGACATCGACCTAGGTATTTTTTTCTGGACTTCATAAAAAAGCATATATGTTTTTCTTGTAATATCTAGTAGAAGAACTAATTTGTATGTCTAACAGATGGACAGGACTTGGATAACTTTTGCTCGAAGATTCTCCGCTGCATATGTCGAGGGGGTTGAAAACTTCATGAACTTTATCAGGGCTGAGTACGGTGGTCCGAAATCAGATGTGCTCTGCTCGTGTAGCAGTTGTATGAATTCAGTTACAAGACCCCAGTCAACTATGCAAAATCATCTACACTTGTATGGGATGTCAGTCACATATACTAGGTGGGTTCATCATGGTGAAGCTGTGAACGTCAATGTTATTGACTACATGGAAGCAGCAGATCACCATCTTGATCTGCCTGATGCTCAGGTGGAAGAGGAGGAGGAGGAGGTGGTGGTGGAGCCAGTGAGTTTGACCAACATTGAAACAATGCTACGAAATGCTCGTGCATTCTGTGAACTTTCACCTGCAGAAGAAAAATGGTGGGCCCGCATGTTGGAACAATGCAACATTGCTGTCACCCCAGGAAATAAGCTATCAGTATTCTCAGCTATGGTCACCTTTCTTAAGGTGAAGACATCTGAGCGAATGACCAACAAATCATTCGGTGCGATGTTGGCTACTTTCCGCAAATCTTTCCCAGATGCGTCTGAGCTGCCACACACCTATAGTAAAATGAAGAATTTCCTTCGTGCAGTTGGAATTGGATATGATATGATCCATGTTTGTAAGAATAATTGTGTTCTGTTCCGGAAGGATTATGCCAACTTAAGTGAATGCCTGAAATGCAAATCATCAAGATGGAAAGATGGCGATGCTGTGAAGAGGATTCCTCATAATGTTCTGAGACATTTTCCAATTACACCAAGATTGCAGAGGTTGTTCCATGATGCTGAAACAAGAGAGGATATGTACTGTGGCATTCTAGGAACCAGGAGTACAGAGATCAGAATGTAATGAGCCATCCATCTCATGGTAGTGAGTGGAAAAGCTTCAATGATAAACACAAAGAGTTTGCTGCTGACCCGAGAAACATTAGACTTGGCTTAGCTTCAGATGGATTTAACCCATTTGGCCACCAGAGCGCCACATATAGCATGTGGCCAGTGCTTGTTATCCCTTACAACATGCCTCCAAATGTCTACACCAAAGAATCAAACTACATGATGGCCTTGCTCATCCCAGGTCCAAAAAGTCCTGGAAAGGATTTTGATTTGTTCATGGAGCCTCTTGTGGAGGAACTTCAACAGCTATGGAAGGGTGTTCTCACTCGAGACCTATATAGCAGCCCACCAGCTGATTTCTTTCTGTGTGCTGTTATAATTTGGTGCATCCATGATTATACGGCTTTGGGCACTATGTCAGGACGAATTACACATGGTTACAATGCATGTGTTTGTTGTGATAGGAATCCGTTGTCATATGCAATACTTAGCAAGATTTATTACATTGGACACCGCCGTTTCCTTGCCAAGGACAAGCCGCATCCTAGAAAATACCAAAGACATGTGTTCAATGCAAAGCATGAAAACCGTGATGTGCCAAAGAGGCTCACCGCCGATGAGTTCCAAGTGGAATTAGAGAAGAAGGTCACGCATATTACACCAGGAAACCATCCTGGTAATGGTAGCGGGAAAAGGAAGCGTGGTAGGGTAGAAGAGAGATTATTGTTTACTCGCAGGTCCACTTTGTGGGACTTGGAGTATTGGAAAGATTTGGATCTGCGGCATAATCTTGATGTGATGCACATCGAGAAAAATATATGTGACAGCATTATCGGCACACTTCTTAATATTGAAGGCAAGACGAAAGATACCTTAAAATCTAGGATTGATTTGACACACCTGGGTATCAGAAAGGATTTGTAGGTGCAAGATGAAGGTAAATGATGGGATATGGCACCAGTTGTGTATATCTTGGACAAGGTAAAAAGAAAAGAATTATGCGAGGTCCTGTCACGTGTGAGATTCCCACATGGATTTGCTTCCAACCCTGAAAGGAGAGTCAGTGCAGATGGAAACAAGGTACAAGTGTTGAAAACTCATGACTCCCACGTCCTACTTCAAAGGGTTTTACCTGTTATCCTTATAGGATTGGGCCGCCCTGACTTATATAGAGCAGTTGCAGAGTTGGGACAATTCTTCAAGGAACTCTGCAGTAGGAATATCAGGATAGATGCTTTGGAGCCTCTTAGAGACAAGATACCAACTATCCTATGCGACCTTGAGAAGATTGATACGTCTCCAACGTATCTATAATTTTTGATTGCTCCATCCTATATTATCTACTGTTTTGGACTATATTGGGCTTTATTTTCCACTTTTATATTATTTTGGGACTAACCTATTAACCGGAGGCTGTAACACCCTCGATGCGGCTATAGCTCCCACGTGTCGAGGCACGACTTAGAGGCATAACCGCATTGAAAGCAATGTCGCAAGTGAGGTTATCTTCACACAACCCATGTAATACATAAGGGAAAGAGATACATAGTTGGCTTATAGTCGCCACTTCACACAATACATAAATAAACATTCATCATCCAGATTACACTCGAGGTCCGACTACGGAACCAAAATGAAAGAAGACTACCCCAAATGCTACATAGATCCCCGAATCACCCCAACTGGGCTCCACTACTGATCATCAGTAAAAGACACATAATAACGACCACGTTCCTCGTCGAACTCCCACGTGAGCTCGGTCGCGTCATCTGCACTGGCACCGTTGGTACCTGCAACTGTTGTGGTAGAATCTGTGAGTCACGGGGACTCAGCAATCTCACACCCGCGAGATCAAGACTATTTAAGCTTATAGGTAGGATGGGGTTGTGAGGTGGAGCTGCAGCAAGTGACTAGCATATATGGTGGCTAACAACGCAAAAGAGAGCGAGAAGAGAAGCAAAGCACGGTCGTGAAGCTAGAAGTGATCAAGAAGTGAACCTAGAACTACCTACGTCAAACATAACTCCAACACCGTGTTCACTTCCCGGACCCCGCCGAGAAGAGACCATCACGGTTACGCACGCGGTTGATGTGTTTTAGTTAAGATCAACTTCGGGTTTTCTACAACCGGACATCAACAAATTCCCATCTACCTCATAACCGCGGGCACGGCTTTCGAAAGATATTACCCTGCAGGGGTGTCCCAACTTAGCCCATTATAAGCTCTCACGGTCAACAAAGGATATTCCTTCTACCGGGAAGACCCGATCAGTCTCGGAATCCCGGACTACAAGACATTTCGACAGTAACAAAACAAGTCCAGCAAAGCCGCCCGATTGTGCTGACAAATCCTGATAGGAACTGCACATATCTTGGTCTCAGGGACATCCGGATAAGTCAAGCTACGAGTAAAACCAGGCCTCGAGTTTCCACGAGGGGGCCCCGCAGGCTGCTCGGTTCGAACCAGCACTTAGAGAAGCACTGGCCCGGGGGGGCTAAAATAAAGATGACCCTCGGGCTCGCGAAAACCCGGGGAAAAGAAGTAGGTGGTAGGCAAATGGTAAAACCAATGTTGGGCCTTGCTGGAAGAGTCTTATTCAAAGCGAACTGTCAAGGGGGTCCCATAAATCACCCAACCGTGTAAGGAACGCAAAATCAAGGAACATAACACCGGTATGACGGAAACTAGGGTGGCAAGAGTGGAACAAAACACCAGGCATAAGGCCGAGCCTTCCACCCTTTACCAAGTATATAGATGCATTAATTAAATAAGAGGTATTGTGATATCCCAACAAGTAAACATGTTCCAACAAGGAACAACAAGTCCAAGTTCCAACAAGGAACAAACTTCATCTTCACCTGCAACTAACAACGCTATAAGAGGGGCTGAGCAAAGCGGTAACATAGCCAATCAACGGTTTGCTAGGACATGGATGGTTAGGGGCTGACATGGCAATATGGGTGGCATGATATAGCAAGTGGTAGGTATCGCAGCATAGGCATAGCAAAAGAGCGAGCAACTAGGAAGCAAACATAGAAGTGATTTCGCGGGTATGGTCATCTTGCCTGCAAGGTTCTCAGAGTTGTCGAAAGCTTGATCCTCGTAAGCGTTCTCAACAGGTTCCTCGTTCACGTACTCGTCTCCCGTCTCTACCCAAAACAAGAGCACAAGCAAAGGAACAACTATCAACCACGATGCAATGCGCAAGCAACATGATGCAAAACATGGCATGATATGCGAGAAGTGATATGCAATGCATATGTGTGCTCCGGAAGGGAAAAGATGAACAAGGCATAATCTTGGCAAACCAAGTATGCCGCTGGAAAGATGAGGTGATTTCGGTTGAAATCGATATAAGGATCACCGGAATCGGGTGCACGGTTTGCAAACGGCAAGCAAAACAAGAATGACAAGATTCTGCCATTAACAGCATGATGCTACTTAGCAAGCAACAAGAAATTAAGCTACTGCAACCAAACGTACCAAAAAAGCATATGACAGTAATCTACTCAAGATGCTTGACAAAAGATGAACACTGGGCTATGGCTGAATCACATCATAACAGGTTCAAACAAGCATGGCAAAAGTGCAAAAGATAACAGGTTCACAGACTTGGTGAAAATAACATGCCAGAAATCTACATCAGGATGACATGTTTAGAGCAAGGAAAAGACATGCTACAGGAACAGGACATAGCAAAACAAGGCACGGCAAGAATCTTCTCAAAGCACTTAACAGAAGTCCCTTACTGACCATAAGCCAAAAAGGATCAGAAAATATAATAACACCCATGTCAATTAAGCAAGTTTCGTTACAGGTTTCAGACTTAGCAGAAAAACTGGACATGTCAAAAACAGATAACAAGTAGGCATGTTTACGAGCTCGATGCACTCACTACAGAGCATTTCGTGATAAACTAAGCATACATCCATCAATAATACATGGCATAGAAGCTAGACAAGGCAAGAACAACATCATAGCATGCAAGGATCAACTACACCAAGCTTGGCAAAATCGAATAACATGTAAACAATTTGCCAGGAACATTTCATAGCAAAAGTAGAGCTCGATTTACTCAAGCTATGGCACTCTATAATTACAAACAAAGGCATGGATGGATAGAGCAAATCCTTATGCTCAAAACACTCTTACTGATCATGCTCAAAAGAGGCATAGATCTCTCGGAAACAACATGAACACATGGCATAAAAATAACATCAGGTAAGGACTTAGTGAAATTACTAAGTCTCTGAAATCAGTAACATTAAGTACCCTAGTTTGCATGCTTGTGCTAGTCACCACAAAGATCACAAAAATATATGGCATAACTCACTGTAAGGATTGCATGGCATATTTCAAAACACATGTAGGACTCAACTTCATAGAATGCACAAATCAATCATGGCAAAAATGACAAAAGTGCAAGTTCTGAAACAGATCTGGAACTAACATCACATAGCCCTCTTCCAACAGCATTTCGGGCATCAAGATGAACTCAAATGAAAATGATGCAATGTAATGAAATGATGTACTCGTCAAGGTGAACAATTTGATATGCCATACGCCCAAAATGGAGCCACGGGTGCAGAGATATGATGCGTTGAACATGCGACAAATATGCAAAATATCTGAGACTTAGGCGAAATCGGGGGAGGAAGAAAAGTCAACCCTCGCGGGCTCGCGGATCTGGATCCAGGGAACGGGCGGCTCGCCAGAGCTCGTTGCCGGAGACGACGCCGGAGAGGGGCAGGAGGCGGCGGGCGACAGGATCCGGGCGCGGGGAGGCGAACAGGAGGCGGGGCGCGGCGACCGGCGCCGGCGCGGAAGAGGACGGCGGCGGGGCGGCCGCAGAGGAGATGGCCGGTGAGGCGAGCGCCGGCCGGGCGGCGGCGGCGGCGGGCGCCGGCCGGGCGAGAGGCGCGCGGGCGCGGGCGACCCTAGGCGGCGGCGCGACGGATCCGGGCTCCGCGGGCCTGGCGTGGGCCCCGCAGGCCGGCGGAGGCGGGCGGCGGCGAAGTGGGCGCGGGGACACTGACGTGGCGGACTCTGGATGGCCGGGCGGCGGCGGCGGACGTGTCCGGTGGCGGCGGGGTGGAAGAGACTAGGGTTTTGCCCGAAAATGGAGGAGGGGGCACATATTTATAGGTAGGAGGAGCTAGGAGGCTCCAAATTGAGCACGGTTTTCGCCCACACGATCGTGATCGAACGGCGATGGACATGGGAGTGTCTTAGATGGGTTATTGGGCTGTTTTGAAGGGGTTTTGGGCTGCAACACACACGAGGCCTTTACGGTTACCCGGTTAACCGTTGGAGTACCAAACGACCTCCGAATGACCCGAAACTTGACAGGCGGTCTACCGGTGCTATACCAAGGCCGCTTGACAAACCTCGGTCCATTCCGAGAAGGTTTAATACACGCACACGGAAAAAGGTAAAGGAGGACGCCGTGGAACATAGGAGCGCCGGATTGCAAAACAGACAACGGGGAAAATGCTCGGATTCATGAGACGAACACGTATGCTAATGCGATGCACATGATGACATGATATGAAATGCATGACATGAACAAAATGCAAAACGACGGGTAACCCAACCACGGAGGGAATTTCATATCACATAGCCGAAAATGGCAAGACTTGGATTACAAATATGGCGAGTTACATCCGGGGTGTTACAGAGGCCCAGCCCAGAATTGCTGTTTTTTTTTTGCCTATTTCAATATTTCGAAGAAACAAAATATCAAACGGAGTCCAAACGGAATAAAATCTTCGAGAACGTTATTTTGTCACCGAACGTGATCCAGAGGACTTGGACCCTACTCCAAGAAGTACCGGAGGCGGTCATGAGGGTGGGGGGCGCCCCCCCTACAGGGCGCGCCCCCTACCTCGTGGGCCCCTCGGTGCTCCACCGACATACTCCTTCCTCCTATATATACCTACGTACCCCCAAACGATCAGAACAGGAGCCAAAAACCTAATTCCGCCGCTGCAACCTTCTGTATCCATGAGATCCCATCTTGGGGCCTGTTCTGGAGATCCGCCGGAGAGGGCCGTCATCATGGAGGGTTTCTACATCACCATAGCCTCTCCGATGAAGTGTGAGTAGTTTATCTCAGACCTTCAGGTCCATAGTTAGTAGTTAGATGGCTTCTTCTCTCTTTTTGGATCTCAATACAAAGTTCTCCCCCTCTCTTGTGGAGATCTATTCGATGTAATCTTCTTTTTGCGGTGTGTTTGTTGAGACAGATGAATTGTGGGTTTATGATCAAGTCTATCTTTGAATAATATTTGAATCTTCTCTGAATTCTTTTATGTATGATTGGTTATCTTTGCAAGTCTCTTCGAATTATCAGTTTGGTTTGGCCTACTAGATTGGTTCTTCTTGCCATGGGAGAAGTGCTTAGCTTTGGGTTCGATCTTGTAGTGTCCTTTCCTAGTGACAGAAGGGGCAGCAAGGCACGTATTGCATCGTTGCCATCGAGGATAACAAGATGGAGTTTATTTCATATTGCATGAATTTATCTCTCTACATCATGTCATCTTGATTAAAGTGTTACTCTGTTTCTAACTTAATACTCTAGATGCATGCTGGATAGCGGTCGATGAGTGGAGTAATAGTAGTAGATGCAGGCAGGAGTCGGTCTACTTGTCACGGACGTGATGCCTATATACATGATCATACCCTAGATATTCTCATAACTATGCTCAATTCTGTCAATTGCTCAACAGTAATTTGTTTACCCACCGTAGAATACTTATGCTCTTGAGAGAAGCCACTAGTGAAACATATGGCCCCCGGGCCTATTCTCATCATATCAATCTCCATCACTTTAATCTTGCTTTGCTTTTTTACTTTGCCTTTTACTTTTCACTTTGCATCTCTATACCAAAAATACCAAAAACATTATCTATCAGTTCTCACTCTCGTAAGTGACCGTGAAGGG
This sequence comes from Aegilops umbellulata, assembly GCA_032464435.1. Classification (NCBI taxonomy): domain Eukaryota; kingdom Viridiplantae; phylum Streptophyta; class Magnoliopsida; order Poales; family Poaceae; genus Aegilops; species Aegilops umbellulata. Next base: position 366,398,082 of record CP136058.1, read on the forward strand.
ATTGACAACCCCTAATCGAGTTGGTTGCGAGTTGCTATCGTTTTGTGCAGGTACGAGGGACTTGAGTGTGGCATCCTACTGGATTGATACCTTGGTTCTCAAAAACTGAGGGAAATACTTACGCTACTCTGCTGCATCATCCTCTCCTCTTCGGGGAAAACCAACGCAAGCTCAAGATGTAGCAAAGATATATCCTCCAGCCTTCTTTGATGTGATGGTGCATTTGGATGTTCATCTACCTGATGAGGCACTACTTAGAGGTCCAGTACAATATGGCTGGATGTACCCTATTGAAAGGTGGCTAGGCACTTTCAAGGGCTATGTTAGGAACAGAGCTAGACCCGAGGGTTCCATTGCAGAGCCCTACATTGCTACAGAAGCGTTGACATTCTGCTCAAAATACATTGAAACAGTTGATCAGCTTAGCAAAGAGGTGGGTGAAGACAATCCCGGGCTCAATGTTTTCGATTATTCTGTTTGAGTTACAGGGAAGCGTCGACAAGAGGACAAACCTAAAGATTTGGACAAAATGGTTTGGTATGTGTTGAATAATTGTCCTGAGATACTACCTTATATCAAGTAAGTGCAGTACTGTAGCTTATACATCGTAATCTACTAAACTTGCAGGACATTCTTATATATTTAGATGTTTGACGTGATCACTATGTTGTGCAGCATCTACAAAGAGGAGTTACTGCCGCAAAATCCAAGAAACATTGACAAACTGGTTATGGCAGGATTTGCGAAATGGTTCAAGAACCATGTAAGCTTTTGAAGTGCACCGTCAGTTTTTTAATATATTGAGTAAATAAGATGATCAGCTTGTCTATTTTCTAACCATAGGTTAAGAAGATGAGGGAGGATGGGCAGACAGTTGATGATGCCCTTTACTCACTAGCAATGGGTCCTGATACTCGGGTAAGACATTATGAATCTTGCGTTGTTGGAGATGTGTGCTACAACACCCTTGCACGGGACGAAGGCAGGAAGACACAAAACAGTGCCATCATGAGCACGGATACATATGACAAAGAGACAACTGAAATGTATGCTAACATAACAGACATTGTTCAGTTGCAGTATATCTCCAGTTTCGAGGATCATCGGTGTGTGGTTCTGTTGTGCCGTCGTTGGTATAACCTGTTTCCCGGGATCGCAAAACCTAGAGATGATGATTATTTCAAATCCATCAATGTCAAGGCGGCGTACCAGACCAACGAGCCTTTTATTTTGGCAAATCAAGCAACACAAATATTTTTCTTGGAAGACACATTTGCACGTAGTGATGACTGGAGAGTATTGCAAAGGTTTGAGCAGAGGAATTCGTTTAATGAAGTTGCACAACAAGATGATGCTTTGTAGCGAACCGACCTCAGATGGTCAAGTCTCTGTGCTCCGGTATCATCCCTGGATCAGTAATGCTGACACCACACAGTACTTCGAAGGATTTATAGCAGAGTAGCAATCACACACTTATTACATCGATGTCTCAAAGAGAACTTATTACAATAAATATGGCTTAAGGCCATCTAACAACGATAATAGAGGAAGACTTGGAAGATAAGTGAGTCCATCAACTCCAACGACATCACTGAGTATAGAACCACAACCTAAAAGCACCTTACTCGTCGTCTGAAAAGTCTGCAACATGAAAGTTGCAGCCCGAAAACGGTCAGCACATGGAATATGCTGGCACTGTAACACATAGAGAATAATGAAATGAATAAGCCTATACTACATGCATATAAGGCTGGTGGAAAAGATCTATGGTTACCGTTTTGCGTAAAGCCAGTTTTTCCCTACTGCAAAGGAATAGATTTTATTTAACTATCATGGTGGTTGAAACATCGAGAATGGTTGACAGCATTCCGATCCCAATTAAGTGAACAATTAAAACCCAACAATATTAATTAGAAGTAACATGATGAGATTCACATGATATTCAAGTACTAGATACTCAAGATGTCCATAACCGGGGACACGGCTAATCATGATCAGATTGTACACTCTGCAGAGGTTTGCGCACTTTTCCTCACAAGACTCGATCGCCTCCATTGGTTTCTCGCACAACATGTTGTTTGAGAGACGGATGACCGAGACATAGTCTTTCAGAAGCACTCACACCTTACGTTGTGATAGACCGTACCAACCTATATCCCCTACATCTGCTAGTCTACCACTGTAAGAGTTCGCACGACTTAGTCAGCTATGCCAGAGCCCATAATGGCTTGTGGCTGCACACGGAAGTTACTAGCATGAATGATCTTATGATCCCTTTGAGCCTGGGTGGCGGTTTGAAGAAAAACAGGCAAGTCCTGATAGAAATCAGTTGCCTCAATCCACCCAGATGTGTATTTAAGTTGCCACCTTAGATAAAACCATTAATTAACAATACTCACATATGTCATGGATATCACTCACCCAATCCACGTCTACTAGCATAGCATGGCATAATAAGCAGACGTAGAAGTAACTCCCAAAGGTTTCATAAGTAAAACAGGTGATAGGTACTACCTCATCTACTTCCCATCCCACAATTTGATTAGATCCTAATCATGCAATGTTTGAGGATTGATCTAATGCAATAAAAATGGGTAGTAGAAAGGTATGATCAAAGTGTTACTTGCCTTGTTGAGGACCCGCGAAACTTAGAGCTTCGAAATAACAGGCGGCCCACTCCAGGTAATCTATCGCAGACAAACAACAAGCATACAATAAGTACTCATCTAATGCACAGGTAAAACTCGAACAGAAGATCTAACCAGGAAGTTCAACTTAAGAACTCCGGTTGCAAAAAGAATCGAATCGAACAAAGCAACGGAAAACAAACGGCGAAAGAAACAACTCGGTTCTAGCAATTTGAATCTAGGTCAAATTTTACAATAGCAAAAACTTGTTTAAGTAGATTAGACAGAACAGCGGTTTCGAAACGAAACTCCAGGCGCTTGAATCACCTGACTCCGATAAACGAGCGAGAAGATAAACTAGAACGAAGATCGGATCTGAGATCGCGATCGCAGAATAAATCCGACGAGAAGAAAAGAAGAACGGTTGAACGAACGGGCGTTCGTTAACCTAGAAGAATCCGGTGATCACGTTCGTTAGAACGAACGGTCCGGTGAACGGTCTCGAGGCAACTAAATCGGAAAAGAAAACGAGTCGGAAGAGAAGAAAAGAATCGGAACGATTAGAAGAAAACGATCCGATGAAAGAGAAAGAGACGCGGTGCGGCGGCGGCGGCGGCGGTGTGCGGTGGCGGTGCTTGCGGCGGCGGCGCTGGCGAGGGGCGCAGGGTTGGTGCGGTGGAGGCTTGGGGCTTTGGTTTGATGATTTAGAGGGGGGGTGTGGGGGTATTTATATTGGGGAGGGGGGTTTACTTGGAGGAGGGATCAAGGAATAAGAATAGAAGTAGGAAAGATCTTAGAAACAAAAACGGAATAACGGAAATAGGACAAAAGTCCTACTAGGACTTTCCAAAAAGAGGCGGCGGCGGCGGCTCCTAGCGCCTGGCGCGCGGCGCGGCGATGGCCTCCTGTCGGCCGACTGGGCCTTTGGCCCAGGCGCACGCGGGAATTTTTTTTAAATCGGTTTCACGCGCGGAAAAACACAGAAAAGAAAATCTACCGGACTCCAAAACTAATAAAGTAAATTTTCCCCGACTCCTAAAAATGAGTCGAACAAAATGAACTTTTCTCCGGACCAAAATGCAATTTTTGAAAATGCGCATTTTTCCCTATCCAAATTAAAATGCAAATAACTCCGAAAAATCCAAAATTTGATTTATTTATTAAATCTTTATTTTTCCTAAAGTTTGGGAAAGTCATATTATTCCCTCTCATATATTTGATATTGGAAAAATAATTGAAGATAAAATAAATAAATCAAATGAATATGAAAATAACGAAATCTCCAACTCTCTCTCAAGGTCCTTGAGTTGCGTGAAATTTCTAGGATCGATCAGAAATGCAAGAAAATATGTTATGCATGATGATCTAGTGTATAACATTCCAAATTGAAAATTTGGGATGTTACAAACCTCCCCCCCTTAAGATGAATCTCGCCCTCGAGATTCGGGTTGGCTAGAAAATAGGTGAGGGTGGTCCTTGAGCAAATCTTCTTCTCTCTCCCAGGTGGCTTCATCCTCTGAGTGGTGGTTCCACTGAACTTTGCAAAACTTGATAACCTTGCTGTGGGTAACTCGGCTGGCATACTCGAGAATCTTGACTGGCTTCTCTTCATACGTTAAGTCATCCTTCAACTGAATCGCTTCAAGAGGCACTGTATCTCTTAGCGGTACCTCCGCCATTTCGGCGTGACATTTCTTCAGCTGAGAAACATGGAATACATCATGAACTCCTGACAGTCCTTCTGGTAATTCCAACTTATAAGCGACTTCTCCCATGCGTTGCAAAATCTTATACGGTCCAACGAAACGCGGTGCTAACTTTCCCTTAACTCCAAAGCGCTTAACTCCTCGAAGTGGGGATACTCGAAGATAAACTCTGTCTCCAGTTTCGCAAACTGTCTCCTTGCGCTTACAATCTGCGTAGCTCTTCTGCCTTGACTGGGCTACCTTGAGCCTATCGCGAATGAACTTAACTTTCCGTTCAGACTCCTTGATCAGATCGGGTCCAAAGAACTGACGGTCTCCAACTTCGTTCCATGACAACGGTGTCCTGCACCTCCTTCCATATAAAGCTTCGGAAGGTGCCATCTTCAGACTGGTTTGGTAACTGTTGATATAAGAAAACTCCGCATACGGCAAATTATTGTCCCAACTAGATCCATAATCTAGTGCACAGGCTCTCAGCATATCCTCCAAAATCTGATTGACTCTCTCAGTCTATCCATCCGTCTGTGGGTGAAAAGCTGTACTGAACTCTAGTCTGGTTCCCAAAGTTTCATGCAACTGATTCCAAAACTTTGAGGTAAATTGGGTTCCTCTATCTGATATGATACTCCTCGGAACTCCGTGCAAACAAATGATCCTGGTCATGTATATCTTTGCCAACTTAGCACTGGTGTAAGTGGTCTTAACTGGGATGAAATGTGCTACCTTCGTCAAACGATCAACTACTACCCATATCGAGTCATAGCCTGCCTTTGTACTGGGTAATCCCGTGATAAAATCCATGCCTATCTTATCCCACTTCCATTCCGGTATCGGCAATGGCTGTAACAATCCGGCTGGCTTCTGATGTTCTGCCTTCACTCTATGACACACATCACAAACTTCTACATAAGCTCCAATATCCTTCTTCATTCCGGTCCACCAGAATGTTTCCTTCAAATCCAAATACATCTTGGTATTTCCTGGGTGAATCGAATAGGGTGAATCATGTGCCTCTTGCAGAATCAACTTCCTGATCTCCGGGTCTTTGGGCACATAAACACGGTCCTCAAACCATAGGGTATTGTGCTCATCCTCACGAAATCCCTTTGCTTTTCCTTCGGTCATTTTCTTCTTTATATCTGCAATCTCCTTGTCAGATTTCTGAGCCTCTCTGATTTTATCCATCAATGTCGATTGAATCTCCAATGCTGCTACATAGCCTCTCGGAACTATTTCCAAACATAGCTCACGAAGGTCCTCGGCTAACTCCTTTGGTATTTCTCCCGTCATCAATGTATTGACATGGCTCTTACGGCTCAATGCGTCAGCTACTACATTAGCTTTTCCTGGATGGTAATGCAATCTCATATCGTAATCCTTGATGAGTTCCAACATCTCCTTTGTCCGAGGTTCAACTCCTTCTGTGTGAAAATGTACTTCAAACTCTTGTGATCCGTGTACACCTCACAATGATTTCCAATGAGAAAATGTCTCCATGTCTTCAACGCATGCACTACGGCTGCTAACTCCAAATCATGCGTAGCATAATTTAGTTCATGAGGTTTCAGTTGTCGTGAGGCATACGAAACAACTCTTCCTTCCTGCATAAGCACTGCTCCAAGTCCTCGACGTGAAGCGTCACAATACACCTCATAATCCTTGGTCTAATCTGGCAGAATCAACACTGGTGAGGAAACCAATCATTTCTTCAACTCCTGAAAACTGGCCTCACACTCCTCAGTCCAATTGAACTTAGTATCCTTCTTCAACAATTCAGTCATAGGCTTTGCGATCTTTGAGAAATTCTCAATGAATCTCCGATAGTATCCCGCGAGTCCAAGAAAACTCCGGATCTCTCCAACTGTCGTGGGTGCTTCCCATTCGGTTACGGTCTCAACCTTTGAGGGGTCAACTGCTATCCCTTCTCCGGATATAACATGTCCAAGGAATCCAACTTTCTTCAACCAAAACTCACATTTGCTGAATTTGGCATATAACTGATGTTCCCTTAGTTTCTCCAAAACCAAACGCAAATGTTCCTTATGCTCTTCTTCATTCTTTGAGAAAATCAGAATGTCATCAATGAACACTACGACGAACTTATCCAAGAACTCCATAAATACCTTGTTCATTAGGTTCATGAAATAGGCAGGTGCATTAGTCAGTCCAAACGACATAACGGTATACTCATACAATCCGTATCTCGTGGTAAAAGTTGTCTTGGGTATGTCCTGCTCTCGAATCTTCAACTGATGGTACCCTGATCGCAAATCGATCTTGGAAAACACTTTAGCTCCTTGCAAACAATCAAACAAATCATTAATCATTGGCAGTGGGTAATTGTTCTTGATGGTTACTGCATTCAATCCACGGTAATCAACAACCATCCTTAATGATCCATCCTTCTTCTCCACTAGAAGTACTGGTGATCCCCAAGGCGAAGAACTTGGGCGAATGTAACCTTTATCCAGTAACTCCTTGATCTGCTTCTTAATTTCCACCAAATCTTGTGCTGGCATCCTGTATGGTCTCTTTGATATTGGCCCAGTGCCTGGCATAAGCTCAATCAAAAACTCAATGTCTCTATCCGGTGGCATGCCTGGCAATTCCTCAGGAAACACATCAGGATAATCCTTAACCACTGGTACTTCCTCCTGTACGACTCATGATAAAGAATTTAATTGTGTCATGTTGGGCGCATGTCGAGATACATACTTGATTCTTCTTCCTTCGGGTGTTGTGAGCAAAATTGTCTTACTGGCGCATTCAATGTTCCCTTCATACTTTGACAACCAATCCATGCCTAATATCACATCCAATCCTTGAGATTCCAATACTATTAGGTCTGAGGGAAACACATAGTTACCAATCCTTAATGGTAATCGATCACACCATCGACTAGCCATATATTCTGTTCCTGGTGAGGTTACTAACATGGGTGACCTAAGGGCTTGGGTTGGCAGGTTGTACTTATCCACAAATCCCCTTGATATGTATGAATGTGATGCACCAGTATCAAAAAAACGAGTGCAGTAAATGACTTAACCAAAAACTTACCGATTACTGCATCAGGCTGAGCTTCAACCTCATCCACGCTAACGTGGTTCACCTGTCCCCTATTGAAAGGGTTCGGCTTCTTTCCAGAGCTTCCATTGCCATTCTGGCCTTCAGGACATTCATTGGCGTAATGTCCGGTCTTGGAACACTTGAAACAGGTGACTTGACTCAGATCTCTCTTGGCTGGGGTTGATGGGGTGGTACGGTTCTGGCCGTTGCTTCCTCCATTCCCATTACCATTCTTGTGGCCATTATGATTGTGCGATCCACTTCCTCCATGGGTATGCTGAAACTGAACTCCCGGTTTAGGGGTAAAACGGGGCTTCTGCTGGGCTCCAGAGTTATACTTCCCCTGTCCATACTTCCTCTTGCGGTTCTCAATCTGCTGTTGCTTCCCTTCAATCATGATGGCATGGTCTACCAACTCCTGGTAGTTTTTGAAACTTGCTACCATCAACTGCATGCTTAGCTCATCATTTAGTCCTTCTAAAAACTTCTCCTGCTTAGCTGCATCCGTAGCAACGTCATCTGGGGCATAACGTGCTAACTTGCTGAAGTCGTCAACGTATTGGCCAACTGTCCTTCCTCCTTGGCGTAAGTTGCGAAACTCACGCTTCTTCATGGCCATAGCTCCTGTTGAAACATGGGCAGTGCAGAAAGCTTGCTGAAACTGATCCCATGTGACAGTGTCAACTGGGTAAGTGGCTGTAAAATTCTCCCACCATGCTGCCGCGGGTCCGTCAAGCTGATGTGCGGCAAACTTCACTTTCTCAACATCTGTGCATCCTGTAGTGGTCAACTCCCTTCCTATCTCGCGGAGCCAGTCGTCTGCTACTATCGGCTCGGTGCTACTGGAAAACACCGGCGGATTCAGCCTAAGGAAACGGGCTAGGTGATCAACAGGTGGCGACGGCGGAGGGTTGTTGTTGTTGTTGTTGTTGTTCTGCTGATTCTAGACTAACAACTGCATCAATTGGTTCTACTGCTGGATCAACTGAGTGAGCTCTGGTGGGAATCCATTGTCACGTCTCGGAGGCATCTGAGGGTTTTAGAAAAGATGCGAATTAAGAATAGAGTGAGGTCTAAGAGAAAACACTACCGAAATGCACATGAGACAAATTCACACAAAATCACTTCATTCAATCAAACAAGGGCTTACAAACGGTCTGGAACTATCGCAAAAGTGCGTGGACTATAAATGTTTACATGGAGGAAATAATGCTACTAATATATGGTGGTCCTCTACTAATTTGAATCGGTGGAAGACTCCATGATGTCTGCTCTAGCTTCGTCTTCAAAGTCGGGTTCACTTGGATCCGAATCGGTGTCGTCGATGATGATGTAGTTGCTCGGGCATGCGACGTACTTGTCTTCATTCTTGAATGCTAATCTCCCCTTGAGTTCTTCAATCTCCTGCTTGAGATCAACATTGTGTCTTGCTAGCGCTATGATCTCGTCCATGTAGTCCTTGCGTGTACCCTTCAGTTCTCCTTCTAGCTCGATGATCCTTGCCTTTGCATTCTTCAACTCTATCATATCATTGCACATCTGGTTCTCTTGGCGTCGAATGTGCTGGTTTAACTCCTGGATGAAAGTTGCAATGGATCTATCCTTCTTGGTGCTGACTATCTCCCATTCTTCATTTCGGCGTCCGCAAATCTGGTAGATAGTGTCCTTGAGGTCTTCTTGATAAACTTCTCCAATGTGTCCCATGGTGATATGAGCTGCCATGCTCTTTCCCAGACTCCAAGTTGGGGCACTGAAAACACTATCTATGGGCTTCGTGATTGGCGCGAATGTCCTTCCCGGAACGTGAGCTTGAATCTTCCAGCGCTCCTCTTCAGGCAGAGTGGCGTTGAAGGTCCCGGTGAAGCCTGGTAGTCCAATGTTGAGGTACTTGGTGACTTCCTTCAAGTGAAATCCAAAAGGTGTGCCTTCATCTGGTTGAGCATACTTGATCTTCGCGTCCGTCATCCTAAAAGAGTAGAAAAGATGAGGAGTTAGAAAATGAGAGGAGAATAGTGATATATGGCTTTAACTTAGTGGTCGTGTCCTACAGTCAGCGTGTGCTCTGATACCATCTCTGTAGCGACCCGACCTCAGATGGTCAAGTCTCTGTGCTCCGGTGTCATCCCTGGATCAGTAATGCTGACACCACACAGTACTTCGAAGGATTTATAGCAGAGTAGCAATCACACACTTATTACATCGATGTCTCAAAGAGAACTTATTACAATAAATATGGCTTAAGGCCATCTAACAACGATAACAGCGAAGACTTGGAAGATAAGTGAGTCCATCAACTCCAACGGCATCACTGAGTATAGAACCACGACCTAAAAGCACCTTACTCGTCGTCTGAAAAGTCTGCAACATGAAAGTTGCAGCCCAAAAACGGGTCAGCACATGGAATATGCTGGCAATGTAACACATAGAGAATAATGAAATGAATAAGCCTATACTACATGCATATATGGCTGGTGGAAAAGCTCTATGGTTACCGTTTTGCGTAAAGCCAGTTTTTCCCTACTGCAAAGGAATAGATTTTATTTAACTATCATGGTGGTTGAAACATCGAGAATGGTTGACAGCATTCCGATCCCAATTAAGTGAACAATTAAAACCCAACAATATTAATTAGAAGTAACATGATGAGATTCACATGATATTCAAGTACTAGATACTCAAGATGTCCATAACCGGGGACATGGCTAATCATGATCAGATTGTACACTCTGCAGAGGTTTGCGCACTTTTCCCCACAAGACTCGATCGCCTCCGTTGGTTTCTCGCACTACATGTTGTTTGAGAGACGGATGACTGAGACATAGTCTTCAGAAGCACTCACACCTTACGTTGTGATAGACCGTACCAACCTATATCCCCTACATATGCTAGTCTACCACTGTAAGAGTTTGCATGACTTAGTCAGCTATGCCAGAGCCCATAATGGCTTGTGCCTGCACATGGAAGTTACTAGCATTAATTATCTTATGATCCCTTTGAGCCTGGGTGGCGGTCCGAAGAAAAACAGGCAAGTCCTGATAGAAACCAGGTGCCTCAATCCACCCAGATGTGTATTTAAGTTGCCACCTTAGATAAAACCATTAATTAACAATACTCACATCTGGCATGGATATCACTCACCCAATCCACGTCTACTAGCATAGCATGGCATAATAAGCAAACGTAGAAGTTACTCCCAAAGGTTTCATAAGTAAAACAGGTGATAGGTACTACCTCATCTACTTCCCATCCCACAATTTGATTAGATCCTAATCATGAAATGTTTGAGGATTGATCTAATGCAATAAAACTGGGTAGTAGAAAGGTATGATCAAAGTGTTACTTGCCTTGCTGAGGATCCGCGAAACCTAGAGCTTTGAAATAACAGGCGGCGCACTCCGGGTAATCTATCACAGACAAACAACAAGCATACAATAAGTACTCATCTAATGCACAGGTAAAAATCGAACAGAAGATCTAACCAGGAAGTTCAACTTAAGAACTCCGGTTGCAAAAAGAATCGAATCGAACAAAGCAACGGAAAACAAACGGCGAAAGAAACAACTCGGTTCTAGCAATTTGAATCTAGGTCAAATTTTACAGTAGCAAAAACTTGTTTAAGTAGATTAGACGGAACGGCGGTTTCGAAACGAAACTCCAGGCGCTTGAATCACCCGATTCCGATAAACGAGCAAGAAGATAAAGTAGAATGAAGATCGGATCTGAGATCGCGATCGCGGAATAAATCCGACGAGAAGAAAAGAAGAACGGTTGAACGAACGGACGTTCGTTAACCTAGAAGAATCCGGTGATCACGTTCGTTAGAACGAACGGTCCGGTGAACGGTCTAGAGGCAACTAAATCGGAAAAGAAAATGAGTCGGAAGAGAAGAAAAGAATCAGAACGATTAAAAGAAAACGATCTGATGAAAGAGAAAGAGACGTGGTGCGGCTACCTCGGCGAGGTTCCGGCGAACTGCGGCGTGGGGCGGCGGTGGCGGCGGTGTGCGGCGGCGGTGCTAGCGGCGGCGGCGCTGGCGAGGGGCGTGGGGTGGGGTGCGGTGGAGGCTTTGGGCTTTGGTTTGATGATTTAGAGGGGGGGTTGTGGGGGTATTTATATTGGGGAGGGGGGGTTTACTTGGAGGAGGGATCAAGGAATAAGAATAGGAGTAGGAAAGATCTTAGAAACAAAAACGGAATAACGGAAATAGGACAAAAGTCATACTAGGACTTTCCAAAAAGAGGCGGCGGCGGCGGCTCCTGGCGCCTGGCGCGCGGCGCGGCGATGGCCTCCTGGCCGGCCGGCTGGGCCTTTGGCCCAGGCGCGCGCGGGAATTTTTTTTTAAATCGGTTTCGCGCGCGGAAAAACACAGAAAAGAAAATCTACCGGACTCCAAAACTAATAAAGTAAATTTTCCCCGACTCCTAAAAATGAGTCGAACAAAATGAACTTTTCTCCGGACCAAAATGCAATTTTTGAAAACGCGCATTTTTCCCTATCCAAATTAAAACGCAAATAACTCCGAAAAATCCAAAATTTGATTTATTTATTAAATCTTTATTTTTCCTAAAGTTTGGGAAAGTCATATTATTCCCTCTCATATATTTGATATTGGAAAAATAATTGAAGATAAAATAAATAAATCAAATGAATATGAAAATAACGAAATCTCCAACTCTCTCCGAGGGTCCTTGAGTTGCATGAGATTTCTAGGATCGATCAGAAATGCAAGAAAATATGTTATGCATGATGATCTACTGTATAACATTCCAAATTGAAAATTTGGGATGTTACATGCTTACACTACTCCTGATGTACAAGATAACACAGATGTTCCTAATATCTTTGAGAACCATCACGTCAATGACGCCGGCGAAAAGATTGCCTGTCGTGCTGTGGACATACAAGAGTTGATCAAGAAGAAGCCAACGTTCGAGGACGTTGAGGACGAAGAAGAAGATGACACCATGGGGAATTACGATTCAGACTGATACACATGGCGAAGATATTGACGCTGCTGCTGCGGATCATGATTACATTGCTTTTGTCGTATTTGCCTGTCAGAAGATGTTTTTTATCTACTATGTGAAATTGTGTTTGGTATGACAACTGAAACCTGATGAACATGTTGTTTAGTATTTTGCTGTGAGAACATCACTTGTTATGTATGCTGATTTGTGTTTGGTGATTGTATGACAAATAAAACATGATGACATTGTTGTTTATTTGTACTCATATTTGGCTGTGAAACTTGAATTTGATGACATAGTTTGATGTTGGACTGCAATTTGCTCCATGTCTTCGAATGAGAACAAAGCTGACCCGACAGGGCCTCTGCTATTTATTTATTTATATGAGCAAAAGGGGATACCCCCTGATTTCCGTTAATAGAAATCATTAGTTGTTCACAACACTACGCCCAACCTGCTACACAGGTTTCATTCATTACTAGTTTCAGCAAAGTGCTCATGTCGTAGCCGCTGAATACATCATGAGTGCTACATACACTGCAAATAAAGAGACAATCATCCTACAGAGCACATCGATTTTGCCCATTATCTTCACAAGCTCTTTCATCTCCTCATTGTTGTCAAGGTCGTTCAGCAGCTGTTGTTTGGCCATGATCAGAGGAACTGCATCTTTAACCTTCTGCTCTGCATCTTCCTCTTCTGTCGTTCCTTCAGTTACTTGTCCAACACCCCAACCTGCTGGTATTGGGATTCCTCGGCTAACCAAATAATCAGTGTAGTTGCATTCCCCCACATCAGCAACTTCCCAGAAATACAAATCACATGAATCTTCCCTTTTCTGCACGAATCAAATTGGAAGATCATCAACCAAACTATTAAAAAAATCAGCAACTGAAAGCAGCAGAACAACACTTAAACATATTATTACCCCATGATTTGGGCATTTGTAGAAGACTCGGCCAGGGTTGCGGATTGTGGTTGAGACACGACAGATGACTCGATTTGCAGCAGTGGCACCGCCCCAACGGCAGCGGGTTGCGATGAGCAATCGGCTGCGGTGCGATTGCCGGTGAGGGTGTGATGAGACCCATAGGCGATGGTACGGGTGGCGACTTGGCGCATATCTGGTTGTTGCCTACTGAAGAGCAGGTGGACGAGCAGCCAGCGGACATGGTTGCTGCGGCCAGAGCTTCTGATGCTAGGCAGAGTAAGTAGAGAAGAGGAGAAGCGAACATTGGATATGTCAGTTTCATTACTTGTAGAGTAGCATAGCACCATATATAGTCATAGTCTAGGTTTGGATTCGAACCAGCTACAGGAGCATGTCTTTCTTTTTTCTAAAACTCGGCAACGTCTCTATACTGGTACACTAGCTTGTTTTGTACGCCTTCCCAAGTCTTTGATTTTCTTTCCCTTTTTTGCGAGGAAGGAAGGAGGACAAAATTGAGAGTTCCTGGGACTCGAACCCAAGACCTCTCGGTTGAAAACCAAGGGTGCTAGTCACTTATGTGGCGAACGTTCCCTGTGAGGAGGACGGCAGACGAACGCATTTTCCTCGCAGTTTTCTTCCTATATATAAAAAAGTATGCTACTTGGTGTCTGCTTAGTCTACAAACTATTGTGCCAACCTTGACCGTTGGATTGAAATTCAACGTCTGTCGCGTTTCTTCAGTCTCTTCTTCCTCGAGCCGCCAAAGCCAAACCAGGGCCGGCGGGACCGCCTGCTCCCGCCTCCCACGGCTGGCTGTGATCTTCCCCGGCTCCTATTCGTTCCCGTTCGAGGCCTCACCATCGTCCTCCGCCTTGGTTTGCTCGTCGCGGCGCCACCCTCCGGTGTTGTCAACATGGTCAACAGCCGAGAGGAATAAGGAGATGATTGTACATGGTGAGGATGACAGTACGGACCCAGCAGCGCACGCAGTAATTTTGTTTTTTCGGGATGGAGAAGGGTATCAACTGGGTTGTGCGGGACCCGTGGCCCGTCTAGCCCAGGCTTTTATTTCATATGTTTAGCACATGACCAACCCAATTTGTTTTTTTCCTTTCTGAAAATGGCTAGCCAGCTATTTTGTTTTTTGCAGAACAACCAACATAGGCCTACTTGCTTTTCTACGCCCTGCTGGGCCGGAAATCTTTCAAGACGAGGAGGGATGCATTTTTCTCAGAAAATGGGCTATAAGTAATAATAAATGGGCTGTAAAATGAAAAAATACAGCAAACAGGCAATTAGTTCCAAAATATTGTTTTCTTTCGGATTTTGATATTTTAAATTTCATTGTTTTCGTGCGGGTAAAATTTCATTGAATTTAAATTAAGCTATATTTAGATTTAAAATTAATTTGAATCTGGCTAGAAATTTCGGGTTGTATGTTGTTTGGGACAGATTTGGAGGCTGACTTGTGGGTCTACTAGGTTGACGTGTACTTTGGCTTTGTCAACTTAGTCCACAAACGATTCTAGCAGCAATGACCGTTGGATGTTAATCCAACGGCCGTGCTGCTTCTTCAATATCTGATCTTCTTGCTCCAGCCGCCCAAACCAACTTCGGTGGAACTGCCTGCTCCCGCCTCCCGTGGCCGGTTGTGCTACCGCACAGGCCGCACCGCCACTCCCTACTTCATTGCTGGCCAGGCCATTCCTCTACTCACTGATACGTCTCCAACGTATCTATAATTTTTTATTGCTCCATGTTATATTATCTACTGTTTTAGGCAATATTGGGCTTTATTATCCACTTTTATATTATTTTTGGGACTAACCTATTAACCGGAGGCCCAGCCCAGATTTGCTGTTTTATGCCTATTTCAGTGTTTCGAGGAAAAGGAATATCAGACGGAGTCAAAACGGAATGAAATCAACTGGAGAAGTTATTTTTGGAAGGAAACCTACCTGATAGACTTGGACTCTGCGTCGGAAGATACGAGAGCTAGCCACGAGGGTAGGGGGCGCGCCCACCCCCCTAGGGTGCGCCCACCCCCTAGGGCGCGCCCCCTGCCTCGTGGGGCCCCCGCATCTCCACCGACGTACCCCTTGCACCCATATATACCTACGTATCGTAAAACTTCCAGAACAGAGATTAGGTCAGGAGTTCCGCCGCCGCAAGCCTCTGTAGCCACCAAAAACCTAATCGGGACCCTGTTCCGGCACCCTGCCAGAGGGGGGATCCCTCACCGGTGGCCATCTTCATCATCCCGGCGCTCTCCATGACGAGGAGGGAGTAGTTCGCCCTCGGGACTGAGGGTATGTACCAGTAGCTATGTGTTTGATCTCTCTCTCTCTCTCTCTCTCTCTCTCTCTCTCTCAAGTGTTCTTGATTTGGCACGATCTTGATGTATCGCGAGCTTTGCTATTATAGTTGGATCTTATGTTTCTTCTCCCCCTCTTCTCTCTTGTAATGGATTGAGTTTTCCTTTTGAAGTAATCTTACCGGATTGAGTCTTTAAAGATTTGAGAACACTTGATGTATGTCTTGCCGTGTTTATCTGTGGTGACAATGGGATATCACGTGCCACTTGATGTATGTTTTGGTGACCAGCTTGCGGGTTCCGCCCATGAACCTATGCATAGGGGTTGGCACACGTTTTCGTCGTGATTCTCCGGTAGAAACTTTGGGCACTCTTTGAGGTTCTATGTGTTGGTTGAATAGATGAATCTGAGATTGTGTGATGCATATCGTATAATCATACCCACGGATACTTGAGGTGACATTGGAGTATCTAGGTGACATTAGGGTTTTGGTTGATTTGTGTCTTAAGGTGCTATTCTAGTACGAACTCTAGTGCTGTTTGTGACACTTATAGGAATAGCCCATTGGATTGATTGGAAAGAATAACTTTGAGGTGGTTTCGTACCCTACCATAATCTCTTCATTTGTTCTCCGCTGTTAGTGACTTTGGAGTGACTCTTTGTTCATGTTGAGGGATAGTTATATGATCCAAGTATGCAATTATTTTTTAGAGGACTTGCACTAGTGAAAGTATGAAACCTAGGCCTTATTTCCTAGCATTGCAATACCGTTTACGCTCACCTTTATCGCTTGTTACCTTGCTGTTTTTATATTTTCAGTTTACAAAAACCCATATCTACCATCCATATTGCACTTGTATCACCATCTCTTCGCCGAACTAGTGCACCTATACAATTTACCATTGTATTGGGTGTGTTGGGGACACTAGAGACTCTTTGTTATTTGGTTGCAGGGTTGCTTGAGAGAGACCATATTCATCCTACGCCTCCCATGTATTGATAAACCTTAGGTCATCCTTTTGAGGGAAATTTGCTACTGTCCTACAAACCTGTGCACTTGCAGGCCCAACAACGTCTACAAGGAGAAGGTTGAGTAGTAGACATCAAGATCTTTTCTGGCGCCGTTGCCGGGTTGGCTAGGTAAGTTAAGGTATATCTTTAGATCTTGCAATCGAATATTTTTGTTTGTTGTTTTAGCACTAGTTGAGTTTATAAAAGAAAATTAGAAAAAAAAATGGAATTGAGTTTGTCTCATACGCTTCATCTTTTTAATATCTTTCGTGAGTATGATGGAAAGGAAAATTGTGCCAAAGTGTTAGAAGAAGAATGCATTAAAATATTTGGCACTTGATCTTTGTATGATGAGCATGATTGCAATGCTGTTAGTATGAATTCCTTGAATATCCATGATGCTAATGATATGCAAAGCCACAAGCTTGGGGAAGCTATGTTTGATGAAGATGATATTCTTTGTCCCCCAAGCTTTGATGAGCAAATTCACTATGATGAAAGCATGCCTCCTATCTATGATGATTATTGTGATGACACCTATGCTATAAAGAATAATGATAACCATGAAACTTGTCATCTTGATCTTAATTCTCAATCATATGATAGTTATTTTGTTGAGTTTGCTCCCACTACTATTCATGAGAATAAATTTGCTTGTGTGGAGAGTAGTAAATTTTCTATGCTTGTAGATCATGAAGATGCTACTGACAATTATTATGAGGGAGGAATATATGCTTGTAGAAACTGCAATAATATCAAGCGTCCTCCCTATGTGCTTAAATTTTTGAAGTTATGCTTGTTTTACCTTCCTATGCAAGTTGATTATTGTTCCCATAAGTTGTTTCTCAAAAAATCCCTATGCATAGGAAGTGGGTTAGACTTAAATTTGCTAGTCATATTCTTCATGATGCTCTCTTTATGTTTCAATTCTTATCTTTTATGTGAGCATCATTGAAATCATAATGACTAGCTAGGGGCACTAAACGATAGCGCTTGTTGGTAGGCAACCCAACTTTATTTTAGTTTCTTAATTTTTGGTTCTGTTTAGTAATAAATAATCCATATAGCTTCTGTTTAAATGTGGTTTTATGTTTTAATCAATGTTTGTGCAAAGTAGAACCTTTGGTAAGACTTGGGTGAAGTCTTTATGATCATGCTGTAAAAAAAACAGAAACTTTAGCGCTCACGAGATTAGCTAGAACTTCTTACTGGAGAGTGTTATTTAGTTGATTCTTTTTGCATATGATTACTAGACAAATTCCTCAGATCCAACAATTTAGTTTAGAATTTTTGGAGTTAGAGAAGTTTGCGTTAGTTACAGATTACTACAGACTGTTCTGTTTTTGACAGATTCTGTTTTCTATGTGTTGTTTGCTTATTTTGATGACTCTATGGCTAGTAAAATAGTTTATAAACCATAGAGAAGTTGGAATACAGTAGGTTTAACATAAATATAAATAAATAATGAGTTCATTACAGTACCATGAAGTGGTGTTTTGTTTTCTTTCGCTAACAGAGCTCACGAGTTTTCTGTTAAGTTTTGTGTTGTGAAGTTTTCAAGTTTTGGGTAAAGATTCGATGGACTATGGAATAAGGAGTGGCAAGAGCCTAAGATTGGGGATTCCCAAGGCATCCCAAGGTAATATTCAAGGATAAACAAGCGCCTAAGCTTGGGGATGCCCCGGAAGGCATCCCCTCTTTCGTCTTCGTTCATCGGTAACTTTACTTGGAGCTATATTTTTATTCACCACATGATATATGTTTTGCTTGGAGAGTCATTTTATTTTCTTTAGATTTGCTTGCTGTTTGAATAAAGTATCAAGATCTGAAATCCTTAAATGTTAGAGAGTATTCACATAGTTGCATAATTATTCAACTACTCATTGATCTTCACTTATATCTTTCGGAGTAGTTTGTTGTTTGCTCTAGTGCTTCACTTATATCTTTTAGAGCACGTTGGTAGTTTTATTTTGAAGAAATAGATGAACTATCATGCTTCACTTATATTATTTTGAGAGTCTTAAATATCATGGTAATTTTCTTAAAATCCTGATATGCTAAGCATAAAAGATTTGTAAGAATTCTTATGAGTGTGTTGAATACTAAGAGAAGTTTGATGATTGATGATTGTTTTGAGATATGGAGGTAGTGATATCAAAGTTGTGCTAGTTGAGTAGTTGTGAATTTGAGAAATGCTTGCGTTGAAGTTTGCAAGTCCCGTAGCATGCACGTATGGTAAACGTTATGTAACAAATTTGAAACATGAGGTGTTATTTGATTGTCCTCCTTATGAGTGGCGGTTGGGGACGAGCGATGGTCTCTTCCTACCAATCTATCCCCCTAGGAGCATGCGCGTAGTGCTTTGGTTTTTGATGGCTTGTAGATTTTTGCAATAAGTATATGAGTTCTGTATGACTAATGTTGAGTCCATGGATTATACGCACTCTCACCCTTCCATCATTGCTAGCCTCTACGGTACCATGGATTGCCCTTTCTCACATTGAGAGTTGGTGCAAACTTTGCCGGTGCATCCAAACCCTGTGATATGATACGCTCTTTCACACATAAACCTCCTTATATCTTCCTCAAAACAGCCACCATACCTACCTATAATGGCATTTCCATAGCCATTCCGAGATATATTGCCATGCAACTTTCCACCATTCCGTTCTTCATGACACATTCATCATTGTCATATTCCTAGCATGATCATGTAGTTGACATCGTATTTGTGGCAAAGCCACCGTTCATAATTCTTTCATACATGTCACTCTTGATTTATTGCATATCCCGGTACACTGCCAGAGGCATTCATATAGAGTCATACTTTGTTCTAGTATCGAGTTGTAATCAGTGAGTTGTAAATAAATAGAAGTGTGATGATCATCATTCAATAGAGCATTATCCCAAAAAAAGAGAAAGGCCAAATAAAAAAAGAAGGCCCAAAAAAAAGAAAAACAAAAGAAAAAATATAAGAAAATAAAAAGGGGTAATGCTACTATCCTTTTACCACACTTGTGCTTCAAAGTAGCACCATGTTCATCATATAGCGAGTCTCCTATATTGTGCTTCAAAGTAGCACCATAGTCTTCATGATAGAGTCTCTTGTTTTGTCACTTTCATATACTAGTGGGAACTTTTCATTATAGAACTTGGCTTGTATATTCCAACGATGGGCCTCCTCAAGTGCCCTAGGTCTTCGTGAGCAAGCAAGTAGGATGCACACCCATTAGTTTCTTTTGTTGAGCTTTCATACATTTATAGCTCTAGTGCATCCGTTGCATGGCAATCCCTACTCCTCGCATTAACATCAATCGATGGGTATCTCCATAGCTCATTGATTAGCCTCGTTGATGTGAGACTTTCTCCTTTTTGTCTTCTCCACATAACCCCCATCATCATATTCTATTCCACCCATAGTGCTATGTCCATGGCTCACGCTCATGTATTGCGTGAAGGTTTATGAGTTTGAGATTATTAAAGTATGAAACAATTGCTTGGCTTGTCATCGGGGTTGTGCATGATGAGAGCATTCTTGTGTGACGAAAATGGAGCATGACTAAACAATATGATTTTGTAGGGAAGAACTTTCTTTAGCCATGTTATTTTGAGAAGACATAATTGCTTAGTTAGTAAGCTTGAAGTATTATTATTTTTATGTCAATATGAACTTTTGTCTTGAATGTTTCGAATCTGAATATTCATACCACAATTGAGAAGAATTACAATGAAATTATGCCAACTAGCATTCCACATCAAAAATTATCTTTTTTATCATTTACCTACTCGAGGACGAGCAGGAATTAAGCTTGGGGATGCTTGATACATCTCCAATGTATCTATAATTTTTGATTGCTCCATGCTATATTATCTACTGTTTTAGGCAATATTGGGCTTCATTATCCACTTTTATATTATTTTTGGGACTAACCTATTAACCGGAGGCCCAGCCCAGATTTCCTATTTTATGCCTATTTCAGTGTTTCGAGGAAAAGGAATATCAGACGGAGTCAAAACGGAACGAAATCAACTGGAGAAGTTATTTTTGGAAGGAAACCTACCTGATAGACTTGGAATTTATGTCAGAAGATACGGGAGCTGGCCATGAGGGTAGGGCACGCCCCCTGCGTCATGGGCCCCCCGCAGCTCCACCGACATACCCCTTGCACCCATATATACCTACGTATCGTAAAACTTCCAGAACAGAGATTAGATCGGAAGTTCCGCCGCCGCAAGCCTCTGTAGCCACCAAAAACCTAATCAGGACCCTGTTCCGGCACCCTGCCGGAGGGGGGATCCCTCACCGGTGGCCATCTTCATCATCCCGGCGCTCTCCATGACGAAGAGGGAGTAGTTCACCCTCGGGGCTGAGGGTATGTACCAGTAGCTATGTGTTTGATCTCTCTCTCTCTCTCATGTTCTTGATTTGGCACGATCTTGATGTATCGCGAGCTTTGTTATTATAGTTGGATCTTATGTTTCTTCTCCCCCTCTTCTCTCTTGTAATAGATTGAGTTTTCCCTTTGAAGTAATCTTACCAGATTGAGTCTTTAAAGATTTGAGAACACTTCATGTATGTCTTGCCGTGTTTATCTATGGTGACAATGGGATATCACGTGCCACTTGATGTATGTTTTGGTGACCAACTTGCGGGTTCCGCCCATGAACCTATGCATAGGGATTGGCACACGTTTTCGTCATGATTCTCTGGTAGAAACTTTGGGCACTCTTTGAGGTTCTATGTGTTGGTTGAATAGATGAATATGAGATTGTGTGATGCATATCGTATAATCATACCCACGGATACTTGAGGTGACATTGGAGTATCTAGGTGACATTAGGGTTTTGGTTGATTTGTGGCTTAAGGTGTTATTCTAGTACGAACTCTAGGGCTGTTTGTGACACTTATAGGAATAGCCCATTGAATTGATTGGAAAGAATAACTTTGAGGTGGTTTCGTACCCTACCATAATCTCTTCGGTTGTTCTCCACTATTAGTGACTTTGGAGTGACTCTTTGTTGCATGTTGAGGGATAGTTAAATGATCCAAGTATGTTATTTATTGCTGAGAGGACTTGCACTAGTGAAAGTATGAACCCTAGGCCTTGTTTCCTAGCATTGCAATACCGTTTACGCTCACTTTTATCGCCTGTTACCTTGCTATTTTTATATTTTTAGTTTACAAAAACCCATATCTACCATCCATATTGCACTTGTATCACCATCTCTTCGCCGAACTAGTGCACCTATACAATTTACCATTGTATTGGGTGTGTTGGCGACACAAGAGACTCTTTGTTATTTGGTTGCAAGGTTGCTTGAGAGAGACCATCTTCATCCTACGCCTCCCACGGATTGATAAACCTTGGGTCATCCACTTGAGGGAAATTTGCTACTGTCCTACAAACCTGTGCACTTGCAGGCCCAACAACGTCTACAAGGAGAAGGTTGAGTAGTAGACATCACTCACCCACACCATCTGTTATTTTCCGGCGACGGCGGCCGGACCAGTAAACCATCGTACTCCCCACCGCATGGGAAACCATTGTCGAGTCTTCCCCGGCTCCATGTCGTTCCCTTCCTAGGCCTCGACGTCGTCCACCGCCATGGTGCTCTCGGCGCGGCCTGGTCAACGTGGTCAACGAACGACATCCATCGGCCGTCGACTGTATGCACAAAATAATGATTCCTCCACCTGACAGCTGGGACGCACCGGAAGAGCCTCTTTATTTCGCGAAAAAACGTTCCCCCGCTGACATGTCGGACCCACTAGCTATATCTTCGCACGCAAGGAAGTGCCTCCTTATTACGCACAAAAAAAATGAATACCCCCTGCTAGCTGGGACCCACCATATTGGGAGGATGACTTGTGGGCCAACTAAGTGGACGGGGACGGAGGGCTTTGTCAACTTAGTCAATATGAACGATTCTAGCTCCAGTGATCGTACGATGTCCATGCAACGGCCGTAGTGCTTCTTCAACTTCTGGTCTTCTTGCTCCAGCCGCCCAAAGCAGCGCCGGTCGTGCCACATGCTCCTGCCTCCCGTGGCCGGCTGTGCTACCACAGAGGTCTCACCGTCCCCTACTATTCCCACCGCTGGCCAGGCCCTGCGGCGATGGTAGCCTCACACCGCAGTCGAACCAGTGAACCCTCGTACTCCTCTCCGCGCGGGCTTCCACTGTCGCGTCTTCCCCGGCTCCGCGTCGTCCCCTTCCTAGGCCTCGCCGTCGTCCACCGACGTGGTGCTCTCGGCGCGGCCTGGTCAACGTGGTCAAGGAACGACTTCCATCGGACGTGAACTGTATGTGGAGAGGCTGACAGCTGGGTCCACGGCCGCAGCAAGGAAGTGCCTCCTTATTACCCGAAAAATAATGATTCCTCCACCTGACAGCTGGGACCCACCGGACGGGCCACTGTATTTCGCGAAAAAACATTTCCCCCTGACTGCTGGGACCCACCAGCTTCATCTTCGCACACAAGGAAGTGCGTCCGGGCAAAAAAACGATTCGCCCCCCTGACTACTAGGACCCACCGGCTACACCTTCGCACGCAAGGAAGTGCGTCCGGGCAAAAAAAAACGATTCGCCCCCTGACTGCTGGGACCCACCGGCTACATCTTCGCACGCAAGGAAGTGTGTTTGGGCAAGAAAACGATTCCCCCCTGACTGCTGGGACCCACCATCTACATCTTCGTAGGCAAGGAATTTCCTGACAGTCGGGACCCACCTGGTCGAAGCGTACGTAGCGTTGTCATTCTGGTCGCGAACGTGTATGTACATACTGGTCGATGTAGAGGCGCGCACGTGTCGTAGTAGAGGCACGCACGTGTCGTAGTAGAGGCGCGCATGTGTCGTAGTAGAGGCACGCACGTAGCATGTACACGTACGTACAACGGCTAGGGTGCAAGAAAGAAAATACGGCCACGTATCTGTACATACGGGCGGGGTCTCGAACGCCTACTCGCGCATACGTACGGCCAGGGCTCGTGTACATGGCTGGGTCGGAACGGAGTAACAGCGTCGTCATCATGTTCATGGGGAGGCAACAGAATGCGTCGTTGAGGAAGTCCTGGATTAGGGGGTATCCGGACAGCCGGACTATAACCTTTAGCTGGACTGTTGGACTATGAAGATCCAAGATTGAAGACTTCGTCCCGTGTCCGGATGGGACTTTCCTTGGCGTGGAAGGCAAGCTTGGCAGTACGGATATGTAGATATCCTTCCTTGTAACCGACTCTGTGTAACCCTAGACCCCTCCGGTGTCTATATAAACCGGAGGTTTTAGTCCGTAGAACAACAACAATCATACCATAGGCTAGCTTCTAGGGTTTAGCCTCTCTGATCTCGTGGTAGATCCACTCTTGTACTACCCATATCATCAATATTAATCAAGAAGGAGTAGGGTTTTACCTCCATCGAGAGGGCTCGAACCTGGGTAAAAACATCATGTCCCTTGTCTCCTGTTACCATCCACCTAGACGCACAGTTCGGGACCCCCTACCCGAGATCCGCCGGTTTTGACACTGACATTGGTGCTTTGATTGAGAGTTCCTCTGTGTCGTCATTGTTAGGCTCGATGGCTCCTTCGATCATCTATAGCGATGCAGTCCAGGGTGTGAATTTTCTCCCCGGACAGATCTTTGTATTCGGCGGCTTTGCACTGCGGGCCAATTCACTTGGCCATCTCGAGCAGATTGAAAGTTACGCCCCTGGCCATCAGGTCAGGTTTGGTAGCTTAAACTACACGACTAACATCCGTGGAGACTTGATCTTCGACGGATTTGAGCCCCGGCCGAGTGCGCCGCGCTGTCACGATGGGCATGATTTAGCTCTGCCGCCGAACAGTCTCCTGGAGACCGTGCCTGCAACCGCTTCGACCTTCAAGTCGGAGCCAACTGCGCCGTCCGTGGGCGGGTGGTTGGACCCCGCCACAGAGGCAGCAGCCTCAACGGCGATCGAGCCGAATACCAGCCTTACCCTTCGCGAGGCCCGTGACTTCAAATTGCCGGACTCTCCTCCGGACTCCGATCCACCCGTGCCCCTGCCAATCGAATCCGATTGGGCGCCGATCGAGGAGTTCACCGCCACGGATATATTTCAGCACTCGCCCTTCGGTGACATACTGAATTCGCTAAGGTCTCTCTCCTTGTCAGGAGAGTCCTGGCCGGATTATGACCGGCAGGATTGGGATGCGGATGACGAAGAAATTCGACGCCCACCCACCACCCACTACGTAGCCACTGTCGATGATTTGACCGACATGCTCGACTTCGACTCCGAAGACGTCGACGTTATGGACGGCGATGTAGGAGATGAACAGGAACCACTGTCCACATGGCACGGGACAGCCACCTCATCCCTTGATGTATACATGGTGGACACACCCAAAGGAAACAACGACGAAGAGCGGAAGGACCCAGTGAAGGATCGTTCCCTCAAAAAGCAGTCAAAGCGGCGGCGTAAGCGCTGCTCCAAACCCCGCTTTGATTGAAACAGCGGTCACACAGACCCAGACATAGAGCGGGGTGAGCCGGCGGATGACCAACATGGCATTGAACAACCGTCCGACCAGGACAACACGGATAATCAAACCGAACAACCCGTCTCCGGCGATAACAGTCTGGATGACCTCACGCCTGACAAGTGCCTGGAGCAGAAGAACCTCCACAAAAGGCTCGTTGCCACCGTGCGTAGCTTGAAAAAGCAGAAGCGGAAGCTCAAGACCACGGAAGATGCACTTAGAATCAAATGGAGCAAAGTACTCAACACCGCAGACAAATACGGCGGCAGTCGCCACACAAAGAGCTACCGAAGAGAAAGCTACTGCCTGAATTTGATGAGGACGCCTTAGAGCCCCCACAATCAAAAAACAAAGAAGCCACCCGGTCGGATAGACGAGCTCATGGCCAACATAGAGCGGCAAACAACGCCGCACACAAGCCAGCACGCGATCCACATGAGGACTCGCACCATAAAAACGACCCAACCATATCTATCTACGGGCCAAGAAAGCACGCTCCAGCAAGCAATGCAACACAACAAAATCCGAACACCACGGTACACCCAAATATAGGGGTGCCGCACACCCCCTATGTTTCACCGATGAGGTGCCGGACCATGAATTCCCAGTGGGATTCAAACCCGTAAACATAGAGGCATACGACAGAATGACAGACCCAGGGGTCTGGATTGAGGATTATATCCTCCATATCCACATGGCTAGAGGAGATGACCTCCACGCCATAAAATACTTACCCCTCAAGCTCAAAGGGCCAGCCCGGCATTGGCTTAAAGGCCTTCCTGAAAACACCATTGGAAGTTGGGAAGAGCTCGAGGACGCTTTTCGGGAAAATTTTCAAGGGAGCTATGTCCGGCCACCGGATGCAGATGATTTAAGTCATATAACTCAACAGCCCACAGAGTCAGCCCGAAAGCTTTGGAACAGATTTCTTACTAAAAAGAATCAAATAGTCGACTGTCCGGACGTTGAAGCCTTAGCAGCTTTTAAACACAGCGTTCGAGACGAATGGCTCGCCAGACACCTCGCCAAGAAAAGCCAAGAACAATGGCCGCATTAACAAGCCTCATGGCCCGCTTTTGCGCAGGCGAGGACAGCTGGTTGGCAAGATGAAGCACCAGCAACCCAAGTACATCCGAAGTCAGGGATGGGAACGGGAAGCCGCGACGCAACAAAAACCAGCGCCAGAATAAGGAAAACAGCCGGAAGAGCACGGCAGTAAACGCCGGATTCAAAAGCTCTCGGCGGGGTCAGCAAAAGCTACCTCTCAAAGATAACAGGGACGAACTGTCCAGCCTAAACAAAATCCTGGACAAGATATGTCAAATCCACAGCACCCCTGGTAAGCCTGCAAACCATACCCACAGAGAATGTTGGGTCTTCAAGCAATCCGGCAAACTCAACGCCGAACACAAGGGGCTGGATACACCAAGCGAAGACGATGACGAACCCCATAAACAAAGCACTGGGGAACAGAAGAAATTCCCACCAGAAGTCAAAACAGTAAACGTATTACACATGACAAAGGGGAGAAACGAAGTGGCGCCCACAAAGATACGTGCCCTGCGGCCTATCACAACGGAGTTCCACCACTGGTTGTCAAAACCGATCACCTTCGACCATCGGGATTACTCCGCAAGTATCCGGCACGCAGGATGGGTTGCCTTGATGTTAGACCCGATAATTGTCGGAGACCACTTTACACGAGTCCTGATGGACGTCAGCAGTAGTTTAAACCTGATATATCAGGACACAATCCGCAAAATGGGGATAGACCCAACAAAAATTAGCCATAGCAATACTTCCTTTCAAGGAGTAACACCAGGCCCAGAGGCCCATTGCACGGGCTCCCTCCTACTAAAAGTTATGTTCGGCTCCCCCGATAACTTCCGTAGCGAAAAGCTAACCTTCCACATCGCTCCGTTTAAAAGTGGTTATCAAGCACTACTGGGACGCGAAGCTTTCGCTCGCTTTAACGCAATACCGCATTATGCGTCTCTCACGCTTAAGATGCCCGGCCCACGAGGCATCATTTCATTAAAGGGAAATATTGAGCGCTCCTCGCGCGCGGAAGACTGTGCGGCTGCCTTGGCGGCCACACACTAAAACGGCCTCACCAACCAGAGCATCTAACAGGTCGTTAAGACCACGGACACGGCTAGACGAGTCCGGCATAACCATATAATTGATAAAGGTTTGATGGCTATATACCCCTATACAAGGGGCTCCGCGCATATAAACATGCGACAATAAGGCTCAATTTTACCCATCTTGAATTATACTTTGTTTATTTAGTATAACACACATTTTGCACGACTACTTTTTCAACTAAGTACCTCTCTTTTATAGATAACCATCGTGCTACACCCGTCCAGGATACGGCACAACAGAGACATAGGCGTAGACATGCAGCAGGGACTCGTTCCAAGGATTCTTTTTAGATTAAGACCCTGCGTAAACCTTTTTTACTGTCTCTTGTTGATACACATCCCCCGGATTCTCAATACAACCGAGAAGGAGGCTGGCGTCTTGGCATGTGGCCACGTCGGAGTATTGCACGTACCTGGACACCAGGGGCTTATTACAAAGGGCATTGTTCAGCCCGTTTAAAATCACAAAGACCGAATACCTTAGGGAGTGTTCGGCGTCGCGAGTTTGGCCTTATATGCATCAGCTCCGAATCATGTCTTTGTTCAAATGTTGGGTTTGCCTGGCTCCTGTGTTTTGCTGCCTTACGTTCCGCTCTATCTGCTAAGGCGGCACCAGGAGAACTACTGCGATTGTGCCCCGGTTCAGCCAGGCGAGCACCTCAGTAGAGAAAGCCAAAAACTGACTGTCATGATATAGCGTGAGACTGGTCAACCACTCGATGACCTAGCGGAATATTCGGGATTCCTCCGCCTTGACGAAGGGCCATTTCCCGGCCAGGCACACACGCGCCCCGAATTAGGGTGAGCGCGGCGCCACCAAGGGCTATATAGTAGCCCCACTGTTAAACTCCTATGGCTAAGTGAAAGTGATAAAGCATTATAGTCCGATTGCCTAGTTCGTTGCGCTATCACCTCCTTAATGGACCAAGACGTTGGATCAAGTGTGAAAATGCGTCTTCTGCGAACGCCCCCGCATTATATGCGTGGGGGCTGAAGCCGACGACTGCCATCTTTCAGGTTATATACATATATACATTAACGGCCGCATAGGAGGTATTATAATTCTTGCAGGCACAAGTATAAAAAAGCTTTTACATTTCAGCAAAATATTGTTTTCAATAAGAATACATGTTATTCGAACATAATATCCTTCGAGCACTGCGTCTCTATCGAACGAGCACCCTCCAGAACTTCTTGAAAGTAGTGCTCGGCAGGTACTCGGCTTTCGTCCGAATCTTGGGCTGCAACGGCGGTGGCCTCCATCTCTGCCCAGTCTGTCTTGACACGGTCAAGGGCCATCCGCACACCCTCCACGCATGCTGACCTCTTCATCGTGTTGATATGTGGCACCGCACCAAGGAACTGCTGAACCAAACTACAATAACTGTTCGGTTTTGGCCTCTCCGACCACAGATGATCCACAACATACCTCATGGCAAGTCCGGACAATCTGTTCAGCTCGGCCCATTCGGCCAAATGATCAGTCAATGGAAGCGGATGCTCTGGATTGTTGAATTGTGACCATAATAGCTTTTCCACTTCACAATCCTTTTGATCTTTGAAATGTTCGGCCGCATCAGCAGCACTTGCTGCTAAATCCAGATATGCGTCCGCAGAACTCCACATCCGGTCCAAAGGAGCATATTTAGGATCTCTGAACTTCATCCGCGGCAAAAGGGCTTCCCAGCCGCGATATCTCCAGCTTGACGCAGCTCCTCCCTCATCGCTCTCATTGCAGAACGAGTATCATTGGCCGCTGTCGTGGCCTTCTCCAGGTCTGTCTGCTTTGCCTGGTCTTCCTTTTCAAGAAGCTTGCAACGGTCAGCAGCGTTCTTCAACTTCACAACCATCTTGGCCATCTCCTCCTTGCTTTGGCAGTGAGCAGCCTGTTCGGCTTTTAGCTCCTCAACCGCCTTTAGGGCAGCCGCATCGCTTTTTCTGGCTTGTTCTTTGACTCAGGCAAGCTCTGCCCGAAGGTTCTCCATTGCTGCAGCTCCATCTACATTAAGCACACATGTTATAAGATACTGGCATCACGCTCCTCTTACTAGGTGTCTCCAGAGAAATTACATACCTTGTGCCTCGTCAAGCCGCTTGTTGACAAGCACGATGTCAGCATCTGCCACGTCAACTTGTCACTTTAACTCGGCAAATTCATCAGTCCGGCTGGCCACCGGACACTTCGCCACCTACATATGAAGGCGGCAAAACTATACCTGGGACTATGATCCTCTTCGTGTCGTCGTCTTCGACAGCACACAAAGTCTCAGGGGCTACTATCTACACAGGGCGCATCTTAAAGTATGCGGTATTGTCAAAAGGTACATTATTTAGCGTACCTCAAAACCTATCAGTAAACTCCTGACAGCTTCATGCAACCCGCTCTCCAAGGACGAAATCCTTTCAATTATCGTACCCATCAACGTATGGTGCTCTCCTGAGATAGATGCTCGCCCTAGCAGATCCTTCAGTACCTCCGACCGAGCACCAGACGATGCCGGACTACTTCGATGGCTTTTTACAAAAGCCGGACATTGAGGGCTTCGGGTGGCCATAGGACTACCTTCTGGCCTTACCGGATCAGGAGAAACCCTCCGCGACGACACCTCGGGGTCGCCCGCCTCTTGAGGCGGTATGGCAGGGGGAGGCGTTCCGCTCTCCATCATCTCTGGAAGAAGATCCCCCGAAGACGAGCTCTGCTGAGAGGGGCTAAGATCCGAACTGCAAGATAAATGCTTCAGTTACTTTCCTCAGAAGTAAAGCAAGGATTTCTCTCATTATTAAACACCCTTTTACTTACGGCTCGGTGGAGGGATGATCCCCTTGAGGGTATAGTACGGCCGGGGTATCCCCTGGTGCAGGACCTTCTGGCGAAGATTTCTTCCCCCTGTTCGAGTCCATTGTCTCCGGGTCTTCGGAGGCGGTCCTCTTCTTCCCCTGAGGAAAGGAATTTTCGATTCCTCCCTTTCAGACAACCTCCTCTACGAAGGCAGTAGCTTCCTTTTTCCCCCTTCATCTTCTTCCAAAGGCACGATCTCCAGCATTCGGGTTAACACGGGATCTGGTGAGGTCTCAGGAAGAGGGGCCGGACACCTGATCAACTTTGCCTTCGCTATCCACTCCTGGTTCAAGAACGGCTCTTTTAAGGGCGATGTTGTGATAAATAAACGAGTGGCGTGTTCGGACACACGGCTACTTACTTGGGTATCCGGACGATTGCAGCTCAGGCCTGCGTCCTCGGTAGGGTCCGGACACATCATTTGTGGTCCGAAGAACAATTTGTACATCTCCGCGGGCGTCATGCCAAGGAAATGTTGAATAGCTCGCGGTCCCTCCGGATTGAACTCCCACAGGCGGAGCGGACGACATTTGCAGGGCAGAACTCGGCGAATTAACATGAATTATGTCACCATGACCAGACTGACATCTCTCTCTAGGAGATCTCGGATGCGGCTCTGCAATAGGGGCACATCCTTTACTGGCCCCCAGTCTAGCCCCTTGTTGACCCATGACGTTAGTCGTGGCGGGGGACCCGAGCGAAAAGCAGGCGGAGCCACCCACTTGGTACCCTTGCGAGCTGTGATCTAAAACCACTCTTGTTGCCATAAGCCGGACTCCTCTTGGAAGGAGCCCTCGGTCCATAGGGCGTTAGCATATTTGCTTATTACAGCGCATCCGCACTCTGCGTGCCGTCCCTCGACCATCTTCGGCTCCACTTTGAAGGTCTTGAGCCACAGTCCGAAGTGAGGGGTGATACAGAGGAAGGCTTCACACACGACGATGAACGATGAGATGTGGAGGATAGACTCCGGAGCTAAGTCGTGGAAGTCCATCCCATAATAGAACATGAGCTCCCTCACGAAGGGATCCGGCGCGAAGCTTAGCCCTCGGAGGAAGTGAGATACGAACACGACGCTCTCACCAGGCTTAGGAGTGGGAATAACCTGCCCTTGAGCAGGCAGCCTATGCGGGGTTTCTCCGGTCAGGTACCTGGCCTCCCTTAGCTTTAGTACGTCTTCCTCCATGACGGAGGAAGGCATCCATCGGCCTTGAAGGTTGGATCCGGACATCATTAAAGGTCCGAAGCGCCTAAATCTGAAGCTTCGGGTGCTGGAACTCGAGGTGGGAGGCGGATTCGATTGAGATCGAAAGAAAAGAGTAAGGCCTTGGTTTCTTTATGAAGAGGTTGAATGCCAAGAGCCTTCCCCGTGACCGTTTGGGACTTACCTTTGATCGAGGGGACATACCAACGGGCATGATTGGGTTACCCACGTCCGTGTTGATGAGAATCCCGTAAATAAGGGGGACACGATCTCTGCTTCGATAAGACGTGCCAAGGAAACCGCCTCGCGAAACGCGTTGAGGTGGGGGTAAAAACGATTCGAATAAAGGTTTGGTTGTGGTGTGATGTCATGCTATGGAATACGTCAGCAGGATAGATTTGTGGAAATATAATTCTCTCTGTGGTGGTACATGGAACTTGTTTTGCAGAGCCGGACACGATCCTCGTGTTCACAATCTTCTATGAAATATTCGGAGGAGGAACCCGCCTTGCAATGCCGAAGACAATCTGCGCGCCGGACTCATCGTCATTGAAGCCTGGTTCAGGGGCTACTGAGGGAGTCCTGGATTAGGTGGTATCCGGACAGCCGGACTATAACCTTTAGCCGGACTGTTGGACTATGAAGATACAAGATTGAAGACTTTGTACCGTGTCCGGATGGGACTTTCCTTGGCGTGGAAGGCAAGCTTGGCAGTACGGATATGTAGATCTCCTTCCTTGTAACCGACTCTGTGTAACCCTAGCCCCCTCCGGTGTCTATATAAACCGGAGGGTTTAGTCCGTAGAACAACAACAATCATACCATAGGCTAGCTTCTAGGGTTTAGCCTCTCTGATCTCGTGATAGATCCACTCTTGTACTACCCATATCATCAATATTAATCAAGCAGGAGTAGGGTTTTACCTCCATCGAGAGGGCCCGAACCTGGGTAAAAACATCGTGTCCCTTGTCTCCTGTTACCATCTGCCTAGACGCACAGTTCGGGACCCCCTATCCGAGATCCGCCGGTTTTGACACCGACAGTCGTGTTCATGGGGAGGCAACGGAATGCGTCATGTTCATGGAGAGGCAACGGAATGCGTCGTGTTCATCGGGAGGCAATAGAACGCGTGGGAGCCAACCGGCTGGGTCGGAACGGAATGGGTGGTCGTGTTCATCGGGAGGGCTTGGACGGAACAGGCGATGGAAACGAGGCCTGGCGTATCGCAAAACGGAGGAAAGAGACCTCCTACGTTCAGAACGGGGTCCTGTTGATCAGGATGGGTGTGGCGTACCGCAAAACAGAGTAAATGGACCTCTTACGGTCGAAACGGGGGTCCTGTTGATCGGTAGGGGTGTGGCGTACCACAAAACGGACGAAACGGACCTCCTACGGTCGAAACGGGGGTCCTGTTGATCGGGAGGGGTGTGGCATACCGCAAAACGGACGAAACGGACCTCCTACGGTCGAAACGGGGGTCCTGTTCATCGGGAGGGGTGTGGCGTACCGCAAAACAGGACTCCACAAGATACTGTTCATCTCCACCGTCGACCTCCTCCAGCCTCCACGGGCTACCGTCGACCTCCTCCAGCCTCCACGGGCTCCTGTTCATCCATTCTCCACCACGCGCTACTCCACCGGCTCCTTTTCAACCACCCCTCCACGGGCACCCCTCCACCGTCTACTGTTCATCCAGCCCTCCACACCACCTCGGGGTCCTGTTCATCCAGAGGCAACGCCACCGCTCACTGTTCATCCAACCCCCCCCCCCCCCGCAACGCTCACTGTTCATCCAATCAATCGGCTTCAGTTAGCAACAGTAGCAAAGGAATCGCCCGATCGGGTTCAGTTAACAGCCATCGATTGATCACTCGGGTTCTGTAACACGTAGCCTGCAGTGCAATCGCTCGGGTTCAGTTAGAGCCCAACGCCTCGCTCGGGTTCAGTTAGAGCCAACACCTCGCACACACGCGCGTACATGTATGAGAGAAACGCGCATCGCTCGGCCCCCGACCTCCCACCGTAACCAGAAACTCCCTGAAATTTTCCTCCCCCTCGCTTCTACCACGGTTTTTTCAGTCATGGACGGCCCAAAGAATGTCAAGCAGCTGCGTCTCTAGACCGCCAAGGACGAAATGCCCATTTTATGTCATGATTTTTTGTCATAGAAGTAGGAGCCCACCACATCTATGATGATACCGGGTTTTGTCACAATTATCGTCATAGAAGTGTCATATGTATGATAGAAAAAAAATTCGTTCGGCCCAAAATGTCATGGATGTGTCTCTTTTTTGTAGTGGAATCCATCGCCATCCGGAGGGTTTGATCCCTAGTATCCATTATGTTCTGAGATTGATGTTGCTATGACTTTGCTATGCTTAATGCTTGTCACTAGGGCCCGAGTGCCACGATTTCAGATCTGAACCTACTATGTTTTCATGAATATATGTTGGTTCTTGATCCTATCTTGCAAGTCTATAGTCACCTACTGTTTGTTATGATCCGGCAACCCCAAAGTGACAATAATCGGGACCACTCCCGATGATGACCGTAGTTTGAGGAGTTCATGTATTCACTAAGTGTTAATGCTTTGGTCCGGTACTCTATTAGGAGGCCTTAATATCACTTAGTTTCCAATAGGACCCCGCTGCCACAGGAGGGTAGGACAAAATATGCCAAGCAAGTTCTTTTCCATAAGCCTATATTCGGAATACATGCCTACATTACATTGATGAATTGGAGCTAGTTCTGTGTCACCCTATGTTATAACTATTGCATGAGGAATCGCATCCGGCATAATCCTCCATCACCGATCCAATGTCTACGAGCTTTTCACATATTGCTCTTTGCTTAGTTACTTTTCCGTTGCCACTGTTACAATTACTACAAAACTGCTATTGTTACTTTTGCCACCGTTACCGTTACTTCCATACTACATTGCTACTAAATACTTTGCTGCATATATTAAGTTATCCAGGTGTGGTTGAATTGACAACTCAACTGCTAATACTTGATAATATTCTTTGGCTCCCCTTGTGTCGAATCAATAAATTTGGGTTGAATACTCTACCCTCGAAAACTGTTGCGATCCCCTATACTTGTGGGTTATCAAGACTATTCTGGCGCCGTTGCCGGGGAGGATAGCTCTATTCTTTGAGTCACTTGGGATTCATATCTGTTGGTCACTATGAGGAACTTGAAAAACGAGAAAACCAAAAAATTTCCCTCAACTACGAGGGGAGGTAAGGAACTGCCATCTAGCTCTGCACTTGATTCACCTTCTGTTTTGAGTAAGCTTGCGACACCTAAACCTACTTCTGCTATTAATTCTGATATGTCGGATGTTATTGATGATGCCACTTCTGCTATGCATGATGCTTATGATGAAACTACTTCTATGCTTGATACTACTGTGCCACTAGGTGAATTTCTTCATGAACAACTTGCTAGGGCTAGAGAGAACGAAATTATTGAAACTGATAATATTGATGAAAGTGATGATGAAGATTCTCCCCCTAGATATGAATTCCCTGTTGTGCCTGAGGGTTATGTTATGGATGAAGAAACTGCTAGAGACTTTCTTGCTTGCAATGATAGGAATGATCTTAAGAAATTATTAGTTAAGCTGAAAGAAAAATCTTTGAATGCTAGAATGAAATATGACCCTGCTTTTGCCACTTCACCTATCTGTGTTACTGATAAGGATTATGATTCCTCTGTTGATCCTGAGATAATTACTTTGGTTGAATTTGATCCTTTTTATGGCTATGAATCTGAAACTGTTGTGGCACACCTTACTAAATTAAATGATATAGCCACCATGTTCACTAATGATGATAAAACTCGCTACTACTATATCCTTAAATTATTTCCATTCTCATTAAAGGATGATGCTAAAATATGGTTTAATTATCTTGATCCTGGTTGTGTGCGTAGTCCCCAGGATATGATTTATTACTTCTCTGCTAAATATTTCCCCGCTCATAAGAAACAAGTTGCCTTAAGGGAAATACATAATTTTGTGCAAATTGAAGAGGAGAGTCTCCCACAAGCTTGGGGGAGGCTTCTCCAATTACTTAATGCTTTGCCCGATCATCCTCTCAAGAAAAATGAAATACTTGATATCTTTTATAATGGACTAACCGATGCTTCCAGAGACCACCTGGATAGTTGTGCTGGTTGTGTTTTCAGGGAAAGAACTGTTGATCAAGCTGAATTGCTATTGAATAAATGTTGACTAATGAAAATAATTGGACACTTCCTGAACCAACTCCTAAGCCAACTCCGAAGAAAAGGGGTATTCTATTTCTCAGTCCTGAAGATATGCAAGACGAAAAGAAATCTATGAAAGAAAAAGGTATTAAAGCTGAAGATGTTAAGAATTTACCACCTATTGAAGAAATACATGGTCTTGATAACCCGACACTGGTAGTAAAGTTAAATTCTCTCTATAGATTTTATGAAGGTGATATTCCTCGTTATAAGTCTGCTAGCCAATGCTCAGATGAGTTTGATAATTTTATTGTTAAACAAGAAAACTTCAATGCTTATGTTGGTAGACAATTGAAACAAAATGCTTATATGATTGAACACTTGAGTGATTATATGTCTAGTGTTAAGGGTGAACTTAGACTCATTAGTAAACATGCTTCTATGGTTACCACTCAAGTAGAACAAGTGCTTAAAGCTCAAAATGATTTTCTCAATGAATTAAATAGTAAGAAGAATGATAATGTTGTTAGAGTTATGACTAGAGGGGGTAGAATGAATCAGGAACCTCTGTATCCTGAAGGTCACCCTAAGAGAATTGAGCAAGATTCTTAGATAACTAATATTGAGGCACCTAGTCCTTCTAAGAAGAAGAAAAAGAAAAATGATAGGACTTTGCACGCTTCTAGTGAACCTGTTGTTGACACACCTGAGAATCCCAATAATATTTCTATTTCTGATGCTGAAACACAATCTGGAGATGAACATGAACCTAGTGAGAATGTTAATGATGATGTTCATGTTGATGCTCAACCTAGTAATGACAATGATGTAGAGATTGAACCTGCTGTTGATCTTGATAACCCACAATCAAAGAATCAATGTTATGATAAGAGATACTTCGTTGCTAGGAAGCATGATAAAGAAAGAGAACCATGGGTTCAGAAACCCATGCCTTTTCCTCCTAAACCATCCAATAAAAAGGATGATGAGGATTTTGAGCACTTTGCTGAAATGATTAGACCTATCTTTTTGCGTATGCGTTTGACTGATATGCTTAAAATGAATCCTTATGCTAAGTACATGAAAGATATTGTCACAAATAAGAGAAAGATACCGGAAGCTGAAATTACCATCATGCTTGCTAATTATATTTTTTTAAAGGTGGAATACCTAAGAAACTAGGAGATCCAGGAGTACCAACTATACCATGCTCCATTAAGAGAAACTATGTTAAAACTGCTTTATGTGATCTTGGAGCCGGTGTTAGTGTTATGCCTCTCTCTCTCTTTATATCGTAGACTTGATTTGAATAAGTTGACACCTACTAAAATATCTTTGCAAATGGCCGATAAATCAACTGCTATACATGTCGGTATTTGTGAGGATGTGCCTATTTTGGTTGCAAATGTAACTATTTTAACGGACTTTGTTATTCTTGATATTCCCAAGGACGATAGTATGTCGATTATCCTTGGTAGATCCTGTTTGAATACTGCAGGGGCTATTATTGATTGCAACAAAGGCAATGTCACTTTTCATGTTAATGGAAATGAGCATACGACACACTTTCCGACGAAACAACCTCAAGTCCACAGTATCAATTCTATTGGAAAAATTCCATCGATTATTATTGGAGGTTTTGAATTTCCTATTCCTACTGTCAAGAAGAAATATGATATTCTTATTGTTGGGGATGTGCATATCCCCGTTGAGGTAACCTAGTGCTATTCGAAATTTCTCCGGTTCCATGTTATTCGGAATGAGTTTGTTGACAAGACTTGATCAACCTTGTTAGTGGATTCCTTTTGATGAGCATGAGATAGATGAAGTTAGAAATCACAACCTTCTATACCCTCCTTTTCCTTTCTGTAATTTAGATTAAATAAAGCAAAAATAGTATTTTCTGTCAGTTTTCTGAGTTATCCGTGCCATAAAAATACCCCGAAAATAAAAGTTCACCAAATGCCCCGAAAATGAAATATGATTTTTTTTCTAGAATATTTGAGAATATCTGGCACTGAAAACACATCAGGGGGAGCAAGCACCTGGCCACGAGGGTCCAGGGCGCGCCCACCCCCTGGGCGCGCCCCGCTGCCTCGTGGGCCCCTGGTGGCCCCCCTCCACTTATTACAGCCACCACACACTCCTTCTTCCTCCCAAAAATATCACCAACCAGCTCAAGCACGAGTTTAAGCTCATTTTGCTACCATTTTCGATCTCCTTGCTCAATGCTCCACTCACAAAACTGCTTTGGGGGATTGTTCTTCGATATGTGACTCCTCCAATGGTCCAATTAGTTTTTGTTCTAGTGCTTTATTCATTGGAAATTTTTGCTGCCTAGGTGACCCTGTTCTTGAAGCTTGCATGTCAAATTTATATGGTCCCAAGTAGTTCTAATGCATGATATAGTCTCTAGGCACTTGTAGGAGTAGTTGCTATCAATTTTGTTGAGTTTGGTTCACTTTTATTTTAAGTTACTAAAAATTTCAGAAAATGATGAAGATATTTTTTAGGGGCTCTTCGAGCCGAAGCTCGAAGGACAAGCAAAGTGAAGAGGCTAAGAGGCCCAAATATAATCTCCCTCGCACTGCGGAAGTTCGGTCGTGTGAATGGCCTTGTGATGAGTTCTTAACAGCAGCCGGGATTCCTGATGATTTTTATTCTTTGGCTGAGAATGCGGGCCTCGCCGACTTCCTCCACGACCAGCGCGGATAATATCTCTTACTCAATAATATTTTCGTGCAAAATTTTCATTTCCATGCTAGGAGATCACCACCTTTAGTGGAATTTTATTTATATGATGAGCATAAGGAGATGTCCCTTTTTGATTTCTGCCGGGTCTGTAAGATACCCTTTACGGGCCGCATAGAGGAACCACATCGTAATGATGTGGAAGGGTTTATTGATATGATTGTTGTAGGGGAAACGAGGAAAGTTTACGATGCAAGAATTACTAGCATACACTTCCTTGTTCTGCATTACTTTGCAATATCTACTAGTAGGTGCTTAATTGGTCGCGGAAACTATGGAAACATTATTGCCCCTGATATTGTTATTTTGTGTCATGCCCTGTTTCATGATAACACTTTTAGTCTAGGCGCTATTATTGCCAAGCGGTTAAATTTGAACCATACAAAGGGTCCCATTTTGGGAGGTATCTTCGTCGCACCTCGCTGCACACTTTAACATACCTATTAGGCATTATGAGAAAGAAGAAAAGTTGTTGCCTCCTGTTTTTCTAGATTATAAGAGTATGGTAGCACATGACTTTATTGTTAAGAATAAGAAAAAGATGCTTAACTATAGACTGTTATTCGATAAAAATCACCCTGAGACTATTACTTTGCCTGCTCCTTTGTTTAGCTTATCTTCAGGCAAGTATCTTGTTCTGCCGGAGGCATTTCATGCCTACCAGAACCTCACATCAGCTCCAGAGCCAGAGCCGGAGCCAACCCCTGATTCTCCCCGTCGGTCTGTTTATCAGTGGGATCCGAAGGAGATCGCCAATCAGTGGTACCCCGAGGCTCCATCTCAGTGCGACCCCAGCTATAACTTTGGATATCCGCCAGGCCAACCGTGGCCCTAGACCAACTTAGGCCAAAAGCCTAAGCTTGGGGAAGTACGTATTTCTCACCGACATTACATTCATGTTCGCACACTCATTCTAGTTGTCGGTGCTCATATTTTTTTATTGTATTATCCATGCTAGTTTATTCCCTTTGTTATGCTTTATTCTTGTGTGTTTGATAAACCTTAAGAAAAACAAAAAAAAATATTGTAGCTTTTAGTTAGTTTACTTTCCATGCCTGTAGTAGTAATAATTAAAAAGAAAACCCAAAAAGATTTCTCGTTCTTCTTTTTCTTGTTGGGAGCTTTCCCGTGTAAATAGTTTTATTTCTTTTCTTTTCTTTAGGGGTCGAGAGGAGAAGACCATAATGAAAATGTTGAAGTGGCTCTTATATGCATTATTGTTGATTTAACAAAGATCCCATATTACCTTGTCTTCTCCTGTGTATCAGATGCTCGCATATTCCAGCTTAGTCCAATGCACATGCACTATTATTATTATTCACACCGTTCGGTCGTGCAAGTGAAAGGCTATAATGACGATATATGATGGACTGATTGAGATGAGAAAAGCTGGTATGAACTCGACCTCTCTTTTTTTATAAATATGATTAGTTCATCGTTCCTGATTCAGCCTATTATGAATGAACATGTTTGCAATGACAATTAGAGATTATAGTTTCTTATGCCATGCTTAATTAGCTAGGAGTCTATAATGTTTTACCTTGCATGCCAACATGCTATTAAAAATGGTTGTGATGTGGTATGATAGGGTGGTATCCTCCTTTGAATGATTCGAGTGACTTGACTTGGCACATGTTCACGCATGTAGTTGAAACAAAATCAACATAGCCTTCACGATATTTATGTTCATGGTGGATTATATCCTACTCATGCTTGCACTCAATGTTTAGTAATTTTAATGCATGTTCATGACTGTTGTCGCTCTCTAGTTGGTCGCTTCCCAGTCTTTTTATAGCCTTCACTTGTACTAAGCGGGAATACTGCTTGTGCATCCACTTCCATAAACCCCAAAGTTATTCCATATGAGTCAACTATACCTTCCTATATGTGGTATCTACCTGCCGTTCAAAGTAAATTTGTATGTGCCAAACTCTAAACCTTCAAATGAAATTCTGTTTTGTATGCTCGAATAGCTCATGTATCAACTAGGGTTGTATGTATCTTCCATGCTAGGCGGGTTATTCTCAAGAGGAGTGGACTCCGCTCCTCACTCACGAGAAAATGGCTGGTCACCGGGATGCCCAGTCCCATGCTCTAAGCAAATCAAATCGAAATAATTGCAAACAAAACTCCCCCAGGACTGTTGCTAGTTGGAGGCACTCGTTGTTTCGAGCAAGCCATGGATTGATGCTTGTTGGTGGTGGGGGAGTATAAACTTTACCATTCTGCTTGGGAACCGCCTATAATGTGTGTAGCTTGGAAGATATCAAGAAATCTCGATTGTTATGTTGACAATGAAAGTATGCCGCTCAAAATATTAATTATCTCTGCTTTAAAACCGAGCTCTGGCACCTCTACAAATCCCTGCTTCCCTCTGCGAAGGGCCTATCTATTTACTTTTATGCTGAGTCATCACCCTCTTATTAAAAAGCGCCAATTAGAGAGCACCGCTGTCATTTGCATCCATTACTATTAATTTATATTGGATATGACTATGACTGGATCTCTTTTACCAAGAATTACAATGTTTAGTGAGTCCTTGATCTTCAGAGGTGCTCTGCATTTATGTTTTGCGGTCTCAGAAAGGGCTAGCGAGGTACCATCTTGTTATACCATATCATGATTGTTTTGAGAAAGTGTTGTCATCTGAGATTTATTATTATTGCTCGCTAGTTGAGTATGCCATTGATATGAGTAAACATGAGACCTAAATGTTATTTTGAATATTGTTAGTTCATAATCTTTGCTGAAAACTTGAATGCTGGCTTTACATATTTGCAACAACAAGAGCAAACAGAGTTTGTAGAGGTTTTTCTTTATCGCTTTTAGTTTATCAACTGAATTGCTTGAGGACAAGCAAAAGTTTAAGCTTGGGGGAGTTGATACGTCTCCATCGTATCTACTTTTCCAAACACTTTTGCCCTTGTTTTGGACTCTAACTTGCATGATTTGAATGGAACTAACCTGGACTGACGTTGTTTTCAGCAGAATTGCCATGGTGTTATTTTTGTGCAGAAATAGAAGTTCTGAGAATGACCTGAAACTTCACGGGGAATATTTTTGGAATTAATAAAAAATACTAGCGAAAGAATCAAGGCCAGGGGGCCCACACCATGTCCACCAGGGTGGGGAAGCGCCTACCCCCTGGGCGCGCCCCCTGCCTCGTGGGCCACCTGGTGCTCCACTGACCTCAACTCCAACTCTATATATTCACGTTCGGGGAGGAAAAAAAATCAGAGAGAAGGATTCATCGCGTTTTACGATACGGAGCCGCCGCCAAGCCCTAATCTCTCTCGAGAGGGCTGATCTGGAGTCCGTTCGGGGCTCCGGAGAGGGGAATCCGTCGCCATCGTCATCATCAACCTTCCTCCATCACCAATTTCATGATGTTCACCGTCGTGCGTGAATAATTCCATCGTAGGCTTGCTGGACGGTGATGGGTTGGATGAGATTTACCATGTAATCGAGTTAGTTTTGTTAGGGTTTGATCCCTAGTATCCATTATGTTCTGAGATTGATGTTGCTATGACTTTGCTATGCTTAATGCTTGTCACTAGGGCCCGAGTGCCATGATTTCAAATCTGAACCTATTATGTTTTCATGAATATATGTTGGTTCTTGATCCTAGCTTGCAAGTCTATAGTCACCTACTATGTGTTATGATCTGGCAACCCCGAAGTGACAATAATCGGGACCACTCCCGGTGATGACCGTAGTTTGAGGAGTTCATGTATTCAATAAGTGTTAATGCTTTGGTCTGGTACTCTATTAAAAGGAGGCCTTAATATCCCTTAGTTTCCAATAGGACCCCGCTGCCACGGGAGGGTAGGACAAAAGATGCCATGCAAGTTCTTTTCCATAAGCACGTATGACTATATTCGGAATACATGCCTACATTACATTGATGAATTGGAGCTAGTTCTGTGTCACCCTATGTTATAACTATTGCATGAGGAATAGCATCCAGCATAATCCTCCATCACCAATCCAATGCTTATGAGCTTTTCACATATTGCTCTCTGCTTAGTTATTTTTCCGTTGCCACTGTTACAATTACTAAAAAACTTCTATTGTTACTTTTGCCACCATTACCGTTACTTCCATACTACTTTGCTACTAAATACTTTGCTGCCGATATTAAGTTATCCAGGTGTGGTTGAATTGACAACTCAACTGCTAATACTTGAGAATATTCTTTGGCTCCCCTTGTGTCGAATCAATAAATTTGGGTTGAATACTCTACCCTCGAAAACTGTTGTGATCCGCTATACTTGTGGGTTATCACTCGACGAGGGTGGGAGCGTCGATGGAGCACGAGACCTTGAGAGGTTGGGGCGGCTCGTGTGACGAGGGGTCCTCGTGAACTTGGTCACCAAACTGGGCCTCCATAGGCACTGCATCGCCGTCTTGCAGGGCTTGGTCATCTGCGGGCATTGTCGTGGCTCTGGTGGGCTATCTTGGCTCTGTGTTGTCTTGTTTGTTAGTGCGGCGTTACACCACGTACCCTTGACCTGGCGCTCTTCTCGGACAGCTACCAACGCCGTGCTTGCCGAGTAAGGCGTGGCGGCCAGGTAAAGCACTAGGGGCTCGAGAGGGCGAGGCACTACCTTCACTGGCGGGCTGGTTAAATATCTCTTGAGGTCTTGGAATGCCTGGTCGGCCTCTGGAGTCCACTCGAACGGGCCCTTCTTCTTCATCAGCTTGAAGAATGGTCAGGCGCGATCCCCTAGCTTGGAGATGAAGCGTCCCAACGTAGGCACGAGGCCCGCGAGCTTCTGCATTTCCGTCAGGGTCTATGGTGGGCTCATGTCTTCTATTGCTTTGACTTTCTCCGGGTTGTCTTCGATCCCTCGGTGCGACACAAGGAAACCCAGCAGCTTGCCGGAAGGGACACCGAACACGCACTTCTCTGGGTTGAGCAGCAGATCCACCTGGCGCGGGCTGGCAAAAGTCTCCTCCAGGTCTTGAATAAGGGTTCTTGCCTCCCGAGACATTGTTGGAAATATGCCCTAGAGGCAATGATAAAATGGTTATTATTGTATTTCCTAGTTCATGATAATTGTCTATTGTTCATGCTATAATTGTATTAACTGGAAACCGTAATACATGTGTGAATACATAGACCACAACATGTCCCTAGTA
Source organism: Aegilops umbellulata (assembly GCA_032464435.1). NCBI lineage: Eukaryota > Viridiplantae > Streptophyta > Magnoliopsida > Poales > Poaceae > Aegilops > Aegilops umbellulata. The sequence goes on from CP136058.1 coordinate 366,441,521, forward strand.
AGCCTCTAGTTGACTAGCTCGTTGATCAATAGATGGTTATGGTTTCCTGACCATGGACATTAGATGTCATTGATAACGGGATCACATCATTAGGAGAATGATGTGATGGACAAGACCCAATCCTAAGCATAGCAAAAGATCGTGTAGTTCGTTTGCTAAAAGCTTTTCTAATGTCAAGTATCATTTCCTTAGACCATGAGATTGTGCAACTCCCGGATATCGTAGGAATGCTTTGGTTGTACCAAACGTCACAACGTAACCGGGTGGCTATAAAGGTGCACTACAGGTATCTCCGAAAGTGTCTGTTGGGTTGGTACGAATCGAGACTGGGATTTGTCACTCCGTATGACGGAGAGGTATCTCTGGGCCCACTCGGTAATGCATCATCATAATGAGCTCAATGTGACTAAGCAGTTAGTCACGGGATCATGCATTACGGAACGAGTAAAGTGACTTGCCGGTAACGAGATTAAACGAGGTATTGGGATACCGACGATCGAATCTCGGGCAAGTAACATACCGATTGACAAAGGGAATTGAATACAGGATTGATCGAATCCCCAACATCGTGGTTCATCCGATGAGATCATCATGGAACATGTGGGAGCCAATATGGGTATCCAGATCCCGCTATTGGTTATTAGCCAGAGAGGTGTCTCGGTCAAGTCTGCATGGTTCCCGAACCCGTAGGGTCTACACACTTAAGGTTCGGTGACGCTAGAGTTTTATGGGAAATAGTATGTGGTTACCGAAGGTTGTTCGGAGTCCCGAATGAGATCCCGGACGTCACGAGGAACTCCGGAGTGGTCCGTAGGTGAAGATCGATATATTGGACGAAAGGTATTGGAGTCCGGAATTGTTCTGGGAGTACCGGGAGATGACCAGCGTGACCGAAAGGTGTTTCGGAAGCCCCGACAAGCGTTGGGGGCCTTATGGGCCAAGGGAAGGGGGGCACACCAGCCCACGAAGGGGCTGTGCGCCCCTCCCAACCCCTCTCACATAACCTGGAGAGGTGGGGGCGCCTCCCCTAGGGCAGCCACCCCTCTCGGCTTGGGGGGGCAAGTTTCCTATGGGTGGGGGCGCCCAAACCCATCTAGGGATTCCCCTGTGGCCGCCGCCCCTCCCCTAGGGAACCCTAGGGCGCATCCTCCGCCCTCCTTACCCCTATATATAGTGAGGGAGAGAGAGGGAAACCGCACCCCTTTCCTAGCGCAGCCCCTCCCTCCTCCAACTCTTCCTCCTCCTCCGTAGTGCTTGGCGAAGCCTTGCAGGAATACCACGAGCTCCACCACCACGTCTTCGTGCTGCCGGAGCTCTCCCTCAACCTCTCCTGTCCCCTTGCTGGATCAAGAAGGAGGAGACATCCCCGGGATGTACATGTGTTGAACGCAGAGGCGCCGTCCGTTCGGCGCTAGATCGGATCTTCCGCGATTTGAATCGCCGCGAGTACGACTCCATCAACCGTGTTCTTGTAACGCTTCCGCTTAGTGATCTTCAAGGGTATGAAGATGCACTCCCTCTCTCTCTCGTTGCTAGCATCTCCTAGATTGATCTTGGTGACACGTAGGAAAATTTTGAATTATTGCTACGTTCCCCAACAGTGGCATCATGAGCTAGGTCTATGCGTAGATTCTATGCACGAGTAGAACACAAAGTAGTTGTGGGCGATGATTTGTTCAATTTGCTTGCCGTTACTAGTCTTATCTTGATTCGACGGCATTGTGGGATGAAGCGGTCCGGACCGACCTTACACGTACACTTACGTGAGACAGGTTCTACCGACTGACATGCACTTGATGCATAAGGTGGCTAGTGGGTGTCTGTCTCTCCCACTTTAGTCGGATCAGATTCGATGAAGAGGGTCCTTATGAAGGGTAAATAGCAATTGGCATATCACCGTTGTGGCTTTTGCGTAGGTAAGAAACGTTCTTGCTAGAAACCCATAGCAGCCACGTAAAACATGCAACAACAATTAGAGGACGTCTAACTTGTTTTTGCAGGGTATGCTATGTGATGTGATATGGCCAAAAGATTGTGATGAATTATATATATGTGATGTATGAGATTGATCATGTTCTTGTAATAGGAATCACGACTTGCATGTCAATGAGTATGACAACCGGCAGGAGCCATATGAGTTGTCTTAATTTATTATATGACCTGCGTATCAATGAAAATGCCATGTAATTACTTTGCTTTATTGCTAACTGTTAGCCATACTAGTAGAAGTAATAGTTGGCGAGACAACTTCATGAAGACACGATGATGGAGATCATGATGATGGATATCATGGTGTCATGCCGGGGACGAAGGTGATCATGCCGCGCCTCAAAGATAGAGATCAAAGGCGCAAGATGATATTGGTCATATCATGTCAGTTTATGATTTGCATGTGATGTTTGTCATGTTTACATCTTATTTGCTTAGAACGACGGTAGCATAAATAAGATGATCCCTCACTAAAAATTCAAGAAATGTGTTCCCCCTAACTGTGCATCGTTGTGAAGGTTCGTTGTTTCGAAGCACCACGTGATGATCGGGTGTGATAGATTCAAACGTTCGCATACAACGGGTGTAAGCCAGATTTACACATGCGAAACACTTAGGTTGACTTGACGAGCCTAGCATGTACAGACATGGCCTCGGAACACAAGAGACCGAAAGGTCGAACATGAGTCGTATAGTAGATACGATCAACATGAAGATGTTCACCGATGATGACTAGTCCGTATCACGTGATGATCGGACACCGCCTAGTTGACTCGGATCATGTTCACTTAGATGACTAGACGGATGTCTATCTAAGTGGGAGTTCATTAAATAATCAGATGAACTTAATTATCATGAACATAGTCAAAAGGTCTTTGCAAATTATGTCGTAGCTTATGCTTTAGTTCTAATGTTTAAGATATTTTCCTAGAGAAAATTTAGTTGAAAGTTGACAGTAGCAATTATGCGGACTGGGTCCATATACTAAGGATTGTCCTCAATGCTGCACAGAAGGATTATGTCCTTAATGCACCGGTCGGTGTGCTAAACCTCGAGCGTCGTCTGTGGATGTTGCGAACATCAGACATACACGTTTTGATAACTACATGATAGTTTAGTGTGTAATGCTAAACGGTTTAGAATTGAGGCGCCAAAGATGTTTTCGAAACATTGGAGAACATATGAGATGTTCCAAGGACTGGAATTGGGATTTCAGGCTCGTGCCCATGTCAAGAGGTATGAAACCTCCGACAAGTTTCTTAAGCCTGCAAACTAAGGGAGAAAAGCTCAATCATTGAGCATGTGCTCAGATTGTCTGAGTACTACAATCGCATAAATCGAGTGGAAGTTAATCTTCCAGATGAGATAGTGATGGTTCTCCAAAGTCACTGCCACCAAGATACTAGAGCTTCGTGATGAACTATAACATATCAGGGATAGATATGATGATCCTTGAGCTATTCGCGATGTTTGACACCATGAAAGTAGAAATCAAGTAGGAGAATCAATTGTTGATGGTTAGTAAAACCACTAGTTTCAAGAAGGGCAAGGGCAAGAAGGGATACTTCATGAAACGGCAAATCAGTTGCTGCTCTAGTGAAGAAACCCAAGGTTGAACCCAAACCCGAGACTAAGTGCTTCTGTAATGAGGGGAACGGTCATTGAAGCAGAACTACCCTAGATACTTGGTAGATGAGAAGGCTGGCAAGGTCAACAGAAGTATTTTGGATATACGTTATGTTAATGTGTACTTTACTAGTACTCCTAGTAGCACCAGGGTAATAAATATTGGTTCGGTTGCTAAGTGTTAGTAACTCGAAATAAAAGGCTACGTAGACTAGCTAAAGGTGAGATGACGATATGTGTTGGAAGTGTTTCCAAGGTTGATGTGATCAAGCATCACACGCTCCCTCTACCATCGGGATTGGTGTTAAACCTAGATAATTGTTATTTGGTGTTTGCATTGAGCTTAGACATGATTGGATTATGTTTATCGCAATACGGTTATTCATTTAAGGAGAATAATGGTTGCTCTGTTTATTTGAATAATACCTTCAATGGTCTTGCACCTAAAATGAATGGTTTATTGAATCCCGATCGTAGTGATACACAGGTTCATGCCAAAAGATATAAGATAGTAATGATAGTACCACATACTTGTGGCACTGCAATTTGAGTCATATTGGTATAAAACGCATGAAGAAGCTTCATGTTGATGGATCTTTGGAGTCACTCGTTTTTGAAAAGATTGAGACATGTGAACCATGTCTATTGGTATATATGCATGAAGAAACTCCATACAGATGGACCGTTTGGGCTCACTTGATTTTGAATCACTTGAGACATGCAAATCATACCACATGGGAAAGATGACTGAAAGGCCTCGTTTTCAGTAAGATGGAACAAGAAAGCAACTTGTTGGAAGTAATACATTTTGATGTGTGCAGTCCAATGAGTGCTGAGGCACGCAGTGGATATCGTTATGTTCTTACTTCACAGATGATTTGAGTAGATGTTGAGTATATTTACTTCATGAAACACAAGTCTGAATTATTGAAAGGTTCAAGTAATTTCAGAGTGAAGTTGAAGATCGTCGTAACAAGAGGATAAAATGTCTATGATATGATCATAGAGATGAATACCTGAGTTACGAGTTTGGCACACAATTAAGACAATGTGGAAATTGTTTCACGACAAATACTGCCTGGAACACCATAGTATGATGGTGTGTCCGAACATCATAGCTGCACCCTGTTGGATGTGGTGCATACCATGATGTCTCTTATCAAATTACCACTATCGTTTATGGGTTAGGCATTAGAGACAACCGCATTCACTTTAAATATGGCACCACGTAATTCCGTTGAGATGACACCGTATGAACTATGGTTTAGAGAAACCTAAGCTGTTATTTCTTAAAAGTTTAGGGTTGTGACGCTTATGTGAAAAAGGTTTAGCCTGATAAGCTCGAACCCAAAGCGGATAAATGCATCTTCATAGGACACCCAAAATAGTTGGGTATACCTCCTATTTTGGATCCAGAAGCAAAAGTGATTGTTTCTAGAAACGGGTCCTTTCTCGAAGAAAAGTTTCTCTCAAAAGAATTGAGTGGGAGGATGGTGGAGACTTGATGAGGTTATTGGACCGTCACTTCAACTAGTGTGTAGCAGGGCACAATAAGTTGTTCCTGTGACGCCTACACCAATTGAAGTGGAAGCTTATGATAGTGATCATGAAACTTCGGATCAAGTCACTACCAAACCTCGTTGGTCGACAAGGATGCGTACTACTTCGGAGTGGTACGTAATCCTGTCTTGGAAGTCATGTTGCTAGACAACAACGAACCTACAAGCTATGGAGAAGCGATGGTGGGCCCGGATTCCGACAAATGGCTCGAGTCCATAAAATCCGAGAGGATCCATGTATAAAAACAAAGTATAGACTTTGGAAGAACTACTTGATGGTCGTAAGGCTATTGGGTGCACATGGATTTTAAAAGGAAGACGGACAATGATGGTAAGTGTCACCATTAAGAAAGCTCGACTTGTCGTTAAGATGTTTTCCGACAAGTTCAAGGAGTTGACTGCGATGAGACTTTCTCACTCGTAGCAATGCTAAGATTCTGTTGGAATTATATTAGCAGTTACTGCATTATTTATGAAATCTTGCATATAGGATGTCAAAACATTGTTTCCTCGACAATTTTCTTAAGGAAATGTTGTATGTGATACAACCAGAAGGTTTTGTCAATCCTGAAAGATGCTAACAAGTATGCAAAACTCCAGCAATCCTTCTAAGGACTGGAGTAAGCATCTCGGAGTTGGAATGTACGCTTTGATGAGATGATCAAAGATTTTGGGTTTATACAAAGTTTGTGAGAAACTTGTAATTCCAAAGAAGTGATTGGGAGCACTATAGAATTTTTGATGAGTATATGTTGTTAACATATTGTTGATCAGAAATGATGTAGAATTTCTGTAAAGCATACAGGGTTATTTGAAAAGTGTTTTTCAATGGAAAACCTGGATTAAGCTACTTGAACATTGAGCATCAAGATCTATAAGGATAGATCAAAAAACGCTTAATAGTACTTTCAAATGAATACATACCGTGACAAGATTTTGAAGGAGTTCAAAATAGATCAGCAAAGAAGGAGTTCTTGGCTGTGTTACAAGGTGTGAGTATTGAGTAAGACTCAAGACCTGACCACGGCAGAAGAGAGAGAAAGGACGTAGGTCGTCCCCTATGCTTTAGACGTAGGCTCTGCAGTATGCTATGATGTGTACCGCACCTGAAGTGTGCCTTGCCATGAGTCAGTCAAGGGGTACAAGAGTGATCCAGTAATGGATCACATAACAGCGGTCGAACTTATCCTTAATAACTAGTGGACTAAGGAATTTTCTCGATTATGGAGGTGGTAAAAGAGTTCGTCGTAAAGGGTTACGTCGATGCAAACTTTGACACTAATCCGGATGACTCTGAGTAGTAAACCGGATTTGTATAGTAGAGCAGTTATTTGGAATAGCTCCAAGTAGCGCGTGGTAGCTGCATCTACAAGATGACATAGTGATTTGTAAAGCACACACTGATCTGAAAGGTTCAGATCCGTTGACTAATAACCTCTCTCACAAGCGAGATATGAAGACCTCATGGGTGTTGGATTCATTACAATCACATAGTGATGTGAACTAGATTTTTGACTCTAGTGCAAGTGGGAGACTGTTAGAAATATGCCCTAGAGTCAATGATAAAATGGTTATTATTGTATTTCCTAGTTCATGATAATTGTCTATTGTTCATGCTATAATTGTATTAACTGGAAACCGTAATACATGTGTGAATACATAGACCACAACATGTCCCTAGTAAGCCTATAGTTGACTAGCTCGTTGATCAATAGATGGTTATGATTTCCTGACCATGGACATTAGATGTCATTGATAACGGGATCACACCATTAGGAGAATGGTGTGATGGACAAAACCCAATCCTAAGCATAGCACAAGATCGTGTAGTTCGTTTGCTAAAAGCTTTTCTAATGTCAAGTATCATTTCCTTAGACCATGAGATTGTGCAACTCCCGGATACCGTAGGAATGCTTTGGGTGTAGCAAATGTCACAACGTAACTGGGTGGCTATAAAGGTGCACTACAGGTATCTCCGAAAGTGTCTGTTGGGTTGGTACGAATCGAGACTGGGATTTGTCACTCCATATGACGAAGAGGTATCTCTGGGCCCACTCGATAATGCATCATCATAATGAGCTCAATGTGACTACGCAATTAGTCACGGGATCATGCATTACGGAATGAGTAAAGTGACTTGCCGGTAACGAGATTGAACGAGGTATTGGGATGCCGACGATCGAATCTCGGGCAAGTAACATACCGATTGACAAAGGGAATTGAATACGGGATTGATCGAATCCCCGACATCGTGGTTCATCCGATGAGATCATCGTGGAACATGTGGGAGCCAATATGGGTATCCAGATCCCGCTATTGGTTATTGGCTGGAGAGGTGTCTCGGTCATGTCTGCATGGTTCCCGAACCCGTAGGGTCTACACACTTAAGGTTCGGTGACGCTAGAGTTGTTATGGGAAATAGTATGTGGTTACCTAAGCTTGTTCGGAGTCCCGGATGAGATCCCGGGGTCACGAGGAACTCCGGAGTGGTCCATAGGTGAAGATCGATATATTGGACGAAGGGTATTGGAGTCCGAAATTGTTCTGGGAGTACCGGGTGACGACCAGCGTGACCGAAAGGTGTTTTGGAGGCCCCGACAAGTGTTGGGGGCCTTATGGGCCAAGGGGAGGGGGCACACCAGCCCACTAAGGGGTTGTGCGCCCCTCCCAACCCCTCTCACGTAACCTGGAGAGGTGGGGGCACCTCCCTAGGGAAGCGCCCCTCCCGGCTTGGGGGGCAAGTTTCCTAGGGGTGGGGGCGCCCAAACCCGTCTAGGGTTTCCCCTGTGGCCGCCGCCCCTCACCTAGGGAACCCTAGGGCGCCTTCTCCACCCCCCTGACTCCTAGGGAGAGAGAGAGACCAGACGCACCCCTTCCCTAGCGCAGCCCCTCCCTCGTCCAACTCTTCCTCCTCCTGTGTAGTGCTTGGCGAAGCCTTGCAGGAAAACCACGAGCTCCACCACCACGTCGTCGTGCTGCCGGAGCTCTCCCTCAACTTATCCTCTCCCCTTGCTGGATCAAGAAGGAGGAGACGTCCCCGGGCTGTACGTGTGTTGAACACGGAGGCGCCGTCCGTTCGATGCTAGATCGGATCTTCCGCGATTTGAATCACCGCGAGTACGACTCCATCAACCGCGTTCTTGTAACGCTTCCGGTTAGCGATCTTCAAGGGTATGAAGATGCACTCCCTCTCTCTCATTGCTAGCATCTCCTAGATTGATCTTGGTGACACGTAGGAAAATTTTGAATTATTGCTACGTTCCCCAACAGACTTTACCACGATGTCGTCGACGTAGGTCTCAGCGTTCCTCCCGAGCTGCTGACCCAGGGTGATGTGCATCAGCCGTTGGAAGGTCGCACCTGCGTTGCGCAGCCCGAACAGCATGCAAGTGTAGCAGTACACCCCACACGGGGTTAGGAAGGCCGTCTTCTCCACATCCTCTACCGCCATCTTGATCTGATGATAGCCTGAGAACGCATCCAGGAAGCATAGCAGGTCGCACTCGGCGGTGGAGTCAATGATCTAGTCGATGGGTGGAAGTGGGAACGGATCTAGGGGACAGGCCTTGTTGAGGTTGGTGAAGTCAACACACATGCGCTCCTTCCCACCTTTCTTTGACATGACGACGAGGTTCGCCAGCCACTCGGGGTACCGAACCTCGTGAATGGCACCCGCTGCCTCCATCTTGCGGGTTTCCTGGACGGTGAAGGACTACTTTTCTGTGGATTGTCACCGTGCCTTCTGCTTCACAGGGCGTACATTGGGGCACACTTTCAAGTGATGCTCGATCACCCCTCTCGGGACCCCAACCAGCTATTTGGGTTCCCAGGCGAATACTTCCTTGTTTGCGCGTAAGAACTTCACCAACGCCTCCTCTTGATCCGGGTCAAGGTTGGAGCCCATGGTGAAGGTGGCTCCTGAGGACCCATCTTCCTCGACAAGCAACTGCTTGGTTTCGGCCCGATCTTGAGTGAATAACTGCTTCTTCTTTGCTGGCGCGGCCTCCTTAACCACGGGGGTGGCCTCGGTGGTCGGTCGCGCCGCCGCGGCGGTTTTGAGGGCATAGTTGAGCGCCGCCAGAGCCTCCTTGGTGTCTCCAACTACAGTGAGGACGTCCTTGCTCCCGGGCATCTTCGTGAGGTTGTAGGTTGGATGGGTTGCCGCCCTAAACTGAGCACGAGCCGGGTATCCGAGGATGGCGTTGTATGGGAGGCCAATGCGGGCGATGTCAAAGTCGATCAGCTTGGTGCGGTAGTTGTCACGAGTGCGGAAGGTCACAGGAAGGCGAATCTGCCCCAAGGAGTTGGTGGAGCCGCCGCCGACCCCGAAGAAGGGCTTGTTGGGGCGGAGCCGTTCGAGCGGTACGTGAAGGAGGCTAAAAGCTTCCACAGAGAGCATGTTGAGGCCGGCGCCATCGTTGATGAGGGTCTTGGTGACAGCCACGCTGCAGATGGTGGGCGTGCAAAGCATTGGGAGCACGCCCGAGCCGACGGTGGTGACTGGGTGATCCCTCGAGTCGAAGGCCAGGTCGGCCTTGGGCGCCGCCTAACCCGGGGGAGCTCCCTGCGGTGCGGAAGCAGCGCCGATCTGGCGAAGGAACGGCTTGGTGTAACGACCCGAGGACGGCGCTTGCGAGCCGTCGAGGAGGGCCACGACAGCGAGGGGCGTCGGTGCCGCGAAGCGCGCGGCGAAGAGGCTGCACAGCTCCTCCCAGGGTGCCACCGTGGTTCCTGGGAGGTTGAGCATCCAGGCGCGCGGTGCGCTAGTGAGGGCCATGGGAAGCCAGTTGGTCATGACCTTGTCATCGCCCCATCCTTCAGGACGGCCTCTTCATACACTAGCAGGAAGGCCGATGGGTCCGCCGCACCGTCGTAACGCGGCAAGCATCTCTGGCTTGAACTTGGGTGGCCACTGCACCCTCTACAAGGCGGGGGTTAAGGCTCAGAGCCCCTGGCCCCGCCATGGGCATCCGTCATCGCAGCTGGATGAGCAACGCCGATCATGGGGGCATGGCGCGGTGTTGGCGGAGCGTGGACCTACGGAAGGAAGGCTTCGGTGCACCCCTAGCAGGCACGCCAAATGTTGGATTTTGGGTTCTGGAAAAACCCTTGAGGTTCGAACACTGGGGTGCGCATGAAGATCTCTCCTCCCCCTAGCTCACGCCCTCACTGCGATCTCAAAACTCAGCACGCCGAACTCACAGAACAAAGGGACACAAGGTTTATACTGGTTCGGGCCACCGATGTGGTGTAATACCCTACTCCAGTGTGGTGTGGTGGATTGCCTCTTGGGATGAGGATGAACTAGTACAAGGGAAGAACAGCCTCCTGAGGAGAGGTGTCCTTGAGCTCGATGAGCTTGTGTGGTGCCCTGGTGTCGGTGTCAAAACCGGCGGATCTCGGGTAGGGGGTCCCGAACTACGCATCAAGGCCGGATGGTAACAGGAGACAAGGGACACGATGTTTTTACCCAGGTTCGGGCCCTCTCGATGGAGGTAATACCCTACTCCTGCTTGATTAATATTGATGATATGGGTAGTATAAGAGTAGATCTACCACGAGATCAAGGAGGCTAAACCCTAGAAGCTAGCCTATGGTATGATTCTGTATGATGATGGTTCGTCCTACGGACTACAACCCTCCGGTTTATATAGACACCGGATAGGGTTAGGGTTACACAGAGTCGGTTACAATGGTAGGAGATCTTGAGTATCCGCATCGCCTAGCTTGCCTTCCACGCCAAGGAAAGTCCCATCCGGACACGGGACGAAGTCTTCCATCTTGTATCTTCATAGTCCAGGAGTCCGGCGAAGGTATAGTCCGGCTACCCAAACACCCCCTAATCTAGGACTCCCTCAGTAGCCCCTGAACCAGGCTTCAATGACGACGAGTCCGGCGCGCAGATTGTCTTCGGCATTGCAAGGCGGGTTCCTCCTCCAAGTCCTTCATAGAAGATTGTAAACACCAAAAATAGTGTCCGACTCTGCAAAATAAGTTTCCACATATTGCCATAGAGAGAATAATATTAACACAAATCAAATCTGCTGACGTATTCCACAGTGCGTCATCACACTTTGGCCAAGCTCTTTATACAAATTGTTTTCACTTTTCCACATCAGCACGTTTAGCGAAGCGGTTTCCTTGGCACGTCTTGTCAAAGCAGAGATCGTGTGCCCCTTTTAACGGGATTCTCATCAATACGGACGTGGGTAACCCAACTGCGCCATTTACCACGGCGCTTGGGAGGCAAGCGAGTTTTATTAGGTAGGTGGGGACGCATAACCGCATCCGCCCATATAAGGGGATAAGGATCCACCTTTTTTACCTACGCTTTCTTCCTCTTTGCCAATCCTTCTCTTGCGCACTCAAGCTCTAGCGCCCAAGCCCGCTCTTCCCACCTCAACCTTCTCCAGCAATGTCCGGAGCAGGAGGCAAGTGGATGGTCTCCTCCGTCATGGAGGTTCAAGTAAAAAACTAAGGAAGGCCGGATACCTGTCCAAGGACATCCCGCACCAGCTTCCTGAGAAGGGACAACTTCTCCCCACCCCAAGGCCCCATGAGAGGGTAGTTTTCCTTCCCCACTTCCTCCGCGGACTGGGTTTTCCACTTCACCCATTCGTCCGGGGACTCATGTTCTACTATGGCCTAGATTTCCACGATCTGGCCCCGAACTTCATCCTCAACATCTCGGCGTTTATCGTCGTGTGTGAGGCCTTCCTTCGCATCCGCCCCCATTTCGACCTTTGGCTCAAGACCTTCAACGTCAAGCCCAAGGTGGTGCGCGGCAGCCAAGCGGAGTGCGGAGGCGCTATGGCTGGCAAGATAGCCAACGTCCTCTGGTTCGAGGGCTTCTTTGTGGAGACCCTAAAGGGGTGGCAAGCCGGGTGGTTTTACATCACCGAGCCGCGCGATCCGGAATGGGTCGCAGCCCCCGAGTTCAGATCCGGACCCCCCACGCGGCTTGTGTCCTGGAAAGAGACGGGCCTGTCATGGGGCAACGAGGAAGAGGTGACCGGGCTGAAGACCTGCATCCAGTCCCTGGTAGACAAGCCAATCCGGCTGGTCAATATAGTCCAGGTCATGCTCGTTCGTCTGATTCTCCCGTACCAACAACGGGATTTCAATTTGTGGGAGTTTGACCCGGCGCAGCACCAAGTCCTCAACAGGCTCTTCGGCACGTCGTATGAAGACGTCTGGAAGGTGCTAATCAAAGGCGCCGGGGCCCCCGCATCCGCTTCCGAGGACCGCGGATACAGTACGGAGCGTCACGCTAGCGAGGTAAGCTATCTATTCCTTTGACAGGTTTATTAAGCTCTTTTTCATAGATTAACTCTATGCGGGATCTAAACTCCCTTAACTTTGACAGGCTTGGCAGGCGATATCCGGACCAATTAACTGTCCGGCTCCCCTGCCCGAAGACCCAGCCCCAGCTCTCCTAGTGAAGCTGCTGACTCCGTCACCTTATGTGGTGCCGGAGAAGAAGGTCAAGAAGAAGAAGACCACCGGGACTCGAAAGAGTGCCCGTAACTTGGTGGTGTCGGACTCGTCGTCTGACGAGTCCGAGGCGCCCTCCTCTCGTGAAAATGAGGAGGAGGAAGAAGACGGCTCCCCCCCCCCAGCGGAGGGAGGAGAGAAGAAGAAGGCTGCCCCATTAGGGGAGGCCGAGTGGTCTAGGAAAAGGAAGACCCCTCCGCCGGACTACTCCCATGACGCCGAAGAGAGCGGAGAGGAGTGGCCGAATAGGGCCAAGCATCCGGCGAAATCGTAAGTATTCGTATACCAGAGTGACTCATGATATTCCTAGGTTGTTCAACTTTCCATAATGCCGAACATAATTGTGCAGCCCGCCCCGGGCCGAACTTGACGATTCGTCGAGCGGCTCCTTGGATACGTCGGACGTGAACTCAGTTCCGCCTGTTGTCTCCCCCCATACTGCAGATGAAGCCGAAGTGGCGTCGCAACAAGCTCCGGGGCAGGAGGAGGTGGTCCTGGAGGAGCCAAAAGGCGACCTCCCAGGCCCCAGGAATAAAGGGGACAAGACCCCCCAGGGCTCCGAGTCCGGCTTTGTGCCGGACTCTTCAACAGCGCCGGTCCGCGGTAGGCGAACTCCTTCCAAGAGGAGCAAGCCTTCTGAGCCGGCGGCCTCCGTCCAACCGGAGGTGCCGGCCAATCTGCTGGAGGTGCTTCACGGCGCCCCCATCGATGAGGAACACCGTACTATTATGAGTACGGTGATCCAAAGGGTTTAGTCCGCCAAGAGCGGACTGACTGAAGCTTGCGCTAGCCTTCTGACAGGCTTCGAGGTAAGTAAAAATATGTCAAAATATTACCGCATAGACAGTAGCCCCTGATGCTCTGTTCTGCGTTCGGAAAGAAAAGCCGAATAGAGGATCTATTAATTTTCGCAGGAGTCTAACAATAAAGAGTCAATATGCGTATGCAGGCTTCGTTGCTATCCACCGCCGCACTGACTGTGCAGGTGGATGTCCTAAAAAAGGACCTCGGGCGGACCGAGCAAGAGCTCGGCCTTGCCAAACGGCAGCTCGAGGAAAAAGAAGGTAAGAAATACCCTACAAAGAAAAAAGGTGCCTATAGAGAGGCGTGATTGCAAAGAATAACAGGATCGTACTGCTTATTGTAGGGGCCAAAACTGAGATGTCGACCCTCAAGCAGGCGCTATCTGAGGCCAAAAAGAAAACGGCCGAGGAGCGCACCGAGCGAGAAAGACTTGGGGCTTAGGTTGGCGAGGTGCAGCAAGAGCTGCAGGCTCTCATGAAAAACATGAGAGCTTGGAGCTTGAGTCAAAGGCGCAAGCATCCGAGCTCGTGTCGGCCCTTCAGACCGCTAAGGGTGCCAAGGCCGAAGCCCAAAAGGCCCTCCAAGAGTTGGAGGAGATGAAAAAGATAGCAGCGGGTAAGGCATTCTTAATGCAAAGTAGAAATATAAAAGTAAACTACTTGTCACTTACCGAATCCGGAGTTCTCCAGGGGCGTTCGCAGATCTTCCCCGCAGCGTATCCGACGCCGCCGCATTCTACCGAGCTGAAGAGGGCAGCTCGACAGAGAGTGTGTTCTGGTCTCAGTATTCTGAGGCCGGACACCCTGTGCCCTTGAGCGACCAGCTGAAACAGCTGGTCGAGCTCCACAAGGCGGCCGAACAAGCCATGAAGGGCTTCATAGTTCGGCTGTGGCCCGGAGAGGCCCTGCCTGGGAGCTACTTCGGGCTGGTGCGGCGGCTGGTGGAGGCCTGTCCAAGGCTTGAGGTCATCAAGCGTTCCGCCTGCATCGAAGGTGCCCGGAGGGCCCTTGCTCGTGCAAAGGTGCACTGGGGTAAGCTTGACGGTGAGAAGCTGGTGAAGGACGGGCCGCCGCAGGGGAAGGAGCATCGCAAGCCCGAGAACTACTACAAGGATGTTCTCGCAGGTGCCCGCCTTATTGCGGATGAATGTACGAAAGATGTAATTTTTTAATGAACTCGCTCGTGTTTTATCCTGTGCGCTGAAAACTTGTTCATATGTGCTAAGCAATGCTTATTGAATTTAAAATATTATTTTCTGTGCGGCCGTTTATCCAAAATTGAGAGATGGCCAGTCGTCGGCTTCTGCCGCCATGCCGCTAGTGCTGGGGTGTTCAGGATAAACCTGAGCGCTCTTTTTCCCATGGTTGGGTCCTTCGAGGGAGGCGCTCAGCACAACGAACCAGGCAATCGGACTATAATGCTTGAACACTCTCACTTAGCCATAGAACTTTATAATTTTAAATTTCGGCAAAGCCCCTAGTTCGGAAGACCGAATTCGGGGCGCTATCCACGCCTTTGGCCGGACAAAGCCAGCTCCTCGCTCGAAGCGGCATAAGTATTTAGGGACTCGAAAAACCTCTCGAACAGCAGCCGGTCTCTCGCCTTATCATGACAGTCAGTTTTAGCTTTCTCCACTGAGGTGCTTAACCCAGCTGAACCGGGGCACAGTCGCAGTGGTTCTCCTAGTGCTACCTTAGCCGATATAGAGGAACGTAAGGCACCAAAACATAGGAGCCGGGCAAACCCAACTATTGACCCAAATCATGATTCGGAGCCGATGCATATAGTGCTATAAGTTCGGGGTGCCGCACTTGTGAAAGTGTACGGACTTCTCACACCAGATCGAAGGGTACTGAAGCCCCTGGCGTGTTTGCCGTACCATGGTGTACGGGTGCGATCATGTTAATTAATAAACATATATATGAAAAGAGGGTAATGCAAAAAATGGGCAAAAAACTATGCATTGTTTATAAAGAGGCTATTTATCAAAGCCGAACGATACAAGTAGTGCGATAAGCAAAAAGATATTAGACTATTTAACATGTCCTGACCAGGGGCAGGCCGCGGAGTTGCGTTCGAAACAGATATACCGCTCGTAATAGAGACCACCTGAGAGTTCCATAATGCGGCGTAGCTTTGTCTGCTTCCCTGGATCTTTCATCGTTTGTGTGGCAGTCGAATTGCCGCACAGGTCGTCCAAAGTGTGGAGTCCTAAAAGTAAAAAAAAGAATCCGACAGCCCCTAGTATGTTTTAAGCCGTATTTCGGGCATGCCGTTATTGTGCCCCTTCCCCTATGCCCATGGTATTTCAAGGGCGTAATTATGTACGCGAGGTACTAGCTTCGCGATGTCACGATGGCTGGGGTTGGGGCCGCATTGCTACGCCTGCTCAGATCGTGCCAGGCGGTCTTGTTGTAGGTTACTCCGGGCGCGCTTGACAGTGTCTGGCTTTTTAACGGCCGAACTGGAGAGTTGCCTACAAAGGCTGCTTTGTACTTCCGCTGCGAGAGCCGCCATGTGCTACTCCGTACGGAGGGAGCGTTCGGTGTTTCCGTTGACCGTGATTACTCCTCGAGGGCCTGGCATCTTGAGCTTGAGATATGGGTAGTGCGGCACCGCATTCAACTTGGCAAATGCGGTTCGTCCGAGCAGGGCGTGATAGCCACTGTGGAACGGGACTATGTCGAAGATTAACTCTTCGCTTCGGAAGTTATCCGGAGATCCGAAGACCACATCAAGTGTTATGGAGCCTGTACAGTTGGCTTCTACACCTGGTATAACGCCTTTAAAGGTCGTCCTTGTGGGCTTAATCCTTGATGGATCTGTCGGCGTTCTGGGAACGGGGGTCCCCAGACTTGCCTGCCTGCGGCATGCGGCATGGCTCGAGTGGGGGCCCAACGTGGCCCATCTTCATCAACACAAGGCTCAAGATCCTCGCGAGGGGCCAAGCCTCGCAAGGCGTACGACACGGAGCTTCCTCCAGCACGACCTCCTTAGGCTGGCTCGCGAGGAGGCGGAGAGATCAAGGTGGGGTACCTCACGAGGTGCCCATGACGCAAGCCATGACGACCAGAGGTGCCAGGCGGGCGCCAGCCCGCGCAGTGTCCTCCCTTTCCTCTTTGGTGAAAACTGGGCAAGCGCAGGCGAGAGGATCAAGCAAAGGCACCCATTTCGGTGCAACGAGACCAAGACCAACTCCACGACAAGGAAGAAGTCACTGTGGAGCCCAAGCCGGCGTCATCACCAGAACCTTTGGCATGGGAAGACCAACTTTAGTCAGGATAAGTTTACCCGATGTTCCCCTTCAAATCGGCCAATTGTTGGCGCCCTTCCCGCTCAATATTTGGGAAGAGGCCCAGGGCCTTTGCCTATAAATAGGACTAGCCACCCCCAGGGTAGAGGCATCGAGAATCCAATCTGATTCAGCATCTAGAGCAAGTAGAGAGAAAGAGAAGGGCAATTGAACTCCCCGTAGCAGTTCATCCCCTAACCAAGAACAGACCCTCGCGAGGTCGTTCTTCCTTGTACTGTTCTTCCTCTTCAGCCCAAGAGGCAATCCACTCACCACACTGGGGTAGGGTATTACACCACAATGGTGGCCCGAACCAGTATAAACCCCGTGTCTTATGTGTTGTTCTTGCAGTAGTTTAGATCCTAGCGAGACGGAGAGGTAGAGGGCACGATCCCCGCGCGCACCCCAGAGTTCGAACCTTAAGGGTATGCCGGAACCCCTGATCCGACATTTGGCGCTCCAGGTAGGGGTGCGCCGGAATCCGTCTTCCACCGCTCCGCTCTCCTCCGACCACCGCATCCATGTCTGACGCTCGTCGGGCCCGTGCCGAGCGCCGGGCCGCCATCGCTTCCCGCGCCGTCCAGACGGCCCCCGTCGGCGGGCGTCCTCGTCGTTCCCCGTCGCCCGCCGTCAACGCCGCCACCGGCCCGGCGGGGAACAAGCAGCAAGCGTCCTCTCAACACCCGTCCGTGCGGCGGGATGGCCGCACGGCCACTCCGTCGCTCACCCCAACCGGTTCTTCGTCGCACGCACTGCACGCGCCCTTGGAGGCTCGAGTTGCGCTCATCGCGGCGAACAAGCTCCTGCGCTACCGCCCCGTCGACGACGTCTACGAGGAGTGGCTCGACAGCGTCGCCGAGCTCGTCCGCGCCGCAGGGGGCTCTCCCGTGCCTTCTGCACCACTGCGCCGCACTCCGCCCCGCATGGGCAATGAAGCTCCGGGGGCGTTCCAGCCGCCACCTTTCCAAGAAGATGCCATGGCCCCGAGGCGCGCAGCTCCTGGGCGGAACCCGCTCCGTCACGTGCCGGCCTAGCAGGAACGGAGCTGCCAAGAAGTCCCGCGACCGCAAGAGGCCGCCCGGGCGCTCCCGGTTCCGGCTCGCCGAGACCCTGCTCCAGCTCCGGCGCGTCAAGTCCCCGCGCTGCTCCCAGCTGCGGCGCAAGGAGACCCACAAGGCCAGGCTCTCCCTCAACCAAAACCTCCCGGGGCCACCGCTGGCTGCCGCGCCTACACCCCTGAGTTGCGTAGCGTCGCGTGGCCCGGCAAGTTCAAGCCGGACCTGCCTCCTCGCTACGACGGCACCACTGATCCCACGGAGTTCCTCCAGCTCTACGAGCTGGGAATCGAAGCTTCCAGCGGGGACGAGAAGGTCATGGCGAACTGGTTCCCCATGGCGCTGAAGGAAGGTGCTCGCACTTAGCTCCTGAACCTGGCCCCAGGCACGATCTCCTCCTGGGACCAGATGCGCACCCGCTTCATCGCCAACTTCCAAGGTACCCGCGACCGGCCTCCCGTCGTGAGTGACATGCGCCGCATCAAGCAGCAACCTGGGGAGACCCTGCAGAAGTACATCCAGCGCTTCAACAGCGCGCGCCTCAAGATCCCCAGGGTGTCCGAAGAAGCCATCATTTCGGCCTTCTCCGATGGCGTGCGCGACGTCAAGATGAAGGAGGAGCTGGCGATGCATGAAGACCTCTGCACCTCCCTGGAACTGTTCAACCTGGCGACCAAATGCGCCAGAGCTGAGGAGGGACGCCTCTCCCTCCTCGAGCTGCCTGCCGCAGACCCAGAAGAGAAGAAGCCCAAGGCCAAGGACGTGAAGCGCAAGGGGGCTGCCGTGCTCGCGGCAGAACCAGACACCAAGCGGGGCAAGGATCTGCCTGAATCCTCCAGGGGCAGCCGGTGCTGTGTGTACCACGACCTCCACACCCACAACACCAATGAATGTCATGAGATACGCGCCGTGCGAGATGGAAGAGTCGGCCGACGCCCTGACCGTGCTGACCGGGGCTATGGCCGAGGAGGAGGAAGGAACCCGGGACGCTGGGAAGACCGCGGCCCACGTCCAGGCTGGCGTGACCAACCTCGCGAGGTCCGCTGGCGCGACCCGCCTCGCGAGGGGGACTGGAGGGATCAGCCTCGTGAGGATCGCCCTCATGGCAACCCAGGCCTGCCGCCGTTGCCGCCTCAGCCAAGAAGGAATGAAGACCGCCACCAAGACGAGGGGGCTGGGGGCTTCCAGGAGCCTTGCGCCATCGCCTGCATCCTGGGCAGAGCTCAAGCCCCAGCCTCCCAACGTATCTTCAAGCAGTTTGCACGCAAAGTGAACGCAGTCCTTCCCAAGCTTGAAGCAATGCGTCCCCTCAGGTGGTCGGCCTGCACCATCACGTTCAGCTTAGCAGACCAGCTCAAGTGCGCAGCCACAGCCGGAGTCCTCCCAATGCTTTGCTCCCCAGTCATCAGCAATGTTCTGGTCACCAGGACCCTCATCGACGGAGGGGCAGGGCTCAATGTCTTGTCCATGGAAACGTTCAACAGCCTCCAAGCACCCTATGACCAGCTTCAGCCAACCAAGCCATTCTCCGGAGTCACTGACGGTTCCACGATCCCGATCAGGCAGGTCCGCCTCCCAGTCACCTTCGGCACCTACAACAACTACCGCACCGAGCTCATCGACTTCGACGTCGCCCACATCCGCCTGCCGTACAACGCCATCCTCGGGTACCCGACGCTGGCCAAGTTCATGGCCGTGACTCACCATGGCTACAACGTCCTCAAGATGCCAGGAAGCGGCGGCATCATCATGGTGCCATGTCAAGAGAAGGATGCAGTGTGTGCCCTGGAGCGAGCCTTTCAGGCCGCATCACTAGAAGACCCAGATCGCGGAAGAAGGAGGCTTCCTGAGACCACCCCCAAGAAGAAGAAGACAACGTCAGGCTCAGACCCTCAGGAGGCAGGCCCTTCAAGGCCCGCGTCTGCCCAGGGGGGCCCTCCTTCAATCGCATAGGAAAGCGCGCCCGGCGCCCTCCTCAGGCAGGGCTCGGGGGCTCTCACCTGGAGGGCCACCGACCTCGCCAAGGTCATGAGGGAGGCGCTGGGGCACCATGTGGAGGCGTGTTTTGAAACACGCTTCCCTCGGGAGGAAGCCAGGGAAGGAAGGCCAGACCAACAGGAGTTTGTTTGCAAGGCGATGCAAGAGCTACAGGAGTCAAGGATCATGAGGGGTTGTCGTCGCCCATCAGGTGTGGCTCCCCATCCAGGCGAGGATGGTGGGCTGCGCGTCTGTGTCGACGTACCAGGGCTCAATCAGATTGCCACGGCGGAGCGCCTCTAGCCCTCACAAGCGGGGCGCTGCGGAGGACCACCCCACAGCTATGTCCGCATGCCTTATGGCCTGCCGAGCATGGCTGCGGTGTACCAGCGCATCATGAGGAGCGTCTTGGAAGCACAAGAAGGCAGGCGTTCCGCAGCCCTGGCGAAGATGGAGGCTGCTCACGAGGAGCCACCAGTGCCTCCGGAGCCTCCCGAGGCCCCCGGGCGTGGGTGCTCGTGAGGATCAGCTTCCGCAGCCCACCGAGTCTGCTGCGCCAATGCCACTGCATCAACGACATCTTCAGGTGACATCTTTCAAGTTTCATTCTTAGCTGGGAGCACCCTCCCAGGGTTGCGTCATTCCCAGGCCGCGTGGGTCCGTCCCTGTGGCATGTATCCCTTTTTATCTTTTCAGTCGCTAGCTTGCTTTGCTGGGGGCGCCCCTCGGGCTGCATCATCCCCAGGCCGCTCGGGTTAGACCCAGCGGCGTGTATCCCTTCCGCGTTTATTTCCAGTTATGCATCATTACTCGATGCTGTCTGCGGCGCCTTTCTTCTTCATGTCGACCACTTGCACGTTAAAGGGGGGGTGCCTGAGCATCGCGACTCAGGGCTCTTACTGTCTCTCCAGCCCTCACCCTCTGGCCTTGTCCACGGCATCGCGACCTGGCATACCAGCGACGGCTGAGACAAGCTCGAGGGCCGGGACCCGAGGACGTAGAGTGCCGGCATCTAACCAGACTTTGCAGGAACACATCTCAAGATACGGCCCAGTGCCAGGCGCAACCCGCCTAGAGGTAGGGCCTCGTGAGTCCCGCGCTGGCTCACGGGTGCCCCGACACACCTCGCCCGCTCCAACCAGCGAGCTCCTGAGCGGCTAACAGTCAACTAATCGCTGCTATGGCAACCCTGTCTTCTCTTTTTGTGATGAATCCGCAGGGCCCATAGAGGGAACCGCGCTAGCCAAGGCCCTCACGGTGTTCCCTTCGCCCTTGCCCGCGCGAGCCGCTTGCACGTTAAAGGGGGGGTGCCTAAGCATCGCGACTCAGGGCTCCTACTGGCTCTCCAGCCCTCACCCTCTGGCCTTGTCCATGGCATCGCGACTTGGCATACCAGCGACGGCTGAGACCAGCTCGAGGGCCGGGACCCGAGGGCGTAGAGCAGAAAGGGGAGCAGAGGCGAGGGAGAAGGGGCACGCGAGGACCTCGTCAAGCAGCTCCGCTTGAGCTACCCCCCGGATCCGACGGCACGCTGAGGGCAATCTCCGATCCGAAAGATAAGTCACCATCCAAAGCGTTAGTTACCGCAACACTACCCCCGCACCTAAAGCGACTCCGTACTAGCGACGTTGCTTCCCTTTCTCACCTAGCGACGGCTGCTTGGGCGCCAAAGGGGACCTCCTGAGCATCGCGACTCAGGGGATCTTACCGGACCCCGGGTCGCTCACCTCCTGGCCTTGACCACGGCATCGCGACCTGGCATACCAGCGACGGCTGACGCCACCTTGGGATTGGGACCTGTCGACGCAGAGCACCAAGCCCTCGCGAGGTGAGAAAGGGGGAACCAAACTATGACGGAATTCGCGATTCGCACAAATCCATAGCAAGGGTTACATATTAACAACAAGGATCACAGCCACCTTACAAACCCCTATGGGGCACAATGTGATTCCTCGCAGGGAACGAATCCTAAAAGGTGCTAATAACACGCGCCCCTGCAAAAGATGCCATCATCAACAGTGGGCCGGCATGCGCCGGCGCCAACCCCATCCAGATGAGGATCGACGGCGACCAAGCGAGCCTGCCCTACTCCGGGAGCGGCGCCGGCTCGCGGGCTCGTAGTTGTCGTCGCTCGTCTCCGGCGTTGCGAAGACCTCACTGGGATCGTTGGATCCACCGGCGCTCCCGTCGCTTGCGGAGCTGTCCAGGGGGCGATTGGCGGGCCCCGCCGTCGCCGTGGCGGGGTCCTGGTCGCCTCCCCCGGGGCAGCACTCCAGCCGGCGACCGTTCGCGTCGAAGACCTTGAAGAACATCACCGAAGCGCCGTCGTACTCCAGGTGGATCGTGAGGGCGCGCTTCCTTCTGCAGCACCGAGCGATTTCACCCTAGCCGCGAGTCATGAAGACCTCGCCCGGGGCGGTGATCGCAACCTCTGCCCCGGTTGTAGGAGTGCTGCAGTCGGCATGCTGCAGCCACAGCTCTAGGAGCCTCACCTGCTGGAAGGCGGAGGCGAAGAAGGGAGGAAGGCGGATCCAAGTCCGCGGAGGCATGGCGGCATGGAACACGAGCTCGCGGGAGGAGCCCTCGGTGTGGACTCCAGGAGGAACAACCAACGCCTTCGTGATCCTGCGGCGCCGGCGAAGGCGCTGGCTGAGGGGATCGGCATCTCCTCTTCCAGAGCCCTCGGCGTGGGCATACAAGGGAAGCGGGAACCCCGGCGGAGGCCGCTCGTACCAAGGCCTCGGCACCACCAGGCGATTCTCCTCGTCTTGGCTGCGCAAGGCGGGCCGTTTCTTCGGCGGGAGCGGGTCAGGTACCTCTTGAGGAGCCTTTCCCTTCTCCGCCACGGAGAACCGGCGAATCGGAGCCATCACACCAAGATGGAGCAAGAACTGAGGCGGGGGAGGAAGCGAGAAGAGATGGACTGGAAGGGCACGCGTGGTGCCATACTTATAGCCGGCGGAGGCCAACCGCCGGCCTCCACGATCACAGGTAATCATGACATGGTTTGCATGCAGGGACTTGTCCTATCCGCGCGATCGTCGAGGCGTCATGGGGTAGTGGAGACTCCCACGTCCAATCAACCGCCACGCGGCGCCCGAGGCCGCAGGCTGTTAGGGCCCGCGGCGCTTCGCCCTTGCCCTTTCGCCTCTCGGCACGGCCAAGTCCATGCGCGCCTTGGGCCCGGGGGCTACTGTCAGCGTTCTGGGAACGGGGGTCCCCAGACTTGCCTGCCTGCTGCCTGCGGCGTGGCTCGAGTGGGGGCCCAACGTGGCCGATCTTCATCAACACAAGGCTCAAGAACCTCGCGAGGGGCCAAGCCTCGCGAGGCGGACGACACGGAGCTTCCTCCAGCATGGCCTCCTTATGCTGGCTCGCGAGGAGGCGGAGAGATCAAGGTGGGGTACCTCACGAGGTGCCCATGACGCAAGCCATGACGACCAAAGGTGCCAGGCGGGCGCCAGCCCGCGCAGTGTCCTCCCTTTCCTCTTTGGTGCAAAGGGGGCAAGCGCAGGTGAGAGGATCAAGCAAAGGCACCCATTTCGGTGCAACGAGACCAAGACCAACTCCACGACAAGGAAGAAGTCACTATGGAGCCCAAGCCGGCGTCATCACCAGAACCTTTGGCAGGGGAAGACCAACTTTAGTCAGGATAAGTGTACCCGATGCTCCCCTTCAAATCGGCCAATTGTTGGCGCCCTTCCCGCTCAATATTTGGGAAGAGGCCCAGGGCCTTTGCCTATAAATAGGACTAGCCAGCCCCAGGGTAGAGGCATCGAGAATCCAATCTGATTCAGCATCTTGAGCAAGTAGAGAGAAAGAGAAGGGCGATTGAACTCCCCCTAGCAGTTCATCCCCTAACCAAGAACAGACCCTCGCGAGGTCGTTCTTCCTTGTACTGTTCTTCCTCATCAGCCCAAGAGGCAATCCACTCACCACACTGGAGTAGGGTATTACACAACAATGGTGGCCCGAACCAATATAAACCCCGTGTCTTATGTGTTGTTCTTGCAGTAGTTTAGATCCTAGCGAGACGGAGAGGTAGAGGGCACGATCCCCGCGCGCACCCCAGAGTTCGAACCTTAAGGGTCTGCCGGAACCCGTGATCCGACAGGATCTATGCCCATTTTCCGCACTGTATCCTGGTAAAGTAGGTTCAGTCTACTGCCGCCGTCCATGAGGATTCTTGTGAGATGAAATCCGTCGATGATTGGGTCGAGAACCAATGCGGCAAAGCCGCCATGACGGATGCTAGTGGGGTGGTCCCTTCGATCAGAAGTGATCGGGCAAGAGGACCATGGGTTGAACTTTGGGGCGACTGGCTCCATCGCGTATACGTCCCGTAGCGCTCGCTTCCGCTCCTTCTTGGGAATGTGGGTTGCGTATATCATGTTCACCGTTCGCACTTGTGGGGGAAACCCCTTCTGTCCATTGTTGTTCGGCGGCTTGGGCTCCTCCTCGTCATCGCTATGCAGCCCCTTGTCTTTGTTTTTGGCTCTTAACTTGCCTGCCTGCTTGAACACCCAACAATCCCTGTTGGTGTGATTGGCTGGCCTTTCGGGGGTGCCATGGATCTGGCACAAGCGGTCGAGTATTCGGTCCAAACTGGACGGGCCCTGAGTATTCTTTTTAAATGGCTTTTTCCGCTGACCGGATTTATAGCCTCTGAATCCGACATTGATTGTCGTATCTTCATTGTTGTCGTTGCTAACGCGGTGCTTTTGCTTATTTCGATGTGTCCTCCACTTTTATCCTTGGTATCCGAATTACCAGGGTTCTTTGATAAGTTGTTGCTGCGAGCTAGCCAGCTATCTTCACCCGCGCAAAAGCGGGTCATGAGTGTCGTGAGAGCTGCCATAGATTTCGGCTTTTCCTGTCCCAGGTGCCGGGCAAGCGACTCGTCGCGGATGTTGTGCTTGAAGGCTGCTAGGGCCTCTGCGTTCGGACAGTCGACTATCTGGTTTTTCTTTGTTAGGAACCGTGTCCAGAATTGCCTGGCTGATTCCTCTGGCTGCTGAATTATGTGGCTCAGGTCGTCGGCATCCGGTGGTCACACATAAGTGCCCTGGAAGTTGTCGAGGAATGCGGCTTCCAGGTCCTCCCAAGAACCGATTGAGTCCGCTGGCAGGCTGTTGAGCCAGTGACGGGCCGGTCCTTTGAGTTTGAGCGGGAGGTATTTGATGGCGTGTAGATCATCGCCACGTGCCATGTGGATGTGAAGGAGATAATCCTCGATCCATACCGCCGGATCTGTTGTGCCATCGTATGATTCGATGTTTACGGGTTTGAAACCCTCTGGGACTTTATGATCCATTACTTCATCTGTTAAGCATAGTGGGTGTGTGGCGCCCCTGTACTGGGCTATGTCACGATGCAGCTCGGAAGAGTTATGTCTGTTGTGTTTGGCCCGGCCGGATTTATTGTGTCTGGAGTGAAGATCATTGTCACGTGTCGTCGGGCGCCTGCGCGATCCGTAGATCGATCTTGTTCGCCTTGCTTTATCCTCCAGTACATCTCGCAGGTCTGGCGCATTTTCCCGTGCCTTAGTTGAGCGGCGTCGGGGCATGGCTTGGGTGGAGGTTCGACAGGCCTCTCTGTCGCGGCCGCGAGGTGGCCGGTCTGCCATGTCGTGCGCTGGTGATGTAGGCGCTGTTGGGGAACGGGGGTCCCCAGACTTGCCTGCCTGCGGCCTGCGGCGTGGCTCAAAGGAGGCCCAGTACGGCCCAACTTCTTCAACACGAGACCCAAGACCCTCGTGAGGGGCCAAGCCTCGCGGGGCGGACGACACGGTGCTTCCTCAGGCGCAGCCTCGCCAGGATGGCTCACGAGGAGGCAGAGAGATCAAGGCAGGGTACCTCGCGAGGTGCCCATGACGCAAGCCATGACGACCAAGGGCGCCAGCCGGGCGCCAGCCCGCGCAGTGTCCTCCCTTTCCTCTTTGGTGCAAAGGGGGCAAGCGCAGGCGAGAGGATCAAGCAAAGGCATCCGTTTCGATGCAACAAGACCAAGACCAGTCCAACGGTGGGAAGGAGGTCATCGTGGAGCCCAGGACGGCGTCACCACAGGGCCTTTGGTAGGGGAGGACCGACTTTAGTTAGGATAAGAGTACTGTATGTTCCCCTTTGAATTTGGCCAATTGTTGGCGCCCTTCCCACTCAATATTTGGGAAGAGGCCCAGGGCCTTTGCCTATAAATAGGACTAGCCACCCCCAGGGTAGAGGCAAGTGAGAATTAGACAGAACAGCTACAGACACAGAGAGAGAGAGAAGGGCGCCTGAACTCCCCTAGCAGTTCATCGTCCCAGCCAGAACACGCCCTCGCGAGGTTTTTCTCCTTTGTACTGTCCATCATCATCAGCCCAAGAGGCAATCCACCCACCACACTAGAGTAGGGTATTACACCACATCGGTGGCCCGAACCAGTATAAACCTTGTGTCTGTTGTGTTGTTCCTTTGGTAGTTTTGATCCTTGCGAGACGGAGAGGTAGAGGGCAGAATATTCGCGCACACCCCAGAGTTCGAACCTCAAGGGTCTGCCGGAACCCGAAATCCGACATTTGGCGCGCCAGGTAGGGGTGCGCCGGAATTTGTCTTCCAGCGCTTCGTTCTCCGCCGACCGTCGCGTCCACGTCCGACGCCCGTCGGGCCCGCACCGAGCGCCGGGCCGCCATCGCCTCCCCCGTTGCCCAGACGGCTCCCGTCGGTGGGCGTCCTCATCGTTCCCCGTTGCCCGCCGTCAATGCCGCCACTGGCCCGGCGGGGAACGAGCAACAAGCATCGTCTCAGCGCCCGCCCGTGCGGCGAGACGGCCGCACCGCTACCCCGTCGCTCATGCCAGCTGGCTCTTCGTCCCACGCACTCCGCGCGCCCTTGGAAGCTCGAGCTGCGCTCATCGCGGCAAACGAGCTCCTGCGCTACCGTCCTGTCGACGACGTCTACGAAGAGTGGCTCGACCGCGTCGCCGAGCTCGTCCGCGCCGCAGGGGGCTCTCCTGCACCGTCCGCCCCGCTGCGCCGCACCCCGGCACGCGCTGGCAATGAAGTTTCGGGGGCGTACCAACCGCCCCCCCCCCTCCAAGAAGACGCCATGGCTCCAAGGCGCGTGGCCCCTGGGCGAAACCCGCTTCGTCAGGCACCAGCCCAACAAGAACGGAGCTGCCAAGAAGTCCCTCGACCGCAAGAGGCTGCCCGAGCGCTCTCTGCTCCGGCTCGCCGTGACCCTGCTCCAGCTCCGGCACGTCAAGACCCCGCGCTGCTCCCAGCTGCAGCGCATGGGGACCCGCAAGACCAAGCTCTCCCTCGATTGAAGCCTCCCGTGGCCACGGCCGGCTGCCGCGCCTACACCACCGAGCTGTGCAGCGTTGCGTGGCCCCGCAAGTTCAAGCCAGACCTGCCTCCTCGCTACGACGGCACGACTGACCCCGCCGAGTTCCTCCAGCTTTATGAGCTGGGCATCAAAGCTGCCAGTGGAGACGAGAAGGTCATGGCGAACTGGTTCCCCATGGCGCCCAAGGAAGGGGCTCGTACCTGGCTCCTTAACCTGGCCCCAGGCACGATCTCTTCCTGGGACTAGATGTGTACCCGCTTCATCGCCAACTTCCAAGGTACTCGCGACCGGCCGCCCGCCGTGAGCGACATGCACCGCATCAAGCAACAACCCAGAGAGACCCTGCAAAAGTACATCCAGCGCTTCAACAACGCGCGACTCAAGATCCCCAAGGTGTCCGAGGAAGCCATCATCTCAGCCTTCTCCGACGGCGTGCGCGATGTCAAGATGAAGGAGGAGCTGGCGATGCATGAAGACCTGTGCACCTCCCTGGAGCTGTTCAACTTGGCGACCAAGTGCGCCAGGGCTGAGGAGGGGCGTCTCTCCTGTTGGAAATATGCCCTAGAGGCAATAATAAAAGCATTATTATTATATTTCCTTATTCATGATAATTCTCTTTATTCGTGCTATAATTGTGTTATCCGGAAATCGTAATACATGTGTGAATAACAGACAACAATATGTCCCTAGTGAGCCTCTAGTTGACTAGCTCGTTGATCGACAGATAGTCATGGTTTCCTGACTATGGACATTGGATGTCATTGATAACGAGATCACATCATTAGGAGAATGATGTGATGGACAAGACCCAATCCTAAACATAGCATAAGATCGCATAGTTCGTTTGCTAGAGTTTTCCAATGTCAAGTATCCTTTCCTTAGACCATGAGATCATGTAACTCCCGGATACCGTAGGAGTGCTTTGGGTATGCCAAACGTCACAACGTAACTGGGTGACTATAAAGGTATACTACGGGTATCTCTGAAAGTGTCTGTTGGGTTGACATGGATCGAGACTGGGATTTGTCACTCCGCTTGACGGAGAGGTATCACCGGGCCCTCTCGGTAATGCATCATCATAATGAGCTCAATGTGATCAAAGTGTTTGATCACGGGATCATGCATTACGGTACGATAAAAGTGACTTGCCGGTAACGAGATTGAACGAGGTACTGGGATACCGACGATCGAATCTCGGGCAAGTAAAATACCGATTGACAAAGGGAATCATATACGGGATTAATTGAATCCTCGACATCGTGGTTCATCCGATGAGATCATCGTGGAGCATGTGGGAGCCAACATGGGTATCCAGATCCCGCTGTTGGTTATTTCCCGAGAGCCGTCTCGGTCATGTCTGCATGTCTCCTGAACCCGTAGGGTCTACACACTTAAGGTTCGGTGACGCTAGGGTTGTGAAGATATGTATATGCAGTAACCCGAATGTTGTTCGGAGTCCCGGATGAGATCCCGGACGTCACGAGGAGTTTCGGAATGGTCCGGAGGTAAAGAATTATATATAGAAAGTGCTGTTTTGGCCATCGGGACAAGTTTCGGGGTTATCGGTATTGTACCGGGACCACCGGAGGGTCCCGGGGGTCCACCGGGTGGGGCCACCTGCCTCGGAGGGTCCCATGGGCTGTATGAGGAAGGGAACCAGCCCAAAGTGGGCTGGTGCGCCTCCCCCCCAAGGGCCCATGCGCCTAGGGTTGGGGGGGAACCCTAAAGGGGGCGCCCCCTTGCTTGGGGGGCAAGTCCCCCTCCCTGGCCGCCGCCCCCCTAGGAGATTCCATCTACTAGGGCCGGCGCACCCCCCCAAGGGGCTATATAAAAGGGGGAGGGGAGGGGGGGCTGTGCACCCTTTGCCCTGGCGCCTCCCTCTCCCTCTCCAACACCTCCTCCTCCTCCGTAGAGCTTGGCGAAGCCCTGTCGGAGTACTGCGGCTCCACCATCACCACGCCGTCGTGCTGCTGCTGGAGTCTTCTTCCCCAACCTCTCCTTTGCCTTGCTGGATCAAGAAGAAGGATACGTTACGCTGACCGTACGTGTGTTGAACGCGGAGGTGCCGTGCTTTCGGTGCTAGGATCTCCAGTGATTTGGATCACGGTGTGTACGACTACTTCATCCCCGTTCGTTGAACGCTTCCGCTCGCGATCTACAAAGTGGTATGTAGATGCAATCTCTCTCTCCCATAACTCGTTGCTAGATGAACTCATAGATGGATCTTGGTGAAACCGTAGGAAAATTTTTAATTTTCTGCAACGTTCCCCAACAGTGGCATCATGAGCCAGGTTTATGCGTAGTTCTCTATTGCACGAGTAGAACACAATTTGTTGTGGGCGTAGATGTTGTCAACTTTCTTGCCGCTACTAGTCTTATCTTGCTTCAGCGGTATTGTGGGATGAAGCGGCCCGGACCAACCTTACACGTACGCTTACGTGAGACCGGTTCCACCGACTAACATGCACTAGTTGCATAAGGTGGCTGGCGGGTGTCTGTCTCTCCCACTTTAGTTGGAGCAGATTCGATGAAAAGGGTCCTTATGAAGGGTAAATAGAAGTTGACAAATCACGTTGTGGCTTTCACGTAGGTAAGAAAACGTTCTTGCTAGAACCCTAATTCAGCCACGTAAAACTTGCAACAACAATCAGAGGACGTCTAACTTGTTTTTGCAGCAAGTGCTTTGTGATATGATATGGCCAAAGTTGTGATGAATGATGAATGATCTATATGTGATGTATGAGATGTTCATGCTATTGTAATAGGAATCACGACTTGCATGTCGATGAGTATGACAACCGACAGGAGCCAAAGGAGTTGTCTTTATTTTTTGTATGACCTGCGTGTCATTGAGAAACGCCATGTAAATTACTTTACTTTATTGCTAAACGCGTTAGCCATAGTAGTAGAAGTAATAGTTGGCGAGCAACTTCATGGAGACACGACGATGAAGATCATGATGATGAAGATCATGGTGTCAAGCCGGTGACAAGATGATCATGGATCCCCAAGATGGAGATCGAAGGAGCTATGTGCTATTGGCCATATCATGTCACGTTTATTATTTGATTGCATGTGATGTTTATCATGTTTTGCATCCTATTTACTTAGAAAGACGGTAGTAAATAAGATGATCCCTCATAATAATTTCAAGAAAGTGTTCCCCCTAACTGTGCACCGTTGCGACAGTTCGTTGTTTCGAAGCACCACGTGATGATCGGGTGTGATAGATTCTAACGTTCACATACAACGGGTGTAAGACAGATTTACACACGCAAAACACTTAGGTTGACTTGACGAGCCTAGCATGTACAGACATGGCCTCGGAACACAGAAGACCGAAAGGTCGAGCATGAGTCGTATAGAAGATACGATCAACATGAAGATGTTCACCGATGTTGACTAGTCCATCTCACGTGATGATCGGACACGGCCTAGTTGACTCGGATCATGTAATACTTAGATGACTAGAAGAGGGATGTCTATCTAAGTGGGAGTTCCTCAAATAATTTGATTAAATGAACTTTATTATCATGAACTTAGTCTAAATATTTTACAATATGTCTTGTAGATCAAATGGCCAACGTAGTCCTCAACTTCAACGCGTTCCTAGAGAAAACCAAGCTGAAAGATGATGGTAGCAACTATACGGACTGGGTCCGGAACCTGAGGATCATCCTCATAGCTGCCAAGAAAGATTATGTCCTACGAGCACCGCTGGGTGACGCACCTATTCTCCCTGCAGAACAAGACGTTATGAACGCTTGGCAGTCACGCTGCGATGATTACTCCCTCGTTCAGTGCGGCATGCTTTACAGCTTAGAGCCGGGGCTCCAAAAGCGTTTTGAGAGACATGGAGCATATGAGATGTTCGAAGAGCTGAAAATGGTTTTCCAAGCTCATGCCCGGGTCGAGAGATATGAAGTCTCCGACAAATTCTTTAGCTGTAAGATGGAGGAAAATGGCTCTGTCAGTGAACACATACTCAAGATGTCTGGGTTGCACAACCGCTTGACTCAACTGGAAGTTAATCTCCTGGATGAAGCGGTCATTGACAGAATCCTCCAGTCGCTTCCACCTAGCTACAAGAGCTTTGTGATGAACTACAATATGCAGGGGATGGTAAAGACCATTCCTGATGTATATGCTATGCTGAAATCAGCAGAGGTAGAAATCAAGAAGGAGCATCAAGTGTTGATGGTGAATAAAACCACTAAGTTCAAGAAGGGCAAGGGTAAAAAGAACTTCAAGAAGGACGGCAAGGAAGTTGCCGCACCCGGTAAGCAAGTTGCCGGGAAGAAGCCAAAGAATGGACCCAAGCCCGAGACTGAGTGTTTTTATTGCAAGGGAAGTGGTCACTGGAAGCGGAACTGCCCCAAATACTTAGCGGACAAGAAGGCCGGCAAAACAAAAGGTATATGTGATATACATGTAATTGATGTGTACCTTACCAGTACTCGTAGTAGCTCTTGGGTATTTGATACCGGTGCGGTTGCTCACATTTGTAACTCAAAGCAGGAGCTGCGGAATAAATGGAGACTGGCGAAGGACGAGGTGACGATGTGCGTCGGGAATGGTTCCAAGGTCGATGTGATCGCCGTCGGCACGCTGCCTCTACATTTACCTACGGGATTAGTTTTAAACCTCAATAATTGTTATTTAGTACCAAGTTTGAGCATGAACATTGTGTCTGGATCTCGTTTAATTCGAGATGGCTACTCATTTAAATCCAAGAATAATGGTTGTTCTATTTATATGAGAGATATGTTTTATGGTCATGCTCCGATGGTTAATGGTTTATTCTTAATGAATCTCGTACGTGATGAAACACATATTCATAGTGTGAATACCAAAAGAGTTAAAGTTGATAACAATAGTCCCACATATTTGTGGCACTGCCGCCTTGGTCACATAGGTGTCAAACGCATGAAGAAGCTCCATGCAGATGGACTTTTAGAGTCTCTTGATTATGAATCATTTGACACGTGCGAACCATGCCTCATGGGTAAAATGACCAAGACTCCGTTCTCAGGAACAATGGAGCGAGCAACCAACTTATTGGAAATCATACATACCGATGTGTGCGGTCCAATGAGTGTTGAGGCTCGCGGTGGCTATCGTTATGTTCTCACCCTCACTGATGACTTGAGTAGATATGGGTATGTCTACTTAATGAAACATAAGTCTGAGACCTTTGAAAAGTTCAAGGAATTTCAGAGTGAGGTTGAAAATCAACGTGAGAGAAAGATCAAGTTTCTACGATCAGATCGTGGAGGAGAATACTTGAGTCACGAATTTGGCACACACTTAAGAAAATGTGGAATAGTTTCACAACTCACGCCGCCTGGATGGTGTGTCCGAACATCGTAATCGCACTCTATTAGATATGGTGCGATCTATGATGTCTCTTACCGACTTACCGCTATCTTTTTGGGGCTATGCTTTAGAGACTGCCGCATTCACTTTAAATAGGGCTCCGTCGAAATCCATTGAGACGACACCGTATGAATTATGGTTTGGGAAGAAACCTAAGCTGTCGTTTCTAAAAGTTTGGGGATGCGATGCTTATGTCAAGAAACTTCAACCTGAAAAGCTCGAACCCAAGTCGGAAAAATGCGTCTTCATAGGATACCCTAAAGAAACTGTTGGGTATACCTTCTACCTCAGATCCGAAGGCAAGATCTTTGTTGCCAAGAATGGATCCTTTCTAGAGAAAGAGTTTCTCTCGAAAGAAGTAAGTGGGAGGAAAGTAGAACTTGATGAAGTGTTACCTCTTGAACCGGAAAATGGCGAAACTCAAGAAAACGTTTCTGAGGTGCCTGCACCGACTAGAGAGGAAATTAGTGATGATGATCAAGATACTTCTAATCAAGCTCCTACTGAAATTCGAAGGTCCACAAGGACACGTTCCGCACCAGAGTGGTACGGCAACCCTGTCTTGGAAATCATGTTGTTAGACAACGGTGAACCTTCGAACTATGAGGAAGCAATGGCGGGCCCGGATTCCGACAAATGGCTGGAAGCCATGAAATCCGAGATAGGATCCATGTATGAAAACGAAGTATGGACTTTGACTGACTTGCCCGTTGAGCGGCGAGCCATAGAAAATAAATGGATCTTTAAGAAGAAGATAGACGCGGATGGTAATGTGACCATCTATAAAGCTCGGCTTGTCGCTAAGGGTTATCGACAAGTTCAAGGGGTTGACTACGATGAGACTTCCTCACCGGTAGCGAAGCTGAAGTCCGTCCGAATCATGTTAGCAATTGCCGCATTCTATGATTATGAAATATGGCAAATGGACGTCAAAACGGCATTCCTTAATGGTTTCCTTAAGGAAGAATTGTATATGATGCAGCCAGAAGGTTTTGTCGATCCTAAGAACGCTGACAAGGTGTGCAAGCTCCAACGCTCGATTTATGGGCTGGTGCAAGCATCTCGGAGTTGGAACATTCGCTTTGATGAGATGATCAAAGCGTTTGGGTTTACACAGACTTATGGAGAAGCCTGTGTTTACAAGAAAGTGAGTGGGAGCGCTATAGCATTTCTCATATTATATGTAGACGACATACTTTTGATGGGAAATGATATAGAACTCTTGGACAGCATTAAGGCCTACTTGAATAAAAGTTTTTCAATGAAGGACCTTGGAGAAGCCACTTATATATTAGGCATCAAGATCTATAGAGATAGATCGAGACGCCTCATAGGTCTTTCACAAAGCACATACCTTGATAAGATATTGAAGAAATTCAATATGGATCAATCTAAGAAAGGGTTCTTACCTGTGTTACAAGGTGTGAAATTGAGCTCAGCTCAATGTCCGACCACGGCAGAAGATATAGAAGAGATGAGTGTCATCCCCTATGCCTCAGCCATAGGTTCTATTATGTATGCCATGCTGTGTACCAGACCTGATGTAAACCTTGCCGTAAGTTTGGTGGGAAGGTACCAAAGTAATCCCGGCAAGGAACACTGGACAGCGGTCAAGAATATCCTGAAGTACCTAAAAAGGACTAAGGAAATGTTTCTCGTTTATGGAGGTGACGAAGAGCTCGTCGTAAAGGGTTACGTCAACGCTAGCTTCGACACAGATCTAGATGACTCTAAGTCACAAACCGGATACGTGTATATTTTGAATGGTGGGGCAGTAAGCTAGTACAGTTGCAAGCAAAGCGTCGTGGCGGGATCTACATGTGAAGCGGAGTACATGGCAGCCTCGGAGGCAGCACATGAAGCAATTTGGGTGAAGGAGTTCATCACCGACCTCGGAGTCATACCCAATGCGTCGGGGCCAATCAAGCTCTTCTGTGACAACACTGGAGCTATTGCACTTGCAAAGGAGCCCAGGTTTCACAAGAAGACCAGGCACATCAAGCGTCGCTTCAACTCCATTCGTGAAAATGTTCAAGATGGAGACATAGAAATTTGTAAAGTGCACACGGATTTGAATGTCGCAGATCCGTTGACTAAACCTCTCCCTAAGGCAAAACATGATCAGCACCAGAACTCTATGGGTGTTCGATTCATCACAATGTAACTAGATTATTGACTCTAGTGCAAGTGGGAGACTGTTGGAAATATGCCCTAGAGGCAATAATAAAAGCATTATTATTATATTTCCTTATTCATGATAATTGTATTTATTCGTGCTATAATTGTGTTATCCGGAAATCGTAATACATGTGTGAATAACAGACAACAATATGTCCCTAGTTAGCCTCTAGTTGACTAGCTCGTTGATCGACAGATAGTCATGGTTTCCTGACTATGGACATTGGATGTCATTGATAACGAGATCACATCATTAGGAGAATGATGTGATGGACAAGACCCAATCCTAAACATAGCATAAGATCGCATAGTTCGTTTGCTAGAGTTTTCCAATGTCAAGTATCCTTTCCTTAGACCATGAGATCGTGTAACTCCCGGATACCGTAGGAGTGCTTTGGGTATGCCAAACGTCACAACGTAACTGGGTGACTATAAAGGTATACTACGGGTATCTCTGAAAGTGTCTATTGGGTTGACATGGATCGAGACTGGGATTTGTCACTCCGCTTGACGGAGAGGTATCACCGGGCCCTCTCGGTAATGCATCATCATAATGAGCTCAATGTGATCAAAGTGTTTGATCACGGGATCATGCATTACGATACGAGAAAAGTGACTTGCCGGTAACGAGATTGAACGAGGTACTGGGATACCGACGATCGAATCTCGGGCAAGTAAAATACCGATTGACAAAGGGAATCGTATACGGGATTAATTGAACCCTCGACATCGCGGTTCATCCGATGAGATCATCATGGAGCATGTGGGAGCCAACATGGGTATCCAGATCCCGCTGTTGGTTATTGCCCGAGAGCCGTCTCGGTCATGTCTGCATGTCTCCCGAACCCGTAGGGTCTACACACTTAAGGTTCGGTGACGCTAGGGTTGTAAAGATATGTATATGCAGTAACCCGAATGTTGTTCGGAGTCCCGGATGATATCCCGGACGTCACGAGGAGTTTCGGAATGGTCCGGAGGTAAAGAATTATATATAGAAAGTGTTGTTTTGGCCATCGGGACAAGTTTCGCGGTTATCGGTATTGTACCGGGACCACCGGAGGGTCCCGGGGGTCCACCGGGTGGGGCCACCTGCCTCGGAGGGGCCCCATGGGCTGTATGAGGAAGGGAACCAGCCCAAAGTGGGCTGGTGCGCCTCCCCCCAAGGGCCCATGCGCCTAGGGTTGGGGGGGAACCCTAAAGGGGGCGCCCCCCTTGCTTGGGGGGCAAGTCCCCCTCCCTGGCCGCCGCCCCCCCTAGGAGATTCCATCTCCTAGGGCCGGCGCCCCCCCCCCCAAGGGGCTATATAAAAGGGGGAGGGGAGGGGGGGCTGCGCACCCTTTGCCCTGGCGCCTCCCTCTCCCTCTCCAACACCTCCTCCTCCTCTGTAGAGCTCGGCGAAGCCCTGTCGGAGTACTGCGGCTCCACCATCACCACGCCGTCGTGCTGCTGCTGGAGTCTTCTTCCCCAACCTCTCCTTTGCCTTGCTGGATCAAGAAGAAGGAGACGTTACGCTGACCGTATGTGTGTTGAACGCGGAGGTGCCGTGCTTTCGGTGCTAGGATCTCCGGTGATTTGGATCACGGTGTGTACGACTACTTCATCCCCGTTCGTTGAACGCTTCCGCTCGCGATCTACAAAGTGGTATGTAGATGCAATCTCTCTCTCCCATGACTCGTTCCTAGATGAACTCATAGATGGATCTTGGTGAAACCGTAGGAAAAATTTTAATTTTCTGCAACGTTCCCCAACATCTCCCTCCTCGAGCTGCCCGCTGCAGACCCAGAAGAGAAGAAACCCAAGGCCAAGGACGTGAAGCGCAAGGGGGCTTTCGTGCCCGCTGCAGAGCCTGACACCAAGCGAGGCAAGGATCTGCCCGAATCCTCCAGGGGCAGCCGATACTGCGTGTACCACGACCTCTACACCCACAACACCAATGAATGCCAAGAGCTCCGCGCCGTGCGAGAAGGAAGGATCGGCCGACGCCCTGACCGCGCTGACCGGGGCTACGGCCTAGGAGGAGGAAGAAACCCAGGACGCTCGGAAGATCGCGGCCCGCGCCAAGGGTGGCATGATCAACCTCGCGAGGACCGCTGGCGGGACCTGCCTCGCAAGGGGTATTGGAGGGATCAGCCTCCTGAGGATCTCCTGCAGGGCAATGCAGGCCTTCCCCCATTGCCGCCTTAGCCAAGGAGGAAAGAGGACCGCCACCAAGACGAGGGGGCTGGGGGCTTCCAGGAGCCGCGCGCAATAGCCTGCATCCTGGGCGGAGCTCAAGCCCCAGCCTCCCAACGCATCTTCAAGCAGTTTGCCCGCGAAGTGAATGCAGTCCTCCCCAGGCTCGAAGCAACGTGCCCTCTCAGGTGGTCGGCGTGCAGCATCACGTTCAGCTCAGCGGATCAGCTGAAGTGTGCGGCCATGGCCGGGGTCCTCCCGATGCTTTGCTCTCCAGTCATCAGCATTGTACTGGTCACCAAGACCCTCATCGACGGTGGGGCAGGGCTCAACGTCCTGTCCGTGGAAACATTCAACAATCTCCAAGTGCCCTATGACCAGCTTCAGCCAACCAAGCCTTTCTCCGGAGTAACCGACGGTTCCACGATCCCGATTGGGCAGGTCCGCCTCTCTGTCACCTTCGGGGCCCGCAAGAACTACCGCACCAAGCTCATCGACTTCGACGTCGCTCACATCCGCCTGCCGTACAACGCCATCCTCGGATACCCGGCGCTGGCCAAGTTCATGGCCGTAACTCATCATGGCTACAACGTCCTCAAGATGCCAGGAAGTGGCGGAGTCATCACGGTGCCGTATGAAGAAAAGGATGCAGTGTGTTCCCTGGAGCGAGCCTTTCAGGCCACGTCACTAGAAGACCCAGATCGCGGAAGCAGGAGGCCTCCCGAGATCACCCCCAAGAAGAAGAAGACATCGTCAGGCTCAGCCCCTCAGGAGGCAGGCCCCTCAGGGCCCGTGTATGCCCAAGGGGACCCTCCGTCCATCGCATAGGAAAGCGTGCCCGGCGCCCTCCTCAGGCAGGGCTCGGGGCTCTCACCTGGAGGACCAATGACCTAGCCAGGGTCACGAGGGAGGCGCTTGGGCACCACGTGGAGGCGTGCTTCGAAGCACGTTTTCCTCAAGAAGAAGTAAGGCAAGGAGAGTCAGACCAGCAGGAGTTCGTTAACCAGGCCGTTCAAGAACTATAAGAATCAAGAATCATGAGAGGTTGCCGCCGTCTACCAGCTGTGGCCCCCCATCCAGGCGAGGATGGTGGGCTGCGCATCTGCATCGACGTACCAGGGCTCAATCAAGTCGCCACGACAGAACGCCTCTGGCCCTTGCAAGTGGGGCGTTGAGGAGGTCCCCCCCACAGCTATGCTCGCATGCCTTATGGCCTGCCGAGCGCGGCTACTGCGTACCGACGCCTCATGAGGGGCATCATGGAGACTCAGGAAGACAGGCGTTCCGCAGTCCTGGCGGAGATGGAGATGATTCGCGAGGAGACACCAGCGCCTTTGGAGCCTCCTTCGGCCCCTGGGCCTGGGGGCTCGTGAGGATCGGTTCCAGCAGCCCATCGAGTCTGCTACACAAACACCACTTTGTCCGCGACAACCCCAGGTGACATCTTTCAAGCTTCATTTCCGGCTGGGAACGCCCCCCAGGGCTGCTTCATTCCAAGGCCGCATGGGTCCGTCCCTGCGGCATGTATCCTTTTTTAGTTTTCGATCGTTAGCTTGCTTTGTTGGGGGCGCCCCACGGGCTGCATCATCCCCAGGCCGCTCGGGCCAGGCCCAGTGGCGTGTATCTTCTTTGCGTTTATTTCCAACTATGCACTTGCCTATCATGCTTGATTACTTGACGCCTGTTCACGGCACCTCTTCTTCCCAATGTCGACCACTTGCATGTTAAAGGGGGGGTACCTGAGCATCGCGACTCAGGGCTCTTACCGGCTCTCCAGCCCTCACCCTCTGGCCTTGTCCACGGCATCGCGACCTGGCATACCAGCGACGGCTAAGACAAGCTCGAGAGCCGGGACCTAAGGACGTAGAGTGTCGGCATCTAACCCAATCTACAGGAACACATTTCAAGATACGGCCCAGTGCCAGGCGCAACCCGCCTAGAGGTAGGGCCTCGTGAGTCCCGCGCTGGCTCACGGGTGCCCAGATATACCTCACCTAGCCCTATCGTGCCGGCCACGTGTCAGGGCGGCGATGTACACGCCCCGGGGGCTCCTCCCGGAGGGGAGCCCCCTCCCACATACCAGTGGAAGCACCATGCTCCGCGCTGGCTGACGACACTGCCGAGGAGCGGCTATGCCCGTACACATACAGAAGCGCTATGCTCCGCGCTCGTGATAAACAACTGAGGGTGGCCTCCGGGCCGCATCAACCTCAGGGAGCCCAGAGCTCAGTGTCTAGCCTCATCGCAACGCCTCCCCTCGGGAGCGCCGCGCGAGGGGGCTAGGCACGGGGGCTACGACCGGGTCACGCCCAGGCATACGCCACCCAGCCAGGCCCCTCGGGCCTGGTTCGTCGCGCGTCTCTCCCCGAGCGGAGCCAAGGTATGAAGGCCGTTTGCGCGTCAAGGGGGGACTCAGGGGCCTAACTGGCTCCGTAGCCCCTCACTCCTCAGTTCTGAAAGGATATGCTGGGTGAGGTACGCGCGGAGTCGGGCTCTGCAGACATAGAACGGTGGTCCCACTCGCATCTCACCTCACCGCCCGCTGTTTGCGCGTCAAGGGGGACCCCTGAGCATCGCGACTCAGGGGCCTAACTGGCTCCGTAGCCCCTCACTCCTTAGTTCCGAAAGTCTATGCTTGGTGAGGTACGCGCGGAGTCGGGCTCTGCAGACGTAGAACAGAAGATACACCTACATCATGCTTCACTACTTGTTGTTCGTGCGCCAAGGGGGACTCCTGAGCATCGCGACTCAGGAGCCTAACTTGTCACGTAGCCCCTCACTCCTTTGGTCCCGTCCTGGTTTCTGGTCGGGGCTAATGCTGGGTGAGGTACGCGCGCGGCCGGGCTCTGCTGGCATAGAACACATGCAAGTAGGGAAGAAAAGCATAAAACTCAAAGAAATTAAAAGCAAAATATTACAGTCCATATTGTCGTCTCAGTACCAAACGCAAGTTTAAATGCCTCCTCGAGGCGTGATGCATGTGCAAGAAGTAAAAGAAGAACATGAGCGGCAGCGGTGTCACTTGTCGGCGGTGGGGCAGCGCGGAGTGGCCTTGCTTCATGGAGCAGTAGGGCCGGCGGCGCCTTGCTTTGGTGTGGTGCTGAAGGCCCGGAACTTCCCCAGCAGCACCTCAGCGCGCCCCTTCACGGCTTCGACAACAGTAGCAACACCCTCGCCACTCACCGGCTCCAACAGGCCGTCGAGGTCTGCGCTGGGATCACGAAGGTAGATGTGGGCGAAGACCCGCATCAGTGCGGCAGAAGACAAAACTCGCGCCTCGGCCTCGGCCGTGGGGCCGAGGCCAAGGGCGACATCCCCAAGGGCACGAACAAGGAAAGGAAGCAGCTTGGCGGGGCCATCTTCGTCACCGGCCAGCGGGATCTCCAGGCCGCTCTCGTAGAGCGTCTTCAGCGCAGCACGGGCATCTTTCTCCATGTCTGCAAAGGCCACGCGATCCTCGGCAAGAACCCGAGCCTTGCGGTCCAGCTCGGCCTTCGTCACCTCCAGCTCCTTCTTCAGCGCCTCTAGGCGGGCGTGGCGCTTCTTGAGCTTGGCCTCCCGATCCTTGATGGCTGCCTCGCGAGCCTTCGTGCCTTCTTCCTGCTCCTGGCGAAGGCGGACCTCCCTCGCGAGCTGGTCCCGCAAGCCCTGCAGCTCGTCCTCCAGCTCCTTGAAGCGGCCACGGACCCCAACCACCTCTCCCAGGGCCGCGTCTCGGGCAGGCTTCGCCTCGAGAGTGGCCTCCCTCTCCCCGTCACAGGCCGTCGAGGCCTGAACCAGCGCCGCCCGAATCGAGGCATCGGAGCGGATCCACCCCGAAGCCAGCTCCAGGCGCCC
The DNA here is from genome assembly GCA_032464435.1 of Aegilops umbellulata. Taxonomy (NCBI): domain Eukaryota; kingdom Viridiplantae; phylum Streptophyta; class Magnoliopsida; order Poales; family Poaceae; genus Aegilops; species Aegilops umbellulata. The sequence goes on from CP136058.1 coordinate 366,482,205, forward strand.
GGCCACCAGGCGAGGGTCGGCGCCGAGAAGATCCTGCCGCAGCCGGTCCAGCTCAGCAACGGCACGCTCCAGGACGGCGGAAGAAGACGGGGAAGCATCGGCGCGCCCCGAGGCAGTAGGAGGAGTTGGGGGAGCAGCGGACGGTGGAATAGGAGGAGAAGGTAGCGGCGACGAGACCACAGCATCCTGAGGCGAAATCTGCTGCGCCCCAACAACCGTGGTGTCGGCAGCAGGCGGGGTCACCTCAGGGGTCACCTAGGCCATGGGGGCTGGGCTCGCCCCAGCCAGCTCGGCAAGACCGCGCAAGGATGACCGGGCAGGAGAAGCCCGTGCGTCACGGTCGCCTTCCCCTGCAAGCGGAGGCGTCGCCGCGGATGGGGCCTCGGGGGCCCCCTTCGGCTTCTTCGCCACGGGCGCCAGCCTATTCAAAGAGAAACAAACATCAAGCCCCAGCGGCGGAACAAGAAACAAAGGCGAAGGATCAAGCACTTATGGGTCGTCGCTGGAGAACTCGAGCAGCCTCCGGCCATATTTGAAGCCAGAAAGCCGGATGGAGGGATCAGCCTCAGGCGTAGAGGGCGAGTCTGCGGATCGCTCCGGAGCCGGAGCGGACCCGCAGGGGATCAGCCCGGTTCTGCCCTTCTTCAGGATCGGGGGCGAGCTCCCGCTACCCAGCACGTCGTCGACCTCATCATCATCGCTTGACGAAAGGCGGAGAGTACGGGACTTGCGCCGGGGGAGGGGAGCCCTTGACTCTCCGTCAGTTGCCTCGGAGTCAGGGCCCTCCTCCCTCTCCTCTTCGCCCTCCTCTCCGCTGGGGTCGCCGGAGGACACGTCCACCAGTCCCTCGGGAGCCACCGCAGGCACGGGCCCATCCCCGTTGAAGACAGGCATCGACTCCACCACCTGCTTCTAGTCGTCGCGAAGGAACAAGGGCGCAGGCGCGCCCTCCAGCCGTGCCACCTCGCCCCGACCAGGGATTGGAGCGCCGCGGTCACATCCTCGTCGCCCAAGGCCGCGGGGCTCGGGTGAGGCCTCCACATCGGAGGTGATTACCGCCGAAGCGGGGCCAGCTGGTGCTCCAGGAACTCCCTCAGTAGCGACGCGCCGGTCAACCTCGCCGCCGCCGTGCCAGCCGGCTTCAGGTCCGCGTCCATCTTCTCCAGAACCGGCTTCGTGCGGGGGTCCGTAAGCTCCTCCCGGGACCAGTCGCCGGAACTCACGGGCTGCTCCGTGGGTAGGATCAGCCGAGGGTGGATGCGCCCGGCGTCCACCAAGACCCACTTGCTCCTGAAGCCCTCAATCCTCTTCCCGGGATTTGAGATGGCAATGGCGCCGCCACACGCGACGAAGCTCGTGCATGCGGAAGGGAAACCACGGGTGACCCGGAGGTAGAAGTAGTGGCGCAGCAAGGCCACTGAGGGTTGCACCCCCACATGAGCCTCGCAGTAGTAGGCGAAGATCGCCAGGAGAAGGATGGAGTTGGGGTGGAGATGCAGAGCTTGCAAGTCATAGTGGCGGAGGACAGAGAGGAAGAACTGGGAGAAAGGAGGCACCAGGCCCGCAGTACTGGAGCTTACAAAGAGAGGGTAGAAGGTGCTTCCTCGGCCCTCATGGGTGGCGGTGCCGACCTTGAACACCCGTGCTCCGTCGACGCCCCACGCCGCCGCCATCCGGCGCAGCCGGGCGAGGCTCGCCGCCGACACATTCGGTGAGTCCAGGGCCGGCGAGAACCAAGCTCCAGCAGGAGGCTGACGCGGCGCCATGTCTTCCAAGGTCACAGGGGAGCAGATCTGCGAGTTTGGAGGAAGGAAGGAGAGGCGCAAGAATGGGGATCTGAGCAGCGACAGGAGAAAGAAAAGAGCAAGGCCTGGGCAGAAGACACTGCGCCTTTAACCTGCGCAGTTGCAGGGATGCCCGCGCCCAATCAACCGCCACGCGGCGCCCAAGGCCACAGGCTGTTAGGGCCCGCGGCGCTTCACCCTTGCCCTTTCGCCTCTCGGCACGGCCAAGTCCGGGCGCGCCTTGGGCCCGGGGGCTACTGTTGGCGTTCTGGGAAGGGGGGTCCCCAGACTTGCCTGCCTGCGGCCTGCAGAGTGGCTCAAAGGAGGCCCAGTACGGCCCAACTTCTTCAACACGAGACCCAAGACCCTCACGAGGGGCCAAGCCTCGCGGGGCGGACGACACGGTGCTTCCTCAGGCGCAGCCTCGCCAGGATGGCTCACGAGGAGGCGGAGAGATCAAGGAGGGGTACCTCGCGAGGTGCCCATGACACAAGCCATGACGACCAAGGGCGCCAGGCGGGCGCTAGCCCGCGCAGTGTCCTCCCTTTCCTCTTTGGTGCAAAGGGGGCAAGCGCAGGCGAGAGGATCAAGCAAAGGCATCCGTTTCGGTGCAACAAGACCAAGACCAGTCCAACGGTGGGAAGGAGGTCATCGTGGAGCCCAGGACGGCGTCACCACAGGGCCTTTGGCAGGCGAGGACCGACTTTAGTCAGGATAAGAGTACTGTATGTTCCCCTTCGAATTTGGCCAATTGTTGGCGCCCTTCCTGCTCAATATTTGGGAAGAGGCCCAGGGCCTTTGCCTATAAATAGGACTAGCCACCCCCAGGGTAGAGGCAAGTGATAATTAGACAGAACAGGTACAGACACACACACACACACAGAGAGAGAGAGAGAGAAGGGCGGCTGAACTCCCCTAGCAGTTCATCGTCCCAGCCAGAACACGCCCTCGCGAGGCTGTTCTCCTTTGTACTGTCCATCATCATCAGCCCAAGAGGCAATCCACCCACCACACTGGAGTAGGGTATTACACCACATCGGTGGCCCGAACCAGTATAAACCTTGTGTCTGTTGTGTTGTTCCTTTGGTAGTTTAGATCCTTGCGAGACGGAGAGGTAGAGGGCAGAATCTCCGCGCGCACCCCAGAGTTCGAATATCAAGGGTCTGCCGGAACCCGAAATCTGACAGGCGCTTCCTCCTTTGATCGGCGTAGCGGCCTGCACTTTGGATAATCCTTGGAGGGGCGTTCGAGTTCATACTCTTCGGCCGCAAGGACTTCAGTCCATCTATCAGCTAGCAGATCTTGATCAGCTCTAAGCTGTTGCTGCTCTTTCTTTAGGCTGTTTGTTGTGGCTAAAAGCCTGCGTTTGAAACGCTCTTGTTCGGCGGGGTCTGACGGTACGACGAACTCATCGTCATCGAGGCTTGCCTCGTCTTCGGAGGGAGGCATATAGTTATCATCCTCAACCTCTCCTTTTGCCGCTCTCTCATGAGGGTTGGCTTCTCCATCTTCCTGCGCTTTATCTTGCTGGGTTGGGTGTTCTTCGGCGCTATCCGGGGTAGTATTGTCTCCCGTGCCGGAATCACCGTTTTTGCTTTGGCGGGATTTAGAGCGGCGCCGCTGATGCCGGCGCTTTGGCTGTTTCTTGGGGGTGTCATCCCCCACTGTTCCATCACCATCTCCATCTTTTGGAGTATCCATCATGTATATGTCATATGACGAGGTGGCCTTCCAGCGCCCTACAGGTGCTGGTTCCTGTTCGTCTCCTACCTCGTCGTCCATATCGTCGAAGTCTTCGGAGCCAAAGTCAAGCATGTCGGTTAAATCGTCGACAGTGGCTACAAAGTGGGTGGTGGGTGCGCTTTGAATTTCTTCATTGTCCGTATCCCATCCTCGCTGGCCGTAATCCGGCCAGGGCTCTCCTGATAAAGAGAGAGACTTGAGAGAGTTCAAGATGTCGCCAAGAGGCGAGTGCTGAAAGATGTTCGCGGCGGTGAACTCCATTGTGGGTGCCCAATCGGATTCGATTGGCAGGGGCGTGGGGGGTTCGGAGTCCGGGGAGGAGTCCGGGCCCTCGGGATCACGAGTCATGCGAAGTGCGGGGCTGGCGTTCGGCTCGATTGCCTTTGAGATCGCAGCCCCCGAGGTGACGTCCAACCGCTCATCCTCAATTGGTGCAATAGGCTCTGAGTCTAGGGTCGGAACCGGTGCATGTGCGGCCTCCAGGACACTGTTCGGAGGCAGAGCTAGATCATGCCCCTCGAGATGGTGCGGCGCGCTTGGCTGTGGCTCGAACCCGTCGAAGATCAAGTTGTCAGATTTCGGGTTCCGGCAGACCCTTAAGGTTTGAACTCTGGGGTGCGCGCGGAGATTATGCCCTCTACCTCTCCGTCTCGCAAAGATCTAACTACAGAAAGAATAACACAAAAGACACAGGGATTATACTAGTTCGGGCCACCATTGTGGTGTAATACCCTACTCTAGTATGTGGTGGGTGGATTGCCTCTCGGGCTGATGATGATGAATAGTACAAGGAAGAACGGCCTCGCGAGGGCCTGTTCTAGCTGGGACGATGAACTGCTAGGGGAGTTCAGCCGCCCTTCTCTCTCTCTCTCTCTCTCTCTCTCTCTCTCTCTCTCTCTCTCTGTGTGTGTGTGTGTGTGTGTGTGTGTGTGTGTGTCTTTGCCTATTCCGTCCAATTCTCCTCCTTCTCTCTCTGGGGGTGGCTAGTCCTATTTATAGGCAAAGGCCCTGGGCCTCTTCCCAAATATTGAGCGGGAAGGGCGCCAACAATTGGCCAATTTGAAGGGGAACATCCAGTACACTTATCCTGACTAAAGTTGGTCCTCGCCTGCCAAAGGCCCTGTGGTGACGCCGTTCTGGGCTCCACGATGATATCCTTCCCACCGTTGGACTGGTCTTGGTCTCGTTGCACCGAAATGGATGCCTTTGCTTGATCCTCTCGCCTGCGCTTGCCCCCTTTGCACCAAAGAGGAAAGGGAGGACACTGCGCGGGCTGGCGCCCGCCTGGCGCCCTTGGTCGTCATGGCTTGCGTCATGGGCACCTCGTGAGGTACCCTGCCTTGATCTCTCCGCCTCCTCGTGAGCCAGCCTGATGAGGGCGCGCCTAAGGAAGCACCATGTCGTCCGCCCCGCGAGGCTTGGCCCCTCGCGAGGGTCTTGGGTCTTGTGTTGATGAAGATGGGCCGTGCTGGGCCCCCTTTGAGCCACGTCGCAGGCCGCACGCAGGCAAGTCTGGGGACCCCCGTTCCCAGAACGCCGATAGTAGCCCCCGGGCCCAAGGCGCGCCCGGACTTGGCTGTGCCGAGAGGCGAAAGGGCAAGGGCGAAGCACCGCGGGCCCTAACAGGCTGCGGCCTCGGGCGCCGCGTGGCGGTTGATTGGACGTGAGCGCCTCCGCTTCCCCACGACGCGTCGAGGATCGTGCGGATTGGACAAGTCCCTGCATGCAAATCGTGTCATGATTACCTGTGATCGTGGAGGCCGACGGTTGGCCTTCGCCAGCTATAATTATGGCACCGCGCGTGCCCTTCCAGTCCATCTCTCCTTGCTTTATCCTTCGCCTTGATTCTTGCTCCGCCTTGCCGTGATGACTCCGATCCGCCGGTTCTCTGCAGCGGAGAAGGGAAAGGCTCCTCGAGAGGGACCAGACCCGCTCCCGCCGAAGCAGCGGCCTGCCTTCCGCGGCCAAGACGAGGAAGACCGTCAGGTGATGTCGAGGCCTTGGTACGAGCGGCCTCCGCCGGGGTTCCCGCTTCCCTTGTATGCCCACGTCGAGGGCCTCGGAGGGGGCGATGCCGATCCCCGTGGCAGGCGCCGTCGCCGGCGCCGACGGGTCACGAAGTTGTGGGTCGTTCCTCCTGGAGTCCACGCCGAGGGCTCCTCCCGCGAGCTCGTGCTCCATGCCGCCATGCCTCCGCGAACTTGGATTCGCCTTCCCCCCTTCTTCGCCTCCGTCTTTCCGCAGGGGAGACTCCTGGAGTTATGGCTGCAGCACGCCGACTGCAGCACCCCCGCGACCGAGGCAGAGGTCGCGGTCCTTGCCTCGGGCGAGGTCTTCATGACTCGCGGCTGGGGCGAGATTGCTCGGGGTTGCAGAGTAAGGGGCGCCCTCGCGATCCACCAGGAGTACGATGGCGCTTCGGTGATGTTCTTCAAGGTCTTCGATGCGAACAGGCGCCGGCTGGAGTGCTGCCCCAGGAGAGGTGGCCAGGACCCTGCCATGGTGAGGGCTAGGCCCGCCGACCGCTCCCTGGACGGCTCCACAAGCGACGGGAGCGCCGGGGGATCCAGCGATCCCAGCGAAGCCTTCGTGACTCCGGAGACGAGCGACGACAGCTACGAGCCTGCGAGCCAGCGCCGCTCCCGGAGCAGAGCGGGCTCACTCGGCCGTTGCTGACTCTGACCTGGACGGGGTTGGCGCCGGTGCTTGACGGCCCACTGTTGATGATGGCATCGTTTGCAGGGGCGCGCGTAGTTAGCATCCCTTAGGACCTGTTTCCTGCAAGGAATCATACTGCACCCAATGGGGGGCTTGTAAGGTGTCTGTGATCCTTTTTGTTAATATGTGACTTTTGCTATGGATCTGTGCGAGTCGTCAATTCCGTCGTAGCTTAGTTCTCCCTTTCGAACCTCGCGAGGGCTTGGTGCTCTGCGTCGACAGGTCCCAGTCCCAAGGCGGCGTCAGTCGTCGCTGGTATGCCAGGTCGTGATGCCTTGGTTAAGGCCAGGAGGTGAGCGACCCGGGGTCCGGTAAGAGCCCCTGAGTCGCGATGCTTAGGAGGTCCCCTTTGGCGCCCAAGCAGTCGTCGCTCAGTGAGAAAGGGGAGCGACATCGCTAGTACGGAATTGCGTTAGGTGCAAGGGTAATGCCACGGTAGCCGGTGTCTTCGGACGGTGACTTATCTTGCTAATCAGGGGTTGCTCCTGGTGTAGCGTCGGGTCTGCGCGGCAGTGGGAACGGAGTTTCTTGACGAGGTCCTCGCGCGCGCCCCTTCTCCCTCGCCTTTGCTCCCCTTTCTGCTCTACGTCCTCGGGTCCCGGCCCTCGAGTTGGTCTCAGCCGTCGCTCGTATGCCAGGTCGTGATGCCGTGGACAAGGCCAGAGGGTGAGGGCTGGAGAGCCAGTAAGAGCCCTGAGTCGCGATGCTTAGGCACCCCCCCCTTTAACGTGCAAGCGGTTCGCGCGGACGAGGGTGAAGGGAACTCCGTGAGGGCCTCGGCAAGCAATTCCCTCAGGGGACCCTGCAAGCTTATCATAGAAGGAAAAGAGGGCTGCCATGACAGCTATCAGTCGGTCGTTAGTTGCTCTGGTTGGCGTAGGTGATGTATACTTGGGCGCCCGTGAGCCAGCGCGGGACTCACGGGGCCCTACCTCTAGGCGGGTTGCGCCTGGCACTGGGCCGTATCTTGTGATGTGTTCCTGCAAATTTGGTTAGATGCCGGCACTCTACGTCCTCGGGTCCCGGCCCTCGAGCTTGTCTCAGCCGTCGCTGGTATGCCAGGTCGCGATGTCGTGGACAAGGCCAGAGGGTGAGGGCTGGAGAGCCAGTAAGAGCCCTGAGTCGCGATGCTCAGGTACACCCCCTTTAACGTGCAAGTGGTCGACATGGAAAAGAAGAGGTGCCGTGGACAGGCATCAAGTAATCAAGCATGATAGGCGAATGCATAGTTGGAAATAAACGCAAGGAAGATACACGCCACTGGGCCTGGCCCGAGCGGCTTGGGGATAATGCAGCCCGAGGGGCGCCCCCAACAAAGCGAGCTAATGACCGAAAATAAAAAGGGATACATGCCGCAGGGACGGACCCACGCGGCCTGGGAATGATGCAGCCCTGGGAGGGCGCTCCCAGCTGGAAATGAAGCTTGAAAGATGTCAGCTGAAGTTGTCGAGGACGAAGTGGTGTTAGTGCGGCAGACTCGGTGGGTTGCGGAAGCCGATCCTCACGAGCCCCCAGGCCCAGGGGCATAAGGAGGCTCCGGAGGCGCTGGTGGCTCCTCGCGAATCATCTCCATCTCCGCCAGGACTGCGGAACGCCTGTCTTCCTGAGTCTCCATGATGCCCCTCATGAGGCGCTGGTACGCAGCAGCCACGCTCGGCAAGCCGTAAGGCATGCGAACATAGCTGTGGGGTGGACCTCCACAACGCCCCACTTGCGAGGGCCAGAGGCGCTCCATCGTGGCGACCTGATTGAGCCCTGGTACGTCGATGCAGACGCGTAGCCCACCATCCTCGCCTGGATGGGGAGCCACAGCCGGTAGACGGCGGCAACCTCTCATGATTCTTGACTCCTGTAGTTCTTGAACGGCCTTGTTAACAAACTCCTGCTGGTCTGACCTTCCTTGCCTCGCTCCTCCTTGAGGGAAACATGCTTCGAAGCACGCCTCCACGTGGTGCCCAAGCGCCTCCCTCGTGACCCTGGCCAGGTCGGTGGCCCTCCAGGTGAGAGCCCCCGAGCCCTGCCTGAGGAGGGTGTCGGGCGCGCTTTCCTATGCGATGGATGGAGGGTCCCCTTAGGCAGACGCGGGCCCTGAGGGGCCGGTCCGGATGACGCCTTCTTCTTCTTGGGGGTGGTTTCGGGAAGCCTCCTGCTTCCGCGATCTGGGTCTTCTAGTGACGCAGCCTGAAAGGCTCGCTCCAGGGAACACACTGCATCCTTCTCTTCACATGGCACCGTGATGACTCCGCCACTTCCTGGCATCTTGAGAACGTTGTAGCCATGATGAGTTACGGCCATGAACTTGGCCAGCGCTGGGTACCCGAGGATGGCGTTGTACGGCAGGCGGATGTGAGCGACATCGAAGTCGATGAGCTCAGTGCGGTAGTTGTAGCGGGCCCCGAAGGTGACAGGGAGGCGGACTTGCCCGATCGGGATCGTGGAACCATCAGTGAATCCGGAGAAAGGCTTGGTTGGCTGAAGCTGGTCATAGGGCACTTGGAGATTGTTGAATGTTTCCACGAACAGGACGTTGAGCCCTGCTCCACCATCGATAAGGGTCCTGGTGACCAGTACGTTGCTGATGACTGGGGAGCAAAGCATCGGGAGGACCCCGGCTGTGGCTGCACACTTGAGCTGATTCGTTGAGCTGAACGTGATGGTGCACGCCGACCACCTGAGAGGGCGCGTTGCTTCAAGCCTGGGGAGGACTGCATTCACTTCGCGGGCAAACTTCTTGAAGATGCATTGGGAGGCTAGGGCTTGAGGTCCGCCCAGGATGCAGGCAATTGCGCGCGGCTCCTGGAAGCCCCCAGCCCCCTCGTCCTGATGGCGGTCCTCGTTCCTCCTTGGCTGAGGCGGCAGTGGAGGGAGGCCTGCGTTGCCCTGCAGGCGATCCTCACGAGGCTGATCCCGCCAATCCCCATCGCGAGGCAAGTCTCGCCAGCGGTCCTCGCGAGGTTGATCATGCCACCCTTGGCGTGGGCCGCGGTCTTCCCAGTGTCCTGGGTTTCTTCCTCCTCCTCGGCCATAGCCCCGGTCAGCACGGTCGGGACGACGGCCCATCCTTCCTTCTCGCATGGCGCGGAGCTCTTGGCATTCATTGGTGTTGTGGGTGTGGAGGTCGTGGTACACACAGTACCGGCTGCCCCTGGAGGACTCGGGCAGATCCTTGCCCCGCTTGGTATCAGGCTCTGCCGCGAGCACGGCAGCCCCCTTGCGCTTCGCGTCCTTGGCCTTGGGTTTCTTCTCTTCTGGGTCTGTGGCAGGCAGCTCGAGGAGGGAGAGACGCCCCTCCTCAGCCCTGGCGCACTTGGTCGCCAAGTGAAACAGCTCCAGGGAGGTGCACAGGTCTTCATGCATCGCCAGTTCCTCCTTCATCTTGACGTCGCGCACACCATCGGAGAAGGCCGAGATGATGGCCTCCTCGGACACCTTGGGGATCTTGAGACGCGCGCTATTGAAGCGTTGGATGTACTTTTGCAGGTTCTCTCCGGGTTGTTGCTTGATGCGGCGCATGTCGCTCACGGCAGGCGGCCGGTCGCGAGTACCTTGGAAGTTGGCGATGAAGCGGGTGCGCATCTGATCCCAGGAAGAGATCGTGCCTGGGGCTAGGTTCAGGAGCCAGGTGCGAGCTCCTTCCTTGAGCGCCATGTGGAACCATTTTGCCATGACCTTCTCGTCTCCACTGGCAGCTTCGATGCCCAGCTCGTAGAGCTGGAGGAACTCGGCGGGGTCAGTCGTGCCGTCGTAGCGAGGAGGCAGGTCTGGCTTGAACTTGTCGGGCCACGCGACGCTGGGCAGCTCGGTGGTGTAGGCGCGGCAGCCTGCGGTGGCCACGGGAGGCTTCGGTCGAGGGAGAGCTTGGCCTTGAGGGTCCTCATGTGCTGCAGCTGGAAGCAGCGCGGGGTCTTGACGTGCCGGAGCTGGAGCAGGGTCACGGCGAGCCGGAGCAGGAAGCGCCCGGGCGGCCTCTTGCGGTCGAGGGACCTCTTGGCAGCTCCGTTCTTGCTGGGCTGGCGCCTGACGGAGCGGGTTCCGCCCAGGGGCCACGCGCCTTGGAGCCATGGCGTCTTTTTGGAGAGGAGGCGGCTGGTATGCCCCCGGAGCTTCATGGCCCGCGCGTGGCGGGGTGCGGCGCAGCGGAGCGGACGGCGCAGAAGAACCCCCTGCGGCGCGGACGAGCTCGGCGACGCGGTCGAGCCATACTTCGTAGACGTCGTCGACGGGACGATAGCGCAGGAGCTCATTTGCCGCGATGAGCGCAGCTCGAGCCTCCAAGGGTGCGCGGAGCGCGCGGGACGAAGAGCCAGCTGGCGTGAGCGATGGAGTAGCGGTGCGGCCGTCTTGCCGCACGGACGGGTGCTGAGACGACGCTTGCGGCTCGTTCCCCGTCGGGCCGGTGGCGGCGTTGATGGCGGGCGACGGGGAACGACGAGGACGCCCACCGACAGGAGCTGTTTGGGCGACGCGGGAAGCGATGGCGGCCCGGCGCTCAGCGCGGGCCCGACGAGCGTCAGACATGAACGCGGCGGTCGGAGGAGAGCGGAGCAGTGGAAGACAAATTCCGGCGCACCCCTACCTGGCGCGCCAAATGTCGGATTTCGGGTTCCGGCAAACCCTTAAAGTTCGAACTCTAGGGTGCGCGCGGAGATTATGCCCTCTACCTCTCCGTCTCACAAAGATCTAACTACAGAAAGAACAACACAAAAGACACAGGGTTTATACTAGTTCGGGCCACCATTGTGGTGTAATACCCTACTCTAGTATGTGGTGGGTGGATTGCCTCTCGGGCTGATGATAATGAATAGTACAAGGAAGAACGGCCTCGCGGGGGCCTGTTCTAGCTAGGACGATCAATTGCTAGGGGAGTTCAGTCGCCCTTCTCTCTCTCTCTCTCTCTCTCTGTGTGTGTGTGTGTGTGTGTGTGTGTGTGTGTCTGTGCCTGTTCCATCCAATTCTCCTCCTTCTCTCTCTGGGGGTGGCTAGTCCTATTAATAGGCAAAGGCCCTAGGCCTCTTCCCAAATATTGAGCGGGAAGGGCGCCAACAATTGGCCAATTTGAAGGGCCCAGTACACTTATCCTGACTAAAGTTGCTTCTCGCCTGCCAAAGGCCCTGTGGTGACGCCGTTCTGGGCTCCACGATGACCTCCTTCCCACCATTGGACTAGTCTTGGTTTCGTTGCACTGTAATGGATGCCTTTGCTTGATCCTCTCGCCTGCGCTTGCCCCCTTTGCACCAAAGAGGAAAGGGAGGACACTGCGCGGGCTGGCGCCCGCCTGGCGCCCTTGGTCGTCATGGCTTGCGTCATGGGCACCTCGTGAGGTACCCTGCCTTGATCTCTCCGCCTCCTCGTGAGCCAGCCTGATGAGGTCGCGCCTGAGGAAGCACCGTGTTGTCCGCCCCGCGAGGCTTGGCCCCTCGCGAGGGTCTTGGGTCTTGTGTTGATGAAGATGGGCCGTGCTGGGCCCCCTTTGAGCCACGCCGCAGGCTGCAGGTAGGCAAGTCTGGGGACCCCCGTTCCCAGAACGCCGACAGTAGCCCCCGGGCCCAAGGCGCGCCCGGACTTGGCCGTGCCGAGAGGCGAAAGGGCAAGGGCGAAGCGCCGCGGGCCCTAACAGGCTGCGGCCTCGGGCGCCGCGTGGCGGTTGATTGGACGTGAGCGCCTCCGCTTCCCCACGACGACTCGAGGATCGCGCGGATTGGACAAGTTCCTGCATGCAAATCGTGTCATGATTACCTGTAATCGTGGAGGCCGGCGGTTGGCCTTCGCCAGCTATAAGTACGGCACCGCGCGTGCCCTTCCAGTCCATCTCTCCTTGCTTTCTCCTTCGCCTTGATTCTTGCTCCTCCTTGCCGTGATCACTCCGATCGGCCAGTTCTCTGCAGCGGAGAAGGGAAAGGCTCCTCGAGAGGGACCAGACCCGCTCCCGCCGAAGAAGCGACCTGCCTTCCGCGGCCAAGACAAAGAAGACCGTCAGGTGATGTCGAGGCCTTGGTACGAGCGGCCTCCGCCGGGGTTCCCGCTTCCCTTGTATGCCCACGTCGAGGGCCTCGGAGGGGGTGATGCCGACCCCCGCGGCCGGCGCCATCGCCGGCGCTGACGGGTCACGAAGTGTGGGTCGTTCCTCCTGGAGTCCACGCCGAGGGCTCCTCCCGCGAGCTCGTGCTCCACGCCGCCATGCCTCCGCGAACTTGGATTCACCTTCCCCCCTTCTTCGCCTCCGTCTTCCCGCAGGGGAGACTCCTGGAGTTATGGCTGCAGCACGCCTACTGCAGCACCCCCGTGACCGAGGCAGAGGTCGCGGTCCTTGCCTTGGGTGAGGTCTTCATGACTCACGACTGGGGCGAGATTGCTCGGGGTTGTAGAGCAAGGGGCGCCCTCATGATCCACCTGGAGTACGATGGCGCTTCGGTGATGTTCTTCAAGGTCTTCTACGCGAACAGGCGTCGGCTGGAGTGCTGCCCCAGGAGAGGTGGCCAGGACCCTGCCATGGTGAGGGCTAGGCCCGCCGACTCCAGAGACGAGCGCCGGGGGATCCAGCGATCCCAGCGAAGCCTTCGCGACTCCGGAGACGAGCGACGACAGCTACGAGCGCGCGAGCCAGCACCGCTCCCGGAGCAGAGCGGGATCACACTATCCTTGATAACAAGGCGAGCCATCAATCCTGTCTTTGACATCACAGCAGAACTCTTAATGAAAGCACCAATGTCGGTGTCAAGTTCGGCGGATCTCGGGTAGGGGGTCCCGAACTGTGCGTCAAGGCCGGATGGTAACAGGAGACAAGGGGCACGATGTTTTTACCCAGGTTCGGGCCCTCTCGATGGAGGAAAACCCTACTCCTGCTTGATTAATATTGATGATATGGGTAGTACAAGAGTAGATCTACCACGAGATCAAGGAGGCTAAACCCTAGAAGCTAGCCTATGGTATGATTGTGTATGATGATGGTTCGTCCTACGGACTACAACCCTCCGGTTTATATAGACCCCGAATAGGGTTAGGGTTACACAGAGTCGGTTACAATGGTAGGAGATCTTGAGTATCCGCATCGCCTAGCTTGCCTTCCACGCCAAGGAAAGTCCCATCCGGACACGGGACGAAGTCTTCAATCTTGTATCTTCATAGTCCAGGAGTCCGGCGAAGGTATAGTCCGGCTACCCGAACACCCCCTAATCCAGGACTCCCTCACCTGGTGAGAGGGATCCAGTTCAGGATCAGCTGCCCCTATGATGGTGGTGGCTAGTCCTATATATACAGGCCCGGGCCCTCTTCCCAAATATTAGGCGGGAAGGGCTCCCACAACGGCCAAATTCAAAGGGGGACAACTAGTACAAGTTATCCTGACTAAAGGTGGTCTTCGCCTGCCATAGGCTCTGGTGGTGGCGCCGTCCTGGGATCCATGGTGACCTCCGTCCTGCCGTCCGGCTGGTCTTGGTCTAGTTGCACTGATATGGAAACCTTTGCCTGATTCCTTGGGACTCCGCGCCTGTGCTTGCCTCTTTAGCACCAAAGAGGAAACGAGTACACTGTGCGCGCTGGCGCTCGCCTGGCCTTGGTCGTCATGTCTTGCCTTAGAGGAACCTCGCGAGGTACCCCTTGCCTTGATCTCTCCGCCCCTCACAAGCCATCCTAGCAAGGCCGCCCCTGAGGAGGTCTTGCGTCATCCGCCTCGCGAGGCTTGGCCCCTCACGAGGGTCTTGAGTGTTTTGCTAGTGAAGATGGGTCGTACCAGGCCGCTGGTGGAGCCACGCCGTGGGCTGCAGGCAGGCAAGTCTGGGGACCCCCGTTCCCAGGACGCCGACAAGAACTGCATATAAAAACCCTATGGGTATGTCTCCGTATAAAATGGTTTATGGAAAAGCATGTCACTTACCTCTCGAACTAAGGCATATTGGGCCATTAAAGAGCTCAATTATGATTTCAAACTTGCCGGTGAAAAGAGGCTAGTTGATATTGGCTCACTTGGTGAATGGAGAACCCAGGCCTACGAGAATGCCAAACTGTTTCAAGAAAAAGTTAAAAGATGGCATGACAAAAGGATACAAAAGCGTGAGTTTAATGTAGGTGATTATGTTTTGCTATACAACTCTCCTTTAAGATTTTTTGCAGGAAAACTTCTCTCTAAATGGGAAGGGCCTTACGTTATGGAGGAGGTCTATCGTTCCGGTGCCATAAAAATCAACAACTTCGAAGGCACAAATCTGAAGGTGGTGAATGGTCAAAGAATCAAACATTATATCTCAGGTAATCCCATAAATGTTGAAACCAATGTTATTGAAACTGTAACCCCGGAGGAATACATAAGGGACACTTTCCAGGACGTTTCATACTCCGGAAAGGAATAGGTATGTGGTACGGTAAGTAAACCGACTCCAAAACAGTTCTAATGGCAATTTTTCTCCGTTTTGGAATATTTAAGAAAATAGGAAAGTAAGAAGTAGTCCGCGGAGGACACGAGGCATCCACGAGGGTGGAGGGCGCGCCCTACCCCCTGAGCGTGCCCCCTCTGCCTCGTGGGCACCTCGTGTGCTCTCCGGACTCCGTTTTCTTGCACGATACTTATTTTGGTCGGTGAAAATTCACTATATAATCTCCCGAAGGTTTTGACCACCGTACCATGCAAATATCTCCTGTTTTTTGTTTCGAGCTGTTTTTCTTACAGATCTAGATCACCATGACGTCTTCGAGCGCACCCAAGGACAAGTTTTTCGAGAAGGTCATCAACCCCTACCTCGCGGAGGTGCTGCAACACCCTCAAACCATTGAGATGCATGAGGGGGTGCTGCACATCCGCGATGTTGAGGGACCAAGGAGGACTGGAAGCGCGGAGACAAGGCTCGAAGCAATGGAGCAACAAGTTTTCAAGTGCCAGGAGATGGTGGAATGTGGACTCGACTCCAATCACATAATGATCATGGAGTTCACCAACAACCACAAGCTGGATGCCAAGAACATTGGGGAGGCCATCTTCAAGCTTCACGAGAAAATCGAGTGCCTCCAAGCCCAGAACTATGATCTGCAAAACCAAAACGGTGAGTATGAATATAGATTCAAGAGGATGAGTTTGGCTGCAAATTTGAGGATCCTGGAGACTCGATCATCCTTTTACAATGGTGATCCTATGCCCTGGAAGATGGACGACAAGCCTACATCGTCAACAACTCCATCATCACCACCCCCGAGGAAAGAGATATAATCACATGGTATGGGCACTCCCCTTGGCAACTGCCAAGCTTGGGGTAGGTGCCCCGGTATCGTATCACCATCACACTCCTATCTTCACAGTTTTTCTTAGTTCGATCCTTTTGGTAATATCTTGATCTAGTAGAATAAGTTTTAGTATGATCTAGTTGTGAGTTTTTGCTTTATGATCCTTCTATGTAATCGAGTCCATGAGCTATATATAATAAAGATTAGTTTTGAGTCAGGGGCTTGATTATCTTGCTATGATCTTGAGGGAATAAAAGAAAAAAAAGAAAAAAGAATTAAAGAGATCATATTGATCTTATGAAGAGTAATGACTTCACATATAAAAGAATATGATGAATAAAAGTTGTTGAGAGTTGACAAACATAGTTTTGGTCATCGTTGCAATTAATAGGAAGTAATAAAGAAAGAGAGGTTTTCGCATATAAATATACTATCTTGGACATCTTTTTATGATTGTGAGCACTCATTAAAATATGACATGCTAAAGAGTTGATGTTGGACAAGGAAGACAACATAATGGGTTATGTTTTGTTATATCCGAAATAAAGTATATTGTCATTGATCATCCAACATGTTGAGCTTGCCTTTCCCTCTCATGTTAGAAAAATTCCTTGCACCAAGTACAAATACTATTTGTGCTTCCAAATATCCTTAAACCCAGTTTTGCCATGAGTGTCCACCATATCTACCTATGGATTGAGTAAGATCCTTCAAGTAAGTTGTCATTATTGCATGCAATAAAAAATGCTCTCTAAATATGTATGATTTATTAGTGTGGAGAAAATAAGCTTTATATGATCTTGTGATATGGAAGCAATAAAAGCGACAGACTGCATAATAAAGGTCCATATCACAAGTGGCAATATCAAGTGACGTTCTTTCGCATTAAGATTTTTTGCATCCAACCATAAAAGCACATGATAACCTCTGTTTCCCTCTGCGAAGGGCCTATCTTTTACTTGTGTCTAATACCTTATACAAGAGTCATGGTGATCTTCACCTTTCCTTTTTACACTTTATCCTTTGGCAAGCATGGTGTGTTGGAAATATCCTGATATATATACCCAATTGGATGTAAGTTATCATAAACTATTATTGTTGACATTACCCTTGAGGTAAAAGGTTGGGAGGCAACACTATAAGCCCCTATCTTTCTCTGTGTCCGACTGGAAAAATCATAAGGAAGCTTTCGGAACGAAACACCGCCGCCACGAGGCGGAACCTAGGCGGAACTAATCTAGGGATCCGGCGGAGCTATTCTGCCAGGGAAAAATCCCTCCGGGAGGGGGAAATCATCACCATCGTCGTCACCATAGATCCTCTCATCGAGAGGGGGTCAATCTCCATCAACATCTTCACAATCACAATCTCCTCTCAAACCCTAGTTCATCTCTTGTATCCAATCTTTGTCCCAAAACCTCAGATTGGTACCTATGGGTTGCTAGTAGTGTTGATTACTCCTTGTAGTTGATGCTAGTTGGTTTATTTGGTGGAAGATCATATGTTCAGATGCCTTATGCATATTAATACCCCTCTAACTATCAAAATGAATATGATTTGTGAGTACTTATGTTTGTTCCTGAGGACATGGGAGAAGTCTTGCTATAAGTAGTCACGTGAATTTGGTATTCGTTCGATATTTTGATGAGATGTATGTTGTCTCTCCTCTAGTGGTGTTATGCGAACATCGACTACATGACACTTCACCATTGTTTGGGCCTAGAGGAAGGCATTGCGAAGTAATAAGTATATGATGGGTTGCTACAGTGACAGAAGCTTAAACCCTAGTTTATGCATTGCTTCGTAAGGGGCTGATTTGGATCCATATGTTTCATGCTATGGTTAGGTTTACCTTAGTACTTACTTTGTAGTTGTCGATGCTTGCAATAGGGTTTAATCATAAGTGGGATGCTTGTCCAAGTAAGGGCAGTACCCAAGCACCGGTCCACCCACATATTTATCAAAGTAACGAACGTGAATCATATGAGCGTGATGAAAACTAGCTTGACGATAATTCCCATGTGTCCTCAGGAGCGTTTTCCTTCATATAAGAGTTTGTCCAGGCTTGTCCTTTGCTACAAAAAGGATTTTGCCATCTTGCTGCACCTTATTTACTTTATTACTTCTTACCCGTTACAAATTACCTTATCACAAAACTATCTGTTCCCGATAATTTCAGTGCTTGTAGAGAATACCTTACTGAAAACCGCTTGTCATTTCCTTCTGCTCCTTGTTGGGTTCGACACTCTTACTTATCGAAAGGACTACGATAGATCCCCTCTACTTGTGGTTCATCACACCGGAAGTGTTCCGGCTCACCGGAAGGGGTTCCGGGCAACCCCGGCAAATATATGGGCTTAATGGGCCAAGTAAGGGAACACACCATCCCACAAGGGGCTGGTGTGCCCCCTATAGGGCCAGCCACGTGGGGATAAAGGGAAAGGAGAGGAGGAAAAGGAAAGTATGAAGTAGGACTCCTACTTCCTTCCCCTCCCCCCTCCTTCCTTTCCCCCTTGTCCAAATATGGTAGGGGGCGAATTGGACTAGGGAGGCAAGTAGGATTCCTCCTACTTGGGGCGCCCTAGGCTGCCTCCCTCCCTCTCCCTCCTCTATATACATGGGGATGGAACCCCTAGAACACACATCAATTGTTCCTAGCAGTGTGCGGTGCCCCCTCCACAGTTAACACCTCGGTCATATCGTCGTAGTGCTTAGGCAAAGCCCAGCGCCGGTAACTTCATCATCACCGTCGCCATGTCATCATGCTAACGGAACTCTCCCTCGTCCTCAACTGGATCAAGAGCTCGAGGGACATCATCAAGCTGAACGTGTGCTGAACTCGGAGGTGTCGTACGTTTGGTACTATATTGTTTGGATCACGAAGAAGTTCGACTACATCAACCGCGTTAACACAACGCTCCCGCTTTCAGTCTACGAGGGTACGTGGACACACTCTCCCCCTCTCATTGATATGCTTCTCCTAGATAGATCTTGTGTGATCGTAGGATTTTTCTTTTGAAATACTACATTCCCCAACACTATCACTATGCCGACGCAAAGTATTTTGTCACAGAGTGCGGAAATTTTGAAGAAAATGTTATCTGCAAATGAATGAGTGGGAGGACAGTGCAACTCGACAAGATTGCGGAATCTTCATGATCAGGTCACGAAAAGAAACAGTAGAAGTGATTCTAGAATTTCCTACCATGACAGATATTAAAGACTCTACATGAGATATAGAGACTTCAGTCAAACTTGCAGCTAGACCATATAGGTTGGAATATTCATGCAGACCTTTATGGTATGCGGACGAAATATTGTTGAAACAAACAATGAATCTATAAATACACAAAGAAGCGTTGATGGGTGCTGACTCCGGAATCGGCTATACGCCAAAATAATCCGAGATAGTATCCATACACATAATTCAAGTTTAGAACTTGGTAGACCCTCTGAAAGATTTAAAGTCTAAAGTGTTGTGATGGATCTATAGATTGACAAAGATAAAAATGTTTTATAATGCTTGACTTGATGCAAATAGTTTATGACAAGATCAATGAGTTGATTATGACGATATTGTCTCATCATAATAATACTTAAAGTCAATTCGGATTAAACGAGCAACTAAATATTTTAGTTATGAGACATAACAGATGGGTGTCAAGATGATTCCCATGAGATGGAATTAGAACCAAGGTTTTATATTTGATACGGTCCAAGGTAATTTTCTCGATCCAAAGGATGCTAGTAAGTGTGCAAACTGCAAGAGGTCCGGTAATGATCTGAAGCAAGCATAATGGAGTTGGAATCTTTGTTTTGATGACACTAGTGCGTGTCGGTCCTAAACAAACGGTTTTACCCCTTTCCGCGACGGCATTTGGAACTGTCGCCAAGTGAGTGTGGGTGATAGGGGGGTCCTTCCCACACGACCCAGAAACCGTCGGGGATAGGGATCCTTGATGCATACAGTTGTCCCTATATAACCATTTCCGATATCTCAAATATCCCAAACGCTTCATCCTTGCTACTCGTTTGTGCTCGCATTGCCATCGTAGTCGGGGTTTTGTGGTTCTGCCTAAAACCATGCACATTCTAGGCACATGAGCTTTCCAGGAAGATTTTAGGCAGATTCCAAGCACGGGAGATTTACGATGCCTGGCACATCACAAACAGTTCATGATTATAAACCGTGTATGATAGGTAGACAATCACACACATTTAGTTTTCCCGCACCGTATGTGATAGTGTCTGACATCACACACGCTTTGCGAACGGCAACTGTGTGCATGCTTGCACACGTTTCCCCTCTATGAACTGTCTCAGATTATGTTGTATATCACAAACATTTGTGTTTTACCAACTGCGTGTGCCGTAATGACCTGCACAACGTAATTTAGCCCTAATTTAATTGCTGCTATTTAAAATTGTACCAAATTTAAACTTGAAAGTAGGCTATAGCTTTATTCATATCCATCAGGTTCAAACAACCAATGCATTATTCGATTCACGGGTACATATGTTTAAAAATTACAGAAGCACCAAATAAAGAATGATGTACCAGGGTTCTATACTTGTACTATTACAGATGGTAAAGAAAGAGGCGACAAACATTCCAGTTGTTGAACAAGGTGAAGCGGAATGGCCCTATTGTGCTCTGCTGGATGCAGAAGGCATGCAGAACTCTAGTCCAACCCCTTGTGATGTTCGGCCGCCAATCATGTAGTTTGAGAGGTAATCTTGAGTAAACTGCTTCAGGATCCACTGCAAAAGAAAAAAGATTCGGATATTGTCATCTAACACAACTCATTACGGGTAGTAAAAAGAAGGCTACAGGGTTCTTACTTACCATCCTACACTTCACTGTTGTGTTGCATAAAGTGTAAACAAATAGTTCGATTGACATCTTTTGACCCATTTTAGTAACAATCTTTATCAGTTTCCTCACTTGATGCTGGTTCATGAATATCTCATTGCCCCATGTGCAGAAAGGGTCGAAGTGTGGATCTTTGGCAATGATATATGTACCTAAAAGCACCAAGTTAATATTAGAAGCTAAACAACAATTGAAAAATGATGTAGTACAACATTCCATCCATCCCATTATACAAGGTTTTATTACATGTATATCTAGACATCATCAGAACATTAAGGTAACACTCTTCCTTGTTGCTATGTAGCCTAGGATTGCATATTTAGTCATTCAGTACAATGCATGTTGCTAAACAACAATTGAAAAACGAAAAGGCAAGTTAACTGCAATATCCTTAACAGCAACCAAATATCGTAATTCATAGTGGTATTGTTGAAACTGTTATTGATGGAATTGAACTGCACAGCAAATAGTTGCACATATAGAGCATCACATTGTGAAGAACTGAAATAAACAAGTCATAAGGACATCTCTAGGCGATCCTTAAAAAGGTTAAAGGACTAAAACCCCTAAACTTAAGGTTGTAAACTTCAACTTGATCAAGTTCAAAGCAGGTCCAACCGAAAGTAGCATGCATTCAAACATAAACATAGATAGTTTTGCATAACCAAACATAAAATATAAATTTAAACTAAGCTAAACTACTTTTGGTCGAAGTAGAGGTCGAGCCAATCCTTCCTCGTCATGTACGGTGTGCCGCGAGCCGGGTCCGGGCCAGTACCATCGTCGGGGTCGTTGGGGAAGGCACTCCTCCACTCGTTGACGTCGACCTCCTCGTCCTAAGGGACCACCTCGACGCCCTCGGTGCCACCGTCACCGACGCCTTCGACCTCGTCATCAGAGGAAAGCGCGATAACCTTGCCGCCCTCCGGGCCGCCGTCCTCGCCGCCTTCGACCTCGTCATTAGAGGAGAGCGCGATAACCTTGCCGCCCTCCGCGCCGGCAAAGATCGCCCGCTCCGCCTCCACGAGCTCCAATTTCCGCAGGCGGTGCTCTTGCATGTAGGCCTCGTCGGCGGCCTCGGCCTCAAGATGCTCCCATGCCTCGCGGTTCTCCTGCCGAGCTCACCACCCCTGGCTCCGGCGGAACGAGCTGGACCGGACATGTGCCGAAGGGGAAATTAAGCCTAGCCGCTGCGTTGTGGTAGCGGACCTGCCAGCGGTCGTACTCCATGGCCGCGAGCTAGGCCGTGTGGAAGCTACCGAGCCACCAGCGGGTGGGTCTCTCGATCTGTAATCTCGGTGACCCACGTCCCCCATCGCCGTTGCCGGACCCCAAGGTAGGACTTCGTAGGCTACCAGGTCTGGGGGGGATGAGGAAGTCCTCGAACCGGCATAGGGGCATGGCGGAGGGTGGATCGAGGAACCGGTGATGGCGGATCGAGCCCGCGGAGGACGACAGGGACACCTCGGCAGCCACCTCGCCTGCATCGGGCGAAAAGGCCGCGATAAACCTCTTTTTGTCCATTGGCTACTCGAGCTCCCCGGCACATAGGCAGAGGTTGAGGATGGAGGCGCCGGCGATGGCGGCCACCTACCAATAGTTCCGAGGGTTGTGTGTGTCCGTGTGAGCGGAGGTTGTGTTTGAGGAAATACTGCCGCAATTGAAAATTTTACTAGGCGGGAGTAACAAGCAGGGGCTACTGAAAATTTGGATCAAGGCCGAGCAGATATTTTTGAGCTTGCGAGGGATGCATAGGCGGGAGTAAAATGTCGGGGCTACTGAAAATTTGAATCAAGGGACTGAAGCAGAGAGGTATGCAGAGGCGGGAGTTCTGGGGGAGCGAGCTAGTGTGCTTGACACACCAGCCGTGGACTATAGCCGACGCACCTTCTCGCGTAAGCCATAGGCGTACTATACACCGACTGTGCTCCAAGATATTTTGAACTGCATCTCACACGGTTGGTGAGAATAAACTGTGTCGCATCTACTTGATTTGAATTACAAAATGGTGCATACAAGTTGGTTGAAAAATCAAATATGTATCCTTCAGTGCATGCTTAGGTCCCATGTAAGAAATGGGAATGAATTTTTTGGGGTTTGTTTGACCTTTTTTATACATTAACAGGGTTTTCTAGGCATTTTATGTGCATAATTCAAATTTAAACTACAAGGACATGCTCCAATGCACTAAAGTTGGTTGAAAAATCACATGTGTGTCCTTGGGTGAATTTCTAGGTCCCATGCAAGAGATGAGAATGAATTTCAAACACCAGGGCACTGTTGATTGCCGGCAAAACGTTGAGATACCTGGTTTTTAAATTCTAGTAAATCCAAAACTCGTCTGAAATTCATGAAACTTAGCATGCTATCATGGAGCGGCATCAACATGTCGTGGTGAAAATTGTGTCCCATTTGGCCCAGGTTTGGGTATGATCTTCTCACAAATCAGAGCTTCTCACAGCAAGCATGATGGTTTCGATAGGGAACGTACCACCTTTGGGGACGAGGCGATATTCGTTGCCTCTTATTGCTTTCAAAAAATTTCTAGTGTCAACATAGAACAACAGGAGTTTTGTGTTCAATCTTGGAATTTTTCGGGGTTCGTTTGGCCTTTTTTGTACATTAACTGGGTTTTCTAGGAATTTTATATGCATAATTCAAATTTGAACTACAAGCACATGCTCCAACGCACCAAATTTGGTTGTAAAATCACATGTGTGTCCTTGGGTGAATTTCTAGGTCCCATGCAAGAGATAGGAGTGAATTTCAAACACCATGGCACTGTTGATTGCCGGCAAAACGTTGAGATGCCTGGTTTTTAAATTCTAGTAAATCCAAAACTTGTCTAAAATTCATGAAACTTGGCATGCTATCAAGGAGTGCTTCAGCATGTCGTGGTGAAAATTTTGTCCCAATTGGGGCAGGTTTGGGTATATGCTTCTCATAAATCAGAGCTTCTTACAACAAGCATGATGGTTTCGATATGGAACGTACAACCTTTGGGGACGAGACGATATCCGTTGCCTCTTATTGCTTTCAAAAAATTTCTAGTGTCAACATAGAACAACATGAGTGTTGTGTTCAATCTTGGAATTTCTGGGGTTCGTTTGGCCTTTTTATACATTAACTGGGTTTTCTAGGCATTTTATGTGCATAATTCAAATTTGAACTACAAGCACATGCTCCAATGCACCAAAGTTGGTTGAAAAATCACATGTGTGTCCTTGGGTGAATTTCTAGGTCCCATGCAAGAGATGGGAATGAAATTCAAACACCATGGCACTGTTGATTACTAGCAAAATGTTGAGATGCCTGGTTTTCATATTCTAGTAAATCCAAAACTCGTCTGAAATTCATGAAACTTGGCATGCTATCATGGAGCGGCATCAACATGCCGTGGTGAAAATTTTGTCCCATTTGGGGCAGGTTCGGGTATAAGCTTCTCACAAACCAGAGCTTCTCACAACAAGCATGATGGTTTCGATAGGGAAAGTACCACCTTTGGTGACGGGACGATATCCGTTGCCTCTTATTGCTTTCAAAAAAAATCTAGTGTCAACATAGAATAACAGGAGTGTTGTGTTCAATCTTGGAATTTTTCAGGGTTCGTTTGGCCTTTTTATACATTAACTGGGTTTTCTAGGCATTTTATGTGCATAATTCAAATTTGAACTACAAGCACATGCTCCAATGCACTAAAGTTGGTTGAAAAATCACATGTGTGTCCTTGGGTGAATTTCATGGTCCCATGCAGGAGATGGGAATGAAATTCAAAGACCAGGGCACTGTTGATTGCCGGCAAAACATTGAGATGCCTGGTTTTTCAATTCTAGTAAATCCAAAACTCGTCTGAAATTCATGAAACTTGGGATGCTATCATGGAGCGGCATCAATATGCCATGGTAAAAAAATTGTCCCGTTCGGGGCAGGTTCGGGTATAAGCTTCTCACAAACAAGAGCTTCTCGCAACAAGCATGATGGTTTCGATAGGGAACATCCCACCTTTGGGGACGAAATGATATCCATTGCCTCTTATTGCTTTCAAATATTTTCTAGTGTCAACATAGAACAACAGGAGTGTTGTGTCATTTTTTTTGATTTTTCGGGGTTCGTTTGGACATTTTTATGCATTAACTGGGTTTTCTAGGCATTTTATGTGCATAATTCAAATTTGAACTACAAGCACATGCTCCAATGCACTAAGGTTGGTTGAATAATCTAATATGTGTCCTTGGGTGAATTTCTAGGTCCCATGCAAGAGATGGGAATGAAATTCAAACACGAGGGCACTGTTGATTGCCGGCAAAAGATGCCTGGTTTTTAAATTCTAGTAAATCCAAAACTCGTCTGAAAGTCAAGAAACTTGGCATGCTATCATGGAGCAGCATCAACGTATCGTGTTAAAATATTTGTCCCATTTGGGGCAGGTTCGGGTATATGCTTCTCACGAACTAGAGCTTCTCACAATAAGCATGATGGTTTCGGTAGGGAACGTCCCACCTTTGGGGACAAAATGATATCCATTGCCTCTTATTGCTTTCAAAAAAAATCTCGTGTCAACATAGAACAACACGAGTGTTGTGTCAATTTTTGGGATTTTTCGGGGTTCGTTTGGACATTTTTATGCATTAACTGAGTTTTCAATGCATTTATGTGCATAATTCAAATTTGAACTACATGCACATGCTCCAGTGCATATAAATTGGTTGAAAAATCAAATCTGTGTCCTTGGGTGCATGCTTAGGTCCCATGCAAGGGAATGAATTTCAAACACCAGGGCACCGTTGATTGCCTGCAAAACATTGAGATGCCTCATTTTTAAATTCTAGTAAATCCAAAACTCATCTGAAATTCATGAAACTTGGCATGCTTTCATGGAGCGGCATCAACATGTCGTGGTAAGAATTTTGTCCCGTTTGGGGCAGGTTCAGTATATGCTTCTCACAAACCAGAGCTTCTCACAACAAGCATCGTGGTTTTGGTAGGCAACATCCCACCTTTGAGGACGAAACGATATCCACTGCCTCTTATTGCTTCCAAAAAAATTTTCGTGTCAACATAGAACAACAGGAGTGTTGTGTCAATTTTTGTGATTTTTCGGGGTTCTTTTGGACATTTTTATGCATTAACTGAGATTTCAATGCATTTATGTGCATAATCCAAATTTGAACTACATGCACATGCTCCAGTGCATATAAATTGGTTGACAAACAAATCTGTGTCCTTGGGTGCATGCTTATGTCCCACGCAATAAATGGGAATGAATTTCAAACACTAGGGCACCGTTGATTGCCACAAAACATTGAGATGCCTGGTTTTTAAATTCTAGTAAATCGAAAACTCGTCTGAAATTCATGAAACTTGGCATTCTATCATGGAATGGCACCCAACATGATGTGACATTTTTCGTGTCCATTTTGAGAGAAGGCGCACTCGAATAATGACAACCAACAAAGGCATTCTGAAAAAATAGCTGCCACTTAATATCTCAAATGTTTGTATGATTCAAAACGTGTGCGTTCTATTAACCATTCACGTGACGCCACGTGTCTTGGTTTTAATGGATGTAGGAGGTGTCGTGTGTATAGCTGCTTGACCTTGACTGAACAGGAGGCATGCGAGCGCAGTCTAGTGCACAGGCTGGCCGAAAGGCGAGCAAGCTGTCCTCCAATGCGCAGGCTCATCGGGAAGCGTGCGAGCTTTACGCTACGCAGGCTCACTTGGAAGCCAGCCCTTTGACTTCCATGGCCGCCCGCCTTCCTCTTCATTAATGGCGCCCGAGCCGCTGTTTAATACGGGCGGCCTTACTGTTCGCCTCCCATTCCCCTCCCCCCCCACCCCCCGCAGACCTCCACCGCCATGGCACAGAATGATCATCTGCCACTAGTCTTCAAGTTTGGTGAAGTCGACTCCGAGCCGGAGGAGATAGAAAATAAGGAGGAATGGGGCCTCATGGACATGCCTAGAACAAGTTGGCCGCGGCGCTTGCTGCCCCCGCTCCCGTCCCAGCTCCCATCCACGCGCCCGCGCCAGCGACCATCCCTGTAGCATTGACGGGCTGGTCGCCGAGCACTATCTCAGAGCTGGAGCCGTGGGTGTCAACAAAGTCTCCGCAGACCCGCGCGAGCTCGTGTACATGCCAGCGCCAGCGCACGTGCCCGTGCGCGCCCCTCCACCCACCGTGCGGTCGGCCCCGTGCGTTTGGCTGCATCCGCTGCGCCCGTGCGTGCCCCTCCACCCACCGCGGTGCCGGTCCCCGTGCGTTTGGCTACACCCGCCGCGCTCGTGTCCGTGCGCCCTTCCCCCCTCAGCCGCATGGGACGCTGCCGTCGACAGCTACCTCTCAGCGGCGCCAGTTGTCGTCCTCCCGCGCCCCGCCCGTCGATCGCGCGACGACATGATGTTTTGTAACATCCCAAAATACTAAATTTTGGAATGTTATATTAAATAGATAGATTTGATTGATGGTTTGATTGTTGTGTGATCGATTGACTGAAAGTGAGTGAAATTCGAAACTTTTGAAAGTTAAATGAGAGGGAATAAAAGGACTTTCCCAAACTTTCATTTTGCATTTATGATCTCCGTGAATTCAAATTCTTTTCAAATACAAAACCCTAGAGAGACGATGACATGACTTCTTAAATTTAAATAAATGAAAAGGGTTTTTGAAAATATTTGAATTCCATTTGGAACTATGTCAAATCCAGAAACTTTAAGCAGCTCAATGATTTTCATGAGAGAAGATAAAATGACTTCTTCAAAACATATGAAATATGAGTTGGAAGTTTAAAAGGATCAAATTTAAAGTCCTTTTGAAATTATTTTCAATTCGGAGTTATTTTGATTTTTATTCAAATTATTTTTCTTCAAAAATAAAATATATGGAAAATAGGGTAAAATGATTCCCTACATTAGAAAATTGGAGAGAAATAAATTTGAAATCATTTTGGTATTTTTAAAATGATTTTTTATTCGATTTTATTAGAGTTGTAGCACTCTTGGCTTTATTTGAATTTTTCGTATATTTTATTTGATACTAGAAAAATGTTCAAGTCGTAGAAAAAAATTCTGAAAATTTTGATATATTATATGCCTAAATAATATTTTTATTTCTTTTGTTTTTTATTTTGTTTTGTTTGTCTATGTTTAAAAAAACTCTTCGAACAGTGTCAGGCCGAAGCCCAGCACTGCTCTCTCTCTCTATCTCTCAATCTCTCTCTCCAGCCCACGGCCGAGCAAGCCGAATCGGCCCATGGCCTCTCTCCCTCACGCGAACCACCTCCGCCCCGGTCGCCCGATCCCCTCCCGCTCGCCTTGTCTCGCTGACAGCGGGACCCGCCTCTTCTTCTTCCCCACGACAGGCAGGACTCTTGCCCGAGCATGACGCCGAGCACCGCCATTCAAATCCTCCCGGGGCGCTGTCTCCAGGACCCCGCGCGCAAGCTAGGACCCCTATATAAATCCCTAGACACCCCTCATCTAATTCCCATCAAAATCCCTCTCTTTTCCCCTCGGGATCGAGTACACCGAGCTCTCGAAGTTCGCCGGTGGCTCCGCAACTCCGTCGTCCCGCCCCGCGTTGTTCAGACGCCGCAGCCGGACGCTGCCACCACCATCGGACTCGCCTCGACGCGCTGCACCTTCCCATGGATTCGCCTGAGCCGGAGGGCCACCAGAGATCCCACCCCGACCACCACTGACGCCGCCACCACCTTCTTCTCTGTTGCCGGCGACCTCCACCACCACGGTAAGCTGCCGATGCACCCCGTCCGTCCGATCTAGGGTAGATGGATAGGATTAGATTAGGATCTGTTTTTTATTTTGAACCGTTATTCACTAATTGCCAAACGTACGCTAGTTAAGCCTTTGGAGCGAACACTTGCATCGCTTAGGTCTCTGTAGCGAACGTTCGTTCGGTAGGTTTTTCTTTTTCTTTTAATTTCGGCCAGGTACCTATATTTGATTATTTTCTTTACAGACTAGTCCCTGTTCTTCAAACCTTCGTTACTTATTACTCGTTTTTCCAAATCCAACGAAACCAACGCCCACTTCTTCGTTATGATCCCTCTATCCAGATAATCATCTTAAACATGTTTTTGAACGTTTAAAATTTGATTTCAAATAGATTTGAATTCAAACTTCTTTTGTTCATAACTTGAGTTTTAAAACTCCGATTTAGTTGATTCTTTTTGCAAATTAAAGCTCTTGACCTAAATTCTGATAAGGCCAAATTCACATAATTTTGGTACTATTAGAAATTGCTTTATGTTGCAAGAGTTATTTGCTAGGTTTTGGTGTTTTCCGAATTGTCTTCTTCGCTCTTTCCGATCTTTTGAGTGATTGCTTATGTGTGGTTACTATTGCTTGCTTATGATAGATTGACCGGAGTGTGACGTGTAGAACTATCAGGAGTTATGAGTGTGAGTCATCTTCATCAACAGTACAGGCAAGTTCACACTTTGATCATACTTTTCATACCCAGTTTTTATGCATTAGTTTCAACCCTCAAACGTTGCATGAGTAAGACTGATAACATGTGGGTATTGGAAAGTAGCTGATGAGGTAGGAACCTATTATCTTGCATTCAAATCCAGGGTGTTACTATGTTATGCTTATACTGCTATGCTATGCTCGTAGACGTGGATTGGTTGAGTGATTCATGAGAGATGTCAGAGTTATTATTCATGGCTAACCTAAGGTGGCTACTTTAATACACATCTAGGTGGAATGGTAGGGGCAGCCTGGAGCACCCAGTGGTTTGCCCGGGCACCTGGAGAACCAGCTTGGCCAAGGGGATCCGGGAGGACCCGTGTGATCACCCTATGGAATGCCACGCAGGCTCAAAGGGATCATAAGATTATTCATGATAGAAACTTCCGTGTGCAGCCACAAGCTAGTATGGGCTCTAGCATAGTTGAGTATGTTGCATGACCTCTTTCAGTGGTGGGCTAGAAGATGTAGGGGAAAGTAGGTGTAACTGTCCACCCAGAGTAAAGAGTAAATGCTTCTGAAAGACTGTGTCTCGGTCATCCGTTTCTCAAACACCGTGTAGTGCTTGAAATCTGACGGAGGAGATCGTGTCTTGTGGGGAAAAGTGCGCAAATATCTGCAGAGTGTACAAACTAATCGTGATTAGCCGTGTCCCCGGTTATGGACATCTTGCGTCTCTGGTACTTGGATTATCATGTTGATCTCATCACGTTAGTTAAATAATTTGTTGGGTTATTGATGTTAATTTGGGATTGAGTTGGAGGAACCTTCTCAATGTTTTCAAGAAACTTTGTAGATAAATAAAATATATTCCTTTGTTGTAGGGAAAAACTGGCTTTTCGCAAAAACAGTATAGCCTTAGAGCTTTTCCACCAGCCAAATATGCATGTACTGATAGCTATTATTCATCATTATCCTATGGTGTGAATTTGCCAGTACATTCAATGTACTGACCTACATGACTGCAACGTCTCATGTTGCAAGATTCTTACGGCGAGTAAGTGATACATTTGGGTTACGATT
The DNA here is from genome assembly GCA_032464435.1 of Aegilops umbellulata. Classification (NCBI taxonomy): domain Eukaryota; kingdom Viridiplantae; phylum Streptophyta; class Magnoliopsida; order Poales; family Poaceae; genus Aegilops; species Aegilops umbellulata. The sequence goes on from CP136058.1 coordinate 366,512,046, forward strand.
TCTACCCTCAACTTTGCCGTTGGTGTTCATGGGAATCCACAACCTTGTTGTAACTTCCGCTATATGGATTGAGGTAATAGTATTTACGTTACTTTATACATGTCATTTACCTATGTTATAAATCCTTGATTACTGTGTGTCAGCATACCGATCCAGGGATGACACTTAAGCACAGAGACTTGACCGTCTGAGGTCGGGTCGCTACAAGATGGTATTAGAGCACATGCTGATTATAGGTCGTGACCCCTAGAAACTGGCAAGCCCATAGGAAAGATTTTCTCTAAATCTTTATTTTCAAAAAGATCTTTTACCTCTCCTCTTTTCTGAACTTTATCAAATATTCCCTTTTAGTCGGACCATACCCCTTTCCCCTTTTGACCACACGAAGATACAACAGTTGAAGACTTCGAAGACTAGGAGAATTTGAAGACTCTAAAGAATTTCCAGATTGGTATGACCTAGGAAGGCTACCTGATGGAACTTGTCAGACTAATGATGTTGTCAACACTCAAAATCAAGGTGTGTCGGAGAAAGACCGGAACATGGAGCATTAGAACTCAAGGTTTTGTTAAGAAAACCCTAAGATAGTAGATATCAATTATGGAATGAAAGCTCATGGCAGTAACATGGGCATAGACACGACTAACCATGGTGTTATCGCCCGCTTATGCTATTGCCACCATGCTTAGTTAAGCATGCATTTCTTTGGAAGGATTGGATGGTAGAAGGCTGATGTAGCACCGATCAGCAAAAGATGAAGTTTAAACGTAGCTGGTGTATCACCAGGATCTGGAGAATTACATCAGGAGTTTTAAGATGGACCTTCAGGAAGCCGTATTTTGACAAGGAAGCATTTTGTGAAGAACTTAGGACCTAGAAGCTGAAGTAGCCAAGCTAGAGGAGCAAAACCTCGAGATACTGGAGATTCGTGAGGAACTGAAGGATAGTAGGACCATGGTTCATGCCAAGGATGTTGAAACCCAGAAGTTTGGAATGCAACTGCAGAATATTAAAGGACGTCACGAGAGACTTCGCGTCAACGGAGATGATCTGGCAAAAGAACTTGAGAAGGACAAGCACGATCGGAAGAAGCCATCAGAGACATGAACAAAACTTGAAGAGTTTGATGACTTTGAAGATTTATTGACATTTAGAAGACCAAACCCCTGTTATATACTTACGTTAGATGCGACGTTTGTGAGCTGTCATTTGTTTGTTGTTTTTTCGACAGCCAAAGATAAAAATCTGCCTTTTCAAAACTTTTGTTTGTATTGTGTGTATCCCTTCCCCATCTCTCTTATCCCACCCCAAAACCCATGGACCCAATAGAGGATGAATGGAGATGAACCCATATTTTTTTGGACCGATGAGTCAATTGGAGACGGACCGATGGATTCAGAATATGGAAGATCATATGAAGAATAACACTATAGCCGGAAAGGATATGGCCCAGCATGCTTTTAAGTGCTTTGAAAGAGGTGCAACTACTTGGTGGCGGATGTACCAAAGCATCAATGGATGACAAGGAGTAACTACTTGGAAACAATTTAAGTTGACTTTGCCAAAGTCTCGGTTTGTGTCCCAGAAATTGAAGCCTTATGGAAAGGATATGAAGAAAACTTGTACATGCAAGCTTTGTGGAGAAATAGGACACAACCATAAGGAACACAAGGATGAATTCCTAATTGTGAAGGAAGTCACCCAGCTGAAGAATGCCCAACTAGGCAGATTACTTGTTTCTTGTGTGAAGGGACTACCCACTACCCTGCTCAGTGTTACATTTACCCCATGGTTCAAGAACCATCCAGCAGAAGAAAGAAGCAACAGAAGGAGCCCTTATGGAAATTTTAGAAGAACATGTGATGAAGGAAGAGGTGGAGGACACACCCAAATAAGAACCAATTAAAACTTGCACCAAGTCATGCTATTCATGTGGAGAAGAAGGACACATCTCCCAGAATTGTATGAATGGGGATCTAGTAGAATTACCGACAGAGGAAGTAGAGTATGACCCACAGGAAATAGAAGCCCTGATTGGAACGGAAAAGTCTAGGAAGAGAAGTAGATTGGATTCCAGGAAGGACCTGAGTCATATCACATGTTACAGGTGCAAGGAGTCTGGGCACTACCTCAGCAGTTGCCCAAAAAGCAAGCCGAGGACCCAAGGAGGCTATGTAATCATGAGGAAACCGCGAGACTTGTCAGAAGTAATATGTTTCTGCTGTAATGAAGCAGGACACTTTGCCAGAGATTGTCCCAAAGAGAAGGAGGATTGTGCTAAGTAGTGGAGTTGCAACAAAAGGAATATAGTATTAGTAGTGGGAACAATTCTTTTATATTGAGGTGTTGAGTTGATGCATGTAATGGAAAAGCAGGAGATTGAAGTAATTTGAGAATCAATGAAGTTAGCATCGTTGGTACTCATTTGGATTTTATGAGTTGTTACTCTATGGAGAAAGATTTTGACCATTTTCGAGGATATGAGAAATATGGTCTATGGAATAATGGAGCATTTTAAGGGTGGTAGTACCCTGTGAGGAAACTTGACCCTTGGAAAAGATAATGATATTCCACGGAGTGGATTTCGGACTAAATAAGTATGAGTTTTGTCTCAATACGTGGGGTATCCGAGGAATATGAAGGGATAAAGTTCTATCGGATATAGAGGAGGTATAATGTTGGAAATATGGAGCAATTGTAACTCTATGATGAGTCTAAGTAATCACATCTTGGTTTGTTGGCAATAGAAGGAAGGGAGATAGTACAATTGGAAGGATTTAATTATACTAGGAAGCTGGATGTTGGAATAATGATCAGTTGCCCCGATGAGGATTTCAAGGTTTGCAAGTGATGAGATGGGCCATAACCCATAGGCCCCAGGACCTGCCAAGAAGCAAGCACACTCTTGGTGAAGGAAAAACCCTGGAAAAAATTACGACTTTATCGACAGACGATTTTATAGGAGTAACGCAAAACCTGAGAGTTGTGAAGGAACGATAGATTTTTGTTTGGCTTGCAGAATCCATGGATTTTTTTATCCGAACTTAGTTCGTCGACAAGAGAAATTCTACAATGCTTGTGAGGATAACCGAGTGTTAGAATGTGAGATTCGCTAAACCATATGCAAGGTAATGATTTGGGTGCGGGATGGACTGATCACCATACCGACTTACTCTTATTATTCGCCTTGATATATGGGATGGTAAATCTGAGTGACTTACCTATAGTAGAGAGACAGCGATATTAAACCTTGTTTGAAGCTTAGAATGGTATGACAATTTTCCCTTGTATAAGGCAGTCATTGCCAAATCGTAGGACATACGGTGAGGTTCAGCCTAGACCCATTTCCTGTAGGAGAAACCATAAATTGTTTATTGACCACCATGAGATATCGATAGTTGTTTAGTATTGGCGCCAGACCCGTCAGCTAAGAAGACCCAATCACAGAAGAATCATACCGAGATGAAAGGATACAAGAATTGAGGAAAAGGTTATGGCGCTACCGGAAGAGCCTAGAGAAGGAATTCTCCCGAGAGTTTGAGAAGACTGACACTGTCAACAATAACGATGGAGTATATGAGTTTTGATGGAACCATAACCATGCTTCTAAGGGTGGTAGCACCCTAGACCCCCTGTGACGATTGATGGATTTTGAGAAGACCCCAAACCTAACCTATTTCTTGCTAGCCTCTCCGAATCTCGAGGACGAGACTCATTTTAAGGGTGGTAGGTTTGTAAATTCTAAATTTTGGAATGTTATATTAAATAGATAGATTTTATTAATGGTTCGATTGTTGTGTGATTGATTGACTGAAACTGAGTGAAATTTGAAACAATTGAAAGTTAAATGAGAGGGAATAAAAGGACTTTCCCAAACTTTCATTTTGCATTTATGATCTCCGTGAATTCAAATTCTTTTCAAACACAAAACCCTAGAGAGAAGATGACATGACTTCTTCCATTTAAATAAATGAAAAGGGTTCTTGAAATTATTTGAATTCCATTTGGAACTATTTCAAATCCAGAAACTTTAAGCAACTCAATGATTTTCATGAGAGAAGATAAAATGACTTCTTCAAAACCTATGAAATATGAGTTGGAAGTTTAAAAGGATCAAATTTAAAGTCCTTCTGAAATTATTTTCACTTCAGAGTTAGTTTGATTTTTATTCAAATTATTTTTCTTCAAAAATAAAATGTATGGAAAATAGGGTAAAATGATTCCCTACATTAGAAAATTGGAGAGAAATAAATTTGAAATCATTTTGGTATTTTTAAAATGATTTTTATTGTATTTATTAGAGCTGTAGCACTCTTTGCTTTATTTGAATTTTTGTATATTTTATTTGATACTAGAAAAATGTTCAAGTCGTAGAAAAAATTCTGAAAATTTTGATATATTATATGCCTATATAATATTTTTATTTTTTTGTTTGTCTGTGTTTAGAAAAACTCTTCGAACAGTGCCGGGCTGAAGCCCAACACTGCTCTCTCTCTCTCTCTCTCTCTCTCTCTCTCTCTCTCTCTCTCTCTCTCTCTCTCTCTCTCTCTCTCTCTCTCTCTCTCTCTCTCTCTAGCCCACGGCCCAGCAAGCCGAATCGGCCCATGGCCTCTCTCCCTCACGCGAACCACCTCCGCCCCGGTTGCCCGATCCCCTCCCACTCGCCCATTCTCGCTGACAGTGGGGCCCGCCTCTTCTTCTTCCCCATGACACGCAGGACTCCTTCCCGATCATGACGCCGAGCACTGCCGCTCAAATCCTCCCGGGGCGCTGTCTCCATGACCCCGCGCGCAAGCCAGGACCCCTATATAAATCTCTAGACACCCCTCATCCGATTCCCATCAAAATCCCTCTCTTTTCCCCTCGGGATCGTGTACACCGAGCTCTCGAAGTTTCTCGGCACCGCCGCAACTCCGTCATCCCGCCCCGTGCCGTTCCGACGCTGCAGCCGGACGCCGACACCACCATCGGACTCGCCTCAACGCACCGCACCTTCCCGTGGATTCGCCTGAGCCGGAGGGCCACCGGAGATCCCACCCCGACCACGAGCGACGCCGCCACCGCCGTCTTCTCCGTCGCCAGCGACCTCCACCACCGCGGTAAGCCGTCGCTGCACCCCGTCCGTCCGATGTCGGGTAGATGGATAGGATTAGATTAGGATCTGTTTTTTTATTTTGAACCGTTATTCACTAATTGGCAAACGTTCGCTAGTTAAGCCTTTGGAGCGAACACTTCCATCACTTAGGTCTCTGTAGCGAACGTTCGTTCAGTAGGTTTTTTCTTTTTCTTTTAATTTCGAACAGGGACCTATCTATGATTATTTTATTTACAGACTAGTCCCTGTTTTTCAAACCTTCGGTACTTATTACTTGTTTATCCAAATCCAACGAAACCAATGCCCACTTCTTCGTTATGATCCCTCTATCCAGATAATCCACTTAAACATGTTTTTGAAAGTTTAAAATTTGATTTCAAACAGATTTGAATTCAAACTTCTTTTGTTCATAACTTGAGTTTTAAAACTCCGATTTAGTTGATTCTTTTTGCAAATTAAAGCTCTTGACCTAAACTTTCTGATAAGGCCAAATTCACATAATTTCGGTACTGTTAGAAATTGTTTTATGTTGCAAGAGTTATTTCCTAGGTTTTGGTGTTTTCCGAATTGTCTTCTTCGTTCTTTCTGATCTTTTGAGTGATTGCTTATGTGTGGTTACTATTGCTTGCTTATGATAGATTGACCGGAGTGTGACGTGTAGAACTATCGGGAGTTATGAGTGCGAGTCATCTTCATCAATAGTACAGGCAAGTTCACACTTTGATCATACTTTTCATACCCAGTTTTTATGCATTAGTTTCCACCCTCAAACATTGCATGAGTAGGATTGATAACATGTGGGTATTGGGAAGTAGTTGATGAGGTAGGAACCTATTCTCTTGCATTCAAACCCAGGGTGTTACTACGTTATGCTTATACTGCTATGCTATGCTCGTAGACGTGGATTGGTTGAGTGATTCATGAGAGATGTGAGAGTTATTATTAATGGTTAACCTAAGGTGGCTACTTTAATACACATCTGGGTGGAATGGTAGGGGCACCCTGGAGCACCCAGTGGTTTGCCCAGGCACCTGGAGAACCAGTGCTTGCCCAAGGGGATCCCGGAGGACCCGTGTGATCATCCTTTGGAATGCCACCCAGGCTCAAAGGGATCATAAGATTATTCATGCTAGAAACTTTCGTGTGCAGCCACAAGCTATTATGGGCTCTAGTTGAGTATGTTGCATGACCTCTTTCAGTGGTGGGCTAGCAGATGTAGGGGAAAGTAGGTGTAACTGTCCACTAGAGTAAAGAGTAAATCTTCTGAAATATTGTGTCTCGGTCCTCCGTTTCTCAAACACCATGTAGTGCGATAAATCCAACGGAGGAGATCGAGTCTTGTGGGGAAAAGTGTGCAAACCTCTGCAAAGTGTACAAACTAATCATGATTAGCAGTGTCCCCGGTTATGGACATCTTGAGTCTCTGGTACTTGGGTTATCATGTTGATCTCATCACATTACTTAAATAATTTCTTGGGTTATTGATGTTAATTTGGGATTGAGTTGGAGGAACCTTCTCAATGTTTTCAACAAACTTTGTAGATAAATAAAATATATTCCTTTGTTGTAGGAAAAAACTGGCTTTTCGCAAAAACAGTATAACCTTAGAGCTTTTCCACCAGCCAAATATGCATGTAGTGATAGCTATTATTCATCATTATCCTATGGTGTGAATTTGCTAGTACATTCAATATACTGACCTACATGGCTGCAACGTCTCATGTTGCAAGATTCTTACGGCGAGTAAGTGATACGTTAGGGTTACGATTTCTACCCTCAACTTTGCCATTGGTGTTGATGGGATTCCACAACCTTGTTGTTACTTCCGCTATATGGATTGAGGTAATAGTATTTATGTTACTTTATACATGTGATTTACCTCTGTTATAAGTCCTCGGGTACTGTGTGTGTCAGCATACCGATCCTGGGATGACACTTAAGCACAGAGACTTGACCATCTGAGATCGGGTCGCTACATGTTTGATTTGCAAGTGAAGAACATTTTTTGCTGCCTTGAAGACTTCAACAACGGTGTCCCGGAGGACGACAACGACGGCGCAACATGCCACTTCCGCCGCCGCCGGAAATAGTTTTTTGTGGTTTTAATACTGTATCTCGATTCTCGATCATACGAATATAAATTCGCAGTGTGACTGAATGAAAGATATGGTTTGAACGAACTTGCGTTTCTCTCTCTTAATGTACAGACTTATCAAACGATTTTCTTTTGAAAAAGATGTCAACGTTTTTTAAATATAAAACACTCATCACAAACGTTTTAGTTAGAACACCCGTATGCAAACCAACAGCTTCCCCAGGAAGCCAAGGGAAAATGTGCCGAGCAGGATTTATGCATCCCTTCAACACAAACAGTTGTTTTGCATGACCCGTGTGTAACCACGTACAAACAATTGGGTCAGATTTGCATATCTGTCATTTTGGGTAGTTGCCATTTCTCAAACTAGAAAGATTGGCATTTGTTTATCTAGTAACATTGCCATTTGTTAACCTTGTAACATTGCGATTTGTCAAAATATGCAGCTACAAATCACTGGCACTATCTAATTTTTGCAACTAAAATCACTAGCACTGTTCATATGGACACCACTAGCAGGCGTGAGTTCATGGACGCGTATGCAAATGTACCATTGATTACATACAACAAGTCATCAACCCACAACGACAACGAGGATACACGTTGGATTATAGATCATTTCCAACAAAACATTCTAGTAAAGTTTTTCTCACACAACAAATAACAAAGCGATGAAATGAACTTCAGCTCAACCACTCGTCGGTGTTGGAAACGCTTGCTTTGAACCAGAAGTGATTCTCTGGGAAGGGCCAGCTAGTATCAATCTCGAGACCAACGCAGGACTGATCATCCAGGCTGAAGCGGCCTATTTCAAGACCCATATTGGGACGATAGGGAAGCATAGTAATGTCCGAGGTATAGATACAGTTGCTTCTCATAAATGGTAGTAACGTTGTGCCAATAGCAGCTGGATCGCCTTCCACCATCATTGGATAGTTTTGTCCAAGGAAGAGCCAGTTTCCTCCAAGACTTTCAATACTGAACCAGGAAGAAGGTGTTGGCGCTAGTACACCAGTATCCATCCCCAATACCCTGCAACGGATGTTGGAACAGGTCCGGAGAGTGCGACCATATGAGACAACACATGCTTCCTTAGTATCATCAGCAGTGCCCCGTATACAAACAAGAAGAGGAGATCCATCAGAATAAGTTGCCAGGCGCCACTGAGTATATGGGTGTAATGCCCGGGTAATTAGGCTACAGTAAAACTTTGCTAATGATGCCACATCATCCCGTTTACTGTTGGTATTGCGTGTTAGTTCAAACACTCTAAATTCACATTTAAATTTAGCAAACAGTCAAAGTTTTCAAAACATTAAAACAAAATGTTCGGTGTGTGACAAATATTGCTATGGTAATTATAGTGAAGAAACGTAATTTTACAAAGTGCCTAAGTGCTTTAAACTAAATAAAACAGAAAAGAAAAATAAATGAAAGTAAACGATCAAAACAAAAAAAGAAAAGGGGGAAAGCCCCCCCCCCCCCCCGGCCCCTTGGGCTTCGGCCCACCAAGCCACAACCGACCAGGCCAGGCCCAACTGGCCCAACCGGCCACCCCCCCATTCCCCATATCCCCCACGACCCAAACCCTAACCCCACCCAGACCGCACACTCTCCCCCCACGTCGCCCACTCCCCTCCCCTCGATCCAGATCGGATCAAGGGAATGAACCCCACCGCTCGACGCCGCCCGGATCGCCGTCGACGTCCATCGCCTCGCCGGAGCTCCCCCGCCGGCCTTCTTCCCCTCCGGCGCCATCGTCTCCGACCACGACCTCACACACCGCTGCCCCGTGCCCTACGCTCCCTCGGTGAGGACCCCGGTGCTCCTTCTCCCCGTCCCCTCTCACCGGCGCTCGCCTCGCCCGTCCTGCTTTCGGCCAGGCGCGCCCCCACGCCAGCTCTGAAAGTGCTTGTTATCGACTAGAGGGGGGGTGAATAGGCGATTTTTATGTAAGTCTTCAAAACATAAAAGTTTCAATGACAAACATTAGAAATGAACCTATTGATATGCAGCGGAAGATAAACTACACAAGGCAAGCCATAGTCAAGTATGCAATAATGTGAGTGTACGATGACTAATGGCAACTAGGTAGTAAGGATCAGGGTGGAAGATAGTATGAAGCCAAACAGCAATAGTAGTCAAGCAATGAAGTCAAACAGGTATGGCAAGAAGGCAATGACTTCACGAAGACAAACTGTAAGTAAAGGGAAAAGAGAATAGAACCAGTCACTCGATGAAGATACAGGATTTGTTTGACCAGTTCCAGTTGTTGTGACAACTGTACATCTGGTTAGGGAGGCTGAGATTCAACTCAGAAGACCGCGTCTTCACCTTATTCCCCTTGAGCTAAGGACACATAGTCCTCGCCCAATCACTCTGGTAAGTCTTCAAGGTAGACTTCCAAACCTTCACAGACTTCGTTCACCGGCGATCCACAATGGCTCTTGGATGCTCAGAACGCGACGCCTAATCGGCTGGAGGATTCACAGTCCTCAAGTGTAATAAGTCTTCAGGTCACACAGACAGAAAGACTTTAGTGATGCCTAACACTCTTTGGCTCTGGGTGTTTGGGCTTTGTCCTCGCAAGGATTTCTCTCTCTCAAAGGCTTCGAGGTGGGTTGCTCTCAAACGACAAAAGCCGTGCACTAACTCTGAGCAGCCACCAATTTATGGTGTAGGGGGTGGGCTATTTATAGCCACTAGGCAACCCGACCTGATATGTCCGAAATGACCCTGGGTCACTAAGGAACTGACACGTGTTCCAACGGTCAGATTTCAAACACACGCGGCAACTTTACTTGGGCTACAAGCAAAGCTGACTTATCCAGCTCTGGATAAGATTTGCTCTCATTGTCTTCGCTCGAAGACATAGGATTTGGGTTGAGCATCACTTCAGTCACTCTGACTGTATTCACTTGGACCCCACTTAACAGTACGGTGGTTCCTATGACTCAACAAAGAAGAAAAGGAAACAACGAAACAACTAAGTCTTCGCACTCCATAGTCTTCACAGAATGTCTTCTCATGTCATAGTCTTCAATATGAATATCTTCATGTACCACCATTGTCGTCAATGTCTTCATACATTTTTAGGGGTCATCTCCGGTAGGTAAACCGAATCAATAAGGGACACTACCTGTGTTATCCTGCAATTCTCACAAACACATTAGTCCCTCAACCAAATTTGTCATCAATACTCCAAAACCAACTAGGGGTGGCACTAGATGCACTTACAATCTACCCCTTTTTGGTGATTGATGACAAACTGGTTGAAGTTTTCAACGGGGATAAAGTATGTGAAATTGTAAAGGGTAGAGGATTGTCTTCATAAGTTTGAAAGGCTCCCCCTGAAGATGTGCATATAAGTAATTTGCTTTTGGAATGCAAATGCACATGGCAGGTTGTACTTGTGGAGATCCTCTTCAACTTATGACGACAATTCATCATGCATGATAAGATACAACAAAGATAATGACATGCATAATGAAAAATGGACGTCTGCAGAATGACCTAAGTGCGGAAGTTATCATCGCACATGCGGAATTTATCATCGCATCACAGAATATCAAATAAGTAGCAGACGACCATCAAGTTTAAGTGTTACAACTCAAAGAACGAAATGTATCAAAACGCGAGAGTTGTAAACACTAGGCAAAATATAAAGCAACCGCCCATATGAACCCGCTTGAAGACTATCAAACTCATACGCTTCTCCCCCTTTTGTCAGTAATGACCAAAAAGGTTTGAAGATATAGAGCATCTACTCGTCCTCGGGAGGAGTAGGTGAAGCAGCAGGGTTGGTGTTGTCATTTGGCGGTGCAGACGAGCTTGGTGCAGTGTCGATTCTTGTAAAAGGGGTCGGTGAAGTAGCATCGTCTTCTTCATCGATCACTTTGGCGTTAACAGTTGCAGCAGAAGAGGAATAATCAGAGTCTTCAAGAGATGGAGTGCGACGTAGGACAGCATTCCGTGGAGGAGTGGAGTCGAACTTGAATTTTTCAGTGAAGCCGTCATCTTGAAGATCTACTTCAGCACTGAGCAGTGTCAAACTCTTCCATGATCACCGACACGTTTCATGTGTGACAAAGGCATTCTTGGTGGCAAGATTGCGAATGCGATTGACATCCACCAAGAGGCTCTGCATTTGGCGCTTAAGCCAGTCATGATGCTTATCATGTTTCTGATGAAGGGCAACCAGAAGCTCTCGGTCATTGAGAATGCGGGGAGCGCTTCTTAGGCCTTTGGGCAACTGAGCTCTCGGTGGCTTCTGTTTGCGCACGATGAGGCATGCGAGTAATCCCAGCCAGAGGGTAGACTCGAGCGACAGCTTGAACTCCTTCATCATTTTGAGTGAAGCTTTGATGGTCAGCATTTTGAAGACTAAGAGGCTCCTTTGCAGTCTCTGGGTATATGGCTTCAACAGACAAATCAACATCTAGCATGAATATGATATGATTGCGTGCAGAGGGTTGATAGTTGAAGGCAGAGTGAAGCTTGATCAGTCGCATGATCCAGGGAGCATAGAACTTCAGACCAAAAATGTCAGATCCAGATGCAGCAAGTTGGCGAATGAAGAAGTCTTGGGCATTGAAGCGTTTGCCGTGAAGAATATGGAAAACTAAAGTCTTCATTGCGCCTTCCAGCTTGGCATTAGGAGAGTGTCCTTTGATAGGCCAAAGAGTTCGCCTGATTATATGATAAATGGTGCGGGGAAGATACTCAAGGTCTTCAACAAAGAACGCCCTTGGGTATTCAGCATCTGGAGGCAATGGCTTCATCATGCTGAGCATCTGACTCATATTGGGTTCAGGCTTGTGGAAGATGCTCTCCATAGCATCATTGTGAAGCTGACAGCCAGATTCATAAAGATCATCTGCGGAGGGCAGGCCCGTAAGCTCAATGACATCAATGGCTTTGGCTTCATGATGAACATTTCCGGTCATCCACTCAAGAACCCATGTCTTTGTATCTTTATAGTAGCCACGAATGTGGAGAGTGGCATAGAATTGGAGCAGTAACTCTTCATTCCAGTGCTCCTTATCGGTGACAAACTGCAGCAGACCGGACTCTCTGAAGCAGTCCAGAGCCTCTTCCAGACAGGGCAGACCAGTGATGGCTTCAGCATCAAGACGCATATGTGGGAAAATGCGACCTTGATTGTACAGAATGCATGAGTAGTAGCTTCGCTGCTGATAGCTCCAGAACCGATCAGAAGATATACTTGCTCTTGAGTAAGGGTTCTTTGCACTGTCGAAGAAGGTATTGTGTGCCTTGAAGCCATTGATATTGAAAGATCCTGGTGCTGATGCAGTACCTGGAAACCTTGGCAGCCTGGGCTTTGGCTTCTGAACCCGTGGCCTGTGCTCAACATGGTACTCAAACTGAGGACCAGCAGCAGCAGGCGGAGGAGTCAGAACAGGCCATTTGGCAGAAATGAGTTGATCGTAGTTGAAAGCTTGCTCGATAGTGTGTGGCCTTGGTGGCGGAACAGGAGCAGAGGCGTCAACATTTGCTTCAGGTGCAGATGCAGCATTGGCTTCTGGCACATTTGTCGGTGCAGTCTCCACATTTGCATCAGCCATGACAACGTCATTGGCTTCATTGGTGTTGGTGGTGGCAGCCTGAAAATTTTCAACATCCACTTGACGAGCTGGAGGGTCGGGCACTGGCAGGTTCACTTCAGGAACCACTTCTTCTTTAACGGGGGGAGGAGGGACACGTTCTTCTTCTTGTATTTCATCGGCTGATGCAGCCGGAATGTCTTCAGCACCTTTGGCTTCAGACTCAGAGACATTCACAGTGGGAGTGGCATCTGGAAACACTTGACGTGCAACAGATTGTTGAGTCACTTCTCCTTCTGGAACTCTCGACGTGGTGACTTGAGGCCTTGGTCCTTTGCGAAGCCTGTGTAATGCTGGCGACGCCTTTGGAGATGGAGTTGGCTGGGCCTCAAAGTCATCATCTTCATTTCGCACAGACGGGGTAGCTTGATGTTGGGGAGAACTTGGAGTGTCTTGTTGTTGTGGGTGATCAGCCCATGAAGCATCCTGTGCAATTGGCGTCAGAGGACGACCAATGCTGATGAGTTCGTTGTTCGTGAGAACAGGCGATGATACCAGGTTGTGTTCGATCTGAGGAAGGACTTCATCATCTTCAACATTGTCGTGGTGACCAGTGTCTTCAGCAGCGTTGGGGTCAACTGCTGGAATGTCTTCAGCTTCATGAGCCTCTGTGGAAGCAGGCTCATGAACTATCATCCTTTGTTCTTGATCATCATATGTAGGAGGGACCATTGAAATTGGTTCAACAACTAAGGGCTCTGAGGGAGAAGCCCTATCCTTTTTGGTTCTGCGCTTCTTCTTAGTGGGAGCAGCGTCAGAGGCTTCAGGATTTTTCCTTTTTCTGGCTTCAGCCTCAGCAGTTCTCGTCTTCTTTAGCTCAGAAGCGGTTGATCTAACCTTTGGCTTCGAGCCGGTCATGCTAGTTGGGAAGACAACGCACGGCTCTTCCTACCTTGAAGGAGCAGTTTGGTCAGTCGAAGGCTTCTTCTTCTTGGCAGCCATTCTTGGGTCGATGCCAGGATGACCAAGAGCCTTGCGCTTCTCAGCCTCATTGTAGGCTTGCACACACTTGTCAGCCAGGTTCTTCATGCGCTCTCGAGAACCTTTGGCTTCTTCACGCTTCTTGAGGAAGGATTCCTTGAGCTCGTGCAACATGATCTTGAAGTTCTTGACATCTTGCACGCTGAGCTTGGCCACATGCTTCTTGAATTTGGCTTTCTCATGGTCGATCTTGTGCTTCAGCTCAACGATGTGCTGAGCGAGAGCAAGCTCTGAAGCAATGGCTCCATTGAAGGAAACGCTGAGCCCAATGGGAAGTTGCAGATCGTCAAAGCTGAGATTTGGTGAGTCAAACCACTCATCAATGAAGTTGTGAATGATTGCCACATCAAAGAGAGGCAAATCATTGAAGATCTCTGCTTCTTCCTTGCTCTTGATCAGTTGCTCAAGGGCATCATCTGCAAGACCTTCATCACTAGACAGATCAATGTGCTCTTCACGCAGAATAGCAGCAGGGGTCAGTGCCTGATCAGTATGCTTGACAAGTTCCTTCTTCTTCTCCGTCTTCTTGGAGATGAGTGACAAATCTTCAGACTGCACACTGTCTTAAGGAGGTGCAGTTGCCAGTGGCTTCAAGTGCGAAGCTTTTGGTGATGCAGTTGGTTTTGACACCTTAGCCTTCTTCTGCTTCTGGGGCTTTGGGGCAGGAGGTGCTTCATCTATGTCAGCCTCTTCAGAAGCATTCCCAACAGCAGCTCCTTGGACTGCAATGTAGGTGAGGAGACCTTGAAAATCATAGAAGGGGCCAATCTCGTTTTGATCAGCTTCGCAAGTGCCATCCTCCCTTGGAGCAGATGGGCCAGGGTTGAAGTTCAAACCCAGTGACTTCTTGTTCTCTTTTGCTGATGCCTTAGCAAATTGAAAGTTGCATTTGAAAAGGTCGTCATCGCGACACCACAAGAGAGAAGTGGGGTCGGCATTGGCAGGCTGTGGTCCTCTGACCATGCACGGGTAGAACCTTTGTGCAATAGCATCAGCTTTGCTCTTGGGTTGAAGACCTCTGTAAGTGATATCTCCCCAACGACACTTTATCGCATTCTTCTCAGCGTATTCCTTGGTCATGAAGCGGTACTTGAACCATTCCTCAGCCCAATATCTTCGAATCCATTGGATTCGTGTCTTGCGCTGATTGTAATCCTCCTCATGATCTGTCTTGTAAAGCTCTGAGAGATCATCAGGCAAATCTCTTGATGTGTTGCCACGGCGCTGTCTGCCACCCTTCCTTGCTGATTTTTCTGTAGCCATAAACTTCAAACTGAATGGTTTCAACATGTTCAGAGGCTTCAGAGGTTTTCGCTTGTTGGACAGACAGGAACTGGCTTCGGGAGAGTTAATATGATGCTGTAAGAATTCTGCAAACGAATGCAGACTATGAGAACCAAGGGATTCTCCCACAGACATGTACCTGTGACAGCATTAGAGATGCGAGGGAAGGGGAAGAGGTCATATGCATTCTCAGAAGATTTTGAAGATAAATCAGTTTGAAGACATTGACCTCATGATGCGAAGACATTCACTTATATGTTGAGAGTTGGTTCCAGATTTGTACGAATCCGCGAAGAAGTACAAGTGAGGAATCTAACTTGTTTTGAAGCTTAAGTGAATATACTAGGCAGTATGAGATACAGACAGAATAGATCTAACTTGTATAGGAAGAAACCTATTTTGGTAGACAGGATGAATCTTTGAGGATCAAAAAGATGGTAAAAAGAGGGTTTTATTTACCACACGAAGAACTGCTAGATGGGAAGAGTAGGAGACCGAGCAGTTCAATCCACCGTGCCCTAACTTGGCGACGGAGGACACCTACGGCGGCGGCGGAGAGGACGATGTCCGCGGCCGGCGTGAGGACGGCGTCGGAGAAGTCGCGGCAGCTAAGCGCTTCGTCGCCGGCGTCGTCGAGAGCTAGCGGTGGCGCTAGGGTTTTGACGAGGTGGAGAGGTGGAAGAAGTTTCTTTTACCGCAGGGGACAAGTATTTATAAGGAAGTGGGCGGCACAGCGCAATTACGCAAGTGCCCCTGGCGGTTCACATCTGACGGGCATGTGGCAAGCATGCAACATACATAGAGTTGTCCCACGTTCCCACGCCCGCCAGGTTTGTCGGATAGACGTTCCGGCTTCTCCGGATTTCAGGCAATAAGGATGACACATTTAAAACAGATTTAATGTTTGTCTCTGTATCTTCTGCTGACAAGGACGCAGAGAAGACATTCGATAGTTTCAATAGAATGCATATGATTTGGACAGAAAGAGTTTGAGATAGGAAGCATAGACAGATTAGGGTCCGATCACATTCACTTAGTTCAAAAGATTCAACAAGAAAACATAGCTATAAGTGAATGCTGTAGAGGACAGAACACTAGTATATATATCAAACAGCAATCAAATCAACGTAGTGAAGATAATCATGAAGATAAACTGAACTTTGAAGACAAACCGAATGCGAAGTCATTCAAATGCAACGTCATGAGTGAAACACTTCAAACAGAAAAGTTTGGTGGTGGCGTTACCCACCGTATAGGAAGTATTAGACCCAGACACGGCGCACAATTATCGTGGCGCTCCGAAGTCAAATTCCATGTCAATGTATTCACACTCAGAATGTAAGTCTTCATTGATTGAAGATATACTTTACTTTGTGTGTTGCACATCTAAGTCATCAACATGCATAAGTGTTAGGATGTGTGCCTGATCACAGGACATTTGAGGATTCCAAGATATTTAGCTCACACCGTAACTTGCAAAACCTTTTCTCGTCCAAGGGCTTTGTGAAGATATCTGCCAATTGCTCTTCAGTGTTGACGTGAATGATATCAATATCTTTCTTCATGACATGATCTCTGAGAAAGTGATGACGAATTTAATTGTGCTTTGTCTTTGAGTGCTGGACTGGGTTGTTGGCAATCTTGATGGCGCTTTCGTTGTCGCAGAAGAGAGGTACTTGTTTCAGATTGATGCCATAGTCCTTGAGAGTTTGCTTCAGCAGTTGAGAGTGACACGCAGTTCTGCTTCTTTGAAGACCAACAGACAAGTGATCGTCCCAGAAAGTGACATGTGCCTGATGTAGACTTGCGATCCACCTTGTCACCAGCATAATCAGCATCCGAAAATCCAACCAGATCAAACTCTGAGCCCTTTGTATACCATAATCCTAGTGTTGGGGTGTGAGCCAAATATCGAAGAATTCGCTTCACAGCTAGGTGATGCGATTCCTTTGGTGCCGCTTGGAATCGAGCACACATGCAAACACTAAGCATAATATCTGGCCTAGATGCACATAGGTAAAGCAAAGAACCAATCATGGAGCGGTATACCTGTTGATCGAACTCTTTACCATTTTCGTCGGGACCCAGATGATGTTTGGCTAGCATTTGCGTCGTGTAACCTTTACAATCTTGCATTCCAAACTTCTTCAGGCAATCTTTGAGGTATTTCTCTTGAGATATGAAGATGCCATTCCTTTGCTGACGAATTTGAAGACCAAGGAAGAACTTCAGCTCACCCATCATGGACATCTGATATTGCTCTTGCATCATGTATCCAAACTCATCACTGTACTTCTGGTTGGTGCAGCCGAAGATAATGTCATCCACATAGATTTGGCACACAAACAGTTCACCATCATATGTCTTCGTGAAGAGAGTAGGATCGAGGGATCCAGGTTTGAAGCCTTTGCTCTTCAGGATGTCTTTGATTGTATCATACCAAGCGCGAGGAGCTTGTTTGAGGCCATACAGTGCTTTGTTTAGTTTGTACACCATATCAGGATGTTTTGGATCTTCAAAGCCAGGTGGTTGTGCAACGTATACTTCTTCTTCAATCTTGCCGTTGAGAAATGCACTCTTCACATCCATTTGATATAGCCGGATATTGTTGTGGTTAGCATAGGCTAGCAATATGCGAATAGCTTCAAGTCTAGCCACAGGAGAAAATGTTTCATTGAAGTTAATCCCCTCAACTTTAGTATATCCTTGTGCAACGAGACGTGCTTTGTTTCTGACGACTTGGCCATGCTCATCTTGCTTGTTTCGATATATCCATTTTGTTCCAATGATGTTGTGCT
Source organism: Aegilops umbellulata (assembly GCA_032464435.1). Taxonomy (NCBI): domain Eukaryota; kingdom Viridiplantae; phylum Streptophyta; class Magnoliopsida; order Poales; family Poaceae; genus Aegilops; species Aegilops umbellulata. Next base: position 366,529,923 of record CP136058.1, read on the forward strand.
TGCGAGGGTCAGGACGCTTGACAAGTTCCCAAACATTGTTCAGCTTGAACTGTTGAAGCTCTTCTTGCATTGCTTGAATCCATTCAGGTTCCATAAAGGCTTCAGCAACTTTCTTGGGTTCTAATATTGACACAAAAGAAAGGTGCCCACAGAAATTTGCTAACTACGTTGCTCTTGAACGAGTAAGTGGACCAGGTGCATTGATGCTATCAATTATCTTCTCAATTTGCACCTCACTTGCAACACGAGGATGAGCTGGGTGAAGAATTTGTTCTTGCTGATCATTGTCATCATTGGGAGGATTGTCTTCAGGCTAAGCATTGTCTTCAGATTGGTTGGGTGCAGAAATGATAAGTTCCTCTTCAGGCTGTGCTTCAGCAGTCATGATTTCACCAGTTCCCATTAGCTTGATAGACTCGCTGGGTGGAGCTTCTTCAAGATTAATTGGCAGGAGCTCTCTTTGTGAACCATTGGTTTCATCAAACCGCACATCTACAGTTTCGACGATTTTATAGAGATAGAGGTTGAAGACTCTGTAAGAGAGCGAATCCTTTCCGTAACCGAGCATGAAGCCTTCATGAGCTTTTGGTGCAAATTTTGACTTGTGATGGGGATCCTTGATCCAGCACCGTGCTCCAAATACTCTGAAGTAGCTTACATTTGGCTTCTTGCCAGTGAGGAGCTCATAGGATGTTTTGTTCAGAAGCTTATGGATGTAAACACGGTTGATGACATGGCATGCTGTATCAATAGCTTCAGGCTAGAACTTTCTTGGTGTTTTGTATTCGTCCAGCATCGTCCGAGCCATCTCAATGAGGGTTCTGTTCTTGCGCTCTACGATGCCATTTTGCTGAGGTGTGTAAGGAGCAGAAAACTCATGAGTGATTCCCATTGTATCCAGATAAAGATCAAGTCCGGTGTTCTTGAACTCAGTGTCGTTGTCACTTCTGATATGCTTGATCTTGACACCATAGTTGTTCATGGCTCGATTGGCGAAACGTCTGAAGACATATTGCACTTCAGTCTTGTAGAGAATTATGTGCACCCATGTGTATCTTGAGTAATCATCAACAATGACGAAGCCATAGAGACAGGCAGTCGTAGTGAGGGTAGAGTAGTGAGTAGGGCCAAATAAGTCCATGTGTAGCAGCTCGAAGGGTTGAGACGTAGTCATGATTGTCTTCGAGGGATGCTTGGCCCGAGTCATCTTTCCAGCTTCGCAGGCACCGCACAAATGATCTTTCTTGAACTTGACATCTTCAATGCCAATGAAATGCTTCTTCTTGACGAGCGTATGTAAGTTCCTCATCCCAGCATGCCCCAGCCTCCGATGCCATAGCCAGCATTCTGAAGCTTTTGTAAGAAGACATCTTGCAAGCTGTGGACCTGCTGAGAAATCTACCATGTACAGATCATCTTTCCTGTACCCTTCAAAGACTAGAGATTTGTCAGATTCCATTAGTACAAGGCAACGATACTTTCCAAATATTACAACCATGTTCAGGTCGCAAAGCATTGAGACAGACATTAAGTTGAAGCCGAGGGATTCAACAAGCATCACTTTATCCATGTGTTGATCCCTTGAGATTGCAACTCTACCTAGACCCAATACCTTGCTTTTACCAGTGTCAGCAAATGTGATGTGACTCTTATCAGATGGACGTAAGGTTGAGTCCTTGAGAAGACTTTGATCACCAGTCATATGATTAGTGCATCCGCTGTCCATAATCCATTCTGAAGCACGAGGTGTCATACTCTGCATTACAGTTGGGAGGATAGGCTTCACCAAGAGTATTGTGAAGCATAAACATTTGACGGGCAAGAGGATTATGGAAGCTCAAATCAAGATTAGGACTGATAGGATGAATGGCAAGCGATTCAGGAACAAAATACATAGTGAGACCATTTGGGCATTTGATCTTGCGCCCTACAAGATATTTTAGGTCCCCAGCAATAGCATCAGACGCCTTTGATTTTCGGCTGGAGACCTTTCCCTGCAAAAGAAAGTTAATTCTTCTTAACCACCCACATCTTCAGGGGTGGCTTAGAAGCAATGAGTCTAAGTGCAGCATCTGAGAACTTCGGCTTTGGAGCCCTAGCAAATAGCCTTGCAGGAGATGAATGATACTCATATGAATAAGTAGAAAAGTTCTTAGTTTTATGAACATAGCGGTTTCAAGATACACGCTCATATTCATAGGTTTGAGTATGGTTTCCCTGCAAAATATTGGCGTTAGGGTGACTTGGGTGAGTCCTCTGTCTGTATGAAGCCTTTGGACCATATGAAGCCTTAGGTCTGGGATTTGTCTTCTTCCTAGGTGGTGTCATGATGACATTCACTGGAAGCTTCTCAAGACAGCTTTTGGGTACCCAGATCTTCTTCATAGGTGGCCCATTCCTTCAGTTAGTACCAATATATCTGGCAAACACTTCACTATTCTGATTCTTGAACAGTTTATAGTTTGCATCAAAGGATTCATCAATGATGACAGGGTTAGCACAGGTAAAGCCAGATAAGGTGGATGGATCCACTGAAGGTCCCTTTGCAGCAACCCATGTGGTTTTGGGATACTGCTCAGGCTTCCAGTAGGAACCATCAACATTCATTTTCCTCTCGAACCCAACACCCTCTTTCCTAAGGTTTCCGTTCAGAATCTGCTTTTTGAGGACATCGCAAAGTGTCTGATGCCCTTTCAGGCTTTTATACATCCATGTTTCAAGTAATGTCTTCAACCTAGCATTTTCATCAGCAATAGTAGTGGTATCCTCCGCAGAGGGGTTAGTTACCACATCAGTAGTTGAAGACAATGCAACAGCAGCAGTAGTGGAACATCCAGCAACAGAGGTAGCGTTATCACGCTCAAGGCATTTTAGACATGGTGGTTCAAATCCATCCTGAGCGGGACTGATATGTTGAGCGCGTAGTGACTCATTCTCTTCTTGAAGATCTTCATGAGCCGCTCTCAACTTCTCAAGCTCTTGCTTCCTTTGAAGATAATCATAGGAAAGCTTTTCATGAGTGGTTGTGAGCGTATCATGACGACTTTCAAGTTCTTGGTACTTAGCATGAAGATTTTTTATGTCTTCAACTAAGGACTGTGAACGAGTCATTTCCACGTCCAATAGGTCATCGCTTTTGTCTAACAGTTTTTGAGTATGTTCCATAGCCTTTTGTTGTTTAGTTGCAATTTTAGCAAGTGTTTTGTAGCTAGGCTTGGATTCACAATCAGAGTCATCTTCACTAGATGTTTGAAAGTAAGCATCGCGTGATTTTACCTTGGCACCACGTGCCATGAAGCAGTAGGTGGGAGTAGGGTCATCCTTATCATCAGCTTCAGCGTTGGTGTGGAAGTCATTGTCTTCAGTGTTGAAGATGGACTTGGCAACATAGGCAGTGGCTAGATCCAGACTTGCAACACCAGGGTCGGACTCCTCCTCAGACTCCACCTCCGCCTCCTCAGAAGCAGACTCCTCCTCTGAATCCATTTCCTTCCCAACAAAAGCACGAGCCTTGCCAGATGAGCTCTTCTTGTGAGATGAAGACTTTGATGAGGACTTGGAAGAAGACTTTGAAGATTTCTTCTTTTTCTTGTCATCAGAATCATATTCCTTGCTCTTCTTCTTCTTCTCGTTGTCCCACAGTGGACACTCAGAGATGTAGTGTCCAGGTTTCTTGCACTTGTGACATGTTCTATTCTTGTAGTCATGAGTAGAAGCTTCATCATTTCTTGAGCTGGATCGTGAAGACTTTCTGAAGCCTTTCTTCTTAGTGAACTTCTGGAACTTCTTCACAAGCATAGCAAGTTCCTTTCCAATGTCTTCAGGATCATCAGAACTGCAGTCAGATTCTTCTTCAGATGAGGAAACAACTTTTGCCTTCAAAGCGCGAGTTCGGCCATAGTTGGGACCATAGATATCTCTTTTCTCAGATAGCTGGAACTCATGTGTGTTGAGCCTCTCAAGTATATCAGACGGATCGAGTGTCTTGAAGTCAAGACGTTCTTGTATCATGAGGGCAAGGGTGTCAAAGGAGCTGTCAAGTGATCTCAGTAGCATCTTGACGATTTCATGCTTGGTAATCTCAGTGGCGCCGAGAGCACGAAGCTCATTTGTGATGTCAGTGAGGCGATCAAACGTGAGCTGGACATTCTCATTGTCGTTTCTCTTGAAGCGGTTGAAGAGGTTGCGAAGAACACTGATCATTTGATCTCTCTGGGTTGAGACGCCTTCGTTGACCTTGGATAGCCAGTCCCAGACTAGCTTTGACGTCTCCAGAGCACTCACACGGCCATACTGTCCTTTGGTCAGATGACCACAGATGATGTTCTTGGCAGTAGAGTCCAGTTGAATGAACTTCTTGACATCAGCAGGGGTGACACCTTCACCAGTCTTGGGAACTCCGTTCTTGATGACATACCAGAGGTCGACATCAATGGCTTCAAGATGCATGTGCATCTTATTCTTCCAGTAGGGATATTCAGTTCCATCGAACACGGGGCAAGCAGCGGAGACTTTGATTATCCCTGCAGTCGACATAGCTAAAACTCCAGGTGGTTAAACCGAATCACACAGAACAAGGGAGTACCTTGCTCTGATACCAATTGAAAGTGCTTGTTATCGACTAGAGGGGGGGTGAATAGGCGATTTTTATGAAAGTCTTCAGAACATAAAAGTTTCGAAGACAAACATTAGAAATGAACCTATTGATATGCAGTGGAAGATAAACTACACAAGGCAAGCCATAGTCAAGTATGCAATAATGTGAGTGTACGATGACTAATGGCAACTAGGTAGTAAGGATCAGGGTGGAAGATAGTATGAAGCCAAACAGCAATAGTAGTCAAGCAATGAAGTCAAACAGGTATGGCAAGCAGGCAATGACTTCACGAAGACAAACTGTAAGTAACGGGAAAAGACAATAGAACCAGTCACTCGATGAAGACACAGGATTTGTTTGACCAGTTCCAGTTGCTGTGACAACTGTACATCTGGTTAGGGAGGCTGAGATTCAACTCAGAAGACCGCGTCTTCACCTTATTCCCCTTGAGCTAAGGACACACAGTCCTCGCCCAATCACTCTGGTAAGTCTTCAAGGTAGACTTCCAAACCTTCACAGACTTCGTTCACCGGCGATCCACAATGGCTCTTGGATGCTCAGAACACGACGCCTAACCGGCTGGAGGATTCACAGTCCTCAAGCGTAATAAGTCTTCAGGTCACACAGACAGAAAGACTTCAGTGATGCCCAACACTCTTTGGCTCTGGGTGTTTGGGCTTTGTCCTCGCAAGGATTTCTCTCTCTCAAAGGCTTCGAGGTGGGTTAGCAACCACCAATTTATGGTGTAGGGGGTGGGTTATTTATAGCCACTAGGCAACCCGACCTGATATGTCCGAAATGACCCTGGGTCACTAAGGAACTGACACGTGTTCCAACGGTCAGATTTCAAACACACGCGGCAACTTTACTTGGGCTACAAGCAAAGCTGACTTATCCAGCTCTGGATAAGATTTGCTCTCATTGTCTTCGCTCGAAGACATAGGATTTGGGTTGAGCATCACTTCAGTCACTCTGACTGTATTCACTTGGACCCCACTTAACAGTACGGTGGTTCCTATGACTCAACAAAGAAGAAAAGGAAACAACGAAACAACTAAGTCTTCGCGCTCCATAGTCTTCACAGAATGTCTTCCCATGTCATAGTCTTCAATATGAATATCTTCATGTACCACCATTGTCGTCAATGTCTTCATACATTTTTAGGGGTCATCTCCGGTAGGTAAACCGAATCAATAAGGGACACTACCTGTGTTATCCTGCAATTCTCACAAACACATTAGTCCCTCAACCAAATTACTCGTCAATACTCCAAAACCAACTAGGGGTGGCACTAGATGCACTTACAAGCTCCGCTCGCCGCACCTGCAGCCGCACGAACTCGCCACCGCAGCCTGCCGCTGCCACTTCTCTACAGTGGCTCGCCCGCACTCACCACGCCGCCGTCCCGCTCCGCCCGCAGCCCCCCGTGCGCTGCTCCAGCCTTCCCCACTGACGGCCGCCGCGCCCGCACCTCGCCGAGACCACGCGCGTGCCGTCCCGCTACCTCGCCGCGCCTGGCTGCCTCCTTGTCGCCGGCGGCCGCGCCCGAGGCCATCGCCTGGGCTCGCCCCAGTGGGTGCTAGTGGTCGCGCCCGTGAACCCGCACCCCCTGCACGCAGCGCCCATCGCCAGCTGCGCCCGCTCGGGCGCACGCCCGCACCCGAACGCCCGAACCGTTAGGCCCCCTAGGTCCAATGAAAGGTGGGCCTAGCCCAGAACGTATTTAAAAAAATTAATTAATTAATTAATTAAAGAAATAATTAACTTAATAAATTCTGATTAAATTAACTAATTTAGATTAATTAATCTAATGACTAATAAACCTAATTAACTACTGTTAATTAACTAACAGAGTATGACAGTGGGGCCCACCCCTAATTAATACTAATGAGGCTAATTAAAATGTGTCACTGACCAGTGGGACCCACTGGTCAGGTTGACCAGTCAACCCTCGTTGACTGCTGACGTTAGCATGACATCATGCTGATGTCATAAATCCATTTTTGAATTAATTTAAATAATTAATTAAATTCTAGAAATTAATAAAATCTTTAGAAAATCTTATCTTTTAATCTGTAACTCGGATTAAATTATTTTCAACATGAAAGTTGCTCAGAACGACGAGACAAATCCAGTTGCGTAGCCCGTTCATCCGCCACACACCCCTAACATATCACACTCGCAACTTTCCCCCTCCGGCTCATCTGTCCGAAAACACGAAACACCGGGGATACTTTCTCGGATGTTTCCCCCCTTCACCGGTATCACCTCATACCGCGTTAGGGCACGCCTAGCATCACGCTTTGCTTTGTCATGCATCGTTATGCATCTGTTTGCATTGTATTCACTTTTTCTCCCCCCCCCCCCCCTCTCTCTTCTTCCACTAGACACCAAGACCGACGCCGCTGCTACCCAGTACGACTACGGAGTTGACGACCCCTCTCTCTTGCCAGAGCAACCAGGCAAGCCCCCCCCCCTTGATCACCAGATATCGCCTACTCTACTCTCTACTGCTTGCATTAGAGTTCTGTAACATGTTACTGCTTTTCGTTTATCCTATCCTGATGCATAGCATGTCCTTGTTACTACTGTTGTTACCTTTACGTGCAATCCTACATGCTTAGTATAGGATGCTAGTTTTCCATCAGTGGCCATACATTCTGGTCCGTCTGCTGTTATATACTATCGGGCCGTGATCACTCGGACGGTGATCACGGGTATATACTATATACTTTATACATGATACATGTGGTGACTAAAGTCGGGTTGTGGCGGAGCGACAGGGCAGGTTGAGACTACCTAGGTGAGAGGTGGGCTTGGCCCTGTCGGCGTTCGCGGTTATTTCAAAATAACACGCATAACGAGTTCTTGGTATTTGATCTGAGTCTGGCTACTGGCCTATACGCACTAACCAACTACGCGGGAACAGTTATGGGCACTCAATGTCGTGGTATCAGCCGAAGCCTTCGTGACGTCAGCGACTGAGTGGCGCGCTCCAGATTTGACCGCGTAACGTGACTTCCTTTGTAATGGAGGTTGCTAGGTCTGCTTCGGGCCGCCCACGCAACGTGCAGGTGTGCTAAGGGTGATGGGCCCAGACCCCTGTGCGCTTAGGTTTAGACCGGCGTGCTGACCTCTCTGTTGTGCCTAGGTAGGGCTGCGACGTGTTGACCTTCCAAGGCCGGGCATGACCCAGGAAAGTGTGTCCGGCCAAATGGGATCAAGCGTGTTGGGTTATGTGGTGCACCCCTGTAGGGAAGTTTATCTATTCGAATCGCCATGTCCCTCGGTAAAAGGACAACCCGGAGTTGTACCTTGACCTTATGACAACTAGAACCGGATACTTAATAAAACACACCCTTCCAAGTGCCAGATATAACCCGGTGATCGCTCTCTAACAGGGCGACGAGGAGGGGATCATCGGGTAGGATTATTCTATGTGATGCTACTTGGAGGACTTCAGTCTACTCTCTTCTACATGCTGCATGACGGAGGCTGCCAGAAGCGTAGTCTTCGACAGGATTAGCTATCCCCCTCTTATTCTGGCATTCTGCAGTTCAGTCCACCGATATGGCCCTTTACACATATACCCATGCATATGTAGTGTAGCTCCTTGCTTGCGAGTACTTTGGATGAGTACTCACGGTTGCCTTGTTCCCCCTTTTTCCCATTTCAATACCCGATTGCTGCGAACAGACTATGAAGTCCAAGAGCCAGACGCCACCGTCGACGACGACTCCTACTACACTGGAGGTGCCTACTACTACATGCAGCCCGCTGACGACGACCAGGAGTAGTTAGGAGGATCCCAGGCAGGAGGCCTGCGCCTCTTTCGATTTGTATCCCAGTTTGTGCTAGCCATCTTATGGCAACTTGTTTAACTTATGTCTGTACTCAGATATTGTTGCTTCCGCTGACTCGTCTATGATCGAGCACTTGTGTTCAATCCCTTGAGGCCCCTGGCTTGTATTATGATGCTTGTATGACTTATTTATGTTTTAGAGTTGTGTTGTGATATCTTCCCGTGAGTCCCTGATCTTGATCGTACACATTTGCATGCATGATTAGTGTACGATTGAATCGGGGGCGTCACAAGGTGGTATCAGAGTCGACTGCCTGTAGGAATCCCCCTTCCACGCTCCTTGGCCGAAGTCGAGTCTAGACATTGCAAAAACTTTTACTTACATGGTTGTGTTCCTTACGGGCCCACGTCGCCATTGGGTGGTACTAGGGCCTTTTACTCCTCGACCTTTACTTTGTGACACTGAACTCTCTTCTACTCGGGTTAAATGAATTTACTAACTCTAACACTAGGATCCCGTGACGATATTCACCCCAAAGTTGGATAAAAGCCATAGTTATTCCTTAGAATAGTATTTTGAACAATTTCCACACTGTCATTTGACTCCTTTGAAACATCTTTGCTTTTAGATGGAACCCACGAGGCAGGTCGTGCGCCACACGGCGGCCATTGGTGCCTCGGGATCACCTGCCATGCTAGATGAGATGATGACCTATTTGGGTTATCGCTGGTACCCCGATTACACCGTCTTCAAGGAGTACCAGGACTTTAACCAGGAGCAGTACCGTGCCATCGTCCACCTCTACTCTCGGGAGTATGACTCCACTACTGTGTTGCACACCGCTCATGGTGTTGGAGTGACCATCGATATGGCAGTTCACGATGCTGCTTATGCTGCTCTAACACGCCTTCGTAGAGAGTATCGGGAGTTGGACACCTCCCCCTTCAGGCATATTGCTATCGCATCTGATGTTGGTGCGAAGGGTTACTACATTGATGCCTACTCCACTGTCACCCGAGAGCCCTTCTACCATCAGAACCTGGTTCTGCATGCTGATGGGCTGGATCGAGCTAACCGAGCTCTTCACCACGAGTTGTACACCACTCGTCAGCACCTTTACCGTGCTCTGACGATGTTGCACCCCTTTGTCAGATCCAGAGAGCTGTCGCATTCTGCGATCTACCCAGCCAGGACCATGATGCCCCAGGGTGTCGGCTGGCCAGATGTGGGAGGCTACTCTCCCCCACTTGGTCCTCTGCTGCCACTTGAGCGTCGGGTTCTGCGCCGGAGTATCCGTGGACCCCAGGTTGCTAACGTGGAGTTCCCGATGCAACACCACCAGCTTTCAGGCTACAGCTACCTCCACAGTACCTCTTGGGACTGATGTAGTCTTGCTTAGTAGTGTCAGATGCATTCGCCGCGAGCCTGCGTGCCGCCTATGATGTCTTAATCTATGTACTGAACTCTGTGTACCGAGCTCTATGCATGATATCTTTTGTAAGATATGTCGAATACTATGTAGTATCTATCGTGCTGCTTTCATTATGCATGTTTCATCTTGAATGATTCTTGTCCTTGCAAATTTCTCAATGTTGAACTACCCCTGTTATATATTAGCAGGATGGTTAGACCAGGTGGTCGTGGTCGTGGTGGCAACGCCCCACCACCGCCTGAGTACATGGCTGGTATGATCCAACAGCTTGAGATGAATCGCCAGTTCATGGAGAATATGATGGCTCAGTTTCCTCGCCCCAATATGAACCAACAGCCAACCCCAGTAGCTCTGCAGGATTTCATGCGCCTGAACCCAACTGTGTATCGCAGCTCAACTCAGCCTCTGGATGCTGATGACTGGCTCTGTGACATCACCTATGCGATGGAGTCTGCTGATGTAGCCCCTGCCAGCTATGTCACCTTTGCTTCCTTCTTCTTGAAGGGACCCGCAGCTCAATGGTGGGACAGCCACAGGCGTACTCTGCCAGCTAGAACAATCATCACCTGGCCAGACTTCCAAGCTGCTTTTTGTGCCCGCTTCATTCCTCAGGGAGTCATGGACCGGAAGAAGCGTGAGTTCCGCAACCTCACCCAAGGCAACAAAACTGTTGAAGCTTATCAGCGGAAGTTTCTGGACTTGTCTCGCTATGCTGAAGAGGACATTGCAACTGATGCACGCAGACAGGAGAAGTTCCATGACGGCCTTCAAGCTGACATCAAGCTCGCACTTCTAGTGCATGACTTTACTGATTTCGCCACCTTGGTGAACAAGGCCATCAATGTCGAAACTGGTCTGCAGGAATACCAGAGCTCTCACAGGTGCAACCGTGACACGGGCTCATCTTCAGGCCCGCCCTCGCAGAAGCATAAGATATGGATTCCCAACAGCATGTACCAGCCAACTGCACCTACCCCAAGGCAGACCTATGTTGTACCTCGTCTGCCTACTCCTCCAACTAGGAAGCCAAGGCTTCCAGCTCCACCACCCGGAGCTCCTGTTCCCACTCCCAATAATGGTCTGTGCTACAAGTGTGGTCAACCAGGCCCGCAACAACAATGACAAGTCCTATGGTCGTGTTCATGCCAACCATGTTGATCTGAACGAAGCTCAAGACCAGCCTGCTACTGTGATGGGTACACTCCTCGTAAATTCAGTACCAGCATCCGTTTTATTTGATACAGGTGCATCGCATTCATTCATGTCAGAAGATTTTGCATGCTTGCATGACATTAAATGTGAGGACATGAACGCCTCGCTATTAGTGCACACCCCTGCGGGCCAATGTCGAACCTCCATGATTTGCAACGACGTCCCCGTTGAAATCGAAGGACTGGAATTCCTTGTCTCTCCCATCGTACTGAAGTCCTGTAGCATTGATCTCATTCTGGGAATGAATTGGTTAAAAGCGCATACTGCTTCTATCGTTTGCGGCACCAAGACCGTCCATCTGCTACACCCTTCTGATGAAATAATAAGCTACAATGCTCGTCTGGTTCAGAATGCCGAGGCAAGGCTCTATGCATTGAACGCTGCACCACTCGAGGGCATTGAAAACATTCCCGTCGTTCACGAATTCCAAGACGTCTTTCCTGAAGAACTTCCAGGGATTCCCCCTGCTAGAGCTATCGAATTCGTCATCGACTTGAAACCAGGCACCACTCCTATAGCCAAGCGACCCTACAAGATGCCGCCGCATGAACTCCTTGAGCTTAAGGAGGAAATCGACAAATCTCTTCAAAGTGGTTTTATTCTCCCAAGTTGCTCTCCTTGGGGAGCACCTTCTCTCTTTGTCAAGAAGAAGGATGCGACAAACCGATTAGTCCAAGACTACCGTCCTATAAACCAAGCCACCATTCAGAATAAGTATCCTCTTCCTCGGATCAATGATCTGTATGATCAACTAGCCGGTTCATTAGTGTTCTCTAAACTTGACTTGAGGTTGGGTTACCACCAGATCCGCGTTCGTGAAGAGGATATCCCAAAGACCGCCTTTGTGACCCGATATGGTTCATACGAGTACACTATCATGTCATTCGGCTTAACCAATGCTCCAGCCACCTTCTCTCGTCTGATGAACTATATATTCATGGATTACCTCGACAAGTTCGTCGTGGTTTATTTGGATGATATCCTGGTATTTTCCAAGAACGAAGAAGAACATGATGAACATCTTCTTCTTGTGCTGGAAAAGCTACGAGAGCATCAGCTATACGTCAAGTTCTCCAAATGTGAATTCTAGCTTCTCGAAGTAACCTATCTTGGGCATGTCATCTCTCAGGATGGTACTGCCGTCAACCCTGAACGAGTTCAGGCTATTCTTGATTGGACTCCTCCGAAGAATGTCAAGCAAGTCAGAAGTTTTCTCGGTCTCGCCAGCTATTGCCGTCGATTCATCGAGAACTTCTCTAAGATCGCCAGGCCTCTGACTAACCTGTTGCATAAGGGCGTCAGGTTCCAATGGACAGACAAATGTCAGGAAAGCTTCCAGGAACTCAAAGACAAGTTGACTTCTGCCCCAGTGCTAGCTCCACCTAATACTAAGAAGGACTTCGTCATTTACTGTGACGCTTCCCGTCAAGGATTAGGCTGTGTCCTAATGCAAGACCATGAAGTGGTTGCTTATGCCTCTCGGCAATTGCGCCCTCACGAAGAGAACTACCCACTCCACGACCTCGAGCTTGCTGCTGTCATTCATGCACTGAAGCAGTGGCGACATTACCTTCTCGGTAATCGTTGCGAGATCTTCACTGACCACCAAAGCCTGAAGTATCTGTTTACTCAGCCAGACCTGAACCTCCGTCAGCAGAGATGGATGGAGATTGTAGCAGACTTTGACTTGGGTATTTATTATACACCAGGCAAAGCTAATGTAATGGCTAATGCCTTGAGCCGCAAGTCTTACTGCAACCACCTCCAGATTCACAAAGTTCAGCCCTCGCTTGTTGAAGAATTCGGAAAGCTAAACCTCCATATTGTTCCTCCGGGTGCACTCGCTCCCCCCTAAGGAGTTTCGCAAGATGAACCTCCGTGTTGTTTCCCAGGGTTCCCTCCATACCCTGGCTGTCGAACCAGATCTCGTGGGCTCCATCAAGACAATACAGGGATATGACTCTGAAGCCCACAAGATTAAGCGCTACCTCAAGGAAGGAAATCCCTCATTCTTCACTATTGTTGATGATGGCGCCTTGTACTTCAAAGGCTGCCTAGTGGTGCCGTGTAAGGAGAAAAACCTAAATTTGACTCAGAAAGTTTTGAAAGAAGCTCATGATACACCTCTATGTATACATCCTGGTAGTACAAAGATGTACCAAGACATCCGTCAGAGATTCTGGTGGTCTAACATGAAGCAAGACATTGCTCGTTATGTTGCCGAGTGTGACGTTTGCCATCGTATCAAAGCAGAACATCAAAGGCCTGCTGGAACTCTGCAACCTATCTCTATTCCTGAATGGAAATGGGACCATGTTGAAATGGACTTCGCCAGTGGGTTTCCCAAATCGCAGAAAGGTAATGATGCTATTCTTGTCGTCATTGACCGGCTTTCTGAAGTTGCACATTTTCTGGCGGTCAAAGAAACGATCACTGCTAGTCATCTTGCAACTCTCTACATGTCCAGAACTGTTTCACTTCACGGTATTCTACTGGTTATCAGTTCGGACCGTGGCAGCTTATTCACTTCAAGATTATGGGCAAGTTTCCAAGAAGCTATGGGAACTCATCTGTCATTCAGTATTGCGTTTCATCCTTAGTCGCAAGGGCAAGTTGAACGTGTCAACCAAGTTCTCGAAGACATGCATCGAGCTTGTGTTATTTCCTTCGGCAAGAAATGGGAGGAATCTCTCCCGTATGCTGAGTTCTCTTATAATAATAGCTCTCAAGCTAGTCTGAAGATGGCCCCCTTTGAAGCGTTATATGGACGAAAGTGCCGAACCCCTCTGAACTGGTCAGAAACTGGGGAACGTCCACTCTTTGGTCCAGATATTATCCAACATGCCGAAGAACAAGTCCGCATTATTCGCGAGAATCTCAAGACTGCTCAGTCACGTCAGAAGAGTAATTATGACCGTCATCATAAAGACATGGTCTATCAACCTGGCGAAAAGGCTTACCTTCGAGTCACACCAATGAAGGGTGCACGCCGCTTCGAGATCAAGGGAAAGCTAGCTCCCCGCTATATTTGTCCTTTCACTATTCTCGAGAGGCGTGGAAAAGTGGCATATCGACTGGAGCTTCCGTCAAACCTTTCTCAGGTTTATGATGTGTTCCACGTGTTACAGCTCCACCGATGCTTCAAGGACCCAATCCGAGCAGTGGATCATGAAGTGCTCGAATTTTAGCAGGACCTCTCCTATAAAGAGCATCCGGTCCGCATTCTCGACTAAGCTGAACGCCGCACACGTCAGAAGGTGTTCAAGTTCCTCAAAGTCCAGTGGTCGCACCATTCTGAAGATGAAGCCACTTGGGAACGCGAGGATCGCCTATGTGATGAATACCCCGCACTGTTTCCTTCTACCTCCTAAATCTCGGGACAAGATTTCTTGTAGTGGATGAGATTTGTAACACCCAGGTAATTAGGCTACAATAAAATTTCGCTAATGATGCCACGTCATCCCGTTTACTGTTGTATTCGCGTGTTAGTTCAAACACTCTAAATTCAAATTTAAATTTAGCAAACAGTCAAAGTTTTCAAAACATTAAAACAAAATGTTCGGTGTGTGACAAATATTGCTATGGTAATTATAGTGAAGAAAACGTAATTTTACAAAGTGCCTAAGTACTTTAAACTAAATAAAATAGAAAAGAAAAATAAATAAAAGTAAAAGATCAAAACAAAAAAAGAAAAGGGGGAAAGCCCCCCCCCCCGGCCCATTGGGCTTCGGCACACCAGGCCACAACCGACCAGGCCGGGCCCAACCGGCCACCCCCCCCCCCCATTCCCCATATCCCCCACGACCCAAACCCTAACCCCACCCAGACCGCATACTCTCCCCCCCCCCAACGTCGCCCACTCCCCTCCCCCCGATCCAGATCGGATTGAGGGAACGAAGCCCACCGCTTGACGCCGCCCGGATCGTCGTCGCCGTCCATCGCCTCACCGGAGCTCCCCCGCCGGCCTGCTTCCCCTCCGGCGCCATCGTCTCCGACCACCACCTCGCGCACCGCTGCCCCGTGCCCTACTGTAGGATCGGAAGTATGTCTAGAGGGGGGTGATTAGACTACTTGACCAAATAAAAACTTAACCTTTTCCCAATTTTAGTTCTTGGCAGATTTTAGCAAGTTTAGGACAAGTCAACCAATCATCACACAATTCAAGCAAGCATGCAAAGAGTATATAGCAGCGGAAAGTAAAGCATGCAACTTGCAAGAATGTAAAGGGAAGGGTTTGGAGAATTCAAACGCAATTGGAGACACGGATGTTTTTCCCGTGGTTCGGATAGGTGGTGCTATCCTACATCCACGTTGATGGAGACTTCAACCCACGAAGGGTAACGGTTGCGCGAGTCCACGGAGGGCTCCGCCCACGAAGGGTCCACGAAGAAGCAACCTTGTCTATCCCACCATGGCCATCGCCCACGAAGGACTTGCCTCACTAGCGGTAGATCTTCACGAAGTAGGCGATCTCCTAGCCCTTACAAACTCCTTGGTTCAACTCCACAATCTTGTCGGAGGCTCCCAAGTGACACCTAGCCAATCTAGGAGACACCACTCTCCAAGAAGTAACAAATGGTGTGTTGATGATGAACTCCTTGCTCTTGTGCTTCAAATGATAGTCTCCCCAACACTCGACTCTCTCTCATAGGATTTGGATTTGGTGGAAAGAAGATTTGAGTGGAAAGCAACTTGGGGAAGGCTAGAGATCTAGATTTATATGGTAGGAATGGAATATCTTGGCCTCAACACAAGAGTAGGTGGTTCTCTCTCAGAACATATGAGTTGGAAGTGTAGATGTGTTCTGATGGCTCTCTCCATGAATGAAGAGGAGGTGGAGGGGTATATATAGCCTCCACACAAAATCCAACCGTTACACACAATTTACCAATCTCGGTGGGACCGAATCAACAAACTCGGTCGGACCGAAATAGTAAACCTAGTGACCGTTAGAGATTTTCGGTGGGATTGACATGCAACTCGGTAAGACCGATATGATTAGGGTTAGGGCATAACGTAATCTCGGTGAGACCGATTACACAAACTCGATGAGACCGATTTTGGTAATTAGCTAACCAGAGAGTTGGTCAGGTAAAATCGGTGGGACCGATTTGCTCTGTCGGTGAGACCGAAAAGTTACAAAGGGGAAACAGAGAGTTTACATTGCAATCTCGGTGGGACCGATTTGCTCTTTCGGTGAGACTGAAAAGTTAAAAAAGGGAAACAGAGAGATTGCAACCCCATCTCGGTGAGACCGAGATCCCTACTGGTAGAACTGATTTGCTAGGGTTTGGCAGTGGCTTATGACAAGTGAAACTCGGTGGCGCCGGATGGAAAGAATCGGTAGGACCGAGTTTGGCTTGGAGTTTAGGTCATTTGTGCATGTGGGAAAGTAGCTGAGGATTCTGGAGCATATCATTAAGCACATGAAGCAAAAGGCTCATTAAGCAACACCTCATCCCTCCTTGATAGTATTGGCTTTTCCTATGGACTCAATGTGATCTTGGATCACTAAAATGTAAAATGAAGAGTCTTGAGCTTGAAGCTTTAGCCAATCCTTTGTCCTTAGCATTTTGAGGGTTCCACTTTCACCATCCATGCCATGCCAATCATTGAGCTTTCCTGAAATAATTATCTTGGAATAGCATTAGCTCAATGAGCTATATGTTGTTATGAATTACCAAAACCACCTAGGGATAGTTGCACTTTCAATCTCCCCCTTTTTGGTAATTGATGACAACATATAGATCAAAGCTTCGACAAATGATAATAAGAATGAAACATATCGTCGCTTTGAGAAGTATGTGATAAGTAAGAGCTCCCCTTAGATTTGTGCATATTTAAAATTTGCTTTGGACTGCAAATGCACAAAGAGTTAGAATTATGGATTACTCTTCCATGTCACATACATCTTGGTGGAGCGCTCAAAATGAGAATAATGAAATACATGCACTCATCACCAAGGAAAAGTGAATGACCTCATAAGATAGATAAGATATATCAAGCATGCATAAGTGTAGCTTATGATCAAACACATGATTATCAATGTCTCACAAGCATATCAAAGTATCTCGACCAAAAGCAAACAATGTTTGAAAAACCACCAAATAAAGCAAGAGAGAAAAAACAACACTCTCTCTCTCTCTCGAAGCCTATGATCTATACATTTTTCTCCCCCTTTGGCAACAAGTTACCAAAAAGTTCCTAGAAAATGCATAGTGCTAGATCGACACTCAGGCTTGATCTTCTGGTGGTGGTGGAGTCCTGATCACTCCAAGGACGAAGGCTTCCGTAGACGTGGTTGGAGTTGGAGCTGAAGTAGATGCTGGAGCTGGTTGGGCTGGTGCTATGGCTGGAGCTGAGGCGGTGGCTCTTGTGTCAGGAACTGGCACTGCAGACGACCTCAGACCTCGTGGCACTCTGGCAAATGCATCAGTGGTAGCCTTCCCTTTCCTCTCCAGCATGTCATCTTGGAGTTCCTCCACTGCAGTCTGAATCTCTATCACCTTGATATCCAAGTCATAGAACTTTTGTTCTACGATTCTCTCTAAGCTTGCCTGGTTCTGAGTTAGGGTGGCTAGTCCTTTCTCAATCCTCAGGGTGGATGCAATCAGGTAACTGAGCTGCTCTTGCTTGTTCTTCAAGAAGTACTCAGATGCCTCTTCTTGAGTTGGCATCTTGGCAGCTTTCTCCTTCCTTGCCTTCTCCTTCTTAGCTTCTGCCTGGATTGATGATGGTTCATTTCAATGCATCACAACTTGGTTGTCCTTGAAATCTGGATGGATAGGCAAATGTTTCTTGTCCAACAAGTATGTGTCTGTGCCCATTCTTGAGTTGATCAACATCTAGATCTGAGGGGCATATCCACAGCTCCTCTTCTGATCTGCTACAGTCCTCTTGATAGTTTCTACTATGAGGCTCATGACCTTAAACTTTTGAGGCACATCAAAGATATGTAGCAGGTTGATGGCATGACCTCTGATCATCTTGTGATCTCCAGACTTGGGCAAAAGTGTGTGCCTAAGGATCCAGTTGATCGTAGGCAGTCCTGACAACAGGTGTTTCACAGACCCAAACTGGTGAGTATCAAGATCTTCTGCAGGAATCTCCTTGTACATATTTGCCATGGTGTTATGATCCATCTTTTTCTTGGCATAGACATCCAAGTCATCTTCATTTTCTTCTGGGGCATTGATCAACTTTGCCCATTCCTCAACAGTTGAGTGGTACCTTGTACCTTCAGACATCCATGTGATCCTTCCATCTGGATAGAAATGTGCTGTGGAGTAGAATTGCATAATCAGCTCCTCATTCCACTTTGTGAGCTTCTGCCCAACAAAGTCAGCTACTCCACAAGCTCTGAAGCTATCTTGCACTCCAGGGTAGTGCTCTTCCTTTTCCTTGATATAATCCCAATCAACACATCTCATGTCACACACAACTGGCTTCTTGTCCAATAAGACTGCCTCATAGAAGTCCTGTTGTTCCTTAGTGTGGAACCTGTAGTCAATAGCAGTCCTTCTTCTGGTAGCATATGGATCCTCTGCTCTCCATTTTCTTAGCCCAGAGTCTCTTCTGATCTTCATATCCTCAGCCACAGGATGAGCATCATTGTGGTCTAGGATCTTGGGCTTCAACTTTCTCAGCACTTGGCCTTCCTCTTCTTCAACAGCAGCTTCAGGCACTGGGGCCTTGTTCTTCTCAGCAGCTGGTATGCTCCTTGTATTTATCTTTGGTTTTGGCTTTGGAGCTGGCTTTGCTTTGGATGCAGCCTTGGGGGCTTCCTTGGGCTTAGATGCAGCTGACCCTGATCTTATAGCATCACCCATCAGCTTGGGTGCCTTAGGTGCTGGTGCAGCATCCTCTTCTTCTTCCTCTTCTTCATCAGAAGAATGCTGTTCAAATTCAGCCATGGGATCAACTTTCTTGCACCAGCTGCCTCTTTTCCTTTCTTTCTTTGTTTCAGCTTCAACTGGCTCTTTGGGTGCAGGCTTCTCAGGAATCTTTGTTGAGGCTCTGGCCTTTGGCATGGGCTGCCTGCCTGCTGGCGTTTTGACCTTTAAGCCTGGTTTGTTGCTCTGTCTTGAGCCATGCTCTTTCTTGAGTTCAACTTTCTTGGAAGTTGCTTCCTCCTCTACCACATAGTCCTCATCCTCTGATTCTGAGGTTCTCTTCTTCCTTTGTCTTGTGGCAGCTTTTGGCAGGTTGCTGGGGGTGCTCCTGCTGCCTTCATCTGAAGAGCTGGAGGGACTAGTGCCCTCACTCATCTGCACTGGCTGTTCTGAAATGTTCTGGCTATCACTCTGGTCTGACATGATGAAAAAGCTGATTGCTGACCCTGTGAGTAGTTTATAGATGAGGTAGAGTGGATGAGCATCACAAAATGCAGAGATTTTTGCAAAAGAATGATTCAAAAACTTAGTTTTAGTTTCCCACAGAAAGCATTTCGGATCTACCGATTTTTAAACTTGGTGATACCGAAGCAGTTTTTGGAACCGAGTCACAGTTCGGTGGCATCAAGACTGCTCAGGCTTCCAATAGGAACCATCAACATTCATTTTCCTCTCGAACCCAACACCCTCTTTCCAAGGGTTTCGGTTCAGAATCTGCTTTTTGAGGACATCGCAAAGTGTCAGATGCCCTTTCAGGCTTTTATACATCCCTGTTTCAAGTAATGTCTTCAACCTAGCATTTTCATCAGCAATAGTAGTGGTATCCTCCGCAGAGGGGTTAGTTACCACATCAGTAGTTGAAGACAATGCAACAGCAGCAGTAGTGGAACATCCAGCAATAGAGGTAGTGTTATCACGCTCAAGGCATTTTAGACATGGTGGTTCAAATCCATCCTGAGCGGGACTGATCTGTTGAGCGCGTAGTGACTCATTCTCTTTTTGAAGATCTTCATGAGCCGCTCTCAACTTCTCAAGCTCTTGCTTCCTTTGAAGATAATCATAGAAGAGCTTTTCATGAGTGGTTGTGAGTGTATCATGACGACTTTCAAGTTCTTGGTACTTAGCATGAAGATTTTTATGTCTTCAACTAAGGACTGTGAACGAGTCATTTCCGCGTCCAACAGGTCATCGCTTTTGTCTAACAGTTTTTGAGTATGTTCCATAGCCTTTTGTTGTTCAGTTGCAATTTTAGCAAGTGTTTTGTGACGCCCTCGATGCGGCTATATCTCCTACGTGTCGAAGCACGACTTAGAGGCATAACCGCATTGAATGCAATGTCGCAAGTGAGGTAATCTTCACACAACCCATGTAATACATAAGGGAAAGAGATACATAGTGGGCTTACAATCGTCACTTCACGCAATACATGAATAAAGCATTACATCATACAGATACAATCAAGGTCTGACTACGGAACCAAAATAAAAGAAGACTAGCCCAAATGCTACACAGATCCCCGATCGTCCCGACTGGGCTCCACTACTGATCAACTGAAATGAAACAACACAATGAACAAGATCTTCATTGAGCTCCTCCTTGAGCTCGGGTGCGTCACCTGCACGGTTTCATCGGCACCTGCAAACTGGTTTTGGAAGTATCTTTGAGTCACGGGGACTCAGCAATCTCACACCCGCGAGATCAAGACTATTTAAGCTTATAGGTAGGGTAAAAGGTATGAGGTGGAGCTGCAGCAAGCGACTAGCATATATGGTGGCTAACAACGCAAAAGAGAGCAAGAAGAGAAGCAAGGCACGGTCGAAACAACTATGATCAAGAAGTGATCCTGAAAACTACTTACATCAAGCATAACTCCAACACCGTGTTCACTTCCCGGACTCCGCCGAGAAGAGACCATCACGGTTACACACGCGGTTGATGTATTTTAATTAAGGTCAACTTCAGGTTCTCTACAACCGGACATTAACAAATTCCCATCTGCCACATAACCGCGGGCACGGCTTTCGAAAGTTCAAACCCTGCAGGGGTGTCCCAACTTAGCCCATGATAAGCTCTCGCGATCAACGAAGGATATTCCTTCTCCCCGGGAAGACTCGATCAGTCTCGGAATCCCGGCTACAAGACATTTCGACAGTAATAAAACAAGTCCAGCAAAACCGCCCGATGCGCCGACATCCTGATAGGAGCTGCACATATCTCGTTCTCAGGGCAACAACGGATGAACACTACGTACGGCAACCAACGATACCCCAAGTTGCCTAGGGGTGGCACTGCAAGTGGCTCTAGTTTGGACCAACACTTAGACAAGCATTGGCCCGGGGGGCTAAATAAAGATGACCCTCGAGAGAGCGACTCCCAAGGGAAAAGTAGGTGGTGGTGAGGCAAATGGTAAAACCAAGGTTGGGCCTTGTTGGAAAAGCTTTATTCAAAGCGAACTGTCAAGGGGGTCCCATAAATCACCCGACCGCGTTAGGGACACAAAATCCGGGAACATAATACCGATATGACGGAAACTAGGGCGGCAAGAGTGGAACAAAACACCAGGCATAAGGCCGAGCCTTCCACCCTTTACCAAGTATATAGATGAATTAATTAAATAAGATATATTGTGATATCCCAACAAGTAAACATGTTCCAACAAGGAACAAAATCTCCATGTTCCACCAAGGAACAAACTTCATCTCCACCTGCAACTAATAACGCTATAAGAGGGGCTGAGCAAAGCGGTAACATAGCCAAACAACGGTTTGCTAGGACAAGGTGGGTTAGAGGCTTGGTTTAACAATATGGGAGGCACGATAAGCAAGTGGTAGGTATCGCAGCATAGGCATAGCAAAAGAGCGAGCAACTAGCAAGCAAAGATAGAAGTGATTTCGAGGGTATGGTCATCTTGCCTGAGATCCCGCAAGGAAGAAGAACGAGTCCATGAAGAAGACAAACGGACGTATACGAACGGATCCTCACAACTCCGGAACAAAACCGAAGCTAACGAGAGAAGCAACCCGGAAAGAAACAAACAACATAGTAAACAACCACCACATAAACATGGCATGTTATGCGAGATGTGGTATGCAATGCATATGCATGCTTCGGAAGGAAAAATATGAACCAGGCATAATATTGACAATCCAAGTATGCCACTGGAAACATGAGGTGATTTCGGTTGAAATCGATATAAAGATCACCGGAATCGGATGCACGGTTTGCAAATGACAAGCAAAACAAGAATGACAAGATTCTGCCATTAACAGCATGATGCTACTTAGCAAGCAACAAGAAATTAAGCTACTGCACCCAAACATATCAACAAAGCATATGACAGTGATCTACTAAAGATGCTTGACAAAAGATGAACACTGAGCTACGGCTAAATCACTCCATAACAGGTTCAAACAAGCATGGCAAAAGTGCAAAAGATAACAGGTTTACAGACTTGGTGAAAATAACATGCCAGAAATTAGCATCAGGATGGCATGTTTAGAGCAAGGAAACAACATGCTACAGGAACAGTACATAGCAAAGTATGGCATGGAATGAATCTACTCAAAGCATAGAACAAAAGTCCCTTACTGACCATAAGCCAAAAAGGATCAGAAAATATAATAACACCCATGTCAATTAAGCAAGTTTCGTTACAGATTTCAGACTTAGCAGAAAACTGGACATGTCAAAACAGATAGCAAGTAGGCATGTTTACGAGCTCGATGCACTCCCTACATAGCATTGCATGACAAACTAAGCATACATCCATCAAGAAGACATGGCATAAAAGCTAGACATGTCAAGAACAACAACATAGCATGCAAGGAACAACTACAACAAGCTTGGCAAAATTGAATAACATGTAAACAATCTGCCAGTAACATTTTATAGCAAAAGTAGAGCTCGATTGACTCAAGCTATGGCACTCCATAATTACAAACAAAAGCATGGATGGATAGAGCACATTCATATGTTCAAAACACCCTTACTGATCATGCTCACAAGAGGCATATATCTCTCTGAAACAACATGAATACATGGCATAAAAATAACAGCAGGACATGACTTAGTGAAAATGAAATTAGCAACATTAAGATCCCTAGTTTGCATGCTTGTGCTAGTCGCCACAAAGATCATAAAAATACATGGCATAAACCCCTGTAAAGATGGCATGGCATATTACAAAACACATATAGGACTCAAGTGCATAGGGTGCACACGTCAATCATGGCAAAAATGACAAAAGTGCATGTACTGAAACAGATCTGAAACTAACGACACATAGCCCTCTTCTAACAGCATTTCGGGCATCAAGATTAGCTCAAATGAAAATGATGCAATGAGATGGAATTATGTACTCATCAAGTCGAACAATTTGACATGCTACACGCGCAAAACGGAGCCACGGATGCAGAGTTATGATGCGATGAACATGGGCACAAAATGTTGAAAACTTCGGGACTTAGAGAAAAATTACCCTCGCAGATCTAGGGTTTGACTTGGCACGGACGTCGATGCGAGGTCGGGGCTTCGCCGGAGAAGATGGGACGGCGGCCGGAGCGGCGCTGCTCGCCGGAGAGGGCTCGGGGAAGCCGGGGAGCGGGCTCCGGAGGACGGCGATGGACGGCGCGCGGGATGCGGCGGCGAGGCGCTCCGGGCAGCGCGGGGCAGAGCTCCGGCGAGCGGGCGCCGGCGTCCATGGCGGCGGGGAGAGGAACTCTGGCCTGCGGGCGGCGCGTGCTCGGGGTCGGCAGACCCGGCGATGCGGCGGCGGGGCGGAGCCGGCAAGGCGACGTCGGTGACGCGGAGGGGAGGCGTGGACGGCGAGGAGCGGGCTCGCGCGGGCGCGGAGGCTCGCCGGCGAAGCAGGCGAAGGGCGGAGGGCGCGGCGCGCGCGGGCGTCCCGCGGGCGTGCGGCGGCGGCGGATCGGGCCGGGCGGGCCCCGCCTGGGCCCGGCGGGCCGGCGGCGCGGGGAGAGAGAGGAGGGCGACGTGGCGCCTCCGGGTTGGGCGCGGGAGGCGGCGGTGCTGAGGTGGCGGCGCGCTATTGGCCGAGGTGAGGTGGCGGGATTTCGTCCGGCGGGCGCGGACATGTCCGGCGCGGCGTGGAGAGGAATTTAGGGTTTCGGGACCCGGAATTTGGACGGGGTGCACTTATTTATAGGTAGAAGGAGGTGGGAGTGTCCAAATGAGGTGCGGTTTTCGCCCACACGATCGTGATCGAACGACCGAGAACATGGAGATGACTTAGATGGGTTTTGGGCCACTTTGAAAGGGTGTTGGGCTGCACCAAAAGAGGCTTTCACGGTTACCCGGTTAACCGTTGGAGTATCAAACGACCTCCGAATGACCCGAAACTTGACAGGCGGTCTACCGGTGCTATACCAAGGCCGCTTGGCAAACCTCGGTCCATTCCGAGAAAGTTTAACACCCGCACATGAAACGAGGCAAACGGAGACGCCGGGGAACACAGGAGCGCCCGATTGCAAAACGGACAACGGGGAAAATGCTCGGATGCATAAGACGAACATGTATGCGAATGCGATGCACATGATGACATGATATGAAATGCAGATGATGACATGGCAAAGAGCGACACGCAAGCACATGACATGGCAAGGATGGCGAATAACTGGCGGACACCTGGCGCATCGAACCCGGGGCATTACATGTTTTGTAGCTAGGCTTGGATTCACAATCAGAGTCATCTTCACTAGATGTTTGAAAGTAAGCATCGCGTGATTTTACCTTGGCACCACGTGCCATGAAGCAGTAGGTGGGAGTAGGGTCATCCTTATCATCAGCTTCAGCGTTGGTGTGGAAGTCATTGTCTTCAGTGTTGAAGATGGACTTGGCAACATAGGTAGTGGCTAGAGCCAGACTTGCAACACCAGGGTTGGACTCCTCCTCAGACTCCACCTCCGCCTCCTCAGAAGAAGACTCCTCCTCTGAATCCATTTCCTTCCCAACAAAAGCACGAGCCTTGCCAAATGAGCTCTTCTTGTGAGATGAAGACTTTGATGAGGACTTGGAAGAAGACTTTGAAGATTTCTTCTTTTTCTTGTCATCAGAATCATATTCCTTGCTCTTCTTCTTCTTCTCGTTGTCCCACAGTGGACACTCAGAGATGTAGTGTCCAGGTTTCTTGCACTTGTGACATGTTCTCTTCTTGTAGTCATGAGTAGAAACTTCATCATTTCTTGAGCTGGATCGTGAAGACTTTCTGAAGCCTTTCTTCTTAGTGAACTTCTGGAACTTCTTCACAAGCATAGCAAGTTCCTTTCCAATGTCTTCAGGATCATCAGAACTGCAGTCAGATTCTTCTTCAGATGAGGAAACAACTTTTGCCTTCAAAGCGCGAGTTCGGCCATAGTTGGGACCATAGATATCTCTTTCTCAGATAGCTGGAACTCATGTGTGTTGAGCCTCTCAAGTATATCAGACGGATCGAGTGTCTTGAAGTCAGGACGTTCTTGTATCATGAGGGCAAGGGTGTCAAAGGAGCTGTCAAGTGATCTCAGTAGCGTCTTGACGATTTCATGCTTGGTAATCTCAGTGGCGCCGAGAGCACGAAGCTCATTTGTGATGTCAGTGAGGCGATCAAACGTGAGCTGGACATCTCATTGTCGTTTCTCTTGAAGCGGTTGAAGAGGTTGCGAAGAACACTGATCCTTTGATCTCTCTGGGTTCAGACGCCTTCGTTGACCTTGGATAGCCAGTCCCAGACTAGCTTTGACGTCTCCAGAGCACTCACACAGCCATACTGTCCTTTGGTCAGATGACCACATATGATGTTCTTGGCAGTAGAGTCCAGTTGAATGAACTTCTTGACATCAGCAGGGGTGACACCTTCACCAGTCTTGGGAACTCCGTTCTTGACGACATACCAGAGGTCGACATCAATGGCTTCAAGATGCATGCGCATCTTATTCTTCTAGTAGGGATATTCAGTTCCATCGAACACGGGGCAAGCAGCGGAGACTTTGATTATCCCTGCAGTCGACATAGCTAAAACTCCAGGTGGTTAAACCGAATCACACACAACAAGGGAGTACCTTGCTCTGATACCAATTGAAAGTGCTTGTTATCGACTAGAGGGGGGTGAATAGGCGATTTCTATGAAAGTCTTCAAAACATAAAAGTTTCAAAGACAAACATTAGAAATGAACCTATTGATATGCAGCGGAAGATAAACTACACAAGGCAAGCCATAGTCAAGTATGCAATAATGTGAGTGTACGATGACTAATGGCAACTAGGTAGTAAGGATCAGGGTGGAAGATAGTATGAAGCCAAATAGCAATAGTAGTCAAGCAATGAAGTCAAACAGGTATGGCAAGCAGGCAATGACTTCACGAAGACAAATTGTAAGTAACGGGAAAAGAGAATAGAACCAGTCACTCGATGAAGACACTGGATTTGTTTGACCAGTTCCAGTTGCTGTGACAACTATACATCTGGTTAGGGAGGTTGAGATTCAACTTAGAAGACCGCGTCTTCACCTTATTCCCCTTGAGCTAAGGACATACAGTCCTCGCCCAATCACTCTGGTAAGTCTTCAAGGTAGACTTCCAAACCTTCACAGACTTCGTTCACCGGCGATCCACAATGGCTCTTGGATGCTCAGAACGCGACGCCTAACCGGCTGGAGGATTCACAGTCCTCAAGTGTAATAAGTCTTCAGGTCACAGACAGAAAGACTTCAGTGATGCCTAACACTCTTTCGCTCTGGGTGTTTGGGCTTTGTCCTCGCAAGGATTTCTCTCTCTCAAAGGCTTCGAGGTGGGTTGCTCTCAAACGACAAAAGCCATGCACTAACTCTGAGCAGCCACCAATTTATGGTGTAGGGGGTGGGCTATTTATAGCCACTAGGCAACCCGACCTGATATGTCCGAAATGACCCTGGGTCACTAAGGAACTGACATGTGTTCCAACGGTCAGATTTCAAACACACGCGGCAACTTTACTTGGGCTACAAGCAAAGCTGACTTATCCAGCTCTGGATAAGATTTGCTCTCGTTGTCTTCGCTCAAAGACATAGGATTTGGGTTGAGCATCACTTCAGTCACTCTGACTGTATTCACTTGGACCCCACTTAACAGTACGGTGGTTCCTATGACTCAACAAAGAAGAAAAGGAAACAACAAAACAACTAAGTCTTCGTGCTCCATAGTCTTCACAGAATGTCTTCCCAAGTCATAGTCTTCAATATAAATATCTTCATGTACCACCATTGTCGTCAATGTTTTCATACATTTTTAGGGGTCATCTCCGGTAGGTAAACCGAATCAATAAGGGACACTACCTGTGTTATCCTGCAATTATCACAAACACATTAGTCCCTCAACCAAATTTGTCGTCAATACTCCAAAACCAACTAGGGGTGGCACTAGATGCACTTACAAGCTCCGCTTGCCGCACCTGCAGCCGCACGAACTCGCCACCGCAGCCTGCCGCTGCCACTTCTCTATAGCGGCTCGCCCGCACTCACCACGCCGCCGTCCCGCTCCGCCCGCAGCCCCCCGTGCGCTGCTCCAGCCTTCCCCGCTGATGGCCGCCGCGCCCGCACCTCGCCGAGACCACGCGCGCGCCGCCCCGCTACCTCGCCGCCCCTGGCTGCCTCCTTGTCGCCGGCGGCCGAGCCCGAGGCCATCGCCTGGGCTCGCCCCGGTGGGCGCTCGTGGCCGCGCCCGTGAACCCGCACCCCCTGCACGCAGCGCCCATCGCCAGCTGCGCCCGCTCGGGCGCACGCCCACACCCGAACGCCCGAACCGTTAGGCCCCCTAGGGCCAATGAAAGGTGGGCCTAGCCCAGAACGTATTTAAAAAAATTAATTAATTAATTAATTAATTAAAGAAATAATTAACTTAATAAATTCTGATTAAATTAACTAATTTAGATTAATTAATCTAATAACTAATTAACCTAATTAACTACTGTTAATTAACTAACAGAGTATGACAGTGGGGCCCACCCCTAATTAATACTAATTAGGCTAATTAAAATGTGTCACTGACCAGTGGGACCCACTGGTTAGGTTGACCAGTCAACCCTCGTTGACTGCTGACGTTAGCATGACATCATGCTGATGTCATAAATCCATTTTTGAATTAATTTAAATAATTAATTAAATTCTAGAAATTAATAAAATCTTTAGAAAATCATATCTTTTAATCTGTAACTCGGATTAAATTATTTTCAACATGAAAGTTGCTCAGAACGACGAGACGAATCCAGTTGCGTAGCCCGTTCATCCGCCACACACCCCTAACATATCAAACTCGCAACTTTCCCCCTCCGGCTCATTTGTCCGAAAACACGAAACACCGGGGATACTTTCTCGGATGTTTCCCCCCTTCACCGGTATCACCTCATACCGCGTTAGGGCACGCCTAGCATCACGCTTTGCTTTGTCATGCATCGTTATGCATCTGTTTGCATTGTATTCACTATTTCTTCCCCCCCTCTTCTTCCACTAGACACCGAGACCGACGCCGCTGCTACCCAGTACGACTACGGAGTTGACGACCCCTCTCTCTTGCCAGAGCAACCAGGCAAGCCCCCCCCCCCTGATCACCAGATATCGCCTACTCTACTCTCTACTGCTTGCATTAGAGTACTGTAACATGTTACTGCTTTCCGTTTATCCTATCCTGATGCATAGTTTGTCCTTGTTACTAATGTTGTTACCTTTACCTGCAATCCTACATGCTTAGTATAGGATGCTAGTTTTCCATCAGTGGCCATACATTATTGTCCGTCTGCTTTTCTATACTATCGGGTCGTGATCACTCGGACGGTGATCACGGGTATATACTATATACTTTATACATGATACATGTGGTGACTAAAGTCGGGTCGGCTCGAGGAGTACCCGCAAGTGATTCATGGATTGGGGGCTGAATGGACCTTTGTCCCGACGGCCCTCTGGGTGGATCTTTGTGGCGGAGCGACAGGGCAGGTTGAGACTACCTAGGTGAGAGGTGGGCCTGGCCCTGTCGGCGTTCGCGGTTATTTCAAAATAACACGCATAACGAGTTCTTGGTATTTTATCTGAGTCTGGCTACTGGCCTATACGCACTAACCAACTACGCGGGAACAGTTATGGGCACTCAACGTCGTGGTATCAGCCGAAGCCTTCGTGACGTCAGCGACTGAGTGGCGCGCGCCAGATTTGACCGCGTAACGTGACTTCCTTTGTAATGGAGGTTGCTAGGTCTGCTTCCGGCCGCCCACGCAATGTGCAGGTGTGCTAAGGGTGATGGGCCCAGACCCCTGTGCGCTTAGGTTTAGACCGGCGTGCTGACCTCTCTGTTGTGCCTAGGTAGCGCTGCGACATGTTGACCTTCCAAGGCCGGGCATGACCCAGGAAAGTGTGTCCGGCCAAATGGGAACAAGCGTGTTGGGTTATGTGGTGCACCCCTGCAGGGAAGTTTATCTATTCGAATAGCCATGTCCCTCGGTAAAAGGACAACCCAGAGTTGTACCTTGACCTTATGACAACTAGAACCGGATACTTAATAAAACACACCCTTCCAAGTGCCAGATATAACCCGGTGATCGCTCTCTAATAGGGCGACGAGGAGGGGATCGTCGGGTAGGATTATGCTATGTGATGCTACTTGGAGGACTTCAGTCTACTCTCTTCTACATGCTGCATGACGGAGGATGCCAGAAGCGTAGTCTTCGACAGGATTAGCTATCCCCCTCTTATTCTGGCATTCTGCAGTTCAGTCCAGCGATATGGCCCTTTACACATATACCCATGCATATGTAGTGTAGCTCCTTGCTTGCGAGTACTTTGGATGAGTACTCACGGTTGCCTTGTTCCCCCTTTTTCCCATTTCTCTACCCGATTGCTGCGACCAGACTATGGAGTCCAAGAGCCAGACACCACCGTCGACGACGACTCCTACTACACTGCAGGTGCCTACTACTACATGCAGCCCGCTGACGATGACCAGGAGTAGTTAGGAGGATCCCAGGCAGGAGGCCTGCGCCTCTTTCGATTTGTATCCCAGTTTGTGCTAGCCATCTTATGGCAACTTGTTTAACTTATGTCTGTACTCAGATATTGTTGCTTCCGCTGACTCGTCTATGATCAAGCACTTGTGTTCAATCCCTTGAGGCCCCCGGCTTGTATTATGATGCTTGTATGACTTGTTTATGTTTTAGAGTTGTGTTGTCATATCTTCCCGTGAGTCCCTGATCTTGATCGTACACATTTGCATGCATGATTAGTGTACGATTGAATCGGGGGCGTCACAAGTTGGTATCAGAGTCGACTGCCTGTAGGAATCCCCCTTCCACGCTCCTTGGACGAAGTCGAGTCTAGACATTGCAAAAACTTTTACTTACATGGTTGTGTTCCTTATGGGCCCACATCGCCATTGGGTGGTACTAGGGTCTTTTACTCCTCGACCTTTACTCTGTGACACTGAACTCTCTTCTGCTCGGGTTAAACGAATTTACTAACTCTAACACTAGGATCCCGTGACGACATTCACCCCAAAGTTGGATAAAAGCCATAGTTATTCCTTAGAATTGTATTTTGAACAATTTCCACACTGTCATTTGACTCCTTTGAAACATCTTTGCTTTTAGATGGAACCCACGAGGTAGGTCGTGCGCCACACGATGGCCATTGGTGCCTCGGGATCACCTGCCGTGCTAGATGAGATGATGACCTATTTGGGTTATCGCTGGTACCCCGATTACACCATCTTCGAGGAGTACCAGGACTTTAACCAGGAGCAGTACCGTGCCATCGTCCACCTCTACTCTCGGGAGTATGACTCCACTACTGTGCTGCACACCGCTCATGGTGTTGGAGTGACCATCGATATGGCAGTTCACGATGCTGCTTATGCTGCTCTAACACGCCTTCGTAGAGAGTATCGGGAGTTGGACACCTCCCCCTTCAGGCATATTGCTATCACATCTGATGTTGGTGCGAAGGGTTACTACACTGATGCCTACTCCACTGTCACCCGAGAGCCCTTCTACCATCAGAACCTGGTTCTGCATGCTGATGGGCTGGATCGAGCTAACCGAGCTCTTCACCACGAGTTGTACACCACTCGTCAGCACCTTTACCGTGCTTTGACGATGTTGCACCCCTTTGTCAGATCCAGAGAGCTGCCGCGTTCTGCGATCTACCCAGCCAGGACCGTGATGCCCCAGGGTGTCGGCTGGCCAGATGTGGGAGGCTACTCTCCCCCACTTGGTCCTCTGCTGCCACTTGAGCGTCTGGTTCTGCGCCGGAGTATCCGCGGACCCCAGGTTGCTAACGTGGAGTTCCCGATGCAACACCACCAGCTTTCAGGCTACAGCTACCTCCACGGTACCTCTTGGGACTGATGTAGTCTTGCTTAGTAGTGTCAGATGCATTCGCCGCGAGCCTGTGTGCCGCTTAGATGTCTTAATCTATGTACTGAACTCTGTGTACCAAACTCTATGCATGATATCTTTTGTAAGATATGTCGACTACTATGTAGTATCTATCGTACTGCTTTCATTATGCATGTTTCATCATGAATGATTCTTGTCCTTGCAAATTTCTCAATGCTGAACTACCCCTGTTATATATTAGCAGGATGGTTAGACCAGGTGGTCGTGGTCGTGGTGGCAACGCCCCACCACCGCCTGAGTACATGGCTGGTATGATCCAACAGCTTGAGATGAATCGCCAGTTCATGGAGAATATGATGGCTCAGTTTCCTCGCCCCAATATGAACCAACAGCCAACCCCAGTAGCTCTGCAGGATTTCATGCGCCTGAACCCAACTGTGTATCGCAGCTCAACTCAGCCTCTGGATGCTGATGACTGGCTCCGTGACATCACCTATGAGATGGAGTCTGCTGATGTAGCCCCTGCCAGCTATGTCACCTTTGCTTCCTTCTTCTTGAAGGGACCCGCAGCTCAATGGTGGGACAACAACAGGCGTACTCTGCCAGCTAGAACAATCATCACCTGGCCAGACTTCCAAGCTGCTTTATGTGCCCGCTTCATTCCTCAGGGAGTCATGGACCGGAAGAAGCGTGAGTTCCGCAACCTCACCCAAGGCAACAAAACTGTTGAAGCTTATCAGCGGGAGTTTCTGGACTTGTCCCGCTATGCTGAAGAGGACATTGCAACTGATGCACGCAGACAGGAGAAGTTCTGTGACGGCCTTCAAGCTGACATCAAGCTCGCACTTCTAGTGCAAGACGTTACTGATTTCGCCACCTTGGTGAACAAGGCCATCAATGTCCAAACTGGTCTGCAGGAATACCAGAGCTCTCACAGGTGCAACCGTGACACAGGCTCATCTTCAGGCCCACCCTCGCAGAAGCGTAAGATATGGATTCCCAACAGCATGTACCAGCCAACTGCGCCCACCCCAAGGCAGACCTATGTTGTACCTCGTCTGCCTACTCCTCCAACTAGGCAGCCAAGGCTTCCAGCTCCACCACCTGGAGCTCCTGTTCCCACTCCCAATAATGGTCTGTGCTACAAGTGTGGTCAACCAGGTCACCTTGCCAGGAACTGCTATCAGAATCAGAACCAGAATCAATTGGCCCTTCCAGCAGCTAGCCGTGGAAACAACCAGGCCCGCAACAACAATGACAAGTCCTATGGTCGTGTTCATGCCAACCATGTTGATCTGAACGAAGCTCAAGACCAGCCTGCTACTGTGATGGGTACACTCCTCGTAAATTCAGTACCAGCATCCGTTTTATTTGATATAGGTGCATCACATTCATTCATGTCAGAGGATTTTGCATGCTTGCATGACATTAAATGTGAGGACATGAACGCCTCGCTATTAGTGCACACCCCTGCGGGCCAATGTCGAACCTCCATGATTTGCAACGACGTCCCCGTTGAAATCGAAGGACTGGAATTCCTTGTCTCTCCCATCGTACTGAAGTCCTGTAGCATTGATCTCATTCTGGGAATGAATTGGTTAAAAGCGCATACTGCTTCTATCGTTTGCGCCACCAAGACCGTCCATCTGCTACACCCTTCTAATGAAATAATAAGCTGCTCGTCTGGTTCAGAATGCCGAGGCAAGGCTCTATGCATTGAACACTGCACCACTCGAGGGCATTGAAAACATTCCCGTCGTTCGCAAATTCCAAGACGTCTTTCCTGAAGAACTTCCAGGGATTCCCCCTGCTAGAGCTATCGAATTCGTCATCGACTTGAAACCAGGCACCACTCCTATAGCCAAGCGACCCTACAAGATGCCGCCGCATGAACTCCTTGAGCTTAAGGAGGAAATCGACAAATCTCTTCGAAGTGGTTTTATTCGCCCAAGTTGCTCTCCTTGGGGAGCACCTTCTCTCTTTGTCAAGAAGAAGGATGGGACAAACCGATTAGTCCAAGACTACCGTCCTATAAACCAAGCCACCATTCAGAATAAGTATCCTCTTCCTCGGATCAATGATCTGTATGATCAACTGGCTGGTTCATCAGTGTTCTCTAAACTTGACTTGAGGTTAGGTTACCACCAGATCCGCGTTCGTGAAGAGGATATCCCAGAGACCGCCTTTGTGACCCGATATGGTTCATACGAGTACACTGTCATGTCATTCGGCTTAACCAATGCTCTAGCCACCTTCTCTCGTCTGATGAACTATATATTCATGGATTACCTCGACAAGTTCGTCGTGGTTTATCTGGATGATATCCTGGTATTTTCCAAGAATGAAGAAGAACATGATGAACATCTTCGTCTTGTGCTAGAAAAGCTACGAGAGCATCAGCTATACGCCAAGTTCTCCAAATGTGAATTCTGGCTTCCCGAAGTAACCTATCTTGGGCATGTCATCTCTAAGGATGGTATTGCCGTCAACCTTGAACGAGTTCAGGCTATTCTTGATTGGACTCCTCCGAATAATGTCAAGCAAGTCAGAAGTTTTCTCGGTCTCGCCAGCTATTGCCGTCGATTCATCGAGAACTTCTCTAAGATCGCCAGGCCTCTGACTAACCTGTTGCATAAGGGCGTCAGGTTCCAATGGACAGACAAATGTCAGGAAAGCTTCCAGGAACTCAAAGACAAGTTGACTTCTGCCCCAGTGCTAGCTCCACCTAATACTAAGAAGGACTTTGTCATTTACTGCCGTCAAGGATTAGGCTGTGTCCTAATGCAAGACCGCGAAGTGGTTGCTTATGCCTCTCGGCAATTGCGCCCTCACGAAGAGAACTACCCAGTCCACGACCTCGAGCTTGCTGCTGTCATTCATGCACTGACCACCAAAGCCTGAAGTATCTGTTTACTCAGCCAGACCTGAACCTCCGTCAGCAGAGATGGATGGAGATTGTAGCAGACTTTGACTTGGGTATTTCTTATACACCAGGCAAAGCTAATGTAATGGTTAATGCCTTGAGCCGCAAGTCTTACTGCAACCACCTCCAGATTCACAAAGTTCAGCCCTCGCTTGTTGAAGAATTCGGAAAGCTAAACCTCCATATTGTTCCTTCGGGTGCACTCGCTCCCCCCCTAAGGAGTTTCGCAAGATGAACCTCCGTGTTGTTTCCCAGGGTTCCCTCTATACCCTGGCTGTCGAACCAGATCTCGTGGGCTCCATCAAGACAATACAGGGATATGA
Source organism: Aegilops umbellulata (assembly GCA_032464435.1). Lineage (NCBI taxonomy): Eukaryota > Viridiplantae > Streptophyta > Magnoliopsida > Poales > Poaceae > Aegilops > Aegilops umbellulata. Next base: position 366,564,456 of record CP136058.1, read on the forward strand.
CTCTGAAGCCCACAAGATTAAGCGCTACCTCAAGGAAGGAAATCCCTCATTCTTCACTATTGCTGATGATGGCGCCTTGTACTTCAAAGGCCGCCTAGTGGTCCCGTGTAAGGAGAAAAACCTGAATATGACTCAGAAAGTTTTGAAAGAAGCTCATGATACACCTCTATGTATCCATCCTGGTAGTACAAAGATGTACCAAGACATCCATCAGAGATTCTGGTGGTCTAACATGAAGCAAGACATTGCTCGTTATGTCGCCGAGTGTGACGTTTGCCATCGTATCAAAGCAGAACATCAAAGGCCTGTTGGAACTCTGCAACCTATCTCTATTCCTGAATGGAAGTGGGACCATGTTGAAATGGACTTCGTCACGGATTTCCCGAATCGCAGAAAGGTAATGATGCTATTCTTGTCGTCATTGACCGGCTTTCTAAAGTTGCACATTTTCTGGCAGTCAAAGAAACGATCACTGCTAGTCAGCTTGCAACTCTCTACATGTCCAGAATTGTTTCACTTCACGGTATTCTACTGGTTATTAGTTCGGACCGTGGCAGCTTATTCACTTCAAGATTATGGGCAAGTTTCCAAGAAGCTATGGGAACTCATCTCTCATTCAGTATTGCGTTTCATCCTCAGTCGCAAGGGCAAGTTGAACGTGTCAACCAAGTTCTCGAAGACATGCTTCGACCTTGTGTTATTTCCTTCGGCAAGAAATGGGAGGAATCTCTCCCGTATGCTGAGTTCTCTTATAATAATAGCTATCAAGCTAGTCTGAAGACGGCCCCCTTCGAAGCGTTATATGGACGAAAGTGTCGAACCCCTCTGAACTGGTCAGAAAATGGGGAACGTCCACTCTTTGGTCCAGATATTATCCAACATGCCGAAGAACAAGTCCGCATTATTCGTGAGAATCTCAAGACTGCTCAGTCACGTCAGAAGAGTAATTATGACCGTCATCATAAAGACATGGTCTATCAACCTGGCAAAAAGGCTTACCTTCGAGTCACACCAATGAAGGGTGCACACCGCTTCGGGATCAAGGGAAAGCTAGCTCCCCGCTATATTGGTCCTTTCACTATTCTCGAGAGGCTTGGAAAAGTGGCATATCGAATGGAGCTTCCGTCAAACCTTTCTCAGGTTTACGATGTGTTCCACGTGTCACAGCTCCACCGATGCTTCAAGGACCCAATCCGAGCAGTGGATCATGAAGTGCTTGAATTGTAGCAGGACCTCTCCTATAAAGAGCATCCGGTCCGCATTCTCGACTAAGCTGAACGCCGCACACGTCAGAAGGTGATCAAGTTCCTCAAAGTCCAGTGGTCGCACCATTCTGAAGATAAAGCCACTTGGGAATGCGAGGATCGCCTACGTGATGAATACCCCGCACTGTTTCCTTCTACCTCCTAAATCTCGGGACAAGATTTCTTGTAGTGGAGGAGATTTGTAACACCCGGGTAATTAGGCTACAATAAAATTCTGCTAATGATGCCACGTCATCCCGTTTACTGTTGTATTCGCGTGTTAGTTCAAACACTCTAAATTCAAATTTAAATTTAGCAAACAGTCAAAGTTTTCAAAACATTAAAACAAAATGTTCGGTGTGTGACAAATATTGCTATGGTAATTATAGTGAAGAAAACGTAATTTTACAAAGTGCCTAAGTGCTTTAAACTAAATAAAACAGAAAAGAAAAATAAATAAAAGTAAAAGATCAAAACAAAAAAGAAAAGGGGGAAAGCCCCCCCCCCCGGCCCATTGGGCTTCGGCACACCAGGCCACAACCGACCAGGCCGGGCCCAACCGGCCACCCCCCCCCCTATTCCCCATATCCCCCACGACCCAAACCCTAACCCCACCCAGACCGCACACTCTCCCCCCCCCCCATGTCGCCCACTCCCCTCCCCCCGATCCAGATCGGATTGAGGGGATGAACCCCACCGCTCGACGTCGCCCGGATCGCCATCGCCGTCCATCACCTCACCGGAGCTCCCCCGACGGCCTGCTTCCCCTCTGGCGCCATCGTCTCCGACCACCACCTCGCGCACTGCTGCCCCGTGCCCTACTGTAGGATCGGAAGTATGTCTAGAGGGGGGTGATTAGACTACTTGACCAAATAAAAACTTAAACTTTTCCCAATTTTAGTTCTTGGCAGATTTTAGCAACTTTAGGACAAGTCAAGCAATCATCACACAATTCAAGCAAGCATGCAAAGAGTATATAGCAGCGGAAAGTAAAGCATGCAACTTGCAAGAATGTAAAGGGAAGGGTTTGGAGAATTCAAACGCAATTGGAGACACGGATGTTTTTCCCGTGGTTCGGATACGTGGTGATATCCTACTTCCACGTTGATGGAGACTTCAACCCACGCAGGGTAACGGTTGCGCGAGTCCACGGAGGGCTCCACCCACGAAGGGTCCACGAAGATGCAACCTTGTCTATCCCACCATGGCCATCGCCCACGAAGGACTTGCCTCACTAGCGGTAGATCTTCACGAAGTAGGCAATCTCCTTGCCCTTACAAACTCCTTGGTTCAACTCCACAATCTTGTCGGAGGCTCCCAAGTGACACCTAGCAAATCTAGGAGACACCACTCTCCAAGAGTAACAAATGGTGTGTTGATGATGAACTCCTTGCTCTTGTGCTTCAAATGATAGTCTCCCCAACACTCGACTCTCTCTCATAGGATTTGGATTTGGTGGAAAGAAGATTTGAGTGGAAAGCAACTTGGGGAAGGCTAGAGATCAAGATTCATATGGTAGGAATGGAATATCTTGGCCTCAACACAAGAGTAGGTGGTTCTCTCTCAGAACATATGAGTTGGAAGTGTAGATGTGTTCTGATGGCTCTCTCCATGAATGTAGAGGAGGTGGAGGGGTATATATAGCCTCCACACAAAATCCAACCGTTACACACAATTTACCAATCTCGGTGGGACCGAATCAACAAACTCGGTCGGACCGAAATAGTAAACCTAGTGACCGTTAGAGATTTTCGGTGGGACTGACATGCAACTCGGTAGGACCAATATGATTAGGGTTAGGGCATAACGTAATCTCGGTGAGACCGATTACACAAACTCGGTGAGACCGATTTTGGTAATTAGCTAACCAGAGAGTTGGTCAGGTAAACTCGGTGGGACCAATTTGCTCTTTCGGTGAGACCGAAAAGTTACAAAGGGGAAACAGAGAGTTTACATTGCAATCTCGGTGGGACCGATTTGCTCTTTCGGTGAGACCGAAAAGTTACAAAAGGGAAACAGAGAGATTGCAACCCCATCTCGGTGAGACCGAGATCCCTATCGGTAGAGCCGATTTGCTAGGGTTTGTCAGTGGCTTATGACAAGTGAAACTCGGTGGCGCCGGATGGAAAGAATCGGTAGGACCGAGTTTGGCTTGGAGTTTAGGTCATTTGTGGATGTGGGAAAGTAGCTGAGGATTTTGGAGCATATCATTAAGAACATGAAGCAAAAGGCTCATTAAGCAACACCTCATCCCTCCTTGATAGTATTGGCTTTTCCTATGGACTCAATGTGATCTTGGATCAGTAAAATGTAAAATGAAGAGTCTTGAGCTTGAAGCTTTAGCCAATCCTTTGTCCTTAGCATTTTGAGGGTTCGACTTTCACCATCCGTGCCATGCCAATCATTGAGCTTTCCTGAAATAATTATCTTGGAATAGCATTAGCTCAATGAGCTATATGTTGTTATGAATTACCAAAACCACATAGGGATAGTTGCACTTTCAATCTCCCCCTTTTTGGTAATTGATGACAACATATAGATCAAAGCTTTGACAAATGATAATAAGAATGAAACATATCGTCGCTTTGAGAAGTATGTGATAAGTAAGAGCTCCCCCTAAATTTGTGCATATTTAAAATTTGCTTTGGACTGCAAATGCACAAAGAGTTATAATTACGGATTACTCTTCCATGTCACATACATCTTGGTGGAGTGCTCAAAATGATAATAATGAAATACATGCACTCATCACCAAGGAAAACTGAATGACCTCATAAGATAGATAAGATATATCAAGCATGCATAAGTGTAGCTTATGATCAAACACATGATTATCAATGTCTCACAAGCATATCAAAGTATCTCGACCAAAAGCAAGCAATGTTTGAAAAACCACCAAATAAAGCAAGAGAGAAAAAACAACACTCTCTCTCTCTCAAAGCCTATGATCTATACATTTTTCTCCCCCTTTGGCAACAAGTTACCAAAAAGTTCCTAGAAAATGCATAGTGCTAGATCGACACTCAGGCTTGATCTTCTGGTGGTGGTGGAGTCCTGATCACACCAAGGACGAAGGCTTCCGTAGACGTGGTTGGAGTTGGAGCTGAAGTAGATGTTGGAGCTGGTTGGGCTGGTGTTGTGGCTGGAGCTGAGGCGGTGGCTCTTGTGTCAGGAACTGGCACTGCAGACGACCTCAGACCTCGTGGCACTCTGGCAAATGCATCAGTGGTAGTCTTCCCTTTCCTCTCCTGCATGTCATCTTGGAGTTCCTCCACTGCAGTCTGAATCTCTATCACCTTGATATCCAAGTCATAGAACTTTTGTTCTACGATTCTCTCTAAGCTTGCCTGGTTCTGAGTTAGGGTGGCTAGTCCTTTCTCAATCCTCAGGGTGGATGCAATCAGGTAACTGAGCTGCTCTTGCTTGTTCTTCAAGAAGTACTCAGATGCCTCTTCTTGAGTTGGCATCTTGGCAGCTTTCTCCTTCCTTGCCTTCTCCTTCTTAGCTTTTGCCTAGACTGATGATGGTTCATTTTCATGCATCACAACTTGGTTGTCCTTGAAATCTGGATGGATAGGCAAATGTTCCTTGTCCAACAAGTATGTGTCTGTGCCCATTCTTGAGTTGATCAACATCTGGATCTGAGGGGCATATCCACAACTCCTCTTCTGATCTGCTACGGTCCTCTTGATAGTTTCTACTATGAGGCTCATGACCTTAAACTTTTGAGGCACATCAAAGCTATGTAGCAGGTTGATGGCATGACCTCTGATCATCCTGTGATCTCCAGACTTGGGCAAAAGTGTGTGCCTAAGGATCCAGTTGATCGTAGGCAGTCCTGACAAGAGGTGTTTCACAGACCCAAACTGGTGAGTATCAAGATCTTCTGCAGGAATCTCCTTGTACATATTTTCCATAGTGTTATGATCCATCTTTTTCTTGGCATAGACATCCAAGTCATCTTCATTTTCTTCTGGGGCATTGGTCAACTTTTCCCATTCCTCAATAGTTGAGTGGTACCTTGTACCTTCAGACATCCATGTGATCCTTCCATCTGGATAGAAATGTGCTGTGGAGTAGAATTGCATAATCAGCTCCTCATTCCACTTTGTGAGCTTCTGCCCAACAAAGTTAGCTACTCCACAAGCTCTGAAGCTATCTTGCACTCCAGGGTAGTGCTCTTCATTTTCCTTGATATAATCCCAATCGACCCATCTCATGTCACACACAACTAGCTTCTTGTCCAATAAGACTGTCTCATAGAAGTCCTGTTGTTCCTTAGTGTGGAACCTGTAGTCAACAGCAGTCCTTCTCCTGGTAGCATATGGATCCTCTGCTCTCCATTTTCTTAGCCCAGAGTCTCTTATGATCTTCATATCCTCAGCCACAGGATGAGCATCATTGTGGTCTGGGATCTTGGGCTTCAACTTTCTCAGCGCTTGGCCTTCCTCTTCTTCAACAGCAGCTTCAGGCATTGGGGCCTTGTTCTTCTCAGCAGCTGGTATGCTCCTTGTATTTCTCTTTGGTTTTGGCTTTGGAGCTGGCTTTGCTTTGGATGCAGCCTTGGGGGCTTCCTTTGGCTTAGATGCAGCTGCCCCTGATCTTATAGCATCACCCATCAGCTTGGGTGCCTTAGGTGCTGGTGCATCATCCTCTTCTTCTTCCTCTTCTTCATCAGAAGAATGCTGTTCAAATTCAGCCATGGGATCAACTTTCTTGCACCAGCTGCCTCTTTTCCTTTCTTTCTTTGTTTCAGCTTCAACTGGCTCTTTGGGTGCAGGCTTCTCAGGAATCTTTGTTGAGGCTCTGGCCTTTGGCATGGGTTGTCTGCCTGCTGGCCTTTTGGCCTTTAAGCCTGGTTTGTTGCTCTGTCTTGAGCCATGCTCTTTCTTGAGTTCAACTTTCTTGGAAGTTGCTTCGTCCTCTACCACATAGTCCTCATCCTTTGATTCTGAGGTTCTCTTCTTCCTTTGTCTTGTGGCAACTTTTGGCAGGTTGCTGGGGGTGCTCCTGCTGCCTTCATCTGAAGAGCTGGAGGGACTAGTGCCCTCACTCATCTGCACTGGCTGTTCTGAAATGTTCTGGCTATCACTCTGGTCTGACATGATGAAAAAGCTGACTGCTGACCCTGTGAGTAGTTTAGAGATGAGGTAGAGTGGATGAGCATCACAAAATGCAGAGATTTTTGCAAAAGAATGATTCAAAAACTTAGTTTTAGTTTCCCACAGAAAGCATTTTGGATCTACCGATTTTTAAACTCGGCGATACCGAAGCAATTTTTGGAACCTAAACTAGTGAACTCGGTTGGACCGAGTCACAGTTCGGTGGCACCGAGACTGCTAGGGTTTCACAAAGTTCCAAAATCGGTCACACCGATTAGCAATACTCGGTCAGACCGAGTTTTACTTGTGCAATGGCATAAGCCAAATCGGTGGGACCGAGTTTTTCAACTCGGTGGGTCCGAGATGGTTTCGCCGAAAACCTAACCCTAAAATTTTCGGATCAAACCTATTCTATGAGTTCATTGACCGGATAGGAGTTTATCAAACGTGGCAAGAATCCATATGATCACAATGTGCTAGGAATCGGATTGGGGAATAGCACAAAGATCGAGTCCATACCCTAGTTCGGCGGAGACTCGCTACGGCGGCAACGGTGGGGTTGATTCCCGGTGACGGCGACGGAGACCAGCGACTGGAGGCGGCTGGCGGCGAGAAGACGATCCGTAGACCACTTAGGCAGAGCGAGCTATCGCGCGGGCGAAGGGGTTCGGAGAAATTTCCAAATTTTTGCCCGTGTCTATATATAGCCCGACCATGTCGGTGTGACCGAGTGGAACAACTCGGTGGCACCGAGATGCAAAACTGTATACAGTTATTGCAACTCGGTGTGACCGAATGGTTCAAATCGGTTGCACCGAGATCGAAAATATAGATCAACTTAATGATCTCGGTAAGACCGAAAGTGGGGTATCGGTCAGACCGAGAATCACAAAGAGGTTTTGGAAGTTTAAGTCTATGACGAATCGGGGACTCCGAGTGCTCCTCACACAGAGTGGTTCGAATCTGACTTGGTCAATTTTGTGATGTAGCATGAATAGAGTTTGAGACGAGAAAAGCATAGATAGCTAGAGAAGGTTCTTAGTCATTCTTGTCCATCCACTTGGCAAAAGAAAAATAAACCCAAACAATCAAAACAACAAGTGGATGTCCTCGAATGAGTAAAATATGCAACCAACATGCTCACACAATAAAATGGCAATTGAAATATGTGACAAAGCATGCACAACCAATTCTAGCATCTATCAAGCAATTGGCGATGACTAGGTCATCTATATATGAGTATATTGACATAGGAGTCAAATTAAAACATTTGATCATAGGTCATACTCATCGTTTAAGCTCAAGTGGGGTTACCACTTTTACATAAAGCATTGTTGTGTTCACATCATTAGAGTTGCTTTAACTCAAGTCTTAGAGTAAAGCTCCCCCTAGATGTGATATCCCCCCTAAGAGGGATGAACTAACCTTGGGTTTTGTCGATGATGACTTCATGTAGATGTCGAAGATGTGGATGCTCAATGTAGATCACTTGGAGCTATCCTTTTGAGTGAATTGCACTTTCAATACCTACATGGGTTAGTCCCACAAGGAACAAACAAGGATATCCATAGACATAGAGTGATGCACACACAAGATGATGTCTATGAAAGCTTTTAGGTTACCTTGTCCCTTGTCTTACCAACAAGAGGGTTTGTGACTCCTTGAACTAGTGCAAGATGTGGAAGTTGATTGCACTTGTTCTTGCCAAAATGATAATAGTGAAGTATGTTGGCGGAGTCACCCTCAAGAACTCTCTAGTTCTTCTTCTTTTGGATCCACACCATCTTGATAGGAATCCTTGGAGGTGTAGTCGTACTTGATGAAGTGGAACTTGAAGTAGTCTTGGGAATCCACTTGACTAAGGTCTTAGGAGCTTCTTCAAATGCATCAATTTCCTCTTGAAGCTTGTCCTTGCCTTTTTGCTTGTAGTCTTGTGGTGGAAGATCATCTTGAGTTTGTGTCCCCTTGAAAGAAGTAGGATCATACTTCTCTTGTTGAGGAACAAACTTTGTATTGGGGTATTGATCTTCTTCCCACTCAACTCCATTGGCATTGAACTTTCGTTCAAAACCAACACCTTGATTCTTCCGGTGCCTTCCTTGCTTGCGTACAATCTCCTCGAATTGCTTACTTCCGGCAAGGCTTTTGTACACTCCTTTCTCTATGATTCCCTTCAATAAGCTATTTTCTTGCTCAAGAGTAACTTGGCTAAGAGAATCGTTAGTGGAATCAAGAGAACTACTAGAAGCAACAATATTGGATTTAACATGATCATTGTTACTACTAGAGGAAGAATCTTTCTTGTTCTTGTTATTAGACTTGACTTGAGGCATGTAAGTGGATAAGAGTAAACGCTTGGCAATGTAAGAAGAACTTTTCTTGCGGAGATCATCATTGATTGCCTTTAAGAAATCATGCTCTTGCTCAAGATTGAGCTTTTCAAAGCATAGCTTCTCATGAGCTCTTAAAAGTTCTCGATGATCTTCGAAGATAGTTTCATGAGCTAACTTAAGAGTGTTTAGTTCTTTAGTTAGAGCCTCAATTTTCTCCTTATCATTGTCATTCGTTTTATCTTGATTAGCATGATTAATTGACGTTTCATCATAGTATTCATCACTAGAGTTGTCAACAAGTAAATCATCATCACCTAACAAGTCATCCTCATCACTATTGAAATCAACATACTCAGGGTGAGTTACCTTAGGAACTTTGGCCATGAAGAATCTTCCAATTCCTTCATTTGGTGAGTCAAAGATGTCGAAGGAGTTGGTTGACACAAGTGCTAGACCGGCAACACCTTCATCTTGAGTATATTCGGAATCGGAGTGATAACTTCTCTCGGAGTGGTTGTCGGAGTCGGAGCCGGATACCCATTCACCAACATGAGCTTGATGTCTTCGTTTTGTGTAGCTCCTTGATGATTTTTCCTTTCTTTCCGAATCCTTGCTCCTCCGTGAGTATCTTCGTTCATAACGATCATCTCTACTCCTTCTCTCTCTTGATGGTGATTCTTCTCTTTTGCCTCTTCTTTTTGGAGAATCTTCTCTTCTTTTGTAGGGAGCCGTACATTCATTGGAATAGTGTTCGGGTCTTCCACAATTGTAGCAGTTTCGCTCTCGACTAGAAGATCTTTTGTCATTGTAGGACCTTGACTTGGAGCTTCTATCTTTGCTTCTACTCTTGTAGAACTTGTTGAAGTTCTTCACCATTAGGCTCAATTCTTCGTTGAAGTTTTGTTTCTCACTTGATGATGTGGGTACTTCACATGAGGCTTTGTAGGCACCACTTGATTTGTTGTGAAGTTCCTCTTTATCCTTGAGCGACATCTCATGAGCAACAATTCTTCCAATGACCTTCGTTGGCTTGAGATCTTTGTAATTGGGCATCATTTGGATCAATGTGCACACGGTATCATATTATCCATCCAAGGCTCTTAGGATCTTCTTGATGATGAATCTGCCGGTCATCTCTTCACTCCCTAAGCCGGCAATCTCATTTGTGATGAGAGCAAGCCTAGAGTACATTTTAGCGACACCTTCACCATCCTTCATTTTGAACTTGTCAAGTTGACTTTGAAGCACATCCAATTTGGATTCCTTGACGGAGTTGGTACCTTCGTGCATATCGATCAAAGTATCCCAAATTTCCTTTGCATTCTCAAGACGGCTGATTTTGTTGAATTCTTCGGGGCACAATCCGTTGAAGACAATATCACAAGCTTGAGCGTTGTATTGTAGCATCTTCAACTCATCCGCGGTAGCTTCACGGTTTGGTTCTTTCCCGTCGAAGAAGTCACCTCGCAAACCAACACACACAATAGCCCAAACGGCGGGGTTATGTCCAAGAATATGCATTTTCATTTTATGCTTCCAACTAGCAAAATTTGTACCATCAAAGTAAGGACCTCTACGGTGATAATTTCCCTCGCTAGACGCCATACTCTCCTAGGTTGTGAAACCAAGGCTATGACCACCAAAAGCTATGGAAATCAAAGCAAATGGAGACCAAAGCTCTAATACCACTTGTAGGATCGGAAGTATGTCTAGAGGGGGGGTGATTAGACTACTTGACCAAACAAAAACTTAACCTTTTCCCAATTTTAGTTCTTGGCAGATTTTAGCAACTTTAGGACAAGTCAAGCAATCATCACACAATTCAAGCAAGCATGCAAAGAGTATATAGCAGCGGAAAGTAAAGCATGCAACTTGCAAGAATGTAAAGGGAAGGGTTTGGAGAATTCAAACGCAGTTGGAGACACGGATGTTTTTCCTGTGGTTCGGGTAGGTGGTGCTATCCTACATCCACGTTGATGGAGACTTCAACCCACGAAGGGTAACGGTTGCACGAGTCCACGGAGGGCTCCACCCACGAAGGGTCCACGAAGAAGCAACCTTGTCTATCCCACCATGGTCATCGCCCACGAAGGACTTGCCTCACTAGCGGTAGATCTTCACGAAGTAGGCGATCTCCTTGCCCTTACAAACTCCTTGGTTCAACTCCACAATCTTGTCGGAGGCTCCCAAGTGACACCTAGCCAATCTAGGAGACACCACTCTCCAAGAAGTAACAAATGGTGTGTTGATGATGAACTCCTTGCTCTTGTAAGATAATGAAATACATGCACTCATCATCAAATGGAGAATAATGAAATACATGCACTCATCACCAAGGAAAAGTGAATGACCTCATAAGATAGATAAGATATATCAAGCATGCATAATTGTAGCTTATGATCAAACACATGATTATCAATGTCTCACAAGCATATCAAAGTATCTCGACCAAAAGCAAACAATGTTTGAAAAACCACCAAATAAAGCAAGAGAGAAAAAACAACACTCTCTCTCTCTCTCTCTCTCTCTCTCGAAGCCTATGATCTATACATTTTTCTCCCCCTTTGGCAACAAGTTACCAAAAAGTTCCTAGAAAATGCATAGTGCTAGATCGACACTCAGGCTTGATCTTCTGGTGGTGGTGGAGTCCTGATCACTCCAAGGACGAAGGCTTCCGTAGACGTGGTTGGAGTTGGAGCTGAAGTAGATGCTGGAGCTGGTTGGGCTGGTGCTATGGCTGGAGCTGAGGCGGTGGCTCTTGTGTCAGGAACTGGCACTGCAGACGACCTCGGACCTCGTGGCACTCTGGCAAATGCATCAGTGGTAGTCTTCCCTTTCCTCTCCTGCATGTCATCTTGGAGTTGCTCCACTGCAGTTTGAATCTCTGTCACCTTGATATCCAAGTCATAGAACTTTTGTTCTACGATTCTCTCTAAGCTTGTCTGGTTCTGAGTTAGGGTGGCTAGTCCTTTCTCAATCCTCAGGGTGGATGCAATCAGGTAACTGAGCTGCTCTTGCTTGTTCTTCAAGAAGTACTCGGATGCCTCTTCTTGAGTTGGCATCTTGGCAGCTTTCTCCTTCCTTGCCTTCTCCTTCTTAGCTTGTGCCTGGACTGATGATGGTTCATTTTCATGCATCACAACTTGGTTGTCCTCGAAATCTGGATAGATAGGAAAATGTTCCTTGTCCAACAAGTATGTGTCTGTGCCCATTCTTGAGTTGATCAACATCTGGATCTGAGGGGCATATCCACAGCTCCTCTTCTGATCTGCTACAGTCCTCTTGATAGTTTCTACTATGAGGCTCATGACCTTAAACTTTTGAGGCACATCAAAGATATGTAGCAGGTTGATGGCATGACCTCTGATCATCCTGTGATCTCCAGACTTGGGCAAAAGTGTGTGCCTAAGGATCCAGTTGAACGTAGGCAGTCCTGACAACAGGTGTTTCACAGACCCAAACTGGTGAGTATCAAGATCTTCCGCAGGAATCTCCTTGTACATATTTGCATAGTGTTATGATCCATCTTTTTCTTGGCATAGACATCCAAGTCATCTTCATTTTCTTCCGGGGCATTGATCAACTTTGCCCATTCCTCAACAGTTGAGTGGTACCTTGTACCTTCAGACATCCATGTGATCCTTCCATCTGGATAGAAATGTGTTGTGGAGTAGAATTGCATAATCAGCTCCTCATTCCACTTTGTGAGCTTCTGCCCAACAAAGTCAGCTACTCCACAAGCTCTGAAGCTATCTTGCACTCCATGGTAGTGCTCTTCATTTTCCTTGATATAATCCCAATCGACCCATCTCATGTCACACACAACTGGCTTCTTGTCCAATAAGACTGTCTCATAGAAGGCCTGATGTTCCTTAGTGTGGAACCTGTAGTCAACAGCAGTCCTTCTCCTGGTAGCATATGGATCCTCTGCTCTCCATTTTCTTAGCCCAGAGTCTCTTATGATCTTCATATCCTCAGCCACAGGATGAGCATCATTGTGGTCTGGGATCTTGGGCTTCAACTTTCTCGACGCTTGGCCTTCCTCTTCTTCAACAGCAGCTTCAGGCACTGGGGCCTTGTTCTTTTCAGCAACTAGTATGCTCCTTATATTTCTCTTTGGTTTTGGCTTTGGAGCTGGCTTTGCTTTGGATGTAGCCTTGGGGGCTTCCTTTGGCTTAGATGCAACTGCCCCTGATCTTATACCATCACCCATCAGCTTGGGTGCCTTAGGTGCTGGTGCAGCATCCTCTTCTTCTTCCTCTTCTTCATCAAAAGAATGTTGTTCAAATTCAGCCATGGGATCAACTTTCTTGCACCATCTGCCTCTTTTCCTTTATTTCTTTGTTTCAGCTGCAACTGGCTCTTTGGGTGCAGGCTTCTCTGGAATCTTTGTTGAGGCTCTGGCCTTTGGCATGGGTTGCCTGCCTGCTGGCCTTTTAACCTTTAAGCCTGGTTTGTTCCTCTGTCTTGAGCCATGCTCTTTCTTGAGTTCAACTTTCTTGGAAATTGCTTCGTCCTCTACCACATAGTCCTCATCCTCTGATTCTGAGGTTCTCTTCTTCCTTTGTCTTGTGGCAACTTTTGGCAGGTTGCTGGGGGTGCTCCTGCTGCCTTCATCTGAAGAGCTGGAGGGACTAGTGCCCTCACTCATCTGCATTGGCTGTTCTGAAATGTTCTGGCTATCACTCTTGTCTGACATGATGAAAAAGCTGACTGCTGACCCTGTGAGTAGTTTATAGATGAGGTAGAGTGGATGAGCATCACAAAATGCAGAGATTTTTGCAAAAGAATGATTCAAAAACTTAGTTTTAGTTTCCCACAGAAAGCATTTCGGATCTACCGCCGCGCCCGCACCTCGCAGAGACCACGTGCGCGCCGTCCCGCTACCTCGCCGCCCCTGGCTGCCTCCTTGTAGCCGGCGGCCGCGCCCGAGGCCATCGCCTGGGCTCGCCCCGGTGGGCGCTCGTGGCCGCGCCCGTGAACCCGCACCCCTGCACGCAGCGCCCGTCGCCCGCTGCGCCCGCTCGGGCGCATGCCCGCACCCGAACGCCCGAACCGTTAGGCCCCCTAGGGCCAATGACAGGTGGGCCTAGCCAGAACGTATTTAAAAAAATTAATTAATTAATTAATCTAATGACTAATTAACCTAATTAACTACTGTTAATTAACTAACAGAGTATGACAATGGGGCCCGCACCTAATTAATACTAATTAGGCTAATTAAAATGTGTCACTGACAAGTGGGACCCACTGGTCAGGTTGACCAGTCAACCACGTTGACTGCTGACGTCAGCATGACATCATGCTGATGTCATAAATCCATTTTCAAATTAATTTAAATAATTAATTAAATTCTAGAAATTAATAAAATCTTTAGAAAATCATATCTTTTAATCCGTAACTCGGATTAAATTATTTTCAACAAGAAACTTGCTCAGACCGACGAGACGAATCCGGATTTGCAGCCCGTTCGTCCGCCACACACCCCTAACATATCAAACTCGCAAGTTTCCCCCTCCGGTTCATCTGTCCGAAAACACGAAACACCGGGGATACTTTTCCGGATGTTTCCCCCCTTCATCGGTATCACCTCATACCGTGTTAGGGCACGCCTAGCATCATGCTTTGCTTTGTCATGCATCGTTATGCATCTGTTTGCATTGTATTCACTGTTTCTTCCCCCCTCTTCTTCCGCTAGACACCGACACCGACGCCGCTGCTACCCAGTACGACTACGGAGTTGACGACCCCTCTCTCTTGCCAGAGCAACCAGGCAAGCCCCCCCCCCCTTGATCACCAGATATCGTCTACTCTATTCTCTACTGCTTGCATTAGAGTAGTGTAACATGTTACTGCTTTCCGTTTATCCTATCCTGATGCATAGCCTGTCCTTGTTACTACTATTGTTACCTTTACATGCAATCCTACATGCTTAGTATAGGATGCTAGTTTTCCATCAGTGGCCCTACATTCTTGTCCGTCTGCTGTGCTATACTATCGGGCCGTGATCACTCAGGAGGTGATCATGGGTATATACTTTATACATGATACATGTGGTGACTAAAGTCGAGTCGGCTCGAGGAGTACCCGCGAGTGATTCACGGATTGGGGGTTGAAAGGACCTTTGTCCCGACGGCCCTCTGGGTGGATCTTTGTGCCGGAGCGACAGGGCATGTTGAGACTACCTAGGTGAGAGGTGGGCCTGGCCCTGTCGGCGTTCGCGGTTATTTCAAAATAACACGCATAACGAGTTCTTGGTATTTGATCTGAGTCTGGCTACTGGCCTATACGCACTAACCAACTACGCGGGAACAGTTATGGGCACTCGACGTCGTGCTATCAGTCGAAGCCTTCGTCATGTCAGCGACTAAGCGGCACGCGCCAGATTGGACCGCGTAACGTGACTTCCTTTGTAATGGAGGTTGCTAGGTCTGCTTCCGGCCGCCCACGCAACGTGCAGGTGTGCTAAGGGCGATGGGCCCAGACTCCTGTGCGCTTAGGTTTAGACCAGCGTGCTGACCTCTCTGTTGTGCCTAGGTAGGGCTACGACGTGTTGATCTTCCGAGGCCGGGCATGACCCAGGAAAGTGTGTCCGGCCAAATGGGATCAAGCGTGTTGGGTTATGTGGTGCACCCCTGCAGGGAAGTTTATCTATTAGAATAGCCGTGTCCCTCGGTAAAAGGACGACCCGGAGTTGTACCTTGACCTTATGACAACTAGAACCGGATACTTAATAAAACACATCCTTCCAAGTGACAGATACAACCCGGTGATCGCTCTCTAATAGGGCGACGAGGAGGGGATCGCCGGGTAGGATTATGCTATGCGATGCTACTTGGAGGACTTCAGTCTACTCTCTTCTACATGCTGCAAGACGGAGGCTGCCAGAAGCGTAGTCTTCGACAGGATTAGCTATCCCCCTCTTATTCTGGCATTCTGCAGTTCAGTCCACCGATATGGCCCTTTACACATATACCCATGCATATGTAGTGTATCTCCTTGCTTGCGAGTACTTTGGATGAGTACTCACGGTTGCCTTGTTCCCCCTTTTTTCCATTTCTCTACCCGATTGATGCGACCAGACTATGGAGTCCAAGAGCCAGACGCCACCGTCGACGACGACTCCTACTACTCTGGAGGTGCCTACTACTACATGCAGCCCGCTGACGACGACCAGGAGTAGTTAGGAGGATCCCAGGCAGGACGCCTGCTCCTCTTTCGATTTGTATCCCAGTTTGTGCTAGCCATCTTATGGCAACTTGTTTAACTTATGTCTGTACTCAGATATTGTTGCTTCCGCTGACTCGTCTATGATCGAGCACTTGTATTCGAGCCCTCGAGGCCCCTGGCTTGTATTATGATGCTTGTATGACTTATTTATGTTTTAGAGTTGTGTTGTGATATCTTCCCGTGAGTCCCTGATCTTGATCGTACACATTTGCGTGCATGATTAGTGTACGATTGAATCGGGGGCGTCACAATGGGTCCTGCTCATCCTCATGCTCGTGAATAAAATTTTTGAGTATAGGTGGTGGAATGTTCACAGGACCTTGGAAACACAAGAAGGTTAATTAGTAAAGGGAAACTAGCTAACCCGCATGCATGTGGATGAAACAATTATAATTACTGTGGAAGACAAACGTATCGTTAGCATGATGATTCCATGCAAAAACAGTGCCATGAGTGGTGGCAGCAAACACAAGACCCTCGTATTGAATTGCATCACAGTACTCATCCGTGTACAGAAATTGATTTTTGAGCAATATCCATCGATGCGTGGAAGTAAGGAAGGCAACAAGCTTGTCGAAGATAGCAATAACTTCATAGTTCGAGTAATCCCAAGAGCGGTTGGGAACTCAACAAATTGCTATCTTCCGTAGACGACAGTCACCATTATCGTATTTGAACTCACGTAGAATACCGGTGTACTCAACCTCTGGGCAGTCGTCTGAGATTTTTTGAAGTGGAACCCGGTGACGAGTGTACACATTCACAAGTTCCCACTCGCAGTTGTACCCAATGTAAACAACCCAATCTCCATTTGCGCCTGCCCAAGCCTTGCCCTCAAGCGATGGCATCTTAACATCATACGTATCATTATCAAGCAGCATCAACTTGCACAAGGCGAGGCTTCCCTCATCCCCGCGCCAGTCAGCAGGGTCGCGGCAAAGAAGATAGGGGAGATCAAACCGCTCCTGGACCCTTGGGTTCCTTGTAATGATGTTATTAGTTGAGTCGAGAATGGGCTTGAACGAACCTGCCATGCTAGCCGAGGTGATGACGTCGCACCGATCAATGAGTTCCTCCATCGCGTTATCATTCAGATCGGGGCAAGAATAACGGGGTCGTTTCCGGCTTGTTCCCTCCATGGAGAAGACGATCAAACAATGGTAGAAGGAAGGGTGAAGGCAAATGGAGGAGGGAGGAAGAGCTAGCATGCGACAGCAGTTCCAAATCGAGAGGGAAAGGCGAAGAGTCGGTGGACGGTTGCCACGATACACAAAGAGGCGCCTGGGGAGCGAACAGTTGCCACAGAGGTCACACACTGACGACAAGGGCCGAGCGAACCGCATGCAATCCCATCGCACAACACACACATCTTGTTAAGTTGAACCGTTTATGTTCTCTTGTGTCAATGCAAACAGTTCATCTGAGTGAACTGCATGCTGTATATCGCACACACCTTGATCTGGCTGACCATTTTTTTTGTGTTGCCTAATCACAAACAGTTCATCTGAGTGAACGGTATGTTGTGTATCGCATACGCCTCCATCTGGTTGCCCGTTTCTTTTGTTCCTCCTCATCACAAACGGTTCATTGAACTGAACCATATGCCCTTCATCGCACACGCAACTAAAACCTGAACCGTGTTTGATGCATCTGTCATCGCAAACGTTTTACACATTTCTGACGGTTTTCATACAGCACCGTTTGCAATTATGGAATCGCACACAGTTTCTCGAAGGGTCTCTGATCGTAGTGTCCCGTTAGCAGCATCCTGCAGTAGTGTGAATTGATCAAATAATATGATTTCATCGATAGAAACAAAAATGCTTGTATTACAAGAAAGTTAGTGGGAGCATGATAATAGCATTGTGTGTGAATGACACATTGTTGATTGTAAATTATATAAATTTCTTGACACGAATTAAGACTTTATTGCAACTAGTTTTTTAGTAAAGTACTTAGGCAATATAGGCCTTGTATTAAGCATTGTAATCTATGGAGATAGTAGTGCCTAATCAGGGCTTAGCCAGAATACATATTGATAAAGTACTAAAGCAGTTTAGTATGAAATACGCAAGAAGAGTTTCTTGTAGAAGTCACATGCTAGGAGTTTTAAGCAAGGATCGGTAATCTGAAATACCAATGAGCGAAATATGTGATTTCAATCACACTTGTGTTAAATATGTTCCATGGTACGTACCAGATATATCCAGTTCTCCAAGTAAGTAGTGAGTACGTTACTAGAATGATCAAATTGTTGATCACGGGACAATAGTGAAAATGTCGTTAAGTATTAGCGACATGTTTCTTGCATAAGGAGAAGATGAAGAGATTGTTGTAAGGAGTTACATCGATACAAGCTCGTTGTAAGTAGTACATCGATAAAATCCTCATCAGTACTCCATGCGGTTATTTGGTTTCAACTAAATGATTAATGGTGGCACAGTAAGTTGGAATTGGTGCAAGAAAATTATTGTGGTGAGTTCTACAACATAAGGCTAAGTATGTTGCTACTTTATAAGTAACAAGAGAGGGTGATGAATCAAAGTTTCTTTTATGAACTTGGTATGGTTTCTAGGTGATCATGAAAATGGAACACTATCCTCAATAGTGGTTGTAGCTCAATCTAAGGAATCAAAGGTCCTACCAGTCATTCAATACATACAAAGCTTGTTTCACATAAATTATGAATTCTTGTGATAACTTGACAGACGCATTGAAATGCAAAAGATAAACACGGATCTGAAGATTGTCAGATTCGATAGGACAAAGCCTATACCGCAAGCAAAGCATGGACTGACACTGGATTGCCATTGGTGTAAAAGTTAAAAGTGCTAACTAGATTATTGACTCGAGTGCAAGTGCGAAGCTGTTGGAAATATGCCCTAGAGGTAATAATATGTTTTTATTATATTTCCATATTCATAATTGAGTGTTTATATTTCATGCTATTTATGTTCTTTATTATCTTGCAAACCTACCTTACCATACCTACAAAGTACTTCTAGTTATATTCTTGTTCTAGTTAAAGCAAACATTAAGTGTGCGTAGAGTTGTATCGGTGGTCGATAGAACTTGAGGGAATATTTGTTCTACCTTTAGCTCCTCGTTGAGTTCGACACTCTTATTTATCGAAAAAGGCTACCACGATCTCCTATACTTGTGGGTTATCAACAACCATATGGCTCCTGCCGGTTGTCGTACTCATCCACATGCAAGTCGTGAAATATTACAAAACATGATCATCTCATACATCATATACCATATCATATCTTGGCCATACCACATCACATGCCCTGCAAAAACAAGTTAGACGTCCTCTACTTTGTTCTTGCAGATTTTATGTGGCTTCTAGGGGAAACGTATAAGAACTGCTCTTACCAACACAAAGCCACAACGGTGATATACAAGTTGCCTTTTAACCTTTTCAAGACCATTGTTGTCAAACCGGATTTTATCTATAGTGGGAGACACACACATCCTCCAACCGCTTTATGTAATATAAATTACATGTCAGTCACGGAACCGGTCTCTTGTGCGTGGACAAGTAAAGTTGGTCTGAGTCGCTTCATCCCACTATGCTGCCAAATCCAAAATAACAGAATAGGGTATCAAGATGAACAACAACGCACACAACAAAATTGTGTTCTACTCGTGCAAAACATCTAGCCATATACGAGGCTCTGATACCACTGAAGGGAATGGTTGCATGGAAAACAAAAAAATCCTATGAAACCACCCAAAATATAATCTACTAGATGCTAGTAACGAGTGGGGAAGTCTACATACCCTCGTAGACCGAAAGCAGAAACGTTCTAACGAACGTGGTTGGCGTAGTCGTACCTTCTTCGTGACCCAATCCGATCCAGCACCGCACGAACAGCACCTCCGAGATATGCACATGTACGGATCGGTGATGTCTCCTTCTGATATGTCTCCAACGTATCGATAATTTATGAAGTATTCATGCCATGTTTACTATTGTTTTATATGATTTTGGTATGATTTTGATTAGAACTAACCCGGACTGGCGCTGTTTTCAACAGAACTACCGTGGTGCTCTTTTTGTGCAGAAATAAAAGTTCTCGAAATGCGTTGAAAATCAACGGAGATTTTTTCTGGAAAATATAAAAAATACTGGAACAAAAATCTACCGGAGGGGAGCCCCGTGGGCCCCATGAGGGTGGGGGCGCGCCCACCCCCCTGGGCCCGCCCCTGTGCCTCGTGGACTACCCGTGGGCCCCTGACTTGTTCTCGACGCCAACCTCTCCTATAAATACCCAAACCTCCAGAAACTAACCTAGATCGGAAGTTCCGCCGCCGCAAGCCTCTGTAGCCATGAGAAATCAATCTAGGCCCTCTTTGGCACCCTGCCGGAGGGGGCCATCATCATCGGAGGCCATGGAGGAGGATCTCGAAGGGGCCATCATCGCCATGAAGGCCAAGGACCAGAGGGGGAACCTCTCCCCATCTAGGGGGAGGCCATGGAGGAGGAAGCACAAGGGGGGAACCTCTCCTCCTCTCTCTCGGTGGCGCCAGAGTGCCATCGGGAGGGGAATCATCGCCGCGGTGATCGTCTTCATCAACATCACCATCCTCATCTCTTTTACGCGGTCCACTCTCTCGCAACCCTCTGTAATCCCTACTTGAACATGGTGCTTTATGCCACATATTATGATCCAATGATGTGTTGCCATCCTATGATGTTTTGAGTAGATATCCTTTGTCTTTGGGTTGATTGATGATCTAGATTGGTATGAGTTGTATGTTTTATTTTGGTGATGTCCTATTGTACCCTCCATGTTGCGCAAGCATGAGGGATTCCTGCTGTAGGGTGTTGCAATATGTCCATGGTTTACTTATTGCCTATGTTGCTTGAGTGACAGAAGCATAAACATGGATAAGTGGGTCACGGCGTATGGGATAAAGGGGACTTGATACTTTAATGCTATGGTTGGGTTTTACCTTAATGATCTTAAGTAGTTGCGGATGCTTGCTAGAGTTCCAATCATAAGTGCATATGATCCAAGAAGGGAAAGTATGTTAGCTTATGCCTCTCCCTCATATGAAATTGCGATAGTGATTACCGGTCTTGTTAACAATTGCCTAGGACAATTCCGCACACCGATCCATCATTATTCCACACTCGCTATTTATAATATTTAGTAATATATTCTAACTTTATGATAACAGTGCCTACTTTTATATTTTAGCTCTCTGATATCATGCAAAGTTATCCTCTTCATACCCACAACGTAGTTTTATTTCCCGTTTCTAGTTGGAAGCAAACGTTCGGTGTACGTAGAGTCGTATCAATGGCAGATAGGACTTGAGAGAATATTGATCTTACCTTTATCTCCTTGTGGGTTCGACACTCCATACTTATCACTTCCACCTTTGGGAATTGCTACGATGATTCCCTGCACTTGGGGATTATCACCTTCTTCTTGATCCAGCAAGTGAGAGGGAGGGGTAGATGGGATCTAGGCCAACATGATGGTGTGGTGGTGAGAATTCTGCAGGGCTTCGCCAAGAGTTTGTGGAGGAGATGGAGGGAAAGAGGAAGGGTGGTGTCCAGGGCTTGAGATGGTGTGCCCAACCCCTCCCCTCTCCTTATATAGGGTTTGGGGTGCACCCAGCTTGTCCCCAGCTCCAAGCCAAGGGTTGGTGGCCAAGGGGGAAAATCTTGCCCCCAAAGGCTTGTGGCGCCGCCTCGCCCTTAGGGTTTTGCTCCCCTAACCGCATGGCCTTTTGGGGTTGTGGCGACTATCCCGTGTAGGGCTGGTGCCCCCCCTAGGTCCATGTGGACCCTCCTGGGCAGGTTGGCCCCACTGGTGGACCCCTAGAACATTCTAGAATCCTCTGATAAAAATGCTGGAAAAAATGAACTTTTTCATAACCTTAAAAACCACTTTCCTTATATGAAATTTTATATTCGGACTAGTCCGAAGCTACTCATGATGTCCCGGATCCCATCCATAACTACAACTACCTTCGGTCTCACCATTATGAATATCCCATAACTACCCTAGCGTTATTGAGCATTAAGTGTGTGACCCTACGGGTTGAGAACATACGGACATGATCAAGACACCTCTCTGATCAATAATCAATATCGTGACCTGGATGCCCATAATGATTCCCACATGTACAACAAAGATCTTTATCGGTTTGAACCACAATGACGAGGATTGAAACAATCCCGTATTCAATTCCCTTCATCTCGCGATATTTTACTTGGCCCAGATTTGATCGTGGGTATCACCATACCTAGTTCAATATCGTTACTGGGAAGTTCTCTTTACTCATTTCGTAATACAATATCCCCATGACTAAACACATTAGTCACATGCTTGCAAGGTACTTAGGATGTTGTATTACCGAGAGGGCCCAGAGATATCTCTCTGTCACATGGAATGACAAATCCTAGTCTTGATCCATGCAACCCAACTAGTACCTTCCGAGATACCTGAAGAGCACCTTTATGATCACCCAGTTAGGAAGTGACGGTTGATACCCACAAGGCATTCTTCCGGTATTTGGGAGTGGCATGCTCTCATGGTCTAAGTAATAGATACTTGACATTAAGAAAGCTATGGCAATTTGAACTTAGTATTACGATCAGATGCTAAACTTATGATTGGGTCTGTCCATCTCATCATTCTCCTAATGATGTGATCCTGTTATTAAATGACCACTCATGTCTATGGTTAAGAAACCTTAACCATCTTTAATCAGCGAGCTAGTCTAGTAGAGGCTCACTAGGGACACAGTCTTTGTTTATGTATCCACACATGTATTTGAGTTTTTGGTTAATAAACTTATAGTATGGAGAATAAACAGTTATCAAGAACAAGGAAATATGATAATAACAACTTTACTATTGCCTCTAGGGCATATTTCCAACATCTTATTCTTTTCAAAAATAAAATTTTGTAGGGGGCTCCCCTACGGTATTTCAGGAAAGAATCTGAACCAGAATCCATGGCAAGAGAGACTTGATCCCTAGCTTCTCTTGGTTTTAAAGTGATATTGAGAGAATCATGATAGAGTAATGAGGGTATGATAGTGTGAATGTCATATCATTACATATCAGTTAACATGTAATTATGTAAATCAGTTAGAATCGGAGTCGTGTTATTTTCCCACCAATAGTATTCAGGTGGTATCGCATGAGCTGGTAATTTAGATGGGAATCACATGAGGATAGTTTACCCAGGTTGGGCCCTTGGGGGTGAGGTAATACCCTACTCCTACTTGTATAGATGTTCTTGTTTTAGCCTCATATGAGAACTAGGGTTTGTGTGTACAATGAGGTATCGTCAGGGGGTCCCTGCCTCGCCTTATATAGGGGCGAGGGTAGGGTTACAATGTGAGTCGATTGCGATCTAATTTAACCAGCAGAGATTTTCCTAGATCTTTGAGAGATCATGTGTCTTGTACTCCAAGTTGATGATGCGCTCTAGCATGCTAGGTGTGCTTCGAGTGGTGGGCCTGGTCCACCCTTTGGTAGCTAGGTTGACTCTTCCCTCCGTGGCTATACCTCGAGGGCATCGCACTGTCAATCGACATAATCAACACACTGAGCTAAAACGGTGAGGCTATACTTCAAATGGTCAAGGGCATCGCATAGAAATAATCACGTAATAATGTAAAATCAGCAACGTGATGAGGACATCCCTACCACAGCTACTCATAACCACTACACGAGCTCAAGTTGCAGAGATACAAGGATCAATGACTAGAGCTCACACACGTCAATTCAAATATCAGGTACTTACATTTCTAGAAACGCTTCCACATACTTAAAAGACTATGGTATTTCCTAAGTCAGATATATTTGTGTTACTTGTGAATGAAGGGCCTAGCATGGACAAGCATGACTTTTGCTCGAGTATGATCAAACAAGGAGCAAAGATGAAACTTTAAGTGATGATTTTAGGAATTTGAAGTCACTGTGATAACACATGAAGGACGTGGATAAAATATACAAAATGACACATTATAGTTTTATCCATAGTCGGTGATTATGACTATGTGCACTTTATAGTTTTGGGCTAGACTCGTGTATTTTCAGAGTAAAAAGACAACATGCAGTTTTCGTAGAAAACCGACTTAAGGTTGGATTCAACCTCCCCCCCCCCCTCCCCCCTCCCCCATGGGTTGGCCGAATGTCACCTTTATCCATCCTTATATACGCGCGTTAAAGCGTCGAATTAGGATCTTCCTGACAAGGCCAACACTGGAGCTAAAAAAGAAGCAGTAGAGTAGATAGTAGCTAAAATGATTTTTTTTGCATGGTAATATATGTCTATTCATATTATGAAAAACAAAGTACAAGTCATGTAAAGACCGACATGACAAAACTGAAAAGGCAGCCGAACATTGTTGAACTTAACACCAACTGTTGTCACCTGCCTCCAGCACAACCACAACAGCCACCAAAGGAAAAAATGACGGATCACCTCCTGACCCGAGCTCGACGTGGCTTCATCGCTGATAAGCAATTTTGCGGACCTCCAAGGTGGCTCATCAAAAATAAGGCCATTACCGTTGAAAGAGATCGATGGGTCATTTTCGGGTTGGTAATCCTGCATACGTAGATGCGAACGTAGCTGCTACTAGATACAATAGACATCTGCGAGTGGAAAGTTTCAAGATAACAGAAAAAAGGACAGAGTTAGCAGGAGCATGGCTTTACAGTTCACACGTGTACACATGCAGACCTATAATATCTGGATCACCATTTGGGATAACTTGTTCAACTGCTTGACTACGGGCTTGCTAGAAGGCTTGCGACTTTGCATGCATGCACTAGTCTCTCTGAGTTTCCAAGTTGCAAACGTATACACGTCCTCTGTTTCACACATGAACGCAAGATGAAACTGAAGCCAATATAGTAACCCGAGACCAGAGACCCAATCCAGGTCCAAAATATTTCTGCCACCTTGCTCGTTGACATCGATGTATACGCGCGTGGATCTGTGCATGCACATTTGTTCTGACAATTCATGGGAGAAAATACTGTTCTCTTCAGTGGAGCCCGTGCACGCCTGCCCCAAAAGGCCAACGCCAGGGCTAAAAAAGCAGCAGTGAACTCAGCTAATCCATGACACCTCTGAATATTTCGCCCGACAAATCGATCTCCGGTACGATCATCGCACCTAGATTCGCGGCGGCCACCAACGAGAGAAAGGCCCACGTAAGTGGGAAAATAAACAGCACCATCTCACCAAAATCAGGGATATGCGTGTGCGGCCCCCCATGGGCGGAAAGACGGGGGACTGCCCTACCAGACCACTTTCAGAGCAACAGATGGTGAATTTGTTGCGGACGAAAGGCGATAGAGGCTGGGCCGCCCTTTGCTGCTTTGCATGCAAAACTGCGATCATGGACTGGCCACCACTGTCCACTGGTTGTGGTTAGTGCAGGTCCTGAGTGTGCTGATGATTGCGATTTAGTTTTGGGCACCATTCCGGCAGATGTATTACGTTGTGGTCACATGACGTTCTGCCGGCTGCGTGGCCGTGTCGATCGGGTACGGGCTGACCACGCGTTCGTAGGTTTCGAATTTTCTTTTTGTGTGTTTATTTTTTTTTAACACGGTACAGAGCAAGTGCTCGTATAAACGCGCATACACTGACCCTATAAACGCACACATGCACACTCTACCTCTATGAGCACCTTCGAGAGACTAAGCTGGCATATCATCATGACATTTTACGAAGTCACCGTAGGCACCTCGTAGTCGACGGAAATGGCTCCTCCCGCTGAAAGCATGTCGCCGGAAATCCTGAAATAAATTCAAGATAAATGCGAGCATCAGAACTTGAACCCTGGAGGCTGGGGATACCACTGTCCACCTAACCATCTGAACCACAGCTTGGTTCCCTTGTGTGTGTTTATTGAGGAGTGAACATTGCGCATGGCTTACAAGATCTACAGCCGGACTCCTCAAAGCCTCATACATTCGGACGGACAACCTGGTTAGTCATTGTTCACAAAATCACAATCACGAACCAGTCAGGCTTCTTAACCCGGTATACATCCAGGCTGGGGAGGCTCGGACGCCGTCACGACAGACTGACGGGCCAAATCCACGCGGACACACGCGAAACCCGTTGGTCCGAAGAGGATGTCGCCGGCCGGCCCAAATCTAGTTATTTAAGCCGGACGGTGAGCCTCAAACCTAGCCACTCCCATTTTCACCCTCTCCTTCCCGTCTGTGCCGCCACTCCCAATCCGCTCTGAGCTCATCGTCCGCCAGCGGATCACCACATACAAGATGCTCACTTTATAACGTCGGTCGAAACTCTTAGCGGAGATACAGGCACGGCGCGCCGCTTGGATTGCAGACGGCTTGCCCCAGGACTCTCCGAAGCAGGAGGAGGCGGAGCAACAAGCGCCGGAGCAATGGCGTCGGACACGGAAGAGGAGCGAGGCGGATCGGACGCCTCCTAGTGTCGGATTCGGCATGGATAACGCGATGACCGAGTTCAAGGTGGTGTTGGAAATATGCCCTAGAGGCAATAATAAATAGGTTATTATTATATTTCCTTGTTCATGATAATCGTTTATTATCCATGCTAGAATTGTATTGTTAGGAAACTCAGATACATGTGTGGATACATAGACAACACCATGTCCCTAGTAAGCCTCTAGTTGACTAGCTCGTTGATCAATAGATGGTTATGGTTTCCTGACCATGGACATTGGATGTCATTGATAACGGGATCACATCATTAGAAGAATGATGTGATAGACAAGACCCAATCCTAAGCATAGCACAAGATCGTGTAGTTCGTATGCTAAAGCTTTTCTTAATGTCAAGTATCATTTCCTTAGACCATGAGATTGTGCAACTCCCGGATACCGTAGGAATGCTCTGGGTGTACCAAACGTCACAACGTAACTGGGTGGCTATAAAGGTACACTACAGGTATCTCCGAAAGTGTCTGTTGGGTTGGCACGAATCGAGACTGGGATTTGTCACTCCGTGTGACGGAGAGGTATCTCTGGGCCCACTCGGTAGGACATCATCATAATGTGCACAATGTGATCAAGGAGTTGATCACGGGATGATGTGTTACGGAACGAGTAAAGAGACTTGCCAGTAACGAGATTGAACAAGGTATCGGGATACCGACGATCGAATCTCGGGCAAGTACAATACCGCTGGACAAAGGGAATTGCATACGGGATTGATCGAATCCTCGACATCGTGGTTCATCCGATGAGATCATCGTGGAACATGTGGGGACCAACATGGGTATCCAGATCCCGCTGTTGGTTATTGACCGGAGAAAGTCTCGGTCATGTCTGCATGCTTCCAGAACCCGTAGGGTCTACACACTTAAGGTTCGATGATGCTAGGGTTATAAAGGAAGTTTGTATGTGGTTACCGAATGTTGTTAGGAGTCCCGGATGAGATCCCGGACGTCACGAGGAGTTCTGGAATGGTCCGGAGGTAAAGATTTATATATGGGAAGTCATCATACGGTCACCCAAAGAGTTCGGGGGATACCGGCATTGTACCAGGACCACCGAAGGGGTTCCGGGGGTCCACCGGGAGGGTCCACCTGCCCCGGAGGGCCCTATGGGTTGTATGTGGAGTGGGACCAGCCCCTTAGTGGGCTGGGCGCCTCCCCCCCTAGGGCCCATGCGCCTAGGGTTTTGGGGGAACCCTAAAGGGGGGCGCCCCCCTTGCCTTGGGGGGCAACGCAACCCCCCTGGCCGCCGCCCCCTCCTCAGATTGGATCTGAGGGGGCCGGCCCCCCTCTCCCTTGACCCTATATATATGTGGGGGGTGGGAGGGCAGCCATACCAATGTGCTGGCGCAGCCCTCCCCCTCTCCCAAGTCCTTCTCCTCTCCTGTGGTGCTTGGCGAAGCCGTGCAGGATTACCACGCTCCTCCACCACCATCACGCCGTTGTGCTTGTGACGCCCCCGATTCAATCGTACACTAATCATGCACGCAAATGTGTACGATCAAGATCAGGGACTCACGGGAAGATATCACAACACAACTCTAAAACATAAATAAGTCATACAAGCATCATAATACAAGCCAGGGGCCTCGAGGGCTCGAATACAAGTGCTCGATCATAGACGAGTCAGCGGAAGCAACAATATCTGAGTACAGACATAAGTTAAACAAGTTTGCCTTAAGAAGGCTAGTACAAACTGGGATACAGATCGAAAGAGGCGCAGGCCTCCTGCCTGGGATCCTCCTAACTACTCCTGGTCGTCGTCAGCGGGCTGCACGTAGTAGTAGGCACCTCCAGAGTAGTAGGAGTCGTCGTCGAAGGTGGCGTCTGGATCCTGGGCTCCATCGTCTGGTTGCGGCAACCGGGTAGAAGGGAAAGGGGGAAAAGGGGGAGAAAAACAACCGTGAGTACTCATCCAAAGTACTCGCAAGCAAGGAGCTACACTACATATGCATGGATATATGTGTAAAGGGCCATATCAGTGGACTGAACTGCAGAATGCCAGAATAAGAGGGGGATAGCTAGTCTTATTGAAGACT
Organism: Aegilops umbellulata; assembly: GCA_032464435.1. Lineage (NCBI taxonomy): Eukaryota > Viridiplantae > Streptophyta > Magnoliopsida > Poales > Poaceae > Aegilops > Aegilops umbellulata. The sequence continues at coordinate 366,592,888 of CP136058.1, forward strand.
ACGCTTCTGGTCGCCTCCGTCTTGCAGCATATAGAAGAGAGTAGACTGAAGTCCTCCAAGTAGCATCGCATAGCATAATCCTACCCGGCGATCACCTCCTCGATGCCCTGTTAGAGAGCGATCACCGGGTTGTATCTGGCACTTGGAAGGGTGTGTTTTATTTAGTATCCGGTTCTAGTTGACATAAGGTCAAGGTACAACTCCGGGTCGTCCTTTTACCGAGGGACACGGCTATTCGAATAGATTATCTTCCCTGCAGGGGTGCACCACATAACCCAACACGCTTGATCCCATTTGGCCGGACACACTTTCCTAGGTCATGCCCAGCCTCGGAAGATCAACACGTCGCAGCCCCACCTAGGCACAACAGAGCGGTCAGCACGCCGGTCTAAACCTAAGCGCGCAGGGGTCTGGGCCCATCGCCCTGAGCACACCTGCACGTTGCGAACGCGGCCGGAAGCAGACCTAGCCTAGTGGCGTTCCAGTCCAATCCGGCGCGCGCCACTCAGTCGCTGACGTCAAGAAGTGCTTCGGCTGATGCCACGACGCCGAGTGCCCATATCTTTCCCGCGTAGTTGGTTAGTGCGTATAGACCAAATGGCCAGACTCAGATCAAATACCCAGATCTCGTTAAGCGTGTTAAGTATCCGCGAACGCCAACAGGGCCAGGCTCACCTCTCACCCAGGTAGCCCCGAACTGCCCTGCCGCTTCGCCACAAAGATCCACACAGAGGGCCGTCGGGACAAAGGTCCTTTCAGCCCCCAATCCGTGAATCACTCGCGGGTACTCCTCGAGCCAACCCGACTTTGGTCACCACATGTACCATGTTTAAAGTATAATATATATCCATGATCACCTCCCGAAGTGATCACAGCCCTGTAGTATAGCAAGGCAGACAGACAAGAGTGTAGGGCCACTGATGGAACACTAGCATCCTATACTAAGCAAGTAGGATTGCAGGTAAAGGTATCAACAGCAGTATCAAGAACAGGCTATGCATCAGGATAGGAATAACGAAAGCAGTAACATGCTACACTACTCTAATGCAAGCAGTATAGATCAGAGTAGGCGATATCTGGTGATCAAGGGGGGGCTTGCCTGGTTGCACTGGCAAATCGTCAACTCCGTAGTCGAACGGGGCAGCAGCAGCGGCGGTCTCGGTGTCTATCGAGAGAAGAGGGGGAAGAAACAATAAATATTTAAGCAAGCAGATGCATAGTGATGCATGACATGACAGTTAACGGCGTTAGAGGTGCCCTAACGCGGTATGGGATGATACCGGTGAAGGGGGAAGCATCCGGGAAATTATCCCCGGGGTCCCGCGTTTTCGGACAGACGAACCAGAGGTGAAAAGTTGCAGGTTTGATAGGTTAGGGATGTGTAGCGGACGAACGGGCTGCGTATCCGGGTTCGTCTCGTCGTTCTGAGCAACTTTCATGTACAAAGTTTTTCCATCCGAGCTACGGTTTATTTACTATTAATTTTTAAAGTTTTAAATCATTATTAGAATTTATTTAATTAATTTAATCCAACATTATCCAGAATAGTGCACGCTGACGTCATCATGACGTCAGCATGACGTCAGCAGTCAACAGAGGTGTTGACTGGGTCGCCGACGTGTGGGTCCCGTTCGTCATTGACTAGACTAACTAATCATGATTAATTAGTTAACTAAGTGATTAGATTAATCTAATACGGAATTAATTTAGTTAATTAATTATTTAATTAATTATTTAATTAATATTTTACTTATTATTAATTTTAAACCTCTTTTTTAAAAAAAATGTTCAGGGGCTGGGCCCCACTTGTCATAGGGCCAGAGGCCTATTGGGTTTGGGCGTTCGGGTGCGGGTGTCACCCGAGCAGCGCTGGGGCTAGCGGACACCCGACGGGTGCGGGTGGGGCGTTGCCCACCATGGCGCTGGGTGGGTGACTCGCCGGATCCCGGCCACGAACGGCACCGGCGGACGACGGCGGGTCGGCGAACGGCGGAGATGCTGGGTAGCGCACCGGGGGAGGCTGCGGAAGAGGCCAAGGGAGCGGGCGCCGGAGTGGACAACCGGCCAGGGCGACAGGGAGCCCCGCCCAGAAGGGCGCGGCCGCGCTGGCGGGTGCCGGGCGCGCCGGCGTGCGCCGGGCGCGGTAGCAGGCGGCGCGTGGGGGGGCGAAGGCCACAGCAGGGCACCGCGGCCGCAGGCGAACGACACGGGGGGAGGTGGCTGGAGGCGGGCACGGGGCGCTGGTGCAGCGCGGCGAGCGCATCCCAGGGGCGTGCGGACGCGGGGGTTGCACTCGGACGACCCAGAGCGCGCAGTGCCACGGGCAGCGAGGCAAGGACGGGAACGGGGCCACGGCGGCGAATCCATCAGGGAGGAAAAGGGGAAAGGGAGAGGGCTCACAGCGCCCTGTAGTTGAGCGAGGCGTGCTCGGGGAAGGCTTGGTGGAGCGAGACGGCGAGGCGATGCCGGGCGGCGTCGAGGCAGCGGGGATCCGCGACGGGGTCCGGCGTCATCGCGGGCTCAGGGCGTCAGGGGCGTCGATGGAGAGGACGAAGACGAGGCGTCGCAGGGGAGGAGGCGATGGCGTCGCGGTGAGGCGGTGGTCCGACGACGATGTTCGGTGGTGGGGGGCGCGGCGTCGGGCGCAAGATCGGGCTCCTCCCCGATCCAATCCAGCAAGAGAGAGGGGAGGGAAGCGAGAGAGAGAGTGGGGGTCGTGGGGGAAGTGGGGAGAGATGGGGACCGAGCGAGGGGATCGGCTAGGGTTAGAGGGATTGGGTGGGCTGGCCGGTTGGGCCAGTTGGGCCTGGCCTGATGGGTCGAAGCCCGGTGGGGGGGTGACTGATTTTCTTTTCTTTTTTTGTTAGTTTGTTTTCTGTTTTTTTGTATTTTCTATCTTTTATTTATTTTCTATTCTATTTATTTAGTTTAAATCACTTAGGCACTTTGTAAAATTATATTTTCTTCACTAAAATTACCATAGCAATATTTGACACACACCAAACATTTTTGTTTAAATGTTTTGAAAACTTTGACTGTTGGCTAAATTTAAATTTGAGTTTAGAGTGTTTTGATCTAACACGCGAATACCAACAGTAAATGGGATGACGTGGCATCATTAGAGAAGTTTTACTGTAGCTTGATTATCCGGGCGTCACAGTGCTGCTGCTGGACGGAGTCTTCCTCAACCTCTCCCTCTCTCCTTGCTGGATCAAGGCATGGGAGACGTCACCGGGTTGTACGTGTGTTGAACGCGGAGGTGCCGTCCGTTTGGTACTTGGTCATCGGTGATTTGGATCACGGCGAGTACGACTCTATCAACCCCGTTCACTTGAACGCTTCCGCTTAGCGATCTACAAGGGTATGTAGATGCACTCTCCTTCCCCTCGTTGCTGGTTTCTCCATAGATAGATCTTGGTGATACGTAGGAAAATTTTGAATTTCTGCTACGTTCCCCAACAGTGGCATCATGAGCTAAGTCTATTGCGTAGATTATTTGCACGAGTATAACACAAAGTAGTTGTGGGCGTTGATTTTGTTCAATATGCTTACCGTTACTAGTCCAATATTGATTCGGCGGCATTGTGGGATGAAGCGGCCCGGACCGACCTTACACGTACACTTACGTGAGACAGGTTCCACCGACTGACATGCACTAGTTGCATAAGGTGGCTAGCGGGTGCCAGTCTTTCCCACTTTAGTCGGATCGGATTCGATGAAAAGGGTCCTTATGAAGGGTAAATAGCAATTGACATATCACGTTGTGGTTTTGCGTAGGTAAGAAACATTCTTGCTAGAAACCCATAGCAGCCACGTAAAACATGCAAACAACAATTAGAGGACGTCTAACTTGTTTTTGCAGGGTATGCCATGTGATGTGATATGGCCAAAAGGATGTGATGAATAATATATGTGATGTATGAGATTGATCATGTTCTTGTAATAGGAATCACGACTTGCATGTCGATAAGTATGACAACCGGCAGGAGCCATAGGAGTTGTCTTAATTTATTTATGACCTGCGTGTCAACATAAACGTCATGTAATTAATTTACTTTATTGCTAACCGTTAGTTGTAGTAGTAGAAGTAATAGTTGGCGAGACAACTTCATGAAGACACGATGATGGAGATCATGATTATGGAGATCATGGTGTCATGCCGGTGACGATGATGATCATGGAGCCCCGAAGATGGAGATCAAAAGGAGCAAAGTGATGATGGCCATATCATGTCACTATTTGATTGCATGTGATGTTTATCATGTTTTTGCATCTTATTTGCTTAGAACGACGATAGTGAATAAGATGATCCCTCATTAAAATTTCAAGAAAGTGTTCCCCCTAACTGTGCACCGTTGCGAAAGTTCGTCGTTTCGAAGCACCACGTGATGATCGGGTGTGATAGATTCTTACGTTCACATACAACGAGTGTAAGCCAGATTTACACACGCGAAACACTTAGGTTGACTTGACGAGCCTAGCATGTACAGACATGGCCTCGGAACACAAGAGACCGAAAGGTCGAGCATGAGTCGTATGGTAGATACGATCAACATGAAGATGTTCACCGATGATGACTAGTCCATCTCACGTGATGATCGGACACGGCCTAGTTGACTCGGATCATGTAATCACTTAGATGACTAGAGGGATGTCTATCTGAGTGGGAGTTCATAAGATGAACTTAATTATCCTGAACATAGTCAAAAGATCTTTGCAAATTATGACGTAGCTCGCGCTTTAGTTCTACTATTTTAGATATGTTCCTAGAGAAAATATTGTTGAAAGTTAACAGTAGCAATTATGCGGACAATAGAAGGCTTATGTCCTTAATGCATCGCTCGGTGTGCTGGACCTCGAACGTGGTCTGTGGATGTTGCGAACATCTGACATACACGTTTTGATGACTACATGATAGTTCGGTAATGATAAATGGTTTAGAATTGAGGCACCGAAGACATTTTTGAAATGTCGCGGAACATATGAGATGTTTCGAGGGCTGAAACTGGGATTTCAGGCTCGTGCCCACGTCAAGAGGTATAAGACCTCCGACGATTTTCTTGGCCTGCAAACTAAGGGACAAAAGCTCAATCGTTGAGCTTGTGCTCAGATTGTCTGAGTGCAACAATCACTTGAATCGAGTGGGATTTGATCTTCCAGATAAGATAGTGATGTTTCTCCAAAGTCATTGCCACCAAGCTGCTAGAGCTTCGTAATGAACTATAACATATCAGGGATAGATATGATGATCCTTGAAATATTCGCGATGTTTGACACCGCGAAAGTAGAAATCGAGAAGGAGCATCAATTGTTGATGGTTAGTGAAACCACTAGTTTCAAGAAGGGTAAGGGCAAGAAGGGATACTTCATGAAACGGCAAATCAGTTGCTGCTCTAGTGGAGAAACCCAAGGTTGAACCCAAACTCGAGACTGAGTGCTTCTGTAATAAGGGGAACAGCCACTGGAGCAGAATTACCCTAGATACTTGGTAGATGAGAAGGCTGTCGATAGAAGTATATTGGATATACATTATGTGAATGTGTACTTTACTAGTACTCCTAGTAGCATCAGGATATTAGATACCGGTTCGGTTGCTAAGTGTTAGTAACTCGAAATAAAAGCTACGGAATAAACGGAGACTAGCTAAAGGTGAGCTGACGAGATGTGTTGGAAGTGCTTCCAAGGTTGATATGATCAAGCATCGCACGCTCCCTCTACCATCGAGATTGGTGTTAAACCTAAATAATTGTTATTTGGTGTTTGCGTTGAGCATAGACATGATTGGATTATGTCTATCGCAATACGGTTATTCATTTAAGGAGAATAATGGTTACTCTATTTATTTGAATAAGACCTTCAATGGTCTTGCACCTAAAATGAATGGTTTATTGAATCTCGATCATGGTGATACACATGTTCATGCCAAAAGATATAAGATAGTAATGATAGTACCACCTACTTGTGGCACTGCCATGTAAGTCATATTGGTATAAAACGCATGAAGAAGCTCCATGTTGATGGATCTTTGGACTCACTCATTTTTGAAAAGGATTGAGACATGTGAATCCTGTCTATTGGTATATACGCATGAAGAAACTCCATGCAGATGGACCGTTTGGACTCACTTGATTTTGAATCGCTTGAGACATGCAAATCATACCACATGGGCAAGATGACTGAAAGCTTCGATTTCAGTAAAATGGAACAAGAAAGCAACTTGTTGGAAGTAACACATTTTGTTGTGTGCAGTCCAATGAGTGCTGAGGCACGCAGTGGATATCGTTATGCTCTTACTTCACAGATGATTTGAGTAGATACTGAGCATATTTACTTGATGAAACACAAGTCTGAATTATTGAATGGTTCAAGTAATTTCAGAATGAAGTTGAAGATCGTCGTGACAAGAGGATAAAATATCTATGATATGATCATAGAGATGAATATCTGAGTTGTGAGTTTGGTACACAATTGAGACATTGTGGAAATTGTTTCACGACTAGTACCGCCTGGAACACCATAGTGTGATGGTGTGTCCGAACATCATAACTGCACCCTATTGGATATGATGCATACCATGACGTCTCTTATCGAATTACCACTATCGTTCATGGGTTAGGCATTATAGACAACCGCATTCACTTTAAATAGGGCACCACACAATTTCGTTGAGACGACACCATATGGTTTAGAGAAACCTAAGCTGTCGTTTCTTAAAAGTTTGGGGCTACGACGCTTATGTGAAAAGTTTCAGGCTGATAAGCTCGAACCCAAAGCGGATGAATGCATCTTCATAGAATACCTAAAACAGTTGGGTATACCTCCTGTCTCAGATCCGAAAGCAATAGGGATTGTTTCTAGAATCGGGCCATTTCTCGAGGAAAAGTTTCTCTCGAAAGAATTGAGTGGGAGGATGGTGGAGACTTGATGAGGTTATTGAACCATCACTTCAACTAGTGTATAGAAGGGCACAAAGAGTTGTTCCTGTGGCACCTACACCAATTGAAGTGGAAGCTTATGATAGTGATCATGAGACTTCGAATCAAGTCACTCCCAAACCTCGTAGGACGACAAGGATGCATACTACTTCAGAGTGGTACGTAATCCTGTCTTGGAAGTCATGTTGCTAGACAACAATGAACCTACGAGATATGGAGAAGCGATGGTGGGCCCGAATTCCGATGAATGGCTCGAGGCCATAAAATCCAAGAGAGGATCCATGTATGAAAACAAAGTGTAGACTTTGGCAGAACGGCTCGATGGTCGTGAGGCTGTTGAATACAGATGGATTTTAAAAGGAAGACGGACAATGATGGTAAATGTCACCATTAAGAAAGCTCGACTTGTCGTTAAGATGTTTCCCGACAAGTTCAAGGAGTTGACTACGATGAGACTTTCTCACTCGTAGCGATGCTAAGAGTCTGTTGGAATTAGCAGGTACTGCATTATTTATGAAATCTTGCAGATAGGATGTCAAAATATTGTTTCCTTGTTCTTGAGGAAAGGTTGTATGTGATACAACCAGAAGATTTTGTCGATCCTGAAAGATGCTAACAAGTATGCAAAGCCCCAGCAATCCTTCTAAGGACTGGAGTAAGCATCTCGGAGTTGGAATGTACACTTTTATGAGATGATCAAAGATTTTGGGTTTATACAAAGTTTATGAGAAACTTGTATTTCCAAAGAAGTGAGTGGGAGCACTATAGAATTTCTGATGAGTATATGTTGTTGACATATTGTTGATCAGAAATGATGTAGAATTTCTGGAAAGCATATAGGGTTGTTTGAAAAGTGTTTTTCAATGGAAAACCTGGATTAAGCTACTTGAACATTGAGCATCAAGATCTATAAGGATAGATCAAAACGCTTAATGGTACTTTTCAAATGAGCACATACCTTAACATGATCTTCAAGGTGTTCAAGATGGATCAGTCAAAGAAGGAGTTCTTGCCTGAATTGTAAGGTATGAATTTAAGACTTAAAGCTCGACCACGGCAGAAGAAAGAGGAAGGATGAAGGTCGTCCCCTATGCTTTTGTCATAGGCTCTATACAGTATGCCATGCTGAGTACCGCACCTGATGTGTGCCTTGCTACATGTCTGGCAAGAGGGTACAAAGGTGATCTAGGAGTAGGTCACCAGATAGCGGTCAAAATTATCCTTAGAGGAATAAGGATATGTTTCTCGGTTATGGAGGTGATAAAGAGTTCAACGTAAAGAGTTACATCGATGCAAGCTTAACACCTATCCGGATAGCTCTGAGTAGAGTAAACCGGATTCGTATAGTAGAACAGTTGTTTGAAATATAGCGTAGTAGCGTCATCTATAGGATGACATAGAGATTTGCAAAGTACATACGGATCTGAATGTTGCAGACCCGTTGACTAAAACCTCTCTCATAGACATAACATGATCAAACCAAGAACTCATTGAGTGTTAATCACATAGTGATGTGAACTAGATTATTGACTCTAGTAAACTCTTTGGCTGTTGGTCACATGGCGATGTGACCTGTGAGTGTTAATCACATGGCGATGTGAACTAGACTATTGACTCTAGTGCAAGTGGGAGACTGTTGGAAATATGCCCTAGAGGCAATAATAAATAGGTTATTATTATATTTCCTTGTTCATGATAATCGTTTATTATCCATGCTAGAATTGTATTGATAGGAAACTCAGATACATGTGTGGATACATAGACAACACCATGTCCCTAGTAAGCCTCTAGTTGACTAGCTCGTTGATCAATAGATGGTTATGGTTTCCTGACCATGGACATTGGATGTCATTGATAACGGGATCACATCATTAGAAGAATGATGTGATGGACAAGACCCAATCCTAAGCATAGCACAAGATCGTGTAGTTCGTATGCTAAAGCTTTTCTTAATGTCAAGTATCATTTCCTTAGACCATGAGATTGTGCAACTCCCGGATACCGTAGGAATGCTTTGGGTGTACCAAACGTCACAACGTAACTGGGTGGCTATAAAGGTACACTACAGGTATCTCCGAAAGTGTCTGTTGGGTTGGCACGAATCGAGACTGGGATTTGTCACTCCGTGTGACGGAGAGGTATCTCTGGGCCCACTCGGTAGGACATCATCATAATGTGCACAATGTGATCAAGGAGTTGATCACGGGATGATGTGTTATGGAACGAGTAAAGAGACTTGCCGGTAACGAGATTGAACAAGGTATCGGGATACCGACGATCGAATCTCGGGCAAGTACAATACCGCTGGACAAAGGGAATTGCATACGGGATTGATCGAATCCTCGACATCGTGGTTCATCCGATGAGATCATCATGGAACATGCGGGGACCAACATGGGTATCCAGATCCCGTTGTTGGTTATTGACCGGAGAAAGTCTCGGTCATGTCTGCATGCTTCCCGAACCCGTAGGGTCTACACACTTAAGGTTCGATGACGCTAGGGTTATAAAGGAAGTTTGTATGTGGTTACCGAATGTTGTTAGGAGTCCCGGATGAGATCCCGGACGTCACGAGGAGTTCCGGAATGGTCCGGAGGTAAAGATTTATATATGGGAAGTCATCATACGGTCACCGAAAGAGTTCGTGGAATACCGGCATTGTACCGGGACCACCGAAGGGGTTCCAGGGGTCCACCGGGAGGGTCCACCTGCCCCGGAGGGCCCTATGGGCTGTATGTGGAGTGGGACCAGCCCCTTAGTGGGCTGTGCGCCTCCCCCCTAGGGCCCATGCGCCTAGGGTTTTGGGGGAACCCTAAAGGGGGGCGCCCCCCTTGCCTTGGGGGGCAAGGCAACCCCCCTGGCCGCCGCCCCCTCCTCATATTGGATCTGAGGGGGCCGGCCCCCTTCTCCCTTGCCCCTATATATATGTGGGGGGTGGGAGGGTAGCCATACCAATGTGCTGGCGCAGCCCTCCCCCCCTCCCAAGTCCTTCTCCTCTCCGGCCCGTGGTGCTTGGCGAAGCCCTGCAGGATTACCACGCTCCTCCACCACCACCACGTCGTTGTGCTGCTGCTGGACGGAGTCTTCCTCAACCTCTCCCTCTCTCCTTGCTGAATCAAGGCATGGGAGACGTCACCGGGATGTACGTGTGTTGAACGCAGAGGTGCCGTCCGTTCGGCACTTGGTCATCGGTGATTTGGATCACGGCGAGTACGACTCCATCAACCCCGTTCACTTGAACGCTTCCGCTTAGCGATCTACAAGGGTATGTAGATGCACTCTCCTTCCCCTCGTTGCTGGTTTCTCCATAGATAGATCTTGGTGATACGTAGGAAAATTTTGAATTTCTGCTACGTTCCCCAACAGGTGGCCCAAGGGGAGGTAGTGGCGGAGCAGCAGGTCATCTTCGAGTTCATCCAGTCGGAGCTCGAGGTTGCAGCAAACCGCCGCTACCTCCACAAGGTAGACACGGAACTGAAGGAAGTCTTCACGGACCTGAACTCCGAGGACGAGCCGGAGCTGTGGGCCGCGGCCAACGACTGGGAGGCAGTCCATCCAGCACCGCCGGCATGGAGGTCGTCGACATCTCTAACGACGAGTAGAGCTAGTTTAGTTTTATCTATGTATTACGTAGTACATAGCTTTTATTTAGTTGCATGGTGTAGTATGGAAACAGGGTGTGAGATTTGAGATTGCAGCAGACAAAAAAAATAAGGGGTGATCGAGCCCTGTCCGCGGAGTACGATTGCAGATGCTCTTATTTGATTCGTTCCAAATTTTGCCATTCTATGCTTTGTTATCAACAGATTTTTCTCAGTACTTCTTGTGCTATCCCCATGTTTTATTTTATGAGCTTTAGCATGTGTTTGCATTAGGGCATGTACATGTTCGTGAATGTGTGTCTTTAGAACATGTACAATGATGCTATTTTAGAAATGTCATATAAAAAATGCTGAGGTGAAGTAGATAAAAATCCGAAGTAACGATTGGTCTTCTCTTGATTAAAAGATGAACTCTTAGGAACCATATGTCTCACCATATATTTAGCTATATTTTAATTATTGTGCTCGTCAACTAAATTTGTATCCTCATGCCAACATAAATTGCCATAAAAACGTTTAATTTGTCATGCCTAGAGTAGGTGGTAGGCTTAAAGGTTCGGATACTTGCACTAAATCAGTTGGCGCTATGGATTTGCGGCCGCGGCCCGTGCGAGCGAGACACAAGCACGTCTCACTTCAAGGATGCCTTAAATGGACCGGCCCGGATATACATACACCAGTTATTACTCGTCTTTTAACTTTTGTTTGTATTTAAAAAAATTACAAATACATACTCTCTCCGTCCCATGATATAAGAGTGTTTTTTATACTAGTATAGTATCAAAAATGCTCTTATATTATGAGACAAAGGGAATATACTACAAAAAATTAATGTATTTAATTCTTTAAATCGCTGCAAATTTTAAAAGTGCTACCACAGTGTAAAACAAATTGTCGATGTAATTTTAAAACATGATGATAGCATTCAAAAACAAAAATCATGACGTTTAAATATGTTCATGTGTGCCAAAATAAACTGCGTAGCATTTTTAAAAATGTTATACAATGTAAAACAAATGCTCGTGTAATTAAAAAATGTTTTGCATCATTAAAAAATATTTTACATTTTAAAAAATGACACGTTTTTTAAATTATGTTCGCGATTTTTTTAAGTGTTTATTAAATTTTAAAATGTTTGCATAGTTTGTAAAATGTTTTGTATCATTCAAAAATATGTTCAAACTTGTATTGAAAAATGTTTCACACGTACTCGAGAACATGTATTTAAAAAATGGTAATCATGCATTTGAAAATTCTTAAACCTGTATAAGAAATATTTTATATGTATAACAAAAAATTCTATGTGTATGAAATTGCTCCTAATGTATACGTAAAATGTACAGTGTGTATGAAAAATATAGACATGTGTTAAGACAAAAAAATCAAAGAAACCTGGTAATAACCTATAAAAACAAAGAAAACTCCAACCTGTTGTTTGCCGACGACAGCTTACTCTTCTTCAAGGCGTGCAAAGAGGAGGCAGAGTGCATCATGCAAATACTTGCCAATTTTCAGAAAGGTTCAGGCCAACTACTGAGTTATAGCAAGTGTTCAATCCTCTTCAGTGAGTTGTGTCCAGAGGCGACCCAACAAGCTGTCATGATGGAGTTGCGGATCACGTCCTCTACATTTGAGAGCAAGTATTTAGGTCTCCCCACGCCAGAAGGACGCATGAAGGATTCTTTGTTTCAGCCTATCATGGAAAGATTTATAAAGAGATGTTCGGACTGGTCAGGAAGATTCATGTCTCATGCAGCTAAGGAGGTCCTAGTGAAATCGGTCCTGCAAGCCCTTCCCACATATTGCATGGGGGTCTTCAAGATGACACAAGGTTTTTGTGATAAGTATGAAAGACTAATCCGAGATTTTTGGTGGGGCGAGGAAAAGGGCCAGAGGAAAGTTCACTGGATGTCTTGGGAGCAAATGACTAGACCAAAGAGAGGAGGGGGTATTGGTTTTAGAGACATGAAGCTGTTCAACCAAGCTCTGCTCGCCAGGCAAGCATGGAGATTGATTCAGAGGCCGGACAGTTTATGCGCTCGCGTTCTAAAGTCAAAATACTACCCACACGGGGAGCTAATAGACACGGTTTTTGCATCGGAAGCCTCCCCTGTTTGGCGTGGAATTGAGTATGGTCTCGAACTGCTCAAGGCCGGTCTTGTGTGGAGAATCGGGAACGGGAGGAAGGTAAATATTCAGAGAGACAATTGGATCCCACGTAAAGAGGGCCTCAAACCAGCAAGCTTCATTCGCCGGTCTAGGCTCAGATGGGTAAACCAGTTGCTAAGGGCTGACGGTACGGGGTGGGACACGGAGAAGGTGCACCAACTGTTCTACCACTTTGACGCGGAGGCTATTTGCAGTATAAGGCTTCCTAGTACTGAAACTGAGGACACCCTCACCTGGCACTTTGAAAAATCCGGCGTTTTCATAGTTCGAAGTGCGTACAGGTTAGCGGTCTCCCTCCAAAATCAGTCCAAAAACCCAGCCTCGAGCTCTACGAATGACGCCGACGACCGAAGCATTTGGGACATCATATGGAAAGCAAAAGTTCCTGAGAAAATTAAGATTTTCGGCTGGAGAGTTGCCACGAACATCTTGCCCACAAAGAAGAATAAATGGAAACGTACACTTGAAGTGGACAGTGTGTGTAAGATTTGTGGTACTGAAGAGGAAGATGAATTTCATGCTGTAGTTTCATGCACTAAAAGCAAGGCTCTGAGGCATGAGATGAGAGAAATCTGGAATTTTCCTAGTGAATCCCAGTTCAGACACACTGGGGTGGATTGGTTACAGAACCTCCTCAACCCTTGCAACCCCGAGTCAAGAGGCAAGTTACTGCTTCTACTATGGCGTTGTTGGTTTCTCAGGGATGACTGCACGCACAACGCATGTAAGGAGTCTGTCAGCCGGTCGGCCCTTTTCTTGGAGCAGTACGAGAAGGAGCTGAAGTGTAGCGGCACTATTTTGGAAACTGACATAAATATCAAACATAAGAAGCTACGGGCTGGGTATGCTTGGGGCAGGAGAATACCCATGGATTTTCTGTCAGGGGCGACAGACTTGCAGGTCGAGACATCCCAGGGCCATACAGCAAATCAGTGGTGTCCCCCAGTGGTCGGAACTGTCAAACTGAACTCAGATGCAGCTTTTCTAGCCGATAGTGGCATATCGCAAGTGGGCGCTGTCGCGCGAGATCATAAGGGGCTAGTCGTTGTCTCTCTGTCCAAAGGAATTGGTTTGTGCTCTGCAGTGGAGGAAGCCGAAGCGATGGCCTTACTTGCTGGCCTGCAGGCCCTGTCACCGCTGTACAGGGGGCCTATCATCGCTGAAACTGACTGCATTTTCGTTGTGAATGAGCTTCGGCCGGGCGCCAGCAACAGCTCCCCCTGGCGGTCAGTCTTCTCCGACGTCAAAAAGGAACTCCAGAGGTTCAGCGAATCCCATGTCATACATGCTAGCCGATGTCAAAACAAGCTAGCCCATGCTCTCGCTTCGCGTGCACGAAGGCTGGAAGACATGCAGTGGGTAGCGGCAATCCCAGACGACCTGAATGCAGTCTTAGCTGCTGACTATGTGTTGTCTTAAGAGTAACGTGGTTACTCTTGTTCCTCAAAAAAAAAACCAAAGAAAAAGGAGGACAAAAAAGGCAAATCGATTAAAAGCATGTGTTAAGAAAGCGACTGATAAGAAAACTATTGAAGGTAGAAAATAATCGCGTCTGCAGCTAGATTACTAGGCCGTCCAGTAGCACCGCGCCAGAGGCTTTGTTATCTGCTATCCCCAAGTTCTATTTTATGAGCTTCAGCATGTATTTGCGCTAGGGCATGTGCATTTTCGTGAGTATGTGTCTTTACAACATGTACCATGATGCTATTTTAGAAATGTAATATAAAAAGATGCTGAGTTGAAGTAGATAAAAATCCGAACTAACGTTTGGTCTTCTCTTCTTAATTAAAAGATGATCCCTTAGGAACCATATGTCTCACCAAATATTTAGCTATATCGAAATTGCCGTGCTCGTCAATCAAATTTTTCATCCGCACGCCAACATAAATTGCCCTAAATACGTTCAATTTTTCATGCCTAAAGATCAGACATAAGATTTTTAGCATTTACATAAAAATAAAACTAAGAAATAATCCATGGTACCCTTTTTTGAGAAACACCTATAGTTCATTCATACTCATAACAATTATAGGTACACTGATTTGGATCTAAGATCCAAGAAAATACAAAGTAACTCATATGACTAAGAATTACAATCACATCACTCGGAAACATCATCTTTGCTGTATCAACCTCCGCTAGAAGAAATATTCCAAAGACTTCGGTAAAGGGGCTGCAATTGGACTGGAGCAACGATATTGTCACTCTTTCACCCGCACAAACATTACCAATAATGGTTTTTGAAAGCGCCTTGAGTCGCTCATTAAAAAAGATTGAAAGTTTTGATCGGTGAATGTACTTGGGCCGGGGATGATCCACTAGTAGTGCAGGACTCGGATTACAATATCTTCACCATAGTGTCGATGAAACATTTCAACTTCACAAAGAATTAAAACAACAACAAAAGTTTGGCACCACAGCATAAAC
This sequence comes from Aegilops umbellulata, assembly GCA_032464435.1. Classification (NCBI taxonomy): domain Eukaryota; kingdom Viridiplantae; phylum Streptophyta; class Magnoliopsida; order Poales; family Poaceae; genus Aegilops; species Aegilops umbellulata. The sequence continues at coordinate 366,608,021 of CP136058.1, forward strand.
TTATCAGATCCGATTTGAATCTGTGAGGACATAAAACTCTATAATCTCGTGGCGCCGCCAAAAGAACAAGAGTAAAATTATTCTCATAAAATACGATGATCATTAAACGATGACCAAGAACGGGGGAAAGTATCTAGTGCTCCCAGGCCTAGGGTGCTCCCGGTGCTCCAATGCGAAAAACATTTTTTAAAATGTTCAAAAAATTCTGAAAAAAATGCAGCACATCGACGGAACATCGATGTCTCTTGTCACAAAGTTTCAAATCAAAATTCGAAACATTGCTCGAGATACAAAAATGACAAATATGACATCAATGTGATAATGGGCCAAAACTAAAGCCCAACTTATGTTATGTACAAAAATTTATCATTTTTGTATCTCGAGCAATGTTTTGAATTTTGATTTGAAATTTTGTGACAAGAGACGTCGATGTTCCGTCGATGTGCTGCATTTTTTTCAGAATTTTTTGAACATTTTAAAAATATTTTTCGGACATTTGAAGCACCGGAAGCACCCCAAGTCTGGGAGCACTAGATACTTTCCCCCAAGAACGGAGGTATGGATTTGCGGTCGCGGCCTCAACATTGAGTGCGAGCGAGACACAAGCACGTCTCACCTCAAGGATGCCCCATAATCACATAGGTATACGTACACCAGTTATTGTTCGCCTTTTACTTTTTTATTTAAAAAAATTACAGATACATATATTACAAAAATATTAATGTATTTAATTTTTTGAAACGCCATAATTTTAAATATGTTATCACAGTGTAATATTTGTTGGTGTAATTTGAAAAACTTGATGATAGCACTAAAAACAAATTTCATGACACTTCAAAATGTTCATGCGTACCAAAATAATCTACGTAACATTTTTTTAAATGTTGTGATGCAAAACAAATGTTCGTGTAATTAAAAAATATTTTGCACCATTCAAAAAATACAGTACACTATAAAAATGTCATGTTTTTAGAACTATGATTGTAAAAAAAATTAAACGTATTTATACAATTTTAAAAAAGTTGGCATAGGTTTACAAAAATGTTTTGTATCATTCAACAAAATGGTCCAACTTGTATTTGAAAAATGTTTAACACTTATTCAAAAAAAATTGCTTGAAAACATGTATTTAGACAAGGCGACTGTTACGGATCAACCGGATGATTGCCGCTCGATTAGACGCATCTGACCCTTCCGATCATAGCAACCCAGCCCCCACATCCTCCTTCTCCTCTCATCTTGCATCCACAGGGCCATCGGCTGCCACGACACCTGCCTCTTCAGCAACAACGGTGATGGGAAAGAACCCAGTGACTGCAGCACCGACGCACCTGCCATCACACCTATGCCGACGAGCGCACGCAGCTCCCCGAGGTATCGGCGCCTGATGCATCATAGCACCGCGAGCCACCGGGTCTGCTCCATGGCAACACAGGGCTCGCCGCTGCCGCACGAAACTTCATTGCAACTCCGGCGAGAGCTTCATTGCAACGCCGACGAGCTTCAACGGCCTCCCGGCGCTTCAATGCAACTCCGACAGGCTTCACTGCAACTCCGGTGGCGCTTCATTGCAACCTGCGCGGAGGCAACTATAGCTTTGGCGGCCCCCGGCGATGCTTCACTACAGCACCGACGAGCTTCAACGACTCCCCGCGCACTTCACTACAGCTTCGGCGGCTCCCGGCGATGCTTCATCACAACGCCGGCGTGCCCCCTCTGCTTCACTGGCTGCGGCAGCACCGCTCCAGTGGTGGCCTCACGATGTCATGTTGCACCGCAGCGGGTCAGGTGCCCCCTCCGTGGCGCCGTCGATGCTCTGCCACACTGGACGACAACGCCTCAACTGCGAGATCCCGACTGTTGCATCCCTGCCAGCATCGCAACACCGATGTCCCTGGCGGCGCCGCACCCGGCACCCCATCTGCAGGCTGCAGCTCGCGGAGTGCCTGCAACAAGAAAGCGCCGCCGACGGGCGTGGGAGCACTAGCTCGCTGGTGGCGGAGTTGGTTGGAGATAAAAGGGAGAGAGAACGGGAGCTAGCAGAGGGGATCGAGCGCCTGGAGCGGTGCGGATGAGAAGATAAGGAAGAGAGAAGCGGTTTGGTGGTCCCGCTTGGACACGTGGCACATGACGAAGGCGGCTTAAGGAGACGAGAAATCAACCGGTTGAAAACAAGAGTTTTCCTTTAAAAAATGTTAACCATGCTTTTGAAAATTGTTAAACATGTATAAGAAATATTTTATATGTACAACAAAAAAATATGTGTATAAAAAAATAGACATCGAAACATATATTGGACAAAATGTGAATCATTTATTTACTAAATGTTAAACGTGTCTGAAAAATGTTCCTAATGTATACGTAAAATGTACAATGTGTATGAAAATATGGACATGTGTTGAGAAAAAGAGAAAAAAGAAAAGCAAACCAGTAAAACCCGATAAAAAACAAAGAAACCCAAAGAAAAAGGTAGACAAAAATGGAAAATCAAATAAAAGCATATGTTAAGAAAGTGACTGATAAGAAAATCATAGAAAGTACTCCCTCTGTTTCTAAATATTTGTCTTTCTAGAGATTTCAACAAGTAACTATGTATGGAGCAAAATGAGTGAATCTACACTTTAAAATATGTCTATATACATCATATGTGGTAGTTCATTTGAAATTTCTAAAAAGACAAATATATAGGAACGACGGGAGTAGAAAACACTCGCATCTGCAACTACAGTACTAGGCCGTCCAGTAGCGCCGCGCCAGTGCCAAGCCGGAGCTCTGCCTCGCGGTAGGCGATAAATAGCTCTGGCGGAAACCGCCTGCACTCAGAAGATAGCAGGCCGGTGAACCTTTTGGCCCACGGCGGATCGCACACAGCCCGCTCCAACACCCAACGGAACGAAGCCGCGCGTCCCGCGCTGCGACCTGCGAGAGAGAAACGCTGGACAAGACTGCGGCAAGAGACCGGACGCCGATCGCCGGCTGGATTCCGGAAGAAGAAGGTTGTGTCTCATGCGTCTCTCCTGCGACCGCGAGGAATTAAGCTGGGAATGTGTTTCCCGATTGCCGCCGACGACGACGATGACGACGTGCCCTCCGTAGTCCGTACGCTCCTCAGCTTCGAACGAATGTCGGCAGCAAACACTTGGCGGCAGATCAGAGTCACACTGCTCGCGAGGAGTTAGGCGACGATCTAGCCCAGTTCAGTTCTCTTCCCGTCGTTAACCCTGTGTAACTACGACCTGGTAATACTAGTTGCTCTGACGCTATGTATTCTCCGTTGCCCAAATATTCAGCTTCAGCAGCATGCAGCAGAGGCTCTGAATTAGTCATCGTAATTCTGCACCCGTCCAAGCTGCAGTGAGCCAGCAAAGGTAACCATTAGTGGAACTTGCAAACCCAAGAGAGGCACAGGCCAAGGCAGGCACAGTGTGGCTGCCACCTCAAGGATACTTGCACTAAAGGTGCGGATACTTGCACTAAACCGTTGTACAACATTTTGTAGCCTAGACAAGGCGGTGGGATTAAAGGTGCGGATACTTGCACTAAATCTGCCGGTGGCCCGGCGCTATGGATTTGCGGTCGCGGCCTCAACATTGAGTGCGAGCGAGACACAAGCACGTCTCACCTCAAGCATGCCCCATAATCACATAGGTATTGTTCGCCCTTTTATTTTTGTTTCTATTTACAAAAAATTACAAATACATATATTACAAAAATATTAATGTATTTTTTTAAATGCTGCAAATTTTTAAAATGTTATCACAGTGTAATATTTGTTGGTGTAATTTGAAAAACTTAATGATAACATTAAAAAACAAAATTCATGACACTTAAAAATGTTCACATGTGCCAAAATAATCTACGTTTTAAAATGTTATGCGATGCAAAACAAATGCTCGTGTAATTAAAAAGTTATTTTGCACCATTCAAAAAAAATTACATTTTAAAAATGTCTGATTGTAAAAAAACGTATTTATACAATTTTAAAAAAGTTTTCATAGTTTACAAAATGTTTTGTATCATTCAACAAAATGTTCCAAGTTGTATTTGAAAAATGTTTAACACTTATTCAAAAAAATGCTCGAAAACATGTATTTAAAAAATGTTAATCATGCTTTTGAAAATTGTTAAATGTGTATAAGAAATATTTTATATGTACGACAAAAAAATATGTGTATGCAAAAAATAGACATCAAAACATATATTTGACAAAAAACATTTTATTTACTAAATGTTAAACGTGTCTGAAAAATGTTTCTAATGTATACGTAAAATGTACAGTGTGTATGAAACATATAGACATGTGTAAAGAAGAAGGGAAAAAAGGAAAAGCAAACCGATAAAAAAACAAATAAACCCAAAGAAAATGGTAGACAAAAATGGAAAATCAAATGAAAGCATATGTTAAGAAAGCCATTGAAAGTAGAAAACACTAGCGTCTGCAACTGCAGTACTAGGCCGTCCAGTAGCGCCGCGCCAGTGGCCAAGCCGGAGCTCTGCCTCGCATAGGCGATAAATAGCTCTGGTGGAAACCGTCTGCCCTCAGAAGATAGCAGGCCGGTGAACCCTTCGGCCCACGGCGGGCCGCACACAGCCCGCTCCAACACCTGCGAGAGAGAAACGCTGAACAAGACTGCGGCTAGGAGACCGGACGCCGATCGCCGGCTGGATTCCGGCAGAAGAATGTTGTGTCTCCTGCGCGACCGCGAGGAATTAAACTGGAAATGTGTTTCCCGATTGCCAACAAGGACGACGTGCCCTCCATAGTCCGTACGCTCCTCAAGACTCAGCTTCGAACGAATGCCAGCACAGCAGCAAACACTCTGCGGCAGATCAGAGTCACACTGCTCGCGAGGAGTTACTCGACGAACTAGCCCAGTTCAGTTCTCTTCCCGCCGTTAACCCTTCGTAACTACGACCTGGTAATACTAGTTGCTCTGACGCTCTGTATTCTCCGTTGCCCAAATATTAAGCCTCAGCAGCATGCAGCAGAGGCTCTGAATCAGTCATCGTAATTCTGCGCCAGTCCAAGCTGCAGCAAGCCAGCAAAGGTAACCATTAGTGGAACTTGCAAACCCAAGAGAAGCACAATCCAAGGCGCAGCGTAGCCACCACCACTGCCTCAATATCAACGTCGCGGCAACGCGCCAAGGGCGTCACCTGCGAAACCAAGGCGCCACCAGCGGGAACACCGCCTCCAAAGCTTCTGGACGCGGGACAAAACACCTCGCGTTTGGCGGCCTGGGATGCGTCCACCGGCGCATCGCGAACTCAGAAACTTTCTTGTTTGCGGCATCATATAAGCAATCAGGCGGGGCAAAGAGGAAGCCGCAAGCCCACCGCAGCAAAGATGCAGCAGCAGCCGCAGCAGCACAGGACGGCCATGCGGAGGGACGGCGAGAGGGACCACCGGAGGGCGGCGGCCGAGAGGCCAGCCGCCCACCGGACGGAGAGGGCGGCGGCGGACGAGACAGCCCATCGGAGGGCGGCCGAGGCGCCTCCACGCCGGACGGAGAGGGCGGCAGAGGTGCTGCCCGCCGCCCACAGGACCGAGAGGGCGGGCGAGACGGCGGCCACCGCCCGGAGGGCGGCGGAGATGCCCGCCCGCCGGACGGAGAGGAAGAAGAGCCTGGAGAGCCTCCTGGACGCCGCGGACGTGCGGGGGAAGCGCGGCGGCCCCGTGCCGGCCGTCGGCGAGAAGATCACCACCTTCCCCGGCCAGGGCCTCGAGTTCAAGAACCTGTCCTACAGCGTCATCAAGAAGCAGAAGAAGGACGGGGTCAAGATCAAGAAGGAGGTGTACCTGCTCAACGACATTTCCGGGCAGGCGCTCCGCGGCCAGGTCACCGCCATCCTCGGCCCCAGCGGCGCCGGCAAGTCCACTTTCCTCGACGCCATTGCCGGTAGGATCGCCAAGGGGAGCCTCGAAGGGTCTGTCAGCATCGACGGACGACCTGTAAGATTTTTAACACTCGACTCAATGGTTATCTTGCATTTTCATTACAAGAAGAAACAAAAACAAGAACAAACGGTGCAGTTTCTTATGCTCTAAACTGAAACTTGATCAGGTCACCACGAGCTACATGAAGCAGATTTCCTCTTACGTGATGCAAGACGATCAGCTGTTTCCCATGCTTACGGTGCTGGAGACGCTCACGTTTGCCGCTGAGGTCAGGCTCCCACCATCTCTCTCGAGGGCTGAGAAGCTCAAGAGGGTGTGGGAACTCATTGAGCAGCTTGGTCTGCAGGTAATGTTGAGCAAATAGTCAATTTCTCGATTAAATTAATCCACGAGTAAATCACTAGCATGGCATTGACTAAGTTGATGACGTACTGACTCTGATCTAAACATGCACGTACTAAGCAAACAGTAGACATCTACACACACTGCTAGTACTGCTAAGAGTCCGTGACAGCCCACGATCCGGCGCCGCATCGATCTGGTCCACCGGAACTACATGAAAAATAGCGCCTGAGAAAATTGTTCAGATTTTTTACAAGCATACCCTTGCCAAATGACAGACAACAGCTCACACATACATTGGGGATGAAGGGGTGCGAGGGGTCTCTGGCGGGGAACGCCGCAGAGTGTCGATCGGCACAGACATCATCCACAAGCCATCTCTGCTGTTTCTCGACGAACCAACCTCCGGCCTCGACTCCACTAGTGCACACAGTGTGGTGGAGAAAGTGAAGGATATCGCAAGAGGAGGAAGCATTGTGCTCATGACTATCCATCAACCATCTTTCAGGATACAGATGCTTCTTGACAGAATTGTCATCCTTGCAAGGTATACCATTTTATTCAATCTGGTGTTCTCAGGTCTGTTAATAACTTTCTATTGTGGCTATTTTAGTGGTTAATTACATTCCGTTCGTATTGCACTATGCTATTTACTCTTCTAACTGGTTCCAATAATTTATCCAGAGGGCGACTGATCTATCTAGGCAACCCAACCACACTCCCCACATACCTTGCTGGATTCGGCCGGCCAGTACCCGAGGGTGAGAACAGCATGGAATATCTACTGGATGTCATCAAGGAGTACGATGAATCAACACTGGGACTTGAGCCTCTGGTTGCATACCAGAGGGATGGCAGCAAACCCACTGAAGCTGCGAAGACTCCGGTGCCGAGAACACCAAGGACACCATACCAGAAGTCAGTCCAGTTCAGGCAGATGCAACTCAAAAGCAACCAGTTTTCACTTGCAAGTGCAACGCCTCATGCTAACCCCTTCTCAAACTTTGAGTCCTACAACATTGATGACGAGGAGGGTGATTTCGACAATTCTCTTGAGAGAAAAATACAGACACCGATGCATACTGCAAACTCCGGCTACCATCCAAGATTAGCTTCACAGTTCTACAAAGATTTCTCAGTCTGGGTTTACAATGGTGTCGCAGGGACACCGCAGCGCAGGCCTACTTGGACTCCAGCTCGAACACCAGCAAGGACCCCAATGTCAAGCTACCAGCGAAGCCGTGTGAATACGCCGCACAGGTCAATTCCTCCATCTCCCCAAGAACCAGTGTTCAAGCCAGAAGAGCCAGACTATGAGGAGCAAGATATTGAGCCACTAGATGCACCAGAGGACGGGCCAAAGTTCGCCAATCCTTGGCTCAGGGAGGTGGCTGTACTTTCATGGCGTACCGCACTGAATGTCGTGCGCACACCGGAGTTGTTCCTCTCTCGTGAGATTGTTCTCACGGTCATGGCGCTCATCCTCTCGACGCTGTTCCATCGCCTCAGCGGTTCTGATTTCCTGACCATCAACCGCATCCTCAACTTCTACATCTTTGCAGTCTGCCTCGTCTTCTTCTCCTCAAATGACGCAGTCCCGACATTCATCCAGGAGCGCTTCATCTTCATCCGCGAGAGGTCACACAATGCATACCGTGCTTCGACCTACGTGATCTCCTCCCTCATTGTCTACCTTCCATTCTTCGCCATCCAGGGCTTCACCTTTGCGGTGATCACAAAGTTCATGCTCCATCTGAATAGCAGCTTGCTCTACTTCTGGATCGTCCTCTTTGCATCGCTCATCACAACAAATGCCTATGTGATGCTGGTGAGCGCGCTTGTTCCGAGCTACATCACTGGCTACGCCGTCGTGATTGCGACGACGGCGCTCTTCTTCCTCACCTGCGGGTTCTTCCTGAAGCGGAACAAGATCCCTATTTACTGGAGATGGCTTCACTACATCTCCGCAATCAAGTACCCTTTTGAGGCGTTGCTCGTCAACGAGTTCAAAGGCAGCCATTGCTACAGTGGCACACAAAATCAGCTGTCACCAGGACCTCTGGGAGAAATCAAGTTCAGTGGCCTTCATGATCAACTGAACCCAAACATCACAACATGTCCCCTGATAGGCCAGGATGTGCTCACCTCCATGGATATCACAATGGACAGCATCTGGGTTGATGTTGCAATCCTCCTTGCCTGGGGTGTGCTCTATCGGCTCTTCTTCTATGTGGTCCTGAGATTCTACTCCAAGAATGAGAGGAAGTAAATAGCTTTGCAGCAAAGGCATACCAAATATGTATCCCATAGTATCTCTTTGTGTGCATTTGTTGTCTTTCTCATTCTCTTTTGACAGAATGCATTTGTTATCTCCTTTCAGCACATTGCTACCAGCTTTAATCTATGTAATGGAAAGTTTGCCTTCAAAAGCATCAAGTGAAATCCAACATCATTCTTTCTTATTTTGACTAATTCAGGTAGATGTGCCCCAGAGGCTGCACCGTGCAGTATTTCATTGTAGGTCACCATGCAGTCATGCAGGACGTCATACTGTGCTCTTAAATATAGAACCATAGAATATGTAATTGGCACACATTTTACCATGAATAACTTACAAAACAAAGGTGCGGAATATTGTTATCAAATGTTGTATTTATTTCTCCGTTATGTTTACAAAAGCTACTGCATTAATTATCAGTGGACAACGGCAAGCAAACTATGATAGCATCAACAGCAAATCAGATTCACACAAGTATAGTCTACAATATGAGAAATACTTTTCAGAGATCAAATGAGGAATGTTGAAGTAATTAGGTTTTGAATTAAAAACACATAACAACATAAGTAGAACAAGGTACAGACTCACACTAGTAACAAGAAATATATTTCATTTTAGACACAAAAGCTAAAAGAATCTGCAAGAGCAACTTTAGTTTTGTAGGTAAACTTTCAACATGTAGATTCCTAGAGTAACTTTCCATGGAACATCAAAATACATACTCTCTCGGGTGCATGTGCATGCACCACGACCACTACTAAAGCACATAAATTAATACTATATGAAAATACAGAGACAACCAGAATTTCCACACATGTAGGTCATTTTTTATTCATAACCGCTCATTTATTGAGAGTTGAGTCCATATGAGTACAACATAGGAGTAACATGATAGCTCACTGTTTACGAGAGCCATGCTCCGCAATTTTTCTCTCAAGGCCGGTCTTGTCAGCCCCGACAACCTTATCAATCTCTTTGCCGTATATCACACAGGAGAATGTTGGAACACTTGAGACATTCCAGCGACGGGCAATATTGCTTTGTTGATCAATGTCCAGCTTAAGGAATACGACATTCCGGTGCTGTTCAGATAAGCTTTTGTAAACAGGGCCCATAAAACGACATGGTCCACACCATGTTGCGGTAAAATACAGAATCACAAGCTTTGACAGTTTTGACGCAGCTGTAAATATTTCTTCCAGTTGATTAGATGAGTGGATGGTGATCACATCACCTGATAAAACATCACAAAATAATGTGCGAGTCAGACACATCAAATCCAGCTTCAGTAGCAGTATTAATCACTTCACTTTGCAGAGAAAATGTTATAAGAACACAGAACATTATGGTTTTCAAAAGCAAGCAAAAAATATGGGTAATGTTATTCAGCGGACGTTCGCCGGGGATGCATGGCAAAACAAACGTTTTTCACGACAATTTCTGTGTTGGGAGCATGGCAGTTCTTTCAAGCGAACACGGCAATTTCGCAGCAAAATCCTCTGTCTGCCAGAAGTTGCCATGTGTTTGTGAACAAATTGCCATGTGCTTCCGAAGAATTTGCCACAGAAAACGTTCACAATTGCCATGCCCCAGAGCGAACATTTGCTGTCCATTGGGGTCCAAAAATATTGTGTATACTCCCTTCGAACGTTTGTATATAAGTCTGTATGGAGATAATCTAACAAATAATTATATACGAAACTTACCAGGCTTTAGAACAGCAGAAGCAGCAGAAACCTGTGTAACACAATGTATATGAAAACATTAGCTTACAGAAGTTGCTTGATGTATCAAGACAGTCACAACAAAACCAAACATGGTTTGAGTATTTATAAAGACCTTCCTACTAATTAAACGAGTTTCAGTCTTAATGATAGCACTTGGAAACACAAAGGATTTGTAGAGAACTTCCTACTTTTATCAACCATTTGGAAAGATGATTACCTCCTCAGCATGCCTACGCTGTCTTTCCAAGTCAGCTTTTTTCATGTCCCTCTCTTTACGCAGGCGTTCATACTTTTTCTTGTGCTCCTCAATTTTGTGTACATTGGGTTCAACCTGTACATGGAATGCATGTTTGAGACATATCCTTACTTCAAGCAGCCAGGACCAGTGTCCTCCCTACTCTCCATTTTTCCATGGTAGGCTATGTTAACAAGAGTGCAGCGATTTGGAGCTCAGGCAACGAAGTGAAATGCAACGCTTTTGCGTTTTCTTCAGATAAAAAAAGGCTCTGCTGACCCCGGAAATTTAGAAAAGGTAATGTTTGCTATCTTCAACAAATTTTAACACCTCAAAAATTATTTTCGAATTTCTCGAGAATCCAGGATCACTAAGCCCGGGGTCCAAAAGGCATTTTGGATGTTAGTGGTTACTATATTACCTTCTTAAGCTCTGAGCTGATCTCTTCATCAAAATCCAATTTTGCTGCCAAGTGAAGGTCATGAGCAGCATCTTCCCACTTCCCAAGCATAGCTTTCGCCATCCCTCGTGATTTATATCCTTTAGCAGAATCTGGATTTATCTGAGCAAGTACACATTACACAGGAACTTTGATTGTGAGCATATCTATGGACGGCAATGGGATTTATTATCCATGAGGCATCCAAACCTGCAATGCTGCCTCCGCATCAAGAATTGCTGCATTTGGTTTCTTCATCTTCACAAAAACACCAGCTGCATAAAGTGCATCAAAGATAAGAGCGCCATATAAAGTTAAGATCAAATTGAATGATTACATATAGTAACTATTGTTACCCCTGGCTGCATAGAGGATAGCTGAAGTGGGGTTCAGCAAGATGGCCTCCGTCAGATGCTCGACTGCTTCGTCCAGTTTACCTAATACACAAATCCACATTTATTCAAATATTCAAATAGGAGGAGCACTTTCAGTAACAAGTTTCACCGAACTACAAAAGCTCGCCTCCATTCTCCTATATTGCAGGTATTAAAAGACTAATTGGCTCACATCCCTATGAATAATTAAACCTTACCTTCTGAAAGCGCATCAACGCCCTTCTTTTTGTAGAGCTGTGCCTTGTCGCGCATTTCTTCAGAGACTTCAACCGATGGATCTCCCATCTGTAACAGATAAGGGCAAAGCAACAACATCAATTTTCCACACCATCAGCACAGAACATATAGTTGATGGCTTCACCCAAATCCTGACCTTCTGCGGAGGATCATTGTCCGGCTCAACAACTTCCCCTTCCAATTCGATGTCCGACTCCATGATTTCATCCTCAAAGCTGTTCTCTCCCGCCTTTGCCATGCCTTCTGCAAAAACCAGAATTCACTGAAATTCAACTAATCTGTAAAAAAATGTTTGAATAACTCGCACAAAACCAACTAGTAGGACTAACTGCATCCAACATTAAGAACCAATAAAGATAATCTTGCACATCAATGATGCCCAAATCATCAACAATAGGGTGTCAGCGCACACAATGAAGATACCAAGAAAGATTACCGGAACCCTCACTGCAAGGCTGCGAACAGGACTAAGAAGCATGTCAGGCATAACAGAACCAATAAAATTCATCGGAAAAGAAGGAACAAGAGGGAGAGTGGGACAGGGGGACTAAAGGCTTTGTCGAAGTCCAAAACAAAATGGTTTCTTTGATGCTTCCTCTCACTTTGGTGGCAAAAGTGAAGAATCCGATTGAACGAGATCACCTGATAAGGTGTCATGAAGAAGAGTGAGGGATACACGTCGAAAGGGGGGGGGGGAGACTAGGTTTGGAGCGGCAACGAGTGATAAGAAACTGCAGCTGAACCACCAGCGCATCGTCCAGACCATCTTCCACCTCTTACCAGTTGATTGCAGGAGCTTTTCCCCTGAAAGAAAGGTGATGGTTCGAATCCTGGGTGACAGGGATCTATGGATTGGTGATGGTGATGAACTCAGGATTAAGAGGGAGATCCCATGGAGATGTAGATTAAATGTATCTTTTGTGCTCATTAATTTTATCTGCCAGATCGGCCATGGGTATTTATGTAGGGAAGTCTTATTCAGAGAATTACCATTTATTGTGGTATAAATAGCTAGTTTCATTTCATATTATATTTTGTGAAATATTTCCATCATAAACCATGTTAAAATCGATTCTCGCAATAAATGTGTAGATGTGTGCAAAATTAGCATGATCGCCCAAATACTATAGGCTGTGATAATTTCCACGCATGAGGGGGATGCCATGGACAATGTGGCAGATCGTTATGCTCTATAATCATCCATCTGTATTATGATCTGATTTGTGAGCTCATGTTATGAATTGTATTACTAGTGACTCTTTGCTGTCCCCGACGAATGCAACAGTTTATCAAGAATCACCCTACAGTTCAATTTGAGCTGCGAGGATTTTTCCCATAGGTTTGCGTATTTGTACATGATTATGCTTTGAGCATCAATGACAGAATTACCAACCGCGGACTTTGTAGCTTCAATGTAAGTGATACTTCCTCCGTTCCTAAATATAAGGCTTTTTAGAGATTCTAATATGGACTACATACGGAGCAAAATGAGTGAATCTACATTCTAAAGTATGTCTATATACATCCGTATGTAGTTTATATTGAAATCTCTTAAAAGATTTATATTTAGGAACGGAGGGAGTAGTTTACAGTTTGCATTTATATGAACTGTGGTTGCTTCTCCAGCAAGAGGAGCTTAGAACTGAATTGGGCGACAGAACCATGACAGAATTTAGGAAGACCAGCGCGCAACTCACTCAACCATGGGAGAATCAATACTCTATAAACTAAAATCGCCGCACCGAATCCACAACCAGGAGAGCCTAGTACCCAGATTTTTGCAATCTACTAGATGCTACAGCCACAGGCAGAATGAACTACTTCATCGGTCCGCAATAAACGCTAGAGAATTTTACCAGCGCGCGTTCGCAACAAAATTCAGATACGACGCACATGTTATGAAGCTGAATCAGCAACGGGAGTATCCAAATCTGAGCATGGCGCAATCCACGGAGTAGGTCGGAGCACTCCGTGGACGGGGAAATTCTAGGGTACGCAGCAGCGCAGATCGAGGAGGAGGCAAGGCGCTCACCTTGTCTTGACGCGGACCCGGTGCCGCTGCACGGAGCAGGTTCTCGCTTGTCGAGAGGGCCGGTGTTGCTCGTTGGAGCCCTGACGGCCGCCGTGCCCTAGCTTGGTAGAACGGCCGAGGTAGACTCGCCCTAGCCGCACGCAGCGCCGCCGGCCGTTCGAACTAGTCGGAGCTGTCGAGTCTGCCTCGCGGTCACGGTCGTTCCGTGCAACCGTGCAAGTGTTTTACACGCCACCACTAGTTGTGGGCCTTTCTTTTGTTGAGGTAAAGTTGTGGGCCTTTTAGTAGCCGCAACCGTGCAAGTCGGTTTTAGTCGGCAGTGCTAGTTGAGAGCTCAACGATTGAAACCAGTTCAGCTAGCTAGCTTTCTTGATCACAGAACATTGCAAAACCTTAAGAAAACTCATCTCTCTCGCGAACAGTAGCTCACACTGGAATAAAAAAAAGATACGTTGCCATGAATCGAACACTAGACCTGCTGCTTCATTCGAACCAATTGAACTAGCTAGCTTTCTTAATCACAGAACATTACAAAACCTTAAGAAAACTCAAACGCCGATCCGAACATTTTTCAAAAATTCAAGCACAAAACATTTTTTTCAAAAACAAAACGTGAATGTTTTATCAAACGCGAATATTACTTTTTTTCATAAATTTTGAGAAAACTCAAACATTTCTCGACACACAAACGAATTTTGGAGACGCGAACATATTTTTTAGAACGGAAACATTTTTTAAACTACCCAAAAAACTGAACAGGAACAATTTTTCAAATTTCAAAACAAAATTTGGAAACACGAACAACTTTTGCAGGCGAACATTTTCTGAAACTCCAGAACAAAATTCGAAGAAACGAACATTTTTAAAAATTTGCAAACAATTTTTGAAACTCCGAACATAACTTGGAAATAAGAAGAAAAAATGGAATTTGCAAACAAATTTTGGAACAGGAACTTTTTTTGAAACTCCCAAACAAATTTATGGAATTTACGAACATTTTTTAATTTGTGAACAAAAGTTGAAACCATGAACATTTTATAAATTTGGGAACAAATTTGGAAAGCTGGAACACCTTTTGAAATTCCTAAATATTTTTTCCAATGCAAACAAAATTCTAAAACATGGACAATTTTGAAAAATAGGAATATTTATTGAAACTCATGAACAAAAATTGAAAACCGAATACTTTTCTGAAGTTTGTGAACAAATTTTGCAAAGTTGTGAAATTTTGAAAAAACAAACATAAAGAAGAGAAACAGAAACTAAAAAAAGAAAAAAAACAGGAAATAAAAAACGAAATAAAAAACAATAGAAAGGCGAAAAGAACCAGAAAAAAAACCGATTCAGGGAACCTTCTAGAAGGTTCCTAAAACCGGTTGGACGCACTATGTATAAGTGGGCCGGCCCATGTCCGTCGCTCGCGGCACTCCTCTGTGCGATCCCTCGACAATTCACCGCAGAGAGCGGCGAATAGGATTTTCCGTGCTAGTTGTGGCCCGTTTAGACAGAACCCATGCATCCACTGTTGGCCCAAACATATTGAAAGTGGGATTTCTCTCTTTCCCAAGACCAAGAACAATATATACGCACATCACAAGGCATGCAGTCACGTAGGAAGCGTTTGATAATTTGCATCGTTGTAGGTCTACCTGCATATGTGAATGAGTTGGCCTGCCTGAGGAAACGCAGATAAAAAAACCACATGCAACTCGTTTGTTCTCCTGCATTAGGGAAGCAATTTTCCCCAAGCATTTAGTTGCGTGCGCTGAGCTAGGCTGATGCACTAGGCAGCGTTTGGTTGCACACATTCGGTCTAATTTGGCCTGATTAAGAGTTAACGCGTACACATGAACATAGATACAACGGAGTACATAGGTGTAGATTTATTCGTCTAGGCAAGTCGAAACGAAAAATGTATAATGTGAAAGTTGTGTCGAACAATTATATGAAGCTAGTGGTTAAAGAAAATTTCAAACGGACAACCGTGTATGATGAATTTGCCAAATTTCATCCAAACACATAAATCACATGAAAGTACAGTACGACAGAGAGATACGCGTCAATGATTGCCGAAACCGAAAATGTACAACACAAAAGTAGTGTGAAACAGCGAGATGAAGCTACTAAACAAAGAAAATATCAAACGGTCGATCGTGTGTAATGAATTTGCAAAATTCGTCCAAAATAGCTCCAAACATGAACACTTACAGTCAACGAAACTACGAACCGATCGACTATATGGAATCGGAACGTAAATGTGTACAATTTATCTTGAATCGAAGCATGATTGTATAGATTAGAAAGGACTAGATGAAGTTAATTAAGAAGGGTGAGTAAAAATCATACATTGCAACATGAAACTGTTGACATTGTGCCAGGATTTTGGCGATTTTTTTTAAAAGGCTCCAAACATGAACATGAAACCGTTAACATTGTGCGAGGAATTTGGCAAAATTTGTCTGAAAAGGCTCCAAACATGAACATATAATTGAACATGCACACTCAATGAAACTACAAACCAATCATCTGAATGGAATCAGATTGTCGACGTGCATCTTTTTTCTGTACAACTTATTTCGAATTGAAGCACCGTTGTGCAGATTAGAAGGAACTAAGCAAAGAAGTAAGAGGTTGATTAGAATATTACCAAGTACAACCAGCCACACCCGTGCACCATGTGTCATCTAGTTTGCATGGCAAGAGCCATCCATTGTGCGCTTTGTTGCATTGTTAGGGTCAGGGTCACTGAAAACGCTCGATTCGAGCATTTCTCCTCAGCTAGGCCTGGAGATGCTTTAAACATCGCGGGAGCTGAGATTTTGATGCAAAGCACACAACCAAAAAAACTAAAACTACATCGTACTGGCCTGGTTGGTGGACCTTATGTAGGCTACCAAACGCGTCAATGGCGTCCAGAAGTGTTGAGATTTCACAAAATCATCACCGATGCCTAACTACCAAGGATATATCACCTACTCTAAAAAGGATACTTTTCTTGCAGACACTAAAAGGATAATCTATCTTAGTAAGATACACTGAATATCAAACATGAGATTTAATCCTTGCTGGACTAGAGGTATGATCACTCCAATCATCATCTAAGGCATGCCTTGTTCTTAGGTATCTTAATTTTTGTCACCTAAACCCGATTTCTTATGATGTTACACTCTGTCCTTAGATGTGAGTATAGTATTAAAAATGTTGCAAGCACAGTAAGTACCACACTAAAAGAAGCGTAATACACATGTTTATAATAGAAATAAACAACATGAGAGAAATAATAGAATTTTTAATACACATCCAAATTAACAGTCTATGAGAGAATGGACGATAGATAACCAATAGCCCGGATCCATTTAACCCGTTTCCTTTATGTACTCGATACATGGGGGTATGAATTTTTGTCTCCTGGTGAACAGTAAAATCTAGGGGAAATAATAAGGGACAAAAATGGATTTTTAGCAACAAACATCTTTGAACATTCCACTGCGTGAATTTTCATGAAGAAAACACATTCACAACACTATGATAGAAAAAATCAGTACTCCAAAAGGCTATCATTAAAAGCAATTTCTGCCCAGCTCACCATGAATTCCATTGTTTCACAAAATTTTGCACGTAGATACAACACTAAGCAATCTTTATTGCCAAAATAGTTTATTGCTTTTTGAACCTTTCTACTTTTTTTTCTTTTACTGTTTATGGCGGGTGCATCTGACTGAGCTGGGGAGTAAATTAGCACTGAGACTGAGAGTACCTATATTCTCACACTTACCCTCGACGAGTGAGAATCTTTAAAAGTGCTCGACAAAAAAAGGAAGTGAAAGTTAAAAGGGCCATTTTCTCAACCTGTGAGCTCAGCTGGGAAAATATCAAGAAACCCAAAGCAAGAATCACTAGTAGTACAACCAATTTGGTGGCATCTTTCTTGCAATTCACAACAAAATGTAGTACGTACTGTACGGTCAAAGTAAGCCCATGAAGCTTTCGGTGTTCATCTGGCAGGTTACAGAAATAAAACAACCAACGGAGAATAAAATAGAAGGAAATAAAGAAAGATTCTTCTAAAATAGGAAATTAAAAAAAGCTAGAACATACGGTGCACCCATTCGAGTACCATCTGGCACCCACAGTTTCAAGCAAAACCACCTAAATTAAGGATGCCGGTAGTGGCTGGCCCAGGGTGGTTATCTGAATTCAATGCTGACCTAGACAGATCTACAATTAGATATTTAGCCAAGCGCTATTGTGAACAAACGCGGCCAGTGATGTGGTAGACCAGAGCGTCCGCAAGAGCTCAAGCATGCAACATCATGAAGCTCCTCTAGAAGTTGGTAAAAACAGAAGAACAAGAACCAAGAGAGCTTTGCAACCCATGGTGGAGATTTGTAAGCCTATAATTTCATACTGCTAAATTAACATGTTTCTTTCTTCTGCAATACAATGGGCGCAGGGGCAAAACAAAAAATAACAATCAAGAGTCTGCAAGCGACAGCTCCCTTGTTAGTTAGGTGGGGTGTTGCACCAGCTAGACCAGCATTACAGGTTGCGAGCTAACCAAAATAAAACACATCATAAACAAGAATAAGAGCATCATCAATAACATATATCGTGCTGCCTGCCTTTCCCAATATCCCTTCCCTCCTCCTGCCTGCCTGGATGCAAAATCTTCTTATTACGGTTTTGCATCAGCCATCATGGTTGAATCTATGGACACCGGAAGATCATATCGGATCAGATGTGTAGTTTTGTACTCGGGGACTCCCCGCTAAAGCTGATGTTCCTGGGCCGGCCTAGGCGCAGCGACTCTTCATGGTTGCTTGAGAAGGCGATCTCTGTGCACGATGAGGACTTGCTGTTGTTGTCGTTGGCGCTTCCAACCGTGTCGCTGCTCTCCATCGGGCTCTTGGCTAATGGATATGGCGCCGTAGTCGTCACTCTGCAAATAAGCACAAAGACATGATGAATATCAGCCTATGATCACAAATACAGGCTATATGTTATGTAGCTAGGTTCACTGGTAAATGTTCTGCAACACTCGGATAGTGAAGACTGAATTCTAAGGTTGTAGTACCTTTCTTTCCTTTTCTCCAAGAATCGGGCAAGGGATGCCTTACGAGCTTGAGGAACAGCTGAAACGAAAAATAACAACATGAATACATCATCCAGCGTATCAATTCAACAGATATACTCCACTAAACAACATCAAACAGCACAAGATGCACGCGTAAGCATCCATACCTCTTGGCATAATATTTGCAGCAGTGGTGGACGCTAGTGTCACAGGATGAGTCGACGACGAGGGCTGACTTGTGGGAGGCACAACCAACTGGCCTGAAGATTTTGGCACTGCAGAATCAGTGTTGGAGCTAGATGTGCTCTTGGGGTGACATGCAGATTGAGACATGATGGACATC
The DNA here is from genome assembly GCA_032464435.1 of Aegilops umbellulata. Lineage (NCBI taxonomy): Eukaryota > Viridiplantae > Streptophyta > Magnoliopsida > Poales > Poaceae > Aegilops > Aegilops umbellulata. The sequence continues at coordinate 366,627,022 of CP136058.1, forward strand.
GGTTTGGAAATGGCCGGCAAAGGAGGTGAAACACGCTGCGGTATCTGAGCTAGCATCTGCTTTGCAGATGAAACCTCAGGTGCCGCAAGTTTAGCCGGAGTGAAAAAGGTTGCATCTGGGCTGCGAGCAACAGTACTGGGTGCGGTTGGAAGAGATCCTCTGCTAGCTAAGAACATAAGCTCCTGAGCCTGTAATGACAAGGAACAATTATTCAGCTTAGCCAGCAAACCTAAAATGTCATGAAAATGAATTGCCAATAGGAAGAAACTGTACCTTTTCTGCTGAGACGTTGTTGAATACATTGACAGAACCAGCGTAGAAGATAGTTAATTGCGCTGTCTTGGGCTTTGGCATGTCCCTTAACATACAAGACAAGTTAAAGTTCAGTTCAAAGTTGGATTTTACGGATAGTATTTTCTGCAAATCAAACAGAGCAAAATATCTACCTTGATTTATAGACACCAACAGTCGAAGCAGCCACCGCATTGTTCATTGCGAAAGGCGGTTGTTTAAACGGGCTACCAGCAGCAACGCCATTCGGGAGGTTAGGCGAACTCTGAACCCTGAACATGGGATTGTTGGGATTGAACGGCGACGACATTGGAATCACCCTAGCATCATTAGGAGCATGCTGCTGCTGCGGCGGAGGCTGCCCGCCGTAAGCCGCACGCCCGGCGGCGGCGTACTGCACGCTGCCATGGCTCTCAGCACCAAACGATCTCTGCACAGCATAGACAGAGCAATCAATCAACAAAACTGGCAGGCAAAACATGAACCGTGCATAAATCGAGAGCAGCAGCAGCTCCAGTTACCTGTGACGTCAGGACGCGGGAGGCCTGCTGCTTGGGGTACGCGAGCTCGCCCTGCTGCTCCTCCCTCGGCGCCGACCTGAAGGACATGACCGCCGGCGCGGCCCCGGCCCTGCCAGCGAAGGACCAATCCATGGGCGGCACTCCTCCTCCCCCAAAGTAAGCTGCAGATTGCAGACACAGAGACACAGAGACAATTCTCAGTTAGGCTCGGACGACGGCGTACATATAGGAGGACGGACGCGCACGGATCCGTTAAACATCCCCATCCCAGCAGCGAGAGGGAGACGGGGGCTAATCGGAATCAGCAAAGCCACATGTGCGGCTACCGGAAAGATTTGGCGTGTCTCTCCGTCCCTGGAACCAGAACCGTCGCTTCCCCGAGGCGCTAACCCTCGCCATCCGCGGCAAGGGAGCCGCCGAAAGGAATTCGGCAGCCCATACCTAACGCGCTCTCTTTTGCCGAAAACAATAGGAGAACATGGGGAGGGGAGGAAACTGAAAGAAAGGCGAGAAATAATTGAGCCCGCCCGGCACCGCCAGCAGGTGAATCAGGCGGGCAGACACGGCGTCGTGGCGGTGGCGCGACGATGTGAGAGGCGGGAACGGGCATGGCCGGCTACGCTGTCAATCCCGAGATTCGTTACGCCGAACATGCCCAAATCGAGAAAGGGGAGGGGAGGGGCATACCTGACTCCTTTCTGGTGGCGTCGTCCTCGGCGGCGGCGCGCTGGCGCAGCTGCTGCTGCTGCTGCAGCTGCAGCTGCTCGTGGCCTATGGCGCCCAGGAAGTCCCTCTCCATCCAGCCGGCTCGGGAAAGGAGGCCGCGGATTTGCCTCCGGTAGACGGGGAATAAATGGATTTCGTTTCACTCCCCTCCCCTGAACCTTCCTTCCTCCTCTGACTCTCTCACTCCTCTGTGAATGATGACGACGACGATGCTCTCCCTCTCCCTCTCTCCCAGCCTTGACCGCTCTGCCTTTCCCCTCTCTCTCTCTCTCTCGTATGTATACTGCTCCAGTACTCCTGGCCTAGCCTAGCCTCCGGGCGGTGTGCGTGCGTGCGCTTGTGGTGCCGCTAATCGCTTGTTTATTTTCGGCCGTGGAGGTTAGATCGGGGTGGGAGATGATTGATTAATTAATTAAATAAATAAACAAACAAACTATAGATAAATAAACAAGCAAAACCGATTGATAATCAAGCGAGGGGAAAGGTGTGGCTCGCACGGCGGTGGGCCACCGCGGTGAGCGGATCGGGGCGCCCTCTCCTCCCGCGCGGGTCCCGCGGCCGCCTGCCCCAGCCCGGTCGCCCCCACGTGGTCGGGCACGAGCGCGTCCCGCCCCGCGAGGCCCCCGCGCCGCCCACTGCCACTGACAGCCCGGTCAAACCCCCGCCCCCTGCCCCGCGCGTCGGTGAGTGCCGCCCGTTGCGGGTAGCCGCGCACAGGGGCCGTGGCGGCGGCTGCAGTGGCGACACGTGCATCCCCCGGCTCCATCACACGAGCCGAATTACCAGGTGGGGAGCGGGCCGTCGCTGACGCGGTGGGCCCGCGGGATTCCCTGCGCGTGGGTCGCGGGGGAAGACCACGTGCTGCGCGTCGCGGGGGGCCCGGCGCCCCAGCTTACAAGTAGACTTTTGGATTTATGGGTAGAATAATAATACTAATCCCGTGATGTTCCTTTTTTTGCGTGTCTTCTGATGATTAAAAAAATTGCGTCACGGGGGGGTGGGGTGGGGTGGGGTGGGGGGCTGGCGTGCTGCGCCGGTTTTGTTTATGTCTTGTGGCCATGACCATGTGCCATGTGCGCACCATGTTTTTTTTTCATATGTAGGAGTACTTGCTTAGGCTGCAGGATTTGTTTAGCAAAGTTTTCTAGGGGTTCGGTGAGTAGATTAGAGATAGTGACGTTGCCTTTTCGGAAAGGAGACGGCCATGCGTGGCCTTTCGAGGTGAGTCTGAGGGCCTTTCGTGGGTTTCAAATGAATTTGTACTACGGGTGATCTTTTTAGGAATCTATCTACGCAACATTCGGGTGATCTTTTTTTTATCAACAGCAGTTGGTTGATCAATTTTACAGTTTTTCTATGTCGGCTTAAAATGAGAGTTCTTTTTTTGTATGGTCCACTTTGGAGTAAATATCAAATCAACATGAACCATGGAGCGTGACCTCTTGAATAGTACAGTACTACTACTTGTATCAAATTATGGTGTATTGTCTTTCTTTGCCCGGAAATTGTGGTTCCCTATTCAAACACGTCTTCTTGTCAATTCCCATGGTAGTACTAGTATCTTTAGGTCCACTGAGATCAGTTTGTTTATCTCCCAAGTTTATGTGGTAAATTATAATGTACTGTATACTACAGTAGTAGTACCTTTGAAAAGTAAAACGATGACTAGATTGAGTACTTTCCTTAACACCATTTGATATATAAGCGCAAACAGTCTTGTCAAACTTGTCTGAGACACTGTGCAAGATTCCCATCTGCATGCCACGATTAAGTGCTTTGGTTAATACAGTACTCCCTCCGGTCCTTTTTACTCTGCATATTAGGTTTGTCTGAAGTCAATCTCATCCAACTTTGATCAAGTTTATATAAAAAATTGTTGATATTTACATAACAACACCAATATCATTAGATTCATCTTGGAATATATTTTTATATTATATTTATTAGATATTATAGATGCTAATAATTTTTAATATAAATTTGGTCAAAACTTAGCTAAATTTGACTTTTAGCAAATGCAATGTGCAAAGTAAAAAGGACAGGAGAGAGTAGGGAGATAAGGTACAGACCACGTGGAGCTACCGGCTAGCAGTATTATTATTAGTATACTCCACGCCACTGTACTAGGAGGAGCAGTTAGCATGCTGATCGATCGTGCTGATTACTTTAACAAGGTGGCCACCAGTTGAGTAGGTCTAGGACTTGTAGTATAAACGGGATAGTCTACTCTACGTAAGTACTTAATTACTGTGCATGATGCAGGTTTGTCTCCCTACGTGGCGACGCCCGATTGCATTAGGCCGTAATGATAGTAGCTTAGCATTTAGGCTGGTCATAGTGGGAGTAACTTAGCTAGTAACATGGCGCTCTTCGAGAAAATTCTGCTTATGTGGCAAGTAATTAATGAAAGGTGGTAACATAATATGTTACTGTAACATAGCGCTTTTCAATACAAGATGAGTCTATGAGCTAATAAATGAAGCCATCTATGATACTACTATTATGTTACTTTGCATTATGAAGGTAGTAACTTAGACTAGTGTCATATGCATGACACTAGTCTAAGTTACTCCCCACTATGACCAGCCTTTAGGCTGGTCACAATGGGCAAGAACATAAGCTAGGAACTTCACGTTTTTCTAGACTATATTACTATCTCCACAATGGGTAAGAACATCTATATAGTGTCATGCAACTATGTATTTATTAGGTTATAGACTCATTGCTTCTTGGAGTGTGTGATGTTCCGGTAACTTAGCTAGTTACCACAAGCACCTCTCTCTTCATTAAATATGTGCCACATAAGCAAAGTTGCATTGAAGTGTGATGTTACTTCTAAGTTCATCCCCATTGTGACCAGCCTTAGCGTACCTTTGTTAAAGAAGCTTGCCCAACCTCCCATGCAGGAGGCATGTGCTTTCTTCTCTGTGCGCCTAGATCCTAGAGTTGATGAACTGTCAAGCTTTTCTAGCCGCCTCCCAATCAACATTTTAAGCAGGTCTTCTTCTTCGATCTTGACCGCCACTCAACTGTCAAGTATAGCACTAATTAAACATGGAGTGAGAAATCTGGTTATTTTTGTACTGTCCTGTTTAGGAAAAAAGTGGTGTCAAATGTAAGTTTCTTTCACAACATATATGGGCCCATGATTATACTATTTAAAAATGCATACTATACTATTATGAAATCTGATATTTATTTTGAAAGTCAATAAAAGTGCACGGCTGAGTCCTGTGGTTTCCCTCCAAAAATATGAAATCTGAATCAAGTTTTCAAAGCACGCAAGAAAATTCAAAGTATTCACTTTTTTTTATAGGAAAGCTTACTTTATTAATCAAAGGATAGAAAATCTGCCAGCGGATTTACAATGAAATCAGGCGGGGCATCAACCCAACGAGCTGGATTATTAACACGTCATCATCTAGCTAGCTCATGAGCTGCAAAATTTGACTCTCTAATACAATGCTCAATAGTAAACCTTCCGAAATCTTCTATATAACTACGACATTCATCAAAGACTGGCACTGCCATCGTAGAGTGACCTTCATTGAGCATGAGTGCATCTACCACTGTGATATTATCTGATCTCACCACCAAATAATGGCATCACATATCTCTTGCGAGCTTCAGTCCTTCAAGCAAAGCTACCGCTTCTGCCGTGAAAACATCAGCCACATATTCCTTTGTTGTTTTTTTTCGAAAAGGAGGAATACCCCCGACCTCTGCATCTGGACAATGCATACGGCCACTTTATTGATTATAACACAAGACCTTACAAAGTCGTACAACAGTAAGACCAAAGCCACCATCTTCGCAACCTCTGTCGCTACTCCTATCTAACTGATGAAGGGACGCTGATGGTCTGGGCCTAATACCAAACAGACCTCGCAGCCAAACCTAACATCTGAGACCTGAGGTCCAACCAGGACTCCTTCCGGGTATGGGCACCCACCAGTCCGGCGTGCTCTTCAACCAGGCCTCCTGCCGGGTATGAGGCCGTCGCAGCCACGTACCATCAATCCATCTTCAGAGCTGTACTGTTGCATGAACCGTGCCAGGCCTCTCTGCCATCGACGCCACCACGACGCCAGACAGTGCCACCATCCTGCGCTCGTCCATCATCACACGCCCACCAGCGATACCCCTACTGTTCCATGCTGCCGAGACTCGCCATTGTCGACGTACCAGATGCCACGCCGCTCCTCCGACGCGAACACCAAAAACAGGAAACGCCCTAAAGATACAAGGGGCACTCTGCACAACATGAAAGCCGCCGCGAGCAGCTGCAGAAATCCAGTCGGCAGCCAAAGCCCCCACCTTCATGAGCCCACACCCGAGTCCTAGCTCCCCAGTCAACGCCTCCAAGGAGGGGATGACGCCCATGGCGCCCCCGCTGCCCAATCCAGACCAGATTTTGGGTTTTCACCCGGGAGAGGACCGGAGGTGACAAGAATAAGGACCACGACACCGCCTTCAGGAAGGATGCGTCGCCCGAAGCCGACGCCGCTGTCGAGCCGAACCAGTCGGCCTAGGGTTTCCCCCGGTCCCAATCTGCACCACCATCCCCAAGAGCACCGGAACCAGCAGCATCCACCGGCCTCAAGCGCAAAGGGGAAGGAGCGGGAACGAGGGAGTAGCAGGCCTCCAGATCTGGCGAGGACGAAGGCCCCCGAACTGCCGCCGCCAAGTGCCGACTCCCCACCACCCGAGCGGCCGAGGACGCCGGACAGAGTCCCCGCGCACACCGTCCAGAGCGCGAACGGCGGCGCCGAACCATCAGGGGCCGCCGCCTCGTGGATCCAGATCTCCGCGAAGGGACGATGAAGGCCTCGTCGCCACTTTCCTCGGCAGCCGCGCGACGCATCGGCGGCTTCTCTAGTGGCGACGAGAAGGAGAGGAAGGGGGAGGGGGACCGCCGACGGCGGCTAGGGTTAGCCGCCCGTGTCGCCCCTGTTGGAGCGACGCGGGGGCAGGCAAGAATCAGTCCTCTTCCCCTAACAAAGACCGGACTCAACCCCTCGCTCTACCTTAGGTATGCGGGATGGGAGCGTGAGGGAGCGTGAGGGAATAGTACCAGTAACTATGGCGCCCATTATTATTACTTTTTTGTGAGGAACGCACACGGAATTTCAGCAGAGTTGTTCCGTCAAAACAAATTACTATAGTTAAATCTGGTAAAAAATGTAAGTAACAAAGATTTTTTTGCCTAATTCTGTTTGGCCGCCAGATCAGCTTGAAAATGCTTCTATGCTACGCTTTCCACGGATCTCACATTCGAGGAAATTAGGCGTGGGGCTAGCGCACACTCGAGTGGATGGGTTGGCTACAATTCGTCGAGTTCTTGAATCGATATAAACAAGACTAGGTGCAGACTACCGTACCAAAACGAGGGCATCAAATCCGATTAGCTGGACGGAAAATATATCCTGTGCAAAACGCTGGGCCTAAGCTCCCATGCATACACACACATCATGCGCCCCATGATTAAAAAGGAGGCATGCCATCCATGCATCGCCTCATCATTTGAATTTCAGCAACGATGCCATTGCCATGCGCCACATGCCACGAACCGGATTTGCGCCCACAGGTTTTGCATCCACGGGTTCGCGATTAAACATATTGCGCGACTTGCGGAAAGAGATGTGGCTGCCAAATTAAATGCGGGGCAGGGGGCCAGGGGGGCAGGGGGTGCGATTGACCCTGCTTAAACAACATTCCTAGAGATCCCAAAATGCTTAGCGTGATCCAATAGTAAACTCCCACTGTGGACTTCATATAATCAACCAGTAGTTGATTTAAATCAATATGTATGTGTATTTGGTTAACCAATTAGCAAGTCCACAGTCTGTAGAATACTTTTGAATTGTTTTTGTCTTTGTGGAAGCTAGAAATATTAAGGACGTACACTTGCGAATATATCGTTGAAGATAATGCTAAGTATTGGAACTTCTGGAAGGCCCCTTATTAATTTAGTTTCCAGCTGATGCGCTGTGATATGCTTGTAGGAATTAATCAGCTTGGAGATTGTAAATTGTTTGTCTATTTGCAGGTGGGCGCTGGGTACAGTACACAAATCGGGTGGCGCATGGGTGGCCAAAACGTTGTGAACAACTCCTGGACACACACACACAAGAGTATTATACGTAGAGACCCACAGGAATCAGTAGCCTCATCTGATCTTCTATAGTCCTCACATGCTCGTACTCCTGCTCCATGAGCCCAATAAGAAACTACAATGATGGATACTTCCTGATATGTATAAAGCATATGTGTGGAACGTCTAGCAGGAACCGCCAAATTATTCCAGAAAATGGCAATAACCGATGTCTCTACGGAAAAGGTATACAAGTGTACATGTCCACATCGTTTTCTTCTGGAATCAATAATGAGATTTAGAAAAATTCGAGGGGTCACACCCACATGTATGCGTGTGGGGTGCTCCACAGATGCAATGTTTATTCATGCCTCCTAGCATACGGTATCATTTTTTAATGCAGGTTTTTTGGCTAGATATGATGACACTTGTCGAGCTAGAGGGAGCCCATGCCCATTGGAGGTCGCAGACAATTCATACGTACCAGTATACCGGTAGCAGAGCAAACTAGTTGATTTCGAGCAAGCAGGCCTAAGCTCAACTCAGCTTGTACTAAAGTTTGAGTGAGTTCAGATCGATTTTTGTCGACCTATAGTGTACTGGACATCTCCAACGACTACCCGTATTCTTCCGCATTTGTTCACGCACAGGGGGACTAGTCCGTGTACACGGATACGAGAGGCTGCCATCCGACGTTGCCCGCATACATTTTGCCTACCTGATTATTTTAAGTCTGCATGCTCAAATAGCCGCATACATAGACTACAGACGTTTAGATAGCTGCATACATAGAGTACAGATGTTCAAATAGCTATATGCACCAGTAGTTTATTTTTAAAAACAAGTATTACATTCCAACAATGTTGTCCCCTTTAACCGTCCACAGATGCACAATCAGATATTCTTTAAACTGCTCGTGAGTTGCTCAATACCGGATTTGTTGATGCATTTAAATAAACTCTTCATATATGGCCAGATTCTGGTCTGGAAGTTCAATAAGATCACCCATGTTCTCAAATTCTAGAGCTGCGGCAGCATCCTCACACTCATCCTCGACGATCATGTTGTGAATGAGCACACAACATGTCATCAACTCCCACAAGGTCTCTCGATCCAATTGTTTAGCGGGTCCACAAACAACTGCAAAACGGGCCTACAGAATTTCAAATGCCCTCTCGACATCCTTTCTAGCTGCTTCTTGTCATTGGGCAAAGTGAGACTTTTTATGGCAAACTGGGTTAGAGATGGTGTTCACAAAGGTAGCCCACGGAGGATAGATACTGTCAACTAGATAGTAGTCCATGTTGTGCTCATGTTCATTGACAGTATAGTGGCAAGGACGAGCTTTTCCTTTAGCCAGCCTTTCAAACAATGATGATCATTGTAGCAAATTGATGTCATTGTGAGACCCAGACATGCCAAAGAAAGCGTGCTAAATCCTACGATCATGTGATGCAACTTCTTCAAGAATGATGGCGGGATTCTTAACATGACCCTCATATTGCCCTTGTAAAGCCTCCGAGCAGTTTTTTTCATTTCCAATGCATGCAGTCAAGAGATCCAAACAAACCTGGCCACCCTCTTGCTTCTAAGATTGTCAAGAGCCTGTTGGTGTATGCCACATTTCGTTCTCTTAGGTACTAAGGTCCAAACACCTCGACCACGGCAGTTGCAAACCTGACCATGGCATCTCCGCATGTGCTCTCAGACATTCGTAGCTACTTGACCCACGAATTAGCAGCCATACCTATGTAAGCATCCGTAGTACGGGCATGCGCTTCTGGTAACCAGAGAACCCAATCATTCCCACTGGGTCCTTCTTTAAGATGAAGTAGTCACCATAGGACCGGTCGTCATGGTACAAACGATCGAAGACAGTCTTGCGCATCCGAAAACGCCGACGAAAATGGTCAGCGAGGAGGGCATCGGGGGCGAAATAGTCATCCATCAGTGTCAAATGGTGCCACGCCCTGTTACAGTTGAGCACTCGATGACCCTTGATCGACCCCTTTAAATTGGGAACATGCTCCTCCACACGCTCCGCGTCTTCAAGGACCGTCTGCATCATCGCCTTCTCATCCGTGTAGTCCTCCTATTCGGACGACCCAACATAGTGCTAGTATATGTACTCCAAATCAGAATCCATTGCTCGAAAGAAGAAGGGGCAACTTATTTAGCTCCGGCCAATCATCGAACAGTTGTCGTGCATGGTGAGTCTAGCAGTAGCGGATGGTACCTAGCGGGATCATCGGAGGAGAGGGGTTGGATGGTAATGAAGGAGAAGCGGGGTGGAGACCGGCTGGAACACTAGAGGTGATAGAAACATAGAGTTTTGGCAGCGGTGTGGCGTGGCGGCCGAGGTGATGGAGCGGCAGCAAAGGCAAGAGAGAAAGAAGGAAGGAGAAAAATGGGAAGGATAGAGGCGCGGGATCCGGAAAGTTTTTTGGGTGGGACGGGGGTGTCAGAGGCCTAAGTGGCTACTGTCCAGGCTCCCACAAAGCCCACCCCTCCCCCCCACATGTTTGTCTCGGGTTTGCTAGAAAAGTACATCTGAGCCGCTCGGCGGACCAATACAGGCCCACGTTGGATGACATACCGTGTTCGGACCGCACGGTCCGAAACGTATGGGGGTGGTTTTGAGGGTCGGCTTTGGAGATACCCTAAGACCATTTTACCAACTAGATAGGCAACTACAGCAGCATAAGAAAACATAATATGCTGATTTAGCACATGACCACATACCATACTAAGGCATAAATTTACTCAACATTGAATTAATCTTCCATACTTGCTTGTAGATAAAATAAAAAACATATAAGCAACATACTCTTAGATGATAATAGATTGTCCTTTTTTTACTCCCCCTTTCCAAAAATATAAGGTGCGCTTAACTTTGCGTGGTCTTCAATGCATAACTTTACCATTAGTATATACCAAAATACTTGAATTGAACATGCATCACTAATGTCATTGTATTTGTCTTGTAAAACAATTCTATTTCATATGTCTTCATAATAATTTTATAGTCATACAATAAGTGAAAATTGTTGGGGAACGTAGTAATTTCAAAAAAATTCCTACGCACACACAAGATCATGGTGATGCATAGCAACGAGAGGGGAGAGTGTAGTCTACGTACCCTCGTAGACCGACAGCGGAAGCGTTATGACAACACGGTTGATGTAGTCGTACATCTTCACAGCCCGACCGATCAAGCACCGAAACTACGGCACCTCTGAGTTTTAGCACATGTTCAGCTCGATGACGATCCCTGGACTCCGATCCAGCAAAGTGTCGGGGATGAGTTCCGTCAGCACGATGGCGTGGTGACGATCTTGATGTTCTACCGTCGCAGGGCTTCGCCTAAGCACCGCTACAATATTATCGAGGATTATCGTGGAGGGGGGCACCGCACACGACTAACAGAACGATCATAAAGATCAACTTGTGTGTCTAGAGGTGCCCCCTGCCCCCGTATATAAAGGAGCAAGGGGGGAGGCCGGCCGGCCCTTGTGGGCGCGCCAAGGAGGAGGAGTCCTCCTCCTAGTAGGAGTAGGACTCCCCTCTTTCCTACTCCTACTAGGAGGAGGAAAGGAAGGGGGAGAGGGAGAAGGAAAGGGGGGCGCCGCCCCCCTCTCCTAGTCTAATTCAGACCAGAGGGGGACGGGGCGCGTGTCCCACCCTGGCCGCCCCTCTCTCTCTCCACTAGGGCCCATAAGGCCCATTACTTCTCCCGGGGGGTTCCGGTAACCCTCCGGCACTCCGGTTTTCTCTGGAATCACCCAGAACACTTCCGGTGTCTGGATATAGCCGTCCAATATATCGATCTTTATGTCTCGACCATTTCGAGACTCCTCGTCATGTCTGTGATCACATCCGGGACTCCGAACAACCTTTGGTATATCAAAACTCATAATATAAATATCATCGAAACCTTAAGCGTGCGGACCCTACGGGTTCGAGAACAATGTAGACATGACCGAGACACGTCTCCGGTTAATAACCAATAGCGGAACCTAGATGTTCATATTGGCTCCTACATTTTCTACGAAGATCTTTATCGGTCAGACCGCATAAGAACATATGTTGTTCCCTTTGTCATCGGTATGTTACTTGCCCGAGATTCGATTGTCGGTATCTCAATACCTAGTTCAATCTCATTACCGGCAAGTCTCTTTACTCGTTCTGTAATACATTATCCCGCAACTAACTCATTAGTTGCAATGCTTGCAAGGGCATTACCGAGAGGGCCCAGAGATACCTCTCCGACATTCGGAGTGACAAATCCTAATCTCGAAATACGCCAACCCAACAAGTACCTTCGGAGACACCTGTAGAGCACCTTTATAATCACCCAGTTACATTGTGACATTTGGTAGCACATGAAGTGTTCCTCCGGTAAACGGGAGTTGCATAATCTCATAGTCATAGGAACATGTATAAGTCATGAAGAAAGCAATAGCAACACACTAAACGATCGAGTGCTAAGCTAACGGAATGGGTCATGTCAATCGCATCATTCTCCTAATGATGTGACCCCGTTAATCAGACGACAACTCATGTCTATGGCTAGAAAACTTAACCATCTTTGATTAACGAGCTAGTCAAGTAGAGGCATACTAGTGACACTCTGTTTGTCTATGTATTCACACATGTATTATGTTTCCGGTTAATACAATTCTAGCATGAATAATAAACATTTATCATGATATAAGGAAATAAATAATAACTTTATTATTGCCTCTAGGGCATATTTCCTTCAGTCTCCCACTTGCACTAGAGTCAATAATCTAGATTATACAGTAATGATTCTAACACCCATGGAGCCTTGGTGTTGATCATGTTTTGCTCGTGGAAGAGGCTTAGTCAACGGGTCTGCAACATTCAGATCCGTATGTATCTTGCAAATTTCTATGTCTCCCACCTGGACTAGATCCCGGATGGAATTGAAGCGTCTCTTGATGTGCTTGGTTCTCTTGTGAAATCTGGATTCCTTCGCTAAGGCAATTGCTCCAGTATTGTCACAAAAGATTTTCATTGGACCCGATGCACTAGGTATGACACCTAGATCGGATATGAATTCCTTCATCCAGACTCCTTCATTTGCTGCTTCCGAAGCAGCTATGTACTCCGCTTCACACGTAGATCCCGCCACGACGCTTTGTTTAGAACTGCACCAACTGACAGCTCCACCGTTTAATGTAAACACATATCCGGTTTGCGATTTAGAATCGTCCGGATCAGTGTCAAAGCTTGCATCAACGTAACCATTTACGATGAGCTCTTCGTCACCTCCATAAACGAGAAACATATCCTTAGTCCTTTTCAGGTATTTCAGGATGTTCTTGACCGCTGTCCAGTGATCCACTCCTGGATTACTTTGGTACCTCCCTGCTAGACTTATAGCAAGGCACACATCAGGTCTGGTACACAGCATTGCATACATGATAGAGCCTATGGCTTAAGCATAGGGAACATCTTTCATTTTCTCTCTATCTTCTGCAGTGGTCGGGCATTGAGTCTTACTCAACTTCACACCTTGTAACACAGGCAAGAACCCTTTCTTTGCTTGATCCATTTTAAACTTCTTCAAAACTTTGTCAAGGTATGTGCTTTGTGAAAGTCCAATTAAGCATCTTGATCTATCTCTATAGATCTTAATGCCCAATATGTAAGCAGCTTTACCGAGGTCTTTCATTGAAAAACTCTTATTCAAGTATCCCTTTACGCTATCCAGAAATTCTATATCATTTCCAATCAGTAATATGTCATCCACATATAATATCAGAAATACTACAGAGCTCCCATTCACTTTCTTGTAAATACAGACTTCTCCAAAAGTCTGTATAAAACCAAATGCTTTGATCACACTATCAAAGCGTTTATTCCAACTCCGAGATGCTTGCACCAGTCCATAAATGGATCACTGGAGCTTGCACACTTTGTTAGCTCCCTTTGGATTGACGAAACCTTCTGGTTGCATCATATACAACTCTTCTTCCAGAAATCCATTCAGGAATGCAGTTTTGACATCCATTTGCCAAATTTCATAATCATAAAATGCGGCAATTGCTAACATGATTCGGACAGACTTAAGCATCGCTACGGGTGAGAAGGTCTCATCGTAGTCAATCCCTTGAACTTGTCGAAAACCTTTTGCAATAAGTCGAGCTTTGTAGACAATAACATTACCGTCAGCGTCAGTCTTCTTCTTGAAGATCCATTTATTCTCAATTGCTTGCCGATCATCGGGCAAGTCAACCAAAGTCCATACTTTATTCTCATACATGGATCCTATCTTAGATTTCATGGCTTCAAGCCATTTTGCGGAATCTGGGCTCACCATCGCTTCTTCATAGTTCGTAGGTTCATCATGATCTAGTAGCATGACTTCCAGAATAGGATTACCGTACCACTCTGGTGCGGATCTTACTCTGTTTGATCTACGAAGTTCAGTAGCAACTTGATCTGAAGTTCTATGATCATCATCATTGACTTCCTCACTAATTGGTTTAGGTGTCACAGAAACCGGTTTCTGTGATGTACTATTTTCCAATAAGGGAGCAGGTAGAGTTACCTCATCAAGTTCTACTTTCCTCCCACTCACTTCTTTCGAGAGAAACTCCTTCTCTAGAAAGGATCCATTCTTAGCAACGAATGTCTTGCCTTCGGATCTTTGAAAGAAGGTGTACCCAACAGTATCCTTTGGGTATCCTATGAAGACACATTTCTCCGATTTGGGTTCTAGCTTATCAGGTTGAAGCTTTTTCACATAAGCATCGCAGCCCCAAACTTTAAGAAACAACAACTGTGGTTTCTTGCTAAACCATAGTTCATAAGGCATCGTCTCAACGGATTTTGATGGTGCCCTATTTAATGTGAATGCAACCGTCTCTAAAGCATAACCCCAAAACGATAGCGGTAAATCTGTAAGAGACATCATAGATCGCACCATATCAAGTAAAGTACGATTACAACGTTCGGACACACCATTACGCTGTGGTGTTCCGGGTGGCGTGAGCTGAGAAACTATTTCGCATTGTTTCAAATGTAAACCAAACTCGTAACTCAAATATTCTCCTCCATGATCAGATCGTAGAAACTTTATTTTCTTGTTACGATGATTTTCAACTTCACTCTGAATTTTTTTGAACTTTTCAAACGTTTCAGACTTATGCTTCATTAAGTAGATATACCCATATCTGCTTAAATCATCTGTGAAGGTGAGAAAATAACGATATCCGCCACGAGCCTCAACATTCATCGGACCACATACATCTGTATGTATGATTTACAATAAATCTGTTGCTCTCTCCATAGTACCGGAGAATGGCGTTTTAGTCATCTTGCCCATGAGGCACGGTTCGCAAGTACCAAGTGATTCATAATCAAGTGGTTCCAAAAGTCCATCAGTATGGAGTTTCTTCATGCGTTTTACACCGATATGACCTAAACGGCAGTGCCACAAATAAGTTGCACTATCATTATCAACTCTGCATCTTTTGGCTTCAACATTATGAATATGTGTATCACTACTATCGAGATTCATCAAAAATAGACCACTCTTCAAGGGTGCATGACCATAAAAGATATTACTCATATAAATAGAACAACCATTATTCTCTGATTTAAATGAATAACCGTCTCGCATCAAACAAGATCCAGATATAATGTTCATGCTCAACGCTGGCACCAAATAACAATTATTTAGGTCTAATACTAATCCCGAAGGTAGATGTAGAGGTAGCGTGCCGACCGCGATCACATCGACTTTGGAACCATTTCCCACGCGCATCGTCACCTCGTCCTTTGCCAGTGTTTGCTTAATCCGTAGTCCCTGTTTCGAGATGCAAATATTAGCAATAGAACCAGTATCAAATACCCAGGTGCTACTGCGAGCTCTAGTAAGGTACACATCAATAACATGTATATCACATATACCTTTGTTCACCTTGCCATCCTTCTTATCCGCCAAATACTTGGGGCAGTTCCGCTTCCAGTGACCAGTCTACTTGTAGTAGAAGCACTCAGTTTCAGGCTTAGGTCCAGACTTGGGTTTCTTCTCCTGAGCAGCAACTTGCTTGTTGTTCTTCTTGAAGTTCCCCTTCCTCTTCCCTTTGCCCTTTTTCTTGAAACTAGTGGTCTTGTTGACCATCAACACTTGATGCTCCTTCTTGATTTCTACCTCCGCAGCCTTTAGCATTGCGAAGAGCTCGGGAATTGTCTTATCCATCCCTTGCATATTATAGTTCATCACGAAGCTCTTGTAGCTAGGTGGAAGTGATTGGAGAATTCTGTCAATGATGCTATCATCCGGAAGATTAACTCCTAGTTGAATCAAGTGATTTACAATACCCAGACATCTTGAGTATATGCTCACTGACAGAACTATTCTCCTCCATCTTGCAGCTATAGAACTTATTAGAGACTTCATATCTCTCAATCCGGGCATTCTTCTGGAATATTAACTTCAACTCCTGGAACATCTCATATGCTCCATGACGTTCAAAACGTTGTTGAAATCCCGGTTTTAAGTCGTAAAGCATGGCACATTGAACTATCGAGTAGTCATCAGCTTTGCTCTGCCAGACGTTCTTAACGTCGTCAGTTGCATCAGCAGCAGGCCTGGCACCCAGCGGTGCTTCCAGGACGTAACTCTTCTGTGCATCAATGAGGATAATCCTCAAGTTATGGACCCAGTCCACGTAATTGCTACCATCATCTTTCAACTTTGCTTTCTCAACGAATGCATTAAAATTCAATGGAACAACAGCACGGGCCATCTATCTACAGTCAACATAGACAAGCAAGATACTATTAGGTACTAAGTTCATGATAAGTTAAGTTCAATTAATCATATTACTTAAGAACTCCCACTTAGATAGACATCCCTCTAATCCTCTAAGTGATCACGTGATCCAAATCAACTAAACCATAACCGATCATCAAGTGAAATTGAGTAGCTTTCAATGGTGAACATCTTTATGTTGATCATATCTACTATATGATTCACGCTCGACCTTTCGGTCTCAGTGTTCCGAGGCCATATCTGCATATGCTAGGCTCGTGAAGTTTAACCTGAGTATTCTGCGTGTGCAAAATTGGCTTGCACCCGTTGTAGATGGACGTAGAGCTTATCACACCTGATCATCACGTGGTGTCTGGGCACGACGAACTTTGGCAACGGTGCATACTCAGAGAGAACACTTTTATCTTGAAATTTAGTGAGAGATCACCTTATAATGCTATCGTCAATCAAAGCAAGATAAGATGCATAAAAGATAAACATCACATGCAATCAATATAAGTGATATGATATGGCCATCATCATCTTGTGCTTGTGATCTCCATCTCCGAAGCACCTCCATGATTGCCATCGTCACCAGCGCGACACCTTGATCTCCATCGTAGCATCGTTGTCGTTTCGCCAACCTTATGCTTCTACGACTATCGCTACCGCTTAGTGATAAAGTAAAGCATTACAGGGCGATTGCATTGCATACAATAAAGCGACAACCATATGGCTCCTGCCAGCTGCCGATAACTTGGTTACAAAACATGATCATCTCATACAATAAAATATAGCATCACGTCTTGACCATATCACATCACAGCATGCCCTGCAAAAACAAGTTAGACGTCCTCTACTTTGTTGTTGCAAATTTTACGTGGCTACTACGGGCTTAGCAAGAACCGTTCTTACCTATGCATCAAAACCACAACGATAGTTTATCAAGTTGGTGCTGTTTTAACCTTCGCAAGGACCGGGCGTAGCCATACTCGGTTCAACTAAAGTTGGAGAAACTGACACCCGCCAGCCACCTGTGTGCAAAGCACGTCGGTAGAACCAGTCTCGCATAAGCGTACGCGTAATGTCGGTCCGGGCCGCTTCATCCAACAATATCGCCGAACCAAAGTATGACATGCTGGTAAGCAGTATGACTTATATCGCCCACAATTCACTTGTGTTCTACTCGTGCATATAACATCAACACATAAAACCTAGGCTCGGATGCCACTGTTGGGGAACGTAGTAATTTCAAAAAAATTCCTACGCACACACAAGATCATGGTGATGCATAGCAACGGGAGGGGAGAGTGTAGTCTACGTACCCTCGTAGACCGACAGCGGAAGCGTTATGACAACGCGGTTGATGTAGTCGTACGTCTTCACAGCCCGACCGATCAAGCACCGAAATTATGGCACCTCCGAGTTTTAGCACACGTTCAGCTCGATGACGATCCCCGGACTCCGATCCAGCAAAGTGTCGGGGATGAGTTCCGTCAGCACGATGGCCTGGTGACGATCTTGATGTTCTACCATCGCAGGGCTTCGCCTAAGCACCATTACAATATTATCGAGGATTATCGTGGAGGGGGGCACCGCACACGACTAACAGAACGATCATAAAGATCAACTTGTGTGTCTAGAGGTGCCCCTGCCCCCGTATATAAAGGAGCAAGGGGGGAGGCCGGCTGACCCTTGTGGGCGCGCCAAGGAGGAGGAGGAGTCCTAGTAGGAGTAGGACTTCCCTCTTTCCTACTCCTACTAGGAGGGGGAAAGGAAGGGGGAGAGGAAGAAGGAAAGGGGGGCGCCGCCCCCCTCTCCTAGTCCAATTCGGACCAGAGGGGGACGGGGCGCGCGGCCCACCCTGGCCGCCCCTCTCTCTCTCCACTAGGGCCCATAAGGCCCATTACTTCTCCCGGGGGGGTTCTGGTAACCCTCCGGCACTCCGGTTTTCTCCGAAATCACCCAGAACTCTTCCGGTGTCCGAATATAGCCGTCCAATATATCAATCTTTATGTCTCGACCATTTCGAGACTCCTCGTCATGTCCGTGATCACATCCGGGACTCCGAACAACCTTCGGTACATCAAAACTCATAATATAAATATCATCGAAACCTTAAGCGTGCGGACCCTATGGGTTCGAGAACAATGTAGACATGACCGAGACACGTCTCCGGTCAATAACCAATAGCGGAACCCGGATGTTCATATTGGCTCCTACATTTTCTATGAAGATCTTTATCGGTCAGACCGCATAACAACATACGTTGTTCCCTTTGTCATCGGTATGTTACTTGCCCGAGATTCGATCGTCGGTATCTCAATACCTAGTTCAATCTCGTTACCGGCAAGTCTCTTTACTCGTTCTGTAATACATCATCCCGCAACTAACTCATTAGTTGCAATGCTTGCAAGGCTTAAGTGATGTGCATTACCGAGAAGGCCCAGAGATACCTCTCCGACATTCGGAGTGACAAATCCTAATCTCGAAATACGCCAACCCAACAAGTACCTTCGGAGACACCTGTAGAGCACCTTTATAATCACCCAGTTACATTGTGACATTTGGTAGCACACAAAGTGTTCCTCCGGTAAACGGGAGTTGCATAATCTCATAGTCATAGGAACATGTATAAGTCATGAAGAAAGCAATAGCAACACACTAATCGATCGAGTGCTAAGCTAACAGAATGGGTCATGTCAATCACATCATTCTCCTAATGATGTGACCCCGTTAATCAAATGACAACTCATGTCTATGGCTAGGAAACTTAACCATCTTTGATTAACGAGCTAGTCAAGTAGAGGCATACTAGTGACACTCTGTTTGTCTATGTGTTCACACATGTATTATGTTTCCGGTTAATACAATTCTAGCATGAATAATAAACATTTATCATGATATAAGGAAATAAATAATAACTTTATTATTGCCTCTAGGGCATATTTCCTTCAAAAATTAGTCAAAGTTGTATGACAAAGATCACAAAAGTCAACACACGCCTTATATTTTAGGAAGGAGGGAGTAGTATTTAATGAGATCATGTAACATAATTCTATTGCCTTGATTTATCGAGTTGAAATTGAGTTATCTACTGTTAGCTCAAGATCAACTCGTTTCTGATCAAATTGCATAAAGTGTTTATACTTCAATTTTTTTGAATAAATCTCAAATCCTGCCAAAAAACTAGTTTGTCTTGAACAGCTCACAAGCCATGAGCTTTTCTTGCCCCTATATACCATACCACCCCGAGAACATATCTACATCGAATGTGACTTTGGGAGATAGGCATTTGCCCCCTCGGCTTGCTCATGAACCTCACGGTTCCATCCCTCCCATCGTCGACGATATATGCCATCGGGCGGACCTAGTGGGCGATCGCAACAGAGGGGCGGGGGGGGGGGGGGGGGGAGGGAGGGGGGTAAGTGGTCATTCTTGTTCATAGTTTCCTCTTCCCATCATTTCTATATCGCTTCCCCATGTTGCTCGCAAATTACCTTCATCGGCGTCCTCCCCCATCGACGCCACCGCTCGTTCGTTTCCTGGTCATTTGCGCGGTCTGTTGCGGTGTTGCGGAGCCTGGTTTGGTTGCTCTGATAGTTCTTTTGGATGGGCTCTGGCTCATGGTTGTTCACCTGCGCGACAGTGGTTTCTCCGGATCGTCCGGGCGGGCCTCCCAATCTCTGCCCTCCCTGATGTGTCCCGTGCCCCCGCTCGCTCATTCTCCACCGTATTTGGTGGCAGTTCCACTGGATATAGCCCATCCGCCTCCTGTTCACTCGTCTGTGGACGATTGGAGTACTTGTTCATTGGTCGTGTTGTGGCTTGTAGCCATGTGGCTCTTGGTTGTGGTCCTTGTGTTGGGCTTCGTCCTTGGTGCTCACGTGCACCCACCTCTCCCTCCCCTCGACTAGTACATGTTCCCTCACATGGCATTCCCTCTGCGGCCTAGGTGAGGATAGGTTTGACTACTTCAGGACGATGTTGCGTCTGGGATGATGCAAGCGGTGCAGTCTAAATGATGGTGGTACATCTGTCCCAGCGGTGTCGTGCTTCTGTCATTGCAGTTGTAGCCATCATGTTGTTGACATTTGGGTTGTGTTGTATTTTGAGTATGTGATGGTTGTTGCAGCGAATGGTGTTGGAAATATGCCCTAGAGGCAATAATAAAAGCATTATTATTATATTTCCTTATTCATGATAATTGTCTTTATTCGTGCTATAATTGTGTTATCCGGAAATCGTAATACATGTGTGAATAACAGACAACAACGTGTCCCTAGTAAGCCTCTAGTTGACTAGCTCGTTGATCAATAGATAGTCATGGTTTCCTGACTATGGGCATTGGATGTCAATGATAACGAGATCACATCATTAGAAGAATGATGTGATGGACAAGACCCAATCCTAAACATAGCATAAGATCGCATAGTTCGTTTGCTAGAGTTTTCCAATGTCAAGTATCCTTTCCTTAGACCATGAGATCGTGTAACTCCCGGATACCGTAGGAGTGCTTTGGGTGTGCCAAACGTCACAACGTAACTGGGTGACTATAAAGGTATACTACGGGTATCTCTGAAAGTGTCTGTTGGGTTGACACGGATCGAGACTGGGATTTGTCACTCCGCTTGACGGAGAGGTATCACCGGGCCCTCTCGGTAATGCATCATCATAATGAGCTCAATGTGATCAAAGTGTTTGATCACGGGATCATGCATTACGGTACGAGAAAAGTGACTTGCCGGTAACGAGATTGAACGAGGTATTGGGATACCGACGATCGAATCTCGGGCAAGTAAAATACCGATTGACAAAGGGAATCGTATACGGGATTAATTGAATCCTCGACATCGTGGTTCATTCGATGAGATCATCGTGGAGCATGTGGGAGCCAACATGGGTATCCAGATCCCGCTGTTGGTTATTGCCCGAGAGCCGTCTCGGTCATGTCTGCATGTCTCCCGAACTCGTAGGGTCTACACACTTAAGGTTCGGTGACGCTAGGGTTGTGAAGATATGTATATGCAGTAACCCTAATGTTGTTCGGAGTCCCAGATGAGATCCCGGACGTCACGAGGAGTTTCGGAATGGTCCGGAGGTAAAGAATTATATATAGAAAGTGCTGTTTTGGCCATCGGGACAAGTTTCGGGGTTATTGGTATTGTACCGGGACCACCGGAGGGTCCCGGGGGGTCCACCGGGTGGGGCCACCTGCCTCGGGGGGCCACATGGGCTCTAGGGGTGCGCCTTGGCCTACATGGGCCAAGGGGAACCAGCCCCTAGAGGCCCATGCGCCTAGGGTGGGGGAAACCCTAAAGGGGGGGCGCCCCCCTTGCTTGGGGGGCAAGCCCCACCCCTTGGCCGCCGCCCGCCTAGGAGATTGCATCTCCTAGGGCCGGCGCCCCCCCCTAGGGGGCTATATAAAGGGGGGAGGGGGGCAGCCGCACCCTTGCTCCTGGCGCCTCCCTCTCCCTCTCCAACATCTCCTCCTCCTCCGTAGAGCTCGGCGAAGCCCTGCCGGAGTACTGCAGCTCCACCATCACCACGCCGTCGTGCTGCTGCTGGAGCCATCTTCCCCAACCTCTCCTTTGCCTTGCTGGATCAAGAAGAAGGAGACGTTACGCTAACCGTACGTGTGTTGAACGCGGAGGTGCCGTCCTTTCGGTGCTAGGATCTCCGGTGATTTGGATCACGTCGTGTACGACTACCTCATCCCCGTTCATTGAACGCTTCCACTCGCGATCTACAAAGTGGTATGTAGATGCAATCTCTCTCCCATGACTCGTTGGTAGATGAACTCATAGATGGATCTTGGTGAAACCGTAGGAAATTTTTTGTTTTCTGCAATGTTCCCCAACAGTGGTATCAGAGCTAGGTCTATGCGTAGTTCTTCTTGCGCGAGTAGAACACAATTTGTTGTGGGCGTAGATTTGTCAACTTTTCTTGCCGCTACTAGTCTTATCTTGCTTCAGCGGTATTGTGGGATGAAGCGGCCCGGACCAACCTTACACGTACTCTTACGTGAGACCGGTTCCACCGACTAACATGCACTAGTTGCATAAGGTGGCTGGCGGGTGTCTGTCTCTCCCACTTTAGTTGGAGCGG
Source organism: Aegilops umbellulata (assembly GCA_032464435.1). NCBI lineage: Eukaryota > Viridiplantae > Streptophyta > Magnoliopsida > Poales > Poaceae > Aegilops > Aegilops umbellulata. The sequence goes on from CP136058.1 coordinate 366,649,550, forward strand.
ATTCGATGAAAAGGGTCATTATGAAGGGTAAATAGAAGTTGACAAATCACGTTGTGGCTTTCACGTAGGTAAGAAAACGTTCTTGCTAGAACCCTAATTCAGCCACGTAAAACTTGCAACAACAATTAGAGGACGTCTAACTTGTTTTTGCAGCAAGTGCTTTGTGATATGATATGGCCAAAGTTGTGATGAATGATGAATGATCTATATGTGATGTATGAGATGTTCATGCTATTGTAATAGGAATCACGACTTGCATGTCGATGAGTATGACAACCGGCAGGAGCCATAGGAGTTGTCTTCATTTTTTGTATGACCTGCGTGTCATTGAGAAACGCCATGTAAATTACTTTACTTTATTGCTAAACGCGTTAGCCATAGTAGTAGAAGTAATAGTTGGCGAGCAACTTCATGGAGACACGATGATGGAGATCATGATGATGGAGATCATGGTGTCAAGCCGGTGACAAGATGATCATGGAGCCCCAAGATGGAGATCAAAGGAGCTATGTGATATTGGCCATATCATGTCACGTTTATTATTTGATTGCATGTGATGTTTATCAAGTTTTGCATCTTGTTTACTTAGAACGACGGTAGTAAATAAGATGATCCCTCATAATAATTTCAAGAAGTGTTCCCCCTAACTGTGCACCGTTGCGACAGTTCGTTGTTTCGAAGCACCACGTGATGATCGGGTGTGATAGATTCTAACGTTCACATACAACGAGTGTAAGACAGATTTACACATGCAAACACTTAGGTTGACTTGACGAGCCTAGCATGTACAGACATGGCCTCGGAACATAGAAGACCAAAAGGTCGAGCATGAGTCGTATAGAAGATACGAACAACATGTAGATGTTCACCAATGTTGACTAGTCCGTCTCACGTGATGATCGGACACGGCCTAGTTGACTTGGATCATGTAATACTTAGATGACTAGGAGAGGGATGTCTATCTAAGTGGGAGTTCATTAAATAATTTGATTAAATGAACTTTATTATCATGAACTTAGTCTAAAATATTTACAATATGTCTTGTAGATCAAATGGCCAACGTAGTCCTCAACTTCAACGCGTTCCTAGAGAAAACCAAGCTGAAAGACGATGGCAGCAACTATACGGACTGGGTCCGGAACCTGAGGATCATCCTCATAGCTGCCAAGAAAGATTATGTCCTACGAGCACCGCTGGGTGACGCACCTGTTCTCCCTGCAGAACAAGACGTTATGAACGCTTGGCAGTCACGTTCCGATGATTACTCCCTCGTTCAGTGCGGCATGCTTTACAGCTTAGAGCCGGGGCTCCAAAAGCGTTTTGAGAGACATGGAGCATATGAGATGTTCGAAGAGCTGAAAATGGTTTTCCAAGCTCATGCCCGGGTCGAGAGATATGAAGTCTCCGACAAATTATTTAGCTGTAAGATGGAGGAAAATAGCTCTGTCAGTGAACACATACTCAAGATGTCTGGGTTGCACAACCGCTTGACTCAACTGGAAGTTAATCTCCCGGATGAAGCGGTCATTGACAGAATCCTCCAGTCGCTTCCACCTAGCTACAAGAGCTTTGTGATTAACTACAATATGCAGGGGATGGTAAAGACCATTCCTGAGGTATATGCTATGCTGAAATCAGCAGAGGTAGAAATCAAGAAGGAGCATCAAGTGTTGATGGTGAATAAAATCACTAAGTTCAAGAAGGGCAAGGGTAAAAAGAACTTCAAGAAGGACGGCAAGGAAGTTGCCGCGCCTGGTAAGCAAGTTGCCGGGAAGAAGCCAAAGAATGGACCCAAGCCCGAGACTGAGTGTTTTTATTGCAAGGGAAGTGGTCACTGGAAGCGGAACTGCTCCAAATACTTAGCGGACAAGAAGGCCGGCAAAACAAAAGGTATATGTGATATACATGTAATTGATGTGTACCTTACCAGTACTCGTAGTAGCTCTTGGGTATTTGATACCGGTGCAGTTGCTCACATTTGTAACTCAAAGCAGGAGCTGCGGAATAAACGGAGACTGGCGAAGGACGAGGTGACGATGCGCGTCGGGAATGGTTCCAAGGTCGATGTGATCGCCGTCGGCACGCTACCTCTACATTTACCTACGGGATTAGTTTTAAACCTCAATAATTGTTATTTAGTGCCAAGTTTGAGCATGAACATTGTGTCTGGATCTCGTTTAGTTCGAGATGGCTACTCATTTAAATCCGAGAATAACGGTTGTTCTATTTATATGAGAGATATGTTTTATGGTCATGCTCCAATGGTTAATGGTTTATTCTTAATGAATCTCATACGTGATGATACACATATTCATAGTGTGAATACCAAAAGAGTTAAAGTTGATAACAATAGTCCCACATATTTGTGGCACTGTCGCCTTGGTCACATAGGTGTCAAACGCATGAAGAATCTCCATGCAGATGGACTTTTAGAGTCTCTTGATTATGAATCATTTGACACGTGCGAACCATGCCTCATGGGTAAAATGACCAAGACTCCGTTCTCAGGAACAATGGAGCGAGCAACCAACTTATTGGAAATCATACATACCGATGTGTGCGGTCCAATGAGTGTTGAGGCTCGCGGTGGCTATCGTTACATTCTCACCCTCACTGATGACTTGAGTAGATATGGGTATATCTACTTAATGAAACACAAGTCTGAGACCTTTGAAAAGTTCAAAGAATTTCAGAGTGAGGTTGAAAATCAACGTGATAGAAAGATCAAGTTTCTACGATCAGATCGTGGAGGAGAATACTTGAGTCACGATTTTGGCACAAACTTAAGAAAATGTGGAATAGTTTCACAACTCACACCGCCTGGAACACCTCAGCGTAATGGTGTGTCCGAACATCGTAATCACACTCTATTAGATATGGTGCGATCTATGATGTCTCTTACCGATTTACCGCTATCTTTTTGGGGCTATGCTTTAGAGACTGCCGCATTCACTTTAAATAGGGCTCCATCGAAATCCGTTGAGACGACACCGTATGAATTATGGTTTGGGAAGAAACCTAAGCTGTCGTTTCTAAAAGTTTGGGGATGCGATGCTTATGTCGAGAAACTTCAACCTGAAAAGCTCGAACCCAAGTCAGAAAAATGCGTCTTCATAGGATACACTAAAGAAACTGTTGGGTATACCTTCTACCTCAGATCCGAAGGCAAGATCTTTGTTGCCAAGAATGGATCCTTTCTAGAGAAAGAGTTTCTCTCGAAAGAAGTAAGTGGGAGGAAAGTAGAACTTGATGAAGTGTTACCTCTTGAACCGGAAAATGGCGAAACTCAAGAAAAGGTTCCTGAGGTGCCTGCACCGACTAGAGAGGAAATTAATGATGATGATCAAGATACTTCTAATCAAGCTCCTACTGAAATTCGAAGGTCCACAAGGACACGTTCCGCACCAGAGTGGTACGACAACCCTGTCTTGGAAATCATGTTGTTAGACAACGGTGAACCTTCGAACTATGAGGAAGCAATGGCGGGCCCGGATTCCGACAAATGGCTAGAAGCCATGAAATCCGAGATAGGATCCATGTATGAAAACGAAGTATGGACTTTGACTGACTTGCCCGTTGAGCGGCGAGCCATAGAAAATAAATGGATCTTTAAGAAGAAGACAGACGCAGATGGTAATGTGACCATCTATAAAGCTCGGCTTGTCGCTAAGGGTTATCGACAAGTTCAAGGAATTGACTACGATGAGACTTTCTCACCAGTAGCGAAGCTGAAGTCCGTCCGAATCATGTTAGCAATTGCCGCATTCTACGATTATGAAATATGGCAAATGGACGTCAAAACGGCATTCCTTAATGGTTTCCTTAAGGAAGAATTGTATATGATGCAACCGGAAGGTTTTGTCGATCCTAAGAATGCTGACAAGGTGTGCAAGCTCCAACGCTCGATTTATGGGCTGGTGCAAGCATCTCGGAGTTGGAACATTCGCTTTGACGAGATGATCAAAGCGTTTGGGTTTACGCAGACTTATGGAGAAGCCTGCGTTTACAAGAAAGTGAGTGGGAGCTCTGTAGCATTTCTCATACTATATGTAGATGACATACTTTTGATGGGAAATGATATAGAACTCTTGGACAGCATTAAGGCCTACTTGAATAAGAGTTTTTCAATGAAGGACCTTGGAGAAGCTGCTTATATATTAGGCATCAAAATCTATAGAGATAGATCAAGACGCCTCATAGGTCTTTCACAAAGCACATACCTTGATAAGATGAAGAAGTTCAATATGGATCAATCTAAGAAGGGGTTCTTACCTGTGTTACAAGGTGTGAAATTGAGCTCAGCTCAATGTCCGACCACGGCAGAAGATATAGAAGAGATGAGTGTCATCCCCTATGCCTCAGCCATAGGTTCTATTATGTATGCCATGCTGTGTACCAGACCTGATGTAAACCTTGCCGTAAGTTTGGTAGGAAGGTACCAAAGTAATCCCGGCAAGGAACACTGGACAGCGGTCAAGAATATCCTGAAGTACCTGAAAAGGACTAAGGAAATGTTTCTCGTTTATGGAGGTGACGAAGAGCTCGTCGTAAAGGGTTACGTCGACGCTAGCTTCGACACAGATCTGGATGACTCTAAGTCACAAACCGGATACGTGTATATTTTGAATGGTGGGGCAGTAAGCTGGTGCAGTTGCAAGCAGAGCGTCGTGGCGGGATCTACATGTGAAGCGGAATACATGGCAGCCTCGGAGGCAGCACATGAAGCAATTTGGGTGAAGGAGTTCATCACCGACTCGGAGTCATACCCAATCTGTCGGGGCCAATCAAACTCTTCTGTGACAACACTAGAGCTATTGCACTTGCAAAGGAGCCCAGATTTCACAAGAAGACCAGGCACATCAAGCGTCGCTTCAACTCCATTCGTGAAAATGTTCAAGATGGAGACATAGAAATTTGTAAAGTGCACACGGATCTGAATGTCGCAGATCCGTTGACTAAACCTCTCCCTAAGGCAAAACATGATCAGCACCAGAACTCTATGGGTGTTCGATTCATCACAATATAACTAGATTATCGACTCTAGTGCAAGTGGGAGACTGTTGGAAATATGCCCTAGAGGCAATAATAAAAGCATTATTATTATATTTCCTTATTCATGATAATTGTCTTTATTCGTGCTATAATTGTGTTATCCGGAAATCGTAATACATGTGTGAATAACAGACAACAACGTGTCCCTAGTAAGCCTCTAGTGGACTAGCTCGTTGATCAATAGATAGTCATGGTTTCCTGACTATGGGCATTGGATGTCAATGATAACGAGATCACATCATTAGAAGAATGATGTGATGGACAAGACCCAATCCTAAACATAGCATAAGATCGCATAGTTCGTTTGCTTGAGTTTTCCAATGTCAAGTATCCTTTCCTTAGACCATGAGATCGTGTAACTCCCGGATACCGTAGGAGTGCTTTGGGTGTGCCAAACGTCACAACATAACTGGGTGACTATAAAGGTATACTACGGGTATCTCTGAAAGTGTCTGTTGGGTTGACACGGATCGAGACTGGGATTTGTCACTCCGCTTGACGGAGAGGTATCACCGGGCCCTCTCGGTAATGCATCATCATAATGAGCTCAATGTGATCAAAGTGTTTGATCACGGGATCATGCATTACGGTACGAGAAAAGTGACTTGCCGGTAACGAGATTGAACGAGGTATTGGGATACCGACGATCGAATCTCGGGCAAGTAAAATACCGATTGACAAAGGGAATCGTATACGGGATTAATTGAATCCTCGACATCGTGGTTCATCCGATGAGATCATCGTGGAGCATGTGGGAGCCAACATGGGTATCCAGATCCCGCTGTTGGTTATTGCCCGAGAGCCGTCTCGGTCATGTCTGCATGTCTCCCGAACCCGTAGGGTCTACACACTTAAGGTTCGGTGACGCTAGGGTTGCGAAGATATGTATATGCAGTAACCCGAATGTTGTTCGGAGTCCTGGATGAGATCCCGGACGTCACGAGGAGTTTCGGAATGGTCCGGAGGTAAAGAATTATATATAGAAAGTGCTGTTTTGGCCATCGAGACAAGTTTCGGGGTTATCGGTATTGTACCGGGACCACCGGAGGGTCCCGGGGGGTCCACCGGGTGGGGCCACCTGCCTCAGGGGGCCACATGGGCTCTAGGGGTGCGCCTTGGCCTACATGGGCCAAGGGGAACCAGCCCCTAGAGGCCCATGCGCCTAGGGTGGGGGAAACCCTAAAGGGGGGGCGCCCCCCTTGCTTGGGGGGCAAGCCCCACCCCTTGGCCGCCGCCCCCCTAGGAGATTGCATCTCCTAGGGCCGGCGCCCCCCCTAGGGGGCTATATAAAGGGGGGGAGGGGGGGCAGCCGCACCCTTGCTCCTGGCGCCTCCCTCTCCCTTTCCAACATCTCCTCCTCCTCCGTAGAGCTCGGCGAAGCCCTGCCGGAGTACTGCAGCTCCACCATCACCACGCCGTCGTGCTGCTGCTGGAGCCATCTTCCCCAACCTCTCCTTTGCCTTGCTGGATCAAAAAGAAGGAGACGTTACGCTGACCGTACGTGTGTTGAACGCGGAGGTGCCGTCCTTTCGGTGCTAGGATCTCCGGTGATTTGGATCACGTCGTGTACGACTACCTCATCCCCATTCGTTGAACGCTTCCGCTCGCGATCTACAAAGTGGTATGTAGATGCAATCTCTCTCCCATGACTCGTTGCTAGATGAACTCATAGATGGATCTTGGTGAAACCGTAGGAAAATTTTTGTTTTCTGCAACGTTCCCCAACAAATGGTTCTTGCTTTCATGGCTTGTGTTGTATACTTTTGTTCTAGTCTAAGCCAAGGTTGGCCATCTTCGAGTCATGGATCGCCGACTATTAGATCAACGATCTTTGGCCATTTAACCTTTTCTTCAATTGAGTTTGTGTTGCATGTATGGGTCGTGCCTCTCTTTGGCGTTCTATCATCTTCGTACTCAATAAATTGACATTCAACTCTCATGTATGGTTCAGGAAAAAAAATCTACATCATACCATGCTTCATTGCTTCTAGAGAAAAATCACAGGGTTTGACCCTTTTTGATAAGTTTGGCACAAAACAATCTCCATTGAAAACTTTAGCGTGATCTGACCATTTTTCACGGCGTTGAAGTTGCACTGTGCAACGTCGGGGGCCATGGCGCTGCCCCAAGTTGCCCCGTACCAACACTAGCCACCACTGCGGTGCGAGGCAGTGCTGGAGACTATGGCGTTGCCCAAGAGTAACATCGGGAACTTTGGCGTTTCTCTGTACAGCAACAACGCCGGAGACCTCTGTGTTGTAAAATGGGGTCGGATCGTGCTAAAATTTTCAGCAGGGTTTGTTTTGTGCCAAACTTGTCTCAGGTGGGCAAAATAGTGATTTTGGCCGCGCTTCCGTGCCAAGGCGGCATAACAAACCAGTCATGAATTCTAAAAATAATGGATTATAATCAACCTTTACAAACAAATCGATAAACAGAACTGAAAAATCCAGATGTAAAATATCTGTATAGAACACCACATTGAGAACATGTCTACATCACACGGTGCTTGAATCTTAACCGCAACTCCTTAACCAGAGTCCGAAAGAGATTTAATAACTCCAATCATTTTGGCTTAGACGTCGACATACCGGCCGCGCGTGGCATGTGAACCCTGCGTGCGCAGTACACCCAGCCGCACCGAGACGGACGGGTCGTTGCGGTGTGGCGCATCCGGGGCGTACCATGGATCGAACTGCGGTTGGGCCATCGCGTACGCGTGTGGTTGCGCCCCCGTCGTCCTGTACCCTTCCTTGTCCTGCGCGCACCCGATGGATGGATCGACCCTGAGACATATCCACAGATTCCAGCGTGACAGCAGCCGCCGGTACGGATCGATGGCCATGTGTTTGCACCGCTTCGCCCAAGCCATATATGTCCATATGCGTCCACCTGTCGCTCGCACCGCTTCCAGAGTATCAGCATGGCGTGACGGATTTATTAACGATCTCGTACAAATGCGACCTTTTTTTTAATGTTTTCCGTTCAAACGAGTGGGGCTACGTGAAGTTGCGTCTTGCGCGCGTGCTCGTGATACTTTTGAAAGTCACATTTTTATCATTTTATGGACTTCTCAGTGTACGTATTTCGCATTGCATGCTTTTCAAAAGTATTGGTGCGTACTATTTCTCTCACCAAGAACAAACTGCACAATACGATTTTTTTTGAATCAACTGCGAGTACTACTCGATGTTTAGCACTAATTGCTCTAGGATTGTTTTTTTTAGCATCAGTACAGACACAACCGCTCATATACACGCGCATACACTCACCCCTATGAACGCACACACGCACACCCTACCCCTATGAGCACCTTCGAGAGATCCTGAAATAAATACAGGAATAATACGAGCACCAGGATTTGAACTCTGGTGGGTTAAAAATACCACTGTCCAACTAACCAACTCAACCACAGGTTGATTCGCAACTGCTCTAGGATTGTTTACAGTACAACTATCGTGATAAATTGATGCTCTAGGAATAGCAGTTGAGCATTTATTACGGAATCATGACTGACAAATCGAGATCTCCTCGAGGTTAACACCCGTGGTACAATACGCCAGCGATGTTCACGTGGTGGATAGAAAAGGGAAAACAAAACCTGCCAGTCTGACAGCGGCCTCTCACCGGACGGGCCCACCACGCTCCCGGACGGTACGGCGCCACGTGACGGTCAGTGAGCCATGTCTTCCCATTTCAGGCATGGTACTCTGTTTCTGAAAAATACTTTAATCATTTTCCTTTTATTCCATTGTAAGCACGCATCTGCAAAAGTTTTCTCTCTCTCTCGCTCGCTCTCGCATTGCCCATACGTATTTTTAAGAAGACAAACTTTGCTTGCCCACGCGTGCCATAGTAACAGTACCGAGGAATAACTTGTTAAACCAGCCCCGGGCCGCATGGCCCCGCCTGTTGCTGTCGTGAGCGAAGCCCGTTTGGGCCGACCGCCCACGGTTTATTGAGCTACAGGCATACGTTAATGCCTGCTACCGTGTACATTATCTTAAAAAGAAAAAAAATAGAATACATTGTCTAAAGCTCGTGCACACTCATAGTTTTGGGAGCGGCTACCTGTCAATCGACTGACTTCAAAAACTGGTCAGTCGATTGACAAAAACATGCATAACAGAATAATGAATAATGATCTGACTGGCCCAGAATTGGGGTGAGTCGAAAAGCCTAAAAACAGGCTTATAAGTTTTTTTTTTCTTTCTTTCTGTTTTCTGGTCATCTCTTCTTGTTAGGGGCAAGCCAGAGATGAATCGATCTAGTATTTCTCCTGGGTGACAATATAGTCCGGTACAAGCTTGGTTACAAGAATGGGTCGAGCTAGGATGAACGGGGTTCGTGCCGCCGCCGGGTTCGTGATCCACTGGATGGGGAAACGGAGAGAGCAGCGCCTTTAAGTAGTAGTCACGGCTAGGCCGGGCTTGGCGTGCCACTCTGGGCCGAAGAAGCGAGGGTTGCTGCGCCGGGCGCGGCTGGGCCGCGCCAGTGCTTCGCTTGCAGGTGGGGCTGGGCTGTCAGGGGTGTTAACATCCCCTACTCCTTGGGAAGAGGCTTGCCCCCAAGCCTCCGCCTGGGGGAAGCGAGCTTGGAGCGCTTCCTTGTCTTCCCAGGTGATGTCGATTGCTGTGCCGGCCGACCACTGCACCTGGACCTGTTCGATCATGACGTCGTTCTTCTTGCGCCATCTTGACTGCAGCACCTTGAGTGGGATCGCCGTGTCGCCCGCGCCCGAGGGAAGCGTTGAGGCTACTGTAACGCCTGGGAGCAGCGTGTCGAAGTTGAGAGACGTGGAAGACCGGGTGCACCGTCGCCTGAGGAGGTAATTGGAGCTTGTAGGCGACATAATTGACCTTGGCGATGATGACGGTCCATAGAACTTGTAGCTGAGCTTGTGGTTGGCGCGGGGGGCCACCGAAGTTTGGACGTATGGCTGGAGCTTGAGGAAGACTTGGTCGCCGACTTGGAATTGCCTGAAGGAACGCTTCTTGTTCGCTTGGTCCTGCATGATCTGACGTGCGCGATGGAGCTGCTGCTGTATCAAGTCCTGCATGACGGCTCGCTCTTCGAGCCAAGTTTGCAACGCTGGTACCGACGATGAAGTAGATGCTGTAATTCCCCAATGCCGTGGCTCCCTGCCGAACATGGCCTTGAATGGAGTCATCCCAATTGCTGAGTGGTGAGAAGAGTTGTACCAGAATTGGGCCAAGGGAACCCAAAAGCTCCACCGCTTTGGACAGGCTTGCACAAAGCAACGAAGGTAGGTCTCGATGCATTGGTTCACCCTTTCGGTTTGCCCGTCGGTTTGTGGGTGGTTTGTTGTGCTTATTCGTAGCTCTGTGCCTGCATATTTGAATAACTCCTGCCAAAAGTGACTGGTAAAGACTGGGTCGCGGTCGGACACAATTGCTCCTGGGAATCCATGGAGTTTGTACAACTGTTGCATGTAGAGCAGAGCCACTTTAGATGCTGTGTATGGATGAGCCAGGGGAAGAAAGTGAGCAAACCGAGTTCTTTTGTCGACGACAACCAGTAAGCAGTTGTATTTTCCGGACTGAGGTAATCCGTCCACGAAATCCATGGTGATGAGGTGCCACGACTCCTTTGGTATAGGGAGGGGTAGCAACAGGCCCGGCGAAGCTGCTCTATTTGGCTTGGCTTGTTGGCAGACCTGGCAGCATCTCATGTATTGCTGGATGTGTGCTTTCATCTTGGGCCAAGCAAATAGCCTGCGGACGCGGCGATAAGTCACTGGGAATCCGGAGTGATCGCCCATCGGGCTGTTGTGGAAGGCAGCAATGATGTGCTGCTGCATTGCTGTGGTCCCTCCTAGCCAGATGTGGCCACGGAAACGTAGGAGCCCGTTTTGCAGCTGAAATCGCCCTTTTGGGTCCTCCCGTACAACCAGTTGTTCGAGGAGTCGTTGCGCCTATGGGTTGGTATTGTAGCTGTTGACGATGTCCTCTAGCCAAGCTGGTTGGCACACGCTGAGAGTGTGTAGCACTTCCTCCGTGTTGGTTCTTGACAATGCATCAGCTGCTGTGTTCTCTGCCCCCTTTTTGTATTTGATGGTGTACTAGAGCCCCAACAATTTGGTGAAAGCTCGTTGCTGCCACGACGTTGTCAGCCTCTGCTCTGTCAGGTGTGTCAAGCTACGCTGGTCGGTGAGGATAGTGAATTCTGCATGTTGAAGGTAGGGGCGCCATTGGTCGATGGCCACAATGACTGCTAAGTATTCTTTCTCATAGGTGGAGAGGCCTTGGTATCGGGGGCTCAACGCTTTGCTCATGTACGCAATCGGGTGGCCATCTTGCTGAAGAATTGCGCCTATTCCCTTGTCGCAGGCATCGGTCTCGACCACAAACGGCCGGGAGGAGTTAGGCAGGGCGAGTACTGGAGCTTCGATAAGGTGTTGCTTGAGGAGTTGAAATGCAGTATCGGTTGCAGCCGTCCAAACGAAGGGTGCTCCTTTCTTCAGCAGATTGAACAGGGGCCGTGCGATGACGCCAATTTTTTTGACAAATCTTCTGTAGTACCTAGCGAGTCCCAAGAAGCTACGTACTATCTTGACGTCAGTCCCAGTTTGCCACAACATGTATCTTGGTTGGTTCTATGGATACCCCTTTGCTGCTGATGACATGACCCAAATACGAAAGGCTATGCTGGGCGAACTCACATTTGGACCTTTTTACATGCCATTGGTCACGGCCCAGCAGCTGCAGGACCTGATGGAGGTGGTTGATGTGGTCGCAAAGAGTCTCGTTGAAAACCAATATGTCGTCGAAGAAGAGGAGGACACACTTGCGGTCGACTGCTTTGAGAGTAGTTGTCAGGGCACCGTTGAATGTGGTTGGTCCGCCTGCCAGGTCGAAGGAGACCACGAGGAACTCATAGTGCCTTGAATGTGTTTGGAAAGCTGTCTTGAGATACGTCTCCAACGTATCTATAATTTTTGATTGCTCCATGCTATATTATCTACTGGTTTGGACTATATTGGGCTTTATTTTCCACTTTTATATTACTTTCGGGACTAACCTATTAACCGGAGGCCCAACCCAGAATTGCTGTTTTTTTGCCTATTTCAGTGTTTCGAAGAAACAAAATATCAAATGGAGTCCAAACGGAATGAAACCTTCGGGAACATGATTTTCTCACCGAATATGATCCAGGAGACTTGGACCCCACATCAAGAAAGAAAGGAGGCGGCCACGAGGGTGGAGGGCGCCCCCTGCCTCATGGCCCCCCCTTTGCTCCACCGATGTACTCCTTCCTCCTATATATACCTACGTACCCCCAAATGATCAGATACGGAGCCAAAAATCTAATTCCACCGCCGCAACCTTTTGTACCCACGAGATCCCATCTTGGGGCCTGATCCGGAGCTCCGCCGGAGGGGGCATCCACTACAGAGGGCTTCTACATCATCATAGCCCCTCCGATGAAGTGTGAGTAGTTTACCTCAGACCTTCGGGTCCATAGTTAGTAGCTAGATGGCTTCTTCTCTCTTTTTGGATCTCAATACAATGTTATCCCCCTCTCTCGTGGAGATCTGTTCGATGTAATCTTCTTTTTGCGGTGTGTTTGTTGAGGCCGATGAATTGTGGGTTTATGATCAAGTCTATCTATGAACAATATTTGAATCTTCTCTGAATTCTTTTATGTATGATTGGTTATCTTTGCAAGTCTCTTCGAATTATCAGTTTGGTTTGGCCTACTAGATTGGTTTTTCTTGCAATGGGAGAAGTGCTTAGCTTTGGGTTCAATCTTGCGGTGTCCTTCTCCAGTGACAGCAGGGGTAGCAAGGCACATATTGTATTTGTTGCCATCAAGGATAACAAGATGGGGTTTTTATCATATTGCATGAAACTATCCCTCTACATCATGTCATCTTGCTTAAGGCATTACTCTGTTTTTAACTTAATACTCTAGATGCATGCTGGATAGCGGTCGATGAGTGGAGTAATAGTAGTAGATGCAGTCAGGAGTCGGTCTACTTGTCTCGGACGTGATGCCTATATACATGATCATACCTAGATATTCTCATAACTTTGCTCAATTCTGTCAATTGCTCAACAGTAATTTGTTCACCCACCGTAGAATACTTATGCTCTTGAGAGAAGCCACTAGTGAAATCTATGGCCCCCGGGTCTATTCTCATCATATCAATCTTCCATCACTTTATTATTGCTTTGCTTTTTTACTTTGCCTTTTATTTTACTTTGCATCTTTATTACAAAAATACCAAAAATATTATCTATCATCTCTATCAGATCTCACTCTCGTAAGTGACCGTGAAGGGATTGACAACCCCTAATCGCGTTGGTTGCGTTGAGCTATTTGTTTTGTGTAGGTACGAGGGACTCGCGCGTAGCCTCCTACTGGATTGATACCTTGGTTCTCAAAAACTGAGGGAAATACTAACTCTACTCTGCTGCATCACCCTTTCCTCTTCAAGGAAATCCAACGCAGTGCTCAAGAGGTAGCAGGAAGATTTCTGGCGCCGTTGCCGGGGAGTCTACGCAAAAGTCAACATACCAAGTACCCATCACAATTCCTTATCCCTCGCATTACATTATTTGCCATTTGCCTCTCGTTTTCCTCTCCCCCACTTCACCCTTGCCGTTTTATTCGCCCTCTCTTTTCTGTCTGTCTTCTTCTCGCTTGCTTTTTGTTTGCTCGTGTGTTGGGTTGCTTGTTTGTCACGATGGCTCAAGATAATACCAAATTGTGTGAATTTACCAATACCAATAATAATGATTTCTTTAGCACTCCGATTGCTCATCTTACCAACACTGAATCTTGTGAAATCAATACTGCTTTGCTGAATCTTCTTATGAAAGATCAATTCGTCAGCCTTCCTAGTGAAGATGCCGCTACTCATCTAAATAGCTTCATTGATTTATGTGATATACAAAAGAAGAAAGATGTCTATAATGATATTGTTAAATTGAAGCTATTTCCTTTTTCGCTTAGAGATCGTGCTAAAGCTTGGTTTTCGTCTTTGCCTAAAAATAGTATTGATTCTTGGAACAAGTGCAAAGATGCTTTTATCTCTAAGTATTTTCCTCCCGCTAAGATCATCTCTCTTAGAAACGACATTATGAATTTTAAGCAACTTGATCATGAACATGTTGCACAAGCTTGGGAGAGAATGAAATTAATGATACGTAATTGCCCTACTCATGGTTTGAACTTGTGGATGAATATACAAAACTTTTATGCCGGATTGAATTTTGCTTCTAGAAATCTTTTAGATTCGGTCGCGGGAGGCACTTTTATGGAAATCACTTTAGGAGATGCTCCTAAACTCCTAGATAATATTATGGTTAATTATTCTCAATGGCACACTCAAAGATCTACTAATAAAAAAGTGCATGCGATAGAAGAAATTAATGTTTTGAGTGAAAAGATGGATGAACTTATGAAATTATTTGCTAGTAAGAGTGTTTCTTCTGATCCTAATGATATGCCTTTGTCTACTTTGATTGAGAATAATAATGAATCTATGTATGTGAATTTTGTTGGTAGGAATAATTTTGGTAACAACGCGTATAGAGGGAATTTTAATCCTAGGCCTTATCCTAGTAATCCTTGTAATAATTATGGAAATTCCTACAATAACTCTTATGAAATTTTTAATAAGATGCCCTCTGAATTTGAGAATAGTGTTAAAGAGTTTATGAATTCACAAAAGAATTTTAATGCTTTGCTTGAAGAGAAATTACTTAAAGTTGATGATTTGGCTAGGAACGTTGATAGAATTTCTCTTGAGGTTGATTCTTTAAAGCTTAGATCTATTCCTCCTAAGCATTATATCAATGAGTCTCTCAAGACTATGAGAATTTCCTTTGATGAGTGCAAGAAAGAACCGCTAGGATGCGTGCTACAAAAGATGCCTTTATTAAAGCGTGTTCTTCCAATTCCTATGAAAATAAAGATGAAGATCTAAAAGTTATTGATGTGTCCCCTATTAAATCTTTGTTTTGAAATATGAATCTTGATAATTATGAGATTGAATATGATCCACCTTTACCTAGAAGGCGTTCCAAAAATTCGAAGTTTTTAGATCTTGATGATGAAATTGATAAAAGTGGGATTGAAAAGAATAAAACCCTAGATGTTGCTAAACCCACTATTTTGGATTTCAAGGAATTTAATTATGAAAGTTTCTCTTTAATTGATTGTATTTCCTTGTTGCAATCTGTGCTAAATTCTCCTCATGCTTATAGTCAAAATAAAGCCTTTACCGAACATATCGTTGATGCCTTGATGCAATCTTATGAAGAAAAACTTGAGTTGAAAGTTTCTATCCCTAGAAAACTTTATGATGAGTGGGAACCAACTATTAAAATTAAAGATCATGAGTTTTATGCTTTGTGTGATTTGGGTGCTAGTGTTTCCACTATTCCCAAAACTTTGTGTGATTTGCTAGATTTTCGTGATTTTGATGATTGCTGTCTAAACTTGCATCTTGCGGATTCCACTATTAAGAAACCTATGGAAAGAATTAATGATGTTCTTATTGTTGCCAATACGAATTATGTGCCTGTAGATTTTATCGTTCTTGATATAGATTGCAATCCTTCATGCCCTATTATTATTGGTAGACCTTTCCTTAGAACGGTTGGTGCAATTATTGATATGAAGGAAGGGAATATTAGATTCCAATTTCCATTAAAGAAAGGCATGGAACACTTCCCTAGGAAGAAAATAAAATTACCATATGAATCTATCATGAGAGCAACTTATGGATTGCCTACCAAAGATGGCAATACCTAGATCTATCCTCGCTTTTATGCCTAGCTAGGGGCGTTAAACAATAGCGCTTGTTGGGAGGCAACCCAATTTTTTTTGTTTTTTTGTTTTTTGCTTCTGTTTAGGAGTAAATATTCCATCTACCTTCTGTTTAGATGTGGTTTTATGTTTTAGTTAGTGTTTGTGCCAAGTTAAACCTATAGGATCTTCTTGAATGATAGTTATTTGATCTTGCTGTAATTTCCAGAAACTTTCTGTTCACGAAAACAATTGTTAAAAATCATCAGAATGTGATAAAATACTGATTCCAATTGATGCTGATAAATAAACAAATTGCCTAAGTCGTCCTAGTTTGGTAGAATTTTTGGAGTTCCAGAAATTTGCGTTGGTTACAGATTACTACAGACTGTACTATTTTTGACAGATTGTGTTTTTCGTGTGTTGTTTGCTTATTTTGATGAATCTATGGCTAGTAAAATAGTTTATAAACCATAGAGAAGTTGGAATACAGTAGGTTTAACACAAATATAAATAAAGAATGAGTTCATTACAGTACCTTGAAGTTGTCTTTTGTTTTCTTTCGCTAACGGAGCTCACGAGATTTCTGTTGAGTTTTATGTTGTGAAGTTTTCAAGCTTTGGGTGAAATCTTTTGACGGATTATGGAACAAGGAGTGGCAAGAGCCTAAGCTTGGGGATGCCCATGGCACCCCAAGATAATACAAGGACACCAAAAATTCAAAGATTGGGGATGCCCCGGAAGGCATCCCCTCTTTCGTCTACTTCCATCGGTAATTTTACTTGGAGCTATATTTTTATTCACCACATGAATTGTGTTTTGCTTGGAGCGTCTTGTATTATTTGAGTCTTTGTTTGTTACTTTTCCACAATCATCCTTGCTGTACACACCTTTTGAGAGAGCCATACATGAATTGGAATTTGATAGAATACTCTATGTGCTTCACTTATATCTTTTGAGCTATATAGTTTTGCTCTAGTTCTTCATTTATATCTTTTAGAGCACGGTGGTGGATTTGTTTTATAGAAACTATTGATCTATCATGCTTCACTTAGATTATTTTGAGAGCCTTAAATAGCATGGTAATTTGCTTAAGAATTTAATATGCTTGGTATTCAAGATCTGTAAAACTTTCTTTTGAGTGTGTTGAATACTAAGAAAAGTTTGATGCTTGATAATTGTTTTGAGATATGAAGATGGTGATATTAGAGTCATGCTAGTTGAGTAATTGTGAATTTGAGAAATACTTGTGTTAAAGTTTGTGATTCCCGTAGCATGCACATATGGTGAACCGTTATGTGATGAAGTCGTAGCATGATTTATTTATTGATTGTCTTCCTTATGAGTGGCGGTCGGGGACGAGCGATGGTCTTTTCCTACCAATCTATCCCCCTAGGAGCATGCGCGTAATACTTTGATTTGATAACTTCTAGATTTTTGCAATAAGTATATGAGTTCTTTATGACAAATGTTGAGTCCATGGATTATACGCACTTCTCCTATCCTTCCACCATTGCTAGCCTCTCTAATACCATGCACTTTTCGCCGGTATCATACACCCACCATATACCTTCCTCAAAACAGCCACCATACCTACCTATCATGGCATTTCCATAGCCATTCCGAGATATATTGCCATGCAACTTTCCACCGTTCTGTTTATTATGACACGCTCCATCATTGTCATATTGCTAGCATGATCATGTAGTTGACATCGTATTTGTGGCAAAGCCACCATTCCTAATTCTTTCATACATGTCATTCTTAATTCATTGCATATCCCGGTACACCGCCGGAGGCATTCATATAGAGTCATATTTTGTTCTAAGTATCGAGTTGTAATTGTTGAGTTGTAAGAAAAATAAAAGTGTGATGATCATCATTTTTAGAGCATTGTCCCAAGTGAGGAAAGGATGATGGAGACTATGATTCCCCCACAAGTCGGGATGAGACTCCGGACGAAAAAAAAGAGGCCATAAAAAAGAAGAGAAAAGGCCCAAATAAAAAAAAATGAGAGAAAAAGAGAGAAGGGACAATGTTACTATCATTTTACCACACTTGTGCTTCAAAGTAGCACCATGATCTTCATGATAGAGAGTCTCCCATTTTGTCACTTTCATATACTAGTGGGAATTTTTCATTATAGAACTTGGCTTGTATATTTCAATGATGGGCTTCCTCAAAACGCCCTAGGTCTTCGTGAGCAAGCGAGTTGGATGCACACCCACTTAGTTTCTTTTGTTGAGTTTTCATATACTTATAGCTCTAGTTCATCCGTTGCATGGCAATCCCTACTCACTCACATTGATATCTACTGATGGGCATCTCCATAGCCCGTTGATACGCCTAGTTGATGTGAGACTATCTTCTCCCTTTTGTCTTCTCCACAACCACCATTCTATTCCACATATAGTGCTATATCCATGGCTCACGCTCATGTATTGCGTGAAGATTGAAAAAGTTTTGAGAATGTCAAAAGTATGAAACAATTTCTTGGCTTGTCATCGGGGTTGTGCATGATTTAAATACTTTGTGTGGTGAAGATAGAGCATAGCCAGACTATATGATTTTGTAGGGATAACTTTCTTTGGCCATGTTATTTTGAGAAGACATGATTGCTTTGTTAGTATGCTTGAAGTATTATTATTTTTATGTCAATATGAACTTTTGTCTTGAATCTTTCAGATCTGAATATTCATACCACAATTAAGAAGAGTTACATTGAAATTATGCCAAGTAGCACTCCACATCAAAAATTATTTTTTATCATTTACCTATTCGAGGACGAGCAGGATTAAGCTTGGGGATGCCTGATACGTCTCCAACGTATCTATAATTTTTGATTGCTCCATGCTATATTATCTACTGTTTTGGACTATATTGGGCTTTATTTTCCACTTTTATATTACTTTTGGGACTAACCTATTAACCGGAGGCCTAGCCCAGAATTGCTGTTTTTTTGCCTATTTCAGTGTTTCGAAGAAACGGAATATCAAACGGAGTCCAAACGGAATGAAACCTTCGGGAACGTGATTTTCTCACCGAATATGATCCAGGAGACTTGGACCCCACGTCAAGAAAGAAAGGAGGCGGCCACGAGGGTGGAGGGCACGCCCCCTGCCTCGTGGGCCCCCCTTTGCTCCACTGACGTACTCCTTCCTCCTATATATACCTACGTACCCCCAAACGATCAGATACGGAGCCAAAAACCTAATTCCACCGCCTCAACCTTCTGTACCCACGAGATCCCATCTTGGGGCCTGTTCCGGAGCTCCGTCGGAGGGGGCATCCACCATGGAGGGCTTCTACATCATCATAGCCCCTCCGATGAAGTGTGAGTAGTTTACCTCAGACCTTCGGGTCCATAGTTAGTAGCTAGATGGCTTCTTCTCTCTTTTTGGATCTCAATAGATCTCCACGAGAGAGGGGGAGAACATTGTATTGAGATCCAAAAAGAGAGAAGAAGCCATCTAGCTACTAGCTATGGACCCGAAGGTCTGAAGTAAAGTACTCACACTTCATCGGAAGGGCTATGGTTTTGATGTAGAAGCCCTCCGTGATGGATGCCCTCTCCGGCGGAGCTCCGGAACAGGTCCCAAGATGGGATCTCGTGGATACAGGAAGTTGCGGCGGTGGAATTAGGTTTTTGGCTCCGTCTCTGGTCTAATGGGGGTACGTAGGTATATATAGGAGCAAGGAGCACGTCGGTGGAGCTCCAAGGGGCCCACGAGGCAGGGGGCGCGTCCAGGGGGGCGCCCTCCACCCTCGTGACCTCCCCGGAAACTTCTTGGAGTAGGGTCCAATTCTCCTGGATCACGTCTGGTGAGAAGATCACGTTCCCGAAGGTTTCATTCCGTTTGGACTCCATTTGATATTCTGTTTCCTCGAAATACTGAAATAGGCAAAAAAACAGCAATTCTGGGCTGGGCCTCCGGTTAATAGGTTAGTCCCAAAAATAATATAAAAGTGGAAAATAAAGCCCAATATACTCCAAAACAGTAGATAAAGTAGCATGGAGCAATATAAAATTATAGATACGTTGGAGACGTATCAACCGCGGTGAGGGCCGCGGTGTTGGCCTCCATCGTTGTCGTGAGCTTGTCGAGATAGGCCTTCGCAGATGGATCCATGTCTTAGACGATGTGGCGACCGTGGCGAATCCCTCGAGTCTTGATGAGATGAGCCAGATCGGGCGGAGCGAAGTGGTGTTCTGGCGACTGATACCAGATGTTAGGGGCAAGCTAGAGATGAATCGATCTAGTATTTTTCCTGGGTAACAATATAGTCTGGTACAAGATTGGTTACAAGAATGGATCGAGCTAGGATGAACTAGGGTTTGTGCCGCCGCCGGGTTCGTGATCCACTGGATGGGGGAAACGGAGAGAGAAGCGCCTTTAAGTAGTAGTCGTGGCTGGGCCGGGCTTGGCATGCCACTGTGGGCCGAAGAAGCGAGAGTTGTTGCATCGGGCATGGCTGGGCCGCGCTAGTGCTTCGCTGGCAAGTGGGGTTGGGCTGTCAGGGGTGTTAACACTTCTGGCGACAACCCAGAGCTAAAACGGGCCTCAACCCGCTAAAAGAACTAATCCACTAAACAGAATCCACCTAACGCACAGGACTAGGTCTTCTTCCTTCACTTTCTTCCCCGACACAAGACGACTGAGCCGACGCCATGGATGCTGGGATGAAGCTTAGATGATCTGATCTCCTGTGACCTCTCTTTAGATCTTGTGCTAACATTTCTTCCTTCCAAAGTCCTTCTCCTCTAGTCGCCCAAAGATCCCCAAGAGAACCAGAAAAAGTGGATGAGTTCTCATATCATTCTCAGATCCCAGATCTGTCAAGAATAAGGGCAAAACCGAAATGAGTCAAACCTGGAGGTGAATCTGCTTCACGTATTGCAAAGGTAATAATGATAATCCCCCACCACTTCTTTGGTCACGCATGATATCACCTTCATGAAGATAATTGGCATCGTATCCCCATTTACTTGATCAGAAAAAGTACCACTACTCTTGTTCACCAGAAACACCTGGCAGGCATAAAAAACAAATGTGTTATGTGTTCAGAAACTAGTGAATGTGCAGAAGAATTGTGCTGATTTCAAACTTATGAGTAGAAAAGTTGCATATTCACATAACTAAAGATGCTCATCCTGAAAAATGGACCTGCATGTATATAGCTGGGTCAATTTGTTTCTAATTCTTGCAACAAATAGCTTGCACTTCCTAGTAGCAAAAAGAACATTTAGACAATTATGCACAAGAATAAAAGCAGAATTCGGTATCTATATACTAAGTTATCTACAATTAAACGAGAACACCCCGAGATTACAAAATTTTATATAAAACAATGCACGCAAAGGATTGCACCAAAAAATGAAAACACCACCAGAATTCTAAAATTTATATAGAAATGCATGCACACCATTAAAGTATACATGCATTCAGTATACGTGCATTTCCATTTTGAATGAACTAGATCAGGAAAAAATGCTTGCTTGTGTTGATTTTATACTAGAACTTCCAGAAATAAGTCCATTGTGCAAAGAGCGAACTGAGTTTCTACTTTCAGGTAAACGTGCTGGGACAAGATACCACCAAGGATATTATTACTTTGCAGAAAGACAAGAAGACAACACGATTAGCAAAAGTTTGTCAATCAAAATGTTTGTTCACATACTAACATTTTTTAAGTGATTATAAATACAAAAATTACTCCTACAAATATTTCCAGGTGCTAAAAAATTCAAATCAACATGGTCACCATGTACAATCAGATGGTAATTCAATTCATCTGACTCAGGAGGTTATTTTCTTATTTCTCAGCATAGAAATAAAGATAAGAATAATTAACCTGCTGCTTTTTTCTTCTGTAGAACACAGTAGATGCACACACCTATGGAATACAAGAAGACCAACTGTACGCTGCACAAAAGAAAGAATCAACTAAAGAGGTGAATTATAACAGTAATGCATAGAGCTCCTGAACAACAAGAAAAAATTATACACACTTTTGCAAGGTCTCTGATGAAAATATGAATTGCAGGAATTGAATGAAGTTCAGTTTGGAAAGCAAAGTCGCCAAATGATTAATGAATTGCTAGCACTAGAAGGAGTCGCACAGTCGTACACACAACTGATGAAACAAATGAGTCTCATGAGTCATCTTCAATGTGACAACATGTCAATCCCTATAACCAGTTTCACTTCGCTCTTGACAACAGGCATGGATGCTCAGATGTGTCTCCTTAAAAAATAATCTAAAACTAAACATTTTCCATGGAGTTAAAAATTACAGAATCTGTACATGACAAAACTTATATCGCAGGATCACCACAAAACAGCAGATCCAATAACAAGCAACCATTGATACTTCTCCATCTTATCAACTTTTCCAAACACTTTTGCCCTTGTTTTGGACTCTAACTTGCATGATTTGAATGGAACTAACCCGGACTGACGTTGTTTTCAGCAGACTTTCCATGGTGTTATTTATGTGCAGAAACAAAAGTTCTCGGAATGACCTAAAACTCCACGGAAGTTACTTTTGGAAAATATAAAAAATACTGGAAGAAGAATCCACGTCAGGGGGGCCTCCACCTATCCACGAGGGTGGGGGGCGCGCCCCCTGCCTCGTGGGCCCCGTGACGCTCCACCGACCTCAACTCCAACTCCATATATTCGTGTTCGGAGAGAAAAAAAATCAGAGAGAAGGATTCATCGCGTTTTACGATACGAAGCCGCCGCCAAGCCCTAAAACCTCTCGGGAGGGTTGATCTGGAGTCCGTTCGGGGCTCCGGAGAGGGGAATCCATCGCCATCGTCATCATCAACCATCCTCCATCACCAATTTCATGATGCTCACCGCCGTGCGTGAGTAATTCCATCATAGGCTTGCTGGGCGGTGATGGGTTGGATGAGATCTATCATGTAATCAAGTTAGTTTTGTTAGGGTTTGATCCCTAGTATCCACTATGTTGTGAGATTGATGTTGCTATGACTTTGCTATGCTTAATGCTTGTCACTAGGGCCCGAGTGCCACGATTTTAGATCTGAACCTATTATGTTTTCATGAATATATGTGAGTTCTTGATCCTATTTTGCAAGTCTATAGTCACCTACTATGTGTTATGATCCGGCAACCCCGAAGTAACAATAATCGGGACCACTCCCGGTGATGACCGCAGTTTGAGGAGTTCATGTATTCACTATGTGTTAATGCTTTGGTCCGGTACTCTATTAAAAGGAGGCCTTAATATCCCTTAGTTTCCATTTGGACCCTGCTGCCACGGGAGGGTAGGACAAAAGATGTCATGCAAGTTCTTTTCCATAAGCACGTATGACTATATTCTGAATACATGCCTACATTACATTGATGAATTGGAGCTAGTTCTGTGTCACCCTATGTTATGACTGTTACATGATGAACCACATCCGACATAATTCTCCATCAGTCATCCAATGCCTACGAGCTTTTCACATACCGTTCTTCGCTTATTTACTTTTCCGTTGCTACTGTTACAATCACTACAAAACCCAAAAATATTACTTTTGCTACTGTTACCGTTACTTCCATATGACTTTGCTACTAAATACTTTGCTACAGATACTAAGTTATCCAGGTGTGGTTGAATTGACAACTCAACTGCTAATACTTGAGAATATTCTTTGGCTCCCCTTGTGTCGAATCAATAAATTTGGGTTGAATACTCTACCCTCGAAAACTATTGCGATCCCCTATACTTGTGGGTTATCAAGACTATTTTCTGGCGCCGTTGCCGGGGAGCATAGCTCTATTCTTTGAGTCACTTGGGATTTATATCTGGTGGTCACTATGAAGAACTTGAAAGACGCGAAAACAACAATTTATCCCTGAACTGCGAGGGGGGTAAGGAACTGCCATCTAGCTCTGCACTTGATTCACCTTCTGTTTTGAGTAAGCTTGCGACACCTAAACCTGCTTCTGTTATTCATTCTGATATGTCGCATGTTATTGATGATGCCACTTCTGCTATGCATGATACTTATGATGAAACTACTTCCATGCTTGATACTACTGTGCCACTTGGTGAATTTCTTTATGAAAAACTTGCTAGGTCTAGAGAGAATGAAATTATTGAAACTGATAATATTGAAGATAGTGATGATGAAGACTCTCCCCCTAATAAATATGAATTGCCTGTTGTTCCTGAGGGTTATGTTATGGATGAAGAAGCTGCTAGAGCTATTTTAGCTTGCAATGATAGATATGATCTTAAGAAGTTATTAGCTAAATGGAAGCAGCAAACTCTTAATGCTAGAATGAAACATGACCCTCCTTTTGCTACTTCACCTATCTGTGTTACTGATAAGGATTATGAATTCTCTGTTGATCCTGATATAATTACTTTGGCTGAATCTGATCCTTTCTATGGCTATGAATCTGAAACTGTTGTGGCACATCTTACTAAATTAAATGATATAGCCACCCTGTTCACTAATGATGAGAAATCTCGCTACTATTATATCCTTAAGATATTTTAGTTCTCATTAAAGGGTGATGCTAAGATATGGTTTAATTCTCTTGATCCTGGTTGTGTGCGTAGTCCCCAGGATATGATTTATTACTTCTCTGCTAAATATTTCCCCGGTCATAAGAAACAAACTGCTTTAAGGGAAATATATAATTTCGTGCAAATTGAAGAAGAGAGTCTCCCACAAGCTTGGGGGAGGCTTCTCCAATTACTTAATGCTTTGCCTGATCATCCTCTCAACAAAATTGAAATACTTGATATCTTTTATAATGGACTAACCGATGCTTCCAGAGATTACCTGGATAGTTGTGTTGGTTCTGTTTTCAGGGAAAGAACACCTGATGAAGCTGAAATTCTATTGAATAATATGTTGACAAATGAAAATAATTGGACACTTCCTGAGCCAACTCCCGAGCCTATTCCTAAACCAACTCCGAAGAAGAGAGGTGTTCTTTTTCTCAGTCCTGAAGATATGCAAGAGGCAAAGAAATCTATGAAAGAAAAAGGTATAAACGCTGAAGACGTTAAGAATTTACCTCCTATTGAAGAAATACATGGAAATACATGGTCTTAATTTACCGCCTGTTGAAGAAATATATGATCCTAATCCATTACCTATTGAAGAAACACATGGTCTTGATAACCCGATACAGGTAGTAAAGGTAAATTCTCTCTATAGATCTGATGAAGGTGATATTCCTCACTATAAGTCTACTAGACAATGCTTAGATGAGTTTGACAATTTTATTGTTAAACAAGAAAACTTCAATGCTTATTTTGGTAGAGAATTAAAACAAAATGCTTATATGATTGAACACTTGAGTAATTACATGGATAATGTTAAAGGTGAACTTAAACTCATTAGTAAACATGCTTCTATGGTTATCACTCAAGTAGAACAAGTACTTAAAGCTCAAAATGATTTGCTCAATGAATTGAATAGTAAGAAAAATGACTATGTTGTTAGAGTGGCTACTAGAACTGGTAGAATGAATCAGGAACCTTTATATCCTGAAGGTGTGACGCCCGGATAATTAAGCTACAGTAATCCCTCGTTAATGGTGCCATGTCATCATGTTACTATTGTTAATATCTGCTTGATCCAAATCGCAATTCAAATTTCAAAACCGAGTTTAAAGTCAAAATTCAAATTTTGTCAAACATACAAAATAAAATGTTCGAAGTGTGGCAAATAATCTCTGGTTATTTGTCATGTTGAAACCAACCTCTTTTGACTTCCCAAAATGCCCCTGAGATTTATCTTGTGGTCCAACAATAATTAAATTGGCCTTTCCAATTTCTAAAAATGGTTAGCCAACTCCTTCTGACCCCAAAATTTTTATTCAACTTCACTTGTTCCTATCTATTTTTGTGCAAAGTGCCTCATTTAACAAAAATATTCCTGTAGCTCTTTTAAATAGGAAACAGGGGCAACATAAAAATAAAATAAAAAGAGAAAGGCCAAACCCCCCTTTTCCCCACCGGGCCTCAACCCCACCGGCTCAGCTGGCCAACCGGCCGACCCACCCAACCGGCCCAACCCTAGGTCAATAACCCCCCCTCCAGGGGACACCAAAACCCTAACCCCCTCCCACGATCCCCATTCCCCCCGCCCCCACGTGATCTAGATTGGGAGCGCCGCCCCGATCCCGCCGCCCCATGCACCGGCGCGCCCCGGCGCCGACACCGTCACCGGATCGGCTCCCGCCGTCCCTCCTGGACTCCTCCGCGCCCCTCCCCCCCCTCGCGCGGTGCCCGCCTGAAGCCGCGACCTCACGTCGTCGCCGACCTAATGCCGTCGCCCGCGGCTCAACGCCGTCGCCGGAGGCCACCTCGCCGCCACCTCGCCCCGCCGCCGTTCTGCCTCGTCGGACCTCCCCAGGCCTCGCCGCACCGTTCCTCGGCATCGGGGGTGAGCTCACGCGCCCCGCTTCCCCCTGTTCCCCCTCGTCCCGAACGTTGTGGTCGTCGCCGCTCGCACCGCCGGCGCCCTTCCGTTGCCGACCGTGCCCGATGCTGCTCACCGACTCGAGCACTCCAGCGCGCCCGACGCATGCATGCACGCCCGCGGCCGAGTTCACCCTCGTACGCCCCTCCCGTCCAGAATGCCATCCGCGCCGGCGACGCCCCAAACTGCTTCTCGGCGCGCTCCCGGCCTCATCGGCTCGCGCGCCGCGCCCGGACGCCCTGATACGTCCATTTTGCATCATGCTTTTATATCGATATTTATCGCATTATGGGCTGTTATTACATGTTATGTCACAATACTTATGCCTATTCTCTCTTATTTTACAAGGTTTACATAAGGTGGGAGATGCCGGCAGTTGGAATTCGAGGCTGGAAAAGGAGCAAATATTAGAGACCTATCTGCGCAACTTCAAAAGTCCTGAAACTCTGCGAAAGTCATTTTTGGAAATAATAAAAAATATTGAGCAGAAGAAGTTCACCAGAGGGGGACCCACCTGGCGACGAGGGTGGGGGGCGCGCCCTATACCCAGGGCGCGCCCCTGCCTTGTGGGCCCCCTGTTGGCTCTCCGATGACCATCTTCTGCGATATGAGGTCTTTCGTCCGAAGAAAAATCAGAAGCAACCTTTCGGGACGAGACTCCGCCGCCACGAGGCGGAACCTTGGCGGAACCAATCTAGGGCTCCAGCAGAGCCGTTCTGCCGGGGACACTTCCCTCCGGGAGGGGGAAATCATCGCCATCGTCATCACCAATGCTCCTCTCATCGGGAGAGGGCAATCTCCATCAACATCTTCACCAACACCATCTCCTCTCAAAACCCTAGTTCATCTCTTGTATCCAATTCTTGTCTCCGAGTCCGGGATTGGTACTAGTAGGTTGCTAGCAGTGTTGATTACTCCTTGTAGTTGATGCTAGTTGGTTTATTTGGTGGAAGATCATATGTTCAGATCCTTTATGCATATTAATACCCCTCTGATTGTGAACATGAATATGCTTTGTGAGTAGTTACGTTTGTTCCTGAGGACATGGGAGAAGTCTTGCTATTAGTAGTCATGTGAATTTGGTATTCGATCGATATTTTGATGAGATGTATGTTGTCTATCCTCTAGTGGTGTTATGTGAACGTCGACTACATAACACTTCACCATTATTTGGGCCTAGAGGAAGGCATTGGGAAGTAATAAGTAGATGATGGGTTGCTAGAGTGACAGAAGCTTAAACCCTAGTTTATGCGTTGCTTAGTAAGGGGCTGATTTGGATCCATATGTTTCATGCTATGGTTAGGTTTACCTTAATACTTTTGTTGTAGTTGCGGATGCTTGCAATAGAGGTTAATCATAAGTGGGATGCTTGTTCAAGTAAGAACAACACCCAAGCACCGGTCCACCCACATATAAAATTATCAAAGTACCGAACGCGGATCATATGAACGTGATGAAAACTAGCTTGACGATATTCCCATGTGTCCTCGGGAGCGCTTTTCTCATTATAAGAGTTTGTCCAGGCTTGTCCTTTGCTAGGAAAAGGATTGGGCCACCTTGCTGCACTTTATTTACTTTTGTTACTTGTTGCTCGTTACAAATTATCCTATCACAAAACTATCTGTTACCACTTATTTCAGTACTTGCAGAGAATACCTTGCTGAAAACAACTTATCATTTCCATCTGCTCCTCGTTGGGTTCGACACTCTTACTTATCGAAAGGACTACGGTAGATCCCCTATAATTATGGGTCATCAAGACTCTTTTCTGGCGCCGTTGCCGGGGAGTGAAGCGCCTTTGGTAGGTGGAATTTGGTAAGGAAGAATTTATATAGTGTGTTGAAATTTTCTGTCACTTGTTACTATGGAAAGTAATCCTCTGAGGGGCTTGTTCGGGGTATCTTCACCCCGACCAGTAGAGCAAAGAGTTGCTCCCGAACCTACTGAAAATGAAAATGTTCCCTTTGAAGTTCCTTCGGGTATGTTAGAAAAACTGCTAGATAATCCTTTTGCAGGAGATGGAACAAAGCATCTTGATGAGCACCTAATCTATGTGGATGAAGTTTGTGGATTATTTAAGCTTGCACATATACCCGATGATGTTGTTAAGAAGAAGGTCTTACCTTTATCTTTGAAGGGAGATGCATCGACATGGTATAGGCTGTGTGATGATATGAAGTCATGGAACTATAAACGAATGAAATTGGAATTTCATCAGAAGTATTATCCTATGCATCTTGTTCATCATGATCGCAATTATATATATAATTTTTGGCCTCGCGAAGGAGAAAGCATCGCTCAAGCTTGGGGGAGGCTTAAATCAATGTTATATTCATGCCCCAATCATGAGCTCTCAAGAGAAATAATTCTTCAAAAATTTTATGCTCGACTTTCTCATAATAATCAATCCATGCTCGATACTTCTTGTGCTGGCTCTTTTATGATGAAGACTGTTGAATTCAAATGGAATTTATTGGATAGAATTAAACACAAGTCTGAAGATTGGGATCTCGACGAAGGTAGGAGTCAGGTATGACACTTAAGTTTGATTGTGTTAAATCTTTTATGGATACCGATGTTTTCCGTAAATTTAGCACTAAATATGGACTTGACTCTGAGATAGTAGCTTCTTTCTGTGAATCTTTTGCTACTTATGTTGATCTCCCCAAGGAGAAGTGGTTTAAATATTATACTCCCATAGAAGTAAAAGTAGCTGCACCTATTAAAGTTGAAGAAAAGACTGTCACTTATAATGATCCTATTGTTCCTACCTCTTATGTTGAGAAACCACCTTTTCCTGTTAGAATAAAGGATCATGCTAAAGCTTCAACTATGGTTCGTAAAATCAATATTAGAACTTATACACCTCCTGAGCAAGTGAAAGTTGATCCTAATATTGCTATTGTTAAAGATCTCTTGGCTGATAATATCGATGGGCATGTTATTTATTTCTGTGGTGAAACTGCTAGAATTTCCAAACCTTGTGCTAAAGATAAACATAGACCTGTGGTAGGCGTGCCTGTTATTTCTGTTAAAATAGGAGATCATTGTTATCATGGCTTATGTGATATGGGTGCTAGTGTTAGTGCAATACCTTATGACTTATATAAAGAAATTATGCATGATATTGTACCCGCTGAGATAGAAGATATTGATGTCACAGTTAAACTTACCAATAGAGATACTATTTCACCAATGGGAATTGTTAGAGATGTTGAAGTCTTGTGTGGGAAAACTAAGTATCCTGCTGATTTTCTTATTCTTGGTTCCCCACAAGATAGCTTTTGTCCCATTATATTTGGTAGACCCTTCTTGAACACCGTTAATGCTAAGATAGACTGCATAAAGAATGTTGTTACTATTGGTTTGGATGATATGTCCCATGAGTTTAATTTCTCTAAATTTAGTAGACAAAACCGTGAAGAAGAATTGCCTAGTAAGGATGAAATTATTGGTCTTGCTTCTATTGCCGTACCTCCTAGTGATCCTTTAGAACAATATTTGCTAGACCATGAAAATGATATGTTTATGAATGAAAGAAGGGAAATAGATGAAGTTTTCTTTAAACAGGAACCTATTCTGAAACACAATTTGCCTGTTGAAATCTTAGGGGATCCTCCTCCACCCAAGGGTGATCCCGTGTTTGAGCTTAAACCGTTGCCTGATACTCTTAAATATGCTTATCTTGGTGAAAAGAAGATATATCCTGTTCCCTGTTCAAGAATTCATCCGAGTAACCAGTTAACTTGCCGATTAATCCCTACTCATAGTGTCACCGAGTAGCCGATAAACCGAAAAATCGTCCGATTAATTGATTAAATGGCCGATTAACTTGCTGATTAGCCGATTAATCGCCTACTCGCTAGCCAACCGAGCAGCTGCTAGTTAACGATTTCCTCAACAATGATCCTGTTATTATCAGTGCTAACCTTTCAGAGCATGAAGAAGAGAGATTATTGAAAACTCTGAAGAAGCACCGTGCTGCTATTGGATATACTCTTGATGATCTTAAGGGCATTAGTCCCACTCTATGTCAACATAAAATAAATTTGGAGAAAGATGCCAAACCAGTTATTGATCATCAACGACGGCTGAATCCTAAAATGAAAGAAGTGGAAAGAAAGGAAATACTAAAGCTCCTTGAGGCAGGTATAATTTATCCCGTTGCCGATAGTCAGTGGGTAAGTCCTGTCCATTGTGTCCCTAAGAAAGGAGGTATTACTGTTGTTCCTAATGATAAAGATGAATTGATTCCTCAAAGAATTATTACAGGGTATAGGATGGTAATTGATTTCCGAAAATTAAACAAAGCTACTAAGAAAGATCATTACCCCTTGCCTTTTATCGATCAAATGCTAGAAAGGTTATCTAAACATACACATTTTTGCTTTCTAGATGGTTATTCTGGTTTCTCTCAAATACCTGTGTCAGCCAATGATCAATCGAAGACTACTTTTACATGCACTTTTGGTACCTTTGCTTATAGACGTATGCCTTTTGGTTTATGTAATGCACCTGCTACCTTTCAAATATGCATGATGGCTATATTCTCTTACTTTTGTGAAAAGATTTGTGAGGTGTTCATGGACGATTTTTCCGTCTATGGATCCTCTTTTGATGATTGTTTGAGCAACCTTGATCGAGTTTTGCAGAGATGTGAAGAAAGTAACCTTGTCTTGAATTGGGAGAAGTGCCACTTTATGGTTAATGAATGTATGGTCTTGGGCATAAAGTTTATGAAAGAGGTATTGAAGTTGATAAGGCCAAGGTTGACGCTATTGAGAAGATGCCATGTCCCAAGGACATTAAAGGTATAAGAAGTTTCCTTGGTCACCCTGGTTTTTATAGGAGGTTCATTAAGGACTTCTCAAAAATTTCTCGGCCTCTGACTAGTTTATTACAAAAAGATATACCATTTGTCTTTGATGATGATTGTGTAGAAGCATTTGAAATACTTAAGAAAGCATTGATCTCTGCACCTATTGTCTAGCCACCTGATTGGAATTTACCCTTCAAAATTATTTGTGATGCTAGTGTTTATGCTGTAGGTGCTGTTCTAGGGCAAAGAGTTGATAAGAAATTAAATGTTATCCATTATGCTAGTAAGACTCTAAACAATGCTCAAAGAAATTATGCTACTACTGAAAAATAATTCTTAGCAGTTGTATTTGCTTGTGATAAGTTCAGACCTTATATTGTTGATTCTAAAGTAACTATTCACATTGATCATGCTGCTATTAAATATTTTATGGAAAAGAAAGATGCTAAACCTAGACTTATTAGATGGGTTCTCTTGCTACAAGAATTTGATTTGCATATTGTTGATAGAAAGGGAGCTGAGAATCCCGTTGCAGACAACTTGTCTAGGTTAGAAAATGTTGTTGATGACCCACTACCTATTGATGATAGCTTTCCTGATGAGCAATTAAATGTCATAAACACTTCTCGTAGTACTCCATGGTATGCTGATTATGCTAATTATATTGTTGCTAAATTTATACCATCTAGTTTCACATACCAACAAAAGAAAAAAATTCTTCTATGATTTAAGACATTACTTTTGGGATGACCCACATCTTTATAAAGGAGGAGTAGATGGTGTTATTAGACATTGTGTACCTGAGCATGAACAGGAACAGATCCTACGCAAGTGTCACTCCGAAGCTTATGGAGGACACCACGCTGGAGATAGAACTGCACATAAGGTATTGCAATCTGGTTTTTATTGGCCTACTCTCTTCAAGGATGCCCGTAAGTTTGTCTTATCTTGTGATGAATGTCAAAGAATTGGTAATATTAGTAGACGTCAAGAAATGCCTATGAATTATTCTCTTGTTATTGAACCATTTGATGTTTGGGGCTTTGATTATATGGGATCTTTTCCAGCCTCTAATGGATACACACATATTTTAGTTGCTGTTGATTACGTTACTAAGTGGGTAGAAGCTATTCCAACTAGTAGTGCTGATCATAACACTTCTATTAAGATGCTTAAAGAAGTTATTTTTCTGAGGTTTGGAGTCCCTAGATATTTAATGACTGATGGTGGTTCACATTTTATTCATGCTGCTTTCCGTAAAATGCTTGCTACATATGATGTTAATCATAGAATTGCATCTCCTTATCACCCACAGTCTACTGGTCAAGTAGAACTGAGCAACAGAGAACTCAAATTAATTTTGCAAAAGACTGTCAATAGGTCTACAAAGAATTGGACTAAGAAATTTGATGATGCATTATGGGCCTATAGAACTGCATATAAAAATCCTATGGGTATGTCTCCGTATAAAATGGTTTATGGAAAATCATGTCACTTACCTCTCGAACTAGAACATAAGGCATATTGGGCTATTAAAGAGCTCAACTATGATTTCAAACTTGCCAGTGTAAAGAGGTTATTTTACATTAGCTCACTTGATGAATGAAGAACCCAAGCTTATGAAAATGCCAAGTTGTTTAAAGAAAAAGTTAAAATATGGCATGACAAAAGGATACAAAAGCGTGAGTTTAATGGACGTGATTATGTATTACTGTACAACTCTCGTTTAAGATTTTTTGCAGGAAAACTTCTCTCTAAATGGGAAGGTCCTTACGTTATCGAGGAGGTCTATCGTTCTGGTGCCATAAAAATCAACAACTCCGAAGGCACAAATCCGAAGGTAGTGAACGGTCAAAGAATCAAACATTATATCTCAGGTAATCCTATAAATGTTGAAACCAATGTTATTGAAACCGTAACCCCGGAGGAATACATAAGAGACACTTTCCAGAACGTTTCAGACTCCAAAAAGGATTAGGTATGTGGTACGGTAAGTAAACCGACCCCAAAACAATTTTCAAGGCAATATTTCTCCGTTTTGGAATATTTAGAAAAATAGAAAAATAAGAAGCAGTCCGGGAAGGACACGAGGGTTCCACGAGGGTGGAGGGCGCGCCCTACCCCCCTGTGCACGCCCCCTACCTCGTGGGCACCTCGTGTGCTCTCCGGACTCCGTTTTCTTGCACGATACGTATTTTGGTCGGTAAAAATTCATTATATAATCTCCCGAAGGTTTTGACTCCCGTATCACGCAATTATCCTCTGTTCTTGTTTCGAGCTGTTTTTTTGACAGATCTAGATTATCATGACTTCCCCAAGTGCCTCCAAGGACAAGTTCTTCGAGAAGGTCATCAACCCTTACCTCGCGGAGGTGCTGCGACACCCTCAAACCATTGAGATGCGTGATGGGTTGCTGCACATCCGCGATGCTGAGGGACCGAAGGGGACCAGAAGCGTGGAGACGAGGCTCGAAGCAATGGAGCAACAAGTTTTCAAGTGCCAGGGGATGGTGGAACGTGGACTCAACTCCAGCCACATGATGATCGCGGAGTTCAGCAACAAACACAAGCTGGATGTTGACAACATCAGGGAGGCCATCTTCAAGCTCCATGAGAAGATCGAACACCTTCAAGCCCAAATCTATGACCTGCAAAACCAAAACTGTGAGTATGAATATATATTCAAAAGGATGAGTTTGGCTGCAGATTTGAGGATCCCGGAGGCTCGATCATCCTTCTATGATGCTGAGCCTATGCCTTGGAAGGTGGACGACAAGCCTGCATCGTCAACAACACCTCCACCCTCTTCACCAGCAAGGGAGACAAAATCACATGGGTATGGGCACTCCCCTTGGCAACTGCCAAGCTTGGGGGAGGTGCCCGGTATTGTATCACCATCACACTTCTATCTTTACCATTTTTCTTGGTTCGATCCTATTAGTAGTATTTTGATCTAGTAGAATAAAGTTTATGGCATGATATAGTTTTGAGTTTTGCTTTATGATCCCTCTTTGTAATCGAGTCCGTGAGCTATATATAATAAAGATTAGTGTTGAGTCAAGGGCTTGATTTTCTTGCTATGATTTTGAGTGAATAAAAGAAAAGAGAAAAAGAATAAAAAGAAACAAATAGTTCATATTGATCTTATTGAGAGTAATGACTTCACATAGAAGGAGTATGATGATTAAAACTTGTTGGGAGTTGACAAACATAGCTTTGGTCATCGTTGCAATTAATAGGAAGTAATAAACAAAGAGAGGTCTCACATATAAATATATTATCATAGACATCTTTTATGATTGGGAGCACTCATTAAAATATGACATGCTAAAGAGTTGATGTTGGACAAGGAAGACAACGTAATGGGTTATGTTTTCTTATATCTGAGATAAAGTATATTGTCATGGATCATCCAACATGTTGAGCTTGCCTTTCCCCCTCATGCTAGCCAAATTCTTAGCACCAAGTAGAGATACTACTTGTGCTTCCAAAACCCTTAAACCAGTTTTGCCATGAGAGTCCACCATATCTACCTATGGATTGAGTAAGATCCTTCAAGTAAGTTGTCATTGGTGCAAGCAATAAAAATTGCTCTTTAAATATGTACGATTTATTGATGTGGAGTAAATAAGCTTTATACGATCTTATGATGTGGAAGAAATAAAAGCAACGAACTGCATAATAAAGGATCATATCACAACGGGCAATATAAAGTGACGTTCTTTTGCATTAAGATTTTGTGCATCCAACCCAAAAGCGCATGGCAACCTCTGCTTCCCTCTGCGAAGGGCCTATCTGTTACTATTATCTTCTACCTTATGCAAGAGTCATGGTGATCTTCACCTTTCCTTTTTATATTTTATCCTTTGGCAAGCACAGTGTGTTGGAAAGATCTTGATAGATATATCTAATTGGATGTAAGGGAGCATGAGTTATTATTGTTGACATTACCCTTGAGGTAAAAGGTTGGGAGGCGAAACTATAAGCCCCTATCTTTCTCTGTGTCCGATTAAAACTCTGTAACCACAAGTATTGCGTGAGTGTTAGCGATTATGAAAGACTAAATGATAGTTGAGTATGTGGACTTGCTATAAAGCTCTGACATAGACTCTTTTTGACATTGTGATAAATTGCAATTGCTTCAATGACTGAGATTATAGTTTGTTAGTTCTCAATAATGTTTCTGATTCATACTTTTGCATTGTGAATGGATTATTACTTGAACATAAGTAATCATATGACAATATCCATATATGTTGCTGTTATGAAAACAATCATGATGCCTTCATGTCCGTATTTTATTTTTATTGACACCTCTACCTCTAAACATGAGGACATATTTATCATTATCGGCTTTCGCTTGAGGACAAGCGAGGTCTAAGCTTGGGGGAGTTGATACGTCCATTTTGCATCATGCTTTTATATCGATGTTTATCGCATTATGGGCTGTTATTACACGTTATGTCACAATACTTATGCCTATTCTCTCTTATTTTACAATGTTTACATAAGGAGGGAGAATGCCGGCAGCTGGAATTCTGGGCTAGAAAAGGAGCAAATATTAGAGACCTATTCTGCGCAACTCCAAAAGTCCTGAAACTCCACGAAAGTCATTTTTGGAAATAATAAAAAATATAGCGGGGAAGAAGTTCACCAGAGGGGGACCCACCTGGCCACGAGGGTGGGGGGCGCGCCCCCTGCCTCGTGGGCCCCCTGTTGGCTCTCCGATGGCCATCTTCTGCTATATGAGGTCTTTCGTCCGAAGAAAAATCAGAAGCAACCTTTCGGGACGAGACTCCGCCGCCATGAGGCGGAACCTTGGAGGAACCAATCTAGGGCTCCGGCAGAGCTGTTCTGCCGGGGACACTTCCCTCCGGGAGGGGGAAATCATCGCCGTCGTCACCAACGCTCCTCTCATCGGGAGAGGGCAATCTCCATCAACATCTTCACCAGCACCATCTCCTCTCAAAACCCTAGTTCATCTCTTGTATCCAATTCTTGTCTCCAAGTCCGGGATTGGTACTAGTAGGTTGCTAGCAGTGTTGATTACTCCTTGTAGTTGATGCTAGTTGGTTTATTTGGTGGAAGATCATATGTTCAGATCCTTTATGCATATTAATACCCCTCTGATTATGAACATGAACATGCTTTGTGAGTAGTTACGTTTGTTCCTGAGGACATGGGAGAAGTCTTGCTATTAGTAGTCATGTGAATTTGGTATTCGTTCGATATTTTGATGAGATGTATGTTGTCTACCCTCTAGTGGTGTTATGTGAACGTCGACTACATAACACTTCACCATTATTTAGGCCTAGAGGAAGGCATTGGGAAGTAATAAGTAGATGATGGGTTGCTAGAGTGACAGAAGCTTAAACCCTAGTTTATGCGTTGCTTCGTAAGGGGCTGATTTGGATCCATATGTTTCATGCTATGGTTAGGTTTACCTTAATACTTTTGTTGTAGTTGCGGATGCTTGCAATAGAGGTTAATCATAAGTGTGATGCTTGTTCAAGTAAGAACAACACCCAAGCACCGGTCCACCCACATATCAAATTATTAAAGTACCGAACGCAAATCATATGAACGTGATGAAAACTAGTTTGACGATATTCCCATGTGTCCTCGGGAGCGCTTTTCTCATTATAAGAGTTTGTCCAGGCTTGTCCTTTGCTACAAAAAGGATTGGTCCACCTAGCTGCACTTTATTTACTTTTGTTACTTGTCGCTTGATACAAATTATCCTATCACAAAACTATCTTTTACCGCTTATTTCAGTACTTGCAGAGAATACCTTGGTGAAAACCGCTTATCATTTCCTTCTGCTCCTTGTTGGGTTCGACACTCTTACTTATCGAAAAGACTACGATAGATCCCCTATACTTGTGGGTCATCACGCCCACCCGTGCTAGCCTAGTCGCCCACGCCACGGTCGCCCATGCGTGCCTTGCGCCTATTGCCACCCCTGGTGCGTGCTCTGCCTCGCCCGCATCGCTGCCATCACTGCCCGCTGCCGCGCTCGACGCCTGCGGCCTGCTACTCACCGCACTTGCCGCTGCTTGCCCCTCGCTCCCCCGTCACCGTCCCAGTCCTCCGCGTCGGTCGAGCGCCGTGGCCGCCGACCCACCCCTCGCGTGCGGGCGTTGGCCCTTGGCCGTCGGTGCCCAGCGCCGTTAGCCTGCGCCCGATAGGCCACATGGGCCTATGACATATGGGCCACACAGCGGTGTTAAAAATTGAAAAACAAAAGAAAAAGAAAAAAATATTATTAAAATAATAATTAATAAATAAATTAATAAATTAAACAGTTAATTAACTTAATCTAATTAACCTGCTTAATTAACCTATTTACCTAGTTAGTGAATTAAACCTGTGTTAGTTAATCTAATTATCTAACTAATCTAATTTGTTAGTTAGTAAGTCTATGACAGGGGGACCCCACCATCTGTTGACCAGTCAAATGTTGACTAGTCAACTGGGACCCGCTCGACCCACATGTCACCCTCTGGTAGCGTTTTAGTATTTATTTTCAAATTAATAATAGTTTCAGAATAATGTTTAATACTTTGAAAATCATAGAAAATTATCCGTAAGTCAGATGAAAAAGTTTTCTACATGAAAGCTGCTCAGAACGACGAGACGAATCCGGATAAGCAGTCCGTTCGTCCGCCACACATCCCTAGCATAGAGAACCTATAGCTTTCCCCCCTCCATGTCATCTGTCCGAAAAATGCAAACTTCGGGAAAACTTCCCGGATGTTTCCCCCCTTCCACGGTACCGCGTAGCACCGCGTTATAACACGTCTAGCTCTGTCTGTTGTCCTGTTATGCACTTGCTTGCTATGTATTTACTATTTCTTCCCCCCCTTCTCTCCGGTAGACCCCGAGACTGTCGTTGATGCCACTTTGATCGACTACGTCAACGACGACCCCTTCTTCTTGTCTGAGCAACCAGGCAAGGCCCCCCTTTGATCATCCTGATATCGCCCATTACATTCTCTCATGCTTGCATTAGATTTTGCTACTGTTATTGTTTGCTCCTATTCTGATGCATAGCCTGCTTTTGTACCTACTGTGTACCTTACCTGCTTATCCTAAACTGCTTAGTATAGGTTGGTTAGTGATCCATCAGTGACCCCCACCCTGTCCTTGTTGCCCTGCTTCTTCATCGATGACTCGATCAACGTGATCGACGACCAGAGCCCGACACCGCACATCACATCACGCCCCTTTAGTTGCTCGACTCTCCAGAACTACTATCGAGTGCCGAGGGTGATCCCTCATAACGCACTCCTGATGATAATTCCGTAGTGTAGCTATTCGGTTGTGGTCATCGACGGTGATTTCCTCTTTCACCATTCCCGATACGGTTCTGTCATTGCAACCCCTCAAGTGTGAACCTTGAGGGTGGTACCTCTTACGTTCACCTTGATGTTTACATCGAGTGGAATCCTCCGAGGGTGATTCCTTGGGTTTTCCCCCTGATGTTTGGACACACGGTTACCTTGACATTACTGGACACCTTGGTGAAAGTCGGGCGGGCCCGGAGAGCACCTGCAAGATGGTTACGAGGCACGGCCGGGAAGTCAGGCAGCCGTCGAGTGGGCTGGGCTTGCCCTTGCCGTATTTTCTCGAGACGGAGCAACGGGGTCACATTATCGTGAGTCTCTGCTCGTCTCTACGAGCCCCCAATGCACTAACAGGTTTGGGTATTTGTTCCGAGTTGGCCTTTGGCCTTTACACACTAACCACCACGCGAGAATAGTTATGGGCCTCGACGTCGCAGTATCAGCTGAAGCTTTGTCAGACTTCCAATTCAGCATTGCGGCACGGCTGGGCCGGCGCCATCTGGGTAGCCTGGATCCGCCCTGCGCGCAACGATCCGGAGTGCAACGGGCGATGGGCCCAGACCCCGGAGTGCTTAGGATGTAGACCGGCGGGGACCTCTCTGCTGAGCCTAGGTAGGGCTACGGCGTGTTGATCTTCCGAGGCCGGGAATTGACCCAGAAAAGTGTGTCCGACCAGAGTAATCAAGCGTGTTGGAAAACGTGGCGCACCCCTGCAGGGAAGATCTTTATTCGAATACCGTGTCCACGGTAATGGACGTTCAGACTCATATCTTGATCTAATACAACTAGAAGTGGATACTTAAGATATGTGGCTCCGGGATTGCTTTCTCGCAGGGAGTCGAGGAAGGATCACTGGGCTTTATTGCTACAACATGTTTGTTAAATATAAACTACTATTCTTTACTCTTCTACATGCTGCAAGACGCTTGGAGCTGCTTGAAGATGCTAGTCTTCGATTGGCTAGGACTTCCCCTCTATTCTGGCATTCTGCAGTTCAGTCCATAGATACAACCCTTTCATTTGATACTAATGCATACTTAGCATATATCTGATGCTTGTGAGTACTTTGGATGAGTACTCACGGTTGCTTTGCTACCCCTTTTCCCCCTTCCTTATTTTTTCCGGTTGATGCAACCAGATGGTGGATCCCTGGAGCCAGATGCCACCGCCGACGGATACTACTACATGGAGGCCACCAAAGACCAGGAGTAGTTAGGAGGTCCCAAGAAGGAGGCCTTGCCTCTTCGATCGTGTTGCTTTTGTGCTAGCCTTCTTAAGGCATCCTTGTTTAACTTATGTCTGTACTCAGATATTGTTGCTTCCACTGACTGTTGTGTATCGAGCTTGTATTCGAGGCCTCGAGGCCCCTGGCTTGTAATGTGAAGCTTGTATTATTTTAATTTGTGTCTAGAGTTGTGTTGTGATATCTCCCAGTGAGTCCCTGATCTTGGTCGTACATATTTGCGTGCATGATTAGTGTACGGTCAAATCGGGGGCGTCACAAGTTGGTATCAGAGCCGACTGCCTGTAGGAACCCCCCTTTCCACTTCCTTGACCGAAGTTGAGTCTAGTCTTTGAAAAAAAACCGGTTTTACTAACATGGCTGTGTGGCTTACGGGCCCACGTCGCCAATGGGTGGTATTAGGATCTTTTTACTCCTCGTCTATACTCTGGGATTCTGACCTCTCGTCTATTCGGGTTAAATGGTTTTGCTAACTCCTAACTCTAGGTTCTCGTAAATACTTTCTCCCGAAGAGCCCTCACTCCAGATGATTGTTCGGTGCACCAAAAGATTCTGAAGATACTCTCCGATGTTTTCCTGAGACCCCTGTGCCCTTCGGCGTTGCGATCCCTACCGCC
The DNA here is from genome assembly GCA_032464435.1 of Aegilops umbellulata. Taxonomy (NCBI): domain Eukaryota; kingdom Viridiplantae; phylum Streptophyta; class Magnoliopsida; order Poales; family Poaceae; genus Aegilops; species Aegilops umbellulata. The sequence continues at coordinate 366,689,864 of CP136058.1, forward strand.
GATAAATCCTTACGCGTAACTACCTACGTTGTCATTCATAACTTCATCCCCTGTTGCTCTTGTTATTACAAGATGCTCTGAATTACTCTCTGCTGTCCTGAGAATCCGTTGAGCCTACTGCCTTGCAGTTCTTTAACACATGATACCCCTGCGGATAATTACTCGCGCTTGCCGAGTATCCGTTCGCCCACAGTTGATCTTTGTTTCACAAAATTCTTTGGAATATTATCCCACGTTCCAAAAATCCTTAGTAACCTAATGCTCTTGCTCCTCCTTGTCTGCTTGCATTGTGGATGCTTTTCACATGTCCAGCAGTATTCTTTAAAATCCTTTGCGATTGACATCCTTACCCTATTGTTTCAACATGAGTGTGAATGCACGCAATCGTCAGTTGTTCCTTGGAATTGTCCTTCCGGCTCAGACGTCACCCCTGACATGAGTTGGTGTTCGACAAATCGAACCTTGGTTGATTGTTGATCTATGTCTATTCAACTTGTCTTTGATCAGATCCCCTGCCTCTGATCCCCTGATTTTTGAATTCATATTTCCTTTGCATTTGAGCTTTGAATTAGTTAGTTGTTTCTATAATCTAATATACTTGCATTCTTCCATCTTCTGGGTGAGTATCAAAGCTCACATCCGATCCCTCGTGGACCACTAGATCCTTTGTTGGGTTTTATCCGACAACTTCCTTCTTATTCGGTAACATTGTGAGCCTTTCCTCGGATACATAATGCCTTTGGTAAATTGTATCCCCCGCTCTTGTCAGCCATACTCTGCTTTCGAGATTGAGTTTTTACTCGTGAAGTTTGCGATATATGTTCCTAAGATGTCCCAGTGGGTTGAACTTATGTCTGCCCTAAATCCGTGTGAACCGGAAGGTTAGGCGGGTTATATCTACTAGCGTTTCTTCGGATAGCATTTCAACACTACAACTTCTTTGAATGCAAGAAGTGAATGGAACGTTGTGCATTAAAGAAGTGGGAGTCGACCTTGAACCTTTGTGTTCATGCCCATGGACCCGATGTGGGACTTATCATGGAAGCTTCTTGTTATGATAATAATGATCCCCTTGTGATAAGTTCATTTTGTATCTATATTGGTCCTTTGCAACCGTGGTTCCGACCATGATTGATCTCCCTTGATTCCATTTCTCGGACAAGTTAAAGTACTTGTGTTCTTCAGATTGTTTAACCTGTCCAACCTCTACTTTGATCTACCTTCGAGTATTACCCTTAGATATCTTGAGAATATCACGGAACTACATAACTTCTTATGAGTTCTTCGTCAACTGTTATTTCTCGCCGATTCAAAATTTTCCACGGGTTCTGAGTTGGTAGAGACTCAAGGACGACAATAACTGATTCGAGTCTACACTTTCCTTTCCATTGTTATGTTAGCCTTTCTTGTAACATAACATATTTGAGCAGTTATAATTCGCTGCTTATGTAAATGCCTCGATATACAACTCTGTCAGTAAGACCTTGTTACTATTGTTGATGACATACCGGTAGCCGCCGATGGATGAGAACTTTGCCTACTGGTCCGCCTCGCCTGGCGAGCAGGAAAATGGTTCTCTTCGTCCCTCTCCCTTGGTACCAACGTTGTTGCCAACATAATTGACAAGCTATCCTCTGACCTACCTTGCTATCATGACCGTGCAAATGTTAGCACCCTTCCTGATTTTAACCCACATGGTGGGCCCATAACCCACAGTTCCACATGATCGAAACCTGACTCTCATGTACATCCATATCTTAAAAAATTGTTCCTTACGCTTGGCTTCGTATGTAATTCACGAGCCAACTTCTTGTGATCTGTTCTGCTATCAGATGCAATACTTATTTTCGATGCACTGAACCCCTTTCACACTCTGTTTCAGACATCGAACGATTGTCCATCCGCTTGAAGCTTCTTATTGCTCCTCCTTACCTTGCTCTCGATGACTTTCTTGAATTTCAACTCTAGAGATGCCTCTATGCCACATCGCGAGATAGCCCCCAGGTACCTATTTTGTGTTGAGCCCCGTCCTTTTCGAGTCTTTCCCCCTACTACACCCCTTAAATCTCGGGACAAGATTTCTTGTAGTGGAGGAGAATTGTGATGCTCAAATAATTAAGCTACAGTAATCCCTCGTTAATGGTGCCATGTCATCATGTTACTGTTGCTAATATCTGCTTGATCCAAATCGCAATTCAAATTTCAAAACCGAGTTTAAAGTCAAAATTCAATTTTTGTCAAACATACAAAATAAAATGTTCGATGTGTGGCAAATAATCTCTGGTTATTTTTCATGTTGAAACAAACCTCTTTTGACTTCCCAAAATGCCCCTGGGATATATCTTGTGGTCCAACAATAATTAAATTGGCCTTTCCAATTTCTAAAAATGGTTAGCCAACTCCTTCTGACCCCAAACTTTTTATGCAACTTCACTTTGTTCCTATCTATTTTTGTGCAAAGTGCCACATTTAACAAAAATATTTCAGTAGCTCTTTTAAATAGGAAATAGGGGCAACATAAAAATAAAAGAAAAAGAGAAAGGCCAACCCCCCCTTTTACCCCACCGGGCCTCAACCCCACCAGCCCAGCTGGGCAACCGGCCGGCCCACCCAACCGGCCCAACCGTAGGCCAATAACCCTCCCTCCAGGGGAGACCGAAACCCTAACCCCCTCCCACGATCCCCACTCCCCCCCGCCCCCGCGCGATCTGGATCGGGAGCGCCGCCCCGATCCCGTCGCCCTGTGCATCGGTGCGCCCCGGCGCCGACACCGTCACCGGATCGCCTCCCGCCGTCCCTCATGGACTCCTCCACGCCCTCCTCTCCCTCGCGCGGCGCCCGCCTGAAGCCGCGGCCTCGCCTCGTCGCCGACCTGATGCCGTCGCCCGCGGCTCGACGCCATCGCCGGAGGCCACCTTGCCGCCACCTCGCCCCGCCGCCGTTCTGCCTCGTCGGACCTCCCCAGGCCTCGCTGCACCGTTCCCCGGCATCGGGGGTGAGCTCACGCGCCCCGCTTCCCTTTGTTCCCCCTCGTCCCGAATGTTTTGGTCATCGCCGCTCCCACCGCCAGCGCCCTTCCGTTGCCGACCGTGCCCGACGCTGCTCGCCGACTCGAGCACTCCAGCGCGCCGAACGCATGCATGCACGCCCGCGGCCGCGTTCCCCCTCGTACGCCCCTCCCGTCCAGAACGCCATCCGCGCCGGCGATGCCCCGAACTGCTTCTCGGCGCGCTCCCGGCCTCGTTGGCTCGCACGCCGCACCCGGACGCCCACCCGTGCTGGCTTAGTCGCCCATGCCACGGTCGCCCATGCGTGCCTTGCGCCTATTGCCGCCCCTGGTGCGTGCTCTGCCTCGCCCACACCGCTGCCATCACAGCCCGCCGCCGCGCTCGACGCCTGCGGCCTGCTACTCGCCGCACTTGCCGCTGTTTGACCCCCGCTCCCCCGTCACTGTCCCAGTTCTCCGCGTCGGTCGAGCGCCGTGGCTGCCGACCCACCCCTCGCGTGCGGGCGTTGGCCCTTGGCCGTCGGTGCCCATCGCCGTTAGCCTGCGCCCGATAGGCCACATGGGCCTATGACATATGGGCCACACACCCCTGTTAAAAATTGAAAAACAAAAGTATAAAAAATATTATTAAAAAATTATTTATTTAATAAATTAAGCAGTTAATTAACTTAATCTAATTAACCTGCTTAATTAACCTATTTACCTAGTTAGTTAATTAAACCTGTGTTAATTAATCTAATTATCTAACTAATCTAATATGTTAGTTTGTAAGTCTATGACATGGGGACCCCACCCTCTGTTGACCAGTCAAATGTTGACTGGTCAACTGGGACCCCCTGGACCCACATGTCACTCTCTGGCACACTTCCGTGTACACAGATCTGGGTGCACCTAGCATTTTAGTATTTGTTTTCGAATTAATAATAGTTTCAGAATAAAGTTTAATACTTTGAAAATCATAGAAAATTATCCGTAAGTCGGATGAAAAGGTTTTCTACATGAAAGTTGCTCAGAGCGACGAGATGAATCCGGATGCGTGGTCCGTTCTTCTGCCACACATCCCTAGCATAGAGAACCTGCAGCTTTCCCCCTCCGTTTCATCTGTCCGAAAAATGCAAACTTCGGGAAAACTTCCCGGATGTTTCCCCCCTTCCACGGTACCGCGTAGCACCGCGTTAGAACACGTCTAGCTCTGCCTGTTGTCATGTTATGCACTTGCTTGCTATGTATTTACTGTTTCTTCCCCCTCTTCTCTCCTGTAGACCCCGAGACTGTCGTTGATGCCACTGTGATCGACTACGTCGACGACGGCCCCTTATTCTTATCTAAGCAACCAGGCAAGCCCCCCTTTGATCATCCCGATATCGCCCATTCCATTCTCTCATGCTTGCATTAGATTTTGCTACTGTTATTGTTTGCTCCTATTCTGATGCATAGCCTTCTTTTGTACCTACTGTTGTACCTTACCTGCTTATCCTAAACTGCTTATTATAGGTTGGTTAGTGATCCATCAGTGACCCCCACCCTGTCCTTGTTGCCCCTGCTTCTTCATCGACGACTCGATCAACGTGATCGACGACCAGAGCCCGACACCGCACATCACATCACGCCCCTTTAGTTGCTCGACTCTCCAGAACTACTATCGAGTGCCGAGGGTGATCCCTCATAACACACTCCTGATGATAATTCTGTAGTGTAGCTATTCGGTCGTGGTCATCGAGGGTGATTTCCTCTTTAACCATTCCCGATACGGTTCTGTCGTTGCAACCCCTCAAGTGTGAACCTCGAGGGTGGTTCCTCTTACGTTCACCTTGATGTTTACATCGAGTGGAATCCTCCGAGGGTGATTCCTTGGGGTTTCCCCTTGATATTTGGACACACAGTTACCTTAACATTACTGGACACCTTGGTGAAAGTCGGGCGAGCCCGGAGAGCACCCGCAAGATGGTTACGAGGCACGACCGGGAAGTCAGGCAGCCCTCGAGTGGGCTGGGCTTGCCCTTGCCGTATTTCCTCGAGACGGGGCGACAGGGTCACATTATCATGAGTCTCTGCTCGTCTCCGCGAGCCCCCAATGCACTAACAGGTTTGGGTATCTGTTCTGAGTTGGCCTTTGGCCTTTACGCACTAACCACCATGCGAGAATAGTTATGGGCCTTGACGTCGCAGTATCAGCCGAAGCTTTGGCAGACGTCCAGTTCAGCATTGCGGCACGGCTAGGCCGGCGCCATCCGGGCAGCCTGGATCCGCCCTGCGTGCAACGATCCGGAGTGCAACGAGCGATGGGCCCAGACCCCGGAGGGTTTAGGATGTAGACCGGCGGGGACCTCTCTGCTGAGCCTAGGTAGGGCTATGACGTGTTGATCTTTCGAGGCCAGGCATTGACCCTGAAAAGTGTGTCTGACCAGAGTAATCAAGCGTGTTGGAAAACATGGTGCACCCCTGCAGGGAAGATCTTTATTCGAATACCGTGTCCACGGTAATGGACGTTCAGACTTATATCTTGATCTAATACAACTAGAAATGGATACTTAAGATATGTGGCTTCGGGATTGCTTTCTTGCAGGGAGTCGAGGAAGGATCTATGGGATTTATTGCTACAACATGTATGTTAAATATAAACTGCTATTCTTTACTCTTCTACATGCTGCAAGACGCTTGGAGCTGCTTGAAGATGCTAGTCTTCGATAGTCTAGGACTTCCCCTATATTATGGCATTCCGCAGTTCAGTCCACAGATACAGCCCTTTCATTTGATACTAATGCATACTTATCATAGATCTGATGCTTGCGAGTACTTTGGATGAGTACTCACGGTTGCTTTGCTACCCCTTTTCCCCCTTCCTTCTTCTTTCCGATTGATGCAACCAGATGGTGGATCCCTGGAGCCAGATGCCACCACCGACGGATACTACTACATGGAGGCCACCGAAGACCAGGAGTAGTTAGGACGTCCCAGGCAGGAGGCCTTGCCTCTTCGATCGTGTTGCTTTTGTGCTAGCCTTCTTAAGGCATCCTTGCTTAACTTATGTCTGTACTCAGTTATTGTTGCTTTCGCTGACTCTTGTGTATCGAGTTTGTATTCGAGGCCTCTGGCTTGTAATATGAAGCTTGTATTATTTTAATTTGTGTCTAGACTTGTGTTGTGATATCTCCAAGTGAGTCCCTGATATTGGTCGTATACATTTGCGTGCATGATTAGTGTATGGTCAAATCAAGGGCGTCATAGAAGGCCACCTTGAGAGAATTGAACAAGATTCTTAGAGAAATAATATAGATGCACCTAGTCCTTCTAAAAAGAAGAAAAAGAAAAATGATAGGACTTTGCATGCTTCTAGTGAACCTGTTATTGAAACACCTGAGAATCCAAATGATATTTCTATTTCTGATGCTGAAACACAATCTGGTAATGAACATGAACCTCGTGATAATGTTAATGATGATGTTCATGATGATGCTCAACCTAGTAATGATAATGATGTAGAAACTGAACCTGCTGTTGATCTTGATAACCCACAATCAAAGAATCAACGTCCTGATAAGAGAGACTTTGTTGCTAGGAAATGCGGTAAAGAAAGAGAACCATGGGTTCAGAAACCCATGCCTTTTCCTCTCAAACCATCCAAGAAAAAGGATGATGAGGATTTTGAGAGCTTTGCTGAAATTATTAGACCTATTTTTTTGCGTATGCGATTAACTGATATGCTCAAAATGAATCCTTATGCTAAGTACATGAAAGAAATTGTCACTAATAAAACAAAGATACTAGAAGCTGAAATTTCCACCATGCTTGCCAATTATACTTTTAAGGGTGGAATACCAAAGAAACTTGGAGATCCAGGAGTCCCAACTATACCGTGCTCCATTAAAAGAAACTATGTTAAAACTACTTTATGTGATCTTGGAGCTGGTGTTAGTGTTATGCCTCTCTCTTTATATCGTAGACTTGATTTGAATAAGTTGATACCTACTGAAATATCTTTGCAAATGGCTGATAAATCAACTTCTATATCTATCGGTATTTGTGAGGATGTGCCTGCTGTGGTTGCAAATGTTACTATTTTAACGAACTTTGTTATTCTTGATATTCCCGAGGACGATAGTATGTCTATTATTCTTGGAAGACCTTTTTTGAATACTGCAGGGGCTGTTATTGATTGCAATAAAGGCAATGTCATTTTTCATGTTAATGGTAATGAGCATACGGTACACTTTCCGAGGAAACAACCTCAAGTTCATAGTATCAATTCTATTGGAAAAGGTCCATCAATTATTTTTGGAGGTTTTGAATTTCCTTTACCTACTGTTAAGAAGAAATATGATATTCTTATTATTGGGGATGTGCATATCCCTATTGAGGTAACATAGTGTTATTCGAAATTTCTCCGGTTCCATGTTATTCGGAATGAGTTTGTTAACAACACTTGATCAACCTTGTTAGAGGATTCCTTTTGATGCGCATGAGATGGATGAAACTAGAAAGCACAACCTTCTGTACCATCCCTCTACTTTCTGTTATTTAGTTGAAATAAAGTAAAAATAGTATTTTCTGTCTGTTTTCTTAATTATCTGTGCAATATAAAAATACCCCGAAAATAAAAGTTCTCCAAATGCCCCGAAAATGAAATATGATTTTTTCTAGAATATTTGAGAATACCTGGCACTGAGAACACAGCAGGGGGAGCAAGCACCTGGCCACGTGGGTGGAGGGCGCGCCCACCCCCTAGGCGCGCCCCCTACCTCGTGGGCCCACAGTGGCTCCCCTCCACTTATTCCTTCACCCAGACACTTCTTCTTCCTCCCAAGAAAATCACCATCCAGCTCAAGCACGAGTTCTAGCTCATTTTGCTGCAATTTTCAATCTCCTTGCTCAAAGCACCTCTCACAAAACTGCTTGGGGGGATTGTTCCTTGGTATGTGACTCCTCCATTGGTCCAATTTGTGTTTGTTCTAGTGCTTTATTCATTGCAAATTTGTGCTGCCTAGGTGACCATGTTCTTGAGCTTGCATGTCAAATTTATTTGGTTCCAAGTAGTTCTAATGCATGATATAGGCTCTAGGCACTTGTAGGAGTAGTTGCTATCAATTTTGTTGGGCTTGGTTCACTATTATTTGAAGTTACTAAAAATTTCAAAAAAAATTCAGAGGAAGAAATATGCTTAGGAAAAATGTACCAAGGTGGTTCTTCAAGGAAGCAAGGACCCATGCTTGCAATGCATCATGCTGACGATGAGCCACCAAGGAACGCTCCAGTGCGGCCTTGTGAATGGCCTTCAGAGGACTTTATGGATCGAGCGGGAATCAAGGAAGAATTTAACACATATTTGCGTAACGCTGATCTTGTGATCTTCGAGGAGGAAAAGTGCTGCCAGTACCACTATCTCACTAGTTCCTTTGTGAGGAGGCAAAAGGAAGACATTCTATTACCAGAGAAGAGGCAAATGAGTATGAGAGGAGGGCGGAGGCAGCTCGCCGTCACACTGCAGCTCAGGAGGCAATAGCCGCTGCGTCTCAGTTCAACCCCAACTACAACTATGGATATCCGCCAGGCCAGCCGTGGCAATAGACCAACTTAGGCCAAAAGCCTAAGCTTGGGGGAGTACGTATTTCTCACCAACATTACATTTATGTTTACACACTAATTGCTAGATGTCAGTGCTCATAGTTTTTCACTGTAATATCCATGCTAGTTTACTTTCCTTTTTATGCTTTCTTCTTGTGTGTTTGGTAAACCTTAAGAAAAACCAAAAAAATTAGTAATAGCTTTTAGTTAGTTTACCTTTCTTGCTGTAGTAGTAATAATTAAAATAAAATCCAAAAATATTTCCTGTTCTTCTTTTGCTTGTTGGGAGCTTTCCCATGTAAATAGTTTTATTTCTTTTCTTTCCTTTGGTGGTCGATAGGAGAAGACCATGATTAAACTGTTGAAGTGGCTCTTATATGTTCTTGTTGATTTAACCAAGAGCCCTTATTGCCTTGTCTTCTCCTGTTTATCGAATGCTCGCAGATTCCAGCTTAGTCCAATGCACGTGCACTATTATTATTATTCACATCGTCCGGTCGTGCAAGTGAAAGGCAATAATGACGATATGTGATGAATTGGTTGAGATGGGAAAAGATGGTATGAACTCGACCTCTCTTGTTTTTGTAAATATGATTAGTTCATCATTCCTGATTCAGCCTATTATGAATAAACATTTTTGCAATGATAATTAGAGATTATAGTTGCTTATGCCATGCTTGAGTAGCTATGAGTTATAATGGTTTACCTTGCGTGCCAACATGCTATTAAAATGATTGTGATGTGGTATAGTGGGGTGGTATCCTCCGTTGAATGATTTAAGTGACTCGGCTTGGCACATGTTCACACATGTAGTTGAAACAAATCAACATAGCCTTCATGATATTTATGTTCATGGTGGATTATATCCTACTCATGCTTGCACTCAATGTTTATTAATTTTAATGCATGTTCATGACTGTTGTCGCTCTCTAGTTGGTCGTTTCCCAGTCTTTTGCTAGCCTTCACTTGTACTAAGCGAGAATACTGCTTGTGCATCCAATTCATTAAAACCCAAAGTTATTCCATATGAGTCCACTATACCTTCCTATATGCGGTATCTACCTGCCGTTCCAAGTAAATTTGTATGTGCCAAACTCTAAACCTTCAAATGAAATTCTGTTTTGTATACTCGAATAGCTCATGTATCAACTAGGGTTGTCTGTATCTTCCATGCTAGGCGGGTTATTCTCAAGAGGAGTGGACTCCGCTCCTCACTCACGAGAAAGTGGCTGGTCACCGGGATGCCCAGTCCCATGCTTTATGCAAATCAAATCAAATTAATTGCAAACAAAACTCCCCCGGGGCTGTTGCTAGTTGGAGGCACTCGTTGTTTTGAGCAAGCCATGGATTGATGCTAGTTGGTGAAGGGGGAGTATAAACTTTACCATTCTATTTGGGAACCGCCTATAATGTGTGTAGCATGGGTGATATCGCCATCTCTTGGTTGTTATGTTGACAATGAAAGTATGCCTCTCAAAATATTATTTATCTCTGCTTTAAAATCGAGCTATGGCACCTCTACAAATCCCTGCTTCCCTCTGCGAAGGGCCTATCTATTTACTTTTATGTTTAGTCATCACCCTCTTATTAAAAAGCACCAGCTGGAGAGCACCGCTGTCATTTGCATCCATTACTATTAATTTATATTGGGTATGACTATGATTGGATCTCTTTTACCATGAATTACAATGTTTAGTCAGTCCTTGATCTTTAAAGGTGCTCTGCATTTATGTTTTGCGGTCTCAGAAAGGGCTAGCGAGATACCATCTTGTTATACCATATCATGATTGTTTTGAGAAAGTGTTGTCATCTGAGATTTATTATTATTGCTCGCTAGTTGATTATGCCATTGACATGAGTAAATTTGAGACCTAAATGTTATTGTGAATATGGTTGGTCATAATCTTTGCTGAAAACTTGAATGCTGGCTCTACATATTTACAACAACAAGAGCAAACAGAGTTTGTAAAAGTTTTTCTTTATCACTTTCAGTTTATCAACTGAATTGCTTGAGGACAAGCAAAGGTTTAAGCTTGGGGGAGTTGATACGTCTCCGTCGTATCTACTTTTCCAAACACTTCTGCCCTTGTTTTGGACTCTAACTTGCATGATTTGAATGGAACTAACCCGGAATGACGCTGTTTTTAGCAGACATGGTGTTATTTATGTGCAGAAACAAAAGTTCTCGGAATGACCTGAAACTCCACGGAAGTTATTTTTGGAAAATATAAAAATACTGGAAGAATAATCCACGTCAGGGGGGCCTCCACGTGTCCACGAGGGTGGGGGGCGCACCCCCTGCCTCGTGGACCCCTGACGCTCCACCGACCTCAACTCCAACTCCATATATTCGTGTTCGGGGACAAAAAAAATCAGAGAGAAGGATTCATCACGTTTTACGATACGGAGCCACCGCCAAGCCCTAAAACCTCTCGGGAGGGCTGATCTAGAGTCTGTTTGGGGCTCCGGAGAGGGGAATTTGTCGCCATCGTCATCATCAACCATCCTCCATCACCAATTTCATGATGCTCACTGCCGTGCGTGAGTAATTCCATCGTAGGCTTGCTGGACGGTGATGGGTTGGATGAGATCTATCATGTAATCGAGTTAGTTTTGTTAGGGTTTGATCCCTAGTATCCACTATGTTCTGAGATTGATATTGCTATGACTTTGCTATGCTTAATGCTTGTCACTAGGGCCCGAATGCCATGATTTCAGATCTGAACCTATTATGTTTTCATGAATATATGTGAGTTCTTGATCCTATCTTGCAAGTATATAGTCACCTACTATGTGTTATGATCCGGCAACCCCGAAGTGATAATAATCGGGACCACTCCCGATGATGACCGTAGTTTGAGGAGTTCATGTATTCACTATGTGTTAATGCTTTGGTCGGGTACTCTATTAAAAGGAGGCCTTAATATCCCTTAGTTTCCATTAGGACCCCGCTGCCACGGGAGGGCAGGACAAAAGATGTCATGCAAGTTCTTTTCCATAAGCACGTATAACTATATTCAGAATACATGCCTACATTACATTGATGAATTGGAGCTAGTTCTGTGTCACCCTATGTTATGACTGTTACATGATGAACCGCATCCGGCATAATTCTCCATCACCGATCCAAATCCTACGAGCTTTTCACATACTATTCTTCGCTTATTTACTTTTCTGTTGCTACTGTTACAATCACTACAAAACCCAAAAATATTACTTTTGCTACTGTTACCGTTACTTCCATATTACTTTGCTACTAAATACTTTCCTGCAGATACTAAGTTATCCAGGTGTGGTTGAATTGACAACTCAACTACTAATACTTGAGAATATTCTTTGGCTCCCCTTGTGTCGAATCAATAAATTTGGGTTGAATACTCTACCCTCGAAAACTGTTGCGATCCCCTATACTTGTGGGTTATCATCCATCATATTGAAGAAGCAGATGAAGATGCAGCTAATGAGGATAGTTCTGAATGCAATAGTCAAGATTACCTGGACTGCAGTAGTAATGAGAATGAAAGTGATGCAGAGGAAGATTACCTGGAGCAAAATATAGTAAGTTGTGAGAAATTGTCTCCAGATCATGAGTATTCAGAGTTGCAGCAAGTAGAGCAGAGCTGGCACAACTCTGTTTTAGATGTTGTGCAAGAAACATTGATTAATCAAGAAGAACAGATATCATATATTAATGAGCCAGCATTGTAAGGTCCTGATTATGCGGAAACTACTGATACAGATGGCACAAGTGGGAGCGATGACGAATCAGAGTTTGAAACAGAGCAGCAACAATATGAAGAAGCACCTAAAAACAACTCTGATCTTGATAGCAGTGATGAGTTGCTAGAGTCAGACCAACAAGACGAGAGCATGCATGTATCAGGCAGTCATGACATTGGACAGCAATAGGATGAAGCCAACAATAAATCAAACAAAGATGAGAATAAGTTATCTCAATAAGATATTGAATTTTTTCTTGAGGATGAAGTCATAGAGAAGGCATTGAAACTAAGCCAAGAAGATGAAAAGAATCTCATGCCAGCAGTAAATATGTCATTTGAAAGTGATGCTGATGCACACCGATTCTACATGAATATGCAGCTATCACAGGATTCTCTATACAGAAAGCTGCAAACTATCACTGCCAAAAGAAAGATGCTCACAACAACAAAATGACAAGACTTACTCTGAAGTGCAACAGGTCTGGTAAACCTAGAAACAGGACAAAATCGACAGCAGCAGGATCAAAAAGGAGAAAGTACAAAGGTGATAAGAATGCACCTACCGTGCTTGAGAATACAACTGATAGAAGAAGGAATTACACAATCAAAACAGGGTGTCAAGCTCAAATGGTTGTTACCTGGAAATTTGAGCTTGAACAATGGGTGGTCACAAGGTTGATCATTCAGCATAATCATGAACTCCATCCACCAGGAGAAGTCAGGTTCCCGAAATCACACAGGTATATCACTGAGCAAGAGAAAGACTTGGTCAAGACTTGCAAAAGAGTAAATATACCAACTAGAAAGATAATGGCAATCATGTCATTCTTCCGAGGAAGAGGGCTATCTTCATTGCCTTACACACCAAAACAGATTAGCAACATGGGCACAAAAATGAGAAGAGAAAATGGCCTGAATGATATGATGCAAGTGGTATCACTTTATGAACAAAAAAAGTCAGAAGATCCACTGCTTTTCTACTCATTCAAAACAGATCCAAAGAAGAATGTGATGCATATATTTTGGGCAGATGGCACTGGAATAAGGAACTATCAACAGTATGGCGATCTTCTCAGTTTCGACACTACCTACAAGACCAATAAATACAATCTGAAATTTGCTCCATTTGTTGGAGTAAATGGTCATGGAGACAACTGCCTTTTTGCATGTGGTTTCGTTCAAGATGATAAGAAGGAAACATTCGAGTGGCTCTTCAACACATTTCCGAAATGCATGGGAGGGAAAGGTCCTAAATCTGTAATAACGGATCAAGATGCAGCTATGAAAAAAGTAGTACGTAAATGCTTCCCAAATTGCAAGCATAGGAACTGTTTGTTCCACATTGTCACAAAAGCTCAGAAAAAAGCTAGAAGGACATTTGGAAAGAACCAACACTTGAATGCTCAGTTTCATGACATAATCCTAAACTCCCAAACAGTGCAAGAATCTGAGAACTATGGCCAGAAATGATTCAACAACACAATGTTGAGCATATCAAGTACTTTGCAATTATGTGGAAAAATAGGAAGTGATTTGTACCTGTCTACTTCAAGAATCACTTTTATCCATTTATCCAGACAATAGCCAGAAGCAAAGGCACAAATGTTATATTCAAAGCAAATGTAGGTTCAACTCACAGTGTGATTGCTTTCATGACAGAGTATGATAGAATATCACAAAGCACTGAATAAAAAAGAAAAGAAAATGATTCTGTAACAAGGAGAACTTCTCCAACAATATGGAGTTACCGGGCATTGGAAAAGCAGGCAGCAAGACTGTATAACAGAGGATTTTTCTACAAATTTCAGCAAGTTAATGAATTCAACTAAGTTTCACATGGTTGAAGTTGAAACAAACAAGCAGTATGAGGTGTTAAAGTCACCAACTCAAGCAGTATTTGAGTATAACCCTAGAACTTTCATAGTCATGGTGGACATAGACTCTGAAACTTTCACATGCATATGTGGAAAGTTTGAAAAGGACGACATACTATGCTGTCATGCACTCAAAGTGATGCAAGCATTGAACATTGATGAGGTAGCAGAAAAGTATTTCATTGATAGATGGAGACCTAAAGAAAAGAAATCAGAACAAGTAAGTGAACAAGTCACAAACCTTGAAGATTTGGATGATCAGATGGCTTTCTTCTCATTCTCAAGAAGGCTCACTGAGTTAGCTTCTGAAGCGTCAAAAAATCCTGCAAGGAGGAAAGTTCTGAGTGAGCAGATAACCAATTTAGAGAAAATAATTTTGGCCATACCTTGCATGCCAGAAGGTGAGGAACCAAAGAGTTGTTTGTCAGAAGTAGCATCTGACAGTGCAGGAGTTTTGAGTTTGGGTAGCAATTCTGAAAACACACTAAAGGATCCGATATACACAAAACCAAAAGGAGGAATGAAGAAAATAGGAAGGAAAAAGAGCATAGTTGAGGAAATTCTAGCCAAACCAAAAATGACTTGCTCTGAATGTGGCAAACAAGGTCACATGATAACTGGATGTAAGCCAACAAAAGAGGATGCAACACATAAATTTAAGAAGAGAGGTAACGTACAACTTTTGTTCGTAATTTTAGAGTTCAAAACCAGACAAGTATAGAAATCCTAAAAAAAATTCTCATATATTTTCTTGATTCATATATTATAACTAGAAAGGACAGAATTGCATTAAATACAGATGATGATAAGGCAAAGACGACAAAGAAGACTAAATGCATAGGTTCACCAACATTATTTAAAAATAGTCTTTTAATAAAAATTCAGAAATATACAATGGTCTAATTGGAATTGGTTTTCTTATTCTACAAATTCAGAAAGAAAACAAGGCAATGCAAAGTCCAAGAAGAAGGCCTTGGAAAGAAGTTTGGACTTGAAGACCTATCTGATTGAAGAGCTACCTTAAAAGATAATAAAAGAAAGCTAAGGCAGATGAAAAATTGCATACTAAAATGACAATTTGGTTGGTGTGGACCTGTATGCAATGATGCTTGATGTAATTTATGAATTGCAAGTTGAGTTGCTCCAGAGTTATCTTTTATTGGCCATTTACTAATAGTAGCTTCCGACATGTCATTTTTCAACTTGTGTAGTATGGAAGAACCAAAATTAAAAATAATATCAAGAAAAAAGCAATGCTGATATTGTCGGCGTTCTGGGAACGGGGGTCCCCAGACTTGCCTGCCTGCAGCCTGCGGCGTGGCTCAAAGGGGGCCCAGCACGGCCCATCTTCATCAACACAAGACCCAAGACCCTCGCGAGGGGCCAATCCTCACCGGGCGGACGACACGATGCTTCCTCAGGCGTGGCCTCATCAGGCTGGCTCACGAGGAGGCGGAGAGACCAAGGCGGGTACCTCACGAGGTGCCGATGACGCAAGCCATGACGACCAAGGGCGCCAGGCGGGCGCCAGCCCGTGCGGTGCCCACCCTTTCCTCTTTGGTGCAAAGGAGACAAGCGCAGGCGAGAGGATCAAGCAAAGGCATCCATTTTGGTGCAACGAGACCAAGACCAGTCCAACGGTGGGAAGTAGGTCATCGCGGAGCCCAGAACGGCGTCACCATAGGGCCTTTGGCAGGCGAGGACCAACTTTGGTCAGGATAAGTGTACTGGATGTTCCCCTTCGAATTGGCCATTTGTTGGCGCCCTTCCCGCTCAATATTTGGGAAGAGGCCCAGGGCCCTTGCCTATAAATAGGACTAGCCACCCCCAGGGTAGAGGCATCTGGTATCCAGAATCCGAGCAGAGAGAGAGAGAGACAGAGAGAGAGAGAGACAGAGAGAGAGAGAGAGAGAGAGAGAGAGAGAGAGAGAGAGAGAGAGAGAGAGAGAGAGAGAGAGAGAGAGAAGGGCGGCTGAACTCCCCTAGCAGTTCATCGTCCCAGCTAGAACACGCCCTCGCGAGGCTGTTCTCCCTTGTACTGTTCATCATCATCAGCCCAAGAGGCAATCCACCCAGCACAAACTAGAGTAGGGTATTACACCACAATGGTGGCCCGAACTAGTATAAACTCTGTGTCCCTTGTGTTGTTCCTTCAGTAGTTAGATCCTTGCGAGACGGAGAGGTAGAGGGCAGAATCTCCGTGCGCACCCCGGAGTTCGAACCTTAAGGGTCCGCCGGAACCCGAAATCCGACATTTGGCGCGCCAGGTAGGGGTGCGCCGGAATTTGCCTTCCACCGCTTCGTTCTTCTTCGACCGTCGCGTCCATGTCCGACGCTCGTCGAGCCCGCGTCGCCCAGGCGGCCCCCGTCGGTGGACGTCCTCATTGTTCCCCATCGCTCGCCGCCAACGCCGCCACCGGCCTGGCGGGGAACGAGCATCAAGCGTCATCCCAACATCTACCTGTGCGGCAAGATAACCGCACCGCTACGTCAACACCCCCGGTCGTCGCGGCCCTCCTGGGCGTCTCGCAGGCGCCGCCCACAAGTCGCCACGTCAAGCCGTTTGTCCGCCGGGTCGGTGCCGTTTCCGCACGGCAGGGGGCTCCCATGGACCAAGTGGCGCGCGAGGTCGGTCTGGCCTTCAGCTCGGAGGACCACCCCGCCAACTTGGCTGGCTCGGGCGCGCTCCCCATGTTGTGCACCCCCACCATCTGCCAGGTGGCTGTCACCAGAACCCTTGTCGACGGCGGTGCCGGCCTCAGTGTGCTTTCGGTTGCGACCTTCAACCTCCTCCGCATACCCCTGGAGCGGCTGCAACCCAGTCGGTCTTTCTTGGGCGTCGGGGGCGCGTCATCCAGCTCCTTGGGACAGATCTGGCTCCCAGTAACTTTTGGCACCTACGACAACTTCCGCACGGAAATGGTCGACTTCGACATCGCCCCCATCGGCCTTCCTTACAACGCCATCCTCGGCTACCCGGCGCTGGCTCAATTCATGGCCGCCACGCACCTGGCGTATAACCTCACGAAGATGCCCGGGAGCAGCGCTGTTCTCACCGTGCCTGGGAACACCGGAGATGCCCTGCGGGTACTCAAGCTCGCCTACAAGGCAGCAGCCTCGGCACAACCAGCCGACGCGGAGACCCCCGAACCCAAGGGGGCTGCGCCAGCCAAGAAGAGGCAGTTGTTCACCCAGGACAAAGCAGAAACCAAGCAGATACCTGTCGACGAAGACGGGTCCTCTAGTGCCACTTTCACCATAGGCGCCAACCTCGAGCCTGAGCATGAGGAAGCTCTGATCAGGTTCCTGCGCGCAAACAAGAAGGTATTCGCTTGGGAGCCTAATCAGTTGGTAGGGATCCCCCGGAGCGTCATCGAGCATCACCTCAACGTGTGCCCGAACGTGCGCCCCATGAAGCAGAAAGCCAGGCGGCAGTCCACAGAGAAGCAGGCCTTCATCGTCCAAGAAACCCGCAAGTTGGAGGCCACTGGGGTCATTCGCGAGGTCTGATACCCGGATTGGTTGGCCAACCCTGTCGTTGTGCCCAAGAAGGGGGGAAAGGAACGCATGTGTGTCGACTTCACCAACCTCAACAAGGCATGCCCGCAAGATCCGTTCCCGCTCCCCCGCATCGATCAGATCGTCGATTCCACTGCAGAGTGCGACCTGCTCTCCTTCCTAGACGCCTTCTCTGGGTATCACCAGATCAAGATGGCGGTAGAAGACATCGAGAAGACCGCCTTCTTAACCCCATGCGGGGTGTACTACTATACATGCATGCCATTTGGGTTGCGTAACGCAGGGGCGACCTTTCAGCGGCTGATGCACATCGCCTTGGGCCCGCAGCTCGGGAAGAATGTCGAAGCCTTGGTCGACGACATTGTGGTGAAATCTCGGGAGGCCAAGACCCTGATACAAGACCTGGAGGAGACCTTCGCGAGCCTTGACGCAGTGAACCTGCGGCTCAGCCCAGAGAAGTGTGTGTTCGGAGTCCCCTCAGGCAAGCTCTTGGGCTTTCTCGTGTCCCATCGGGGCATCGAGGCTGTAACGCCCCGAGACCGACGCTCCAGATGCCTTCCATGCATTTCGAGTTTCGCCGTGTGTTTCAATTGCTTTGTTGGATTCATCGTGTCATCTCTTGCATTGCATCATGTCATCATGTCAGCATCTCTTTTAATTTTTAAAACCTCAACTAAATAAATTGCATGGATCTTCGGTCCATTTAAATTGAGGGAACTCACATGGTGGTTTCTCTTTAAAACATATACTCCCAATATTATTAGGGAGCTATAATAAATATTCCATTCTTTTGGAATTAACCATCACACACTTGCAAAAATAATTCCCATGCCTATTCCTCTTCGAGTTTGACCTTCAAATCTTGTCCACAACTCTTTATCTCTTTTATCGAGGCTCTTCCTAATTTCTCAACCTTTTTGAACACTTCTAAATCCTCGTCCTTGTTCAAACCATTTGAATTAAATTCAAATGAATTTGAATTTAATTCTTGCAATCATGCCTCTCCTAATTTTCGTGGACCATGCACATTTTTACGAGTCCGTAAAAAATTGTCCGCGTGCCCAACTCTTTCTCTAACCTTTCTTTTCTTCCCTTTTCTTTCTCTTTATTTTCTGTTTTGAAAAGAGTAAGAGAGAGAGAAGGAGCCCAACAGCCAGCAGGCCTCCTGATCTTTTCCCTCTCCCCACCTAAGTGGCCTAAGGCCCAGCCGCCGGCCTCTAAGGCCCATCCGGCCCCTATCAACCTAACCCTAGGCCCGACCCCTCCTCTCGACCTCTCCCTCTCGCTCCCTCTGCCCGCCGCCACACACACATGCACGCATCGAGCGAGGGAGAGGAGCTCCCTGCGCCCGATCCCCTCGCCTCCTTCCTCCTCGATCCGGCCCGCCGTCGGCGCCCTGCGGCCTCCTCCTCGTCGCCCTACGCCTCCCCGAGCGCCTTTTGCCCGTCGCCTCCGCCGCCCTTGCCCGTTCCCGGCCGGACCCCGCCGGCAGGGCCCCGTCCCCAACTCCGGCGCGCCAAGCTCGCCGCCTCCCTGCCATGGCCGCGTGCCGCCCCTCTCCCCCGTAGTACCAGCCCGACCACCCGATCCGCGCCGCTCTGCCGACTCGTCTCCGGCCCTGCTTGCCGGACCACCCCCGCCTCCAGCGCCGGTGATCGCCAGACCACCAAGACCGGCCTTCTCACTGTCCTTCTTCCTCCTTCCCGTGCTTCCCCTCCTCTCTCTTTTCCTCTCTCTCTGTCCAGGAACCCAGGCAGCAGTCATGACGCCATGGATAATAGCACTCTGCAGCGGTGCAGCCGACCCCGCTCCGCCTGGCGACCTGCTCGGATCCAGTCGTCCCCGCCGCCAAGTCTCGCCGTCGACCTCCATCTCTCCACTCACGCCAAGTTCGACTACGTTTTGCTGCCCCGATCGAGACCGCAAGTACGACGACGAACCATGTAGTTCCACAAAGATACCAAGTACCGCGACGACCCCGGACACTGGATTCGTCAAGTACCTCTTCGTCGACACTGTGTACCACCACCGCCGCCCGAACATCTACAGAACATGTACCACAACCAGCGCTGAATGACCGTGAACGACTACCGATGACCCTCCAAGTCCGTCCAGATTGTCATGTACACTACCGTCACGAGAACGACTACTTCCCACAACGACCCATGTACAACTACTTCCCCTACACCGCATCGAACTCGATCCGCCCCGAAAATGCACGCTTCGAAGGTATAACCGCCGAGACGACCTTTCGAGAACGAATGCATGTTGTATGAGATGCTCGAGTTTTGCACCGTGATCGAATTGTCTTTGCACGTTCCTCGTTTGCCATGCCACCGTCATGTGGGACACCCGGTATCCGGGATCACTCCCCATCTCTTGCGTGTTCCGCACATCCGCACACTTCTCTCTTGCATCGGTATGTCAATCGAGTTACCGGGTCCCGAATGTTGCCGTGGCACCATTTTCGTTATCGTTGCGTGGCACCCCTTTTGTTCCGCCATGGTGACCAAATGCTCCCTATCATATTAGATGTCAACATTTTCATAAAAAAACATAAACTTGTATAAGTCATCCGCATCATGATAACAACATTTAAATTGCTTAAAATTGTGGCTTGCATTAAATGGCTAAATGTATATGGGGATTTACCGGATTTGTTGTTTGTTATATCCGGCCCCATTTAAATTGTTTAGATGGTATAGTTTTGTTACGCTTCACCCCCTTGCCATGGTTAATAACATTTAATATTGTTGGGTACATAACCGAGAGAGAACTAAATAATTGATGTGGTGTCTCGTCAATATGCAACTTGTTGCATATTGAGCTCCACTTAACTTGTAGTTTTGTTTGTTGCATTTGCCATGCCATGCATCATTAAACCGGACATGCATCATACTTGATTGTGCATCATGCCATGTTTATGTGATGGTTGTTTACTATGTTGCTTGCTTCTTTCCGGGTGTTTCTCTCGTTAGCTTCGGTTTCGTTCCGGAGTTGTGAGGATTCGTTCGACTACGTCCGTTTGTCTTCTTCATGGAATCGTTCTTCTTCCTTGCGGGATTTCAGGCAAGATGACCATACCCTCGAAATCACTTCTATCTTTGCTTGCTAGTTGCTCGCTCTTTTGCTATGCCTATGCTGCGATACCTACCACTTGCTTATCATGCCTCCCATATTGTTAAACCAAGCCTCTAACCCACCTTGTCCTAGCAAACCGTTGTTTGGCTATGTTACCGCTTTGCTCAGCCCCTCTTATAGCGTTGTTAGTTGAAGGTGAAGATGAAGTTTGTTCCTTGTTGGAACATGGAGATGTTGTTCCTTGTTGGAACATGTTTACTTGTTGGGATATCACAATACCTTTTATATTATTAACGCATATATATACTTGGTAAAGGGTGGAAGGCTCGGCCTTATGCCTGGTGTTTTGTTCCACTCTTGCCGCCCTAGTTTCCGTCATATCGGTATTATGTTCCCGGATTTTGCGTCCCTAACGCGGTCGGGTGATTTATGGGACCCCCTTGACAGATCGCTTTGAATAAGACTCCTCCAGCAAGGCCCACCATTGGTTTTACCATTTGCCTCACCTATGCCCTTTTATTTCCCTTGGGTTTCCGGAGCCCGAGGGTCATCTTTATTTTAGCCCCCCCGGGCCAGTTCTCCTTCGAGTGCTGGTCCAAACCGAGCGATGTCCGGCGCCCCCTGGGCAATCAGGGTCTATGCCAACCCGACATCTTGCTCATCCGGTGTGCCCTGAGACCGAGATATGTGCAGCTCCTATCAGGATTTGTCGGCACATCCGGGCGGCTTTGCTGGTCTTGTTTTATTACTGTCGAAATGTCTTGTAGCCGGGATTCCGAGACTGATCGGGTCTTCCCGGGGAGAAGGAATATCCTTCGTTGATCGCGAGAGCTTATCATGGGCTAAGTTGGGACACCCCTGCAGGGTTTGAACTTTTGAAAGCCGTGCCCGCGGTTATGTGGCAGATGGGAATTTGTTAATGTACGGTTGTAGAAAACCTGAAGTTGACCTTAATTAAAATACATCAACCGCGTGTGTAACCGTGATGGTCTCTTCTCGGCGGAGTCCGGGAAGTGAACACGGTGTTGGAGTTATGCTTGACGTAGGTTGTTCTAGGATCACTTCTTGATCATAGTTCATCGACCGTGCTTTGCCTTCTCTTCTCGCTCTCATTTGCGTATGTTAGCCACCATATATGCTAGTCGCTTGCTGCAGCTCCACCTCATACCTTTTACCCTACCTATAAGCTTAAATAGTCCTGATCTCGCGGGTGTGAGATTGCTGAGTCCCCGTGACTCACAGATACTTCCACAACTAGTTTGCAGGTGCCGATGAAACCGTGCAGGTGACGCACCCGAGCTCAAGGAGGAGCTCGATGAAGATCTTGTTCATTGTGTTGTTTCGTTTCAGTTGATCAGTAGTGGAGCCCAGTTGGGACGATCGGGGATCTGTGTAGCATTTGGGGTAGTCTTCTTTTATTTTGGTTCCGTGGTCGGACCTTGATTGTATCTGTATGATGTAATGCTTTACTCATGTATTGTGTGAAGTGGCGATTGTAAGCCAACTATGTATCTCTTTCCTATATGTATTACATGGGTTGTGTGAAGATTACCTCACTTGCGACATTGCTTTCAATGCGGTTATGCCTCTAAGTCGTGCTTCGACACGTGGGAGATATAGCCGCATCGAGGGCGTTACAGAGGCTAACCCGGAGAAGGTCAAAGCGGTCGAGGACATGAGCCCGCCGAAAACCCTCAGAGAAATGCAAAAGCTCACCGGACGCGTGACCGCGCTAGGGCGCTTCATGTCCAAACTGGGGGAGCGAGCACTGCCTTTCTTCCACCTGATGAAGAAGAAGGGACCTTTTGAATGGACTGAAGAGGTAGATAAGGCGTTTCAAGATCTCAAGAGGTACCTAACCAGTCCCCCAGTCATGGTGGCTCCGCGTCCTTGAGAGCCCTTGCTGCTCTACCTCGCTGCCACTCCCTACTCCGCCAACGCAACCCTGGTGGCGGTTAGGGAAGAGCGCCAAATCAGAGCCGCATCAGCAGCCCGAGACAAGGCACGGCAGGAACAAGGAAGGCCCACGGGATAGGTAACTACAGCTGAGGAAGATCAGCCGCCGAAGAGTGCGCCGGGGGCAGGAGAGGCCACTCCCCTGGACGGACGACCTCCCGAGGCCACATCACCTCGCGAAGCACCCTTGCCTCCGGGGGGCGCCGCGAACACTGAAGCTCTCGGCCTTGTTGAGCACCCTGTCTACTTTGTCAGCACGGTGTTGCGGGACGCGAGGGCACGGTACCCCATGCCCCAGAAGCTCCTCCTCGCACTACTGGTGGCCTCGCGCAAGCTGCGTCACTACTTCCAAGGACATCCCATCAAGGTCGTCTCGTCATACCCCTTGGAGAGAGTGCTCAGGAGCCCTAACTCAGCTGGTCGGGTCGCCGAGTGGAACATAGAACTGCAGGCGTTCCAGCTCGAGTTTAGCACGACCAGGGTCATCAAAGGAGCAGCGCTAGCAGACTTCGTAGCAGAATGGACTGAGGCACCCGGCCTCGAGAACAACGAGGATCGGTCCCTCTCCCCAGGGAGTGAGGCACCAGAAGGCTGGGTAGTGTACTTCGATGGGGCGTTCTCCAGGCATGGAGCCGGGGCAGGTGCGGTGCTGATATCGCCCACTCAGGACAAGCTCTACTACGCCGTACAGCTTTGTTTCCAGCAAGGCGAAAAGGTCTCGAACAACATAGCGGAATATAAGGGTTTGATAGCGGGGTTGAAGGCAGCAGCAGCTTTGGGGGTGAAGCGCCTCACCGTCAAGGGTGATTCGCAGCTCCTTGTCAACTTCTCCAACAAGGTGTATGAACCAAGGGATGAGCACATGGAGGCCTATCTAGCGGAGGTCCACAGGATGGAGAAGCAGTTCTGGGGGCTGCAATTAAAGCATGTGCCCCGTGGCACCAATCAGGAAGCCGATGACATTGCCAGACGGGCGTCCCGGCGGTTGCCTCAGGAGCCTAGCGTATTTGAAGAACGGCTCTTCAAGCCCTCAGCCCAGCCGTCGTTGTCAAACACTGCCCAGCCTCGGGAGGAACTTCCCCAACCACCGGCCTCAGGAGCCCCGGCCTACGGCCCTGCCTCAGGGGCACGCCTGCTCCTGACTATGGAACCTCAGGAGGAATGCTGGATCACTGAACTCCAGAGTTATTTAACACAGGGGCCCCTGCCGGAGCAGGAGGAAGAAGCAGAGCGTGTGGCGCGGCAAGCCACGACATACTGCATCAGGGACGGAGAGCTCTACCGGAGGCGGCCAAACGACGTATCCCTGCGCTGCATTTCCAGGGAGCAAGGGAAGGAACTGTTGGAGGACATACACGGCGGGCACTGTGGGCATCACTCGTCATCACGGACCCTCGTCGGCAAAGCATTCCACAGCGGGTTCTATTGGCCCACCGCACTCAACGACGCTGTCGAGCTGGTGAAGGCTTGTGAGGCTTGCGAATTTCATGCCAAACAGATCCATCAGCCGGCAGGAGGCTTGTAGACTATACCCCTTTCATGGCCGTTTGCAGTTTGGGGGCTGGACATTCTGGGCCCGTTCCCTCGGGTGCCAGGGGGCTACCGCTACCTCTACATCGCCATTGACAAATTCACCAAGTGGGCAGAAGTGGAGGCTGTCCGCACCATCCCCGCGGGTTCCGCGGTCAGGTTCATCAAGGGCATCGTGAGCCGGTTCGGGGTGCTGAACCGCATCATCACGGACAACGGTTCACAGTTCACCAGTAACCTCTTCAAAACATACTGTGCTAACCTTGGAACGCAGATATGCTACGCTTCGGTGGCGCACCCGCGGAGCAACGGCCAAGCCGAACGAGCTAACGCGGAGGTCCTGAGGGGCCTCAAGACAAGGACGTTCAAGAAGAAGCTGGAGGCCTGCGGCAGAGGTTGGTACGATGAGCTCCAGTCCGTGTTGTGGTCCATCCGCACAACCGCGACCAAGCCAACCGGGGATACCCCATTCTTCCTGGTCTATGGAGCCGAAGGAGTCCTCCCTCACGAGGTCAGACATCGCTCCGCTCGGGTCCTGGCGTTCGATGAGGCGCAACAGGACGCCATGCGGGGGGTGGACCTCGTGCTGGGGGAGGAACGCCGCCGAGAAGCCGCGCTGTGAGCGGCGAGGTACCAGCAGGCGCTGCAGCGATATCACTGCCGCAGCATCCACCCCAGGACCCTCGAGGTAGGAGACCTCGTGCTCAGACGGGTTCTCACCAGGGAAGGGCTGCACAAGCTCTCCCCCATGTGGGAGGGCCCGTTCAAGGTTGTTCATGTTTCCAGGTCAGGCTCCATGCGCTTGGAGACTCAGGAAGGGGAGCCGATCCAGAACACGTGGAACATCCAACACCTCCGGAGGTTCTACCCATAAAAGGCCCCGAGCCTATGAAGAAGGCGAACGACTGTGAAGATTAATCCTTTTTTGGAGAAGGCCCTGAGCCTGTGAAGAAGGCGAACACCTGTGAAGATTAATTCTTTTTTGGAAAAGGCCCTGAGCCTGTGAAGAAGGCGAACGCCTGTGAAGATTAATCCCTTTTCGGAAAAGGCCCTGGGCCTGTGAAGAAGGCGAACGCCTGTGAAGACCAATCCCTTTTCGGAAAAGACCCGGAGCCTGTGAAGAAGGCAAGAGCCTGTGAAGCTCGTTACCCTAAGAAGAAAGGCCCGGAGCCTGTGAAGAAGGCCAATGCCTGTGAAGCTCGCCGCCCGTGACACTCTCACATAATAATGAGTGGGGCTGTACACGCCCCGGAGTCTCAGGAGCGCCGGCCTCAGGCCCTGGGGCTCCCTCCCACGCCCAGTGGCAGCACTTAGCTCCGCGCTGGTGAGAAGACGTCGAAGACTATACTAGGTGCCGGACGCGGCTTTTTCATTTGCTTTCTGCAGTTGGTTCGCTTTGTTTGCAGTTGAATTTTTATCGGAATTATTGCCATCGTTGGTTTACATTTCGTTGATTTTCACTCTCCCGTTTTGATTCCTCTTGCAATAAGTCTCGCGAGGGGGAGCAGCCGAACGCCCTCGCGAGGGTTCCTGTCCTACTCTATCTAAGGTTTCACGACCCGGGTCCATTACGGGAGCACCCCTCCGGTCCGTGCCCCTCGGGCACCGCGACACGCACACAGGGCCTGGGTCGGTCGCCCCCCACGGCTGGGGACGGGAACTATTTACGTGCAGACACACAGCTGAAAAGCGCGAAAGCTAAATCAAGGTAGTTTTTAACATCAATAACTTCCAACACGCCCCCACAGGGCTCCATGCAGCTATTCTCTTTTACGCAGGAAACAAAAGGAAAAGAAAGGACGAGCCAGGCGCGGCACGCTTCGCTCCGGCCAGCCGAGGCGACCCGGGATGCCTCTAGGGCTCAGGCGGACTCCCTCTCGCGCTTCACCGGGGCGCGGCGATGGGCGGATGAATCGCCACCCCCCAAGCAAGCGCGACGGCGTGGGGGCTGACTGCGGCCACCGCTGGAGGAGCCACCTGAAGAAGAGTTGGTGGAGCTTGGGGAGCATCGAGCGCCGCCATTCGAGCGGGCGATGTCTCCTCCATCGTCGTCGGAGCGAGGCCCCTGGCCACGGTCGTCGCCCTCGGGGCAGCATGCTGCGCGGCAACCATCTTCCCCAAACACCCTCACATAGAGGGTGCCGTCGCCGTCGAACTTGAAGTGCAGGGTGCACCGCTGACTCAGGCCGCGCGCGCGGGCAAACGGTTGCCAGCCACGAGTCAGGGCCCTGTTCCCAGAAGGGGGGACCTCAAGCGAAACCCAGGAGGCCCTACTGCAACAACCATCAGCCTGGAGCCAGAAGCCGCACCGGGCGCTGGCCGGCAGCTCGCCAATGAAGAAGCGAGGGAGCTGCAGCCAGGTGTTGGTCGGGTTCGCCGACCACACGACGAACTCCGGCAGCACCTCCGCCGAGCGAAAGCGCGGCCTGGGGGCCGCGCAGTCACGGCCGGCCTCCCCTTGGCAGCCGAGCGCTCACCACCCCGTGGGGAACCACCCCTATGGTCACGAGGAGCCGCAACAGGGACCGCGGGATGCTTGCGGGGACGACCTCGGCCGCGCTTGGCCCGGGGGAGTCGGGCCCTGCCTGACTGGCCTTTCCCTTCTCTATGGCTGAGAACCTCTTCGGAGCCATGAGAGCGGCGAGTGGCCAAGGAGAAGAAGAAGAGAAGCAGGAAGGGGCGGACTGGCGGAGCTCACGCGGCCCCGTACTTATAGCCGGAAAATGCCAACCGCCGAGCACCACGATCGTAGGTAATAATGACCCGTATCTATGCATGCAGGGACTAGTCAAGTCACGCCTTGCCAAGGCGTCATGGGGAAGCGGAGACGCCCACGTCCAATCAAAACCGCCACGCGGCGCCCATGGCCGCAGGCTGTTAGGGCCCGTGGCGCTTCGCCCTTGCCCTTTCGCTCCTCGGCATTGCCAAGTCCATGCGCGACTTGGGCCCGTGGGCTACTGTCGGCGTTCTGGGAATGGGGGTCCCCAGACTTGCCTGCCTGCGGCCTGCGGCGTGGCTCAAAGGGGGCCCAGCACGGCCCATCTTCATCAACACAAGACCCAAGACCCTCGCGAGGGGCCAATCCTCGCCGGGCGGATGACACGATGCTTACTCAGGCGTGGCATCATCAGGCTGGCTCACGAGGAGGCGGAGAGACCAAGGCGGGTACCTCACGAGGTGCCAATGACGCAAGCCATGACGACCAAGGGCGCCAGGCAGGAGCCAGCCCGCGCGATGCCCACCCTTTCCTTGCCCACCCTTTCCTCTTTGGTGCAAAGGAGACAAGCGCATGCGAGAGGATCAAGCAAAGGCATCCATTTCGGTGCAACGGGACCAAGACCAGTCCAACGGTGGGAAGGAGGTCATCGCGGAGCCCAGAACAGCGTCACCACAGGGCCTTTGGCAGGCGAGGACCAACTTTGGTCAGGATAAGTGTACTAGATGTTCCCCATCGAATTGGCCAATTGTTGGCGCCCTTCCCGCTCAATATTTGGGAAGAGTCCCAGGGCCCTTGCCTATAGATAGGACTAGCCACCCCCAGGGTAGAGGCATCTGGTATCCAGAATCCGAGCAGAGAGAGAGAGAGAGAGAGAGAGAGAGAGAGAGAGAGAGAGAGAGAGAGAGAGAGAGAGAGAGAGAGAGAGAGAGAGAGAGAGAGAGAGAAGGGCGGCTGAACTCCCCTAGCAGTTCATCATCCCAGCTAGAACACGCCCTCGCGAGGCTGTTCTCCCTTGTACTGTTCATCATCATCAGCCCAAGAGGCAATCCACCCACCACAAACTAGAGTAGGGTATTACACCACAATGGTGGCCCGAACTAGTATAAACTCTGTGTCCCTTGTGTTGTTCCTTCAGTAGTTAGATCCTTGCGAGACGGAGAGGTAGAGGGCAGAATATCCGCGCGCACCCCGGAGTTCGAACCTTAAGGGTCCGCCGAAACCCGAAACCCGACAGATATTAAAATCATTGATAATACAATACTAATATCATAACAAGATTCACATGAAGTTGAAAAAGCTAAATTTAGCAACTAAGTTTTTGCTTCAAAAAAGCGCAAGCAAGCACTACGCGCAAACTAAACTTGAAGCAGAAAGACTAAGCATCATCAAAATGCAAACGATTGTCTCTAAAGCAAGTACACCCATCATCACCATCATCTACTAGCAACTACTAGCTGCTGGACTGACTTTTGTTGAAAGACTTTATGCAGTAGAAATGCTTGCACCAGCTCCACCTCCATCATCACCATCGCCTCCAAATGCAACAGCAAAACTACCACCAGAGGAGCTGAAATCAGGCTTCGAAACAACACCTCCATCTCCTTCATCATCTTCATTATCATCATCCTCGCCTTTGGGTCCAGCTGCAATAATGATATTCCTTTGAAAGTAGCCATCCCAATTAGGAACACACTGCTCAATTGTGGACACTTGATGAACAGACATCAGGGCTTCTGTCGACGTTCTGGGAATGGGGGTCCCCAGACTTGCCTGCCTGCGGCCTGCGGCGTGGCTTAAAGGGTGCCCAGCACAGCCCATCTTCATCAACACAAGACCCAAGACCCTCACGAGGGGCCAAGCCTCGCGGGGCGGATGACGCGGAGCTTCCTCAGGCGCAGCCTCACCAGGATGGCTCACGAGGAGGCGGAGAGATCAAGGCGGGGTACCTCACAAGGTGCCCATGACGCAAGCCATGACGACCAAGGGCGCCAGCCGCGCACTGTCCTCCCTTTCCTCTTTGGTGCAAAGGGAGCACGCGCGGGCGAGAGGATCAAGCAAAGGCATCCATTTCGGTGCAACGAGACCAAGACCAGCTCCGCGACAAGGAAGAAGTCACTATGGAGCCCAAGCCAGCGTCATCACCAGAGCCTTTGGCAGGCGAGGTCCAACTTTAGTCAGGATAAGTGTACCAGATGTTCCCCTTCAAAATGGCCAATTGTTGGCGCCCTTCCCGCTCAATATTTGGGAAGAGGCCCAGGGCCTTTGCCTATAAATAGGACTAGCCACCCCCAGGGTAGAGGGGGGAGCAACCGGGCAATCTAGACATCTAGCAATTGAATCAGTAAGAGAGATAGAAGGGCGGCTGAACTCCTCCTAGCAGTTCATCCCCCAGGCCAAGAACAGACCCTCGCGAGGCTGTTCTACCTTGTAGTGTTCATCATCATCAGCCCAAGAGGCAATCCACCACACCACACTGGAGTAGGGTATTACACCGCATCGGTGGCCTGAACCAGTATAAACTCTGTGTCTCTTGTGTTGTTCTTTAGTAGTTTAGATCTTTGCGAGACGGAGAGGTAGAGGGCGTAATCTCCGCGCGCACCCCAGAGTTCGAACCTTAAGGGTCTGTCGGAACCCAAAATCCGACATTTGGGGCGCTAGGTAGGGGTGCGCCGGAATTTGTCTTCCGCCGCTCCGGTCTCCTCCGACCGTCGCGTCCATGTCCGACACTCGTCGGGCCTGCGCCGAGCGCCGGGCCGCCATCGCTCCCCGCGTCGCCCAGGCGGCTCCTGTCGGCGGGCTTCCCCGTCGTTCCCCGTCGCCTGCCATCGATGCTGCCACCGGCCCGGCGGGGAACGAGCAGCAAGCGTCGTCTCAGCATCCGTCCATGCGGCAAGACGGCCGCACCGCTACACCAACACCCCCGGTCGTTGCGGCCCTCCTGGGCGGCTCGCAGGCGCCGCCCACAAGTCGCCACGTCAAGCCGTTTGTTCGCCGGGTCAGCGCCGTTTCCGCACGGCAGGGGGCTCCCCCGGACCGGGCGACACACAAGGCCGGCCTGACCTTCAGCTCGGAGGACCACCCCTCCAACTCGGCTAGCTCGGGCGCGCTCCCCATGTTGTGCACCCCCACCATCTGCCAGGTGGCCGTCACTAGAACTCTCATCGATGGTGGCGCAGGCCTCAGCGTGCTTTCGGTTGAGGCCTTCGATCTCCTCCGCATACCCCTGGAACGGCTGCAACCCAGCCGGCCCTTCTCAGGCGTTGGGGGCGGATCATCCAGCCCCTTGGGACAGATCCGTCTCCCAGTAACCTTCGGCACCTACGACAACTTCCGCACGGAGATGGTCGACTTCGACATCGCCCCCATCGTCCTCCCCTACAACGACATCCTCGGTTACCCAGCGCTGGCCCAGTTCATGGCCGCTACGCACCCGGCGTACAACCTCATGAAGATGCCCGGGAGCAATGGTGTCCTCACCATGCATGGGGACACCGGGGACGCGCTGCGAGTGCTCAAGCTCGCCTTCAAGACGGCGGCATCGGCACAGCCCGCCGACTCAGGGGCCCCCGAGCCCAAGGGGGCTGCGCCCGCCAAGAAGAAGCAGTTGTTCACCCAGGACAAGGCAGAAACCAAGCAGATACCTGTCGACGAGGACGGGTCCTCCAGTGCCACTTTCACCATAGGCGCCAACCTCGAGCCCGAGCAGGAGGAGGCCCTAATCAGGTTCCTGCGCGCAAACAAGAAGGTATTCGCTTGGGAGCCTGATCAGTTGGCAGGGATCCCCAGGAGCGTAATCGAGCTTCACCTCAACGTGTGCCCAAACGTGCGCCCCGTGAAGCAGAAGGCAAGGCGGCAGTCCACAGAAAAGCAGGCCTTCATCGTCCAAGAAACCCGCAAGTTGGAAGCCACTGGGGTCATTCGCGAGGTCCGATACCCGGATTGGTTGGACAACCCTATCGTTGTGCCCAAGAAGGGAGGGAAGGAGCGCATGTGTGTTGACTTCACCAACCTCAACAAGGCATGTCCGCAAGATCCGTTCCCGCTCCCCCGCATCGACCAGATCGTCGATTCCACCGCAGAGTGCGACCTGCTATGTTTCCTGGATGCCTTCTCCGGGTATCACCAGATCAAGATGGCGGTGGAAGACATCGAGAAGACAACCTTCCTAACCCCGTGCGGGTGTACTGCTATACGTGCATGCCATTTGGGCTGCGTAATGCGGGGGCGACCTTTCAGCGGCTGATGCACATCACCTTGGGCCCGCAGCTCGGGAAGAATGTCGAAGCCTACGTTGATGACATTGTAGTGAAGTCTCGGGAGGCCAAGAACCTGATACAAGACCTGGAGGAAACCTTCGCGAGCCTCGACGAGTGAACCTGCGGCTCAACCCAGAGAAGTGTGTGTTCGGGGTCCCCTCAGGCAAGCTCTTGGGTTTCCTCGTATCCCATCGAGGCACCGAGGCTAACCCGGAGAAGGTCAAGGTGGTCGAGGACATGAGCCCGCCAAAGACCCTTAGAGAAATGCAGAAGCTCACTGGACGCGTAACCGTGCTAGGGCGCTTCATCTCCAGACTGGGGGAGCGGGCGCTGCCTCTCTTCCAGCTAATGAAGAAAAAGGGGCCCTTTGAATGGACTGAAGAGGCAGACAAGGCGTTTCGAGATCTCAAGAGATACCTGACCAGTCCCCCGGTTATGGTGGCTCCGCGTCCTCAAGAGCCCCTGGTGCTCTACCTCGCTGCCACTCCTTACTCTGCCAGCGCAACCCTGGTGGCAGTTAGGGAGGAGCGCCAAATCAGAACCACAGCAGTAGCCCGAGACAAGGCAAAACAGGAGAAGGAAGGCCCACAGAAACCGCTACCGCGGTTGAGGAAGATCAGCCGTCCAAGAGTACACCGGAAGCGGGAGAGGCCACTCGCCTGGATGGTCCGCCTCCAAAAGCCTCGTCACCTCATGAGGCGCCTTGCCTCCGGAGGGCGCCGCGAGCTTTAGCGCCCTCAGCCTTGTTGAGCACCCAGTATACTTCGTCAGCACGGTGTTATGGGACGCTAGGGCCCGGTACCCCATGCCTCAAAAGCTCCTCCTCGCGCTACTGGTGGCCTCGCGCAAGCTGCGGCACTATTTCCAGGGTCACCCCATCAAGGTTGTCTCGTCATATCCCTTGGAGAGAGTGCTCAGGAGCCCTAACTCAGCCGGAAGGGTCGCTGAGTGGAACATAGTACTGCAGGCGTTCCAGCTCGAGTTTAGCACAACCCGGGTTATCAAGGGAGTAGCATTGGCAGATTTCGTGGCAGAATGGACGGAGGCACCAGGCCTCAAGGACGACGGGGATCGGTCCCTCTCCCCAGGGAGCGAGGCACCAGAAGGCTGGCTCATGTACTTCGATGGGGCATTCTCCAGGCACGGCGCAGGGGCTGGGGCGGTGCTGGTGTCGCCCACCCAGGATAAGCTCTACTACGCTGTGCAGCTTTGTTTCCAGCAGGGCGAAAAGGTCTCCAACAACATAGCAAAATACGAAGGTTTGATAGCAGGCTTGAAGGCCGCAGCCGCCCTGGGGGTGAAACGCCTCACCATCAAGGGCGATTCGCAACTCCTTGTCAATTTCTCCAACAAGGTATACAAGCCAAAAGACGAGCACATGGAGGCCTACCTAGCGGAGGTTCGCAGGATGGAGAAGCAGTTCTGGGGGCTGGAGTTGAAGCATGTGCCCCGTGGCACCAACCAGGAGGCTGATAACATCGCCAGGCGGGCATCCAGGCGGTTGCCTCAAGAGCCCGGCGTCTTCGAGGAGCGGCTCTTCAAGCCCTCGGCCCTGCCGTCGTTGTCAAACACGGCTCAGCCGCGAGAGGAATTTCCCCGGCCACCTGCCTCGGGAGCCCCGGTCTGCGGCCCAGGTTCAGGAGCACAACTGCTTCTGACGATGGAACCACAGGAGGGGTGCTAGATCACGGAGCTCCGGAGTTATTTGACACAAGCGACCCTGCCGGAGAAGGAGGAGGAAGCGGAGCGTGTGGTACGGCAGGCCACGACGTACTGCATCAGGGATGGAGAGCTCTACCGGAGGCGACCGAATGATGTGTCCCTGCGCTGCATCTCCAGGGAGCAAGGAAAGGAACTGCTGGAGGACATACATGGCGGAGACTATGGACACCATTCATCATCACGGACCCTTGTTGGTAAGGCATTGCGCAGTGGGTTCTACTGGCCCACCGCACTCAACGACGCTGCCGAACTGGTGAAGGCCTGTGAGGCCTGCCAATTTCACGCCAAGCAGATCCATCAGCCGGCAGGAGGCCTGCAGACTATACCCCTTTCGTGGCTGTTCGCAGTCTGGGGGCTGGACATCCTGGGCCCGTTTCCTCGGGCGCCAGGGGGCTACCGCTACCTCTACGTCGCCGTGGACAAGTTCACCAAGTGGGCAGAAGTAGAGGCCGTCCGCACCATTCCCGCGGGCTCCGCCGTCAAGTTCATCAGGGGCATTGTGAGCCGGTTCGGGGTGCCGAACCGCATCATTACAGACAACGGTTCGCAGTTCACCAGTAACCTCTTCAAAACATACTGTGCTAACCTTGGAACGCAGATATGCTACACTTCGGTGGTGCACCTGCAAAGCAACGGCCAGCCGAACGAGCCAACGCGGAGGTCTTGAGGGGCCTCAAGACCAGTACGTTAAAAAAGAAGCTGGAGGCCTACGGCAAGGGTTGGTACAATGAGCTTCAGTCCGTGCTGTGGTCCATCCGCACAACCGCGACCAAGCCGACTGGAGGGACCTCGTTCTTCCTGGTCTACGGAGCCGAAGCAGTCCTCCCTCACGAGGTCAGACGTCGCTCCGCACGGGTCCTGGCGTTCGACGAGGTGCTGCAGGACGCCATGCGGGGGATGGACCTCGTGCTGGGGGAGGAACGCCGCCGAGAAGCCGTGCTACGAGCGGCGAGGTACCAACAGGCACTACGACGATATCACTGCCGCAACATCCGCCCCAGAACTCTCGAGGTAGGAGACCTCGTGCTCAGTCGGGTTCTCTCCAGGGAGGGGCTGCACAAGCTCTCTCCCATGTGGGAGGGCCCGTTCAAGGTTTTTCATGTTTCCAGGCCTGGCTCCGCGCGCTTGGAGACTCAGGAGGGGGAGCCGATCCAGAACGCATGGAACATCCAGCACCTCCGCAGGTTCTACCCCTAAGAAGAAAGGCCCAGAGCCTGTGAAGAAGGCGAACGCCTGTGAAGATTATCCTTTTTGGAGAAGGCCCAGAGCCTGTGAACAAGGCGAACGCGTGTGAAGATTATCCTTTTTGGAGAAGGCCTAGAGCCTGTGAAGAAGGCGAACGCCTGTGAAGATTATCCTTTTTGGAGAAGGCCTAGAATCTGTGAAGAAGGCGAACGCCTGTGAAGATTATCCTTTTTTTGGAGAAGGCCCAGAGCCTGTGAAGAAGGCGAACGCATGTGAAGATTATCCTTTTTGGAGAAGGCCCAGAGCCTGTGAAGAAGGTGAACGCCTGTGAAGATTATCCTTTTTGGAGAAGGCCCAGAGCCTGTGAAGAAGGCGAGTGCCTGTGGAGCTGTCGCGTCTTGGAAAAGGCCCGGAGCCTGTGAAGAGGGCAAATGCCCGTGAAGCTCGTTTCCCCTAAGAAGAAAGGCCCTGAGCCTGTGAAGAAGGCCAACACCTGTGAAGCTCGCCGCCCGTGACACTCTCACGTAATAATGAGTTGGGGCTGTACATGCCCCGGACTCTCAGGAGCGCCGGCCTCAGGCCCTGGGGCTCCCTCCCACGCCCATTGGTAGCACTTAGCTCCGCGCTGGTGAGAAGACGTCGAAGACTAGATTAGGTGCCGGACGCGGCTTTTTCATTTGCTTTCCGCAGTTGGCTTGTTTGTTCGCATTTGAAGTCTTATTGAAACTATTGCCGTCGTTGGTTTGTGGTTCGTTGATTTTTACACCCCCGCTTTGATTTCTCTTATGCAAGGCCTCGCGAGGGAGGATAGCCTAGCGCCCTCGCGAGTGTTCTTGTTCTAGTCGTTCGAAGGTTTCATGACCTGGGCCCGCTACAGGAGCACCCCTCCAGTCCGTGCCCCTCGGGCACCGCGACACACACACACAGGGCCTGGGTCGGTCGCCCCCCTACGGCTGGGGCCGTGAACTATCTACGTGCAGACACACTGCCGAAGGGCACGAAAACAGAACCAAGGCAATGGTTAACAGCAATAACCCCGAACACGCCCCCGCGGGGCTCCACACAACTGTTTTCTTTTACGCAGGAAACAAAAGGAAGAGAAAGGATAAGTCCGGCGCGGCTCGCCTCACACCGGCCTGCGGAGGAGACTCGGGCTGCCTCCGGGGCTCAAGCCGACTCCCTCTCACGCTTCACTGGGGCGCGACGGCGGGCGGACGTACTGCCGCCTCCCAAGCAGGCGCGACGGCGAGGGGGCTGACTGCGGCCACCGCTGGAAGAGTCGCTTGAAGAAGAGTCGATGAAGCTTGGGAAGCCTTGAGCGCCGCCAACCACACGGGCGCTGTCACCTCCATCGTCGTCGGGGCTGGGTCCCCGGCCGCGGTCGTCGTCCTTAGGGCAACACCCTACGCGGCGACCATCTTCCCCAAACACCCTCACGTAGAGGGTGGAATCGCCGTCAAACCTAAAGTGCAGAGTGCACCGGCGCCCCAGGCCGCGAGCGCGGGTGAACGCCTGCCAACCACGAGTCAAGGCCAAGCTCCTAGTGGCGGAGACCTCCATTGCAGCCCATGAGGCCCGGCTGCAGCAGCCGTCCGCCTGAAGCCAGAGGCCGCCCGGGGCGTCGGCAGGAAGCTCACCAAGGAGGAAGCGAGGGAGTTGGAGCTGGGCGCTAGTCGGCTCCGCCGACCATACGACGAACTCCGGCAGCACCTCCGCAGCGCGAAAGCGCGACCAAAGCGTGCCCCCCGACCGCAGTAGTTCGCCCATCACCTCACCGAGAACCATCTCCACGGCCGCGGGAAGCTGCCTTGGCGGCCACGGGATGCTTCCGAGGGCGCCCTCGGCCGCGCTTGGGCGGGGGAGAGGCAGGCTCAACCTGGCGGGCTTTCCCCTTTTCTGCAGTCGAGAACCTCCTCGACGGAGCCATGGAGAAGATGGAGAAGCAAGGAGAGATGGACTAGAAGGGCACGCGCAGTGCCGTACTTATAGCCGGCGAAGGCCAATGGTCGGCCTCCACGATCATAGGTAATCATGACACGATCTGCATGCAGGGACTTTTCTAATCCGCACGATCACCGAGGCGTCGTGGGGAAGCGGAGATGCCCACGTCCGATCAACCGCCACGCGGCGCCCAAGGCCACAGGCTGTTAGGGCCCGTGGCGCTTCGCCCTTGCCCTTTCGCCCCTCAGCACGGCCAAGTCCGTGCGCGCCTTGGGCCCAGGGGCTACTGTCGATGTTCTGGGAATGGGGGTCCCCAGACTTGCCTGCCTAGGGCCTGCGGCGTGGCTTAAAGGGGGCCCAGCACGGCCCATCTTCATCAACACAAGACCCAAGACCCTCGCGAGGGGCCAAGCCTCGCGGGGCGGACGACGCGGAGCTTCCTCAAGCGCAACCTCACCAGGCTGGCTCACGAGGAGGCGGAGAGATCAAGGCGGGGTACCACACGAGGTGCCCATGACGCAAGCCATGGCGAACAAGGGCGCCAGGCGGGCGCCAGCCGTGCAGTGTCCTCCCTTTCCTCTTCGGTGCAAAGGGAGCACGCGCGAGCGAGAGGACCAAGCAAAGGCATCCATTTCGGTGCAACGAGACCAAGACCAGCTCCGCGACAAGGAAGAAGTCACTATGGAGCCCAAGCCGACGTCATCACCAGAGCCTTTGGCAGGCGAGGACCAACTTTAGTCAGGATAAGTGTACCGGATGTTCCCCTTCAAAATGGCCAATTGTTGGCGCCCTTACCGCTCAATATTTGGGAAGAGGCCCAGGGCCTTTGCCTATAAATAGGACTAGCCACCCCCAGGGTAGAGGGGGGAGCAACTGGGCAATCTAGACATCTAGCAATTGAATCAGTAAGAGAGAGAGAGAGAGAGAGAGAGAGAGAGAGAGAGAGAGAGAAGGGCGGCTGAACTCCTCCTAGCAGTTCATCCCCCAGGCCAAGAACAGACCCTCGCGAGGCTGTTCTACCTTGTCGTGTTCATCATCATCAGCCCAAGAGGCAATCCACCACACCACACTGGAGTAGGGTATTACACCGCATCGGTGGCCTGAACCAGTATAAACTCTGTGTCTCTTGTGTTGTTCTTTAGTATTTTAGATCTTTGCGAGACAGAGAGGTAGAGGGCGTAATCTCCGCACGCACCCCAGAGTTCGAACCTTAAGGGTCTGCCGGAACCCGAAATCCGACAGCTTCTGGACCACAACGAATATCGTTACCAGCAACAAGAATGACATCAAAAGGGTCCTCGAAGGGAACTAGGACTGCATCCTTGACATAATGGTCTGGAACTGTGAAATTCCTATGCCCAACCATGTCAAACAGAGCATGTCCAACGTAGAACGCGACTGAATGAGTGTTGTTGGTTACTACGTAGTAGGCAACTCTGTCAGTATTCCCAAAAGGGATTTTGAGCCGAGCCTTGGTGACAACTGGAATCTTCATTGTTTTACGGCTGAAGTCCTTTTGTATCAGAAAATGCAGAAAAAAACGAAAAATGAATTTAAAATTAAAATTTCATATGTTTAATCCAAAAATAAAACAGAAGCATGACTTGAACATAAAACTCACAGTTGTGTAGTCTATAACAATTCATGTAACAAAAAACTCCTAGTTGCATAGTGTGTAGCAGATCACAAGCATGCATTAGTATGAATATTGCTTGTAGAATTGACTAGACACAAGCCTAAACGGCAACATCTCCATTTGAAATTTCTTTTTTGTTACGACCATTTGTAAATAAAGCATTAAACTAAGTAAATGAAGAAAAAGGTACATCATAGTGTGGAGCACATTAGAAGTATGCGTAACTAAATTAAATTCAAGCATTGACAAAATTGATAACATTTATTGAGTTGAAACACTATGATCATTAAATTTAAAAAACTATGAATACCTTGATTGTAGCGATCTTCTTAGAACCAGAACTAGCCATTTCTTCATACTTGCGCTTGGAAACACTTGGTCCGAGACAATGTTGCACACAGTTGGTGGAGTTGAAAAATTATACATTATCCGAGACAAAGTTGCACACAGAAATCTAATATGCAAAGTAAATGAGGTAGAACTAGCACACTAACATAGATTTTGACAAGGGTATGTCCATCCAAATGAGAATAAAGAGTCTATAAATGTCATATCAGGGTTCATTGAATATTCCACAGAAAGTTGCACATCGTATTTAGGAGAGGGAAGAAAATTACATAAAACATACTGAAATTCACATCTACTCCGCATATGAAAAAAAGTAAAACTTGCACAGTAGCAATAACTGCAACAATTAAATTTGACCAAAATTTATGAATAAATGCGTTGAATGTTCAGAACTAAAATGTTATCAACATCATGATGACAAAATAAAAATAAAATACCTTCTTCTTGGAGCCGTCACCACCACCAGCACGATCCATCTAACAAAAAGAGGGCAGACATTTAAAGTGCAGTTGAAGGTTGATTCAGAACTAAAATGTTATCAAAATAAGAGTGACAAGAAAAAGTAAAATACCTTTTTCTTGGAACCATCACCTGCACGATCAATCTAACAAAAAGAACGGCAGACATTTAGAATGCGAGACAATGAGCAACAGTTATTTAAAAAGGACATAAAATGGGAGATCCAACTTCATACCTTGTGCCTACTTCAACCCTCTATGAGTGTTCCTGTAAACAAGAATGAAACAGAGACAGATTGAAATCAACAAAACAAAAATTAGAACAGAAGCTTGAAAGCAAGAACAGAGAGATGTTAGAAAGACAAACTTTCGAACAGACAACTCTCACCAGAACTAGAAAGAGCAAGAAGAAAGGGTCGGGACGCATATAGAGCAGGAGACCTAGAAAATGAGTAATATATAGGGATGTGGAGAGGGTAAACGGAGGAGATGCAGAGAAATTACAAGCGGCAGAGGTAGTGGGGGTGGTGGCCTCTCTGTTAGTCGGTTCCTCGGTATAAGTGGGGTGTAGTGGGGGTTAGTGGGTCCAGAGTAGTGGGGAGTAGTGGGGTTAGTTGGATAACTGGCATCAAACACGTGTCCACTCAGAAAATAGGTGGCAACAAATAGAGGGAACAAAAAATAGAGGAAACAAAGAATGAACCCACGACGGAAAACAGAACTGATTTTTGAGAAGAGAAAATGAATAGATGATCCGAAAATTTGTTTTAAGTCATCATAATTGTTTCTCCAACAGCAACAGTAAGCAATCTTATATAAAAATATTTTAAATTAAGTCAAAAAATGAGACACTATTATTCGTAAGAAATCAAGTATAAAAAAGGAGAAAAAAATAACACATATAGCCGAATAAAAATGTTCCAAAATTGTGGAAAATAGAAAACTTAATGTAGGATCATATCATTGTTGTTCATGTTTGATCTATATGGAAATCAAACAGCACAATATGATCCAGGAGAAACTAAAATGGAAAATTTTACAGCACAACAGGATGTTATATAAAAAATATTAAAGTGACCACAAAGAAAAAGATTTATATTCTAATACGTCAGAAAGTATACAAACATCACATGGACTTTAAAAAAAGTAACAAAAAAGTCGTAATATCTGAAAACATTTCGTCATCATAATATACATGAG
This sequence comes from Aegilops umbellulata, assembly GCA_032464435.1. Taxonomy (NCBI): domain Eukaryota; kingdom Viridiplantae; phylum Streptophyta; class Magnoliopsida; order Poales; family Poaceae; genus Aegilops; species Aegilops umbellulata. The sequence goes on from CP136058.1 coordinate 366,729,580, forward strand.
GAATCGTTTACAAAAATGTCATAACGCTTCACGCACATATCATTCCAATCATTTCTGAAAGACCTATTACACATGAACTAGCTACTGAGATTTTAAAATTGTCTTCATTCCATGTTTGGATCAACTCCATCATCGAAAAAGTTATCTTGTTGGTGAAAATGCTTCAATGGCTACATTCTGAAACTCCAACAAAGCAAAATGTCAGAAAACAAGGTTGGTTGTAAAATTTGACAAAACTAGAGGAATGGCACAAGTAATCAATTAGATGGCACATGTAATCAATAATATATTATAAAAAATAAATAGTTCAACAAATGGAATAATGCTGTTAAAATGAATTAGGTGGCGTCCTTACTCATGAGCACTATCAGAATTCAAGAACAAGGTTCTTCTAGTCAGTCAGAATGTTGAGGTCGGTGAACATCATCTCATTCGCCAGCCTGACTCTAATGTTTGGAATATCTTCATCCTTAATGATGTCATGCATCTGGGCCCTAGGCTTCCAGTGCTTCAAATATAACGTTGTATGAATACCACAGTGAACACTGCAGTGAAATCAACAGCAAAACAAAATTAGGCATCAAAAGTAGTAAAAATTTACTACGCTTGCACTTCATCAAAAGTTTCTAAATGTAAACATGTAAGAAAAATCCTTCACATTGCAGTGAATGAATTGGATTGAACAAGAACAAACGAATATATAAAAAGCCACAGAATGGCCTAAGAATATTTGAGTGCGAAAACCTAATTCCTGATACCTAAAAACATACAATTAGAACTAGCACTCTTACCGTACTTAAATTGCACATGCTATGCAACACCAAAAGTTTTCATAGTAGGATATTTGACATAGTGCATTATACGTACTAGGTCTTACTAAAGAAGGACTCAACTAAAAATGCACATGTATAACTATCAGTTCAAAAAATAAACCTAATTCCTATAATCAGAAACCCTACAATTAGAACTTGCATCCTCATCATTCTAAACTACATGGTACATACATTTTACAGAAAACAGAAATATTAACGCAAAAGAAATAATGAAAGAACTTACGCATTTGATTGTTTAGGCACATCAATAAAATGTGTAGACCAATTTCTCCAATTAAGGTTCCATGAGCTCCCATACATGTTCCAAACCCTTTTGAAATTTGGTATCTGCAAATTTACAGCAAACTAAGCTACCATAATGCGTATGCACAACGAGAACATCATGGAAAATGGAGAAAACAAAATATATAAGAGGAAAAAGCTCCAGTTTATAGAATTACCAGAATGCTCAACACATGCTTGTGGTAATCACTCTTGTCATCGAATGCTGAATCTAATATGATAAACATTTCAGGCTGAAACAACAAAACAAAATCGAATGAATGCTTAACTTGATTGAAGGTGTGTAAAGTTGGAAAGTGCACCTGAAAAAACATTAAAAATAGTAACACTACAAAAAAAGACACATCCGTGACATTTTGGGCTGAATGGAGTTTTTTTCCTGTCATGCTTATGACACTTCTCTGATGATAATTGTGACAAAACCCGGTATCATCATAGATGTGGTGGGGTCCTACTTCTATGAAAAAAATCATGACAGAAAATGGGCTTTTTGTCCTGGGCGGGCCGGAGACGCAGCTGCATGACATCTTTGGGCTGTTCATGACGGAAAAACTGTGGTAGAAGCGAGGGAGAGGAAAATATCAGGGGAGTTCCCGGTTACGGTGGCTGGTCGGGGGCCGAGCGATCCACATTTCTCTCGTACGTACGCGCATGTGTGCGAGGTGTTGGGCTCTAACTGAACCCGAGCGAGGCATTGGGCTCTGACTGAACTCGAGCAATCGATCGATCCCTTGCTGTTAACTGAACCCGAGTGATTCCTTCGCTACTGCTGCTAACCGAAGCCAACCGAACACTGCTGCCTCCTTCCCTTGATGAACAGTGAGCATTGTTGTGGGGGTTTGGATGAACAGTTCCCGGTGAGGGGTTGGATAAACAGGACCCCGTGGTAGTAGAGGTCGTTGCCGCTGGATGAACAGGACCCCGATCGATCTAGCCGGTGGATGAACAGGACCCCGTGGAGGGGTGGATGAACAGGATGACCCCGTGGAGGGCTGGTTGAACAGTAGCCGGTGGAGGGCTGGATGAACAATAGCCCGTGGAGGGGTGGTTGAACAGGACCCCCTGGAGAGGGCTGGTTGAACAGTAGCCGACGGAGGAGCGCGCGGTGGAGGCTGGATGAACAGAAGCCCGTGGATGAACAGTCGCAGGTGAAGGCTGGGGGGAGGTCGACGGTGGATGGACAGTAGCCCGTGGAGGCTAGAGGAGGTCGATGGTGGAGATGAACAGTATCTCGTGGAGTCCCGTTTTGCGGTACGCCACACCCCTCCCGATGAAAAGGACCCCCGTTTCGACCTAGCGCTCCAACACAAGTCTGTTTCCTCCGTTTTGCGGTACGCCACACCCCTCCCGATCAACAGGACCCGTTTCGACTATAGGAGGTCCATTTCCTCCATTTTGCGGTACGCTAGACCCCTCCCGATGAACATGATCCCGTTTCGGCCGTGGCCGGTCGAACACAAGGCCATTTCCTCCATTCTGCGATACGCCATGCCTCGTTTCAATCAGCTGTTCCATCCAAGCCGGTTGGCTCCCGATGAACACGACATATTCCGACCCAGTCAGTTGCCTCCCGATGAACAGGACGTTGTTTCTTCGTTCCGACCAAGTCGGTTCGCTGCCTGATGAACAGGATGTCGTTGCCTCTCCATGTACACAAGCCCTGGCCGTCCATATATATATGCGTGACTAGGCGTTCGAGACCCTGCCCGTATGTACGTACCTAGCTGTATTTACTTTCTTGCACCCTAGCCGCTGTACGTACGTGTACATGCTACATGCGCGCCTCTACTACGCCACGTGTGTGCCTTTACTACGACATGTGCCCTTCCTTACACGACCATGGGTCATCGCTGCAGCCTGCAGACAGACCGATCGTATGTATGTACACGTTTGCGACCGGAATGTCAACGCTACGTACGCTTCGACCAGGTGGGTCCCGACTGCCAGGCACTACCTTGCGTGCGAAGATGTAGCTGGTGCGTCCAACCAGTCAGGGGGCGAATCATTTTTTGCCCGTAATATGGACGCACTTCCTTGCGTTCGAAGATGTAGCTGGTGGGTCCCAGCAGTCAGGGGGAAATGTTTTTTTCACAAAATACGATGGCCCGCCCGATGGGTCCCTACTGTCAGGTGGAGGAATCATTATTTTCCGCGTAATAAGGAGGCACTTCCTTGCTGCGGCCGTGGACCCACATGTCAGCCTCTCCACGTACAGTACTCTTCCGATGGAAGTCGGTCGTTGACCACATTGACCACGCCGTGTCGAGAGCACCAAGGCGATGGACGACGGTGAGGCCTAGGAAGGGGATGACGCGGAGCCGGGAAAGACGCGACAGTGGATGCCCATGCAGAGAGGAGTACGAGGGTTCACTGGTTCGACTGCGGTGTGAGGCTGCCACCGCCGCAGGACCTGGCCAGCGGTGGGAGTAATAAGGGGCGGTGAGGCCTCCGCGGCAGCACAGCCGGCCATGGGAGGCAGGAGCAGGCGGCACGACCGGCGCTGCTTTGGGCGGCTGGAGCAAGAAGACCAGAGGTTGAAGAAGCACTACGGCCGTTGGATGGACATCATACGGTCACTGGAGCTAGAGTCGTTCATATTGACTAAAATTGACAAAGCCCTCCGTCCCCGTCAACTTAGTAGGCCCACATGTCAGCCTCCCACTATGATGGGTCCCAGCTAGTAGGGGGAGTATTCATTTTTTGTGCGTAATAAGGAGGCACTTCCTTGTGTGCGAAGATATAGCTGGTGGGTTTGACCTGTCAGCGGGGGGATGTTCTTTTCGTGAAATACAGAGGCCCTTCTGGTGGGTCCCAGATGTCAGGTGGAGGAATCAATATTTTGCGCGTAATAAGGAGGCATTTCCTTGTGTGCGGCCGTGGACCCAACTGTCAGCCTCTCCACGTAAAGTCGACGTCCGATGGATGTCATTCATTGACCACGTTGACCACGATGCGCTGAGAGCACCAGGGCGGTGGACGACGGCAAGGGCTAGGAAGGGGACGAAGCGTAGCCGGGGAAGACGCGGTAGTGGATGCCCACGCGGAGTGGAGTACGAGGGTTCACTGGTTCGGCTGCGGTGTGAGCCTGCGGTTGGCGCAGGGCCTGGCCAACGGTGGGAGTAGTAGGGGAAGTGAGCCCTCAACGGCAGCACAACCGACCACTGGAGGCTGGAGCAGGCGGTCTCGCCGGCGCTGGTTTGGGAGGCTGGTGTAAGAAGAGCAGCGATTGAAGAAACAACATGACCGTTCGATTCAAATTCAACGGTCACTGCTGCTAGAATCGTTTGTTGACTATGTTGACAAAGCCCTGCGTACGCGTCAACTTAGTAGGCCCACAGGTCAGCCTCCAAACCGGTGCGCCCAAGATGTCAGTGGGAGGAATCATTTTTTTGTAGGGTGGGTCGGTGAAGCCTGCGTGGCATGACAGCGGGCCACAAGAGGAGGGAGCAGGCAGTCCTACCGGCGCTGGTTTAGGCGGCTGGAGCAGGAAGATCAGAGATTGAAGAAGCAGGTCGGCCGTTGGATGGACATCCAACAGTCGCTGCTGCTAGAATCGTTTGCTGACTAACAAAGCCTTGCGTAAACAAATTAGCCTCAAAATTTGTGATGTGTACAGCCCATCTTCTATTATTTTTATAATTTTACTCATTTTCTAATTCATATGGAATTTATTGCAGCCTATTTTCCATTTTTAGAATTGCTGCCCATTTTCTGGTCAGTACCAAGGTTAAAAATTTGAACTAACAATGTGCGCAGTTTTGAAAATTCGCAATTTTTTGCCGGGGAACAAAATATTCTTGATCCAAAATTTATTAGCCATACTAAAACAAATTTAAAAATAAATTAGTACTATGTCATGTTAAAATCCAATGAAATATAAAATATCAGTGAAGAACAAAAACAAAAAAGAAACTAATTTTCCCATTTACTTTTAACAGATACTGACCAAACTCTTTGGCCAGGACGGAATGCAACCTCCTCGTCTTGAAATATTTACAGCCTAGTAAGTCAGAGAAAACAAATAGGCCTAGCTTGGGTATTCTTCAAGAAGAAATAGTGGCCTACCTATTTTCCCAAAGAAACAACTGCTGGGCTGGTCATGTTGTTATACGGGCCACAGAGACCGCACAACCCAGTTTACAACCTGCTCCTCCAAACAAATCCTCAAAAAAATTGTGGAATTCTGTCGTTAATTGATTATACGTTGAAAATGATGTGGGTCCGAGATATCAGCATGGTGGATTAGAGTAAAAAAATGAGGGGTGCATCTGAGTAGTAAAAGAGGCCCTTTGCTTGTGTTCGGGAGTGGAACTGGTGGGTCTGTACTGTCATACTCACATCTACAATCCTCTCCCAATTCACTATGTTGACAGGGCCGGACGGCGGCGCCGCGGCGAGCGCACCAAGGCGGAGGATAAAGTGTTGTCGCCAATGTGCTGGGCTGGGTTGGACATTCTTATTGAAAAATAAAAATGGACCGGAACTATTTACGATGTTGACTATGATTTGCATGGGTCCGTTGGTTGCAAGAAGAAAATGGTGGGAGAAAGAAGACTGGTCGCTATCTTTGCCTAAGAATTATATCGACTGAATATAACGACACTATCATAGGAAATAATATCCTCCTGTTAAATCGTGAATTTAAAGAACTGTTACATGAGCATTTAGCTTTATTTGTTTACTTATTTATGCTTAGGCGACCATGAGCATGTACCTGGGCCGGATTCATGTGAGAGCCTCCCTTCCAGTTAATTGTGGGCTCCTCTATTGGGTCTTCATCAGTGGGCTGCATGTTATCAACAAGTGGAAAATGTGTTACTACGAAAAATAGTATGCGCTACGTATGGTATGGGGCACTAAAGGATCGGACCGTGCAACGACTTCCAAAACATTGTGTTTGTCGTTCTAACAACACATTTATTCAACCAACAGACAAAATATACTACGGATTGTACATTGAAAACAGCAGAAGCAACAACCAAGGCTGGGGGTGCAACAGAATCAGTAAGTAGGCCAGAAGAGTAAAGACGCATCTCTCTCTTCCAAACCAAACATCAGCCATCATTACAAAAGGGCTACCAAAAAAGAACAAGTGTATGCATCAAACTAAATAAAGATCCTACTACACCAAGTGTACGCATCAAACTAACTGGCTCAGTTAGTCGTTACTATTTATTAAGCTGTGGAGATTGGCTGACGGCTTGAACCACATGGGTGTCTGACGGGGGAAACTCCAGCCAGCAGGTCGAAGTCTGATACTTGCGACCCTCTCTCCTACTTTGGGCTGCAGAGCGTGGCGGCACATATCAGGGTATGGTGCATGTAGAGACGCATGGTACGCTATGTACACACAGTTTTTCCTGATGAACGAAACGCGATGCCATCATGATCCTTGCCGCTGGTTATCTCCTGGTTAATCGGATAATTCAGCCCAAGAAACATAGAGTGTGTAACAAGACTACTTACCAGCCTCCAGTCAAAAATTCCTGAAGGCCCAGAGAAGCTGGGATCTTGCTCAAAGACCTTGTAGTGACTGTGATTGTATTCCGTGAAACAACACGTCCGGTACGTGCGAACGATCATCAATTGTTCGCCGTCCTTTGATCGAGCCAGGAAGTGATGTCTACTATGCAACCTTCTTCTTGTAGACGTTGTTGGGTCTCCAAGTACAGAGGTTTGTAGGACAATAGCAAATTTCCCTCAAGTGGATGACCTAAGGTTTATCAATCCGTGGGAGGCATAGGATGAAGATGGTCTCTCAAACAACCCTGCAACCAAATAACAAAGAGTCTCTTGTGTCCCCAACACACCCAATACAATGGTAAATTGTATACAATGATAAAAGTGAGCGTAAATGGTATTGCAATGCTAGGAAACAAGGCCTAGGGTTCATACTTTCACTAGTGCAAGTTCCCTCAATAATAATAACATAATTGGATCATATAACTATCCCTCAACATGCAACAAAGAGTCACTCCAAAGTCACTAATAGTGGAGAACAAACGAAGAGATTATGGTAAGGTACGAAACCACCTCAAAGTTATCCTTTCTGATCGATCTATTCAAGAGTCCGTAGTAAAATAGCACGAAGCTATTCTCTCCGTTCAATCTATCCTAGAGTCCTTACTAGAATACACCTTAAGACACAAATCAACCAAAACCCTAATGTCACTTAGATACTCCAATGTCACCTCAAGTATCCATGGGTTTGATTATACGATATGCATCACAAATCTCATATTCATCTATTCAACCAACACAAAGAACTTCAAAGAGTGCCTCAAAGTTTCTACCGGAGAGCCAAGACAAAAATGTGTGCCAAGCCTATGCATAAGTTCACAAGGTCACTAAACCTGCAAGTTGATCACCAAAACATACATCAAGTAGATCACGTGATATCCCATTGTCACCAGAGATAAGCACATGCAAGACATACATCAAGTGTTCTCAAATCCTTAAAGACTCAGTCCGATAAGATAACTTCAAAGGGAAAAATCAATCCATTACAAGAGAGTAGAGGGGGAGAAACATCATAAGATCCAACTATAATAGCAAAGCTCGCGATACATCAAGATCGTGCCAAATCAAGAACACGAGACAGAGAGAGAGAGCGAGAGAGAGATCAAACACATAGCTACTGGTATATACCCTCAGCCCCGAGGGTGAACTACTCCCTCCTCGTCATGGAGAGCACCGAGATGATGAAGATGGCCACCAGAGAGGGATTCTCCCTCCGGCAGGGTGCCGAAATAGGGTCCAATTGGTTTTTGGTGGCCACAGAGGCTTGCGGCGGCGGAACTCCCGATCTAGGTTATGTTTTGGGGGTTTCTATATATATAAGAGGTTTTGGCATCGGGAACGAGTCAGGGGGGTCTCCGAGGCGGCCACGAGGTAGGGGGGTGCTACCTCTTGAGCACTGCGTTGGTTTTCCCTTGAGGAGGAAAGGGTGATGCAGCAAAGTAGCATAAGTATTTCCCTCAGTTTTTGAGAACCAAGGTATCAATCCAGTAGGAGGCCACGCTCGAGTCCCTTGCACCTACACAAACAAATAAGAACCTTGCAACCAACGCGATAAAGGGGTTGTCAATCCCTTCAGGCCACTTGCAAAAGTGAGATCTGATAGAGATGATAAGATAACATTTTTTGTATTTTTATGAGAAAGACTAAAAGTAAAGAATACAAAGTAAACGGCGCCAGAAATAGCTCGTTGACGGGAGATTAATATGATGGAAAATAGACCCGGGGGCCATAGGTTTCACTAGTGGCTTCTCTCAAGATAGCATAAGTATTACGGTGGGTAAACAAATTATTGTCAAGCAATTGATAGAATTGAGCATAGCTATGAGAATATCTAGGTATGATCATGTATATAGGCATCACGTCCGTGACAAGTAGACCGACTCCTGCCTGCATCTACTACTATTACTCCACACATCGACCGCTATCTAGCATGCATCTAGAGTATTAAGTTCATAAGAACGGAGTAACGCTTTAAGCAAGATGACATGATGTAGAGGGATAAACTCATGCAATATGATATAAACCCCATCTTTTTATCCTCGATGGCAACAATACAATACGTGTCGTTTCTCCTACTGTCAATGGGATCGAGCATCGCAAGATTGAACCCAAAGCTAAGCACTTCTCCCATTGCAAGAAAGATCAATCTAGTAGGCCAAACCAAACTGATAATTCGAAGAGACTTGCAAATATAACCAATCATACATAAAAGAATTCAGAGGAGATTCAAATATTGTTCATAGAAAATCTTGTCATAAACCCACAATTCATCGGATCTCGACAAACACACCGCAAAAGAAGATTACATTGAATAGATCTTCAAGAGAATCGAGGAGAACTTTGTATTGTGATCCAAAGAGAGACAAGAAGCCATCTAGCTAATAACTATGGACCCGAAGGTCTGAGGTAAACTACTCACACATCATCGGAGAGGCTATGGTGTTGATGTAGAAGCCCTCCGTGATCAATGCCCCCTCCGGCAGGACGCCGGAAAAGGCCCCAAGATGGGATCTCATGGGAACAGAAGGTTGCGGCGGTGGAATTAGGTTTTCGTGGTGCTCCTCAATGGTTTGGGGGTACATAGGTATATATAGGAGGAAGAAGTAGATCGGTGGAGCCACGAGGGGCCCACGAGGGTGGAGGGCGCGCCCATGGGGGGTAGGCGCGCCCCTTGCCTCGTGGCCACCTTGGTGATTTCTTGACGTCCACTCCAAGTCCTCTGGATCACGTCTGTTCCAAAAATGACTCTCCCGAAGGTTTCATTCCGTTTGGACTCCGTTTGATATTCTTTTTCTGCGAAACACTGAAATAGGCAAAAAAAACAGCAATTTGGGCTGGGCCTCCCGTTAATAGGTTAGTCCCAAAAATAATATAAAAGTGTATAAATAAGCCCATTAAATGTCCAAAACAGAATATATAATATCATGGAGCAATGAAAAATTATAGATACATTGGAGACGTATCAGGGGGCGCGCCCATGGGGTAGGGCGCGCCCCCACCCTCGTGGGTGCATCGCGACTCTTCTGGCCCATCTCCGATGCTCCGCGGGTTTCTTCTGGTCCAAAAATCATCTCCGTGAAGTTTCAGGTCAATTGGACTCCGTTTGGTTTGCCTTTTCTGCGACACTCAAAAACAAGGAGAAAATAGAAACAGGCACTGGGCTCTTGGTTAATAGGTTAGTCCAAAAATAATATAAAATACCATATAAAACATCCTAGATGGATAATATAATAACATTGAACAATAAAAATTATAGATACGTTGGAGACGTATCAAGCATACCCAAGCTTAATTCCTGCTCGTCCTCGAGTAGGTAAATGATAAAAACATAATTTTTGATATGGAATGCTACCTAACATATTTATCAATGTAGTTTTCTTTATTGTGGCATGATTGTTCAGATCCGAAAGATCCAAGACAAAAGTTTCGGGAGAGGGGGGAGGCGCCTTAGCGGGGATGGAAGATTGGACGATTATGTGCGGACAAGGATGGGGAAGCGAATATGTGCTACGGGAAGTGGGCAGGTGATGATGACTACAGCACGCCGCTTGACTTACGAGACACGTACCAGCAGCGTAGGGTGATATCGATGCCAGACAACTTGCTTGAGTGATCATAGTATTGGTACTCCCTACAGTACCTACTACTATGTCCTAACTTGCTTGACTAGAGTAGTAGTGGAGTGGGACTACTCTACTACTAGCACCGGACGGTTAGTATATCTAATCTAAAATAGTTACAAACTTCAATGCCCGAGCATGGAACGACTACAAATCGCCATCGGTGCTAACTCCAATCCCCAACAAATGTTCGCTGGCAGACATGGCAGTTGCAAATGCCTGCTATGCAGTTATAGTATGTGTGTGAGGGCGGAGGTTTTGTCAAATACTATGGCTTAAAAACAGGCCACCGTCGGATGGAAATCTGACGGTTACGTGGGATTCACCATGGCTGAGCTCGTGGCGAACAATCGCCAGATATCATTACTAAAAAAATGTTAAAACACCCGGGGCTATATCTTGCACCAGCTGACCACTAACAATGATACTAACATAGTTGTAAAATGATCAAGACCGTGTCTACGTGGTGTTTGGAATCATATGAAAAAAAAGCAAGATGCACATGCATTGCACGGAACATCAAGATGCATTTTTTTACAAAACACCTGTTGTGATTGACCCATGCAGGAGTAAACCCATGTGTAAAAACTAATGATATCTCGAGAATTTTATCGGAAACATGGTATCTCGGCCATTTCATGGAAAAATGATATCTTGAGAGAGATGATAAATAAGGTGAGGAGGAGTGGGGCGTGGAGGTGACTGGTGGTCGGACTGGGCAGAGGCATGGGGATGGACGGTGCCGGCAGCGGCCACCATGCCAGATTGTTCCAGAGACTTCCTTTTTAATTTCTCGGCAATGAGGTTGTGGGACATAAGGATGAACGAGGCAAGGCCTTATCTGTAAATGTGGAGATAGGTGCGGGTATCTTTTGTAAAATTGTCATAGTTTGCTTTGTATCCGTCAGATATAAATCGGGCGGTCTATACTATAAGATGGCAGGCACACCATCATCACCAACTCGGTTTTTTCTCTACTCCTACTCCTATATTACTTATACTTATACTCCTATAAAAGACTCAGATGGTGATGATGGTGTGTCTGCCATCCGCCATTTTTTACCATTAGATCTGTATCTAACGGCTGTGATGTAAGTTGTGGCCTTTTGCAAGAATTCACACTTCTCTGTTCAAGTTTACACAAAACCCCTTAGTATCTTGAAACCAACCACATTCCTCCCTTACCTCATCAAAACAGTCCAAAGAATATATTTGGAGTGAAACATAAGATATTTTTAGTGATATGTATATCAAAACTAAAATATTTTCTTTCAAATTTGTGAATATGTATTATTCTACTTTGGATCCGTTGCAATGGACGGGCTCATTGCTATAAAGGTTTATCTCCTGCATCATCCGCAACGAACACATGGTGTACTGGTCCAGGCCGGATGCTTGCAGCGCGATGGCCTGAGTTTGAATTTTGTCCTAAATTGTAGATTTTTATATATTTTTAATATATACTTCTTTCGCTACTGTACTGGGAGTGGAATCCACAGAGTACTTAGAATACAAGATTAAGGATGGATTCGTTTCTTTCTAACTTTCTGTACTAATCTGTAGCCAGCCTGCAAGTAATGTACACTGTACTGACACTGGAACCCACAGAGTACTTAGAATACAAGATTAAGGATGCAATTAACTTTTTATAGAGGGAGAATCATACATGCAATTAACTCAAATGGATTGGACGTGACTCTATTATTCTCCAACGGCAACCGAAAAATTTCCTCCCGCGGGCCGGAGTAGGTTTCTCGGTTTGCATGCGGGTTTAACGGAGGGGTTTGATGGAGGCGAGGAGGCGTGTTCAACCGGGCGTGCAGCGGGCGGTGCAGTACTATTCGATTTGACAGCTACTAGTATATTATAAAAATGAAAGAGGAGTAGTAGAGATAGAGATAAGAGTAGAGATAGAGACTAGGGACGAGCACCATCTACTGCTTCGTGTGCTACTCCTGCGCTCCATTCAGCCGCCGCAACCTCCCCTACAGCCACTCCCTCCTACGCCCCATTCGGCGGGCGCTGTTGAAATTTGGGGAGCACACTCTCGCGACCGCTGGCAGCGATGACTTCACCGACGACGACTTCTTCCCCGACCTCAGCAACCTCTTCCTCAAGAACATGGGCGACAACCTCAACGCCAACGGTGCTGCTCCCGTTGCACCGTATGTGTTTCTGTCCTTCCTGTTTGAAATTGTGGTAGAATTCATGTTTCTAGTCTGTGTCCTAGATTCAATCTGTTAATCTACTATGCTACTCCTCATGATTAGTTTAATCTATGTTATAGCCGTCATGATTTATTTTGTGCTTATTCAGACTAAATCTCATAGTAACTTGCTCATATATTCAACTGGCGCACCGTCCCCTACAGCCACTCCCGTTTCATGGATGACCTGGTCGATGCCTCCAAGGAGCTCTTCGTCTACTTCTATGAGTGCCTGATGCCGTTTTGGAGCTTGCCAGCGGACCTTGTGCATCACCTCACGCAGTCGTCCGCCTATCACTACTGGCCCGTGGCGAAGAACATCAAGTACGAGACGTGCTACCCGTTCACCATGCCGGAATTACTGGAGGATCACCGCTGCCTGCTAGTCTCAGAGGAGGACGGCAGCGTCTTCCTCTTGATCGTGGGCACCGGCGAGGCCAGCACAGGCCGCCGCCCCATCTCTGTAGTGTGCGTCAGGGGCGACGCCATTGACGCTGACACTGACACGAGGCCGATGTATGGGTGTGTGCTCACTGTTACTACCCCTCGAAGGTTCGTGGGCGGCGACACTGGCAACATCAAGATGACTAGGACTGTGGCGAGCTGGGACCTTTCCGTCGATGTGGACATGGAAGACGCATGGTATGATTTGGCCCCTAACATGGTGCACGGGGACTCCAAGGAGGTTCACCTGGACATATGCATTACCAAGTTAAATGTTGATCATTAGTCTTCGCTCAATGTAATCCACTGTCTAAGCATGTGGAGACTTCCATGCATGATCTTGCTCTATTGGAGTACTGCGCATGAATAAAAGTGTATCCATTTATGGTTAAGTCTAGAACCTTCCATGTATGAAATTTTTACTATAGTACTGGTGAAAGACTTATGATGAACCATTTCTTACATCTCCTCTGCCTCCTTCCAAGTCATCCTGATTTAATCCCTCTGGCTAGGTGTATAAGGGCATGATTAATACTTAATAGTATAGCCAACTGTTGACTATAAGAAAGTGCCATGTCATCTGTAGCCAACATGTATAACAATCGATACTCAAAAACTAATTCTTAAAGATCATTTCTTGCAAAGCACAATAAGTGTTATTTCTTCACAAGTTTTGGATGCATGTTGAACAGTTGAATGCTTTTGTTTGCAAAAGATACTTTTTTATCCATTTCACCCGGATGTTTGTGAGCTCTAAAGATGAAATAATATCCGAAGAAACCTATCGATACCCGTTACACATGAGATGACCCCCACATCCTTTGTCAAAATAAACAACTCCCCGATCAATGCCTTTCACTGTTCCGTGCAACGCACGGGCACCTTACTATAGATTGGTACGACCAGAAATTGAACTAACATTATATATAGTATGATAAATGCTGATGCATGTCACCTAAAATTATATCACTGTAAACTATGTTCAAATATGAATCCAACAGTATAGTTTTTGTTGACATGCACTAACATTTTGTCAGTTAAATATTTAGTCAAATTCAATGGGGGACTAATAAACCATGACTGATCTAGTACTAGTGTAGAGGGTGGCGCTGCACGCGAGTCTCACCCCGCTCGTGGCGCGGCAGTAAAGCCGTCATATCACAAAACCCAACCACTCCCCGTAATCAGTGGTCTGGTAAAATAAACGGACAAGCAACCATCACATCCCTCCGTCTTTTTGCATTTCATCTCTCTGCATTTACTTTCTCTAGTTCATCTCGCACACTCGATCCCTAGCTACTACTCCTAGTATCCCTAGCTACCACTCCTAGGGCCAGTTCTTTTGGCGGCTTAAAAAATAAGCCGTCTCTTCCCCAGCTTTTCCCACAAGACTAGTCACAACGGAGAGTAACATTAAGGCGCCTCAATCATTTATTTGGGCTTCTAAACTACTACTAGTACCTCCGTCCTGGTTTATTCGTCACCATTGTAATTTGTGCTAAATTTTGGCCAAAGACTTAACTGATAAAATGTTAGTGCATGTGACATATGCATGTACTTACAATATGCGCACACATACACAAGGTTTCCAAACTTTTCCTTTTACATAGTTAATTAAGGACGCTAATAATTCCCGAACGTTTGGGTTTTATGATTTGCGTCCCAAAATTAATGAGATCACCTTCGGAAACTAAATTATATTCCAAATAAAAGCCACGACGCATGCAGGAGCGCTCGCGGCGCGCCACGAGTACCCTAGTGCGCGGCCGTTTCCCAGCGTGCCGACACAACGCCTCTTCCTCAGCCTCACAACTCATGAGGTGCTGATTGGCGACTTGCCGGCGGGCAAGTGCGATCTCACCATTGTGGTGATCCGGTGCCAACAGGTACTCCTCCTCGCTGGAAGCGTGCACCCGGTTCACGTACCGCCAAACGTAGATGAGGCGCTTGGGCCCGACTAGACTCAGGGCTTTGGCACGAGCGTCCTCCTCCACCCTCACGGCCCTCGCACGAGCCTTCTGCCAAAGAGCCAACTGCATGACTCTCTCAGACGCGACATAGGCCTGCCAGGCAGCTTGCCCCGCAGCGCGCTTCTCTTCCTCGGCCTTCTTCTCCACCTCTATTTTGGCGCGCTCTGCCGAAGGCAAAGCCTCCCACAAGGCGACATCCATTTCTTTCTAAAGCTCCTCAAGGCTGGGGGGCTCGGCGGTCGGTGCGGAGTTCTCCTTGTAGCGGGGAGTCGACGTGTCCTCCAACGCGGATGCTGGCGAGATTGGGAACGCCGACGCGTCCACCTCGACACGTCGCGGCGAGGAGCGGAACGCCGATGCGTCCTCCTCGACTAGTGGCAGCGAGGAATTGAACAGCGATGCGTCCTCCTCGACTAGTGACGGCGAGGAATGGAACGACGACGCGTGACCATCCGCGTGGTGCAGCGAGGGGCGCCTAGGGCTTGGGAGGGGGGATGCCATGGTGGTCGACGTGAGAGGGAGGGGGAGGAGATAGCGATGAACGTGAGCGTTCTTCCGAATGCCATGGGAGGCGCAGTATTTATAGCGAGCAATGGCAGACCTATTTAATATATGGACTGAGCTTCACTAACTTAACTCCAGTTGCGTCACTAACATGTGGGCCAGATGCCTGTTGGGCCCACATGTCAGTGACCCAATACACCTACAGTTAAGTAACTGAAGCAACTACATGGGCATATTTGTTGGAGTAAATTACGGGTGAGGGAAGGGGTGGAAATATTGCTGGTCACAACCGATTGGATGAGCGCGGGGGAGTAGAGTCATGCATGCAGATTTTTTCCACACGGGGTGGAGTGGTGGGACTGCTGGAGGGAGAAGGAGAGTCAAGCAGGCATTCAGATTTCAAGGTGCACTAAATCATTGCACACGATGATTAGTGGTGGTAAGACTAGCCACAATGGAGAGTACCATACACGAGTACTCCCTCCGTTTCTTTTTAGTCTGCATATAAGATTTGGTCAAAGTCAAACTTGATCAACTTTGACTAAGTTTATAGAAAAAATCATCGATTTTCACAATATGAAAAGCCTCATTTATAGTAGGTAGACTATGTTACTACCTTCATAGTAGGTAGTAACATAAGTATGGTAACATGCAAAGCCTCATTTATTAGGTCATAGACTCATATTGCATTGGGACATGTGATGTTACAGTAACTAGCTAAGTTACTCAAACTACCTCTCTCCTCATTAACTCATTGCCACATAAGCAAATTTGCTGAGTTGGACTCGATGTTACTGCCGAAGTTACTCCCACTGTGGCTAGTCTAATGTGGTAATCCTTCCTTTCCGGTTTATAGGGCTTAATTTGAAAATCTCTTCAACCAAGGTAGATGATGAATGGTGGAATTAATTCCGTCGTTTGCAAAAGTACTTAATTAGTACTCTCGTTTTTCTCAAAAATTTGTGTAAACCGATGCATTAATTACAGCACATGCATGCATGACGACTCCTATAAAAATCTCAGTTGGTGGTGATGGTATGTCTGCCTTTGGACAACGTGAGCCGTTCGGTCTACTTGGAACCAACGGCTGAGATGTGTGTGCATAGAGACATGCTCTTTCCACCGGAGGTACTGTATACCAGATATTTACCCACCTCTACCACTATATAAAATACGGAACTACTCATTCCAGCCTCATTTCCTTTCTGGTTCATCTCCTCGCATTCTTGCCTACGATGGCGAAGGTTCCTGAAGATGGAGTCCAGACTCTAGAAACCACTACAATAACTATTCCACCGTCTCTATCTTGGTAAGAGCAGGTGAAATTTTTGAATCGAGCCATTTAAACTAGAAGGGAGGTAGTGGTACTCTAATAGCTAACCTTGTTGTGATGACTAGATAGGACATGGCACACACCTGGATGGAGGAACTAGTCTGCATTATGCATTTAAGTTTTGTCTGAAGTCAATGTACCTCTACTTTGACCAAACTTATAGAAAAATGTACATCAACATTCACAATGTCAAATCAATATTTTTATACTCATTATAAAACTTAGCTTTTATACTCATTATAATCAGTATTGTAGATATTGATATTTTTAGTATAAATTTGGTCAAAAACATTGCAAACGGTTGACGAAAGTAAAAAGGACCAGAGGGAGTATCATGTATGCGGAGTAGGCAAAATTTTTTGCTCATTTATAGCCGGTCGAAGTCTCAAAGGGCGCGACCGCGCGAGGGAGGCGAAGGTCGTGGGAGGCGCGATGATTGAGGGAATTAAGTGAAGTTACATCCACGCGCCGGCATGGCATGCGAATAGGCAGTGCTATACCATCAGGCCTACGATATGGGTCTAGTAGACATGACATCTAGTGGGTCTCGTATAGTACTCGAGAACTCTTTGGGGGCTTGCATCCGTTTATCCATCGGGCAAGCCAACAACCCCATGCCGTTCGCACGCCCTACTCGTCCTCGTGTTCTACCTTACAATAGTTCGCTCCCAGTCGTCCCGTCCTTTCACATTACACCAGTTCAACTTCTCCTAACCATCCTCCAAAATCCATGGCTACCAAATCTCCATGGTCACCACTGAGTACCAGGTTAGAGCCATCAATGGCGATGAGTTCATCGTCATCTACACCCGTGGATCCACGACGGTGAAAGGATGCCTTGCTCGCTTCAGAAGCATGTTCGAAAACTCAAAGGATGAGTGGGTCGCTGGGCTAGATGTTGAGTACACCACAGTCCTGGAAAGCGAGAAGATTCTAAAGGAGGCAGAGAAGAAGAAACCCGCTGTGATCCAGGTTTGCGTACGTAACGTGTGCTTGGTCTACCGCATATGCCATGCCAACGTTAACTGCCAGGATTTTAAGAACTTCCTCAAGGACGAAAGAGTGAAATTCGTTACTGTAGACTTTAGGAATGGCAAGGTTGTCCTAGGTCAGATAGGCCTCGTTGTAGGCCAGCCCTTCGATCTCCAGCAGGCAAGCCTGGTGTCCTCCTCTTAGCCTTCAATGCTGACCCTGTCAGCAGCCATGATTGATCCTTCGTACGCTAAACTAAAGAAAACTCACCATGAGTTTCATCATGCATGGGAGTCGGAAAAAATAGATGAAGATCACATCCTGTACGCAGCAATGGATGCCTACCTTTGTTTAAATATCTACAAGGGTTGGATGAAGAAGAAGAGCCCATTGTCCGGCTCAAGCAAAGAAGCGGCAGCGAAGAGGAAGAGGAAGAGGGACGAGGACAAAGTCGAGGACGTGGACTCGGACTCCGAGTAAGGTGGTAGTGTTGTCCCTCATGCTGGTTCTACTGCAGTGTCAAACAGGCGAGTTGCTTAGTTTTACTTGAGGGGTGTGTTGTGCTGAGCCCCCGGCAGAACTATGTTTATGTTCTTTCTCGTTATTTCAACTTTATGGTCTTTCTCGTTATTTGAACTCTTTAGTACATACAGTAGTACTAGTACTATACGTCTTACTACTGTTCTTCTTGCAGTTGGTACTACTGCTCGTATCTTCATGTTCCTACTGTACTTAATACGTTCATACTAGTAGTATAATTTGGGTCAATCGATTTGTGAAAGAAGTTTGACCGAGCGAAGGAAAAAGACGGCAAAGAAGCTACCCCAGTATCTATATTAGGGTGGCAGGGTGCCCATGATCTATCTTATGAGTGTTGGGTGTGGAATGCGGTTCGCCGGAAAAAATGGATCGTGCCCGGGGTTAAACGGATGGCGAGGGTGGGGAGGGGGGAGCATGGCGGTGGCAGGCGGTTCAGGGGAGGGCGGGGCGGCGGCGGCAGGCGGTTAGGCGTGTGGCGGGCTGAGAAGATGAACAATGCGTCAATTTCGGAGGTTGAAGAAGCCCTTCTAGCCATCCATGTTGCATCCAATGGCTCACAAGAGTCAACTGACCCAAATTGCTCCTTGAGATTGTAGGATCCACGTGGCATTCATGGTCTCGAAGGTAGATTCCGCGTCTGCACCCGGCTCGCGGGCTTGGCGCGGGCGCGACCGGCTTCCGCCGCGACAGCCACCATGTGCGCCTCCTTCGTGTGGGCAGAGACGACAATGACACGCTAGTTCCTCCTTGCCGGCGTGCTGGAGCACACATTCGTCCTCCTCTTCGTACGTTGCGTGCATAGACTCAGCTCGACCAGCTGCTCGCGTGCTTGGCAGTGCGGCGGCATCGCGAGGAGGGACTGCAGACGACGTTAGCGGGCGAGCCTTCGGCTTCATGGTACAGGGATGGCGATGACATGGCGGTGATGGGCGAGAAATGGTTGGCCGGAGCAGGCGGGCGCTGGCATGCACAATGGCGGCGACGGCATAATGATGAGTGCGCGTATGGGAGCTCAGTTTAGTTTATATATAGGGTTGGTCAAACTTAAAAGAAAATTGTACTAGTACACGTAAACATTAGACTGAGCCATCGCTTATATTAGTTACCACTGCCACGATACGGAATCCTGTGCAAGCATGTGAACTGTTGCCACGCGGTCGATCGAACGGTGCGTCACCGTGTTGCGCTCGAAGGACACCCACCGAACCTTTTTGTGTGTGTCAAAACAATCCCCAAATATTAATCAACTTTTTTCCCTAGAAAAGTTCTTGATGCTACAATATTTCCATATATTTGAATTTAGCTCCAGTTTGTGTTTATTTGGATTCGGACGTTTTAGGTGCGCCCTAGTTTTTTAAAATACTGATTTTGTGTGTGTGACTGAGAGAGAACGTGTGTATGTGTCCATATGTGTGTTGTGGCGGAAGGGCAATGTGGAGACGATGTGCGTGTGATAGAGCCATAGAAAGGTGTGAATGTGCAAATGATCATGCATGAGTGAGACATAGACAGATGCTGATACATTGTCTATACATGAGAGAACAGTCTTCTATTTGTACTTGTGTGTGTGTGTACATGAGAGAGGAGCATATGTAACACAACAACCATCTCTCTCGATTCTTCCGTCCCTCGCATGATCGCATGTAACACATGCATCAACGCACACATTTTGACACCCTCACCCGGCCCCTGCCCACCTCAAGGCCCGCACATCACTCTCTATCTCGCACGCACAATCTCTTCGTGAAAACCCTATTTAGCATGTAGCTTTCCGTCACATACACACACATTTCTCTCCATAGGTTTGATTTCTCTCAATACCTCAGACACACACACACACACACACACACACACACACACACACACACACACACCGCACACACACCCCCCTCCCCCGAGCACACAATTCATCCCCATCCAGGGCTATATGGCGACATCTCTCGCTTGTGCTTCTCTGCACCCCAGCATGCACAACACCTCAACCTTCAAAGAGGGCATCGAGGAGATCGAAGGTGGCGACCACACTGCACTAGAGAATGCGGGGCCATTTGGAAGCAGGATGATGTGACGACGGCTGACTGATTCCCCCCTCTCTCTCCTGCACAAAATTACCAATCCCTCTCTCTCCCACATAGAATTATCAATCCCTCAACCCACGAGATCCTTCCCCTCTTGTCCATTTTTTTCTAGTTCTCTCATCAAACCTGTTGTCTCCTCTCCTTCCACATCTACAGAATCCGGAGGCACACACATCTCATGTAGATTACATGTCTCAATATATCTCATAGACTAACTTCTTCCTCTCTTTCTCTCTCTCTCTCTCGTTAGGTTTGTCTCCTACTGTCTTGTCCACATACACAGAATCTTTACTGCCCTATCTGCTTCGCAAGCTCTCTCTACACGTTTCATTCTCACATTGGGATGTGTTCAAAATTTTGCTTTTATAATGGATGATGTAGAGTTATGGTTGGTTTTGTTGCATCCTACAAAGTAATAACTATGAAATGCATTTAGATTCTTATTTGATTGGGATTATGTGAGTTTGAGCATATTGTGAAGTACTATAGACCTCATATACATCTTGGATTCAACAATGATTCTAACTATTGAATTGTATAGACCATTACATTCGAAGTCAGTAGCCTAATATATTTATTTCACAATTACAACAAATGGTTAATTCACTCCAAACTAAGAAAACAAATGTGTACTCCCTCCGTTTTTATTTAGGTCCGCGTATTAGCATTGGTCAAAATCAAGTTTTGTAAACTCTCAGAAAGTTTATAACAAAAAATATTAACATATATAATAACAAATAAATACCATTAGGTTCATTATTGAATGTACTTTCACATCATACATATTTATTATGGTAAATGTTTATATTTCTCTACAAACTTGGTCAAACTTTAGGAAGTTTGACTTTGGTCAAACCTAATATGCAGAGTTAATGAAATCGGAGGGAGTACTAGTAGTTACTAGCACTACTCGCTAGTTGCTTAGCCCAATCACCCAACACGCCACACGAGGAGTTCAGTGTAACAACATTTTGATGTCGGCGGGAAAATCTCCCGCGACCCTGATTCGAGCTGTGCGAAGTTACCATCATAACCTTCGGAATAGGTCTACGGATTACGCTTGGTAGGGGCGTGTTTGTGTAACTTCGGGTTCACCCTACCCAGCCAACCCCACCCCGGCACCCAGAGTAGTACACCTGAATACTCCCCATTTTCTATCCCCACACCAAAATAGACTTCTCCATGGCACCGCAGCCTTCGTGCTCCTCCCCTTCTCCATCGGCGCACTCGTGCACCGCAGTGCATCTGCCTCATCGACGACCTCATATGCCACAGAGCCGGTCCAGCGTTGTCGTTGTACACAGAGCCTCTTCCCCGACACCGTCTTCCACAGTCTCGGATCTGCTTCCCGGAAGCCGACGCCAAGTGCAGAAGCACCACCGTCATGGACAATGAACTGACTCCCGTTGCCGACCATGATGCACAGAGGCCGCCGCGACCATAGTTCTCCTCCTAGATTGGTTATGTGTGTATTGAATCACTTAGCAGTACATGTGCAGTTCCAATTTTGTTCATACCTACCCTTCAAATTTCCTGGTTGCTATTGTTCCTGTAAAAGTAATTGGTTATAGCCTCCATTGTCCAACAGAATATCAGCTTGTAATTGTGCGTCGCTCCTGTATCGCGTTGTGCTTGGGTAGGTTCTTCATCTGCAACCAGTAGTGTGGCAAAATGATGGAAAGTTTTTTAGAACTAGCAAGATGCCCATGCGTTGCACGAAGCATCAAAGGCATTTGTATGAGTAGTTTATCTTGTAGGAGAAAAGGATGAACGAGGGAAGGCAATATTTCCAAATCTGGAGAGGGGTGTGGGTATCTTTCTGCAAAATTGCCATAGTTTCCTTCCTATCCATCAGATATAAATCAGACGACCTATATTGCAGGATGGCAGGCACACCATCATCACCAACTCTGTTTTTTAAAAGAACTAGAAAGATGCCCATGCGTTGCACAAAAAATCAAGATGCATTTGTATGAGTAGTTTATGTTGTGGGAGAAAAGGATGAACAAGACAAGGCCTTATTTGCAAATGTGGAGAGGGGTGTGGGTATCTTTTTGCAAAATTGCCATAGCTTCCTTCCTATCTGCCAGATATAAACCAGGTGGCCTATATTGCGGGATGGAAGGCACACCGTCATCACTAACTCTATTTTTTATAAGAGTAGAAAAGAAAGTAGAAAAAAAGAGTAGAGAGTAGAGAAGTAGAGATAAATATTAAATATAAAATAAATGTACCAGTAGATAAGAGAGTAGAGATAAATAATAAATATAAAATAAATATAACAGTAGAGAAGAGAGTAGAGATAGCAGGGACGTCGGGAAAGGATCGCGCGAGCGCGGGAAAAAGCGGCCGGGCGCGCTCTAGTTTTGGTGTGCGGCGTCCGGCGCGCTTTACAAAATCCAACGCCCTCCCACCGCTCTGTGCCTTGCCACCGCTCTCTCCCCGCTCTGCGCCTCACCACCGCTCTTGCCCCGCTCTGCGCCTTGTCACTACTCTCTCCCTGCTCTTTCTCGCCTTGCCACCGCCACGTCACCATGCCGCCACGTCACCGGGAAACTTGGGCATACCGCAACGTCCACGCGCGCCCCTCTGGCGGCTTCTCCGCCGAGATCCGGTTCCGCAGGATGCGCCTCGGCCTCGACAATTTTGACACCACCAACGAGGCCGCCCGCACGTACGACATGGCGGTGTGGCGCCTCCGGTGGCCTCATAGAACATTGAACTTCCCCAACGTGCCAACGCGGGAGCGGGCGCAGGAGCTCGTGCCTCTGCCATGGCTTATCACCGACGAGGATCGTCACGACAACCGGAGGTGGGAGCATCGTCTCGGCATCGCCGAGATGGACGAGGAAGCCATGGCGCTGTGGCGCCAACGCTTCCTGCAGGACATCATCAACGAGCGCGAGTTCTACGCGCAAAGGAGGGCGGAGAGGGAGAAGAGGAGGGTGGAGCTAGCCGCCTATCGCGAGGACAAGCGTATGCGAAAAGCGGACGGTCAATTCAACATGAGGATAGGAGCAGCGTCGCACTGGAAATCCGACGACGATCGGTATCTTCACGCCTACATTGAGACGTCGGAGGAGGACATCACCGAGGAGGAGTCGGACAACGAGGAGTTGTTGAACTATCTATTTTTTATCTATCTATGCTATATCTATGCTGAGAACTATCTATGTCTCTACTCTCTAGTCTCTACTCTCTATCTCTACTGCTCGATCTCAACACCGTAAACACTTTTTCAAAGCGCCGTGCGTTGTGCTTCTGTCGGAGATGCTCTAACATGGCAGACGAGTGGTTTAATGTTGCCCACAAGATGCGTGAGTTTTACTAGTATTTTTTTGACATTTTGAGATTTTAAACCATGAGTGCGAACATGCAGAGGAGCAATGAAGACCAAACATGGGATATTGGGGACATCTTCTAGGAGCGTGGCAAGTTAAAGAGGAGCTGCGCCGAACCTGTAAAACGAGCTTTGGTAAGTAATACCCTTTCAATTACTTTCGTTTAGCCTCGTGTTCTTCGATGTGTATATGTTGTAGTTTTTGTTTCTCTTAGCCTCGTGTTCTTCATGTGTAATAAGAAGAGTCTTAATCATCCTAGTGCTTTCGCTTTTAGCTTGATGTAGGAAGTGGGTGTTCTCACCTTGTAGTCTGTCTTTATATTTTTCCTTTTGAATTCACTTCTCCGAGTCCTGTTTATCTGGCTTCTACTAAATGGATCTGGGTTGCTCTGAGTATTGATCTAAAAAAGAAGTAACTTCATGTCAGGATGCAGTTCCTGCGAGGAGGGAAGTATGGTCAACCTCGAGATCATGTTTCCAAAATGAGGCTGGATTACACACAAGGTGCCAGTTCCCTAATGATGCTAGATTAGACACAAGGTGCAAATTCCCAGATGATGATGGATTACACACAAGCCAGGTGGAGTCATCAGCTGTTCATGTCCTCGTGGCTCTAGTAAACACTACAAAAAAATACACTTTCATGATGATACGTGTTTGTCACAGTAGGTCACATTTTCTGTCATGCATGTACATCCATGATAATTTTATGACATAATCAAGATAGTCATACCTGTGTCGTCGTAGAAGTGTTCCATGACATTACCAAAATTATCATCATGGAAGTGTCCACTTCCATGACGATAAATCACGCGTCATAGAAGTGCTTTCGTCAAGGGTGAACGACACGTGGCATCCACCGTAATGGAACGCCGTTAAGCTATCGGGTCCGGTTTTGGATCCGATAACCCACTAACAGCCCAGACCAATGGGGATTTTCCACGTGTAAAATACTCATTGGCCAGAGGAAACACGTGTTTGCTCACTGTTGGGACAGGTGTCAATCATCCAATGGGCAAGATGCGCCTATGATACGTTGACACGTGGACCGACCCAAAAGTGGCCCATAAAGATTAAATGGGCCGGCCCAACTAAAGGCCCACAAAATTTAGCGCTCCATAATGGGTCGGCCCAACTAATGGCCCACAAGATTTAGCGGGCCATAGTGGGCCGGCCCAGCTATAGGCCCACAAGATTTTGCAGACCATAATTGGCCGGCCCAGCTAAAGGCCCAACATTCTCAGTTAAGGCCCGTACGGCTTGTGTGAAATCGGCCCGTAAACGGCCCGTCCTAAACTTGTCATCATCGCGGCCCATGGTCACTTCTGGCCCGTTAACAGTCCACTAAGAATTTGGGCCGAATTACGGCCCGGTGTGTCTCCGGCCTGTTAAAGGTCCTGCTTCATTTAGGCCCATTTATAGGCCATTGAAACTTTTGGCCCATAAACGACCATGAAGGATATGGGTCATATTCGACCATGTATGACATTCGGCCTGTTAGATGCCCGCTACAGATTTGGGCCACTTTCAGCCTGTTGTGACTTTCGGCCTGTTAACGTCGGACGAAATCCATGGGCCATATGTGGCCCAACGCCACGTCGGGACTACTAACGACCCATATAAAAAATGACACCATTCAAGCCTGACCGAACTTCCGGTCTGTTAAAGGCCCGTGTAGTAGGTCGGCGCATTTACGGCCCATCTGAATTTCGGCCTGTGGACGATCCGCATTGTAAATGGGCCACCATTTCGGCCTGCTGAGACCAGTGGGTTATTTGGCACAATCAGGGCCCAATCTTACTTTTGGCCTATTAAAGGCCCATGTTTTTTATGGGCTCGAGATATTTGCATATGTAAACAGCCTATTATTACCAAGGGCCCAAATTATATTTAGGCTTGTTAGAGGCCCACTATGGGCACATACCTACCTGGAAAATATGAAAGCTTATGCTGATTTAGGCCCAGATATTTTTAGTGGGCTACATGCAAATTTCGGCCAAGAATCATTTTTAGCCCAATTGGAATGGGCCCGACGAATGTTGGCATGTTGGGCTCCTACGAAGCTTTCGGCCGAATACATTACTAAGATAAACCTACACTATACAAAAATAGCGTCGTAATTACTGCAGCCTTTGGCAGCATCATAAATGTTGTATCATAACAAAATAAATTCCAATCATACCAAAAGGCCTATTGGCATAAAGTTTACAGTCCTTGCAGATAAAAGCACCATCAAATGTATAGAAGCACATATCATTTGACCTGAGTGCTTATGTTTCAGGCTGTAGAATCTGCTGGAGTAGCACGATCTTCCCCTTTTTCCGCCATTGCTCTTGAACAACGAAGCAAATGTCTGATAGTCTGGTTTCAAAACCATTCATATCTTCACAACATTTGTCAACCACTATTTTTGTTTCCGACACAACGTCCATTAGGGATTGGACTTGTGTCTGGAGCACAGATATATCACTCTGTCTAGCCGGAAGATTTTGTTCAATAGGCGATTTGGACGAGGTTACCTTGACAACCAACCCAGAATTAAGCAGGAGGGTGCTTTTTGCACTTTTAGTGGAGATATACTGACGCACTGCAGCAAGAGGTGACATTGTGCATGTGGTAGCCTCATCACCTTCAGGTGGCTGTGGTTGTTCAATCATTTGTTCCATAGTTTGCTAAAAGTTTGAACTTGTAGATTAGTGTACCAGATAAGTTACTAATGAGGAAAAAAACAAACAAAGCAGGTTTCACGTTTATACATAACTTATTTTGGTGAACTACTATAATACATTAGCATGTACTTTAGTGCCAACTACATAATCAAATCACTTTCAGAACATATGTCCATGTAGCATGCCTACTGTATTGTCTATTCCCTCACATTCCTTCACATCTAAGGATAAAGAGACATGGTTTAAAGTAGGATGAACATAGTATGACATCATTCATATCATGGGAAAACAGATATAAAACAAACATGCTATTCTATCATTGTGTGCGCACGTGTACATCACAACTAGATTACAGATCAAGACCAAAAGAATATACTTCATCTCTTTTAAACCATGTAAGGTGAAATGATACGTTAAGACAACTATGTATAAAAGTGAACAGAGTAACTAACATTGGCTGCAAACCAAGCAGTTAAATGAACACATCACAGTACTAGTGAGTTCAAAGGCAGGAGGAGTAAGGAATTACAACAGCGGCCTGAACTAGTGTGCTCATGCCCTTCATTTTGCTGGTGTGGCAATCCTTGAAGATTTGCACTGCATTCGGTTCATGTTCTTTTTGGTCCGCACATGTTTTCCTCTGTATTTGGAACAAGTCAATATAGATAAGATAATATGGCATAGAAAAAGCAGGAAGTAGCAGCTATTTACAAGAGCCTTGCAGTGTGCAATATAGCTACGAGATCCTGTTATCTGTTGGAATTTCACTTTAGAACGATTGGTCTTGTTCTTCAAACAGTTAGCCTAGAAGAAGATACACTTGTAAGGCACATACATAAATACAAGTTCAATATGTGGTCTGATCAAATACATATACCCTACCTGATACTTTGGATCAAACCAGTGTTTAACAAGGGCTGTCCAGTCTTCATCTGTAATATATTCCACTGGAGATTTTTGGGCGATTTCATTGTTAGCCTTGCCTTCAAAGTGAGATTTTCTAAGGTGGTACCGATACTGTCGCAGAGCAGACTGAAAAACATGAGTGCATGCTTGTTTAGTTGCATCATATTTCGGATCCAACTTGAACCTCATCTGTTGAAAAAAGAATGTGAGTCTTATTAGGAGGAAACTAGAAAGTATGGCACAGAGCAAGACAATATTACAAATTGCGATGAATAACATTACTTACGGATAAATGGTCAAGGAAGGTGTTAAACTGGCTATTGTCTTTCTCATTCCTGTACTGGATCCACGTTGGGAGGATACGTGCATGACACCTAACGACAATGGATGCCTCTGATACTAACTTGGATGACTCTATAGCATCACGTGGCCTTTTTAAACCTGCCTCAAAATGGATCTCTATTCTTCCTCCTTTAGATTTTGTTAATCTGTCAAGCACTATCCCCGATGTCTGTTTCCGCTTGCGCCGTGGTGCTAGTTCAACAACGAATATGGAAAGTGTTAGTGCACATCAAACTGTGAGAGTACATATAAAGGAGCATGCAACTTCAACTTGACTCGGTCAGGTACCGTCTTGGTGTTGATGTTCAAGAGGTTCATCTAATCTTGCCAAGTCCTGTTGTGTCAGCAGTGCTTCGGAAGTAGTGTTAGGTGTGAATGCAGCTTGGGAACTAGCCAGTTCTGAAGCAAACAAACGAGTAACTCATTGAGATGCTAGTACAGTTGAAGCGGATGCTGCAGCTGGTGGAGCAGGTGATACTGTGTTTGTAGATTTAGCCGATGGACTTGGACCTTCTACTACACTATAAGTACCAGCAGAATCTTTAGGGTAGATCCTTTTCTGTTTCACCCGACGAGTAACACCATTCCTTACTATATTCTTTTCCTTGCTCTTTTTTGATTTTGCCATGTCAAGGCATACCCACAACACAAAAGAATAAAATAGCTCCTCAGAACTCATTGATGCATGATACAGACAAGCAATACTTTGATGTAAGACAACCATATGAGGATGGAATATGTAAAAAAAAATAGGACGGCGTGACATATTGACAGCTACAATGTGTAAACTAAGCAAAAGGATTTTCACGAAAATAGAAGTAATGCAAGCTAGACACCATATGAAAGATGCAACCAATATCACTCTGCCTAGTTAAAAGTGTCTTGTCATAAGTGGCATTTCGAAAAATTAGAAGCAGCACAACGTAGAAATCAATGCAAGATGCAACCACTATCAAACTGCCATGTTAAAAGCGTCGAATCATGAGTGACAGATGCGGGATACACAACAACAGTACTTTGATGTAAAACATGGTATGATTGATAGATGCAGTGTATTCTAGACACAGAAAGGCATGTCATATGCACATGTATAACATATAAACCCAGTAGGTGCAATTTAATCAAAATAGAAGAAATACAGGCTAGACAACATATGCAACATGAAACCAATTATCACACTGTCAACTTAGAGCAAGCACCTGCGATGGTGGAGTACGGGAGATGAACTCATCATGTAGACTTGGGACATCAACTTCATTAGCAGTGGCTGTGGCAAATCTAGAGACTCTCTGTTTGCGTCGGTCCGGAGGACCACCAACATTCCCTAACTTACTCTTTTCCTTCCTATTTTCTGATATTGCCTTATGATGTCAAAACCAAAAGAAGATGAATAAAATTAGCTCTGCATAACTGGTTGATGCATGATACAGACGAACACTACTTTGATGTAAGGCAAGCGCAGGATAGGAGGATGGAATATATACAAAAATAAGGCATCATTGCATATTCAAACGTACGATAGGAGGAGGGAATATGTATGAAAATAGTAAGCAGAAGGCATTTCAACAAAATTAGAAGAAATGAACGCAAGGCACCATATGAACATGCAACCAATATCACTCTATCAGGTAAAAAGAGTCTCATCATAAGTGCCATTTCAAGAAATTAGAAGCAGTACAAGCTAGAAGACAATGCAAGATGCAACATACATCACACTCCCAAGTTAAATGTGTCTTATGGGTAAGTGATCATTGTAGGTATAAGTTGTAAGCTACGCAGATGCAATTCAACAAAATCAGAAGCAATACAAACTAGACATCATATGGAACACACAACCACATATAACAGTTCCAAGTTAGAGCAAGCACCTGTGATGGTGGAGTAGGGGAGATGTGCTCATCATCTACACATATGTTCTAGAAACAGGAACATCTGTCATATTCACAAGAATTATGTGTAAAGTAAGCAGATGCAATTCAACAAAGTTAGAAGCAATATAAGCTAGACATCATACGCAACATGCAACCACATATAATAGTGCCAAGTTAGAGCAAGCACCTGTGATGGTGGAGTAGGGGAGATGTGCTCATCATCTAGACAACTACGTTGACTGTCCAGCCTTGTGTTGTCTTGCGAATCTTGTTGGTAGGATGACGGAGTAGAATCTGTAGAGACCCTCTGTTTGAGTTTCTCTGAAGGACCACCATCATGCACTGCCGGGCTAATTTCCTTCGGTTGTATATATTTTGCATTGTGAAGTCTAACCGATAAGAAAAAGGAATAAAATTCGCTCTTCAGAACTCATTCATGCATGATACTGACGAACACTACTCGGATGAAAGGCAAACACATCATACGAGGATGGAATATGTACGAAAAATAGGACAACGTGACATATTCACACCTATGATGTGGTAACTAAGTAGAAGGCATTTCAACAAATTAGAAGCACTGCAAGCTAGACACCATATGAAAGGTGCAACCAATATCACTCTGCCAAGTTCAAACTGTTTGGCGTTTCAACAAATTAGAAGCAGTACATGCTAGAAATCATATGCAAGACACAACCAATATGACAGTGGCGACTTAAAGGTGCCTTATCATAAGTGACTGATGCGGGATATGCAAGAACAGTAGTCTGATGTAAGAACATGGTGTGATAAGATATAGTATGTTCTGGAAACAGGAACACGTGTCATATTCACATGCATTAAATGTAAAGTAAGCAGATGCAATTCAACAAAGTTAGAAGCAATACAAGCTAGACATCATACGCAACATGCAACCACATATAATAGTGCCAAGTTAGAGCAAGCACCTGTGATGGTGGAGTAGGGAAGATGTGCTCATCATCTACACAACTACGTTGACTGTCTAGCCTTGCGTTGTCTTGCGAATCTTGTTGGGAGGATGGCAGAGTAGAATCTACAGAGACCCTCCATTTCAGTTGCTCGGAAGGACCACCATCATCCAATCCCTTACCAATTTCCTTCCGCTTTATTGATTTTGCATTGTGAGGTCAAACCTACAAGAAAAAGGAATAAAATTCGCTCTTCAGAACACATTCATGCATGATACTGACGAACACTACTCTGATGAAAGGCAAAGTCATGATACGAGGATGGAATATGTACGAAAAACTAGACGGCTTGACATATTCACACATATGATGTGGTAACTAAGCAGAAGACACTTCAACAAATTAGAAGCACTACAAGCTAGACACCATATGGAAGGTGCAATCAATATCACTCTACCAAGTTAAAACTGTCTCGTCATAGGTGGCGTTCATCAAACTAGAAGCACTACATGCTAGAAATCATATTCAAGACGCAAACTAATATCACACTACCAACTTAAAGGTGTCCAATCATATGTGACTGACGCAGGATACACAAGAAGAGTAGTTTCATGTAAGAACATGGTGTGGTAGACAGATATAGTATGTACCAAAAACAGGAAAGCGTGTCATATTCACACGTATCATGTGTAAGCTAAGGAGATGCAGTTTACACTAATTAGGAGCAATACAAGCTAGACACTATATGCAACACCTTGGATGGTGGAGTAGGGGAGCGGAGACTTGGAACTTGTAATGCACTAGCAGTATAAGGAGAATCCGTACAGATGCTCCGTTTACGTTGCTGCAGAGGACCACCATCATCGCCTTTCTTACTCTTTTCCTTCCTCTTTTTGATTTTGCCTTGTCAAGTCAAACCCACAAGAAAAAGGAATAAAATTTGCTCTTCAGAACCCATTGATGCATGATACTGACGAGCACTACTTTCATGTAAGACAGCCGCTTGATGGGAGGATGGAATATGTATGAAAAATAGGACAGCATGACATATTGACATGTATGATTTATAAAGTGTAAACTAAGCAAAGGTGTTTGAACTAGTTAGAAGCAATGCAAGCTATAAACCATATGAAAGATGAAACCAATATCACTCTGCCAAATTAAAAGGGTGGCCTAACAGATGTATTTGACCAAATTAGAAGAAATACATCGCAACAGGCTAGAAATAATATGCAATATGCAACGAATAAAGGTGTCTCATCGTAAGTGATTGATTCAGGATACAGAAGAGAGGTAGTTTCATGTAAGAACATGGTTAACACATAGATGTAGTGTGTACCAAAAATAGGAAGGCATGTCATATTCATAGGTATAATGTGTAAACTAAGAAGATGCAATTTACCCTAATTAGAAGCCTTACAAGCTAGACACCGTATGCAACATGCAACCACATATCACATTGCGAAGTTAGAGCAAGCACCTGCGATGGTGGTGTAGGGGAAGTGCGGTCTTCAAGTACAGAGCTACGTTCAATATCTTCAATTAGGCTTGCTGTTTCTTGAGAATCATGTGGAGAGGATGAAACTGCACTCTTTATAAAAGTAGCGCGTCTCATACTAACCCACGGGCGTGACTATCTCATCGTAAGCGATAGATGCAGGATACACAAGAATAGTAGTTTGATGTAAGAACATGGTGTGATAGGCACATGTAGTATGTACCAAAAACAAGAAGGCGTGTAATATTCACATGTATAATGTGTAAGCTAAGGAGATGCAATTTAACAAATTAGGAGCAATACAAGCACCATATGCAACATGCAACCAGATATCACACTGCCATGTTAGAGCAAGCACCTGGGGTTGTGGAGTAGGGGAGATGAGATTTGGAACTTGCACTACAGTAGGAGTATCAGGAGAATCTACAGAGATCATCTGTTTCGGTTGCTCTAGAGGACCACCTTCATTCCGTGCCTTCGTCCTTTTAGATTTTGCCTTGTCAAGTAAACACACAAGAAAAAGGAATGAAATTCGCACTTTCAAATTCGTTGATGCATGATACTGACGAACAAAACTTTTATGTATGGCAACCACATTGTAGGAGGATGGAATATGTACGAAAAACGCTAAGCAGAAGGCATTTCAACAAATTGGAAGCAATGCAATCTAGACACCATATGAAAGATCCAACCAAAATCACTCTACCAAGTTAGATGTGTCTCATTACAAGTGGCACTTCAACAAATTAGAGGCAATACA
Source organism: Aegilops umbellulata (assembly GCA_032464435.1). Classification (NCBI taxonomy): domain Eukaryota; kingdom Viridiplantae; phylum Streptophyta; class Magnoliopsida; order Poales; family Poaceae; genus Aegilops; species Aegilops umbellulata. The sequence goes on from CP136058.1 coordinate 366,762,197, forward strand.
TGTTTGAAATGATATGCAAGATGCAACCAATATTACATTGTCAACTTGAAGGTGTCTCGTTAGAAGTGATTGATGAGGGATACACAAGAAAATTAGTTTGATTAAGAACATGATTAATACAAAGACGTAATATGTACCGAAAACAGGAACGCATGTCATATTCACAGGTATAATGTGTTAACTAAGCAGATGCAATTTACCCTAATTAGAAGCATTACAATCTAGACACCGTATGCAACATGCAACCACATATCGCTCTGCGAAGTTAGAGCAAGCACCTGCGACGGTGGTGTAGGGTAGTGTGGTCTTCAAGTACAGAGCTATGTTCAATATCCTCAATTAGGCTTGCTGTTTCTTGAGAATCATGTGGAGAGGATGAAACTGCACTCTTTATAAGAGTAGCGCGTCTCATAGTAACCCACTCGGGTGACTGTCTCGTCACAAGTGATTGATGAGGGATACAAAAGAGCATTAGTTTGATGTACGAACATTGTTAATAGACATATGTAGTATGTATCAAAAACGGGAAGGCATGTCATTATCAAAGGTATAATGTGTAAAGTAAGCTGATGCAATTTAACCAAATTGGAAGCAATACAAGCTAGACACCATATGCAACATGCAACCACATTTGATAGCGCGATGTTAAAGCAAGCACCTGGGATGGTTGTGTGTGGCAATTGAGATCATCAACTGTAGAGCTACGTTTATTGTCTCCATCTGCTGGCACTACACCCTTTAGAGCGCTGAGACGCTTAGTGCGTATCTTCGAATTACACGGGAGCGACTTCTTTCTTTTCTTTTTTGTATTCATCAACACTACGCCAGAGTCTGAAATACCCATGCATAAAAAAACAATAGTGTGAGTATGGGTGAAGTGTGTGCACAAGTAGTAAAGTGTAAAGGTAGCAGATAGCAGGCCGATGAGAAATAAACGACGGGAGACATATGATAGCTATAAAACATGCATGGCACACAAAATTACTAGATTCTAATTTTGAAATATGAGCACAGGGATGGCTGGGAAATGCAGATGCTCCTCCAGCACACCACAAGGTGTAGTCCTATGAAAATAACAGTCGATTGAAAACAAATAGGTCTGTCCATTTTTTCTGCACCATCTGATGCACAAAGAATGGGAAGATCGCCTTCATCTACCTCCAGCCAGTCAGTGTTACGATCTTCCTCGAAACGCCACCGACCACCGGCCCAGTCCCCTGCCTCCGCCCTCCCCTCGACCTCACCGCACCTCCGTGCTTGGCACCGCCCCGGCCATCCCTTTAAGCCCCGCCGACCTCCAGATCGGGTGCAAGCAGCTCCTGCGCCCCACACCCCTATGATAGACACTGATGCGCCGCTTCCCCGGCGAACAGGCGGACTAGGTGCTCCGTGTGCCTAAGCGGGTACTGCTTCTTTTAATTGCGATTCGACTGACCCTGAATTGAAATCTAGGCGGGCTACTGACCTCTAGCAAAGGTTAGATAGTAAATGGGAGGAAACCTTGTGCATTTAGTGTCACAAAGAAGATGCATGTACGAAGCGCTCAACTAGTTTCTTTCATGGGATGAATACGATGTGAGCAGAGATGTAAGATTTGCACGAATAAGGGAAGAGGAGTACCTCTTTCTGCTGGTAGTGCTGTGTCCTCCTTCTGTTTTTCCAACGATCTTCTTATGGTTCGCTGAAACGAGAAGTTGTGGAGGACGGTGGAGCCTTGGAGGAACCCATGGCCAAGTTGTTGAGTGTGGTGCGGTGGCCGTCTGTCGGCAGCAGGGAACCAGATCCGAGGCGGCGAACGACGGCGTAGCGGGAATAGCTCCGGTACTGTGGACGGTTGCGACAGTGGAGCGGCAGAAGTGAGGCGCAGGACGAATGGTGGGCGGGGTAGATTTCGGCCGAGCGCATGGGTGTTTAGGCGCCCAAGGCATATGAATGCTTTTGGGAGGCGGTTGAGACTGGCATGTTGGTGAAGTTACAAACCTACCCCGGTTTAGACCTTTGGGCATCGGGCCGATAGGCTACATGTGCCAGAGTCAGGACAGTAATTTCCTACCACCAAGCATTAGTCTCGCACGGTTTCGGGTGACCAGAGGCTTATTTGGCGCTTCGTTCAATATTTGGGAGCAGAAGCATTAACGTTTTCGGTTCTCTTGAATTGAACTTTCAAGATTTGTCGAACTTCACAAATCTTTACTCTTGTAAGTCCTAAAACTATGATTATTTTCGAATGGATGGGGTACATTTGAATATACATTGTACATGAGTATATATTAAAAAATATGCAACTTAACTCAATTCATGCATGGTTCCAAATACAATTCCCTTGGTTGTAAAAAAAGTTAGACATGCGTATGAATATATAGCATGTTCAAACGCACAACAAAGATTGATGCCCTCGTTTAGATCTAATTTACAAATGCCGTTATCTTGGGTTCAAATAGATGAATGCACTTCCTATGAATTTGAATATTCGAAACCCCCTTTATGTTGAATTCAACATGTATTCTATTTCGTAGCTAGCAATTTGGAATGTATCCATGTAAGTGACAAATGTATAAAGTGCTTCACACTAACAACATGGAGTGCACTAATTAATGTTTATATATGAATTGCAAAAGAAATGCATTGCCTGTATTTCAAACCGCTCTCACTCTATGGATCGATAATATGAAATAAACACATGCACATGTTAGAATTCAATAGATTATGGGTGTCTGATAGACCAATTTTCGTTCATACGCAAATTGCAAAATTCATGATCTCATCCAAAAATAATAATGCCATTTATTCTTTAATTTAATGCGTAGAACCGCCTTTTACATGTAGATGCACTATGCCTCGGCCCATTCTCACAAACGTGCTATATATCTCTCTATCTAACGCATAAGTGCGCACACTTTATATACATCGGCATTTCTCTTTCACACGTGCTCACAATCTCTGTCGAGGTGTCGGGGTGTCTCACGCACTCTCTCTCTCTCTCTCTCTCTCTGACTACTATGTACCACTCTTTTCACTAATCTCAGTTGGAAAACACTATTTATCTCACATGCATATATACACACACACGGTCTCTACTAGCCCTCTATACACACGTATATGTTCCTACGTGTCTCCCGCACTCACATTATCTTTAGGCCTCTCTCGCACACATCCCCCCCCACAGACACACCTCTCTCTTAGTAGTTGGCAGATATGATTCCATCAGATCATTCGGTAGGATATCCCTGACTGTTAGGCTGGATGGTAACACGAGGCAAGGTTTTACCCAAGTTCAGACCCTTGCAGTTGAGGAAAAAGCCTACTCCTGGTATTGTATATTAGTGATAGGGGTGTGTACAAAGTACACGTGAATACCAGGCATTGTGCGTGTGTATATACTATCGACGAACTAGCCCCCAGACTTCTATAACATACTCGGGCCTAGGGTTACAAATCATATATAGTCGGCTTATCACCAGTGGGGATAGAGTCCTCCATGACTCTGGTAGCTTCGTGTTGTACGCCGAGTCCTCCACATGGGTCTTCGTATAATGCGTCTCGGTCCAACCTATTTGGCGCACGATGGAGCTGACCCATGAGTCCTCATGTTGACCCACCACAACTAGAAATGATGTGCCCACCCCAACAAGAAATGATGTGCCCACCACACCACACACGCAATCGGCCACTAATACAAGAAAGTTAATTGCATGGTGCATACAAAAATGTTTGTTCTGCATTGTGAATGTTTATATTTTCTCCTAAAATATTAGTCACGGGAAAGAGAAACAAAGGGCATATCTCTCCTTGTCTCCACCGGACACCCCCTCTTTCTACACCACTTTCACGGACGCACACAAACTATCTCTCGGCCCTCTAAAAGTATGCATGCCCATGACACATTCACGCATGACGGTCACTGTATTTCAAGCGAAAGCACTATACGGACGGTGGACTTCAGAATATGCTCATTACGGTCACTGTATATATTTTTATGGTGATCATACAGTATCTAGCTCACAATATGTCTCCGTATTTTGTTGATGACACTGACAGACATTGTATTTGATGTGTGCTCCGTATTTTGTTGACGACACTTACGGTCATTGTATTTGAAGCGAAAGCATGATATGGTCACTGGACTTCAGAATAAGCTCATCACGGTCAGCACATACATTTTGTGGTGCTAACCAAACTGTGGTTGGATGGTTAGGAGGACAGTGGTTTCTCGAGCCCACCAAGGTTAAAGTCCCGATGCTCGCATTTATCCTGGGTTAATTTCAGTATTTTTCTAGCGATATGCATTCAGTGGAAGGAGACGTTCCACTCGACTACAAGACACCTATGGTGGCTTCGTAAAATCTCAAGATCATATGTTGGCTCACTCTCTCGAAGGTGCTCATAGGGGTAGGGTCTGCGTGTGTGCGCTTACAGCGGTGAGTGCTTGCGCATATATATGAGCGCTTGTGTCTGTACCATGTTAAAAAATACATGTCGTGATTATACGGTCATTGGCTCACCCGTACAACTCTGTATTTTGCTGATGACACAATCAATTGACCAGTCAAACGTTCCACGTGGCGCAACTAGTGTTGCACCATCGGGGCCCGTAACCGTGGGGCCCACCTGTCAGCGCGTATATGAAAGAAAGAAATGGCAGTTTGAGTCTGTACTGTGTTAATAAAATACATTTTAGGGTGATCATACGGTCACTGGCTCACCATACAGCTCCGTAATTTGTTGATGACACGATCAATTGACCAGTCAAACGGTCCACATTCAGCAGCGCACATTACCATAGGGCTCACCCGTCAGCGCGTATATGAAGGACATAAATGGTAATAAATTAGTGGTCGGTGGGGATTCGAAGTCGTGAGACCTCTGGTTGGCAGTCGCCGGCGGTGGGGGCGCGGTGATTGGGCGGTGGCGTGGGGATCACCGGATAAAAAGATCGGCGCGGGGGGGCCTAGAGGGATGGCCGGGGCGGTGATGGACCGGCGGTGGGGAGTGGTTTCGGAGCGGGCAGGGCGGCGGCGGACGGCGGTTCGGCCGGCGGTGGCTGGCGGCTCAGGGGGTGGAGGTTGAAGATAAACTACAGGCTCTTGATTTTGTATCCAACGGCTGGAAAATCTACTGACCAGAGATGAAAAAGTCAGTCGACTGACGTGTAGCCTCACCCCGCACGTACACATGCACGCACGCAACACTCGCACAAACACACACACGCATGCAGGCGTGCAATACTGACACGTACACATAACGAACACAAGCACACATGCAGGCGTGCAACACTAACACGTACACATGCACTCACGAACACACGCACGTACGCATACATGCATGCAACACTAAAACATACACATGCACACACGCAACACTCGCACGCCTGCATACACACTAGCGACACCGCACAAGAGGCAAGACACACGCTCAACCTATACGTGCATGCATCCTTTTTTAAGGACATGGATCGTTACGGGTATTAATCAATCTTATCTTTTTTTTGCAAGGTTTAATCAACCTTGTCTGTGATAAGCAGAACATTGATGTTTGCAGCGGTCTTTATGAATCACAACGTATCGGACGGGCTATCAACGTATATATGAAAATTTTAAAATTCTCTTACATTATGTAGTAGGCTTACACTACAAAAAAATACACTTCCGTGATGATACGTGTTTGTCACAGTAGGTCGCGTTTTTTGTCATGCATGTACATCCATGACAAATTTATGACAGAATCAAGATAGTCATACCCGTGTTGTCGTAGAAGTGTTCCATGACATTACCAAAATTATCATCACGAAAGTGTCCACTTCCATGACGATAAATTGCGCGTCACAGAAGTGCTTTCGTCAAGGGTGACCGACACGTGGCATCCACCGTAAGGGAACACCGTTAAGCTATCGGGTCGGGTTTTGGATCCAATAACCCGTTAACAGCCCCGACCAATGGGGATTTTCCACGTGTAAAATCATCATTGGCTGGAGGAAACACGTGTCGGCTCATCATCGGGACAGATGTCATCCACTCATTGGACAGAAGGCGCATATGATACGTTGACACGTGGGACGACCCAACAGAGGCCCATTCCTGTGAAAAGGCCGGCCCGTTTGACTTGGTCAAAAGGTGGCAGCCGGCCCATCGAAAGCCTGTTAACGGCCTGTTCGCATATAGCCCATTTACAGCCCGCTAACCCAAGGCCCAGTAGCGTCATCTGGGCCATCCAATATGATTCCAGTCCGTTTTCACTTCTGGCCCATGTATGGGCCATGACGTCTTTCGGCCCATATGAGGCCCTATGTAACTCTTGGCCTATTAACGGCCCGTGGTGAAACTGGCCCGTAATGAACAGTGTATCACTTTACACCCGTTAACGGCCCGTGGTGAAACGGGCCCGTAATGAACGGTGTATCACTTTATACCCATTAACGGCATGTTATTCCGTTGGGCCGTCTCTAGCCCATGTTATCTTTCGGCCTTCTCAGAGCCCATTTATTCTTGGGCTCATTTCCAGCATTTGTTTACTTACGGCCCCTTACTGTCATTTTCTGCTTGTGGGCCAAATTCAACCCGTGGGTACAGTCGGCCTGTTTGTGGTCCGTTAATACGTTGGGCCGTTTTCATAGCGTCATCAAATACGGCTTATTAACAATGGCCCGTTATGGTCGGCCCATGAACGGACGATTCCAACTCTAGCCCATTTACGGCCAGAATGCGGTCTGTTTGGCCCATGTTTGGCCAATCAATCATACGGCCCATATAAGGCCCATTGATGACACAACCCGTAGAAGGCCCATTGATGATATGGCCCGTAGAAGGCCCATTGTTTCTATGGCCCGTAGAAGGCCCATTGTTTCTATGGCCCATAGAAGGCCCACTGTTTATACGGCCTGTAGAAGGCCCACTGTTTCTACGGCCAGTAGGAGGCCCAGTGTCACTACAGTAAATATTAGCCCATGGTTATTGTGGCCTACTTTAAAAAATAGGTTATTGCAGCCACTAGCAAACCGCAGAAAAAGAACTGCGCTGACTACAAGCAAACAAATAAACAAGACAACAAGGAAATAAATAAGCAAGCAACTTACACTAGGCTATCACGGCTATTACACATATTACATCCACTAGGCATCAAAGTTCGCCACCAGTGCAAATATAGGGAACACAACAGCATATAAACGCCGCAGCAAAACAAGTCCAGAACTAAAACCACTTTAGAAGAGCTCAAGAAACAATATCCTGGGTACCCATAATGCTGGCAAGATGCTTAGCAAGCTTATTAACTTTCTCTTGTTTGGTGCTTAAGTCCTCCAGCGCTTGCTGTTGCACTAGAAAGTATGCATCTGAATTCTGCAGGGACATCCTCAGTCCTTCGGCTTCCTGTCGCATAACATCTAATCGATGTCTTTCAACTTGAAGTTGAGACTCAAGAAGCCGAACTGATTCAGGCAATGAGTTCGAAGAGCTGGTGCCAGCAGTGGTAGCCAGTAACTCGAACACTACATCGAGACAGGACTTTGGGGTTGTCTCATTGTCTTCAATATAGTTTTTATCATCTTGAACCTTATCTGCATTACTTCCTTTACCATTGCATAACAGGGTACTCTTCTCCAATATTTTATCTGCGTTCTAAAAGAGAAACAAACAAACACATCTTAGGTTTACAATGTAGTATATGAAACTCATTTTGGTAAACCAGTTCAGTAGTAAGGTGGACAGGATAACAGCATGAAACAAACATATATCTATGTAGTATGGTCACTGTATGGTCTATATCATTCTAGTTTATATTGCCAAATCAAGATAGATATAGTTCGAATCATATCTATTTAAGACAAAGCAGCATAGACAAAATATAAGTGTGGGAAACTACATAGCAATAACAACACTTGCAATGTGCATGGCATGAGAACATAACTATTTATTCAATTGAAACTAAAATCAACATAGAGCAAGTTACAACAACAAACAACCAAACACGTTGAAGAAACAGGTTTAAAACATACCTGTTGCGCCATTGGAGTTTCAATTGCATCCTTCAAATTTGAAATTAGTTGGTATCAGTAAATACAGTGATGCAAGAGCAAAGTAGTATGAACCATAGCTACGGAACCTGACATGAGAACAATTCTTCTTCTGCTTTAAGCGTTGACTTCGGGTTCGGAGTGGTGGTCCTCGTGATTTGGGCACTGCAGTTACCTTACTAACTGCTCGTGTTTGGGTGCTCTGTGGTGGAGACGGTGCTGTGTCAACGGGAACTGGGTGTCTATCTGCTGGGGTTGGGGTTAGAAGGGCTGTAGTTGGTTCTCTGTCCAACTGGGTAGGGGTACAATCTGCATGAGTGTGGGTTATGTGCGGTGGAGCTGGTTCTTGGGCAAGTACAACCGTGGTTCTATCTGCATCGACAGGTAGCACGATCTTTTCTGAAGACCGTGTTTTTACTCTCACAGATACTGCCATCACTCCCTCCAATTGAATTGGCTGATAAACAAGAAAAGTAATTGAATGTACATACATTGTAAGATATGCATGTGCAATGTATAGTAGGGAAGAAAACAGGGCATGAAATAATTCACATTTATTTTGTCTAAGCAAACAGAATAGCAGGACATAATTTCACATATATGATGGCTAATTAAATAGGATAGCATGACACAATTTCAAATGTATGATGGCTAACTAAACAGGATAGAATGACATACTTCAAAATATGATGACTATGTAAACATGATGACATGATATAACTATACGATGTGTCTATTAAAGTGGTTGGCATGCCATAAATCACAAACATGTCATCGATGGAAACATGATGGCATGATATAATTCACGGATAGAATGACATAATTTAAATATGATGACTATGTAAACAGGATGAGATGATATAACTATATTATGTCTTTAGAAAATGGGTTGGCATGCCATAATTCATATACATGCTGTCTATGTAAACATCATGGCATGACATAATTCAAATATTTGATTTATATACTAAGGAAGTGAGCAGAGGGCAATCGCATATATGATGTGTCAACTAAGGAGATGGCATTCAATATTGTGTATATGATGTAAAAACTAAGCATTGCAATACAACATATGCATTATATGAGTAATATAACCCTGCCAAGTTTGAGCATACACCTCAAGGGGATAATAGGACTGGTCACCTGCCTCTGAATCCTCCTCTGAAGAGCTATCTGTAACCAACAAGATATCTGCTTCAGCAGGTAGCATTGTCTGCTCTGAAGACCTTGTTTTCACTCCATATTTCTCCATCACCAATTCAAATGGCTGTTGCACAGGAAGAGCAGTTGAATATACAAACATTGTCGACAAAAGCAATGAGAAATACAAAAAAGGATGGCATGATATAATTCACATATATGACGCTTGCCTAAACAACATGGCATTGCATAATTCACATACATAATGCCTTGCAACAAGATAACATTGCATAATTCACATATATAATGTCTTGCAACAAGATGGCATTGCATAATTCACATATATGGTAATTAGACACTAAACAGGTGGCATTCAAACAAAGCATGTCTAAACTAAGCAAATGACGTAGCAATGCAAGATACCATACACACGATATGAGCAACATAACCCTGCCAAGTTAGGGCATGCACCTCGGGGGGGGGGGTATGGCTGGTCATCTGTCTCTGAATCCTCCTCTAAGGAGCTATTGGTAACCAGCAAGACATGCGCTTCGTCAGATAGCATTGTCTGCTCTGAAGACCTTGTTTCCACTCCAGATTTTCCATGACCATGCCAAATGGCTGATGCACAGGAAGAGCAATCGAATGTACTAAAATTGTTGACAAATTTAACACATAATAAAAAATGATGGCATGATATAATTCACATATAAGATGACTGGCTAACCAGGGTGGCATTGCAAAATTCACATATATGATTCCTGGCTAGACAAGATGGCATTGCATGATTCACATATATGATAAAGAAACTAAACAGATGGCATTGACACAAAGCATGTCTAAACTAAGCAGATGACATCTTTAATGTATACAACAAGCAATGCAAGGCACCATATGCATGATATTACCAACATCAGCATGCCAAGTTAGAGCGAAGACCTCATGGGGTAAATAGGAGTGGTCTTCTCCTTCTGAATCCCCCTCATAACAGTTATCTTCCTCTTGATTACGATCCGAAATGGGTGGAGGGGGGCTGCCTTTGCGCCCACCATGGAACGACGTCTGCATGAAATTTTATTGCCACACAAGGCTCGTCTCTTTTGCTCTACATGATCAGTTCCATTGTGTACAATAACTAGCATGCATAGGAATAAAACATAGTGAGATTATGTAAGGAGTGCATGCACAAATCCAGAGTGATGGTAGCAAACTGTGGATAGACCCAAAACCAATGATAGCAGGCAGATAATAGCTTTAGTTAAAAAATACAGATAATGGCTCCTATAATGTTTGTTTGCACCCAACATGAAACTCATAGTAGACACCGGAGATTAACCATATAGTAGACAGATAGTACTGATTGCTGCCGCAATATGTACCCCACAACCATTTAAAAACTCAAGTTTCAGCATTAGTTTGGACCTGACTCGGAGTCTAATAGGTGAACACGATGATAATGTAGCATGTCATCATATTAAGTGACGCATAACGTAAGCAGACACGGAAGAATGCAACCTCTCTTGCGGACCCGTGTAGTCATCAAGGTCATCTGCTCAGTTGATGATGGTAATGCAGTTGCCGTGGCTGCCGGCGGTGGGGAAGAAGATCTGAGGCGGCGAAAGACAGTCTGGAGAGCGGATCCCTGCTGTGGTGAACCCTTCCATCGTTGGAGCAGCTGAGCTGGGGTGGAACACAACGCCGCAGGAGCAGGACAAACCACACAAGGTTTTCTTTGACACATATCTGTAACAGAAGTAATTGAGTAAGGGATTGTTTGAATTTGAGGATTCTAACAATGCAGGGATAGGAAATAGACAGGAATAGGATAGGAATGCACGTGCAAAACAGATAATTTAAAAACACAGGATTTCTGCCAATCTGGTTGTTTGATTCACAACAATCGGAAGATCACAGGATGCAAAGAAGTATGGTGAGATTAAGTCAAACCACAAGAAAATGTACGGTTATAATGCTAATTTGCTACTATCTCTTAGTCTTATCCTTCATGAATAGGAGTTTGAAAAGGAGGACAAGTGAAAATTAAAATTCCTACGTTTTTTCTTTCAAAGAGACACTAAAGGAACAAATCCGTGTGCTCAGTGGACAATATATATAACATGTAGAGTAAAGAAGAGATACAACAAGTGTACAACCTCTTTGGTGAAGTCATGTCGATCTCAGCGTGATTGGGTTGGCTGGTGAGGATGCTTCGGCTGACTTGGCTGTCGGAGGAGTGGCAGAAGATCTTAGGCGTCTGGAGATGGAGCCCGAGGTACTGCTTCGCTATGATGGAGGGTTTTGTCGTTGGAGCAGCTCCGGTGAGTTGTACGACGCTGAAAATGAAGCAGGACAAGAGAGACAACGAACAACGTTAACCTGAGTGGAATTCTAATAGCATCTCCAATACATGACGTAAAATACATAACCACAAAGTGCTAGATGTAAACATCAGCCGCTCATCTCTGAACTTAACTGTCGAAACAGAATTTAACTGTCGAAACTGAACTTAACTGTCGAAACTGAACTTAACTGTCGAAACTGAATTTTGCTGTCGAAACTGAACGCACTAGCAAGGTGAGGCTACATGTCGGTCGACTGACTTTTTCATCTCTGGTCAGTCGATTTTGCAGCCGTTGGAAATGAAATCAAGGGCCATCGATTCATCTTCAACCTCCATCCCCCTGAGCCGGCCAAACAGCAGCCCCCCGCCGCCCGCGGCCGGCGGTGCGTCGCCCCGCCCGCCTCGAAAACACTCCCACCGCCGGTCCGCCGCCCCGACCATCCCTCTAGCCCCCCCTGTGCCGAGCTTTTTCTCCGGCAATCCCCATGCCACCGCCCCGCCAATGCCCCGCCACCGCCGGCGACCACCATCCCCATCCTAAACCCTAAGATAGATAGTGGGTTACCTCTCCGACGAGCCCCCTCCCCGTTGCGGCTAGTTCTTCCTTCACCCCGGCGGCATCGGAGTGAAGTGTAGCTAAATCGGAGAAGCATCGCAAGCAAGAGAAAGAGCGAGAGCAGCAGCGCGAGCAAGAGCAATAGCAAGAGCAGACCAGGCAGGGGACCGAGAGCAAGAGTAGAGCAGCAGCGTGAGCGAGAGCTAAAGCAGCAGCAGGTCTCACTGATGTGGACTTCGCCGCCGAGGGAGCGACGCCATGGAGGAAGTGGCCGGCGACGCCGCCGTGGATGGAGCCGCGCCGTGTCAGCTCGGGACCGAGCGCCGGCAGCACCTTGAGATCGAATCAAGAAGAAAATGCAACGATTAGTGTACAACCTCTTTGGTGGCGCCAATTAGGCCGCAACTTCATCCGAGGAAATGGTGATGATGATGCTCTTCCGGTGGTGCAGGTGAAGACGGCGGTGTGGGAATGGAGGTGGCGTGAAAGACGATGGGAACGTCGGGGCAGCTCCTTGGAGGTGGAGGATGGGGTGGCTGAACCGGCAGGACGATGAGATCGACGATGGATCCTCATCCGGTATGGTGGATGAGGGACGTCGAGGTGTTGCTGTGGACGACGTCGCCGGGGAAGAGGCTCCGGCTGGGTGGCGGACGAAGCAGGGTGTGGGGTTTCGTCGCGGGTTTTTGCGGCCTCGGTGTACGAATGGGTGGGCGGATGGGAAGGCAGTGGGGAACCATGGCTTAGAGACGTGCTTGTCCGAAATGTGGGGTAAGTTATGAAAGTACCCCCACCAATTTGAGGCGGTTCTTTTGGTTGAGGGGTACCACGGGCATTTCGCTTGTCAGGATTTCACAGGAGGTGGGAGTTCTCGCGCGCGTTGTAATTTCGGAATAGTAAAGCGCGGGTTGAGATGGAGGGAGTTGTCGGAGCACAACGAGACAAAGATATATCTTAAATATTTCGGGCTAACAAGGCGCGGGTTGAAGAGGCGGGAGTTTCGCAGCACGATAGACAGAGACGCTAGCTTGAATTTTTGGCATAACATGGCGCGGCTTGAAATTTCGGAAGAACAAGCTTAACGTGTACCCAAAAAAGACAATTTGCACCTCAACACGCATAACACACACAAACACCATTTATACTAGAGTAAGGTACACGTGCATTGCACGCATGAGATTTGGGAACCAAATTATGAATAAATACCATATTATAGCATGCAAGCTTTGAGTCATATATTCATGATGTAGATGTTCGTTTAATTCTTATAGTTCATTTCATTAAAAATCATCTAGTTTTTATGAGAAAGCTAATCTATTTTAAGATTCATGGAATTATGCGTTGTAAGACATAAAGTAAAAACAAATAATGGCAAATCATGTAGAAAAACATTTGGGCAATTCTGATACGGAAGATTCTAGAACAAATAACAAGTGCTTGTGTTTTGATGTTTGTGCATTATGCTTAAGTTCAACCATGGAGTCTTCTAGATTATACATGTGGAGAAATCTGGTGGAATCTAGATGATATCCAACGGCCAGTAGTGCTCAAATTTGCCATCTTTGGACCATCGGATTCGCCTCATCCAACGACCATCTTTCAAAGTTAAAGTTACCCGCACACAATATAAAAAAATATAAAATATAATATATATATATATATATATAGGGGTATAGATATAGATATGTGATGCAAAAGCCGCCCATCATCTCCAATTAGAGTAGTGTGTCCATGCACGGATGCGACGTGGCCAAATGATGTCTGCCATCGGTATCTCAAATTCAAATCAGTCTGACCTTGTTCAATGTGTATACTTTACAACATGCTCGTTTCCAAACCACACCGCGTAGATCTCCGTTATGTCTGACCTTGCATGCATGGGTTTCAAACATCAGGATCTCTTATTCAAATATTTGAATTCAACTTTACATTGATTGTGACCTCACCTATTCAGCTATTCTTTTACACCCACACAGTACTCTTCTCTTTATAATTGTACCACTAACTTTCTCTCGTGCATGCATGCACACACACAACCAGTCGGCATTATCCATCGCACGCATGCAATCTTTTTCTTCAGGTCGGTCTCCCATGAAGGCACACACCAAAACACATCCCCCTCTCCATCATATCGGGCATTCTTTATCTCTCACACGTGCATGCGCAACGATCGATGTTCCTATATGTATGTGTGTATATAGCTAGGTCTTTCATAGTTTTCCACACAAACCGATCAATCGATATATCCAATGAGGTCTCACCCTCTTTCCCACGTCCACATCGATCAATCTATACCTCTCTATATAGGGTTAACATATATAGCTAATACACCCACATTAACTTTGTATCCAATGTCCCCCTCTCATCATCCATGCCTTCCGCTTCATCTCACAGATGCGTGCACAAAGGCGAAGACAGGGGGCAGTAAGGGCCCTGCCCCCTCCCCCCTAACATCACTATATATCAAGGCTAATATGAATGTGATCATTAGATAATTGCTGCTAAAAATGGTTTAAGTTCATGAATTGACCCTCCTCGTAAAGGATTAGCAATGCTTGGCCCCCTAGCTCATTTATTTTTCATGGCTCCGCCACTGCGCGCATCAGCGCACGTGTTCGCCCCCTCTCTCTAAATATCGATATCGCACTTGTGCATTCCTTCATAGTCTCCCTCCACTCGGCCCCTCGCACCATCTTCTAGCCCCCCACCGGATTTTGCCACATGTACAATCTAGCAGACTCCATGGTTGAGCTTAAGCATAATGCACAAACCTCAAAACAACAGTGGTTCTCTTTTGTTCTAGAATCTTCTGGATCATAACTGCCCAAACTTTTTTCTAGTTGAATTGCCATTATTTGCTTTTACTTTATGCTTTACCACGCACAATTCCATGAATCATAAAATAGATTAAGGGCTTCTTTGATTCAAAGGATTCTCAAAGGAATTTTGGAGGATTCTAATCATTAGGAATTTTTCCTATCTTGGTTGTTTGATTCGTAGGATTGTAAACCATAGGAATTTTTCTATATGATTCATTTGCACTAGATTTCATAGGAAACATTCCATCCACTCAAACCTCTTTGAAAGAATTCTGCGTTTTTTCTATGCACAATCAAACACTCGTACAATCCTGTAGGATTCAAGACGACATTCCACTATAATCCCATGTTTTTCCTATTCCCGCGTTCTTAGCTTTTTTATAAAAACTAATTGATTTTGAATGAGATGAACTATAAGAATTAAACGAAGGGCTACATCAGGCATATATGAGTCAGAGCTTACATGCTCTAGTGTGGTATTTATTCATAATTTGGTTGCAAAATCTGATGCGTGCAATGCACGTGTACCTGACTAGTACTTCGAGTATGTGCAAAACACGTAAATTAGAATACCAATGGCACGCTACATAGTGTCTCTCTTACAGTTCATGAAGCCACGTGGCACATGTGTAGGCGTTGTCGCGACCTCCTTGCGTGGATTGATCACAGTGACGTGCTGCTGGTTCCAGAAGAATGTACTCGTCCTCCCTGAGCCATACTGGCGGTACATGCACGGAGCGAAGATGTGCACGCACGCCATGCACGCACTCATTCCTCGCACGCACACGTGGGTACACGGGCGGACGCAATTTTGTACCAAGATCCACCCCATGTGATAATTTGACGCGTGTAAAGTCGTTCACTTCATTGATGGTCAATTAATACAGCGCATGCAAATTGAGTGGACGTGAGGGCGGAAGAAAGACATTATTACTCCACTTCGCGCATGTGAGTAGTTAAATCATGGGTTGCCAGTAGTACTTCCATTGGTCTCCTTCGTATTTTGTGCCAATTTTTGATAGTAACATAATATTTACGCATTTGAGCAGTGTAGTACTTGAAATTTATGTTCCGCTAAACTCATCGGGAGCCGTTTCAGGCCTCGAAACGAAAACCATCAATTAATCTTTACCTTGTTCCCATCACATTCGAAAGCCTACTCACACCTACTAGTAGTACGTACCAAACCTGAACGTGTTCCCACTATGCAGGTATTAGTACTAGTGCTAGTACTGAGGTTATAAAAAGGGGAACTACCTAACCGAAAATCACTCTACCTTTCCTCCTCATAAGTGCTTCTTCTTCGTCTGTCGTTGCCATGGCCGGTGAGCAGAGCTCTAGGTCGAGAACTACTGGTAACAAGGGAGCGACAACCAAGGCTGTGGAAAAAAAAGAGAGGTCTCGCCGCCACGCAGAGACCTCGAAAGATCTCTCACGGGCATGCGATGGCTCCCAGGAGCGCCCTAGCCGCGGAGGCGAACATGCCGAGCCGGCGGAGCTGGATTCGT
This sequence comes from Aegilops umbellulata, assembly GCA_032464435.1. Taxonomy (NCBI): domain Eukaryota; kingdom Viridiplantae; phylum Streptophyta; class Magnoliopsida; order Poales; family Poaceae; genus Aegilops; species Aegilops umbellulata. The sequence goes on from CP136058.1 coordinate 366,778,566, forward strand.
TATCCCTCGACGGCATGCCCGATTAGCTCAATAAGCAGAAGGAGTTCATCCAAGGCTTGATTGAGTTGCTGAAGGAGAGCCTCGACGACATGCCCGCTGAGCTCAATCAGCAGGGGGAGTTGACCGCCGGCTTGGTGATGCTGCTGAAGAAGAGCATTGCCTTGGAGAAGAAGGCGACCGGTGAAATCCTGCGACTTCGGGAGGACAATGCGATGCTCGGCCACGAGATCGACCTATTGAAGGAGAAGAACGCCGACTGGAAGAAGCTGCATGAGAATAGTAGTTCCTCGATGAAGATGCTGCAGGCCCTCGCCATGGAACAAAAGGAAGAGTTGGCGAAGCTTTGCATCGAGCACCCGACTGTTGTCAAGGTACGTAATATGGCCGTGGAACAGATGATGAAGGCTCGCGTCGAGAAATGCCGCGTCATGGACACAATGATGAAGATGGCAGAGGAGACGCGCAAGGAGATGGAGGTCGTGGAGGCGATGAAGAAGCAGTTACGACTCTGCGGCGAATTAGATCATTTGGGGTGATAATCTTCCTTCTTCTTTTGCTCCTGTGTTTCATCTTTTGCTTCGTGTGTTTCGCCGCACGTGTCACGTTCTCTGCGAGGCATGAATAGAACAATGTTTTTTTGAGGGAATGAATAGAACAATGCTAACAATGAGATGACTAGAAAATTAGATCATTTTTATCGCCAGATGGCACTGGGCTGCCGTGTTTCGTGCTCCTCCGTCGGAGTACTACTCTTGTGGAAAACTTGAGTATACCACACGGTTCATTGCTCCTCCTCGATCAGGTCATCGGTGCATTTATACGAGCAGTCAAATCACATGGCCCCGCCTTCCAGCAGTAATGAGCCGTCAAATCATAAAGGCCCTCGCCTCTCGTGAAACCGACCAAGCTAGACTACCCCGCCCTCTAGCCTTTTAAATTTTTTTAACTTTTGTACTACAGTAGTATCAATGGATTGCGCCATGGAGCAAAACTTGAAATAAAAAAAAGGTGGTACAAATAGAGAGCGCTCGTCGCCAAATTATGCATATAGTACTATTAAAAAGGCTAGTCACAATAATGGTGTCCAGCACAACCCACCCCTCAAATAAAACTAAGAGGGTGCTTGGATACGTTTTAGTCCCATGTCTAAAAGTAGTGGGACTAAAACATGCTATCCTCACCCATGATTGTATCCAAATACTAAAAAGGCTAAAATCAAGTTAATGAGCATTTATTATCCTCCAAACCCTCCAATCCAGAACTCGCATGTGTTAAAGGAGAGGAGTTAAATGAGTAGAGAGAGGACTAATCCACATTTTATTAGGGGTACCCCTGACTAAAAATTTTTAGTCTCAAGACTAGTTTTAGCCCCTCTTTAGTCAGGGGTGCTTGGAACTTTAGCCTCTTAAAGAGACTATTTTTTGTCAGACTAAAATAAGTCCCTTGGATCCAAGCACCCTCTAAGCATCCTAGAATTCTTTGACAAAACTAAGCACCCTGAAATTCTTTGACAACTAAACTGTTGGCTATATGATTTTGTCCATATATATTGTACGTATATAATGTGAAGAAATGAGTGGTAGTACTATACCAACTAAAAGATGAAATGTAAGAAATACTAGTATGTACGTACTAAAGAGTTAAAGTAACGAGAAGAAACATAACATAGTTCTGCTGGGGGCTCAGCACAACACACCCCTCAAATTAAATTAAGCACACCTGAAATTAAACTTTGCAACTATTCTGGTAGACACTGCATTAGAACCACCATGAGCAACGACACTGCCACCTTACTCGGAGTCCTCGTCCACGTCCTCGACTTCGTCCTTGTCCCTCTTCCTCTTGGCCGATACTTCTTTGCTTGAACCGCACACTTGGCTGTTGCTCTTCATCCAGCCCTTGTAGATACTGAAGCAAAAGTAGCCATCCATTGCAGCGTAGTGGATGTGGTCTATATCTAGTACATTCTCCTGCCATGCATGATGATGAAATATGTATGGAGGTTTCTCCAGTTTACCGTACAAAGGATGAACCATGGCTCCTGCCAGGGTCAGCATTGAAGGCTGAAGAGAGGACACCAGCCGATTCTTCTGGAGGTCGAAGGTGTTGCCTACAATGAGGCCTATCCGATGCAGGACTTCTTTGTCGTTAACAAAGTCTATAGTAACGAATTTGACTAGGTTGCTCCCGAGGAAGTTCTTAAAATCCTGGCACTCAACGTCGGCATGGCATATGTGGTAGACCAAGCAAACGGCATGGCATCTGAATTGCTTCGTGCCCTTCCTCTGAGTCCACCCACTGAAGATGCACGTTGTATTTACAACGAACCTGAACTTTCAAATCACTATATGCAAGTTCTCATGAAGCCTTTGAAGCCAGGGCAGGCCCCTCGAACCACATTCCTCGTCAAGGAATTGCTGTATGTGCCAAGGACTGTCTATCGTATTATGACGAAGACCATGAGTCCCATCAAAGGCCACGATTCAAATGATGAAGAAGTCGTTGGCATCATGAAGAATATGCTTTTCAACATCATTCATGGCGTTCCCATCAACTTCCATGATTTCTTCATGAGGACTTTGGCAAATATTGCTATGTCACCATTTGAGCTGAAGCCTTATGCACCTTGGATTATGAGATTCATCAGGACAAGGTCTTCACTCAACTATAAAGCTGAAACTCTCAACCACTGCATCTACTTGCCTCCCATTGAAGTCCTCAAAAGGACATTTTCCTCAGTTGAAGAAAAGGGCAAGGCCACTGCTGTGATCGATGAAGGCATTCGTCCATTGGATGGTCAATTTTGCAAGGCCGCATCATATTCCACCAATGATGACTCTGCCACACATGACACTGCCGCCAACACTACCAAGCCAAATCCTCGAGCCACAGCACCCAGGGTGATGACTGATCGTGAGTTACTCCTCAGTCTTCATCAAAAGGTTGATCGCAATGACAAATGGGTCAAGCGTCAGTTTGGTTCAATTCTTCACAACATGACTTCCACACACAATGCAGTGAAGAAAAACCACTACTACCTTCATGAAACCCTCAACCGCACCTGGGTTGTTCTGTCTCAACTCTACAACGCTGCTGATCTAAAGAAAATGGGTCTCAATGAAGAATTTGCCTGGTCTGCACCTCCTCCGAAGAAATACAAGAAGGTCCCAGTTCCTTCTTTGGTGGCCAGTTCATATTCTTCATCACGCGACACTGATGAAAATGAAGAATTGGACGACACTGCGGAGGCCCTACATCAACGACCGACCCCAACAACGCTGGCGCTCCTTCATCAACTTGAATATCTTCAGGGGCGTTAGTCCTCAGTTTTGATTCTTTTGGTCATTTGATGACAAAGGGGGAGAAATTTGAGTTAGTCTTCAAGCGGGTCGATAATAAGGGCGTTTTTTTAAGTTACAACTCTCGTTCTTCCGAAACTTTTATTGGATCGAGTTGTAATCTTAAACCCGATGGTGCGCTGATACTTTTGTTGCACTATGCTTTGATACTTTTGATGCGCTATTCCGCATGCTTATTCCTCATTAATATTATCTTACGCATGCTGAATTACATCAGGCACCATATTTCATCATGCTTTTCAAAATTCTTCATATTATATATCAAATGCGTGTATGAATTACAAGATATACGGGGAGATCTCCATGATTCAACTCTTCAAGTGTGCATTGCTTCAAAAGCAAATTCCTCACTATGCACATCTTCAGGGGGAGTTCTTCTATATCTTGCAATCAAATTCCTCAATATCAGTATTTACACTTAATATATTTTTCCTCGTTGAAAACTTAACCTATGTTGTCATTAATCACCAAAAAGGGGGAGATTGTAAGTGCATCTAGTGCCCCTTAGTGATTTTGGTGTATTGAAGACTTATAGGTTAAGTATCTAATGCGTTTATGAGTGTACACAGGTCTATAAGACTATGAGGAGTTTGATATTTACAGAGAAAGTCGACCCCTAAAAATGAAGTTCTTCGGCTGAAGACTTTGATATACTGAAGACTTTCTGAAGACTTTGAAAGTGAAGAAATTGGTGTGACCTTGAAGACTTGGTATTCATTCGAGGAACATGAAGCGTGAAGACTTTTGTTTTCGTAGTTTCATTTTCCCTTTCTTGAGTCATAGGAAACACCGTACTGTTAAAGGGGGTCGAGGAAATACTAAGGAGAAAATTTCCATGTGATGCTCAACTCAAATCGTACACCTACCAATCCCTTCGAGTGAAGCCATTGGAAATCTCATACAGTTCAGCCAAATTCTTCAGTGACAGAGACGCAGTTCTTCTGGTCACTGAGGACTTTGCTCTGACTGAGGAGTTAGGAATTCGCCAGTGCGAATTGCCTACACAGTGAGGAATATGATAGCCCTGAGGAATTTGTACCTCAGATTTCCGACCATTGCTGTGCTACGCGCCAGCTATCCCAAAATATCTTGTCCATCCAACGGTCATATCATTGAAGGGCATTTATGTCTTATCATGTCGGGCTGCTCCCTAGGCTATAAATAGCCGCCCCCTACAACCACTAGCTGGTTGGCTGCTCCGCGTGAACTTGACACTTGTCATTTGAGAGCAACCCATCCTCCGAGGACTTTGAGCGAAAATCATCAAGTGAGGAAAATCCAAACCCAAACCCAAAACACCTACAAACCCAAAGTGATTGAGCATCACTGAAGAGATTGATCCTGCGTGGATCCGACGCTTGTTACCTTTGAAGACTGTGCTTCTTCCAGACGGTTAGGTGTCAAGGTCTAGAGCATCCAAGAGGAATTGTGGATTGCCGAGTGACCAAGTCTGTGAAGGTTTGGAAGTCACCTGAAGACTTACCACGAGTGATTGGGCGAGGACTGTGTGTCCTTAGCTCAAGGAGAATACAGTGAGGACTGTGTGTCCGGGACTAGGTGTCCTCGAGTTTAAATACTCAGCCGCTCCAACCAGATGTACAACTGAGACAGCAGTTGGAACTGGTCTACCAAATCATTGTCTTCACCAAGCTTACTGGTTCTATTTCCTCAACACTTTCATTTCCTCATTACTGTATTGTGTGTTTGTTCATATCTGCGTTTGAAGACTTTGACTGAAGACTTTCTCAATTTCCTCAGTTCAATTTCTTCAGTCTGTTTGTCTTCATCTTGTGTTATCATGTGTTTACGCTTTCTGTACTCTGAGTTTGTCTTCATTTCATCATGATGACCATGCATGCATTCTGCTTTGTTTACCTCTGAGTACTTATTCCGCTGCTAGTAGTTCTTCGCTAAGGAATTTCCTCACGAGCAAATTCCTCAGTGAAGAATTTCATAAAAATCGCCTATTCACCCCCCTCTAGTCGATATAACGCACTTTCAATTGGTATCAAAGCAAGGTACTCCCTTGTTCTGTGTGATTTTGGTTTAACCGCCTGGAGTTTTAGTTATGTCGACCGCAGATATGAAGAAAGTGCCATGCCCCATCTTTGACGGTCACGAGTATCCCAAATGGAAGGCCATGATGAAGAAGCATCTCATGGTGATGAACAGTGAGCTGTGGACTGTCACTGAGATTGGTCTGACCGATCTGTGCAAGATGGCAGAAGCTGATGACATTTGCAAGTACACTCAACTAAACCTCACAGCGAAGGCTGTCATCTGCTCCAGTCTGTCTTCAAACCAGTTCAGAAACATCATGCAGCTCGATCAGGCGAAGCTTATCTGGGACCGTCTCTCTGATGTCTATGAAGGCCATCGAACCTGTCATGATCCTTGGTTCGAGGACTTCAAGGAATCTCTAAAGTCAATGACATTTGAACCAGAATCATCATCCTCTTCACCATGTCTCATGGCAGATGGTGAACAGGTAACTGAATGCTATCTGTCTGAATCTAGTGATGATGAATCTGGTGATGAATTTGGAACCAGTTATGTCAAACTTGCCTCACTTGCTGCTAAACAACAAAGAGCTCTGGAAAGGGCTAACAACATGCTTAGTAAGAGCAATGATATGTTGAGTGAAGAAATGGATCAATCACAAGCTTTGGCTGAAAGTCTTCAGAGACTTCATTTTAAGTATGACTCTCTTCAAGATCAGCATAACTCTCTCTTGTCCGATTTTGAGAAGATAAGAGTGAGTTATGAAGATCTTCAGAAGGAGCGCGATTCATTACTTGCTCAACAAATCAGCGCTGCTTAGGAAGAATTTATTCCTCCATGTTTAAAATGCATTGAACGAGAATCTGCTAATTCTTCACCTGAATGTTCAAATGCTTCTAATGTTACAAATTCTTCACCTGTCTCCGCTATCACTAATTCCTCATCTGAGGACATTGCTAGTATTACTGACGATGCAAGGCTGAAGGAATTGTACATGACAGGCATGTACAAAAGCCTGAAAGGGCATCAGACTCTTTGTGATGTGCTTAAAAAGCAGATCCTCAACAGGAACCCTAGGAAAGAGGGTATTGCCTTTGAGAGAAAACTCAATGCTGATGGTACATATTGGAAGCCTGAGCAGTACCCCAAAACCTCATGGGTTGCTGCAAAGGGACCTCCAGTTGATCCATCTAATTTATCTGGCTATACATGTGAATCTTCTCATTCTTCTGATGAGTCATTTGACTCCAATTATAAACTGTTCAAAAATTAGAATGGTGAAGTATTTGCTAGATATGTTGGCACTAACTGCAGGAACGGTTCCCCTATCAAGAAAATCTGGGTTCCCAAAAGGTGCCTTGAAAGTCTTCAGGTGAATGTCCTCATGACACCACCTGTGAAGAAAAGGAACCCCAGATCAAATTCTTCATATGGACCAAATTCTTCATATGGATCCAAGTCCTCATACGGACCAAATTCCTCAAGGGGATCAAATTCCTCACATGGATCAAAATCCTCATATGAACATCATCGTGCTAACAACTCTGTTTCACAGGGGAGAGCCAAGGTCTATGAATATGAGAATTATTCTTCAAATTATTATGTCATAAGTCCTCGAAGAATTTCTCTGCTTATTCATATGCTTACCCTAACCACTCTTATGTGAAACGAAATGGTGTGGCTGCTTTGCCACCATTCTCATATGGAGCTCGCAGAGTGATGAACTCTTTGCCACCCCTTCAGATGTGGGTGGTGAAGAAAAAGAACTAATCTCTTATGCAGGGTCAGGTCTCCAGACGCATTGTAATGTCTGAAGAATTTGCTGGGGACCTGACAAATTGCCTGAAAGGACGCAGGCTAACCATGATGAAATGAACTTTCATTTCACAGGTCCTCCCTCTATTTTATCTGTCCTACTGCTTGATGAAATTGATCTGATGAATTGTGATATCATATTCTTCACTGCTGAAGTATATGAGGTCTTAAGTTGCACTAATTCATCTGCAGGATGATCAACCCAAAGCCACTGAGTGGGTACTTGATAGTGGGTGTACAAATCACATGACCGGTGACAAGAATCTTTTGATGGATGCTCCCTTATCATCATCACATATGAAGCATATCATCTTCGCTGCTAAAAGCAAAAGTCAGGTATTGGGTCTAGGTAAAGTTGCTATCACAAAGGATCGACACATGGACAAAGTCATGCTTGTTATGTCCTTAGGATACAACCTTATGTCTGTCTCAATGCTTTGTGATCTTGATATGCTTGTTGTCTTTGGCAAGTATCGGTGTGTTGTGATTATGGAAGCTGACAATTCCAAAGTCTTCGAAGGCTTTAGGAGAGGAGACTTGTATATTTTTGATTTCTCTATAGATTCACAACCAGCCGTGTGCCTACTTGCAAAAGCTTCAGAAGGATGGCTATGGCATCGACGACTTGGTCATGCAGGCATGAGGAATTTGAACACGCTTGCGAAGAAGAAGCATGTCATTGGCATTGAGAATGTCAAATTCCTCAAGGATCACTTGCGCGGTGCCTTTGAAGCTGGAAAGATGACAAAGGCCAAGCATCCAGCGAAGACTATCATGACCACCACTCGTCCATTTGAATTGCTTCACATGGATCTCTTCGGTCCTAATCATTATTCCTCTGTTTCAAATGAAGCATCTCAATATGGCTTTGTTATTGTTGATGATTACTCTCGTTATACATGGGTACACCTTGTCTCTTACAAAACTGAAGTGCAGGAAGTCTTCAAATGATTTTCCTCGAGGGCTTCAACCAACTTTGGTGTGAAGATCAAGCACATCAGAAGTGACAATGGCACTGAGTTCAATAATTCGGGTCTCGATGACTATCTTGATGAACTTGGTATTACTCATGAGTTATCTACTCCTCAACAGAATGGCGTCGTGGAGCGCAAGAACATGACTATTGCTGAGATGGCTCGCACCATGCTCGATGAGTACAAAACCCCTCATCGTTTCTGGGTTGATGCAATTGATACTGCGTGCCATATCATCAACAGAGTATATCTTCACAAATTCTTCAAGAAGACTGCATATGAACTCCTCACTGACAAGAAACCCAATGTGAGTTATTTCAAAGTCTTCAGTGCTAAATGCTGGATTAGAGATCCTCATCACAACTCTAAATTTGCACCAAAAGCACATGAAGGTTTTATGCTTGGTTACGGAAAGGACTCGCACACCTACAGAGTTTTCAACGATGTTCTTCACAAGATTGTTGAAACTGTAGATGTCTGGTTTGATGAAACTAATGGCTCGCGAAGAGAGCACCTACCTTCCGTGATAGATGAACCAACACCTGAGGATTCTATCAAACACAAGGCTACTGAAGATGTCATTCCTACTGAAGAATCTGCTGAAGAATTCATTCCAGAACGTGAAGAACATCGAGCTGATGCACCTGAAGAAAATGCTGAGGAAATTGATGCTGAAGAAAATGCTGATCAAATTCCTCAACGACAACCAGCTCATCCTCGCGTTGCAAAAGAAGTGCAAGTGGAGAAGATCATCAATGACATTAGAGTACCAGGTCCTCTCACACGCTCAAAAGCTTCACATCTATCTAACTTTTGTGGGCACTTTGCTTTTGTCTCTATCACAGAGCCCACTAAGGTAGATGAAGCATTTCTGGAGCCTGAGTGGATTCAGGCCATGCAAGGAGAATTACATCAGTTCAAGCTCAACAACGTATGGGAACTAGTCAATCGTCCCGATCCTCGCAAGCATAACATCATTGGCACAAAGTGGATCTACCGCAACAAGCAAGATGAAAATGGTGTTGTGGTGAGGAATAAGGCACGACTAGTAGCTCAAGGCTACACACAGGTTGAAGGAATTGATTTCGATGAAACTTTTGCACCTGTTGCTAGACTTGAGGCTATTCGCATATTACTTGCTTATGCTAACCATCATGATATCATCTTATATCAAATGGATGTGAAAAGTGCATTCCTCAATGGTAAGCTTGAGGAAGAAGTATATGTTGCTCAACCCCCAGGTTTTGAAGATCCAAAACATCCTGACAAGTCTTCAGACTTAATAAGGCCCTCTATGGCCTCAAGCAGGCCCCACGGGCATGGTATGATACATTGAAGGAATTCTTCATGAAGAAAGGCTTCACACCCGGTTCACTCGATCCCACTCTCTTTACTAAATCTTATGATGGTGAACTGTTTGTGTGCCAAATATATGTTGATGATATCATCTTTGGCTGTACTGACCAACGTTATAGTGATGAATTTGCTTATATGATGAGTGAAGAATATCAAATGTCTATGATGGGAGAGTTGAAATTCTTCTTAGGTCTTCAAATTCGTCAACAGCGCAATGGCATATTTATATCTCAGGAGAAATACCTCAAGGATGTCCTGAAGAAATTCGGCATGCAAGATTGCAAAGGCATCAAAATTCCAATGCCCACAAATGGTCATTTATGCACTGATGAAAATGGTACTGACTTCGATCATAAGGTATACCGCTCCATGATTGGCTCTTTATTGTACTTAGGTGCATCTAGGCCAGATATAATGCTTAGTGTTTGCATGTGTGCCCGATTTCAAGCTGCACCGAAGGAATCACACCATAAGGCTGTGAAGCATATTCTTCGATATCTAGCTCACACACCAACACTAGGATTATGGTATCCCAAGGGCTCGGATTTTGATCTCATTGGATATTCAGACTCTGACTATGCTGGTGATCGTGTGGACCGCAAGTCAACATCTGGTACTTGTCATTTCCTCGGACGATCCTTGGTCTGTTGGTCCTCGAAGAAACAGAACTGCGTATCACTGTCTACTGCTGAAGCTGAGTACATTGCTGCTGGTTCTTGCTGTGCTCAACTGCTATGGATGAAGCAAACACTCAAGGACTATGGCATCAACATGAAGAATGTGCCTCTACTCTGTGACAATGAGAGTGCCATCAAGATTGCTCACAAACCAGTTCAGCACTCGAAGACAAAGCACATTCAGATTCGTCATCATTTTCTTCGTGATCATGTGTTGAAGGGCGACATTTCTATTGAGCATGTGAAGACTGAAGAACAACTAGCCGATATCTTCACTAAGCCCTTGGATGAGAAGAGATTTAGCAAGTTGCGATGTGAGCTAAATATCATAGAATCTTCGAATGTACTTTGAAAAGGCACTCATCCTAACACTTATGCAAAATTGATGACTTAGATGTGCAACACATGAAGAAACGTTTTTCTTCAATCAATGAAGAATAACACTCTAAGTGTGAAGAAATTAATGAAGAATTTGATTCTCAGAACCCTACGACAATTGTACGCGGTGTCTGAAATCATCATTCTTATATGGTGGGTCACGCCACCACAAAAGTTGAAAATCTTCAGTTTGCGTTTTTCCTCAACTTTTGAAATTCCTCAGTTTTTCAAATTCTTCAAACTTTGCAAAGTCTTCACTTGTGGCGTCGTTTTTCTTCATTAGCTATATATATATATGAGTTTATGTCCTCTATAGCATTCACTTATAGCTATTTCTTCAAGTTGGACTTTCTGCTAAGTGAATGTGATCGGACCCCTCCCCTCTATGCTATACTCAATCCAATCTATCCACAAATTCTTCATGTGCGTTCTATTTGAAACTCGTTCAAATTCTTCGCTGTGTCCTTATCAGCTGAAGAAATTGCGAACGGAACGTTAAAACTAATCTTACCCAAACTTTCGGTTTTGCCGCTCAAACCGTTCCGCATCCCATGATGCATTATTTTACTCACCCACGATCTTACACGATCTCCACTACACAGTACATGGGTGACACATGTCGCAAGAAGGAGAACGGCCAGGGGCACGTTCGTCCCAAATCTTCGGGCGAGCAGTTTTTCACCGTGGCTATAAATACCCCTGTCCCCTTCCTCACTTCTTTTACCCCGCTCGATCTCACTCTCTCGCTCGAGCTTCCGAACCCTAGCGCCGCCGCTACTCCATCATCGCCGGTGAGGAAGAGCTTCACTGCCTTGACCTCGTCGCCATCGTACTCGCGCCGACCGCAGAAATCTTCACCTCCGCCGCCGCCGTAGACATCTTCCTCCGCCAAGTTAGGGCGTGGAAGATCTGCATCGACGAACTTCACGGTTTCAACTCACAGTTCGTCGTGTTCTTCGTTTCAGGGTACACATGTCCGCTGCTGAATCATTAGGTTCTCATCAACTTAACTCATTTACAGCGTTCCTCGAAGAAAAGTTGCATACTTCTTCAGAGAACTCAATTGTTCAATTTCCTCAACTGAAGAAAATGGCTGAAGGTAAAAGGCCATAGAAAGGAGGAAAGAGGCCTGAGGTTATGACTGCATTTGAAATCCTTGAGGATATTTATAAAGATTACTGCACGCCTGATGAATCCAAATTTGGCAAAGAAGATAAAAATCAGCGCAAGGTGCGAATCCAGAGGATTGAAAGGAGATGGGCACGTGAATGGAGGGAGTACAGATATGTTACTCCAAAGTACATGAAGAAATTCGCACTGAACCCTCCATGCCCAAGAGCCCCATTGGCACCTGGCCAAGTGGCTGATCCCACTAGCATCAAGCATGGTGAGGAATTTCCTACCGAATGGGCCAAGCGCCAAGCTAAATTGGCAAGGCAAGCCAGAGAAGCAGTGAGGAAATTCAATGAAGACTCTGCTGCTGCTGCCACTGAGGCCTCTGTCAAGCCGAGGAAATCAATGCCCAAGAAGTCTGCTCGCAAGCCAAGTGCTTCACCAGCAATGCGTTCACGGCCAAGTTCCTCTGCAATGCCCTCACGGCCAGACACCTCAAAATCTTCAAAGCAAATTCCTCATGCTGCTCCTGCTCCACCAAAATCCTCAGCACCTCCTCCATAATCCTTAGTTGTCCTGACAAAGTCCTCAGCACCTGTGCATCTGTCCTCATGCCAAAGGACTACTGGCATCTCTATCGCCTCTGGTGTCTCAGCTAGTTCCTCAGCTGCACCAAGTTCCTCAGCTGGACCCTCACTGCTGAAGAAAAAGGCTACTGCTGGCCGCGGTAATCGCCCAAGTCCCAACAAGAAGCAGGTAGTCTTCACTGTACCATCTGATGATGATGATGAAGCTGATGAAGAAGAACTTGCTGAAATCATCAGAGACTGCCAAGAAAGGGCTGCTAAAGCCAAAGGCACACCTGTGCCCCTACTGCTGGATCCAAGGGCGATCCTTGATTACATCAATATCTGGCATAAGGATCCCAACACACCTATGCCCGACTTCAAGCTGACACCTGGCCAAAGTCACATGCTGACTCACTCATCCAAGAGGAGAAGTGGTAATATGATAGGGCCAGGCAGATCAAGAAATCGCAGTACAGGAAAGAGAAACTGCTAAGGAAAAATGTTCTCACAATGAAGCCAGAAGAACTCATCAAGATGCAGGCTGACATCAAAGCCCTCAGCGATGACTTTGATGCATACTATGCTGACTGGAAAGGAGCAAAAGTCAGGTTTGTGAAACTGACTGAGAAATTCACCAATGTTGCAACCCCATCGCAACAAGAAATTCCTCAAGCTGAACCTTCAGCACAGCCCATTGAAGAACATGCCAGCACCGCTGATGAAGTTCAGGCTGCTGAAGAAAATGCCAGTTCCCGGGCTGATGACTCTACTCCAGCCACTGAAGAAATTGCCAGGGCACCCACTAGTGGTGCGCCTGAAGAAACTGAAGAAATCAGGGCAACTGCATCAGTTGCGCCTGAGGAAAATCAACCAGATTCCTCAACTCCACCTGCGCCTACACCAACTCCGATCCTTCCATCCGCATTGGATGTGAAGAAGACAAAGGCTGCAGAGCGAGCTGCAGTGAAGAAAAGGAAGGCATCAAATGCTTCAGAATCTTCAGCTCCCAAGAAGATGAAGCCAATGACTAGCTCGTTTGCAAATCCCATTGATGCCATTCCTATCTCATCCATGCCATCAAAGGACCTTGTTTCTTTTGGTGAAGATTATGTGATCCCAAGTGGATCAGATGAAGAAACTCAATCTGCTGCTTCCTCAAAGCAGATTGATGAAGAAATTGAAGTGGATGCAATCCCTTCAACCCCACTGGTCTCATCACCAATGCCTCAGTTTGATGCTGAAGAGGCTGGTGTTGAAGAAATTGATGATGAAGATGTGGATATTGGAAGCACAACCCCGGTGATGAATGACGACTTTTGGGAGAGTTAGCATCCAAATTCCCCACTCTTCACACCACTGCAGCCAATTCCTCACTCCCCTGCACAAACTGTTCAAATGGGCTCTGAAGAAACTCATCCCACTGCTTCTGTGTATTAAGAAATTCCAGCCACTAGTGCTGAAGAACCTGCTGCTGAAACTGAAAAGGTGACTGCACCTGAGGAGGAACCAGAAATTCCTCAGCCTGAAGAACCTGAGATCGTGATTCCTGAGGTAGTGATGCAACTCACTGACACCCCTCCGCCCATGCCAAAGGATCCGTTCTAAAAGAAGCAAAAATTCAAGGCTGAAGACTTCTTTGGTGAGCACGTGTTCTTCACTGAATACAATCCCTATGACTCTGCTCGCATAAGGAAGAGGCGTTTCTGGACAGCAAGCCAAGCAAATTTCTATTCCCCTGTGCTTTTCAACAAGGACAAAGTCTTCGACCATGCACATATTCCTCACGTGGATATGGAGTCAATGCCGTGCTTCACGCCAGTCCTCAGTGTTCTTCACGACGCTGGGCTACTCAACTTCTGCACTGACAACTGCGATTGGAATGAAGAACTCATTCTTCAGTTTATGCAACACTGCACATCACCGGCAACTCTGAAGATGTGAATTCATGGGTTTTGGACTGGATGACTAAGAACACACATCATAAGGCCCCAGCATCTGAATTGCTTCGTGCCCTTCCTCTGAGTCCACCCACTGAAGATGCACGTTGTATTTACAACGAACCTGAACTTCCAAATCACTATATGCAAGTGCTCATGAAGCCTTTAAAGCCAGGGCAGGCCCCTCGAACCACATTCCTCGTCAAGGAATTGCTGTATGTGCCAAGGACTGTCTATCGTATTCTGACGAAGACCATGAGTCCCATCAAAGGCCACGATTCATCTGATGAAGAAGTCGTTGGCATCATGAAGAATATGCTTTTCAACATCATTCATGGCGTTCCCATCAACTTCCATGATTTCTTCATGAGGACTTTGGCAAATATTGCTATGTCGCCATTTGAGCTGAAGCCTTATGCACCTTGGATTATGAGATTCATCAGGACAAGGTCTTCACTCAACTATAAAGCTGAAACTCTCAACCACTGCAGCTACTTGCCTCCCATTGATGTCCTCAAAAGGACATTTTCCTCAGCTGAAGAAAAGGGCAAGGCCACTGCTATGATCGATGAAGGCATTCATCCATTGGATGGTCAATTTCGCAAGGCCGCATCATATTCCACCAATGATGACTCTGCCACACATGACACTGCCGCCAACACTACCAAGCCAAATCCTCAAACCACAGCACCCAGGGTGATGACTGATCGTGAGTTACTCCTCAGACTTCATCAAAAGGTTGATCGCAATGACAAATGGGTCAAGTGTCAGTTTGGTTCAATTCTTCACAACATGACTTCCACACACAATGCAGTGAAGAAAAACCACTACTACCTTCATGAAACCCTCAACCGCACCTGGGCTGTTCTGTCTCAAGTCTACAGCGTTGCTGATCTGAAGAAAATGGGTCTCAATGAAGAATTTGCCTGGTCTGCACCTCCTTCGAAGAAATACAAGAAGGTTCCAGTTCCTTCTTTGGTGGCCAGTTCATATTCTTCATCATGTGACACTGATGAAAATGAAGAATTGGACGACACTGCGGCAGGCCCTACATCAACGACCGACCCCAACAACGCTGGCGCTCCTTCATCAACTTGAATATCGTCAGGGGCGTTAGTCTTCAGTTTCGATCCTTTTGGTCATTTGATGACAAAGGGGGAGAAATCTGAGTTAGTCTTCAAGCGGGTCGATAATAAGGGCGTTTTTTTAAGTTACAACTCTCGTTCTTCCGAAACTTTTATTGGATCGAGTTGTAATCTTAAACCCGATGGTGCGCTGATACTTTTGTTCCACTATGCTTTGATACTTTTGATGCACTATTCTGCATGCTTATTCCTCATTAATATTATCGCACGCATGCTGAATTACATCAGGCACCATATTTCATCATGCTTTTCAAATATCTTCATATTATATATCAAATGCGTGTATGAATTACAAGATATACGGGGAGATCTCCATGATTCAACTCTTCAAGTGTGCATTGCTTCAAAAGCAAATTCCTCACTATGCACATCTTCAGGGGGAGCTCTTCAATATCTTGTAATCAAATTCCTCAATATCAGTATTTACACTTAATATATTTTTCCCCGTTGAAAACTTAACCTATGTTGTCATCAATCACCAAAAAGGGGGAGATTGTAAGTGCATCTAGTGCCCCTTAGTGATTTTGGTGTATTGAAGACTTATAGGTTAAGTATCTAATGCGTTTATGAGTGTACACAGGTCTATAAGACTATGAGGAGTTTGATATTTACAGAGAAAGTCGACCCCTAAAAATGAAGTTCTTCGGCTGAAGACTTTGATATACTGAAGACTTTCTGAAGACTTTGAAAGTGAAGAAATTGGTGTGACCTTGAAGACTTGGTATTCATTCGAGGAACATGAAGCGTGAAGACTTTTGTTTTCGTAGTTTCATTTTCTCTTTCTTGAGTCATAGGAAACACCGTACTGTTAAAGGGGGTCGAGGAAATACTAAGGAGAAAATTTCCATGTGATGCTCAACTCAAATCGTACACCTACCAATCCCTTCGAGTGAAGCCATTGGAAATCTCATACAGTTCAGCCAAATTCTTCAGTGACAGAGACGCAGTTCTTCTGGTCACTGAGGACTTTGCTCTGACTGAGGAGTTAGGAATTCGCCAGTGCGAATTGCCTACACAGTGAGGAATATGTTAGCCCTGAGGAATTTGTACCTCAGATTTCCGACCGTTGCTGTGCTACGCGCCAGCTGTCCCAAAATATCGTATCCATCCAACGGTCATATCATTGAAGGGCATTTATGTCTTATCATGTCGGGCTGCTCCCTAGGCTATAAATAGCCGCCCCCTACAACCACTAGCTGGTTGGCTGCTCCGCGTGAACTTGACACTTGTCATTTGAGAGCAACTGTCACGTCCCTAGCCTTGCCATGCACTTGGACTAGCTTGGTTGCTGCATCATGTCTAAATTTCATTTAAACCTGAAATAGGGATTGTTCAAACCCTAGCACCAGATCAAATGAAATAGGTTCAACCAAAAATAATCTTCAATGAACCCAAAATGCCCTTTGGAAATGTTCATGATTTTTGATAAAGGTGAAAACCTCTGGCAAAAATGATGAGCATGTTTCTTGGCCATTTATGGATTTTTGAATTAACTCATATTGTATTTGCATTGGGGCATTTAAATTCTATAAATATTTGAGGGTTGTTGCATATATTTTAGAAGGTGCCCACAGTTATTTCCAGGATTTTTAGAAGTGCTCTGGTATTTTTAATAAAGCCCAAACAGTTACATATTAATAGAAAAAGAGAATTAATAGAGGAGGAGAGAGAGAGAGAGAACACCCACCTGGGCCACTTACCTGTAGCCGGCCCAGCTGCACCAGCCCAGCCCACCGTGGCAGAGCGGTTGTCTTCAACCTCTGCCAGTAGGCAGAGGCGAAGTCGCACGCGCACACGCGGAGGCCTCCACCTCCTGCTTCGCGGTGGCAGCCTCCCCGACATCCTTGCGACGCCACGGAGACACCCAGAGCCTCCCCTCGTTCTCCCCTCTCCCTCTGGACCGCTCCCACTCCTCTGGCTCCCTCTTTCCTCTCCTCCCTGTGAGCCCCGAGAGCACGCCGTCGCCGTAGCCATGGCTATAGGCCACCACCCGCCCAACCAGCACGCCAAGGAGCTCCACCACGACGCCGTGGAGCTACACACTAACGCATGCGACCGCGGGAGCCCTGCAACGTCATCCCCGGCCTCATCTTCAACCTCCGGCCGCCGGTGACCTCGCAGTCGATTCGCGGGCTCCAGCACTTCCCCGACCTCGTCGTCGCCTCTGCTAGTCCCTTCGTGAGACACTCTCCATTTTCCCCCTGGAATCCCCGTCGTTCCCCTCCCCTAGCTAGCTTCCCCACCTTGGCTGAGCGCCGCCGTCCGCCATTGCCGCCGTGCCACCGCTGCAGTCCTCCCTAGACCAAACCAAGCATGTGCGCGAGCTCCTGGAGCTTCCCCAATGCTATGGTGCTACTCCTCTCGCTTGCTAGCAAGCCACAGCCTCGCGCACGACCGAACCCGAGCTCCGGCCGCCGCCAAAGCTCGCCGTCGCCGCCGCTAAAGCCAGCCTCCGCACCTGCCGCATCCACCACTCGACGCGTCGCGTCGCCCTGAGTACGTAGAGCCTAGCCCCGCTTGCTCTCGTCGCCGGAGATGGCCGGACGGGCAACCGCGCCGTTTCCCGATTAGCACTGGCGGCTAACCGCCGTTTTGGATGACGTGGACGCGTCATTAGCGGCTAAACATCCCACTAACCAACCCCCCTAGAGCCGCTGCCATGTGGGCCCCAGTGCCCAATTAGTTAGTTAACTACTCTGTTAGATTAGCACCGATCTTAGGAGGGCCCCACCTGTCACTTTGACTTTGCCACGTCACACGTTGACCGACTCCACACGTCAGTGTTGACCTAGGTGACGTGGCAGTTGACTAGGCCCACCTGTCATCCACCCAAACCAGCCTGTGTCACTGACGTCTGGATCCCACATGTCAGCTTTGACCTGGACCCGCCTGTTGACCTGCTGAGGTCAGCATGACCTAATGCTGACGTAATAACTCATTTTCTGGATTTATTATTATTCAGGAAATTCCAGAAAATAGTTGAAACTTCTAAAAATCATAGAAATTTAACCGTAGCTCAGAATAAAATAAGTTATATATGAAAAATGATTAGAAAATCCAATCTATCCATCTGCACTGGTTTCATGCATGTTTAAGAAACTTAAACCTGCTGTTTACATCAAAACATGATAATGCACTTTATTAAGTCATAGTTTTAATTTGAACTTGAACCTTGGGTTCAAACTAACTCAAACCCATCTGGTTATACTTGCATTAGCCCAACACACTCATTTTGCCATGTCATGATCATGCATCATATTGTGCATTGCATTGATTGTGTTTCCTTCTGTGTTGCCGGTACTTGTCCCCTCTCGATAGACGTGATACCGACGATGAGATCGATGACACCGATGAAGAGCTATACTATCTTCAGAAGTGCCAGGCAAGCAAAAACCCCTTGTTCATTTTGATACAATCCCACTCTCTCGCTCCTTCTCTCTTTTACTGCATTAGGACAACAACATTCATGTGTTACTTGTTGCGGTAGTTGAACCCCTTATCCTCTGCATGACCTGTCATTGCCACAGTAAATAGATGAAACCCACTAGCATGAGTAGGAGTTGTTTGAGCCCTGATGTGCCTACTCATTCATGCTTGTTTGTCATGCCTGCTATGCTTAGAGTTGTGTCAGGTCGGATTCATCGGGGATGAATTGGAACAGTGATGAACATGTCCTACTGTTGAGAACTAAGTGTGTGAACACGATTTGGTAAAGGTAGCGGTGAGAGACCATGTAGGAGTACATGGTGGGTTGTCTCATTGAAACCGTCCTCAGGAACTGAGTTCTGTGTTTGTGATCCATGAACAGTTACTACCACACATTGGGTTCCAGTAACTCGACCCCTCTCGACTTATTAATCAACTTGATCTCTATCCAGGAGTTGCAACTAGTTTCTGGTGTTTGTAGGTAGTGTTAGTAGTCTACCAAGTGGCACCGGTACAGGTGGGCTTGGGACAGACTAGGCACAGTGGCACAGTGTACCAAGTGGCACCCGGTTGGTGGGCTTGGGAACCCTGCACACATCATTTGGGGCCGTGAGCGACACCCCGGCCGGATCTCCTTGCGGATGGAACCCGAATAGGCGATAAACCTGGACGAGAGACTTGCGTGGTTAGTCAGGTCGTGGCCGACTCCCTCGCCCGGCTTCCGCTTGAAGGTTGCCGAGGTACATGACATGTACAGGGCGATAAGTGGCGAGAGCGTGTGTGAAGAAGTACACCCCTGCAGGGTTATCATTATCTATTCAACTAGCCGGATTCCTCAGATATGGAAACTTGGACCCCTTGTATAGTTCATAGACAAGTGAAAGTGGATACTCTAAAATGCGCAAGATAAGCGTGAGTGTTATGCATGGCCTTCTCGTAGGGAGACGGGAGCGGATCCATAGTGGTGTATTGGTATGGTGATTATGTGGACTCGTGTGCGCTACCTCAAAAGAGTTACTTGCAGTCGTAGTTCAGGATAGCCACCGAGTCAAAGCTGGCTTGCTACAGTTAAACTCCACCACCCCTTTTGTTGATACCGATGCATATGTAGATAGTTCTGATGTAAGTCTTGTTGGGTACATTTGTACTCACGTTTGCTTATTTTATGTTTTGCAGAGAGACGTCAGTCTCGCTAGTAGTTCCGAGTGGACTTCGACGTTTAGCTTTTTACCTCAGCTACGATCTTGTGCCCTCGGCAAGATCTGGTAGATAGTCAGGCTTCTCAGCCTTTTTCATTTGTAGATGTCTGTACTCAGACATTTTTAGCTTCCGCATGTGCTTGTTGCTTGTATGCTCTGAATGTTGGGTCATGAGACCCATGTTTGTAATATCTCGCTCCTCGGAGCCTAATGAATAAATACTTGAGTCGTAGAGTTATGTTGTGATGCCATGTTGTATTTTCACATATCGGGCATATTGTGTGTATGATTGAAATGCTTGGTATGTGTGGGATCCGACAATCTAGTTGTTTATCCTTGGCAGCCTCTCTTATGGGGAAATGTAGTCTGGTGCTTCCTTGAGCCATAGTAGTCCGCTACAGCCCGGTTCACCGGAGTCCTGCTAGCCCAACACTACTATTCAGGACACTTGACTGGCCGGCATGTGTTTCACTTCGCTCCTGTGTCTGTCCCTTTGAGGAAATGTCACGCGGTGACATCCGGAGTCCTGCCTAGCCTGCTACAACCCGGGTTACCGGAGTCCTGTTAGCCCAGTGATACAGCCCGGATTCACACGTTGTTGACCGACATGCTCGAGGTTGATTCATGTATGCCTGTCCCCATGGGTTAGTGCCGCTTTGGGTTCACGACTAGCCATGTCGGCCCGGGTTCTTTGTCATATGGATGCTAGCGACAGTATCATATACGTGAGCCAAAAGGCGCAAACGGTCCCGGGCCAGGTAAGGTGGCACCCATGGGAATACCGTGCGTGAGGCCGCAAAGTGATATGATGTGTTACATGCTAGATCGGTGTGACTTTGGATCGGGGTCCTGACAGCGTTGGTATTAGACCATGACTGCCTGTAGGATTACCAAGCCAAACTGGTCGAAGTTGAGTCTAGAAATGCTTCAGTTATTTAAGGGAGTTTATTGTGTAAGGGAACGTAAGGCTCTTTTTACTCCTTATACCTCATGCCTTCTGATCTGAGTCAACCTCTTCTTTTCTACGGGGATTAAGAACTAGGCTTCTCTTCTATCTCTCAGGATGACGTGTTACTAATCCGTAGTTGCCTAGGTTTGTTGAGTTCAAGCCTCAGTTCAGTTCCTACTACTTCCATATGTTCATAGCTGGCCTCACAACCTTGATATTGTGATGTTGAGTGGTTATGCCACCATTTTGCAGGATGTCTCAAATCATTTTGAGCATTTACAGTCCTTATGCTGTCCGAGTCATCTCAGGTTTCTAATTAGTCTGATGCATTTGCAAATCCCTTCTTTCCATTCCCAATGTTTCTTTGGGCCCGTTTAACCACCCTAATCGGTGAGTTGAGGTACTCTGTTGCCTCGACATATATGTTGGAGCTATTATTATGACCCTAGGTGTTTTAGGGAGTCACCTAGTAATCTAGCCATGTTTTGTGTTCCCGGTGTGATGATTCTGGCCACCATTCTCGAGAGCATCCCGTGATGCTACTTAGTAGTAGGTATTCTACTCCTGGGTTTCCGAACCCAAGATTCACCCTACTTTCTTCATGTTGATAGTGTTGCTAGTTCCTTTAGGATATTAGTAACCTTTGTGATAGTCCTCGAGGTCCGTGGTATCTCCTTCTTCCAAATACCATGAACCATTAAGGCAGAAGTTCTTTGAACCAAAAGATCACAACCAGGGTGCTCTTGAGGAGTACTCCATTCATATTGTGACTCTGCCAGTTCTATCATTCTGCATGGGTTATCCGGAAGAAAGTTGTTGAACTCGTTTGACATACTAAACCATGAATCCACAACTCAGAAAGTTATTTGTTCCTTGAGTTGACCCTCCTCAGCTGTATTCCGACCCTAGTCTATCAATTGATAGTCAGGAGTAAGTGTGCATCCGTGTTGTCGATGCTTAGTATTCTTGTGGTTCGTCAAGTCGTTCTATTTTAGAATGACTAGGAGAAACAAACTCCAGTACCTCATCCATATCCAGGATTGGGTCAAAGCTGTTGTATTCCGTAGAATAAAATGCCACTCCAGCTTTTGATTCTGTTCCACCTGGAGTGTTACCATCTTTATGTCAAGAATGTCATGAGACTTGCACCACCTCTTTTGAATTCTTGACGGAGTGATACTTCTCGCCATCATTATTCATTCCTCGGTTCCGTGTTTTCATAATTGGAATACCGACAAGTGAACCATGATGTGTGAAATCAATACTCCTAGCAACCGTGTTGCTTGGTAGTAAATGGACAATATTCTCATTCTTAGCGTGTTGGTTATTAAATCATCATCCTAAGATTGACCATGCTACCTAGCCCTTATTTCTGGTGAACTCCTCGATCTATGAGTTAGGATTGTGTCAATCCCTCACTCTTCTGATCATGTCGTCTTGCCCTGAAAAGCAAGATTGTTCTCGAGCTTAGTAACATATCGATGGTTCGTGATTTTCCGAATATCTTCTCGGAAGTATTACCAGGTTGTCCCATAATTGTTCTGTTGAGCTCGTGATCAAGCTGGTTTCTTGTAAACCACCCCTTCTCCAAGAATCTGTGTTGGATACCCCTGAGTTAGTTGTTAAGCTAAACAACAACTTGGAGAGTTGGAAGATAAAAGCTTGCCTAACTTAGTTCATTTTAAAGGGATATCTTTTTTTTTTGTGTGTGTGTTGTAGAAGGATGACTTCTTCATCGATTGGTCCTCGAGATCAGTTGTTGAACCTATCGTCCTGCCCAAACCTTGATTTGAGTATGGGCCATCGTCAAATCAAGTTATAACCAACGATAATCGTAATGTTGTCTTACTCGTGGTTGATTCCTCGAGCATACACCATTGCATCTTTTGGTCTGACCAATACTATCACATTGTTCACATGATGGTGGAAGTCCAGTGATATGGAAATTCCGATGAGTTGCTATTGAGCCCATCAACAGCATTTTTTCTCCCCCATGATTCATGTTGAACATTGAGCTAGTGTTGGAAACTTTGTAAGCAATGCCTTCGTGGTCCGTTCATGAAGCTTATGCTTGGATGGAAGAAGTGACTACCTCGAATTCATGTGCATTGGGTGCAAGTTGCCGCCGTGAGTTCGAGAAAGATTGTTTTTGTTTCCTCGGGAATCATCCCAAATCAGTCATGCATACGTGCGAAGTATCCCATGGTTTGGCAGATTAATTACCTCCACTCCATTCGTATTCCTAGCACACCAAGCCACTGGTTGATTTGTTCAAAGATAATAAGTTCTAAGTGCTAGTCCTGAAGGTACCAGACGGATTTGTACCAGATTCTGTTATCCTCGATGATGGTTCCCAACCAGAACTCGGTAGTGTTTTATTATAAGACTACCAGGTGGTCATGCTTGTCTAGGACAGTGTGTCCACAGGTGTGTAGCAGAACCAGCTCATGTTTTGGAGCTTGCTATCTTAGTTCATTCCTCGAGAATCTCGCAACGCCATCCCGTCGATTTGTGTTGCAACTTTCCTTTTTGGACATGTTTTCTGAAGCATCCTGTTACTAACCAGATCTGAATCTTAGGCAGATATGATGGTTGGAACATTCCAACATTTGCATTTTGTTCCTAGCTTGCACCGTCCTCGTGCCATTTCACTATGGGCTCCCTTCTTAGTAATTCTTGTTCAGGATCTTCTTCAAAATTGGTCCTACTATGGGTCCCATCCATCCCCGATGACAAGCAAAATCATCCTTTGTGTTGTCTTCAACAAGGTAGTCCACATCATCCATTCTAGTATGGGTATGCCATTCTTTCGAATTCGTTCACACGATCGTTTGTTATTTCCTTAGGCTGGTATAAAGAGTTCCAATGATCTATGGATCAAAAGTAATTCTTTTTGCCACTTAAGGGAATAGTTCTTCGAGTCACCTTTCCAAGGTGCTCCGTTATGGGATCATGGCAATCATTTCCCCGCCACCCTGACACCATTCACCATCTTGCTAAGCGTGGAATTGTTGCCTACCAATCAAACCCTCGTCAAATTGTTTCTTCTGTCCCTCCTAATGCATGTTTTGCCTCTCAGCTCCAGAGATGTTTCTACGTCTCATTCCGTGAGTTGATCTGGTGATCCTTGTGATGATCCTAAGTTGCTCGAACCTCAAGAAGATCGATCCTTCTAGAGTTTTACCTTTCCTCTTTTTGTCATGCTAGTTGTAGTTCTCAGAGCAAGACATCGAGACAAAGATGATGATCAAATCAACGTTCTTATGAAGTGCAAGTTGGATCGAGAAGATCATGATAGTTTGTGACCTCCTTTCTTCTTACCTCACGACTTGAATCTCGGGACGAGATTCTTGTTTAGTGGGGGTGAGTTGTCACGTCCCTAGCCTTGCCATGCACTTGGACTAGCTTGGTTGCTGCATCATGTCTAAATTTCATTTAAACCTGAAATGGGGATTGTTCAAACCCTAGCACCAGATCAAATGAAATAGGTTCAACCAAAAATAATCTTCAATGAACCCAAAATGCCCTTTGGAAATATTCATGATTTTTGATAAAGGTGAAAACCTCTAGCAAAAATGATGAGCATGTTTCTTGGCCATTTATGGATTTTTGAATTAACTCATATTGTATTTGAATTGGGGCATTTAAATTCTATAGATATTTTATATGCTCTAATAATTCTGAAAATAGTTGAGGGCTGTTGCATATATTTTAGAAGGTGCCTACAGTTATTTCCAGGATTTTTAGAAGTGCTCTGGTATTTTTAATAAAGCCCAAACAGTTACATATTAATAGAAAAAGAGAATTAATAGAGGAGGAGAGAGAGAGAGAACACCCACCTGGGCCACTTACCTATAGCCGGCCCAGCTGCACCAGCCCAGCCCACCGTGGCAGAGCGGCTGTCTTCAACCTCTGCCAGTAGGCAGAGGCGAAGTCGCACGCGCACACGCGGAGGCCTCCACCTCCTGCTTCGCGGTGGCAGCCTCCACGACATCCTCGCGACGCCACGGAGACACCCAGAGCCTCCCCTCGTTCTCCCTCTCCCTCTGGACCGCTCCCCCTCCTCTGGCTCCCTCTTTCCTCTCCTCCCTGTGAGCCCCGAGAGCACGCTGTCGCCGTAGCCGTGGCTATAGGCCACCACCCGCCCAACCAGCACGACAAGGAGCTCCACCACAATGCCGTGGAGCTACACACTAACGCATGCGACCGCGGGAGCCCTGCAACGTCATCCCTGGCCTCATCTTCAACCTCCGGCCGCCGGTGACCTCGCAGTCGATTCGTGGGCTCCAACACTTCCCCGACCTCGTCGTCACCTCTGCTAGTCCCTCCGTGAGACACTCTCCATTTTCCCCCTGGAATCCCCGTCGTTCCCCTCCCCTAGCTAGCTTCCCCACCTTGGCCGAGCGCCGCCGTCCGCCATTGCCGCCGTGCCACCGCTGCAGTCCTCCCCAGACCAAACCAAGCATGTGCGCGAGCTCCTGGAGCTTCCTCAATGCTCTGGTGCTACTCCTCTCTCTTGCTAGCAAGCCGCAGCCTCGCGCACGACCGAACCCGAGCTCCGGCCGCCGCCAAAGCTCGCCGTCGCCGCCGCTAAAGCCAGCCTCCGCGCCTGCCGCATCCACCACTCGACGCGTCGCATCGCCCTGAGTACGTAGAGCCCAGCCCCGCTTGCTCTCGTCGCCGGAGATGGCCGGACAAGCAACCCTGCCGTGTCCCGATTAGCACTGGCGGCTAACCGCCGTTTTGGATGACGTGGACGCGTCATTAGCAGCTAAACATCCCACTAACCAACCCCCTAGAGCCACTGCCATGTGGGCCCCAGTGCCCAATTAGTTAGTTAACTACTCTGTTAGATTAGCACCGATCTCAGGAGGGCCCCACCTATCACTTTGACTTTGCCACGTCACACGTTGACCGACCCCACACATCAGTGTTGACCTGGGTGACGTGGCAGTTGACTAGGCCCACCTATCATCCACCCAAACCAGCCTGTGTCACTGACGTGTGGATCCCACACGTTAGGTTTGACATGGACCCGCCTGTTGACCTGCTGAGGTCAGCATGACCTAATGCTGACGTAATAACTCATTTTCTGGATTTATTATTATTCAGGAAATTCCAGAAAATAGTTGAAAATTCTAAAAATCATAGAAATTCAACCGTAGCTCAGAATGAAATAAGTTATATATGAAAAATGATTAGAAAAATCCAATCTATCCATCTACACTAGTTTCATGCATGTTTAAGAAACTTAAACCTGCTGTTTACATCAAAACATGATAATGCACTTTATTAAGTCATAGTTTCAATTTGAACTTGAACCTTGGGTTCAAACTAACTCAAACCCATCTGGTTATACTTGCATTAGCCCAACACACTCATTTTGCCATGTCATGATCATGCATCATATTGTGCATTGCATTGATTGTGTTTCCTTCTGTGTTGCCGGTACTTGTCCCCTCTCGATAGACGTGATACCGACGATGAGATCGATGACACCGATGAAGAGCTATACTATCTTCAGAAGTGCCAGGCAAGAAAAAACCCCTTGTTCATTTCGATACAATCCCACTCTCTCGCTCCTGCTCTCTTTTACTGCATTAGGACAACAACATTCATGTGTTACTTGTTGCGGTAGTTGAACCCCTTATCCTCTACATGACCTGTCATTGCCACAGTAAATAGGTGAAACCCACTAGCATGAGTAGGAGTTGTTTGAGCCCTGATGTGCCTACTCATTCATGCTTGTTTGTCATGCCTGCTATGCTTAGAGTTGTGTCAGGTTGGATTCATCAGGGATGAATTGGAACAGTGATGAACATGTCCTACTGTTGAGAACTAAGTGTGTGAACACGATTTGGTAAATGTAGTGGTGAGAGGCCATGTAGGAGTACATGGTGGGTTGTCTCATTGAAACCGTCCTCAGGAACTGAGTTCTGTGTTTGTGATCCATGAACAGTTACTACCACACATTGGGTTCCAGTAACTCGACCCCTCTCGACTTATTAATCAACTTGATCTCTGTCCAGGAGTTGCAACTAGTTTCTGGTGTTTGTAGGTAGTGTTAGTAGTCTACCAAGTGGCACCCGGTACAGGTGGGCTTGGGACAGACTAGGCACAGTGGCACGGTGTACCAAGTGGCACCCGGTTGGTGGGCTTGGGAACCCTGCACACATCGCTTGGGGCCGTGAGCGACACCCCGGCCGGATCTCCTTGCGGATGGAACCCGAATAGGCGATAAACCTGGACGAGAGACTTGCGTGGTTAGTCAGGTCGTGGCCGACTCCCTCGCCCGGCTTCCGCTTGAAGGTTGCCGAGGTACATGACGTGTACAGGGCGATAACTGGCGAGAGCGTGTGTGAAGAAGTACACCCCTGCAGCGTTATCATTATCTATTCGAATAGCCGGATTCCTCGGATATGGAGACTTGGACCCCTTGCATAGTTCATAGACAAGTGAAAGTGGATACTCTAAAATGCGCAAGATAAGCGTGAGTGCTATGGATGGCCTTGTCGTAGGGAGACGGGAGCGGATCCATAGTGGTGTATTGGTATGGTGATTATGTGGACTCGTGTGCGCTACCTCAAAAGAGTTACTTCCAGTCGTAGTTCAGGATAGCCACCGAGTCAAAGCTGGCTTGTTGCAGTTAAACTCCACCACCCCTTTTGTTGATACCGATGCATATGTAGATAGTTCTGATGTAAGTCTTACTGGGTACATTTGTACTCACGTTTGCTTATTTTATGTTTTGCAGAGAGACGTCAGTCTCGCTAGTAGTTCTGAGTGGACTTCGACGTTTAGCTTGTTACCTCAGCTACGATCTTGTGCCCTCGGCATGATCTGGTAGATAGTCAGGCTTCTCAGCCTTTTTCAATGCTAGATGTCTGTACTCAGATATGTTAAGCTTCTGCATGTGCTTGTTGCTTGTATGCTCTGAATGTTGGGTCATGAGACCCATGTTTGTAATATCTCGCTCCTCGGAGCCTAATGAATAAATACTTGAGTCATAGAGTTATGTTGTGATGCCTTGTTGTATTTGCACATATCGGGCATATTGTGTGAATGATTGAAATGCTTGGTATGTGTGGGATCCGACAATCTAGTTGTTTATCCTTGGCAGCCTCTCTTATGGGGAAATGTAGTTTGGTGCTTCCTTGAGCCATAGTAGTCCGCTACAGCCCGGTTCACCGGAGTCCTGCTAGCCCAGCACTACTATTCAGGACACTTGACTGGTCGGCATGTGTTTCACTTCGCTCCTGTGTCTGTCCCTTCGGGGAAATGTCACGCGGTGACATCCGGAGTCCTGCCTAGCCTGCTACAGCCCGTGTTACCAGAGTCCTGTTAGCCCAGTGCTACAGCCCGGATTCACACGCTATTGACCGACATGCTCGAGGTTGATTCATGTATGCATGTCCCCATGGGTTAGTGCCGCTTTGGGTTCACGACTAGCCATGCTGGCCCGGGTTCTTTGTCATATGGATGCTAGCGACAGTATCATATACGTGAGCCAAAAGGCGCAAACTGTCCCGGGCCAGGTAAGGTGGCACCCATGGGAATACCGTGCGTGAGGCCGCAAAGTGATATGATGTGTTACATGCTAGATCGGTGTGACTTTGGATCGGGGTCCTGACTGCAACCCATCCTCCGAGGACTTTGAGCGAAAATCATTAAGTGAGGAAAATCCAAACCCAAACCCAAAACACCTACAAACCCAAAGTGATCGAGCATCACTGAAGAGATTGATCCTGCGTGGATCCGATGCTTGTTACCTTTGAAGACTGTGCTTCTTCCAGACGGTTAGGCGTCAAGGTCTAGAGCATCCAAGAGGAATTGTGGATTGCCGAGTGACCAAGTCTGTGAAGGTTTGGAAGTCACCTGAAGACTTACCACGAGAGATTGGGCGAGGACTGTGTGTCCTTAGCTCAAGGAGAATACGGTGAGGACTGTGTGTCCGGGACTAGGTGTCCTCGAGTTTAAATACTCAGCCGCTCCAACCAGATGTACAACTGAGACAGCAGTTGGAACTGGTCTACCAAATCATTGTCTTCACCAAGCTTACTGGTTCTATTTCCTCAACACTTTCATTTCCTCATTACTGTGTTGTGTGTTTGTTCATATCTGTGTTTGAAGACTTTGACTGAAGACTTTCTTAATATCCTCAGTTCAATTTTTTCAGTCTGTTTGTCTTCATCTTGTGTTATCCTGTGTTTACGCTTTCTGTACTCTGAGTTTGTCTTCATTTCATCATGATGACCATGCATATATTCTGCTTTGTTTACCTCTGAGTACTTATTCCGCTGCTAGTAGTTCTTCGCTATGGAATTTCCTCACGAGCAAATTCCTCAGTGAAGAATTTCATAAAAATCGCCTATTCACCCCCCCTCTAGTCGATATAACGCACTTTCAATTGGTATCAGAGCAAGGTACTCCCTTGTTCTATGTGATTTTGGTTTAACCGCCTGGAGTTTTAGTTATGTCGACCGCAGATATGAAGAAAGTGCCATGCCCCATCTTTGACGGTCACGAGTATCCCAAATGGAAGGCCATGATGAAGAAGCGTCTCATGGTGATGAACAGTGAGCTGTGGACCGTCACTGAGATTGGTCTGACTGATCTGTGCAAGATGGCAGAAGCTGATGACATTCGCAAGTACACTCAACTCAACCTCACAGCGAAGGCTGTCATCTGCTCCAGTCTGTCTCCAAACCAGTTCAGAAACATCATGCATCTCGATCAGGCGAAGCTTATCTGGGACCGTCTCTCTGATGTCTATGAAGGCCATCGAACCTGTCATGATCCTTGGTTCGAGGACTTCAAGGAATCTCTCAAGTCAATGACATTTGAACCAGAATCATCATCCTCTTCACCATGTCTCATGGAAGATGGTGAACAGGTAACTGAATGCTATCTGTCTGAATCTAGTGATGATGAATCTGGTGATGAATTTGGAACCAGTTATGTCAAACTTGCCTCACTTTCTGCTAAACAACAAAGAGCTCTGGAAAGGGCTAACAACATGCTTAGTAAGAGCAATGATATGTTGAGCGAAGAAATGGATCAATCACAAGCTTTGGCTGAAAGTCTTCAGAGACTTCATTCTAAGTATGACTCTCTTCAAGATCAGCATAACTCTCTCCTGGTTGGTGAGATTTTTGAATTGAGCCCTATAAACCGAAAAGGAGGGAGTAATTGGCAAATAGATGACCGCTCTTGCGATCCCTTCGCCCCCGCCACCACCTCCACCCTCGCCGCTGCCCCCGCCACTACCTCCACCCTCGCCGCCGCCATAGATCTCGCCGCCACCCCCTGCCTCCTGACTCCGGGCGCGCCTGCCCCCCTCAGCAAGTCCGCTCGCGCGCCCCATGGAGTCGCTGGCCATATCCATGGGGGAATGGCTGGAAGATAGGCAGATTTACAAGATGCATCTCCCACATGTCTACAAAGCCTTCCCGCGGATGCTCCAGCCGCTCGACTCCGTCGCGCCGGCGGTGCTGCGGGAGACTCGAGGGAGGAGATGGTGGGAGCGGGCAATGAGGATCCGCGACGACGTTCTCTCCTGGACCCAGTGCACGCGTGAATGAAGGGAAGCAGAGGAGGAAGCTGTGAGAGAGAAAGCCGAGGAGGGACCGAATCCGTTCTCTCACTCGCGCAGGTATGCTCGGATGTGCAAGGATCATGTGGATTGGGAGCTGCTGAATCTAGCCCTGTGGATCTACTTCGAAGGAGATTTCTCGGAGAAGCACATGATGCCCCACCCCAGTGAGCCACCGATTGCGTTCGTTCGATGGGCGAAAGGAGAAGTGAATTCAGGAGATCCACACCGTGTTGCGAGATGGGAATGCTTGACTGGACTCCTGCCCACCAGCACGCCACCGGAGCCGGAGCAGGTGGATCCCCTACCTTACCTCTCCCCCAAACCTGCTGAAGATTGAAATTAGGCTTGCAATCTGCTTCAATTGAGCTGTCTGGTGGTTATTTCTGCTTCCTGAGACACAACATCGGGCTGGAGGATGAGAAGGAACCAGGAACTTCAATGAATTTCCCCTATCACAATGGGGGGAGCGCCGGTTGGGCAGTGGTACGGCCCACCTCCGCCCCAAATGGGGGCACAATCTGGGCAGGCTCCTGTAATTGCCCAAGATCAATCCGCTGGTGGTTCTGTCTCTCAGATCAGTGGTAAATCTAAAGGCAAGAATCAGCAAAACAAGAGATAGGACATCCACAAAACTGCTCCTGCCCCTGCTTTGGGCCTTATGGCATACTCTGAGGTGATCTGCTACAACTGTGGGGAACTAGGGCATCATTTGGATAAATGTGTCAAGCCCAAGAGTTGTTTTATCTGCAAAATGGTTACCCATAAAGTTGAGAATTGCCCTGTCAGAAGGAAACCCCACAGTTCTGCTAGATATGTTGGAAGTGCTGCTCTAGGATTATGTCCACCATTGACAGAATTTTCTGTGACACAGAATTAGATAGTTTCTTTCCCCTTTCTAGTTGTAGAGCTCTACCCAGATGTGGTAGTGACCACACTCCTTTGCTCTGGGACTCTGGTCTTAACCAAACTCCAAAGAGCAATAGTTTTAAATTTGAAAAGTGGTGGTTGCTTAGAGAAGATTTTACTGAGCTAGTTAGGAAAATATGGAATGAGACTACTGGGAGCAGCTGCCCCCTAGAAAATTGGCAGATCAAAATCAGGAGATTTAGAAGAACTACCAAAGGGTGGAACTCCAATGAGGAAGCTAATCTTAGAAGATACAAAAGGCTTCTCCTCCTTGAGTTTGATTCTCTAATATTAAGGCAGAAACCACTGACCTCTCTGAGGCTGAGACTAATAGATTAAACTTTGTCCATGTAGAGCTCAAGAAAATTTGGCTTCAAGAAGAAATCTAAACCAAACAAAGGGCTAGAGATAGGAACATTAAGGAGGGTGATAGAAATACTGCTTACTTCCATGAAGTAGCTAACCAGAGGAGGAGGAAAACCGTCATTCACTCCCTTGATGGCCCTAATGGCCTTGTTACTGAGGTAGATGAGATGCTGAAAGTGGCTAGTGACTTCTACAAAGACCTGTTTAAGAAAGAAAACCCTTCTGGGTTCTCTCTACGAAACAATTTTTCCCTGCTTCTGAAAAAGTCTCTCCTGCTGAAAATGAGCTGCTAGAAGCCCCTTTTTCAGATACAGAGGTGAAGGAAGCCATTTTTAGCTCTTATCCTGATGGGGCTCCTGGTCCTGATGGGATTCCTTTCTTGTTTTACCAGCATTTTTGGGACTTGGTGAAAAATGATCTCTTAGATCTTTTCCAAGCCTTTCATAGAGGATAGTTGGATCCAATAACTTACTCATGGGGGGTCTGTTGGGGTCAAGTTAAATAACAGTGAAAGTGATTTTTTCCTTGCTGGTAAAGGCCTTAGGCAAGGTGACTCCATCTCCCTGCTTTTGTTTAATTTAGTAGTGGACGTTCTTACTAAAATGCTGAGCAAAGCTGCTGATCATAGTCTGATTGCAGGGCTCTGTCCTGAAGTCTGTCCTGGTGGCATCATCTGCCTTCAATATGCAGATGATACCATCCTTTTCTTAGACAATGAATCCACACATGCTAGCAATCTGAAAACTGTTCTAACCTGGTTTGAACAAGTCTCAGGCATGAGAATCAACTACTCTAAAAGTGAACTCATCCCTATCAACATGGATGATCAGGAGTTAGCTGACTTCCTCTCTATTCTAGTCTGTAATAAAGGTAACTTCCCCATTAAGTACCTAGGTATCCCTCTCCACTATGATAAACTGAGGAGAGAGGATATCCAACCCCTTCTGGATAAAATCATTAAAAGGATTGTTGGGTGGAGGGGCAAACTTCTGTCTTACAGAGGTAGATTGATCCTCATACAAGCTTGTTTGGCTACCATTCCAGTGTATCTCCTCTCCTTCTTCAAGTTCCCTAAATGGGCAGTGAACCTCATCAATTCTTAGATGTCTCATTGCTTGTGGAATGATTTTGAGGGAAATAGGAAGCTACACCTTGCTAATTGGGCCCTAATCTCTATGAAAAAAGATTTTGGAGGCCTAGGCATACCTAACCTCCAAGAAATTAACATCTGTCTTCTAGGGTCTTGGATTAAAAGATTCTACGAGGAAGACCTGAAACCCTGGAAGCTTCATATTGCCCATAAATACCTAGGAAATAAACCTAATATTTTTGTCCCTTCCTCCAACCCTAAGACCTCTAGATTCTGGAAAGGATTAAAATCTATTATGCATGCTGTGAAATTTGGCTACAGATGGAACATAGGGGATGGGAGCAGAACCAGGTTCTGGGAAGATACTTGGTTTGGCACATCCCCCCTAGCAGTCCAATTTTGGCCTATTTACTCTGTCCGCAATGAGCTTAACAAAAGTGTCAATGAAGTTTGAGATGGTCAATGCCTGAAACTCTCTTTTAAAAGGAACTTTAGTGATAGTCTCATGGAACAATGGTTCCAGTTGGAGGAAATTGCCAAAAGCATTACCTTTACTGCTGAGCCGGATGCCCTGATTTGGCAGCTAGACAATAAGGGGAAGTATTCCTCCAGCTCCCTCTATCATGTTATCAACTTTAGAGGGGTTCAACCCATGTTTATCCCTGCTGTCTGGAAATTGAGAGTTCCCCATAAAATTCATGTATTTCTCTGGCTTCTCTCCGAAAACAAATTGATGACTAGGGATAACCTTAGGAGGAGACACATCATCAAACCCCTTGATTGTGTTTACTGCTTGGAACAAGAGTCTTGTTCTCACCTATTTTTTGAATGTATAGTTGCTAAACATCTCTGGGCCCACATTGGGGAATATTTCTCTAGTCAGATTGGCTCATCCTTCGAATCTGTCGCCAGATTCTGGATTGCTACCAAAAAGTGCTCAATTTTAAACACTGTTAGCTCAGTTGTCCTTTGGTGCCTCTGGAAATATAGAAATGCTATGATTTTCAGTAACACATGGATTTCCATTCCGCAGGTCTTGAGGTTGATCAGGAACATGGTGAGGAACTGGGCGATTCTCTCCTCCGGATCGGACAAGGACAAGTTGATGAGCTTCGTGGAAACCCTAACAAGATCCCACCACAAACCGTTGGCGATCACTTGTGGCTGAACAAGGCTCGACCTGCTCTGGGGCTGGACCCGTGGGCTCGTCTCAAGATCTCTGATGAAGATGATGGGCACCTGGCGCCGAAAAAGAGGGACATCCACCATGCTACGGCTTCCAGCCCGGTGTCTCCGCTTGCTTACTGGTCGCCGTAGGCTGACACGGCCCCTCGGCTAAAGACCATGAAGGCTTCGCTAGACCCTCCTTGTGTCATTTGAGTGCTCTATCCGCTCTGCCTTTGGCACCGCTCGGGTGATTTGTGTTATTCAGAGAACTTGTTCATCCACCCCCCTAGTTCGTAGCTTTTCTACCTTTGCTTTCGAACCGCTCTTTGAGCTGCTGTATCAGAATATGTTGTGGTTTCGTTCTCAGCAATGGAACCGGGGAGATGCTCCCTGTTTTTCTAAAAAAATATTTTATATGTTATTATATATTATTTTTATTGTCATCATATATTTAACAGATACTTACATATGTAAGAAAACAATATCCCACATCTTATTAACTTATAAAAATAATTTCTTAACAAATAAAATCCTGGATTGTTTTGGGACGAAAATCCAAGTGATTGTGTACAAAAGCTTGGTAAGATTTAAGGACGAATGTAATAATATCACTTATTATTTAAATATATTTATAACAAAATGCTCAGCCCCTTTTTATTTTTTGATAACATTGCTGGCGCAACGCAACATTATAATTAGAATCAGCCCAACAAAATCAAGTATTTCGAGAAAGTGCAAATGGCCTGTAATTTTTTAGGAAATAAAATGAACGGACCGCATGGACGCTACATCGTTTGTTCACCCAACCCAGCTAATGGCTGTAATTCAAAAAAAAGATCAAATTGACTGTAAATTCTACCGCGCAAAAAAAAGACTGTAAATTCTAAAAAAATGGGTTGAATACGTGCCACATTTTTGGAGGCTGAAATGTGGGCCAATAGGTCGAAGCCAATGCAAGTCGTTGTCAATTTAGTCAACAAATGATTTTGACATGTTAGCCGTTGGATTTACATCCAACGACCGGCATCCATCTTCAATCTCTCGTCTTCTTCCTCCAGCGCCGCCGGGACCACTTCCCGCCTCCTGCTGCTAGCAGCTCTGCTTAGCATGCTTTGCTATGAAGCGCTACTCCACCATTGGCTAGGCCATCCCTCCACCCCTCCACACCTCCTATTCTTCTCCACCGACTGCTGAACCACACCGCACTAGAACCAGTTAACCCTCGTACACCTCTCTGTCTGTGACTCTACTCCCACGTCTTCCCATCTCCGGCTTGTTGCTGTCCGGGGCCTCGCCGTCGTCCACCACCTTGGATGCGCTCGGCGCGGCGTGGTCAACATGGTCAACGAATGACACCATCGGAAGTAGACTGTGCATGGAGAGGCTGACAGCTGGGTCAACGGCCGCACACAAGGAAATGCCTCCTTATTACGCGCAAAATAATGATTCCTCCACCTGACATCTAGGACCCACCGGAAGGGCCTCTGTATTTCGCAAAATAAAGTGCCCCGCGCTGACATGTCGGACCCACCAGCTTTCTTCGCACGCAAGGAAGTGCCTGCTTATTACGCACAAAAAAAGTGAATATCCCCCCTGCCAGCTGGAACCCAGCGTAGTGGGAGGCTGACTTGTGGGCCTACCAAGTTCACGGGGACGGAGGGCTTTGTCAACTTAGTCAATATGAACGATTCTAGCTCCTGTTACCGTACGATGTTCATCCAACGGCCGTAGTGCTTCTTCAATCTCTGGTCTTCTTGCTCCAGCTGCCCAAACCAGCGCCGGTTGTGCCACGTGCTCCTGCCTCCCGTCGCCGGCTATGATGCCGCGGAGGCCTCACCGCCCCCTACTACTCCCACCGCTGGCCAGGCCATCCCTCTACTCACCCACACCCCCTGTTATTCTGCGGTGACAGCAGCCTCACACCGCAGCCGAACCAGTGAACCCTCATACTCCTCTTCGCGTGGGCATCCACTGCTGCGTCTTCCCCGGCTCCGAGTCATCCCCTTCCTAGTCCTCGCCGTCGTCCATCGCCCTGGTGCTCTCGACGCGGCGTGGTCAACGTGGTCAACGACCGACTTCCATCGGAAGAGTACTGTACGTGGAGAGGCTGACAGTTGGGTCCAGGCGGCCGCAAGGAAGTGCCTCCTTATTACGCGCAAAATAATTATTCCTCCACCTGACAGCTGGGACCCACCAGACGGACAACCTTATTTCGCGAAAAAAACGTTTCCCCCCTAACTGCTGGGACCCACCAGACAGGCCAGCGTATTTTGTGGAAAAAAAATGTTCCCCCCGCTGTCAGCTCGGACCCACCGGAAGTGCCTCCTTATTACGCACAAAAAAATGAATACTCCCCTGCTAGCTGGGACCCACCATGGTGGGAGGTTGACTTGTGGGCCTACTAAGTTGACTGGGATGGGGGCCTTTGTCAACTTTAGTCAATATGAATGATTCTAGCTCGAGTGACTGTACGATGTCCATCCAACGGCCGTGGTGCTTCTTCAACCTCTGGTCTTCTTGCTCCAGCCGCCCAAAGCAGCGCCGGTCATGCCGCATGCTCCTGCCTCCCATGGCCGGCTATGCTGCTGCGGAGGCCTCACCGCCCCCTACTATTCCCACCGCTGGCCAGGCCCTGCGGCGACGGCAGCCTCGCACCGCAGCCGAACCAGTGAACCCTCGTACTCCTCTCTGCGCGGGTTTCCACTGCCGCGTCTTCCCCGGCTCCCCGTCGTCCCCTTCCTAGGCCTCGCCGTCGTCCACCGCCCTGGTGCTCTCAGCGCGGCGTGGTCAACGTGGTCAAGGAACGACTTCCATCGGACGTGGATTGTACGTGGAGAGGCTGACAGCTGGGTCCAAGGCCGCAGCAAGGGAGTGCCTCCTTATTACGCAAAAAATAATGATTCCTCCACCTGACAGCTGGGACCCACCGGACGGGCCACTATATTTCGCGAAAAAAAACGTTTCCCCCTGACTGCTGGGACCCACCAGGTACATCTTCGCACGCAAGGAAGTGCCTGTCAGTCGGGACCCACCTGGTCGAAGCGTACGTAGCGTTGTCATTCTGGTCGCGAATGTGTACGTACATATATACTGGTGGATGTAGAGGCACGCACGTGTCGTAGTAGAGGCGCGCACGTAGCATGTACACGTACGTACAACGGCCAGGGTGAAAGAAAGAAACTACGGCCACGTATGTGTACATACGGGCGGGGTCTCGAACGCCTACTCACGCATACGTACGGCCAGGGCTCGTGTACATTTCTGGGTCGTAACGGAGAAACAGCGTCGTCGTCGTGTTCATGGGGAGGCAACTGAATGTGTCGTGTTCATGAGGAGGCAACAGAATGCGTCGTGTTCATCAGGAGGGCTTGGACGAAACATGTTATGGAAACGAGGCCTGGCGTACCGCAGAACGGAGGAAACGGCCTTGTGTTCGACCGGCCATGTTCGAAATGGGATCCCGTTCATCGGGAGGGGTTTGGCGTACCACAAAACGGAGGAAACGGACCTCCTACGGTCAAAACGGGGGTCCTGTTGATCGGGAGGGGTGTGGAGTACCGCAAAACGGACGAAATGGACTTGTGTTGGAGCGCTACGGTCGAAACGGGGGTCCTGTTCATCGGGAGGGGTGTGGTGTACCGCGAAACGGGACTCCACGGGATACTGTTCATCTCCACCGTCGACCTCCTCCAGCCTCCACGGGCTCCTGTTCATCCAGCCTCCACGGGCTCCTGTTCATCCAGCCTCCACGGGCTCCTATTCATCCAGCCTCAACCGTGCGCTACTCCACCGACTACTGTTCAACTACCCCTCCACCGCCTATAGTTCATCCAGCCCTCCACAGCACGGGGTCCTGTTCCACGGGCACCCCTCCACCGTCTACTATTCATCCAGCCCGCCACACCACGGGGTCCTGTTCAACCACCCCTCAACGGGCACCCCTCCACCGTCTACTGTTCATCCAACCCTCGACACCACGGGGTCCTGTTCATCCACCCCTCCACGGGCACCCCTCCACCGTCTACTGTTCATCTAGCCCTCCACCACACCACGAGGTCATGTTCATCCAGAGGCACGGCCACCGATAACTGTTCATCCAACCCCTCCCCCCCGCAACGCTCACTGTTCATCCAATCGATCGGCTTCAGTTAGCAGCAGTAGTGAAGGATCGCTCGATCGGGTTCTGTCGTGGGTTTGTCACGACAGATGTCCTAGCGAAAGGACATAGTCGTGGAGCCATCGCAACGGGTTAACTCGAAGGGGTTAAAGCGGACACAGGGACACTGAGGGTTTATACTAGTTCGGCCCCTTCGATGAAGGTAAAAGCCTATGTCTAGTTTGTGATGGAATTGATGGGGTTTTGATGACTAGGGAGCAAACAAGCTTCGCCTAGGTCTCGAGTTGTAGTTGTCTGTCTTTGAACCGCCATCGGGTCGTTCCCTTATATACACGGGGACGCCCGTCGGTTCGCAGAGTCCCAATCTCCGGTTCATACTCGTATCCGGGTTGGCCTCTTCCTATTCCTAACTTACAATACAAGTTCATATATACATCGGTTTACGGCTACATCTGCTGAACCGACTATGGCCTTGGGCCTTTATCTAGCTTCTGGGCTTTAACACCTTTGGACTACTAATGAAGTTAACCCGGCCCAGGTAGGCCGGTTTACGCCTAGTAGTAATATCCCCAACATTAGGCCCTAGATTGATTTGAATGGGTTCATGTCAATCCTTAGCAGAAATCTTCACTTTCAACATCTTCTCATAATTGTTGAACCGTCGTGTCATCATCTTCTCTTGTCGCTGTAAACCGGAAATGACGTCATCTGCCATTATGAAGTGATACTTTCTTATTTAATAGATCTGCAACAATCGAGGCGTCAGCTCCGCTTCGTGGCTCCTTGATTCTCGCGTCTGACACATATCCCTTTTTCCTTATAAATAGGACCGAGAGGTCATTTCCTTTTTCCCCTGTGCGCCCTTCTGCTTCGTCTTCCTCAAGCCATCCTGCTCTGGAGCTCCGCCGCCGTCGTCAACATCTGCATCGACCTAGGCCGCTGCGTCATCCTGAACGTACCAGAGCACCGCGGCGATCCCCCGCATTTCCATAGCTTCGGTAAGTCTTCTGCTATTTTCAGCTCAAATCTGTTCTTAGGGTTTCCTGTTCTTCTAGTGTTCTTCATCTGCTTCGAGTTCAAATGAGATAGATCTTTAGATGAATCTATGAACCATTGCCCCATACAGCGGTAGTTTTTAGCATCCACTTTTACCGTAATATCTTTGGATCGTAGATCCGATCCATGACTGCACAACTCCTTCTAGGTCTTGAATATTTATCCCTTTTACGAGCACGCGCCAGATCCAATGCTATAATAGAATTTTGTGAAATCTGTTTCTGCACACCTGTTCATCCGCAATCCCAACTGCTTCAGCTTCCGGCTTGCCATTTGGCCCATTTGGCAATCCGGCCCGTTGCTTCCCGGTTCTGGATGATATCACCCAAGGGGGCAGAGCTGACCACTGTGATGGGATGCCCTTGGAAATACTGCTTCAGCTTCCGGCTTGCCATAAAAACTCCATACACCAGCATCTTCCAATGTGGATACCTTTGTTTGGACTCAATTAGCACCTCGCTGATATAATAAACCGGACGCTGAACCGGGTACTCTTTGCCCGCCTCCTTCCGCTCTACCACAATAGCTACGCTGACCGCGCGAGCATTGGCAGCAACATACAGCAACAACGGTTCCTTGTCAATGGGAGCGGCGAGCACGGGCGGATTGGCCAATTGCCGCTTTAAGTCCTCCAATGCCTGATCAGCAGCAGAACTCCCGACGAACTGATCCGTCTTCTTCAACATCTGATACAACGGGATCGCTTTCTCACCAAGGCGGCTGATAAACCGGCTCAACGCGGCAATCCGGCCGGCCAAACGCTGAACATCATTAATACACTTTGGTTTAGCCAGAGAAGTGATAGCCGTGATCTTCTCCGGATTAGCCTCAATTCCCCCTGTTGGACAACAGAAAACCCAATAACTTGCCAGCCGGTACACCAAACACACACTTGGCCGGATTGAGCATCATCTTGTACGTTCTCAGGTTATCAAAGGTTTCCTTCAAATCATCGACCAAAGTCTCCTTCTTCCTTTACTTAACCACAATATCATCCACATAAGCATGCACATTACGGCCAATCTGTTTGTGGAGACAATTTTGCACACATCGTTGATAAGTTGCCTGGGCACTTTTGAGCCCAAAAGGCATAGATACATAGCAGAAGGCTCCAAAGGGAGTTATGAACGCTGTCTTCTCCTGGTCCTTAACTGCCATTTTGATCTGATGATAGCCAGAATACGCATCCAGGAAACATAAACGCTCGCACCCTGCCGTAGCATCAATAATCTGATCAATACGGGGGAGGGCAAAAGGATCCGCAGGACAGGCCTTATTAAGATCAGTATAATCCACACACATGCGCCAGGTGCCGTTTTTCTTAAGGACCAGCACCGGATTAGCAAGCCACTCAGGGTGGAAAACTTCAACAATGAAGCCAACTGCTAAGAGCCTGGCCACCTCTTCTCCAATAGCTTTTCGCCTTTCTTCATTGAACCGGTGGAGGAACTGTTTCACCGGTTTGTATTTAGGATCCACATTAAGGGTGTGCTCAGCGAGTTGCCTCGGTACACCTGGCATGTCAGAAGGCTTCCATGCAAAGATGTCCCGATTCTCACGGATGAACTCGATGAGCGCGCTTTCCTATTTCGGATCCAAATTGGCACTGATGCTGAATTGCTTGGACAAATCGCCAGGTACGAAGTCGACAAGCTTAGTCTCAGCGGCTGATGTAAACTTCAGGGCCGGATCATGCTCCGAAGTTTGCTTTTTTAAAGGAGTCATATCCGCCGGATCAACATAGTCCTTATAATACTTGAGTTCCTCGGTGGCACAAACTGATTCTGCGTAAGCCGCATCTCCTTCTTCACATTCCAAAGCGACCTTGCGGCTTCCATGAACCGTGATGGTCCCCTTGTGACCTGCCATCTTGAGCTGCAGATACACATAGCAGGGTCGTGCCATGAATTTGGCATAGGCCGGCCGACCGAACAGGGCGTGATACGGGCTCTGGATTCTCACCACCTCGAACGTCAGTGTCTCTGATCGGGAATCGTGATCATCTCCAAAGGCCACTTACAACGCTATCTTCCCAACGGGGTATGCTGACTTGCCAGGTACCACACCATGAAAAACCGTATTCGAAGGTCGGAGATCTTTATCTGTCAGCCCCATTCGACGGAAGGTCTCATAGTATAAGATGTTAATGCTGCTACCTCCATCCATGAGTACCTTGGTGAACTTATAACCTCCCACCTGAGGCGCCACCACTAAAGCCAACTGACTCGGTTGTCAATCCGGGGAGGGTGATCCTCTCTACTCCATATGATTGGCTGCTCTGACCAGCGCAGATACCGGGGTATGGCCGGTTCAACAGAATTAACTGCCCGCTTCTGGACCTTCCGGTCCCGCTTGTCCAAGCTAGTGGTGAACACATGATATTGCCCACTATTTAGTTGCTTTGGATTGCTCTGGTAACCCGACTAATTCTGTTGCTGATTATGACCACCCTGGTTATTCTGATTATTCTGATTGTTATGTCAGCCCGGATTACCATTAAATCCTGAACCGGAATTTCCTCCACCGTGACCTGGCCCAGATCCAGAACCATCACCAGAACTGGGGTCATACCGGAAAGCATTGGAGCTCTTGAACTCCTGCATAATATAACAATCCTTCCAAAGGTGGTTTGCTGGTTCCTCCCTTGTTCCATGCTTTGGACAGGGCTGGTTCAACAGATAGTTTAAGCGTTCCGGATTAGGACTAGGCGCTCCACTTCGGTTTTTGCCCTTACGTCGCTGGCCCCGGTTCTGCACGTTGGTATTAGCCACAAAATCCATGTTGCCATCCGCTTTACGCTTGCCTCCACCACCGTTTCGGCTGAGTGATGCTGCTGAACTTTGAAGTTGTTGTTCCTCCTTCCCTTCCCTGTCTTTTCATCGTCAGACTCGGGATCCTTGGTACTATCAGAATCAGCATACTTTACCAAAGCGGCCATAAGAGTTCCTATGTCAGTACAATGGCGCT
The DNA here is from genome assembly GCA_032464435.1 of Aegilops umbellulata. Lineage (NCBI taxonomy): Eukaryota > Viridiplantae > Streptophyta > Magnoliopsida > Poales > Poaceae > Aegilops > Aegilops umbellulata. The sequence continues at coordinate 366,820,728 of CP136058.1, forward strand.
TCATCCGTCCTAACTTCAGCTTCAAGGGTCCAAACCGGCAATTGCCCTCCAAGGTTATAACTGCAGTGTCCGCAATGATGCGGTCTGATGAATGCAGAACCCGTGAGACCCTGCGCACCCAATGAGTCATTGATTCTCCTTCCTCTTGGACACACGCAGCCAAATCCACTATCGACATGGGCTGTTTACACGTGTCTTTGAAATTATTGATGAACCGGCCTCGCAACTTGGCCCACGAACCGATAGAGTTGGGCGGCAGGCTCTTTAACCAAGTACGGCCTATCCCTTCAAGCATCATCGTGAAATATTTTGCACACGCCGCCTCATCCACATCAAGCATCTCCATGGCCATCTCATAACTCTCCACCGATGTCTCTGGGGGTTGATCCGCCGTATAGTTCGGCATCTTGCGCGGGCCCTTAAAATCCTTAGGCAGGCGCACATTGCGTAAAGCGGGAACAAGGCAAGGCACTCCCAAAGCGCTAGAAGTGAGTCCCGGTTCAACCGAAGTGGTGGGACGAACCGGTGTAAGCTGACGAGTCTGATGATGTGCTGCTAACTCGGCTTCCCTGCGTGCACGGGCCCGCTCTACCACCTTCTGGGCATCAGGAGCCGGATTGTTGCCACGGGGTGCTCCATGCCGTGCATTACTTGACTCCGCTTGCTCCTCCACATGTCTGCTATAACTCCGTCTTGGACGTGGGGTAGAATGAATCCGCTCACGGCTGTATGAATACGCTTCCTGTTGGACCAACGCCGTCCTGAGGAGCTCCTTGCCCGGGCGTGTCTCTATCGCCTGCAATGAATCCCCCTCGACCGGAATGGCCTCCAACCGTGCCGCCGCTGCAACAAGGTTATCCAGCGGATTGGAATAGTGATCCGGAGGTGTGGGCACAGCCTGCGGTACTCTAGTGTTATGACGGGGTAGATTTATTACACGGGGCTGAACCGGCACGCCCGTCCCAGATGCCTCCGTCCGGTTTACCACTGGTTGATTAATAGTCCCTGCTCCAGGGGTGTTGAAAAGGTCCCTTCCTTCAAAAACCGAGGGCAAACGAGATCGATACTTCCTCCTCATGACTTCCTGTGAGGCGTTCTGGTCCAGCATAAGTTTATAGGCTTGCGCGTCCAAAGCGGCCCGCTCCGCAGTCATCCTGACCTCTTCAGCCGCCAGATCCGCTTTGGCCTATGTAATCTGCTCTCTCACCTTTGCGATCTCTGCATTATGAGCATCCTGATCCACCGGATTAGCCTCCGCCATGAGTGCAGCCAATGCGTCGAATAGATCAGATAACACTTGAGCCGGCAGGCGCACAGAGCCTCCTGCTCCGGCAGCCGTTGCCGCTGCTGAACCGGAAATCATTGTCGCGGCCGACGACGAGTGAGGTGCTGCTTGTGTACCGGCCATGAATATTCCAACCTGGTTGGGCAGATCGGAGGGGTCCGGAATACTGTCGCCATCGGAACAGCCCCCAATCCGGCCATCTTGTAGTTGATATAACGACTTAGTTTCTCCGGTCGATGACTCGTCGCCAGAGTAAACGACGGTTTCATCACCATATCCTGATTCGTCCTCATAGCTTCCTCCATGGATGACTCCCACGAAGGCACGTTTCACGGCCGGTTTAGCCCGGGCAGGTCACGCACGCTGAGCTGTCTCGACGAGGTCGGTGCAGGTGTCCAGCTCAGGGCCCGGTTCACCGATCTTGCCGATGAAGACGTGTATGCCACCAAAGGGGACCCGGTACCCGTACTCAATCGAGCCGGCCTCGGGGCCCCAGCCTGCATCGTCAATGTAGATCTTGCCGCAACGACTCTTGGTCATCCAGCCCACGGCGTATCCCTCGAGTCCTTCAAAGCGTCCCTCCAAGAACTTGAAACCATCGGGCGGTAACCCACGGTGGGCGCCAACTGTCGTGGGTTTGTCACGGCAGATGTCCTAGCGAAAGGACTTAGTCGTGGAGCCATCACAACGGGTTAACTCGAAGGGGTTAAAGCGGACACTGGGACACAGAGGGTTTATACTAGTTCGGCCCCTTCGATAAAGGTAAAAGCCTACGTCTAGTTTGTGATGGAATTGATGGGGTTTCGATGACTAGGGAGCAAACAAGCTTCGCCTAGGTCTCGAGTTGTAGTTGTCTGTCTTTGAACCGCCATCAGGTCGTTCCCTTATATACACGGGGACGCCCGTCGGTTCGCAGAGTCCCAATCTCCGGTTCATACTCGTATCCGGGTTGGCCTCTTCATATTCCTAACTTACAATACAAGTTCATATATACATCGGTTTACGGCTACATCTGCTGAATCGACTATGGCCTTGGGCCTTTATCTAGCTTCTGGGCTTTAACACCTTTGGACTACTGATGATGTTAACCCATCCCAGGTAGGCCGGTTTACGCCCAGTAGTAATATCCCCAACATTAGGCCCCAGATTGATTTGAATGGGTTCATGTCAATCCTTAGCAGAAATCTTCACTTTCAACATCTTGTCATAATTGTTGAACTGTCGTGTCATCATCTTTTCTGGTCGCTGTAAACCAGAAATGACGTCATCTGCCATTATGAAGCGATACTTTCTCATTTAATAGATCTGCAACAATCGAGGCGTCAACTCCGCTTCGTGGCTCCTTGATTCTCGCGTCTGACACATATCCCTTTTTCCTTATAAATAGGACCGAGAAGTCATTTCCTTTTTCCCCTGTGCGCCCTTCTGCTTCGTCTTCCTCAAGCCATCCTGCTCCAGAGCTCCGCCGCCGTCATCAACATCTACATCGACCTAGGCCGCTGCGTCATCCTGAACGTACCAGAGCACCGCGGCGATCCCCCGCATTTCCATAGCTCCGGTAAGTCTTCTGCTATGTTCAGCTCAAATCTGTTCTTAGGGTTTCCTGTTCTTCTAGTGTTCTTCATCTGCTTCAAGCTCAAATGAGATAGATCTTCAGATGAATCTATGAACCTTTGCCCCATACAACGGTAGTTTTTAGCATCCGCTTTTACCGTAATATCTTTGGACCGTAGATCCGATTCATGACTGCACAACTCCGATCCATGACGAGCACGCGCCAGATCCAATGCTATAATAGAATTTTGTGAAATCTGTTTCTGCACACTTGTTCATCCGCAATCCCAACTGCTTCATTGTTTAGATCCAGCGGTTTAACTTTGTAGAATAGAAATACCAAACTGGTATACACCATTAGTCCCCTTGTTGAACCGCCAGAATTCCTTATCCAGTTACGCTGCTTTGCAAACTCTGATTTATAATTAACTTCCTCCGGTTTAACATTAAGCATATAACCTGTACTCAACACAACCTTGAACCGGAATAGCTTTGTTCTGTAGACTCCGTCATGGCTAAACAAGTGTACGAGCGCAACTGGGCTCCTTCTCGGGTTACAGAAACGCAGCTGAACAACTTGGTTTTGACCGGCGCTTTAAGCAGTAAAAACACCATCCGCTGGAGGGTCCCAGGCAAAGAGTGTCCTCCCACACCTCAAGAAGGAGAGGTTGTAGTCTTTGCGGATCACCTAGCCCGTGGTTTTAATCCACCCGGTTCGAAATTCTATCGGGATGTCTTAGCCAACTTCCAGCTTCATCCACAAGATATTGGCCCCAATTCTGTCACCAATATATGCCATTTTCAAGTGCTCTGCGAGGAGTTCTTTCAAGAGGAACCTACAGTGGAGCTATTCCGAGATTGTTTCCATTTGAACCGCCGTACAGAATTTCCTGATGGTTCCAATATGGAGCTGGGTGGCGTGACGATTCAAAAAAGGAAAGAGGTCACTTATCCTCATGCGAAACTGCAAAGTCATCCTCAGGAGTGGAATAACACCTGGTTCTATTGCAAAGACACCTCCCCTGCTAATGAGAATCCCTTACCTGGTTTTCGCCCGGAACGGCTTAGCAACACACACCCCTTTCCTCAGAGGCTGACTGGCAAAGAGAGGATGAAGCACGCTCCCCAACTGTCCAAGTTCAGAGCCTTTATGGCCAACGGTTTAACATGAGTTGATCTTGCCCGTTGCTGGATATCCTGGAGTATACTGCCCCTCAGCCAACGCTCCGGTTTGATGTGTGAATATACGGGCAGTGTTGACGATCCGCTGCAGCATGTAAACATCCAGCTTACTGATGAAGAAGTCACAGAAGCTGTGAAGAAAATTTTGAACGAACCGGAGCACGTCTGCGCCCGTATCGGCCTGCTTCCTTTCTGCACCATCAATAAACCGCGAGCTGTAAGTCTGAATTTTCTCTTTCACTAGTTCTGATATTATTGTACTTGCTTATTACTGATACCAATATCGGTTTGACACAGGGCAATGATCCGTTTTGGAGCAAGAAGCTTCTACCAGAGAAGGCAGAAAAACCAACCCGGCCTAAGACAAAGGTCGTTAAAAAGTCTGCCCACAAAAGGAAGACCACCGCATCTTCTGATCCGCCTGCTGATGATGATGTGGGTAATCCGGACCTTGAGGCAGAACTTGATTCCCTTGGTTTACTTTTTATGCACCTTATTGATAATAATATTTGTTAGGACGATGCCGAAGCTAGTCATGCTGATGATGTAGAGGTAATTATTCTTTCTTCCGATTCAAGTCCTCTGCCTTCACAAAAAATCCATCAAGCAAACCGAAAAGTTAAATTTTCTCATCCTCTTGCTTACTTGGATCCCAACTTTCTTATGAAGACCCGACAGCATGAGGTGCGCCGCACAACTCGGCACAGTGGCCAGGTAGTTACCTCCACCGGTTTACCGAACAATCCGGTTCGGAGACGTCGCTTAGAGGTCTCTGATTTGCTTGTCAGTATTTGTCCTAAAGCGGGCTGTTTTCGTCAACCGCTTAACCCATCTGACTCCGATTATCAGGTTACCTCCCACTCATCCTCTGGCGAGTCAACTGGCACCCAACTGCCTCCACTAAAAACCGTGCTTGGGTAAACTTGCACTTATCATAAGGTTCCTGGTCTTTTATCTTGCAACATAAATCGTTTTTAACTTTGCACATCCTTTCAGGGCTAAATCGAGGCCGAGCAAAAAAGCCCGCCTGGATAAAGCGGCTGGAGAAGAGACTGCTCCTGAACCGTGTGCCACCCCAAATGTTGAAGCGGTCATCCAGGAAGATGTGGCCAATGACCCGCTAGTACAGGATGAAGTTGTTACTGCTGAAGAAGATTTTGTTAACGCCTCCGGTCCTGCTGACCAGCCTACCAGCCCCATCCGGATTGAGAGATCCACCAGTCCCTCCAAACCTGCCGATAAATCGACTATGCCCGTGCAAACCGGCGAATCTAAGGATGATGAAGTCATAATCACCGGCGTTGGTCGTTCCAAGCTAGGGAATCCCGTCGCTTTAGCCAAGCATACTGCCAAAGAAGAATTATCTGCCATGAGCAAAGGCAAATGGGATGTTGACCTGGCGACGTACGCTGCTCTGAACGCCCAAGGCCTTCACTCTGGTTATTTGAACCGGTTATATACTAGCCGTGATTATGAGGCTGGTCTGGTAAAGATGATGAAGGAAAAACTTGAGGTAATTTCCATGTGCTTGTTCCGGTGTATTGCCAATATAGCCCCCAAGAGCCGGTTCAACTTATTATAATTGAATCGGGTCTTGATATGAAACTTCAACGCTTCAAAGTTCACTGATGTAGCCCCCAAGGGTCGGTTCAACTTAATGTAGTTGAACCGAGACTTTTAATCTTCATATAATATCATTAGAAAGAATATTGGAGAAATAGCCATTAGCCCCCAAGTGCCAAGTTGAATATTTGTATTGAGCTTGGGACTTTGCAATCAGGTGACAGCTGTAGATCAAATAGGCATTAGCCCCCAAGTACAAAGTGCATAACTTGTTATGTGGTTGGTACTTCATTTTTCTGCATTATTTGTTAAACCGTATAACTGTCTGAATGCAGGCTGAACTAAAGGCCAAAGAAAACCAAGTTGCCGACCTTCAGGAGAACTTGAAAACCCAACAGGCTGAAACCTCCAAGGCAAAGGAGGAGTTAACCAGTGCTTTAAGCACCATAGAACAGCTGAAGGAGGGTTTCAAGAAGGAACAGGCTGATTGGGCCACAGAAAAGGCCACTTTAACCAAGAAGATTGAAGACGCTGAGGCTGCCCTTAAACCGGTAACAGATGAATTAACCAGCATGAAGCAACAAGTGCATGCAATGACTGCCGCCATTTTTGGTAAATATCCTGTGACTTCTATGATAATCTTGATCCTCTTATAATAGGTCCGGTTGTGAACCGCTCTATCATGTTGCAGGCACCCGCATTAGCCACTTGGGGTCGGATGTGCGAATGAAGCTGAAAGCTGCCTACACCTTAACTGAGCAGCTGTACACTGGGGCACAGCGGATTATCTCAACTGCGTCACATAATAATCCAACACCCTCCTTGATTCAAGATACGCTGAAGAGATTGTCAATGCTTCCTGCTCGGATTGAGGAGCTAAAAAAGTCTGGTGCTCGAGCCGAAGCCATCAATGCCTTAATCCGGGCCAAAGCATGGGTGCCTGATTTTGATCCTATTGAGGCAGCTCAAGGCTATCCCAGCTTGAAAGAAGATGGCTCAGAATTCAATGAAGAGGATCTAAGAGCGATAAACCGGGCAGTGCGCCCTCTGGCCTGCCAACTGGCAGAAGAAGCTGATTTGTCGCATTATCAAGCTCAGTATAATAATCAGAACAAACGAGTGGCTGCACCAATACCTGAAGCGGAGAACCTGATCCCTCCAATCCGTAAGCATACTTACGCTCCTGATATTGAACCGTCTTCACTGATCCATGAGGAGGCTGTCTTTCAAGCATTAATGGGAATCGACTGGACCACTATTGACTTCCAGCCACTGGGTAGGGATGAGGAAGCTGAAGCGGCGCAGGATGACCCTCAACAGTCAAACCGGGGCGGCGAGCAGGCGTGAACCGGAAACAGGCTTATCCGGCTGTCTTATTATATTCTGCCGAGGAAACAATGATCTTATTTGGGCACCATGCTGCCTTGTAATAGGATAGATAATACTTTTGCTTCTTGAGATGCCTTCGTGCATCTGTGCTGATACTTTTATTTGGAAGATCGACATTGCCAATTTGTATCTCCTGGCATTATTGGTCATGAAGTAGTTGTTAGCCGATCTTGAAACGGAGGTTTAATAACCCTAAACCGTCATGGGAGAAAACAGCTCCTGCATACATAACACCGGTTTACTGTGTAAACCGTGCTTCAAAACATTTTGTTACTCCAAAAAAGGATGTATAACAGAAAAAACCAAACCGGGTAAATAACCTCCAGTGTAAAAATGGACCGTGTTCCGCCAATTTGGCTGCTTGAACCGGTGTAAAACGCTGTCGGTTTAAAAGTGCAACCAAAAACAAAACATCAATTTTTATCAAGAAAAGATATGTGAAGCAAAAGGCAATGACAGAACCGTTTGCAAAAAAAGAGGCTTTACTGAGCCGATCAGATGGTGTTACCGTGGTCGGACACGACCAAGCTCCCAATAGGCGTAGCTGTGGTTCAAGTCAGCCAGGTCCCCAAATGAAACCGTGGCATTTACGTCGATCACGTGGCATGGCAATGGTTCGGGTTCGACCAAGCCCCCAAGTGACTCTAAGTCCTTTAGGCCGATCAAGAGGCGTGACCGGTTCAGACTTGACCATGTCCCCAAGTGATCTAGTGGCTCGCCGATCAAAAGGTGTTGCATCGGTTCGAACACGACCGAGCCCCCAAGTGATCTGGTGGCTTTCGCCTATCAAAAGGTATTGCATCGGTTCATTCATGACCGAGACTCCAGGTGATATTTGTAATTTTTGCAAGGGGTAAACCGGGGGTCGCTTTACAACAGAACAACTCCATGTAACCACACATGATATAAACGAACAGATACCCCGCTTTAGCTGAGGATCCGTTTTATTGTATTTATAATATATACACTGTTATAATATGTACATAAGCAGAGCCAACGGCTCAAGTATAGTAAGGCCGAAGATGAGCTATGTTCCACGGCCTGTTGGTCTCCTCCTCTGATTTACGTGAGTCCTTATGCTCTCGAATATCAATCAGATAGTATGACCCGTTGTGCAGATTTTTGCTGACCACGAAAGGTCCCTCCCAAGGCGGAGATAACTTATGCATATCGGTTTGATCTTGAATGAGTCGATGCACCAAATCTCCTTCTTGAAAGGTTCTGGTCCTGACCCGACGACTATGATAACGGCGGAGATCTTGTTGGTAAATCGCTGAGCGGGCAGCTGCTATGTCTCGTTCTTCATCCAACCGGTCCAAAGCGTCTTGTCGAGCCATCTCGTTGTCTGCTTCAACATAAGCCGCAACATGAGGTGAATCATGACGGATATCACTAGGGAGAACCGCCTCTGCTCCATAAACCATAAAAACGGCGTGTATCCTGTCGATCTGTTGGGTGTAGTATTAATACTCCATAACACGGATGGTAACTCTTCAACCCAACAACCCGACGTCCTCTGCAAAGGAACCATAAGCCGGGGCTTGATGCCTCTCAAGATCTCCTGATTAGCTCTTTCTGCTTGACCATTGGACTGTGGGTGCGCCACTGATGACACGTCAAGGCGGATGTGCTCTCGTTCGCAGAACTCTTTCATGGCACCCTTGGACAAATTGGTACCATTGTCTATGATGATACTGTGTGGAAAGCCAAACTGGAAAATCACCTTTTTGATGAACTGAACCGCGGTGGCTGCGTCACACTTACTAACAGGTTCTGCCTCCACCCACTTTGTAAATTTATCAACCGCCACCAGGAGGTGGGTCTTCTTGTCCTTGGACCTTTTGAAAGGCCCAACCATATCCAGCCCCCAAGTTGCAAACGACCAAGTGATTGGAATCATCCTCAGTTCTTAAGCCGGAACATGAGCGCGTCTTGAAATTTTTTGGCAACCATCACATCGCCGGACCAGATCTTCCGCATCAGCATGGGCAGTTAACCAATAGAAACCATGGCGGAATGCTTTAGCCACCAGAGATTTTGAACCGGCCTGGTGACCACAATCCCCTTCATGGATCTCACGCAAAATTTCACAGCCTTCCGCAGGAGATACACAACGTTGAAAAGCTCCTGATACACTGCAATGATGCAACTCACCATTGACGATTGTCATGGACTTAGACCGTCGTATTATTTGTCTGGCCAGAGTCTCATCCTCTGGTAATTCGCCCCGGTTCATGTACGCCAGGTAGGGAAGTGTCCAATCCGGAATAACGTGGAGTGCTGCCACCAACTGAGCCTCCGGATCAGGAACAGCCAAATCTGCTTCCCCAGGTAGTTGGACCGATGGGTGGTGCAGTATATCAAGAAAAACATTGGGCGGAACCGGTTTACGCTGTGAGCCTAGCCGTCTCAGAGCGTCCGCTGCTTCATTCATCGTGGTCATCCCAAGTACCAGACACCTGTTGAGCCACCAGGTCCGAGTCACCGAAGCACTTAACCCGACTTAAATTCATCTCTTTAGCCATCCGGAGACCATGGAGCAAGGCTTCATACTCAGCTGCATTGTTAGTACAAGGGAACATTAAGCGGAGAACATAACAAAACGTGTCACCTCGTGGGGAAGTTAATACGACTCCAGCCCCCGAGCCCTCCAATTGCCGTGATCCGTCAAAATGGATGGTCCAATATGTGTGATCCGGCTTCTCCTCAGGGGCCTGCAGCTCCGTCCAGTCATTGATGAAATCGACAAGTGCTTGGGATTTCACCGCCGTTCGAGGCACGTATTTCAAACCGTGTGGCCCAAGCTCTATAGCCCATTTGGCAATCCGGCCCGTTGCTTCCCGGTTCTGGATGATATCACCCAAGGGGGCAGAGCTGACCACTGTGATGGGATGCCCTTGGAAATACTGCTTCAGCTTCCGGCTTGCCATAAAAACTCCATACACCAGCATCTTCCAATGTGGATACCTTTGTTTGGACTCAATTAGCACCTCGCTGATATAATAAACCGGACGCTGAACCGGGTACTCTTTGCCCGCCTCCTTCCGCTCTACCACAATAGCTACGCTGACCGCGCGAGCATTGGCAGCAACATACAGCAACAACGGTTCCTTGTCAATGGGAGCGGCGAGCACGGGTGGATTGGCCAATTGCCGCTTTAAGTCCTCCAACGCCTGATCAGCAGCAGAACTCCAGACGAACTGATCCGTCTTCTTCAACATCTGATACAACGGGATCGCTTTCTCACCAAGGCGGTTGATAAACTGGCTCAACGCGGCAATCCGGCCGGCCAAATGTTGAACATCATTAATACACTTCGGTTTAGCCAGAGAAGTGATAGCCGTGATCTTCTCCGGATTAGCCTCAATTCCCCTGTTGGACAACAGAAAACCCAATAACTTGCCAACCGGTACACCAAACACACACTTGGCCGGATTGAGCATCATCTTCTATGTTCTCAGGTTATCAAAGGTTTCCTTCAAATCATCGACCAAAGTCTCCTTCTTCCTTGACTTAACCACAATATCATCCACATAAGCATGCACATTACGTCCAATCTGTTTGTGGAGACAATTTTGCACACATCGTTGATAAGTTGCCTGGGCACTTTTGAGCCCAAAAGGCATAGATACATAGCAGAAGGCTCCAAAGGGAGTTACGAACGCTGTCTTCTCCTGGTCCTTAACTGCCATTTTGATCTGACGATAGCCGGAATACGCATCCAGGAAACATAAACGCTCGCACCCTGCCGTAGCATCAATAATCTGATCAATACGGGGGAGGGCAAAAGGATCCGCAGGACAGGCCTTATTAAGATCAGTATAATCCACACACATGCGCCAGGTGCCGTTTTTCTTAAGGACCAGCACCGGATTAGCAAGGCACTCAGGGTGGAAAACTTCAACAATGAAGCCAGTTGCTAAGAGCCTGGCCACCTCTTCTCCAATAGCTTTTCGCCTTTCTTCATTGAACTGGTGGAGGAACTGTTTCACTGGTTTGTATTTAGGATCCACATTAAGAGTGTGCTCAGCGAGTTGCCTCGGTACACCTGGCATGTCAGAAGGCTTCCATGCAAAGATGTCTCGATTCTCACGGATGAACTCAATGAGCGCACTTTCCTATTTCGGATCCAAATTGGCACTGATGCTGAACTGCTTGGCCGAATCGCCAAGTACGAAGTCGACAAGCTTAGTCTCAGCGGCTGATGTAAACTTCAGGGCCGGATCATGCTCCGTAGTCGGCTTTTTTAAAGGAGTCATATCTGCCGGATCAACATTGTCCTTATAATACTTGAGTTCCTCGGTGGCACAAACCGATTCTGCGTAAGCCGCATCTCCTTCTTCACATTCCAAAGCGACCTTGCGGCTTCCGTGAACCGTGATGGTCCCCTTGTGACCTGCCATCTTGAGCTGCAGATACACATAGCAGGGCCGTGCCATGAATTTGGCATAGGCCGGCCGACCGAACAGGGCGTGATACGGGCTCTGGATTCTCACCACCTCGAATGTCAGTGTCTCTGATCGGGAATCGTGATCATCTCCAAAGGCCACTTACAACGCTATCTTCCCAACGGGGTATGCTGACTTGCCAGGTACTACACCATGAAAAACCGTATTCGAAGGTCGGAGATCTTTATCTGTCAGCCCCATTCGACGGAAGGTCTCATAGTATAAGATGTTAATGCTGCTACCTCCATCCATGAGTACCTTGGTGAACTTATAACCTCCCACCTGAGGCGCCACCACTAAAGCCAACTGACCCGGATTGTCAACCCGGGGAGGGTGATCCTCTCTACTCCATATGATTGGCTGCTCTGACCAGCGCAGATACGGGGGTACGGCCGGTTCAACAGAATTAATTGCCCGCTTCTGGACCTTCCGGTCCCGCTTGTCCAAACTAGTGGTGAACACATGATATTGCCCACTATTTAGTTGCTTTGGATTGCTCTGGTAACCCGACTGCTGCTGTTGCTGATTATGACCACCCTGGTTATTCTGATTATTCTGATTGTTATGTCCGCCCGGATTACCATTAAATCCTGAACCGGAATTTCCTCCACCGTGACCTGGCCCAGATCCAGAACCATCACCAGAACTGGGGTCATACCGGAAAGCATTGGAGATCTTGAACTCCTGCATAATATAACAATCCTTCCAAAGGTGGTTTGCTGGTTCCTCCCTTGTTCCATGCTTTGGCAGGGCTGGTTTAATAGATAGTTTAAGCGTTCTGGATTAGGACTAGGCGCTCCACTGCGGTTTTTGCCCTTACGTCGCTGGCCCCGGTTCTGCACGTTGGTATTAGCCAGAAAATCCATGTTGCCATCCGCTTTACGCTTGCCTCCACCACCGTTTCCTGCTGAGTGATGCTGCTGACCTTTGAAGTTGTTGTTCCTCCTTCCCTTCCCTGTCTTTTCATCGTCAGACTCGGGATCCTTGGTACTATCAGAATCAACATACTTTACCAAAGCGGCCATGAGAGTTCCCATGTCAGTACAATGGCGCTTCATCCGTCCTAACTTCAGCTTCAAGGGTCCAAACCGGCAATTGCCCTCCAAGGTTATAACTGCGGTGTCCGCATTGATGCGGTCTGATGAATGCAGAACCCGTGAGACCCTGCGCACCCAATGAGTCGTTGATTCTCCTTCCTCTTGGACATAGGCAGCCAAATCCACTATCGACATGGGCTGTTTACACGTGTCTTTGAAATTTTTGATGAACCGGGCTCGCAACTGGGCCCACGAACCGATAGAGTTGGGCGGCAGGCTCTTTAACCAAGTACGGCCTGTCCCTTCAAGCATCATCGTGAAATATTTTGCACACGCCGCCTCATCCACATCAAGCATCTCCATGGCCATCTCATAACTCTCCACCGATGTCTCCGGGGGTTGATCCGCCGTATAGTTCGGCACCTTGCGCGGGCCCTTAAAATCCTTAGGCAGGCGCACATTGCGTAAAGCTGGAACAAGGCAAGGCACTCCCAAAGCGCTAGAAGTGAGTCCCGGTTCAACCGAAGTGGTGGGACGAACCGGTGTAAGCTGACGAGTCTGATGCTGTGCTGCTAACTCGGCTTCCCTGCGTGCTCGGGCCCGGTCTACCACCTCCTGGGCATCGGGAGCCGGATTGTTGCCACGGGGTGCTCCATCCCGTGCATTACTTGACTCCGCTTGCTCCGACACATGTCTGCTATAACGCCGGCTTGGACGTGGGGTTGAATGAATCCGCTCACGGCTGTATGAATACGCTTCCTGTTGGACCAACGCAGTCCTGAGGAGCTCCTTGACCCGACGTGTCTCTATCGCCTGCAATGAATCCCCCTCGACCGAAATGGCCTCCAACCGTGCCGCCGCTGCAACAAGGTTATCTAGCGGATTGGAATAGTGATCCGCAGGTGTGGGCAGAACCTGCGGTACTCCAGTGTTATGACGGGGTAGATTTATTACACGGGGCTGAACCGGCGCGCCCGTCCCAGGTGCCTCTGTCCGGTTTACCACTGGTTGATTACTGGTCCCTGCTCCAGGGGTGTTGAAAAGGTCCCTTCCTTCAAAAACCGAGGGCAAACGAGATCGGTACTTCCTCCTCATGACTTCCTGTGAGGCGTTCTGGTCCAGCATAAGTTTATAGGCTTGCGCGTCCAAAGCGGCCCGCTCCGCAGTCATCCTGACCTCTTCAGCCGCCAGATCCGCTTTGGCCTGGGTAATCTGCTCTCTCACCTTTGCGATCTCTGCATTATGAGCATCCTGATCCACCGGATTAGCCTCCGCCATGAGTGCAGCCAATGCGTCGAATAGATCAGATAACACTTGAGCCGGCGGGTGCACAAAGCCTCCTGCTCCGGCAGCCGTTGCCGCTGCTGAACCGGAAATCATTGCCGCGGCCGCCGACGAGTGAGGTGCTGCTTGTGTATCGACCATGAATATTCCAACCCGGTTGGGCAGATCGGAGGGGTCCGGAATACTGTCGCCATCGGAACAGCCCCCAATCCGGCCATCTTGTAGTTGATATAATGACTCAGTTTCTCCGGTCGATGACTCGTCGCCAGAGTAAACAACGGTTTCATCACCATATCCTGATCCGTCCTCATAGCTTCCTCCATGGATGACTCCCACGAAGGCACGTTTCACGGCCGGTTTAGCCCGGGCAGGTCACGCACGCTGAGCTGTCTCGATGAGGTCGGTGCAGGTGTCCAGCTCAGGGCCCGGTTCACCGATCTTGCCGATGAAGACGTGTATGCCACCAAAGGGGACCCGGTACCCGTACTCAATCGTGCCGGCCTCGGGGCCCCAGCCTGCATCGTCAATGTAGATCTTGCCACGACGACTCTTGGTCATCCGGCCCACGGCGTATCCCTCGAGTCCTTCAAAGCGACCCTCCAAGAACTTGAAACCATCGGGCGATAGCCCCATGGTGGGCGCCAACTGTCGTGGGTTTGTCACGGCAGATGTCCTAGCGAAAGGACTTAGTCGTGGAGCCATCACAACGGGTTAACTCGAAGGGGTTAAAGCGAACACAGGGGCATAGAGGGTTTATACTAGTTCGGCCCCTTCGACGAAGGTAAAAGCCTACGTCTAGTTTGTGATGGAATTGATGGGGTTTCGATGACTAGGGAGCAAACAAGCTTCGCCTAGGTCTCGAGTTGTAGTTGTCTGTCTTTGAACCGCCATCGGGTCGTTCCCTTATATACACGGGGACGCCCGTCGGTTCGCAGAGTCCCAATCTTCGGTTCATACTCGTATCCGGGTTGGCCTCTTCCTATTCCTAACTTACAATACACGTTCATATATACATCGGTTTACGGCTACATCTGCTGAACAGACTATGGCCTTGGGCCTTTATCTAGCTTCTGGGCTTTAACACCTTTGGACTACTGATGAAGTTAACCCGGCTCAGGTAGGCCGGTTTACGCCCAGTAGTAATATCCCCAACATTAGGCCCCAGATCGATCGATCGCTCAGGTTCAGTAACGCGTAGCCTACAGTGCAATCGCTCGGGTTTAGTTAGAGCCCAACACCTCGCTTGGGTTCAATTAGAGCCCAACGCCTCGCACACACGCGCATACGTACGAGAGAAACGCGCATCGCTCGGCCCCCGACCACCCATCGTAACCGGGGACTCCCCGATATTTTCCGCGCCCTCGCTTCTACCACGGTTTTTTTCGTCATGGACGGCCCAAAGAATGTCATGCAACTGGTTCTCCGGCCCACCCAGGACGATAAGCCCATTTTCTGTCATCACTTTTTGTCATAGAAGTAGGATCCCACCACATCTATGATGATACCGGGTTTTGTCACAATTATCGTCATAGAAGTGTCATATGTATGACAAAAAAAATTTCGTTCGGCCCAAAATGTCACGGATGTGTCTTTTTTTTGTAGTGTTATCTAGAAGAAATAGATGACGTCACACTCAATGAACAATCATCGGTTTATGAAATGCCCGCTTCTAACCGCCCTGGCCCACCAAAAGTTCCTCTGCCTTGCGCTGCCTGCGTTGGGTCACTGACATGCAGGCCATGTACCCAAAGAGCCCACACGTCAATGGAAGAACGGCGTGGTGTCGTATGTCAGAGTCGAGGGCGTCACTTGATGCACACCCGGCTGAACATGCCTCTTTGCCGCATTCAAACGCCTCCATGAAACCCGTGTGGAAGCCGAGAAACCCACTCTGGACACACGTCCATTCATGACCGGGCCAACATTAAATGCAACGCCGGCCAAGCTCCTCCCGTCCGCCGTCTATTTAATCTCCTATTTAAACGAGGCCAAATGCCGGCCAAGAATCGCACCCCTCCGCCACTCCCCTATCTCCTCCTTTACCATTTTGTCCACTCGTACAATGGCTTATGAAGATTAGTTATCCCGCATCCAAGACGACTGGGTGGCCCGCCGAGCCTGCTGGATACGAGCTATTCAGCTCACTGATCCACCGCCCTCCCCTCGCGCGACGGAGCCAGTTGTCGCCTCAAGCCGGCGTGCGGTTCAGCAACTTGCTGCTCTAGGCCAGCTCGACGAGGAGTGGTGCACGGGCGTCGTCATTGCCGTTCACGCCGCCGCCTCGTACCGTGCCTCCCGTGTCTGCGACCGCGTCTCCCGTTTCTATGGCCGAGACTCCCATGCCGGTGGCCGCGCCATGCAAGCAGAGATAGAAGCCAGGTGCGCGGAGAGCGACGTGTTGGTGGCCAGCGCCTCCGCGTCCGCCGCCATCATCGAGGAGAAGTAGAACACGGGAGGCCGCCGCCGCTTGGGTCCCATGAAGGCCACCGCAGAGGCGACGCCGGCATACATAGCAGGTGTCTTGCCGGATCCTTTTGTTGCGAGGACCTTTGTCGACCCCGCGTGGGCTCCATGGAAGCGGAGAAGCCCCCTCCACCATCATCTTCGGCTTCGGCAGTGGGGAAGCGAGCCATCCTTTGCGCTGAAGCATATACCTCCGGGGCTCCCGGCAGTCTGGTGATCATGCTATCGTACATGAGGAACAAAAATGGATTGGCGGGCGACCATTTAGGCCAGGTATTATATAACTGTGCTGTCCAGAACTAGCACCGCTTAGTTGATTTGAATGTTATGAAATTCGTCATGTTCGTATGACAATCCGGTATTTTATATGAATCCCGTCATTGTTTATGAGAAATATCGCCGTGTTTGCATGAATTTTGTCCGGTTGGTTGAGTTGCTGTTAGAATGTGTGCGGTTATGGTTTGATGGCGTAATATGCGGGTCGTCGGTCGGTCTGCGGCTGGCTCAGGCGGCGTGGTGGGACAAAAAAAGCACAGCTCGTGCGAGCTCATCTCCAACGTGCGCGCTGGAGGATGCATGAGCACCCGAACCATTCCTCGTTCATCGGTGGCGAAGGCACCAGTGGACAAAAAGGTCGCCAATATTTTGGCTACCCCGGGCAAAATCCAAACAGCCCCTCCCAGCAAATTCAAATCCCTCGTTCGCCATGAAATTTTGCCATGTGTTGTTTTCATGGACTAGCAAGATGCCCGTGCATTGCAGGGAACATGAAGATGCATTTTTTTACAAAACACCTGTTGTGATTGACCCATGCAGGAGTAATCTCATGTGTAAAAACTAATGATATCTCGAGAATTTTATCAGAAAAATGGTATCTCGAGAATTTCATCGGAAAAATGATATCTCTACTCCTATAAAAGACTCAGTTGGTGATGATGGTGTGTCTGCCATCCGTCATTTCTGACCATTAGATCTACATCTAATGGCTGCGAGGTAAGTTGTGGCATTTTTGCAACAATAGCCCACTTCTCTGCTCCAATTTGAAGAAACCCCCTTATTATCTTGAAAGCAATCACATCCCTCCCTCGCCTCATCAAAACAACCTGAGAAATATATTTTGAGTGAAACGCAATATATTTTTAGTGGTATATACGTATATCAAAACAAGAGTGTTTTCTTTCAAGTTTGTGAACAAGTACTATTCTACTTTGGATCCGTTGCAACGCACGGGCACATTGCTAGTCTCGAGAAAGATGAGAGATAAGGTGAGGAGGAGTGGGGCGTGGTGGTGACTAGTGGTCGGACTGGGCGGAGGTATGGGGATGGACGGCGCATTATGTCTAGGTTTGTATCTCTCTCACACATACCCACGTAGGTGGGGGACGTGCACGTAGAGAAGAGGTGCACGCACGGTGCACGTACTCCTGTCTCTTCCCCAACCACACCCGTGCGGGTACATGGTGGAGCTCATTTCTATACGAAAAGGCAGCCCACGTGGTAATTTGACACGTGTAGTGGTTTTCCACTTGATGGAGGATCGTCTACCATGGGTGAACAAACAAATTGCGACTTGACATGTTATGTTAAAAAAGAGGCAAACCATGTGGGGCCTACCTTAGAGGCAATGTTCTATACACTCGAGATGCTCTGTACGTATTACTTTTGATGTGTCCTCTCAACTCGCAGAAGAGGAGAAGCTTGCTTACTACACCGTCTCCCCCGCCAACGGGCGAGGTGGCTCGTAGGACGAGGTGAAGCTTGCTTACTACTCCCTCCGTCCGAAAATACTTGTCATAGAAATGAATACAAATGGGTGTATCTAGAACTAAAATACATCTAGATTCATCTATTCCTTGGACAAGTATTTTCGGACGGAGGAAGTACTACTCATTGTATATTGGTTTATTGGTCCCCATTGTATATTATGTCAAATTTTGACTATAGATTGAACTAACAAAACATTCGTGCATGTTACCATAAATTATATCATTGAAAACTATGTTGAAATATGAATCCAACGACATAATTTTTGTTGACATGCACTAACATTTTGTTAGCTAAATATTTGGTAAAAATTTGGCATGAACTACAAAGGTGACCTATAAACCAGGACGGAGGTAGTAGTACTACGCCTTACGCCCGCTTCCTCGCCCACGCGCACGGTGGCCCGCAGGACGAGGAGAAAATTTTACTACTCCCTCCGTTTACTCCTCGTCCCTACCTTGGTTAGAGAGATTATCATATTGTTTGGAATATATGTCCTTTAGTGGTACTCCCTCCTTTCTAGTTTATGGCTCAATTTCCTTGGAGTAGTATATAGGAGTAGTACTGCTACAACAATTTCCTTGGAGTCACTGGTGCAACAAGCTACCCTAGGTTATGTTACTACTCCCTCCTTTCCAGTTTATGGCTCAATTTCAAAATCTCTCCAACCAAGGTAGACGGTGAGTGGTGGAATTAATTTCGTAGTTTGCACAAGTAATGTACGCTCATTTTTTTTCAAGAAGTTATATTTACCGAGGCATTAATTAGAATGAATGCATGCATGACCACTAAATTTCCATGAACTTCTACATGCATTGGTGAGTTTTCTCTTGACAATGCTTGCATCAGGTGATTTAACGCACCTCAAAATTCAACATGTGATGGTACTACTACTACTAGTAGAATTGAGACTTATAAAACGGAAAAATAATTTTTTTTAGACGAGCCGTATAAACCGGAAAGGAGGGAGTAGTAAGCAATATACTACCTCCATAGTGGATACGTACTCCGTAAAATCAGATTTTCCCAAAACTAAGTCGCTCAACCTTTATTTGCTTGTTTCCCTTCCTGCCTCGTTGCCTCGAACAGACTATGCCAAACTCCCCTGCCTGCCACGCGGGAAAAGACCCGCCCTCGCCTTTTTTTAGTCCGAGTTTGTATCGATAGATCGTGTGAAGCAGCAAAAACCAAGCCGTGTCTTGTACTCCTCCGTCGACGCTCGCTTTCATGAATTCTGTACTTCCTCTCGCCGAAATGTGGGACATATAGCAACCGGGTCGACGTGTCATGCACCAACTAATAGTGCAGAACAGCAGGGGGTGCACCCCAGTCGTACCGTCCCAGTAGTAGTAATGAGCAATGAGACGTCAAATCACAATGCCGCACCTTCCCAGACGGACGAAGCAACAATTATTTCACACTTTGCTTCGCCATCATCTCCTTCACGAAAACCACGCAGTATTGCTTCTGCCATTGTTCTGCCTCAAGAGGAACACACGCATCGCCTTGGTACATCATGACACGTGGGACCGCATAACAGGCCATGCTCCCCCGCCCATCGCTCGGTAAAATCACCTCATTTTCACTACTTCCTTCGTATCAGTTTACAGAGCATGCACGTCGTTCTAGGTTGAGAATTTAACTGGCTATATATGTGATGAACAATATATGTTTAGAAACAACATCCGCTTAAGAATCGAATGATATACTTTTTGTGACATAGTAACTCATATTTAGTTAGTCAAATGGATGATCGAGAACTATGTGCGCGCCCTATAAACGAGACGGAGAGGGTAGTACAGTATGTATCTTTTTAGATCAATATAGTCGGGATTCACCGAGGAGAAAAACCAAGTGGTAGATTGCTCCTGTCGTGTTGGCCTAGCAACTCAAGCAGGGTCAGTCCGCACACGAAATGGTGAGACAGTTAACAGGACCCCTTTGGCCGACATGTGGCTCATCCACCGTCTTGTTCCACGTGCGATGGACCAAATTATAGTTCAGAGCAGCGGTTGGACTTGGAGGCACCCCGGTCGCAGAGCCGCAGTAGTAGTAAATGAGCGATGAGGGGTCAAATCACAAAGCCCCACCTTTCCTGCATTAAGCTAGACGGACGAAGCAACAATCATTTCACTCTAGGGCGCCCAGGGTAGGGGCCTCCACTACAAATCCTTTTTTTAAAGCGCCTCCACTACAAATCTGCTTCTCCCTCGTCCTCTTGAAGAAAACCGATGATGCGTGCGGCGGTAGGGTTTGTACGAGTACTACGGCTTGCAGGGCCATGTCATAGTAAACGGGAGAGGGAATGAGTCCGATTCGACGCCTTAATATGTGTGGGCCACTTGGTTTTACGGGAATGAGGAAGCATTTTGGGTTCGGGGACCAGTGGAGATATACGTACAAAAAATTGTGGATGTAGGTTCGACCGAAAGGCAATGATGCATGGGCCCTACATTTTCAAAACTAGTAAGGTACATGCATTGAACGCATGAGATTTGGAAACAAAATTATGAATAAATACACACTATAGCATGTAAAGCTTTGAGTCATATATGCATGATGTAGATGTTCGTTTAGTTCTTATAGTTAATCTCATTCAATATCAATTAGTTTTATAAAAAGGTTAAGATTCATGGGATTGTGCATTGTAAAGCATAAAGTAAAAAACAAATAATGGCAATTCATTTTAAAAAAATTGGGCAATTATGATACGAAAGATTCTGGAGCAAAGGAGAAGTGCTTGTGTTTTGGGAAAGCATGCACGGCCGACATCTCTTATTGGTTGATATGTCACGAAACAAGAAACGAGGAGGGAGTTAATGTACCGTGCCAAAGTGTTTTGGGATTATTTGGTTTTCGGAAGATGACTTACACACCTAGACGGAGGGAGTACAAAGAGAAAAATGAATTGCAGTTAAAAGAATGGCATTTCTAATAAAAATGTGAATTTGAACTACATATGTGTGCACATGACCAGCACATACATTGTCAATGCAAAATTTAATACAAGAAATAACTTATGAGTAACACACACGAATTAATGATGTGGTGCTTGCATGCATAGAGTAGAGAAAACAATTTTATTTATGACTTGCATGCATGACGTGTTCTTGTGCCATAGTTGCATGTCTAGGAAAAAAGCTACTAGTGGGTTGTACTAGCTATTTAGGAATAGAGGCTGTATACATGGAAGTTGCAGGGGAAAGAGATGACATGCATCTCAATTCCCATGAGTAGGGATTGGAAAAGATATGTCATTTGGTTCACATCATAGGAACTTCTCTATTGGATCTAGAGATGACATGTATCTCAATTCCTATGAGGAGGGATTAGAAAAGAGATGTCATTTGGTTCACATCATAGGAACTTTTCTATTGAATATACGCTAATGTTTATTTTCCTTTGAAATTATGCGAGTATAGGAATCCCTTCATATGAATCAAGTTGCTCTAAAGCTATAAAAATGACATCATGTTTATTTTCGTTGAAATGTGGACTATATGAATCTATTCCTATGAACCAATTGGCTCTAAAGGAAAAAATCCTATAAAAATAATATCATATAGAGTTCCTATGATATTCCCCCACACCAAAGGATGATTGAAATTGCTGCAGGTGATATGGCGGTCTTTCTTTGTAGAATCCTCCTCCATCTTTATAGTTACCTCTCGAAGATGAATGAAATGATATATACTAGGTATTTTATATGTGCATTTTGGTACACAAAAACTCGGTAAAAGTTTGCGCGGTTCGAATTTTCAATAAAGCTATATGGACTGCATTTTGGAACGGAGGGAGGAACATACTACAATTGCTAACACTCACGTCGACGATTTGTGAGTAGGAGGAGTGGCTACTCTGTTAAATGACATGGCAAAACTGACACTGTCAGATGTCAATCTAACGGTTTTTACGGCGTTCGTCAGGAAACGGTTTGTGGCGAACGTTTGTTGGATAATGATTTATGGACACATGCATTGCATTGATACGTCACCCTCTCTATCACGCACACACGCACCCTCACGAGTCACGACTCTCCTGAGTCCTCTCGCACCCACCGTCTATGCAGGTAGACGTCACACACATATGTGCTCTTCACACCCTACCCTCAGAACTTCTAAAAAACAAAAGACGCCGTGCACCTTATATTTTAGCTCACACGTCACACACTTATACTATTACTCTTGTGGCGAACGTTCTTTGGGCATAGTATATTGTACTCTCACGAAAAGAAGTGGTGCACGCACGCACTAGTTCTCTCACACCCACTCACCGGTACACGTAGGAGCGCATTTTTTGATGCTGGTACAACAAAATCACTCCACTATATATATAAGCAGGAGCCTTAGTGCTTGCTTTACTAGGGTTCCTCTCTTTCACTCTCTCATTCTCTCCAGATCTAAGCAATACATAGGTGGCCACACTCTCTCTGCTCACGGCTGGTCACAAATTCGGCCAGACCACCTCGACCGGCGCAGGGGTGTAGGTGCATCGTTCACGCTGTCGTCGGCGGCGAGGGAGGAGACCAACGGCTGCCCGCGCATCCCGATCGGCGGCTGTGCTAGCTCGGGAGGGTCTCCGAGCCCTTCTTCCTCCCTGCGGTATTGTGGCCAAGATGAGGCCTCCCGACGCCGTCTTTGCCACATGTCGATGACCCTCAGTTATATATTCCTTCGAAACCTGCCTTGCTCTCCTTCCCCAGCTCCCCGCTTGGCAGCGTGTGGATCTTTTTCTACTTCCGTCGGCTGTTCCAAAGCCACCTAGACTTCTACTATTATTAGAGGTAAAGCTAGTTCATACAGCCGAATCTCAGAGTTGGTTCAAACAGGGAAGAAACTAGGAAAGCTGTAGCAATAATCTAGGACTTGGTTCTAAGAGGAAACGGGGGAAAGTAGTAGATACTGGCTACCCAACCGGTGTATTGGTTGAAAAGGTGAAGAAAGCATGGTGGATGGCAAAAGGTGGGGGAAAGTAACTGAGGGGTGTTGGGGGACAACGCAAATGAGAATGAGGAGGTCTAGATTTCCTGTGCTCACATAGGAAAATGTTGTCGAGGAGATAAAAAATGGGACAAATGCAGACATGCTGCCTGAGTGTTTGCCGCTCTCGGCAACCACATCTGCCTCACCACTTTATGCCCCTGCTGTCCCTACGCCCATATCGCTATCGTTAATGTAAAATCACATGAAGCATTAAGCAATGCCACCTAATGTCACTATAAGTAATGGTCTAGTGCCGTCAATAAATTAAAGCAATGCCACTACCATTTTATGAAGTACTTCCGTCTTGCTTTATTTCCCATGAATTGTGTTTTTGCAGTTACACTTAAATCTCACACCGCTAACATTGCTTCATCCCAATGGAACTGCACAAATTTGATTGCACATTTAGTGACCATGTGCTACTCTTATGTCAGTAATACTAATGCTATTGTTCTGCATGTTAATCTAGTGGCAGTGTTGATGTGATGTGGCAGTGTTGATGTGATGTGATGCTACTTACTTAAGGCACTTTCATACTGTCAATATAGTGCCAATTATAATACAATAGATGATGTTGTTAATCATACGCCACTGCAAATATCTCTCACTGTTTAAATAACCGTATTTCATATTTGCGCAAACAGGGATGTGTGTCTCCATATCGTTTCTATCTGTGCAATCAAAAGTACACACCTCAGTTTTAGTACAACTTCACAAAATGAGATGGATATTCCTAGCTGTCGTCCTCTAACCACCAGTCTTCCAGGTATTACTACATTAGTAGTAACTAGGTAGAATGACTAGCGTAATCTAAAAGAAGTTGATTCATACATTTTACTTCCTGATTGCAGTGCAGGGACGAGAGAAAACAACTGCATCCTAGTTCGGAATGCACTTTCTATGAGGTGATCCATGGACCGAGGACTAGCTGGCACGGCTCCACAGATGTTTTTGGGACAGGTGCACCGACAAGAGGCATTGTGGTCTGCTTATTTATGCAAATAGCGGTGCTTAAATTTAGTGGAATGCACAAGAATTTCAGATGGTCAGTACACTACATGGTTCAGTTCAGCATTCCACCTGAGAACACAATTATAATTGGTTATTCTGGAATGAGAGAACCTAACCCTGGATGGTGCCAACAAGAAAAAACCAGAGTGAACTCCAGGAAATTTAAGCATGCTGGGAGGCCCTTTACTCAGAGAAGCCTTGCTTGTTTTTTCCTGATTTGTGAACCTTCTCACAACTTTGTCTTTTGTTGTGAACAAGTATATGTTTGTTATGTTCTACGAATCATTGAGATGTATAAAATTGCTTAACTTATGCTTTTCAAGTTTTTTATGAAGCCGAGTTTAATGTGAGTGTTCCACATGAACACTGGAGCGTGTGAACATTTGGAATTTACATTGTGGCCTCAGTTAACTGCATGAACCACTGTAACAAGATACGTAGTTGCGTATATGTCAGACAACAGATTATTTATTGTTAGATGGTCGATAGCCTAGTGTTGAAGCGAGATGAGCCAATGTGCACACAAAAGTAGCAGCAGTTCCCATAGACGGATTCAAACAGAGTATTAGCCCCAGAGGGCTTCATAATAGGCAAGGTTCGGATAAGTAGACACAATCCAAACTACTATTAAACACTACCTAGGGCAACTATTTCATGCCTCGATCTAATTTGGGCTGGACACAAGACGGACCTTGCCATGAACATCATCGAGGATGTCCGGCAGCAGCTCAATCCTGTGAACCTTCATGAAGATAACCTTGTGGCCTTGCCATTCATAAACTTGTTTGTGGAGGCATGCCACGTCATCTTCCTGCGTAAGCTTTACAAGAACAGTATGCCTCACAAACAAAGGAGTAGCTTTGAACTTCTTGTGCTTTAGTACACCCTGGACAACACGCCTGATAACAGTGAGGCTGGAATACAACTCGACATCGGTATAAGCGCAAATGGATTCCAGGATCCAACATCCTAAGAACTCTGTTTTCCCAGTGCGTATATTCAGGTCATCCGCCTCATAGCGAGTGACATGTACAACCACATAACCCTTGTCTGCATCAAGGCTCTAATTGAAACATAAACAAATTCTGAATTACTTTAAAGTATAAGAAACACAAGTTATTTAAACCACTATGTATAGCATGGCATCGAAGCTAATAAAATTTTGCATTATTCATCACCACATACTTAGATGAAAAACCACAATTGAGATCGGCAAAGAATAAAATCACCTTGGGCAGCTCAGCGCGGGGGGGGGGGGACACATCCTCGAAGGGGGAAAACTGCTCCTGCAGTGCCAAGGGGGCTGTAACCTCAAACGGGGCGTTGACCATCTCAGTAGTGGCCGTGAGCATATCTGGGTCGGCTCGGTGGCTGCCTCCATCTTCTTGGAGATCTCTGTCTCGTGGGGATCAGCCTCCCGCGTCTGCTCCAATATCGGCAGATCTTTGCCTGGTTCTCCTTGGTCCATCATGAAACAGACGAATAGTAGGAGACCACTGAAAGGAAAACACAATCTCAATGACAATGAAACAAAAAAGAGAGTGAGGATCGGTTACTGCTTTGCAAAAGTTATTTTTTTCTCTAAAAGAAAATATACCAATATCATGGATCCACTTACCTTCCCTTCGTTGGGAGAGAAGAACAGTGGCAGATGCGAGCGTTGGCTTTCTTAAAGATGGTGAGGGACAAGGGGATTCAGCGAAGAGTGAAATGATGGTTGCTTCGTCCGTCAAACTTAGACTGCGGGGAGGTGGGGTTTTGTGATACGATGGCTCGTTACTGCCGTGCTACGACCGGGGTGACTCTCCGCCTGCATACTGCCTTCTAATTTGGTGGATGGCATTTGGGCCTGCGCGCGGCATGGCCTCCATGTCGGTGAACAAAAGTAAAACGGCATTTAGTAGACGGAGACGCTTCGATGACCTAGGAGGAGCCAGAAGCGGTAGTGTATCCACTGTACTAGTAGTAATTGTTTTTCTCGTAGCTGTAGAGTGTCTCCACTATACTAGTAGTAATTGTTTCTCTTGGCCCAAGACAAAACAGCCCATCCACACTAGTAAATAATAAAATCCCATATATTTTAATGAGAGGCGCTACCCACACCCAGCACACCGCCCCCCAAAAAAACCTGGGTGCTCTTCTTCCTCCTCACTCCCACCCACCTCACATCAGCTCACTCCTATAGAAAACCCCAGCTCCCCTTCTTCCTCACTACTACAGAAAAACCTCAGCTCCCCTTATTCTTCACTCACATTACAACTAGGCTCGTCATTCGTTACTCTGCTCAATTCCGTGGTCGGCTGACCCCAACGACGCCCTCGAGGAAAATGGAGTCGGCTGACCCCAGCACCAAGAAGATGAGGCTCCCGCCAGTGGCAACGCCTGTTGTAGATCCCGTACCCGGCAGCGCGGGGAGAAGCGGCGACCCCGCCCCCACCGGATCCCATGAACCCGTAGAATCTCGGGTGGACCGCATCAGCGATCTCTCGGACGCTGTCCTTGGGGAGATCATCTCGCTTCTCCCCACCAAGGATTGCTGCCGCACCCAAGTCCTCTCAATTCGGTGGCGCCCTCTATGGCGCGTCGTGCCACTTAATCTCGACTGTCGTTAGCTATCTCTCTTCAATGATTTTGAAATCCCTAGGGCCATCATCTCCTCCCACCATGGCTCCGTTCAAAGCCTCTGCATCCCGTCATGCTACTTGAGCAAGCATACCATGCCCTGCACGGTGGACGCTGTCAGATTTCGGGCTTCACAAAACCCTCAAGATTCGAACACAGGGGCGTGACGAAGATCTCTCCCACTACACGTCTACCTAGCACCTTGCTCTTCTCCTGGTGGTGGGAATGGGATGCAAGCAAGCAAACAAACAAGTAGAACACACAAGAGTTTACCCAGGTTCAAGCCACCTTGCAGTGTAAAACCCTACTTCCTGCTTTGGTGGATTGGCCTCACGAGGGCACGAGTATGAACAAGTACAATGGTTTCCCGAGCTCAGGAGGCGAGCCCAAGAAGGATGAGGAGGTTGGTGTTCTTGCTCCTTCGCTTTGCTAAGTGCTAATGGGTTCGTCTCCCAATCCTTCCTCCTCTTCTATGCTAGGAACCCTAGCTACTTATATAGACGGCCAGGGTCCTCTTCCCTCGAAATGTTTAGGTGGGAAGGGAATCCCACAAGGCCATTTGAGGGGGAGCACAAGGACGCTCCTATCCTGACAAAAGGTGGTCTTTGCCTGCAAAGAGAGCAGGTGGTGACGCGGTGGTGGGCTCGGCGATGACATCCTTCCTGCCGTCCTTGTGGTCTTCGGTCTTATTGCACCAAAGGGGAAACCTTTGTCTCGCCCCTCGGGAACCTGCGCCTGCGCGGTCTCCTTTGCACCGATATGGAAACTGCACCCGCTGGCGCCCACTGGCATGGTTTGTCATGGCTTGCGTCACTGCCTCCTCCTGAGGCAGCCCTTGCCTTGAGATCTCCGCCCTCCCGAAGCAGCCTAGCTCAGGCCACTCTCGGGGAGAGGTCTTGGTCGCCCCTCCGGAGCAGCCTAGGTGAGGTTGCTCCCCGAGGAGGTCTTGATTATTCCCCTCGCGATGGCTGGCCCCCTCACGAGGGTCTTGAGCAGCAGGTCGATCAGTTGGGCCCTACCGGGCCATACCAGTAACGCGACGTGGGCAGCAGACGGGAAAGTCTGGGTACCCTAGTTCCCAGTACGCCGACAGTAGCCCCAGGGCCCAAGGCGCACGCGGAGTTGGCTTCTGGGCGAAGCCTAACCGAGGACGAAGCACCGCGGGCCCAAAAGACTGCGGGCCAGGCTGGCGCGTGACGGTTGGATGGGACGTGACGACTACACTCCCCACGCAGCTTTGGTAACCGTGTGACTTGACAACTCCTTGGAGCGGGCGACAGAACCGGCGTGCCTGCGCGCGAGTGGCTGGCGATTTTCCTTCTCAGCCTATAAACGGGGGACGAAACGCCACCCCCGCTCATTTGACTGTTCCTGGCCAAAACCCCAGTTCTTCTTCCTTCGGCGAGGGTTTTTCGATGGCGCCGATTCATAGGTTCTCCACCGCAGAGAAGGAGAAGGGCCCGTTGGTGGAGCCCGAGCAGCTCCTGCCGAAGAAGAGGCGCCGCGATTCGACGAGGGCGTCTTGGAGGCCGGCAGATGCTCGCACGTGGTGCATGCGGGCGCCACCGGGGCTTCCACCTTACACGGCCGCCTCGGCGGCGGTCGTGTGTGGCGCGGACGGCGGCAACGGGGGCGGCGCAGGTGACCGCCCGGCGGGTCGAGTGACGCCACGCCTCCCGCCGCCGCCCCACGCTGAGGACGACATCCGTGAGTCCGTTGTGTGGGCGGGAGCTCCCCCACACACCTGGATCCTCCTCCCCCCGTTTTCTGAGGGAGG
This sequence comes from Aegilops umbellulata, assembly GCA_032464435.1. Taxonomy (NCBI): domain Eukaryota; kingdom Viridiplantae; phylum Streptophyta; class Magnoliopsida; order Poales; family Poaceae; genus Aegilops; species Aegilops umbellulata. The sequence continues at coordinate 366,849,089 of CP136058.1, forward strand.
TGCTTCCGGCCCGCAGACGAGTGACGATGCAGCTTCAGCATGATGGATGCCATCTCCCCCATTCGTACGCCGACGTGGAGGTGATTTCCTCTGGCCAGGTCTATATGACCTGGGGCTGGGGCGTGGTGCGCCGCGCATGCGCCCCTGCCGGGAGGCATGTTCTTCACTTCAGGCTGGATGGGCTGGCTTCATTGACCTTCAAAGTCTTCAGGGAGGATGGCCGGCGATGAGAGTGGAGCGAGGAGGAGGGGCTTGCCGACGACCATTTCCGGTGCTGCCCGGGCGCCGAGGCCTGGGGCGAAGCGTTCGCCGTTGGCTCCGCCCCCGACTCTCCTAGTAGCAGCTCCGCCTCTCCCGCGATGGCCTCAAGCTCTGACGGGAGCTACGAGCCGCGAGCCGCCGCCCCCGCCGTCGGAGGGATGCGGCGTCCTCAGGCCGTCGTCGCCGCTGAAGGAGCTCGGGCGTCACTCCTCCGGAGGAGGTTTTCTTTTGCTTGGTCCCTGCGAGGCAACCATGAATGGCCCCCCGAGGGCGTGTAAATGTTTGCAACTCTCTTTTGCTGTTGATTAGCGTCATGAACCCGGGTTCCTCATGAGATCCTTTATTAGAGTGAGACCTTACTTCTCTTCCGTCCCTGTGGTAGCTTAGTTCCCCACGCCTGCGAGACCCAGTCCCTGGGTAAGCTTCAGCTATTGCTGATGTACCAGGTCGTGACGCCGCGGTCGAGGCCAGGAGGTGAGCGGCCCAGAATCCGGTGAGAGCCCCCGAGCCCTTGGACGAGCGGGTGGTCGTGGTTGCGGCCCCTCGCCAGCAGGTGAGGTCTGGTCCCGAGGCCCTGAAGGCGGCCTGCGCTGCGCTGAACCAGCTCTGCGTTATCTTTCGGGACGGAGATGATCGTGCGGTGGACGCCCACTTGGGCCTACTCTCGGTGTGGCTGCAAGCGGAGGAGTCCGTGCAGGCTAGCTGGAGCTAGGCTTCAGCGGCCATCGTCGCGGGTCGGGAGGAGGCTGCATCGGCTACACGGGCGCGGGAGACCGCGGAATCCCAGGCAGCGTCCTCCGAGAAGCGTCGTCGGGAGGTGGAAGACGAACTTAAGATCCTCCGTGAGGAGGGCGCGAAGCTCGCCCTGTAACTTGAGAGGTTGGAGAAGGAGCTCCAGGACGAGAAGGCTGAGACATCGCGGTTGCAGGAGGAGCAGCCCGCCGACCGCGCGAGCCTGGAGAAGCTGAAGACAGAGGTCGAGGAAGCCAAGGCGTCCCAAGCCAAGCACGAGGACGAGCTGAAGGCCAGGGAGGACGCCCTCGCAGCCTTGGAGATGGCGGTGACAGTGGGTCTTGAGGCCTCGCCGCCTTTGAGCTCAAGACCCGCAGGCTGCTGCGGATCGCCTACTGGGAGGGGTTCGAAGAGCCGCTGGCCACCCCGGAGGATGGCGCCACCGGGCTCCTAGATGCCTCGTGAAGGCCCTAGGCGACGTGGCATCTGCAATTGGTTGGTTAGCTGATACTGAGGGCCTTCTTACCTCTGCCTTGGCGCAGGTGTGCGGCCATTTGTTCCTTTGTGGCACCAGCTTCGATCTGGCCACGCTATCCCGGCCGCTGGCCGCAAGCCTGGAGGGCGAGGCTGCTGAGTGTGTGGCGGAGAAGGTCAAAGAGCTGGTGGAGGCGTTCCTTCCGGCTATTGCTGATGCATCTGAATAGGCGAAAGCTGATGCCAGCGCGTCTGGCAATGCCTGACCTGTTCCTGCTGAGAAGAATGCGAGTGCCTCGGGGAGGCGTGAGACTTGTTTGAACTTGATGAACTTGAGCTTATTGTAATAGCTAGGCTTTGAATTCTGTGATTTCCGTGCTTGCTTCCATTCATGTTTGCTTAAGTGCTCTGCGTTGGCAGGGCCCAGCCCTGCGCATACCTCGATCGCCATTGAGCCCTCCGGGTCACCAGGGCAGGCTCAAGGAATGAGGGGCTATGTGACTAGTGAGGGCCCTGGGTCGCGATGCCCAGGGGTCCCCCTTAACACTCAAGCGACCCATTTGCGTTCTGCGTCGGCAGGGCCCAGCCCCGCGCATACCTCAACCGCCGTTGAGCACCGGGCCCAAGGAGTGAGGGGTTACACGACTAGTGAGGCCCCTGGGTCACGATGCCCAGGGGTCCGCTTGACGTACGAACGGCTCTCATGAGGGAGAACGAGCACCATACCTTGCTTACGAGCCTTCGCCTAGGATGGGGGCGCGAGAAAGCCAGGTGTCTGGGCACCTGGTAGGGTGGCGTCTGCCAGGCGTGACCTGAGCATAGCCCCCATGCCTAGCCCCCCTTGCGATCCCCTTCTAGGGAGAAGTTGTGAGTGTCGTGAGCTGAAAAGCTCCCTGAGGTTGGTGCGACCACTGGGGGCCGCCCTCAGTTGTTTATAACTAGCGCGGAGCATAGAGCTACCACACTTGCGTAGAGTGTGGGCATAACTGCTCCTCGGTCGTATCGGCTAGTGCGGAGCTTGGTGCTTCCATTGGTTCATGGGCACAACCGCTCCTCGGTCTTGCCAGCGTGGAGCTAAGCACTTCCACTGGATCGTGGGAGGGGAGCCTCCCACCGGGAGAGACTCCCGGGCGTGTACAGCCCGTCCGGACATGTGGCTTGCACGGCGGGACAGCCAGGGTGTATATGGGGCCTCCTCGGGACGAGCTGAACGATTCTGAGGAAGTTCTCGCGAGCTTACGCATCACTCACGAGACCCTACCCTGAGGTGGGTTGTGCCTAAGTCTTCTTCTGCAAAATGTGAAAAGAGATGGGTTTCCTAGACCTACGCCAAATGCATCTCCAGGCGACATTGCATGAGAAGGCCGCAGCACCAACGACCCCAGGAGGTGACGTTAGCGGGACCGGCCCGTAAGACAGAGCTCAGCCGCTGGATTTATCGACGCTGCAGGGACGGACCCGAGCACAGACGTCGTGCCCAGTCTTCTCATGCTATAGTCCAAAAGATAAACAACCGACGCGCGGTTCCCGCGGGAGCGAGGCACCTGCCATGGGCCCCTACTTGCCCACCGACGATTAGCCCTTGCGAGAACAAGGCACCAAGGACCACGGGAGGTGACGTTACGGGAATGGCTCGCGAGACAGAGCTCAGCCCTTGGGTTTAGCGACGCTGCAGGGACGGACCCGAGCACAGACGCCGTGCCAGTCCTTAATCATGGGGCAGTCCCGGATGGGCTCAAAAGGGCTCATGACCTTAGTGGCAATGAGGGTGCCAACCATATAGATAGTGCGAAAGGAAGCAACCAGTTCTGATTCATGCGCAAAAAGAGATGGCCATGGGGATAAGCCCCCAACAGCTCGAGGATGATGCAGCCCGAGGGGCACCCTCGACGGAATACCTGAGACATCACCTGGTACTTGCTGCTGAAGAGGAGTCGAGGTAGCTGGAGATGTGAGCCATGCGGGTTGCTCCTGAGGAGAGCCAAGCTCCCAAGGCCCAGGGGCTCCGGAGGCCCTCAGCGGTCGCGGGGGTCCTGGTCCTGCTCCGTCAGGACCGCCTGCCGCTGAGCCTCCTGAGCTCCCAAGGCGTGTTGTACGAAGTGCTGGTATGTGGTGACCGCGCTGCGGAGGCCAGAAGGGAAGGCCCTCCTCCAGCCGACCGCCATCGGCTGGAAAAGGCCCTGGGTGGTAGCCCTGTTGAGGCTCGGGACGTCAATGCAGACGCGAAATTGGTTGCTTGGGTCTTCAGAAGGTGGGTAAAGTTTCTTGGTAGCTTGGTAGATGGGGTCCTGAGCCCCCAGCGTTATGAGACTCACGCTGGGCTCAATAGGACGCACGGCGGGGCGCACCCACGAGTGGTGCCCGGGCACCTCCCTCATGACCAGGTCCGGGGTCCCCCTGAGGGGAGCCCCCGAGCCCGTCCTGAGAGGGGCACCGGGCATGCCTCCCTATGCGAGGGCGGAGGGCGCCTCGTCAGCGGGCGCGGAGCTTGAGGTGGTGCCGTCGGGAGCCCCCGAGGCCTGAGGGTCGGGTAGCTGCTTCTTCTTCTTGGGGGCGGTCATCAGGGCGAAGACGGCTTCGTCTCTGTCGGAGCTCTCGATCGCCGCGGTATGGTAGGCGCGCTCTAGAGAACGTACTGCTTCCTTCTCATCGCAGGCGATCGTGATGACTCCACCACTTCCATGCATCTCGAGGACGTTGTAGCCGTGATGGGTCGCCGCCATAAACTTGGACAGGGCCGGGTACCCTAGGATGGCGTTGTACGGGAGGTTGATGTTGGCGACGTTGAAGTCGATGAGCTCTGTGTGGTAGTTGTCGCGGTCGCCGAAGGTGACGGGGAGGCGGACCTGCCCCATCAGGAGATTGGAGCCATCTATGACCCCGTAAAATGGCTTGGTCGGGTGCAGCTGATCGTAGGGTACTTGAAGAGTCTCGAAGATCTGGACGGAGAGGACGTTGAGCCCTGCCCCACCATCGATGAGGGTCTTGGTCACGCGGATGTTGCAGATGGTCAGGGTACAGAGCATCGGGAGAGTGCCTGGCGCGGCAGTGCACTTGAGCTGATCCTTGGGGTCGAAGGCGATGATCTGCTTGGCCAACCTGAGGTTGCGCGGCGCATCAGGCCTGGGGAGCACCGCGTTCACCTCATGAGCAAACTGCTTGAAGATGCGGTGAGAAGCCGGAGCGTGGGCTCCTCCCAGGATGCACGCGACCCTGCGTGGCTATTGGAAGCCCCCCGTTTCGTCTCCCTGGCGGTCATCTTGGCCGTGGTGGCAGTGGAGGCAGGCCCGCGTTGCCCTGAGGGCGACCCTCACGAGGCTGGTCACGCCAGGGGGCGTCACGAGCCTGCTCCTGATAACCCACAAGTATAGTGGATCGCAACAACTTTTGAGGGTAGAGTATTCAACCCAAATTTGTTAATTCGACACAAGGGGAGCCAAAGAATATTCTCGAGTATTAGCAGCTGAGTTGTCAATTCAACCACACCTGGAAACTTAGTATCTGCAGCAAAGTGTTTAGTAGCAAAGTAATATGATAGTGGTGGTAACGGCAACAAAAGTAAAGGACGTAATAGTAATGTTTTTGGTATTTTGTAGTGATTGTAACAGTAGCAATGAAAAAGTAAATAAGCGAGAACCAGTATATGGAAAGCACGTAGGCACCGGATTAGTGATGGATAATTATGCCAGATGCGGTTCATCATGTAACAGTCATAACATAGGGTGACACAGAACTAGCTCCAATTCATCAATGTAATGTAGGCATGTATTCCGTATATAGTCATACGTGCTTATGGAAAAGAACTTGCATGACATCTTTTGTCCTACCCTCCTGTGGCAGCGGGGTCCTATTGGAAACTAAGGGATATTAAGGCCTCCTTTTAATAGAGAACCGGAACAAAGCATTAGCACATAGTGAATACATGAACTCCTCAAACTATGGTCATCACCGGGAGTGGTCCCGATTATTGTCACTTCGGGGTTGCCAGATCATAACACATAGTAGGTGACTATAGACTTGCAAGATAGGATCAAGAACTCACATATATTCATGAAAACATAATAGGTTCAGATCTGAAATCATGGCACTCGGGTCCTAGTGACAAGCAATAAGCATATCAAAGTCATAGCAACATCAATCTCAGAACATAAGGGATACTAGGGATCAAACCCTAACAAAACTAACTCGGTTACATGATAAATCTCATCCAACCCATCACCATCTAGTAAGCCTACGATGGAATTACTCACGCACGGCGGTGAGCATCATGAAATTGGTGATGGAGGATGGTTGATGATGACGACGGCGACGAATCCCCCTCTGCGGAGCCCCAAACGGACTCCAGATCAGCCCTCCCGAGAGGTTTTAGGGCTTGGCGGCGGCTTCGTATCGTAAAACGCGATGATTTCTTCTCTCTGACTTTTTTCTCCCCAAAAGCCAATATATAGAGTTGGAGTTGGCGTCGGAGGAGCCTCAGGGGACCCACGAGGTAGGGGGCGCGCCCCCACTCTCGTGGACAGGTGGTGGGCCCCCTGGTCTTCATCTTTGGTGAGGATTTTTTAGTATTTTTTATAAGACATCCCGTGGAGTTTCAGGTCATTCCGAGAACTTATGTTTTCTGCACATAAAACAACATCATGGGAATTCTTTTGAAAACAGCGTCAGTCCGGGTTAGTTCTGTTCAAATCATACAAGTTAGAGTCCAAAACAAGGGCAAAAGTGTTTGGAAAAGTAGATACGACGGAGACGTATCAACTCCCCCAAGCAATTCAGTTGACAAACTAAAAGAGAAAAATAAAAACTTTTACAAACTCTGTTTGCTCTTGTTGTTGTAACTATGTAAAGCCAGCATTCAAGTTTTCAGCATATATCATAACTAACCACATTTGCGATAATTCTCAGGTCTCATAATTACTCATATCAATAGCATAATCAACTAGAAAGTCATAATAATAAATCTCGGATCTCAAAACAATCATAATATGATATAACAAGATGGTATCTCGCTAGCCCTTTTTGAGACCGCAAAACATAAATGCAGAGCACCTTTAAAGATAAAGGACTGACTAGACATTGTAATTAATGGTAAAAGAGTTCCAATCATAGTCACACCCAACATAGATTAATAGTGATGAATGCAAAAGACAGTTGTGCTCTCTAGCTAGTGCTTTTTAATAAGAGGGTGATGACTCAACATGAAACTAAATAGATAGGCCCTTCACAGAGGGAAGCAAGGATTTGTAGAGGTGCTAGAGCTCGGTTTTGAAATAGAGATCAATAATATTTTGAGCGGTATAATTTCATTGTCAATATAGCAATTAAGAGATGGCGATATCTTCCATGTCACGCACATTCTAGGCGGTTCCCAAATAGAATGGTAAAGTTTATACTCCCCCTCCACCAACAAGCATCAATCCATGGCTTGCTCGAAACAACGAGTGCCTCCAACATACATAAGGTCCCAGGGGGAGTTTTGTTTGCAATTAATTTTGATTTAGTTTGCATAAAGCATGAGACTGGGCATCCCGGTGACCAGCCATTTTCTCGTGAGTGAGGAGCGGAGTCCACTCCTCTTGAGAATAACCCGCCTAACATGGAAGATAAGGACAGCCTTGGTTGATACATGAGATATTCGAGCATACAAAACAGAATGTTTATTTGAAGGTTTAGAGTTTGGCACATACAAATTTACTTGGAACGGCAGGTAGATACCGCATATAGGAAGGTATAGTGGACTCATCTGGAATAATTTTGGGGTTTAAGGGATTGGATGCACAAGCAGTATTCCCGCTTAGTACAAGTGAAGGCTAGCAAAAGACTAGGAAGCGACCAACTAGAGAGCGACAACAGCCATGTACATGCATTAAAATTAATAAACATTGGATGCAAGCATGAGTAGGATATAATCCACCATGAACATAAATATCGTGAAGGCTATGTTGATTTGTTTCAACTACATGTGTGAACATGTGCCAAGTCAAGTCACTTAAATCATTCAAAGGAGGATACCACCCCATCATACCACATCATAACCATCTCAATAGCATGTTGGCACACAAGGTAAATCATTATAACTCATAGCTAATCAAGCATGGCACAAGCAACTATGATCTCTAATTGTCATTGCAAACGTGTTTATTCATAATAAGCTGAATCAAGAACGACGGACTCATCATATTTACAAAAACAAAAGAGGCTGAGTTCATACCAGCTTTTCTTATCTCAGTCGGTCCATCATATATCATCATAATTGCCTTTCACTTGCACGACCGAACGGTGTGGATAATAATAAGAGTGCACGTGCATTGGACTAAGCTGGAATCTGCGAGCATTCAATAGACAGGAGAAGACAAGGAAATATGGGCTCTTGGTTAAATCAACAATAAAGCATATAAGAGCCACTTCAACAATTTAATCATGGTCTTCTCCTACTGACCCTCAAAGAAAACAAAAGAAATAAAAACTGTTTACACGGGAAAGCTCCCAACAAGCAAAAGAAGAACGGGAAATATTTTTGGGTTTTCTTTTTAATTACTACTACAGCAAGAAAGTAAACTACTACTATTTTTTGGTCTTCTTAAGATTTAACAAACACACAAGAAGAAAGCAGGAAAAAGAAAATAAACTAGCATGCATATTACAGTGAAAGAGTATGAGCACCGACATCTAGCAATGAGTGTGTGTGAACATAAATGTAATGTCGGTGAGAAATACGTACTCCCCCAAGCTCAGGCTTTTGGCCTACGTTGGTTTATGGCCAGGGATAGCCTGGCGGATACCCGTAGGTGCAGCTGGGGTCGTACTGCAACGAGGAGTAGTTGGGATCATACTATGATGAGGAAGACTCTGACTGCCATTGGCTGACAGTCATCTCTGGATCCCAAGAATAAACAGATTGTCGTGGAGGCTCATCTTGTGGTTCCGGTTCCGGGGCTGGTGCAGGATTTTTGTGAGCTTGAACGGCAGCCCACGTAACAAGATAGGGTCCTGCAAAATTAAACAAAGAAGGAGCAGGCAGCGTAATAGTTTCAGGATGATGTTTATCAAAGTATAATTTATATTTGAGATCTCCATTCATGTCCTTAACAAGAAAATCATGTGCTATCATACTCTTATAATCTAGATAAAGATTAGGCAACAATTTTTCTTCTTTCTCATAATGCCTAATAGCTATATTAAAATGTGCAGCAAGGCGAGAAGCATAAATGCCTCCAAAGATGGGGCCCTTAGTACGGTTCAGACTCAACCGTCTAGCAACAATTCCTCCCATACTGACAGTGTTGTCGCGGTACAACCCATGGAACAAAATACTAATATCAGGAACACTAAGGTTCCCATAGTTCCCGCGACCAATCAAGCAACGACTAGCAAATAAGGCAAAATAGCGTAATACAGGAAAATGTATGCTAGTAATTCTTGCATCAGAAACCTTTCTGGTTTCTCCTATAGAGATAAGTTTAACAAATGGTTCCACCTCTTTACGAGTGGTTCCTCTAAGATACCCTCAGGGGGTATGTTGCATAATGCGCAAAATTCAGACAATGGCATTTTCTTCACAACGTCATATAAATGAAACTCTACTGAAGGAGTTGATTCCTTAGGGTAAAAGTAGAAGTTTTGCACAAAAGTATTTGTGAGTAAGAGATATTGTGGATGTTGGTCGCAGACGAAGTCGGTGAGGCCAGCATTTTCAATCAATGAATAGAAATCCTCATAAATCCCGGCATGTGTCAAGAAGTTATCAGAAGTCCATTCACACGGCTGTATCTCCGCGGTACGAGGCAAATTATATTTGGGCCTCTGAGCTTCTACATTTAGTTTCTCCTTTGAGCTTCGGCTCGATGAGCCCCTCAAAAGTCTCTTCATTATTTTCTGAAATAATCTGAAATTTTTAGTAACTTCAAACAAAAGTGAACCAACTTCAATAAAACTGACAGCAACTACTCCAACAAGTGCCTAGAGCCTATATCAAGCATTAGAACTACTTGGAACCATATAAATTTTGACATGCAAGCTCGAGAACATGGTCACCTATGCAGCACAAATTTGCAAAGAATAAAGCACTAGAACAAAAACTAATTGGACCAAAGGAGGAGTCACATACCAAGGAACAATCTCCCCAAGCAGTTTTGCGAGAGGTGCTTTGAGCAAGCAGATCGAAAATCACAGCAAAAGTGGCTGGAACTCGTGCTTGAGTTGGTTTTTCGGGTTTGTGTGACGCAGAGGAAGAAGATGGGTGCTAGGATAAGTGGAGGAGGGCCACCGTGGGCCCACGAGGCAGGGGCGCGCGCCCTACCCCCCTCCACCCTCATGGCCAGGTGGCAGCTCCCCTCGCGGTGATTTTTACACAGTAAATCCTCAAATATTCCCAAAAAAATCATATTAAATTGGCATGTCATTCTGAGGACTTTTATTTTCGGGATATTTTTATATTGCACGGATAAGACAGGAAACAGACAGAAGAATACTATTTTTACTTTATTTCTACCAAAGAACAGAGAATATAATGAGGGTACAGAAGGTTGTGCTTCTAGTTTCATCCATCTCATGCTCATCAAAAAGAATCCACTAACAAGGTTGATCAAGTCTTGTTAACAAACTCATTCCGATAATCATGAAACCGGAGAAATTTCGAATAACACTAAGTTACCTCAACGGGGATATGCACATCCCCAATAATAAGTATATCATATTTCTTTTTGACAGTAGGAACAGGAAATTCAAAACCTCCCAATATAATCGATGGGATTTTTCCAATAGACTTGATACTGTGGACTTGAGGTTGTTTCCTCGGAAAGTGTACCGTATGCTCATTACCATTAACATGAAAAGTGACATTGCCTTTGTTGCAATCAATAACAGCCCCTGCAGTATTAAGAAAAGGTCTTCCAAGAATAATAGACATACTATCATCCTCGGGAATATCAAGAATAACAAACTCCGTTAAAATAGTAACGTTTGCAACCATAACAAGCACATCCTCACAAATACCGACAGGTATAGCAGTTGATTTATCAGCCATTTGCAAAGATATTTCAGTAGGTGTCAACTTATTCAAGTCAAGTCTACGATATAAAGAGAGAGGCATAACACTAACACCGGCTCCAAGATCACATAAAGCAGTTTTAATATAATTTCTTTTAATGGAGCAAGGTATAGTAGGTACTCCGGGATCTCCAAGTTTCTTTGGTATTCCACCCTTAAAAGTATAATTAGCAAGCATGGTGGAAATTTCAGCTTTCGGTATCTTTCTTTTATTATTAATGATATCTTTCATATATTTAGCATAAGGATTCGTTTTGAGCACATCAGTCAATCGCATACGCAAAAAGATAGGTCTAATCATTTCAGCAAAGCGCTCAAAATCCTCATCATCCTTCTTCTTGGATGGTTTGGGAGGAAAATGCATGGGTTTCTGAACCCAAGGTTCTCTTTCTTTACCATGTTTCCTAGCAACAAAGTCTCTCTTATCATAACGTTGATTCTTTGATTGTGGGTTATCAAGATCAACAACAGGTTCATTTTCTACATCATTATCATTACTAGGTTGAGCATCATCATGAACATCATCATTAACATTTTCATTAGGTTCATGTTCATTACGAGATTGTGTTTCAGCATCAGAAATAGATATATCATTAGGATTATCAGGTGGTTCAACAATAGGTTCACTAGAAGTTTTCACAGTTCTATCATTTTTCTTTTTCTTCTTCTTAGAAGAACTAGGTGCATCAACATTATTTCTCTGAGAATCTTGCTCGATTCTCTTAGGGTGGCCTTCAGGATACAAAGGTTCCTGAGTCATTCTACCAGTTCTAGTAGCCACTCTAACAGCATAATCAGTTTTCTTACTATTCATTTCATCAAGTACTTCTTTTTGAGCTTTAAGTACTTGTTCTACTTGAGTGGTAACCATAGAAGCATGTTTGCTAACAAGTTTAAGTTCACCTCTAATATTAGCCATATAATCACCCAAGCGTCTAATCATATAAGCATTTTGTTTTAATTGTCTACCAAAATAAGCATTGAAGTCATCTTGCTTAAACATTAAGTCATCAAACTCATCCAAGCACTCACTAGCAATTTTAGTAGGAGGGACTTCAGCTTTATCATATCTATAGAGAGAATTTACCTTTACTACCTGTGTCGGGATATCGGGATCTGGAGGTTCTTCAATAAATAAGGGATTGAGATCATATGTTTCTTCGACAGACGGTAAATTAAGACCATGTATTTCTTCAGTAGGAGGTAAATTCTTAACATCTTCACCTTTAATACCTTTTTCTTTCATAGATTTCTTTGCCTCTTGCATATCTTCGAGACTGAGAAATAAAACACCTCTCTTCTTCGGAGTTGGTTTAGGAATAGGCTCAGTAATTGGAGTGGGAGCTGGCTCAGGAGCGGGCTCAGGAGGTGCCCAATTATTTTCATTTGTCAACATATTATTCAATAGAATTTCAGCTTCATCCGGTGTTCTTTCCCTGAAAAGAGAACCAGCACAACTATCCAGGTGATCTCTGGAAGCATCGGTTAGACCATTATAAAACATATCAAGTATTTCAGTTTTCTTTAGAGGATGATCAGGCAAAGCATTAAGTAACTTGAGAAGCCTCCCCCAAGCTTGTGGGAGACTCTCTTCTTTAATTTTCACAAAGTTGTATATTTCCTTTAAAGCAGCTTGTTTCTTATGAGTAGGGAAATATTTAGCAGAGAAGTAATAAATCATATCCTGGGGACTACGCACACAACCAGGATCAAGAGAATTAAACCATATCTTAGCATCACCCTTTAACGAGAACGAAAATATTTTCAGTATATAAAAGTAACGCGATCTTTCATCGTTAGTGAACAAGGCTGCTATATCATTTAATTTAGTAAGATGTGCCACAACAGTTTCTGATTCATAGCCATAAAAAGGATCAGATTCAACCAAAGTAATTATATCAGGATCAACACAGAATTCATAAGCCTTATCAGGAACACAGATAGGAGAAGTAGCAAAAGCAGGGTCAGGTTTCATTTTCTCTCTAAGTGATTATTTGTTCCACTTAGCTAATAACCTCTTGAGCTAATATCTATCTTCGCAAGCTAAAATAGCGGCAGAAGATTCTATATCAAAAACATAACCCTCAGGAATAACATGCATATTTTCATCATCACTTTCATCATTATATTCAGATTCAATAATTTGTTTTTCTCTAGCCCTAGCAATTTGTTCATCAAGAAATTCACTAAGGGGCACAGTAGCATCAGGCATAGAAGCAGTTTCATCATAAGTATCATGCATAGCAGAAGTGGCATCATCAATAACATGCGACATATCGGAACGAATAGCAGAAGCAGGTTTAGGTGTCGCAAGCTTACTCATAACAGAGGGTGAATCAAGGGCAAGGCTAGATGGCAGTTACTTACCTCCCCTCGTAGTTGAGGGATAAATTGTTGTCTTAGCGTCTTTCAAGTTCTTCATAGTGGCCAGCAGATATAAATCCCAAGTGACTCAAAGAATAGATCTATGGTCCCCGGCAACGGCGCCAGAAATTAGTCTTGATAACCCACAAGTATAGGGGATCGCAACAGCTTTCGAGGGTAGAGTATTCAACCCAAATTTGTTGATTCGGCACAAGGGGAGCCAAAGAATATTCTCAAGTATTAGCAGCTGAGTTGTCAATTCAACCACACCTGGAAACTTAGTATCTGCAGCAAAGTGTTTAGTAGCAAAGTAATATGATAGTGGTGGTAACGGCAACAAAAGTAAAGGACGTAAAAGTAATGTTTTTCGTATTTTGTAGTGGTTGTAACAGTAGCAACGGAAAACTAAATAAGCGAGAACCAATATATGGAAAGCTCGTGGGCACTGGATTAGTGATGGATAATTATGCCGGATGCGGTTCATCATGTAACAGTCATAACATAGGGTGACACAGAACTAGCTCCAATTCATCAATGTAATGTAGGCATGTATTCCGTATATAGTCATACGTGCTTATGGAAAAGAACTTGCATGACATCTTTTGTCCTACCCTCCCGTGGCAGCGGGGTCCTATTGGAAACTAAGGGATATTAAGGCCTCCTTTTAATAGAGAACCGGAACAAAGCATTAGCACATAGTGAATACATGAACTCCTCAAACTATGGTCATCACCGGGTGTGGTCCCGATTATTGTCACTTCGTGGTTGCCGGATCATAACACATAGTAGGTGACTATAGACTTGCAAGATAGGATCGAGAACTCACATATATTCATGAAAACATAATAGGTTCAGATCTGAAATCATGGCACTCGGGCCCTAGTGACAAGCATTAAGCATATCAAAGTCATAGCAACATCAATCTTAGAACATAATGGATACTAGGGATCAAACCCTAACAAAACTAACTCAATTACATGATAAATCTCATCCAACCCATCACCGTCCAGCAAGCCCATGATGGAATTACTCACGCACGACGGTGAGCATCATGAAATTGGTGATGGAGGATGGTTGATGATGACGACGGCAAAGAATCTCCCTCTCCGGAGCCCCGAACAGACTCTAGATCAGCCCTCCCGAGAGGTTTTAGGGCTTGGCGGCGGCTCCGTATCGTAAAACGCGATGATTTCTTCTCTCTGACTTTTTTCTCCCCAAAAGCCAATATATAGAGTTGGAGTTGGCGTCGGAGGGTGTCCAGGGGGCACATGAGGTAGGGGGCGCGCTCCCACCCTCGTGGACAGGGTGTGAGCCCCTTGGTCTTCATCTTTGGCGAGGATTTTTTATTATTTTTTATAAGACATCCCGTGGAGTTTCAGGTCATTCCAAGAACTTTTGTTTTCTGCACAAAAACAACATCATGGCAATTCTGCTGAAAACAGCATCAGTCCGGGTTAGTTCCATTCAAATCATACAAGTTAGAGTCCAAAACAAGGGCAAAAGTGTTTGGAAAAGTAGATACGACGGAGACGTATCAGCTCCTGCTAGCGGTCTTCACGAGGCTGATCGCGCCATCCTTGACTCGAGTTCCTGGCGTCCGAACATCCTCCGCCATGGCCTCCTCCGCGGCCGTAGCCACGGTTGTCGCGCTCAGGGCGCTGCCCACCGCGCATCGCCCTGAGCTCTTGGCAGTCGTTGGTGTTATGGCTATGGACATCGTGGAAGACGCAGTATGGACGATTGTCTCTTGGAGGATTGTTGTAGCCGCAGCCGCGCTTTACTTCTAGCTCCACAGCCAGCACGGCAGGTCCCTTGCACTTTGCTTCCTTGGCCTTGGTCTTCTTGTCGTCGGCGTCCGCCTTAGGCAGTTCCAGGAGGAAGAGGCGGCCTTCCTCTACCCTGGCGCACTTTGCCGCGAGATTGAACATCTCGAGGGCTGTGCACAGGTCCTCGTGGATGGCGAGTTCCTCCTTCATCCCGACGTCACGGACACCGTCGGAGAACGCCGAGATGATGGCCTCATCGGAGACCTTGGGGATCTTGAGGCGCACGGTGTTGAAGCATTGGATGTACTTCCGCAGGGTCTCCCCAGGCGGCTGCTTCACGCGGCGCAGGTCTATGGCCGCTGGAGCTCGGTCCCACGTACCTTGGAAGTTGGCGACGAAGCACTCACGAAGCTCCCCCAAAGAAGAGATGGATCCTGGAGGAAGGTTCAGGAGCCAGGAGCGTGCGCCGTCCTTGAGGGCCATGGGGAACCAATTCGCCATAACCTGCTCGGTGTCGTTTGCCGCCTCGATGCTGAGCTCGTAGAGCTGGAGGAACTCCGTCGGGTCGGCGATGCCGTCATGACGCGGAGGCAGATCCGGCTTGAACTTGCCGGGCCAGACGAGGCGTCGTAGCTCAGGAGCTAGGGCACGGCATCCATCCACGCTCATGATTGCGGGCGCCCCCGCACCTGCGGTGCTGGATCTTGGGGTGCGGGCGCCACCACCTCCTGTGGGCGCGGTTCTGGTGCTGCAGAGCGGGGAGCACGCGCGCTTCTGCCTGGGGGCGCGGTACCACCTGGTAGCTCTCCTCGTCGCGTGCGGGGGCCCTGCGGGGCTATTCATGCCGTGGAGCTTCGCGCCTGAGCCCCTGGTCGGCACCGCACGGTGGAGGTGGAGGCGGAGCACCGTGGTCTTTGTTCTCCGCCATGGGCGAGAGGAATAGGTCGGTGCGGGCGCCTCCCTGGCGGCGTTGACGAGCTCGGTGATGCGGTGAAGCCACTCATCGTAGAGGTTGTCCGGCGGACGGTAGCGCAGGAGCTCCCGCGCCATCACTAGCGCAGGCTGCTGGTAGACCGGCCCGCGGCGGACCAGCGAGGACGACGCCACGGCTGGCGAAGATGACGGGGTCGCCGTGCGGCCTTCACGCCGAACGGACAGCGGCAGTGACGAGTCCTGCTGCTCGTGGACGGTTGGGTCCATGGCCGCGTTGGCGACCGGCGAGTTGGGGCGGAGTGGTGCGCCGTTTCCCTCGGGCGTCGTCTGAGCGACGTTGGCGGCGCGGCGGGCGGTGCGTGCTTGGCAAGTGTCCACCATGGCGGCGAAACGAGGTCGATGGAGAAGAGCGGAGCGAGGTCGTCGGAGAAGCGAGATTTCGACACGCCCCCTACCTGGCGCGCCAAATGTCGGATTTCGGGCTCCGCAAAACCCTCAAGATTCGAACACAGGGGCGTGACGAAGATCTCTCCCACTACACGTCTACCTAGCGCCTCGCTCTTCTCCTGGTGGTGGGAATGGGATGCAAGCAAGCAGACAAATAAGTAGAACACACAAGAGTTTACCCAGGTTTAGGCCACCTTGCGTTGTAAAACGCTACTTCCTGCTTTGGTGGATTGGCCTCACGAGGGCACGAGTATGAACAAGTACAGTGGTTTCCCGAGCTCAGGAGGCGAGCCCAAGAAGGATGAGGAGGTTGGTGTTCTTGCTCCTTCGCTTTGCTAAGTGCTAATGGGTTCATATCCCAATCCTTCCTCCTCTTCTATGCTAGGAACCCTAGCTACTTATATAGACGGCCAGGGTCCTCTTCCCCCGAAATGTTTAGGCGGGAAGGGAATCCCACAGCGGCCATTTGAGCGGGAACACAAGGACGCTCCGATCCTGACAAAAGGTGGTCTTCACCTGCAAAGAGGGCAGGTGGTGACGCGGTGGTGGGCTCACCGATGACATCCTTCCTGCCGTCCTTGCGGTCTTCGGTCTTGTTGCACCAAAGGGGAAACCTTTGTCTCGCGAGGGTCTTGAGCAGCAGGTCGATCAGTTGGGCCCTACCGGGCCATACCAGGAACACGACGTGGGCCGCAGACAGGCAAGTCTGGGTACCCTGGTTCCGAGTACGCCGACAGACGCCTTGCTAAAATCTCTTGAATTCACAAAACTACAGCTGCTTGAGTTCTACTATTCCCTTGGAAATCACCTACCAGATACCGAACGCCATCTACCTGTGCCCTCAGCACCGATGTCCATCTCGCGATTTTACTCCTCTCTCCACACCGCCACCTTTGCGCTGTGCTGTCTACCAGACAATCTAGTACTAAACCTTCGACTCCCATTTCTCAAGAAACTTTCACTTGTGCGGGTTCGTATATCGGAGGCCTCATTGCACAACATCATCCACTCTAGTTGCCCTGCCCTGGAGTGCTTGGTGCTTGTTTTCACCGTTAGAATAGGTTGTCTCCAAATAAATCGCCTAACCTTGTAAGATTTGGAATTATGAAAGGCAGCTCATCATCCAAGATGCCCCTTCACTTCAAAGGTTGATCCTTGATTCTGGTTATTCACCGTCGCTAATAATCGTGCTCTCTGCGCCTAAACTGGAGACCTTGGGTGAAATACAAGATCTCTGTGCTCATTTCAAGATGGTGTTTGGCTCCACAGTTCTTCAGGTACTTTATATTAACATCTACACTTGTAACATGTCGGGCTTCTATTTACAACATATTGTGGTCATAATCCAGTAAATTTTACGACCCAGGATGTTCATTCTATGGACCTGACCGATCCATTTGACTGTGACTGCCGAAAACGGTGCTGGAGTTAGATGTTGTTGCCCTTTTCAACCTGGGTTTTGTCTAAACCTGATGAACAATTAACCCTCATGCTTTTGTACAGTTTGTAAGCTAGAGTTAGATGTTCTTGCCCTTTTCAACTCGGCTGTGACTGGCATATTTTCTTTGAAACAAGGCAAATGGCTTGCCATTCGTTTAATTTAGAGTGAAATATTGTAACAAATCCCAACCAAGGGAAATAACATCACTCTCGCCGGCTGCTTGAGCTCACTGTGCATTACAGAAGCCAAGTGATTAGTCCCCACCAGCACCCACAAACTTATTTCGAACTAGCACACCAAATGGGCTGTAAATTTTCATAGGAAAGGCTGCATGACCATGACAGATTTGGATTCTGACATTTGGGACCCACAAGGAAATAACATATCCAAGGTGGTGTCGACTTACTAGCTAGTCAACAAACGTTTCTGCTAGCCGACCGTTGGATTGACCTCCAACATCTGTCGTGTATATTCTATCTTTGGTCTTCTTCCTCCAGCCACCCAAACCAAACCACCCCATCGACTCCGCCTGCTCCCGCCTCCAATGGCTGGTTGCGCCTCCGCCGCCCTCCCGTACCCTCTAACATTGGCCAGTACCTCCCTCTATTCCCCCACACGTCATGTTATTCTCTGGCGACGTCAGCCCCAACGCGCACCCGAACTAGTCGACCCTCGTACCCTCCTCCGCCTGCGACTGGATCTGTGCATCTTCCACGGCTCCTGTTTGTTCCATCCGAGGCCTCCTCATCGTCCTCGGCCTTGGTTCACTTGCCGTGCGCGGTGCGCTGCCCTCTTGCGTTGTCAACGCCGTCAACAACCGAGAGGAACAAGGATATGACCGTACGTGGAGAGTATGACAGTAGGGACCCAACATCGTCATGGCAGTATGCAAGCAAGTGCTTCGTTATTACAAGCCCCAAATAATGGTTCATCCTAATGGTTGGACATCTGGGGATCACGCCATTGTCAACATAGTCAATAAATGAGAGAATTACACAACGAGCGGCTGACACCAGGGACCCAGCAGGTCGCGCAGTTGTTATTTACTTTTTTATGAACAAGTAGTTGTTATTTATACTAGTTTTAGGGACGGATCAGGGTAAAAATGGGGGTGTGCGAGGGTTGTGGCCCATCTAGCCAGGGTTTTATTTATGTTTACCACATCATGAGCCCAGTTGTGTTTTTTCTTGCTGAAAATGGCTTGCCCAGTTCTATTTTTTTAAGAAATACCCAAACGAGGCCTACTTGCTTTATCAGCCCTGCTGGGCTGCAAATCTTTCAAGACAAGGAGAGAGTTTCATTCGGTTCGCCTAGAAATGGGTTGTACATTTTTAAAACACATCAAACCGGGAATTAGTTTCATTTTTTTAATTACAAGATTATAAATTCCATTGATTTTTATGCCTGGAAAATTATTTGGATTTTATATTTATATAAATTATTTTTCAAAATAGTTTGAATGTGACTCGATATTTTGGGATTAAAAACAGTTAACCGCACCAAAATATGCAAAATTTCATATAATTTTTAACCGTGGCCACAATATGGGGTGTAATGCTAACAAAAAGAAGATGGGCTACAAAAAATTCTTAAGAATTGGCAAATGGGCTGTAAATTATTAGAAATAATGGCAGATGGGTTGTATGCTGTTTTCCACAGACTTGAGGCTGACTTGTGCACCTACTATAGGTTGACCTAAAAAATAAGGTTGACGCACACGCAATGCCGTGTCAACTTAGTCAACACACGAGAGCAGTGACTGTTGGATGTCCATCCAACGGCCGTCGTGCTTCTTCAATCTCTGCTCTTCCTGCTCCAGCCGCTCAAACAAGCGCCGGCAGGACTGCCTGCTCCCTCCTCCCGCGGCCGGCTATGCTGCCGTGCAGGCCTCACCGCCCCATAGTTATCCCATCGTTGGCCTAGCCATCCCTCTACTCACCCACACCTGTTGTTATTCTCCGGTGACGGCAGACGAACCAGTAAACCCTCGCATTCCCCTCCTCGTGGGAAACAATTGCCGAGTTCTCCCTGCCTCCGTGTAATTCCCTTCCTACGCCTCGCCGTCGTCCACCGCCTTGGTGCTCTCGGCGCGGCGTGGTTAACGTGGACAACGAACGACATGCATCAGAAGTGGACTGTACGTGGAGAGGCTGACAGCTGGGTCCATGACCACACGCAAGGAAATGACTCCTTATTACGTGCAAAATAATGATTCCTCCACCTGACAGCTGGGACTCACCGGAAGGGCCTCTGTATTTCGTGAAAAAAAGGTTCCCCCGCTGACAGGTCGGACCCATCAGCTATATCTTCGCATGCAAGGAAGTGCCTCGTTATTACGCACACAAAAAATGAATACCCCTGCTAGCTAGGACCCACCATAGTGGGAGGCTGACTTCTGAGCCTACTAAGATGACAGGGACGGAGGGCTTTGTCAACTTAGTCAATATGAATGATTCTAGCTCCAGTGACCGTACGATGTCCATCCAACGGCTGTATTGCTTCTTCAACCTCTGGTCTTTTTGCTCCAGCCGCCCAAACAAGCATCGGCCATGCTGCCTGCTCCTGCCTCCCGTGTCTGGCTGTGCTGCCACCGCTGGCCATGCCATCCCTCTATACTCACCCACACCTCATGTTATTCACCGGCGACGACAGCCTCACACCTTAGTCGAAGCAGTCAACCCACATACTCCCCTCCGCGTGGGCATACACTGCCGCGTCTTCCCCGGCTCTGTGTCGTCCCCTTCCTAGGCCTCGCCGTCATCCATCGCCCTAGTGCTCTCGGCACGGCGTGGTCAATGTGGTTAACGAACGACTTCCGTCGGAAGAGTATTGTACGTGGAGAGGCTGACTGTTGGGTCCACGACCGCAAAAAGGAAGTGCCTCCTTATTACGTGCAAAATAATTATTCCTCCACCTGACAGCAGGGACCCACCGGACGTGTCAGCGTTTTGGGAACGGGGGTCCCCAGACTTGCCTGCCTGCAGCCCACGGCGTGGCTGAGTTAGCAGGCCTGTGCGGCCCATCTTCATCAACAAGGCATTCAAGACCCTCGCGAGGGGCCAAGCCTCGCGAGGCGGGCGACGCAAGACCTCCTCAGGAGCAGCCTTGCCAGGAAGGCTCACGAGGGGCGGAGAGATCAAGGCAAGGCGAACCTCGTGAGGTCCTAGTGACGTGAGCCATGACGATCGAGACTAGGCGGGCGCCAGCGCGCGCAGCGTCCTCGTTTCCTCTTTGGTGCTAAAGGGGCGAGTGCAGGCGCGGAGTACCGAGGCATCAAGCAAAGGTTTCCATATCGATGCAACGAGACCAAGACCAGTAGGACGGCAAGATGGAGGTCACCATGGAGCCCAAGACAGTGTCACCACTAGAGCCTTTTGCAGGCGAAAACTACTTTTGTCAGGATAGGCTGTACTAGTTGTCCCCTTTCAAATTGGCCGTTGTTGGCTCCCTTCCCGCTCAATATTTGGGGAGAGGACCAGGGCCTATATAAGTAGAGCTAGCCACCACCGTAGGGGATAACTCATTCAAAGGCATCTCACCCACACAAGTTCACCGAGCACAAGAACACCTCAACCTCAGGAGGCTGTTCTTCCCCTTGTACTATTCATCATCAGCCCAAGAGGCAATCCACCACCACCACACTGGAGTAGGGTATTACACCACAACGGTGGCCCGAACCAGTATAAATCTTGTGTCTTTGTGTTGTGAGTTCGTCGAGTTCATCCGCGAGATCTTAGCGAGCTAGGGAGTGGATCGGTAGGGAGGAAATCTTCGCGCGTACCCCAGCGTTCGAACCTTGAGGGTTTTGCCGGAACCCGTGATCCAACATTTGGCGCGCCAGGTAGGGATGCGCCATAGCTTCTCTTTCATTGATATGCGCTCCGCCCGTATGGCAGGCGCCCTGCCACCCACTCCGATGGCCGGCGTTGACGACAGGGCCAGGGGTTTTCGAGCCATGGCCCCGCCCTGCGGCGGGTGCAGTGGCCACCCAAGTTCAAGCCGGAGATGCCACCGCGCTACGACAGCGCGGCAGACCCGTCGGCTTTCCTGATGGCATACGAGGAGGCCGTCCTCGAGGTCGGGGTGATGACAAGGTCATGGCCAACTGGCTTCCCATGGCCCTCGCCGGCGAGCGGAGCCTGGCTGCTCAACCTTAATGGATCCACGATAGCGTCTTGGGAGGAGCTGCGCGACCTCTTCACTGTGCGCTACGCGGCATCGGTGCACCACGCGGTCGCGGCCCTGCTGGGCGGCTCTCGGGCGCCGCCTTCAGATCGCCACATCAAGTCGTTCCTCCGCCAGATCGGTGCCACTTCCAAGCGCTCGGGGGCTCCGCCCGGCTGAGCCGCGCCTGAGGCCGACCTCACCTTCAGCTCGGAAGACCACCCCGTCACCACCACCGGCACGGGCATGCTCCCGATGCTCCACACACCCACCATCTGCCACGTGGCCGTCACCTAGACCCTCATCGACGGCGGCGCGGGCCTCAACTTGCTCTCCGTGGAAGCCTTCAGCCTTCTTCACGTGCCGCTCGAGCGACTCAGCCTCAGCAAGCCTTTCTCAGGAGTTGGTGGCGGCGCTGCCCGCTCCTTGGGGCAGACCCGCCTTCCTGTCTCCTTCGGCACGCGCGACAACTACCGCACCGAGTTGGTCGACTTCGACATCGCCCGCATCGGCCTCCCGTACAACGCCATCCTTGGGTACCCAGCTCTGGCCCAGTTCATGGCGGTGACTCATCTAGCCTACAACCTCATGAAGATGTCTGGAATCAAAGGTGTGCTCACTGTCAAGGGGGACACCAAGGAGGCCGTGACGATGCTCAAACTTGCCTTCAAGACCGCTGAGGCGGCGCAACCCGTCGGCGCCGGTGCCCCCGAGGCCAAGGAGGTCGCTCCCACCAAGAAGAAGCAACTGTTCATCCAAGACAAGGCAGAAACCAAGCAGGTGCCGGTCGACGAGGACGGGTCCTCATGAGTGATAACCCACAAGTATAGGGGATCGCAACAGCTTTCGAGGGTAGAGTATTCAACCCAAATTTATTGATTCGACACAAGGGGAGCCAAAGAATATTGTCAAGTATTAGCAGCTGAGTTGTCAATTCAACCACACCTGGAAACTTAGTATCTGCAGCAAAGTGTTTAGTAGCAAAGTAATATGATAGTGGTGGTAACGGTAACAAAAGAGTAATGAAAGCAAAAGTAATATTTTTGGTGTTTTGTAGTGATTGTAACAGTAGCAACGGGAAAGTAAATAAGCGTAAATCAGTATATGGAAAGCTCGTACGCATTGTACCGGTGATGGAAAATTATGCCGGATGCGGTTCATCATGTAACGGTCATAACATAGGGTGACACAGAACTAGCTCCAATTCATGAATGTAATGTAGGCATGTATTCCGAATATAGTCATACATGCTTATGGAAAAGAACTTGCATGACATCTTTTGTCCTACCCTCCTGTGGCAGCGGGGTCCTATTGGAAACTAAGGGATATTAAGGTCTCCTTTTAATAGAGAACCGGAACAAAGCATTAGCCAATAGTGAATACATGAACTCCTCAAACTATGGTCATCACCGGGAGTGGTCCCGATTATTGTCACTTCGGGCATTAGAACTACTTGGAACCATATAAATTTAACATGCAAGATCAAGAACATGGTCACCTATGCAGCACAAATTTGCAAAGAATAAAGCACTAGAACAAAAACTAATTGGACCAATGGAGGAGTCACATACCAAGGAACAATCTCCCCAAGCAGTTTTGCGAGAGGTGCTTTGAGCAAGGAGATCGAAAATCGCAGCAAGGTGAGCTAGAACTCGTGCTTGAACCAGATATTCATGTTTGTGTGAGGAAGAAGAAGAGGATGGGTGCAGGAATAAGTGGAGGAGGGCCACCATGGGCCCGTGAGGCAGGGGGCGCGCCCAGGCGGGTAGGGCGCGCCCTCCACCCTCATAGCCAGGTGGCAACTCCCCCCCGGTGATTTTTGCACCATAAATCCTCAAATATTCCCGAAAAAATCATATTAAATTGGCATGGCATTTTGAGGACTTTTATTTTTGGGATATTTTTATATTGCACGGATAAGTCAAGAAACAAACAGAAAAATACTTACTTTATTTCAACTAAATAACAAAAAGTATAAAGAGGGTACAAAAGGTTGTGCTTCTAGTTTCATCCATCTCATGCTCATCAAAAGGAATCGACTAACAAGGTTGATCAAGTCTTGTTAACAAACTCATTCCGATTAACATCGAACCGGAGAAATTTCGAATAACACTATGTTACCTCAACGGGGATATGCACATCCCCAATAATAAGTATATTATATTTCTTTTTGACAGTAGCAAGAGGAAATTCAAAACCTCCAAATAAAATCGATGGAATTTTTCCAATAGAGTTGATATTATGAACTTGAGGTTGTTTCCTTGGAAAGTGTACCGTATGCTCATTACCATTAACATGAAAAGTGACACTGCCTTTGTTGCAATCAATAACAGCCCCTGCAGTATTAAGAAAGGTCTTCCAAGAATAATAGACATACTATCATCCTCGGGAATATCAAGAATAACAAAGTCCGTTAAAATAGTAACGTTTGCAACTACAACAAGCACATACTCACAAATACCGACAGGTATAGCAGTTGATTTATCAGCCATTTGCAAAGATATTTCAGTAGGTGTCAACTTATTCAAGTCAAGTCTACGATATAAAGAGAGAGGCATAACACTAACACCGGCTCTAAGATCACATAAAGGAGTTTTAACATAGTTTCTTTTAATAGAGCATGGTATAGTAGGTACTCCTGGATCTCCAAGCTTCTTTGGTATTCCACCCTTAAAACTGTAATTAGCAAGCATGGTGGAAATTTCAGCTTCCAGTATCTTCCTTTTATTTGTAACAATATCTTTCATATACTTAGCATAAGGATTCATTTTGAGCATATCAGTCAATCACATACGCAAAAAGATAGGTCTAATCATTTCAGCAAAGCGCTCAAAATCCTCATCATCCTTTTTCTTGGATGGTTTGGGAGGAAAAGGCATGGGTTTTTTAACCCAAGGTTCTCTTTCTTTACCATGTTTCTTAGCAACAAAGTCTCTCTTATCATAACATTGATTCTTTGATTGTGAGTTATCAAGATCAACAGCAGGTTCAACTTCTACATCATTATCATTACTAGGTTGACCATCATCATGAACATCATCATTAGCATTTTCATTAGGTTTTTGTTCATTACCAGATTGTGTTTCAGCATCAGACATAGATATATCATTTGGATTATTAGGTGGTTCAGCAATAGGTTCACTAGAAGTTTGCAAAGTCTTATCATTTTTCTTTTTCTTCTTTTTAGAAGAACTAGGTATATCAATATTATTTCTCTGAGAATCTTGCTCAATTCTCTTAGGGTGGCCTTCAGGATACAAAGGTTCCTGAGTCATTCTACCAATTCTAATAGCCACTCTAACAACATAATCATTTTTCTTACTATTCATTTCATCGAGCAATTCTTTTTGAGCCTTAAGTACTTGTTCTACTTGAGTGGTAATCATAGAAGCATGTTTGCTAATAAGTTTAAGTTCACCTCTAATATTAGCCATATAATCACCCAAGTGCTTAATCATAAAATTGTTATGTTTTAATTGTCCACCAAAATAAGCGTTAAAATCTTCTTACTTAAACATAAAGTTATCAAACTCATCCAAGCACTGACTAGCAATCTTAGTAGGAGGGATTTCATCTTTATCATATCTATAGAGAGAATTTACCTTTACTACCTGTGTCGGGTTATCAAGATCAGGAGGTTCTTCAATAGGTAACGGATCAAGATCATAAGTTTCTTCAACAGGCGGTAAATTTAGACCATGTATTTCTTCAATAGGAGGTAAATTCTTAACATCTTCAGCTTTAATACCTTTTTCTTTCATAGATTTCTTTGCCTCTTTCATATCTTCGGGACTGAGAAATAGAACACCTCTCTTCTTCGGAGTTGGTTTAGGAATAGGCTCAGTAATTGGAGCGGGAGCTGGCTCAGGAGGTGCCCAATTATTTTCATTTGTCAACATATTATTCAATAAAATTTCAATTTCATCCGGTGTTCTTTCCCTGAAAAGAGAACCAACACAACTATCCAGGTAATCTCTGGAAGCATCGGTTAGTCTGTTATAAAAGATATCAAGTATTTATTTTTCTTAAGAGGTTGATCATGCAAAGCATTAAGTAACTTGAGAAGCCTCCCCCAAGCTTGTGCGAGACTCTCTTCTTTAATTTGCACAAAGTTGTATATTTCCTTTAAAGTAGCTTGTTTCTTATGAGTAGAGAAGTAATAAATCATATCCTCGGGACTATGCACACAACCAGGATCAAGAGAATTAAACCATATCTTAGCATCACCCTTTAATGAGAACGGAAATATTTTGAGGATATAAAAGTAGCGAGATCTCTCATCATTAGTGAACAGGGTGGCTATATCATTTAATTTAGTAAGATGTGCCACAACAGTTTCAGATTCGTAACCATGGAAAGGATGAGATTCAACCAAAGTAATTATATCAGGATCCAAAGAGAATTCATAATCCTTATCGGGAACACAGATAGGCGAAGTAGCAAAAGCAGGGTCAGGTTTCATTTTATCTTTAAGAGATTCTTTGTTCCATTTAACTAATAGCCTTTAAATCTCGTTTCTATCTCTGCAGGCTAAAATACCTGCAGAAGCTTCCATATAAAAAACATAACCCTTAGGAATAATAGGCCAATCTTCATCATCACTTTCATCATTTTAATCAGATTCAATAATTTCTTTCTCTCTAGCCCTAGCAATTTGTTCATCAAGAAATTCACTAAGGGGCACAGTAGTATCAGGCATAGAAGTAATTTCATCATAAGTATCATGCATAGCAGAAGTGGCATCATCAATAACATGCGACATATCAGAACGAATAGCAGAAGCAGGTTTAGGTGTCACAAGCTTACTCATAACAGAAGGTGAATAAAGTGCAGAGCAAGATGGCAGTTCCTTACCTCCCCTCGTAGTTGAGGGATAAATTTTGTTTTCTCGTCTTTCAAGTTCTTCATAGTGTCCATCAAATATAAATCCCAAGTGACTCAAAGAATAGAGCTATGCTCCCCGGCAACGGCGCCAGAAATTAGTCTTGATAACCCACAAGTATAGGGGATCGCAACAGCTTTCGAGGGTAGAGTATTCAACCCAAATTTATTGATTCGACACAAGGGGAGCCAAAGAATATTCTCAAGTATTAGCAGCTGAGTTGTCAATTCAACCACACCTGGAAACTTAGTATCTGCAGCAAAGTGTTTAGTAGCAAAGTAATATGATAGTGGTGGTAACGGTAACAAAAGAGTAATGAAAGCAAAAGTAATTTTTTTGGTGTTTTGTAGTGATTCACTAGTGCAGAACCGGGCAATAGCACCTGTTCGTAAGGCCCTTTAGTGCCGGTTCCATAACCAGCACTAAAGTGTGGGCACTAAAGGCCCCCCCTTTAGTACCGGTTCAGCACGAACCGGTGCTAAAGGGCAACCACGTGGCACGAGCCAGCTCCGGGGGCCGGGAGCCCTTTAGTACCGGTTGGTAACACCAACCGGTACTAAAATGTTTGGGGTTTTTTTGTTTTATGATTTCTTTTTCATTTAATTTTGTGTTTTCCATTTTAATTCTTTTTCGTTTGCTGGTATTTTACGATACTACACATTGTACACGTTATGCATATATATATGGTAGGTAGTAGAACCAATCATATATATAGAAAATCAATGTCTCACAAACCACCATATTAATTCACACATACACACATGTATAGCTATATACAATTTCTCATACATATGCATGTTGCCTTCGGAGCCAGTTGCATTAGCCTAATTGGTGCCTTCGGAGCACGATGACAAATTGGAAGTGGTTCATGACCTGGTCGATGGGGGCAGTAGCGGGTAATAGTATTCTCCCTTCGAATTTATGACCTGGTCGAGCAAAAATCCCGCTATTTCCTCTTGAAGTGCTTGTACACGCTCCGCATCTAGGAGCTTGTCCCGCACCTCTGTGAACTGTTAAGAAGGAGATCAATATGCATGTGTATTAGTTGTGTGACTAGATATCGATAATGGTGCACAAATTGTGAAAAGTGTTCTGACAAGCGTACCCATTCCTGTCTTTCAGATCTGCTCCTTTCGGACGCCATCATGCGAATGTTCTCGCAAACGTAGTATGCACACAGATCAGTCCCCTGCGCCTGCTTTATGGCCTTTACGAGAATGGAATGTAATTTGATCAGATAATAATTAATCAAGCATGATAATATTAAAAAGATGGCAGCTAGCTAGCACTACATAATTACTTACCTTGGGTCGAAGCCATCTCAGCTGTCGTTTCCATTTGCCTTCCGTTTTGCTGATGAACCTAGCCCAAGCCCTGCCCGCCGACAAAGAAAATGCATAAAGGGGTTATTAAATAGTTCATATCATGAAATGACGAACTAAATAGGCCGAGATATATAGTTAATAATGATTGAAATTACCTGTTGACTATCCCAAACAAGATGTTATAGTCACTATTTTCTTTGAGTAGTGAGTCCAGTATTTCAACTGCTCCTTCGTCAACTTTAATGATACACAAGATCCAGTGAAATCTGCATGCACACACGTTTGCATGTCTTAATTAAGCGGGCATATGTAAGCAAAAACATGTAGCTAGCTAGCTAGTAGTCAAAAACAGAGAATTTGTAGTACAAGAAAGTGTGACTCACTGGAAGTTGTAAGGAAGTAGTATATCTTCGTTGTATTTGAGGCGCTTCAAGAACTCGAACATGCTGTCCTCTACCTACTTTTCATAATGCTTGCTTATTTTCCATGTGTATTCATTAACGGTGTTTGGGTCAATGAACCCAATGCCATAGCGTCCATCTTTTGTCATTTCATACATCTTCATCCTGCATAATACCATAGAAAAGAATATAGTGAGGATAATTGTAGGTAATGATTGATCAAAAGGATCAATACAGCTAGCTTGAGACTTAAATTACAGAAAGAAATCACTTATAGACAATAGCAACTGACGATAGATTTGTCGAGTGCGTCTTGATTGTATAACTGAAACAGTTCAGAATACTCAACGGTCACAGGTTTCTCATGGTAGTAATGATCCTTGTTGACTTGCACCATGAGGGACTGTCGATCGGATCTCTTGGTAATGTCCATGTACCATTGATGCAATTCATACGTTCACGTTGGGAGCTTCTTGACATCTTCTGGCTTGACCAAAGGTTGGCCCCGAACATATTTCCATTTTAATTCCTCCTCTGTAAGCACAGGCATGTCCTCGATCTCGAGGAGTTGTCCACCAGTGATCTTGAGTTCTTCAGCCTGCGTTATATGCTGTTGGGTTATTACCACATCGCCCACCTGGGGAACGTAAACTGTTTGCCCACAATAATATTGGCCGCGCGTACTGTCACGTGTTGTTGGCGGCACAACAAGCGGGGGGATCGGTTGCGCCCACTGTTCTCCCAGCTGGGCAACGATTCTCCCGCATTTTTTGACAGCTGCTTGTTGTTTGCTCGAGCTCGAGCTCGCCTCCTTCTGTAGACGTTGTCGATGTAACTTCTTGATGTGGCGCTCATAGTCTGTGTCAACAGGCTTAGGAGGTGGTGGTTCAGCCATACGAATGAAGTGGTCAATAACTTCCACAGGCACTTTCTCCCTTGGCGGCGGTGGCGGTTTCGGTCCAAAATGGGCGTCGACTTCTGCCCGCACTATGTCATTGGTTTGCTCCTTGGTCCTGTCGTAAGCCCTCTCAGGCAGAGGAGTAGTGAGGTTTGGACCATATTTATATCGCTTTCCTCCGCCTGTACTTCCTGTACTATGACCTCGACTGGTACCGCTACGCACCATAGCTGCGGGGTGTCTCTTCGTGGATTGCTGAGGCGGCCGAGCCGGCTGACGGGGCTGAGTTGGATGAGGAGGAGTGGCCTGAAGCTGTGCCGGACTTGGAGGAGGAGTGGCCTGACACTTTGCCGGACTTGGAGGAGTGGACGTATGACGCTGTGTCGGACTTGGAGGAGGAGTGGCCTGACACTTTGCTGGACTTGGAGGAGGAGGAGTGGCCTCACGCATTGGTGGACTTGGAGGAGCGGGAGTCTGCTGACTCGGTGGCGGACTTCGACGAGGAGTCGGGTGACGCGGTGTCGGTGGCCTTCGAAAGATGATGCAATCTTTTCTCCATAGGATGATACGATGTTTGGCATCTCCGAGTGTGTTCTCC
Source organism: Aegilops umbellulata (assembly GCA_032464435.1). Classification (NCBI taxonomy): domain Eukaryota; kingdom Viridiplantae; phylum Streptophyta; class Magnoliopsida; order Poales; family Poaceae; genus Aegilops; species Aegilops umbellulata. The sequence continues at coordinate 366,878,820 of CP136058.1, forward strand.
TCGTCACCAGTTATGTCAAGCTCTAGCCCCGAATATTGGTCCACCACTTCATCAACCACGACACGAGCATAGCCTGCTGGAATCGGGTTGCAATGGAAGGTTGCATCGGGGGAATTTGTATAAGCAACGGCGTCCGCCACCTTCATGGATATGTTCTTCATTTTGAAGTGTAGCTCGCAGTTAGTGTTCTCCATGATGTCATCCACGGGGTATCTATCCAGCATTGCATCAAACGGGACGGAACCCACGCTGCTTCTCGGCATGGATGGGGCGGTGGTATCCAATGCTGGATCATCCGCTAGCTGTTGCAGCTGCTGAGACCCCCTTTGCTGGCTAAGTGAGTCAATCTGCTCCTGCTGCCGCTGGAATTTGTCTGCCAAGTCCGCGTACGTGGATTCTAGGCCTTGAAGGCGTTCATAGTCAAGCTTCCTCTTCTCCTCCTCCATCTTCCTCTGCTTCTCCTATGCAATCTCCCTTCTCGCACGGGTTCTGTAGTCGGTGTTCCAGTCCGAAAACCCCTCATACCACAGAATAGCGCCCTTGCCTCGTGTTCTTCCCGGGTGTTCAGGATTTTTCAGGGCACATGTAAGCTCGTCGTTCTCTCTGTTTGGCTGGAACACCCCCGTTCAAGCCTCTTCTATTGCAACAAGTATGTTATCGTCGGCTCCGTTCAGACATGCCTTCGTCGAAACTTTGCCTGTCTTCGGGTCCAACTCCCCCCATGCGCATAGAACCAACTCCTGCACCTGGGGGGCCAGCTCTTAGTAACCAGAATGACACCTGCATCCTCCATCTCTTTCTCAGACTTATCCCACTTAGGCATTGCCACCGCGTAGCCACCTGGCCCCAGCTTATGGAACTTATCCTTTTTTTCGGCATTCTTCTTGTTTATTCTCGACCGTTCCTTAGCTAATTCTGAATCCTTGAATTTCAAGAAATCGTCCCAATGAGCACTTTGATTCTCTAGTATCCCCTCGAATACTGGAGTCTTCCTTCCTCCCTTGACGTACTTCTCCCATTCACATCTCTTGTGGTTCTTGAATGCAACCGCCATCTTCCTAAAAGCAGCGTCCTTGACTTTCTGCACATCTGCTTCTGTGAAATGATCTGGTAGGGTGAAATGTTCCATGAGAGTATCCCAAAGCAGTTTTTTTATTCTCGTCGACAGAAGTAACATTTGGACGTGGCTTTGCTGGCTTTCTCCATTCTTGAAGGGAGATCGGGAGTTGGTCCTTCACAAGAACTCCGCACTGACGAACGAACTTGTCCGCAATCTTCTTAGGCGCTAATGGTTCGCCACTAGGTTTGAATGCCTCGATATTGTACTTTACGCCCTCCTTCAAATTTTTGTTCGGGCCTCGTTTCGTCCTTTTGCCTGAAGATTTGCTCAATCCGGATGGCTGAAAGAAGAAAGATCGATTCGTTAATATATCTTCAACTCATTTAAAACATGTGATGATCACCAGATTCCTGCTTATATAAATATATATACCTCGCCGGTGTTTGTTGTTTCAGGATCAACATGTTCTTCGTCATCGTCATAATCGTAGTTCATGACTTCATCAATTCGGTCGTCGCGATCGAATATCATATCACCCTCCCCGGTGTTGTTTAGAAATTCGGAGCCATCATAATCTTCTTCATTCTGATCATCATCTGGCCCGCGTATCATATCGAACATGGTCTGTTCTCTGTCTCTGTCGGTATTGTCTGCCATAGCTTTTATTTAACTATGCCAAAAGAAATATAAAACAATTTAGTATAATCTCGAATAATAGATATAATCTCGAGTACATCGTCTCGAATAATAGATATAATCTCGAATACATCGTCTCGAATAACAAATATAATCTCGAATACATCGTCTCGAATAATATATAATCTCGAATACATCGTCTCGAATATATAATCTCGAATACATCACTGGCTAGGTAGCTAATAAAGATCGAATACTACAGAAGAATCTAGGACACTCGCGGTTCCTGCGGCGCGGGCGGTGGACACCCAAAGAGAAGGAACCCTCACAGGATCATAGCTGAAGTGAGATCCCTGAAGAAACTGCCAGGTATTGGAGAACCTGCCGCCCTCTAACGCAACCATGTAGTGATGGACGTGCTCGTCCTCCTCCCTGACACGACGACGTACCACCTCCGGCGGGGCCGGCTCCCTCCGCACCGAAACTGGCCCACGCGAACGCCACCAAACGAGATTAGGGTCGACGACGGGACCCGGGGCCGGGTTCCTCATGAAGCGGCGCGCCCCTCCAGGCAGCACCTCCCAGTGCCAGCCCGGCGGAGCCCAGTCCTGGACATGGGTCAGCTGGACGTCGTCGCGGACGTGTCGACGGCGAGGATGCGGGCCGGGCATCGACAACAACAAATACTAGCTATATGCCCGCAAAAAGTAACATTTTTTTAATGATTGGATTTTGATAACTAAAATTTCTAACATTTCTATAACATTTCTAACAATGCTATATATAACTAACATTTCTATAACATTTCTAACTTTTTAACTTTTTTATAACTATTTCTATAACAATTTCTTACAATTTCTATAACATTTCTAACAATGCTATATATAACAAAAAACAGAAAAATTTCTAACAATTCTAACTTTTTTATAACTATTTCTATAACTAAAAACCAGAAAAATTTCTAACAATTCTAACTTTTTTATAACTATTTCTATAACTAAAAAACAGAAAAATTTCTAACAATTCTAACATTTCTAACAATTCTAACATTTCTAACTATTCTAACAATTCTAACATTTCTAACTATTTCTAAAAAACAGAAAAATGTCTAACAATTTCTGAAAAACAGAAAAATCTATAACTAAAAATGTATGTGTGTGTGTGCGCGCTCACCGGCCGGCGAGGCGAGAGGCGACGGGGGGCAGCGACGGGGGGCGCGCGGCGACGGGGACGGCGACGGGCGCGGCGACGACGGGGCGGCGACGACGGGGGGGACGGTGACGACGCGGGACGGGCCGGGACGGGGCGGCGGTGATGACGCGCGGGACGACGGGGACGGGACGACGTGGCGGCGACGACGGGGACGTGGCGGCGACGGGGCTGGCGACGGGGGCGGAGACGAGGGATATGGAGGCGGGGGGGCGGCGGGCGACGGTTTGCAGAGGATTAGAAGCAAAGGGAGAGATGAAAACTAACGAAATTTTCGTAAGTGTTGTTTATATAGGAGGGGCCTTTAGTACCAGTTGGAGCCACCAACCGGTACTAAAGGCCTGTTTTGGCCAGGCCAAGCGGCGGGAAGCGACCCCCTTTAGTACCGGTTGGTGGCTCCAACCAGTACTAAAGCCCCCCCCTTTAGTACCGGTTGGTGCCATGAACCGGTACTAAAGGGGGTGCGCTGCCAGGCGAGGGGCGCAAAGTTAAGTCCCACCTCGCCTAGCGAAGGGCAGCCGCAGTGGTTTATAAACCCAGCCGCGGTTTCTCCTTCGAGCTCCTCTCAAATGCAGGCCTTCTGGGCCTACCTGTGTTGTGCTGGCCCGTGGGCCTACTGGGCCTTTGCAGGCCTGCATCCTGGCCCAACAACCGGTTGGGTTTCTAGTCGTATGCAGGCCGCTCTAGCCTAGTAGGCGGGATTTTTTTTGCTTTATTTATTTTTGAGTTTTTTTGTGTATTTAGAGTTTCTTTGTGAATATTTTTGCTTTAGGTACAAAAAAGCTTTAGGTACAAAAAATTACAAACTTTCTATTAGTGCCCGTAGTTTTCAAATTTGAATAGTTTAAATTTTGAATTATTTGAAATTAGTGTGAATCACTAGTTTGTGAATAACTTAACTTTAAAAATCAGTAAAGGCATGAAAGAATTTGTTTGCACATAAAATTTCTTCGCGTTTCAAATGCCAAAACACATAATTAACTACCCTAACTATTACAGAGATTCCCTTCAGGGTGTGAAACACAGAAGAAAGTGATGATAGCTAGTGAAGCCGATCACATCCCAGATCTTTGGGTGTGAAACTTTTTCTTCGCGTGTGTCCCTTTGCACCGTAACCATGGAAAATCTTCATCATTTAACGGGATGCTCGGGTCAATATTCACTGTGAATGGAGCAATTTCATCAAACTTTTCATAATCTTCTGACTTGTCTGCCTTGTCATCCACTCCCACGATGTTTCTCTTCCCAGAAAGAACTATGTGCCGCTTTGGCTCATCGTACGATGCATTCGCTTCCTTATCTTTTCTTTTTCTTGGCTTGGTAGACATGTCCTTCACATAGAAAACCTGTGCCACACCATTGGCTAGGACGAATGGTTCGTCTGCATACGCAAGATTCTTGAGATCCACTGTTGTCATTCTGTACTGCGGGTCTTCCGTTACCCTGCCTCGTGTCATATTTACCCATTTGCACCGAAACAAAGGGACCTTGAAACCACGTTGATAGTCAAGTTCCCATATGTCCTATATATAACCATAATATGCTTCCTTTCCCATCTTGGTTTCTGCATTAAAGCGGACACCACTGTTTTGGTTGGTGCTCTTCTTATCTTGGGTGATCGTGTAAAATGTATTACCATTTATCTCGTACCCTTTGAAAGTCATTATATTCGAGGAAGGTAACTGGGACAGCAAGTACAGGTCATCTTCAATAGAGGTGTCATGCATGGTACGTGCTTGCAACCAGCTGGCGAAACTCCTGGTTTGTTCACGTGCAATCCAGTCATCAGACCGCTCCGGGTGTTTGGAGCATAGCAAATTCTTGTGTTCATCCATATACGGAGCCACCAAGGCGGAATTCTGTAGAACCGTGTAGTGTGCTTTAGTGAGAGAATGTCCGTCCATACATATTATTTGTTTCCCTCCTAGCGTGCCTTTTCCATCCAGTCTGCCCTTATGCCGCGATTCAGGAACACCAATCGGCTTAAGGTCTGGAATAAAGTCATTACAAAACTCAGTGACCTCCTCATTTTGACGGCCCTTGGATATGCTTCCTTCTGGCCTAGCACGGTTATGAACATATTTCTTTAAGACTCCCATGAACCTCTCAAAGGGGAACATATTGTGTAGAAATACAGGACCCAAAACGTTAATCTCTTCGCATAGGTGAACTAGGACGTGCGTCATGATGTTGAAGAAGGATGGTGGGAACACCAGCTCGAAACTGACAAGACATTGCACCAAATCATTCTGTAACCTTGGTATGATTTCTGGATCGATTACCTTCTGAGAGATTGCATTGAGAAATGCACATAGCTTCACAATGGCTAATCGAACGTTTTCCGGTAGAAGCCCCCTCAATGCAACCGGAAGCAGTTGTGTCATAATCACGTGGCAGTCATGAGACTTTAGGTTCTGGAACTTTTTCTCTGCCATGTTTATTATTCCCTTTATATTCGACGAGAAGCCAGACGGTACCAATACTGAGCAGGCATTCAAAGAAGATTTCCTTCTCTTTGGTAAGAGCGTAGCTTGCATGACCCTGATGTATGCCGTCTTTCCCGTGCATACGTTGCTGGTCCTCCCATGCCTTAGGTGTATCTTTTGTCTTCCCATACACGCCCAAGAAGCCAAGCAGGGTCACACAAAGATTCTTCGTCACGTGCATCACATCGATTGCGGAGCGGACCTCTAGGTGTTTCCAATAGGGCGGGTCCCAAAATATAGATTTCTTCTTCCACATGGGTGCGCGTCCGTCAGCGTCATTCGGAACAGGTTGTCCACCAGGACCCTTTCCAAAGACCACCTTCAAATCCTTGACCATATCATGTACATCAGCACCAGTACGGTGGCCAGGCTTCGTCCGGTGATCCGCCTCACCTTTGAAATGCTTGCCTTTCTTTCTTACGGGATGCCTGCTCGGAAGAAATCGACGATGTCCCAGGTACACATTCTTCTTACAATTAGCCAAATATATACTGTCAGTATCGTCCAAACAGTGCGTGCATGCGCAGTCTCCCTTGTTTGTCTGTCCTGAAAGGTTACTGAGAGCAGGCCAATCATTGATGGTCACGAACAGCAACGCCTTTAGGTCAAATTCTTCCCCCATGTGCTCATCCCACGCACGTACACATGTTCCATTCCACAGTTGTAAGAGTTCTTCAACTAATGGCCTTAGGTACACATCAATGTCGTTGCCGGGTTGCTTAGGGCCTTGGATGAGCACTGGCATCATAATGAACTTCCGCTTCATGCACAACCAAGGAGGAAGGTTATACAAACATAGAGTCACAGGCCAGGTGCTATGGTTGCTGCTCTGCTCCTCAAAAGGATTAATGCCATCTGCACTTAGACCAAACCATACGCTCCTTGCGCCATCTGCAAACTCCTTCCCGTACTTTCTTTCGATTTTTCTCCACTGCGACCCGTCAGCGGGTACTCTCAACTTTCCGTCTTTCTTACGGTCTTCTTTGTGCCATCGCATCGCCTTGGCATGCTCTTTGTTTTGGAACAAACGTTTCAACCATGGTATTATAGGAGCATACCACATCACCTTGGCAGAAATCTTCTTCCTGGGGCGCTCGCCCTCGACATCACCAGGGTCATTGCGGCTGATCTTATAGCGCAATGCACCACATACCGGGCAAGTGTTCAAATCCTCGTACTCACCGCGGTAGAGGATGCAATCATTAGGGCATGCATGTATCTTCTGCACCTCTAACCCTAGAGGGCAGACAGCCTTCTTTGCTTCGCACGTACTCTCGGGCAATTCATTGTCCTTTGGAAGCATATCCTTTATCATTACCAGCAACTTTCCAAATCCCTTGTCAGATACACCATTCTCTGCCTTCCATTGCAGCAATTCCAGTGTGGTGCCCAGCTTTTTCTTGTCACCTATGCAATTCGGGTACAACAATTTTTTGTGATCCTCTAACATGCGCTGCAACTTCTTCTTCTCCAAATCACTTGCGCAGTTTCTCTTTGCATCGGCAATGGCCCGACCTAGATCATCAACGGGCTCATCTGATGCCTCTTCTTCAGCTTCTTCCCGCATTGCCGGCTCAGCTTCTTCTCGCATTACCGGCTCAGCTTCTTCCCCCATTGTTGTATCATCGTATTCAGGGAACCCATGGCCAGGATAGCTGTCGTCATCCTCTTCTTCTTCATTGTCTTCCATCATAACCCCTCTTTCTCCGTGCTTGGTCCAAACATTATAGTGGGGCATGAAACCGGACTCAAACAGGTGGACGTGAATGGTTCTTGACTTAGAGTAATTGTGACCATTCTTACAGCCAGCACATGGACAAGGCATAAAACCATCCGCCCGCTTGTTTGCCTCAGCCGCAATCAGAAAAGTATTCACGCCCTCAATGAACTGGGGAGAGCATCGGTCATCGTACATCCATTGCCGGCTCATCTTCATTACACAACACCGAATAGACCAAATTAATACAAGTTCATACATAAAGTTCATACAACACTTAAATGCAACAAACAAATAACTCTCTAGCTAAAGCATTTAAATGCAACAACAAATGCGATCAAGATCGCAACTAAGGTAACAATGGATCCAATAGCATAATGATACCAAGCCTCACTATCGATGGCATATTTTCTAATCTTTCTAATCTTCAAGCGCATTTTCTCCATCTGGATCTTGTGATCATCGACGACATCGACAACATGCAACTCCAATTCCATCTTCTCCCCCTCAATTCTTTTCAATTTTTCTTTCAAGTACTCGTTTTCTCTTTCAACTAAATTTAACCTCTCGACAATAGGGTCGGTTGGAATTTCCGGTTCACATACCTCCTAGAAAAAAATTCTATGTCAACTTGATGGGCATAATTTTTCATAAACACGAAATGCAACTAGTTTTAAAAGAGAATATATATACCACATCCGAATCATAACAAGGACGAGGGCCGACGGGGACGGATATCAAAACCATGGCACTATATGCATAACAAACAACGTACAGGTAAGATGATTATACGAGTAACTATATATCCAAATCACACAAACATCAATTTTTATATAAAATTTCATGAACAAAGAGGCTCACCACAAGGTGGTGCCGGCGACGGGACGGTGCGGGCGATCGACGGTGGTTACGACGGAGATTTAGAAGGCACTAAGTAAACCACACCTACATATGCAAACCAAGTGTTATTTTTGACCTCAAATTGCATATAAATCAAATACTAGCACATATATATATTTCCTCCCAAATTACTAAACTCACAAATTAATCACTATATAAAGCATTGCAAGAGCTAATCTAGCAATGAGAGATGAAAGGACAAAGTTGCTAACCTTTGTGATCATTTCAATGGATGGGGGCCTTCAAATCTTGACAAAATTTGGGCAAAATGTGTGATGAGCTCGAGAGGAAGAGGGGAAGAACAGAGAGGAGAGGGGAAAGGGGAAGAACAGAGCGAGCTCGGGTGGACGAAGGGTTTATGTAGGACGACCTTTAGTACCGGTTCGTGCCACGAACCGGTACTAAAGGTGCTGGAGGGGCCCCAGACTGACAACATCCTGCCACCACTCTCATTAGTACCAGTTCGTGCCACGAACCGGTACTAAAGGTTCGCCACGAACCGGTAGTAATGAAAGCGGCCTGGCTAGCCGTTGGAACCGGCACTAATGTATACATTAGTCCCCGCTCAAATACAAACCGGCACTAATGTGCTTCACGTTTGACCCTTTTTCTACTAGTGATTGTAACAGTAGCAACGGGAAAGTAAATAAGCGTAAACCAGTATATGGAAAGCTCGTACACATTGGACCGGTGATGGAAAATTATGCCGGATGCGGTTCATCATGTAACAGTCATAACATAGGGTGACACAGAACTAGCTCCAATTCATCAATGTAATGTAGGCATGTATTCCGAATATAGTCATACGTGCTTATGGAAAAGAACTTGCATGACATCTTTTGTCCTACCCTCCCGTGGCAGCGGGGTCCTATTGGAAACTAATGGATATTAAGGTCTCCTTTTAATAGAGAACCAGAATAAAGCATTAGCACATAGTGAACACATGAACTCCTCAAACTATGATCATCACCGGGAGTGGTCACGATTATTGTCACTTCGAGGTTGCCGGATCATAACACATACTCCCTCCGTCCTTGAAAGAGTGTACTTCCAACTTTATTGGAGGGTCAAACTATTTTAATGTTTGACCGAGTTTGTGAAAAAATACATCAATGCTTGTGAAATCAAATAAGTATATGACGAAAATATATTTTATCATGAATCTGATACTACTAATTTGATGACATAAATGTTGGTATATTATTGTATAAATTCGGTCAAACATAAAAAGGTTTGACTTTCCAACGAAGTTGGAAGTACACTTTTTTAAGGAGGGAGGGAGTAGTAGGTGACTATAGACTTGCAAGATAGGATCAAGAACACACATATATTCATGAAAACATAATAGGTTCAGATCTGAAATCATGGCACTCGGGCCCTAGTGACAAGCATTAAGCATAGCAAAGTCATAGCAACATCAATCTCAGAACATAATGGATACTAGGGATCAAACCCTAACAAAACTAACTCGATTACATGATAGATCTCATCCAACCCATCACCGTCCAGCAAGCCTACGATGGAATTACTCACGCACGGCGATGAGCATCATGAAATTGGTGATGGAGGATGGTTGATGATGATGACGGCGACGAATCCCCCTCTCTAGAGCCCCGAACAGACTCCAAATCAGCCCTCCCGAGAGGTTTTAGGGCTTGGCGGCGGCTCCATATCGTAAAACACGATGATTTCTTCTGCTGTATTTTTTTCCTCCCCGAAAGCAAATATATAGAGTTGGAGTTGGCGTCGGAAGGTCTCCAGGGGGCCCATGAGGTAGGGGGGCGCGCCCCCACCCTCATGGACAGGGTGTGGGCCCCCTGGTCTTCATCTTTGGCGAGGATTTTTTATTATTTTTTATAAGATATTCCGTGGAGTTTCAGGTCATTCCGAGAACTTTTGTTTTCTGCACATAAAACAACATCATGGCAATTCTGCTGAAAACAGCGTCAGTCCGGGTTAGTTCCATTCAAATCATACAAGTTAGAGTCCAAAACAAGGGCAAAAGTGTTTGGAAAAGTAGATACGACGGAGACGTATCAAGGAGCCGCCTTCACCATAGGTGCCGGCCTCAGCCCCAGCCAAGAAAAAGCGTTGGTGAAGTTCTTGCGCGCAAAAAAGGATATATTCGCATGGGAGCCCAACCAGCTGGTGGGGGTTCCGAGAGAGGTGATTCAGCATCACTTAAGGGTATGCCCCAATGTGCGCCCTGTCAAGCAACGGGCGAGACGGCAATCCACGGAGAAACAAGCCTTCATCGTCCAAGAGACCCGCAAGTTGTAGGGAGCGGGTGCCATTCGCGAGGTTCGATACACCGAGTGGCTGGCAAACCCCGTCGTAGTACCGAAGAAAGGCGGGAAGGATCGAATGAGCGTCGAATTCACCAACCCCAACAAGGTGTGCGCTCAAGATCCGTTCCCTCTCCCGCGCATCGACCAAATTGTCGACTCCACCGCCGAGTGCGACCTGCTGTGCTTCCTGGATGCGTTCTCAGGGTATCACCAAATCAAGATGGCGGTGGAAGATGTAGAGAAGACAGACTTCCTGACCCCGTGTGGGGTGTACTGCTACACCTGCATGCCCTTCGGACTGCACAACACGTGCGCGACCTTTCAGCGGCTGATGCACATCGCCTTAGGGCGGCGGCTCGGGAAAAACATGGAGGCCTACGTCAACGACATTGTGGTGAAGTCTCGGGAGGTGAGAACCTTGATCCAGGACCTGGAGGAGACCTTCGATAGCCTGCGCCAGGTGAACTTGCGGCTTAACCCGGAGAAGTGTGTGTTCGGTGTCCCTTCCGCCAAGCTGCTGGGATTCCTCGTGTCCCACAGAGGGATCAAAGCAAACCCGGAGAAGATCAAGGCCATTGAGGACATGAGCCCACCGCAGACCCTCGAGGAAATACAGAAGCTGGCTGGTCGGGTGACTGCGTTGGGGCACTTCATCTCCAAGCTGGGAGAGCGCGCTTACCCTTCTTCAAGCTGTTGAAGAAGAAAGGCCCATTTGAGTGGACCCCGAACCGACCGAGCCTTCCAATACCTCAAGACATACCTTGTGTAGGTATCAAAACCGGTGGATCTCGGGTAGCGGGTCCCGAACTGTGCGTCTAGGATCGATGGTAACAGGAGATGGGGGACATGATGTTTACCCAGGTTTGGGCCCTCTCTATGGAGGTAATACCCTACTTCCTGCTTGATTGATCTTGATGAATATAAGTATTACAAGAGTTGATCTACCACGAGATCGTAATGGATAAACCCTAGAATTCTGGCGTACATGACTATGGTAATGTCTGTCCGTTCCGGACTAACCCCTCTGGTTTATATAGACACCGGGGGGATCTAGGGTTTACGTAGAGTCGGTTACATAAGAAGGAATCTTAATAATCGGTCGCCAAGCTTGCCTTCCACGCCAAGTAGAGTCCAATCCGGACACGGGTACAGTCTTCGGCCTTCATGTCTTCACATCCCATCAGTCCGGCCCATGGATAATAGGCCGACGCCCGAGGACCCCTTAGTCCAGGACTCCCTCAGTAGCCCCTGAACCTGGCTTCAATGACGAGGAGTCCGGCGCACAGAATGTCTTCGGCATTGCAAGGTGGGTTCACCTTTCTACGAACTCCAAGATAGTCTTTAGATGTGTTGATTGTGTCCGGACTTGCATATATAATTATAGAGGATTTAATATCCTATGAATCCAAACCCCTGACAACTCTTTGGTAATATGACATCACGCCTGCTTCAGCCATTATTTGTGAACCGCCTTTTTAGCTGGCCCGTCGCCCCACGTCATAAGACACGGTTTTATTGTCGTGTCTTATCCCAGCAGAGATCGTGTCCTCCCCTTTTAGGGGATTCTTGTCAAGCCGGACGTGGGTAACCCAACCGTCATTTGGGTACAACTCTTTGGGAACAGGCAAGTTTTAAGGCCCGGGAGGAGATGTTTAATATTCACAGTCTCTATATAGGGGTACCACCCCGTATTTTTCTTTCAAGCTTGCTTCTTCCTCAATCCTTGATACCTCGAGTTCCAACACTCGGGTTTCAACCACCAAAAGTTCCGATCATGTCTGGATCCAATCGTCAAGGCCGGTGGGTGGCCTCTTCTATCACAGAGGAGGATATTGCAAAGCTTCGAGCGGCGACATATCTGACCACAGAAATCCTTCATCGGCTTCCTGCCAAGGGGGAGATTATTCCTACCCCCAGATCTGGCGAGAGGGTCGTGTTCCTGTCCCACTTCCTCCGTGGGCTAGCGCTTGCCCTTAGCCCCTTTGTCCGGGGGCTCATGTTCTATTATGGGCTAGACTTTCATGATCTGGCCCTGGACTCTATTCTTCTTATATTAGTGTTTATCGTTACGTGCGAAGCCCTCCTCCGAACTCCTCCACACTTTGGCTTGTGGCTCAAGACCTTCAACGTGAAGCCGCAAGTGATAGAGGGGAGCAGGCAGAGTGTGGCGGCGCCACAGTGGGCAAGCTCGCTAGCACTGTTTGGTTTCAGGGATACTTCACCGAATCTTCCGACTTATGGCAGTAGGGGTGGTTCTACATTACCAAGCCTTGTGGCTCTAAGTGGGCACCCGCGCCTGCATTCCGATCTGGCCCCCCAATTCAGCTTGCTTCATCGATCAATGAGGGGTTGGACTGGGGATCCGTTGATGAAGTGCGAATTGGGGATCTGGTTGACGTTATTCAAGTAATGTTGGTCCATCGGATTCTGTCATGCCAGCGGCGGCCTCACCGCATGTGGGAGTTTAACCCCGAAGGGCCGCGGACTCTCCAGCACTTCTTTGGCACTACGCACGAAGGAATGAGGAGGTTGTTTTTCAAGGAACGAGAGGAATGGCCAGCCACCACCAAAGACATCGGCCTCCACAGCAATCATTCAACCACCCCGGTGAGTATTACACTTCAGAACACCTGGTAGTCGAGCGCCCCATAATAAGATACTGAGCAATCCATCTTTTTCCAGGGCTGGATAAAGAAGGTGGAGCGGATTAGGTGTCTGACTCCTCTTCCCGAAGACTCAGCTACTCCGGTGCTAGTAAGGATGCTAGCCTCGGCGCCACGCCCGGCGCCGGTAAGGGAGGGCAAAGAGGAGAGAGAGAAAGCCCAAAAGGACCTTGGTTCTGGAGTAAGCCGGACACTGAGTCCGGAGATATTGACCTTTCCTCGCCTGAAGACACGGGAGAAAAAGGATCCAGTATCCCTTCTCCTAGCAGGAGGAAAAGGGCCTCCTCCGAAGATTGGGAGAGGCGGTCTTCTAAGAGGGGTGAGATGCCACCAGCGAGCGGCTTGGGTTTGGGAAGCGATGCCGCTGAACAGCTCCAACAAGGGAACAAGCCCTCGACGAAACCGTAAGTGAATCCGGGGTGCTTTGATAGCGTCTGCTTCGTCGTAGTTAACCGAAGATATTTCGTAATGCGTTCACGCATTTTTACATGTCGGCACAGAGTTTTTGTGGGCAATCCTCTTCTTCGGGAAGTCTCCTCCCAAAGATAATGGAGAGCGAGACGCCTCCTCGAACCTCTTCGCCCAATAAGGCCAATGACCCTGAGGTGTCATCACGGAGGGTCCCTTTTAATCAACCAGTTGCGCCAGGGACAAAGGCGGCAGTGCCCGAAGGTGGACCTCCGATCGTCCAGGAGTCCGGGGCTAATGATAGTAAAGGCCCCGGACTGTCTAGCTCGCAGCCGATAGTGATTCTGGAGACGGGTGAACAGATTCCTTTAGAGGATGGTGGTGCTCCTAGAGCGGCTCTCGGAGACCAGGGGGCTTCGGATATATTGCGGGACATGTTGCAAAAAGCATCTGTCTCGGGGGAACAGTGTACCTTGATGGGTACGGTGATTGAGAAGATTTCTTCCGTGAAAAGCGGATTAAATGATGCCTTCATGAGCCTACTGAAGGGCTTTGAGGTATGTGACATAATGTTTTCAGTTATGCTTCCTACGCAAAGATGCGCCTGTATATAGGTAGTAGCCCCTGAGACTCAGGTTTTCTTCCATTAGGAAGCAAACAAAGGATCAACAATGATCGTTTTGAGGACTAACCCGATGAGCTCGAACACAGGCTGCTTCCCCTTTGGCCACTTCCCAGACTATGGAAATTGCCGAGCTACAGCGGAAGCTTGACGTGGCAGGGGATGATCTTGCATTAATCAATATGAGTCTTGATGAGTCGCAGGGTTTGTATTCAGTGCAATCCTCTTACATTTTTGTTGTATAAGCATGACGCTAAAATTTATATGCTGGAGTATGCGTGGTTGCAGATGGTGCTTCTGCCGTTGAAGTTCTTCGAATGGAGCCGGCCCAGGCTAAGGAGCAGGCCCAGCGTAGTCATGCTGCGGCCGAAAAGGCAGCCGCCGAGCTGAAAGCGGAACACGCTGCACGGCGCCAGGGCGAGGAGAAGATATCCCTGGTGGCGCTCGAACTGGAAGGTGCTACTGGCCGCTGTGCACTTCTGGAGAAGGAGAATAAAGCCTTAACGGCTAAACTGGACCAGGCCTTACAAGAGGCGAGGGGAGCGCGATCAGAATCTAGAGCAGTCTGTGTGGAGGTTCGGCACGCTAGGGAGATTGCGGCTGGAAAGCCATTTCTCCTGCAGACTAAGTTCGGTGACCCGAACTATGCGCAACTTAACCAAGTGTGGAGTTCAGCGGACGAGTTCTTAGACTTGCCGAAGAGCTCTTCCGATGCGACGCAGTATTACCAAGCGCGAGATGGTTATGCAACAGAGAAGCTTTTTGGTAGCAGTTTGGCGCATCGAAGCGCCCTCTATTGCTCAATGAACAGCTGTCCCAATGGGCCGAACTTCATAGGATGTCCGGCGCTGCCATTAAGGATGTCATACTCCGGTTGTGGCCAACCGAGCCTGTTCCGAATAGCTATTTCAGTATGCAAAGACTTGTTGACGCGGTGTCGCGTATCGACGCTGTGAAGCGACCAACGTGCATTGAGGGTGCACGGATGGCTTTTGCCCGAGTCAAGACGTTCTTGGGGAAGATGAAGGCCTTCGATGTTGCGACGAGGAGTCCACCCAAAGGCAAGGACCGTTCGAAACCGGAGCATTATTTTGAAGACGTCCTAGAGGCCGCCCGCTTGATAGAGGGTCAGTGCTCGAAAGACATAATGTTCGAGTGAGATGTATGGGAATTGTAAAGTACAATTTCATAGTTAATCTATTTTTATGTTTTGCTCGAAAGCTTGAATTCCTCCTGTGCGGCCGTTTAATATAATCTGAAAGTTTTCCAGTCGTCGGCTTCAGCCCCCTCGTAGGAAGTACGGGGGTGTTCGGGAAAACATTTAATCACTCTTTATCCAACGTCTTGGTCCATGAAGGAGGTGATAATACGGCAAACCAGGCAATCGACTATAGGGCGTTAATGCTTTCACTTAGCCATAGGAGTTTTATTGTGGGGCTACGACATAGCCCCTAGCATGTATGCGGCATAAGGTGCCTTACCTTTTTTATCTTTGAATAAGATCCCTCGTGTTACACGAAGAATCGCTAAAGATTCCAAGAAGTCGTCAAGTGGTTGACCAGCTCTCGCCGCATCATGACAGTTAGTTCTTGGCTTTCTCTACTAAGGTGCTCATCCAGTTTAGACCAGGGCACAATCGCAGTAGTTCTCCCTTTACTACCCTAGCCAATAGAGCAGAACGTAGGGTAGCAAGCACAGGAGCCGGGCAACCCAACTATTGACCCAAGACAATGATTCGGAGCTGATGCATATAAGTCCAAAGTTGCGACGCTGAAGTGCGCTATAGAGTTGTTTGGGCTTTTGCTAGCAACACATTTGTTCCCATACCGAGCCCCTGGTAGGTTATGCCAGGGTATATTTGTGAAGCAAACGTGGCAGCCGTATTCCATGGCGAGACAACACGGATGATTAGTTCGGATGTGTTTTACTCGGAACTGAGTGGTATGCCGATGATTACTTATTATATATGTAAAAGCCATCCTCCCGGCTATTTGACATGCTCGGGGTTGGACGCTGAGGAACAGGCATAGTACAGGCTCAGGAAATAGAGAGTGCGGTCTACAAAATTTTATTTTAGACCTCCGGTCGCACGTCTGCGCCGCCCGTCCTCGGTGGGGGGGAATCCTTGTGGAAGTAGCCCCTTAGGTGAGTATACGGATCCGGACTCTGATAGAGCCAGTTCCCGACGTTTATCCTGTTCTTCACCTTCTTTTAAAGGATAGCCAAGGAAGAAACAATAAATAAGAAAATAAATAAGAATGTTACTGGGGTGTTTGCCGGGTTGTCCGTGTTGTGCTTCCGCCAATGCCCATGGTATCTTGAGTGTGTAATGATGTGTGAGTGGTACAATTTTTGTGGGTGTACGAAGTGGGCGGCGGAAGTCGGGTTGCTATTTTCGTTCTGGGAGTGGTTGAACTTTGGGTGGAAATTTCTTCTGACCCCCAGTACTTCGATGAACCTCTCCGTCATCCCTGTCGCCTGGCGGACTTCTCCCCTTGTTTTCGGCGTTGAGCTTGCCGGCTTTTTTAAAGACTGTAAGTGCATCTAGTGCCACCCCTAGTTGGTTTTGGAGTATTGACGACAAACCTGGTTGAGGGACTAATGTGTTTGTGAGAATTGCAGGATAACACAGGTAGTAGTCCCTCATTGATTCGGTTTACCTACCGGAGATGACCCCTAAAAATGTATGAAGACATTGAAGAAAATAGTGGTATGTGAAGATATTCACATTGAAGACTATGACAAGAGAAGACATCGCGTGAAGACTATGGAGCGCGAAGACTTAGTTGTTTCGTTGTTTCCTTTTCTTCTTTGTTGAGTCATAGGAACCACCGTACTGTTAAGTGGGGTCCCAGTGAACAAAGTCAGAGTGACTGAAGTGATGCTCAACCAAATCCTATGTCTTCGAGCGAAGACAATGAGAGCAAATCTTATCCAGAGCTGGATGAGTCATCTTTACTTGTAGCCCAAGTCAAGTTGTCGCGTGTGTTTGAAATCTGACCGTTGGAACACGTGTCAGTTCCTTAGTGACCCAGGGTCATTTCGGACAAATCAGGTCGGGTTGCCTAGTGGCTATAAATATCCCATCCCCTACACCATAAATTGGTGGCTGCTCAGAGTTAGTGCACGGCTTTTGTCGTTTGAGACCAACCCACCTCCGAAGCTTTTGAGAGAGAGATATCCTTGCGAGGACAAAGCCCAAACACCCAGAGCCAAAGAGTCTTAGGCATCACTGAAGTCTTTCTGTCCACGTGACTTGAAGACTTGTTACACTTGAGGACTGTGAATCCTCCAGCCAGTTAGGCGTCGCGTTCTGAGCATCCAAGAGTCATTGTGGATCGCCAGTGAATGAAGTATGTGAAGGTTTGGAAGTCTACCTTGAGAACTTACCAGAGTGAATGGGCGAGGACTGGGTGTCCTTAGATCAAGGGGAATATGGTGAAGACACGGTCTTCTGAGCTAAATCTCAGCCTCCCTAACCAGATGTACAGTTGTCACAACAACTGGAACTGGTCCAACAGATCCATGTCTTCGCCAAGCGATTGGTACTATCGTCGCCCTCTCTTTATTTATAGTTTGTCTTCGTGAAGTCATTGCCTGCCTGTGTTACCTATTTGACTTCACTTTGTGACTTCTATTGTTGTTTGGCTTCATACTATCTTCCATCCTGATCATCACTACCTAGCTGCTATTAGTCTTTGTGCTTTCACTTCATTGAATACTTGACTATGGCTTGCCTAGTGTAGTCTACCTTCCGCTGCATGGCAATAGTTTCATTTCTATTGTTTGTCTTTGAAACTCCCATGTTTTGAAGACGTTCATAAAAATCGCCTATTCAACCCCCCCTCTAGGCGATAACTAGCACTTTAAATTGGTATCAGAGCAAGGTACTCCCTTGTTCTGTGTGATTCAGTTTAACCACCTGGAGTTTAGCTATGTCGACTGTAGGGATAATCAAAGTCTCCATTGCGTGCCCCATCTTCGATGGAACAGAATATCCCTACTGGAAGAATAAGATGCGCATGCATCTTAAAGCCATTGATGTCGACCTCTGGTATGTCGTCAAGAATGGTGTTCCCAAGACTGGTGAAGGTGTCACCCCTACTAATGTCAAGAAGTTCATTCAACTGGATTCTACTGCCAAGAACATCATCTGTGGGCATCTGACCAAAGGACAGTATGGCCGTGTGAGTGCTCTGGAAATGTCGAAGCTAGTCTGGGACTGGCTCTCCAAGGTCAACGAAAGCGTCTCAACCCAGAGAGATCAAAGGATCAGTGTTATTCGCAACCTCTTCAACCACTTCAAGAGAAATGACAATGAGAATGTCCATCTCACGTTTGATCGCCTCACTGACATCACAAATGAGCTTCGTGCTCTCGGTGCCACTGAGATCACCAAGCATGAAATCGTCAAGACACTCCTGAGGTCACTTGACAGCTCATTCGACACCCTTGCCCTGATGATACAAGAATTCCATGACTTCAAGACACTCGATCCGTCTGACAATACTTGAGAGGCTCAATGCACATGAATTCCAGCTATCTGAGAAAAGAGATATCTATGGTCCAAACTATGGCCGAACTCGCGCTTTGAAGGCAAAAGTTGTTTCCTCATCTGAAGAAGAATCTGACTGCAATTTTGGTGATCCTGAAGACATTGGAAAGTAGCTTGCTATGCTTGTGAAGAAGTTCACTAAGAAGAGGGGGTTCAGAAAGTCTTCACGATCCAGATCTAGAAATGATGAAGCTTCCACTCATGACCACAAGAAGAGAACATGCCACAAGTGCAAGAAACCTGGTCACTACATCTGTGAGTGTCCACAGTGGGACAATGAGAACAACAAGAAGAAGAAGAGCAAGGAATATGATTTTGATGACAAGAAGAATAAGAAATCCTCAAAGTCTTCTTCCAAGTCTTCGTCTAAGTCTTCATCACACAAGAAGAGCTCATCTGGCAAGGCTCGTGCTTTTGTTAGCAAGGAGATGGATTCAGAGGAGGAGTCTGATTCTGAAGAGGCGAAGGTGGAGTCTGAGGAGGAGTCTGACTCTGGCATTGCAAGTCTAGCTCTAGCTATAGCCTACGTTGCCAAGTCCATCTTCAACACTGAAGACAATGTCCCGTCACCAACGTTGATGCTAATGACAAGGACGACTCTGCTCCCACCTATTGCTTCTTGGCTCGTGGTGCCAAGGTAAAATCATGCGATGCTTACTTTCAAACATCAAGTGAAGATGACTCTGATTGTGAATACAAACCCAGCTACAAAACACTTGCTAAAATTGCAAATGAACAACAGAAAGCTATGGAACATACTCAAAAACTGTTAGACAAAAGCGATGACCTATTGGACGCGGAAATGACCCGATCTCAGTCCTTAATTGAAGACATAGAAAATCTTCATGTTAAGTACCAAGAACTTGAAATTCGTCATGAAACGCTCTCAACGACTCATGAGAAGCTTTCCTATGATTATCTTCAAAGGAAGCAAGAACTTGAGAAATTGAGAGCGGCTCGTGAAGATCTTCAAAAGGAGAATGAGTCACTTCGTGCTCAACAGATCAGTCCCGCTCAGGAAGGATTTGCACCACCATGTATAAAATGCCTCAAGCGTGATAACGCTACTTCTATTGTTGAATGTTCTAATGCTGCTACTGTTGCAATATCTTCAAATGTTGATGTGGTAACTAACCCCTCTGCTGAGGATACCACTACTATTGATGATGAAAATGCTAGGTTGAAGACATTGTTTGAAACAGGGATATACAAAAGTCTCAAAGGGCATCAGACACTGGGAGATGTCCTCAAAAAGCAGATTCTGAACCGAAACCCTAGAAAAGAGGGTGTTGGGTTCGAGAGGAAAATGAATGTTGATGGTTCTTACTAGAAGCCTGAGCAGTACCCCAAAACCACATGGGTTGCTGCAAAGGGATCTTCAGTGGATCCATCCACCTTATCTTTCTTCACTTGTGGTAACCTTATTATCATTCATGAATCCTTTGATGCAAACTATAAACTGTTTAAGAATCAGAATGGTGAAGTGCCAGATATATTGGTACTATCTGCAGGAATGGGCCACCTATGAAGAAGATCTGGGTTCCCAAAAGATGTCTTGAGAATCTTTCGGTGAATGTCATCATGACACCGCCTGCGAAGAAGACAAATCCCAGACCAAAAGCTTCATATGGTCTAAAGGCTTCATACAGATACATGACTCACCTGAGTCACCCTAACGCCAATGTTTTGCAGGGAAATCATACTCAAACTTATGAATATGGGCGTGTTTGTTCAAACCGCTATGTTCATAAAACTAAGAACCTTTCTACTTATTCATATGAGTATCATTCATCTCATGCAAGGCTATTTGCTAGGGCTCCAAAGCCGAAGTTCTCAGATGCTGCACTTAGACTCATTGCTGGTAAGCCACCCCTAAAGATGTGGGTGGTTAAGAAGAATTAACTTTCTTTTGCAAGGAAAGGTCTCCAGCCGGAAATCAGAGGCGTCTAATGCTATTGCTGGGGACCTAAAACATCTTGTGGGGCGCAAGATAAAATGCCCAAATGATCTTATTATGTATTTTGTTCCTGAATCGCTTGCAAATCATCCTATCAGTCCTAACCTTGATCTGAGCTTTGATAATCCTCTTGCCCGTCAAATGTTTATGCTTCACAATACTCTTGGTGAAGCCTATCCCCCTAACTGTACCGTAGGGTATGACACCTCATGCTTCAAAATGGATTATGGACAGCGGATGCACAAATCATATGACTGGTGATCAAAGTCTTCTCATGGACTCAACCTTATGTCCATCTGACTAGAGTCACATCACATTTGCTGACACTGGTAAAAGCAATGTATTGAGTCTAGGTAGAGTTGCAATCTCAAAGGATCAACACATGGATAAAGTGATGCTTGTTGAATCCCTTGGTTTCAACTTAATATTTGTCTCAATGCTTTGTGACTTGAACATGATTGTGATATTTGGAAAATATCGTTGCCTTGTACTAATGGAATCTGACAAGTCTCCAGTCTTTGAAGGGTATCGAAAGGATGACTTGTACATGGTAGATTTATCAGCAGGACCATAGCTTGCCGTATGTCTTCTTGCAAAAGCTTCAGAGTGCTAGCTCTGGCATCGAAGGCTAGGGCATGATGGCATGAGGAACTTGCACACTCTCGCAAAGAAGAAGCATGTCATAGGCATCGAGGGGGTCAAGTTCAAGAAGGATCACTTGTGCGGTGCCTGCGAAGCTGGAAAGATGACAAGGGCCAAGCATCCCTCGAAGAAAATCATCATGACCTCTCAACCCTTCGACTTATTTGGCCCTACTCACTACTCTACTCTCACAACTATTGCTTGTCTCTATGGCTACGTCATTGTTGATGATTATTCAAGATATACGTGGGTGCATATAATTCTCTACAATACTGAAGTGCAGGATGTCTTCAGACGCTTCGCCAACTGTGTCATGAACAACTATGCCGTCAAGATCAAGCATATCAGAAGTGACAATAGCACAAAGTTCAAGAACACCGGCCTCGACCTTTACCTGGATACATTAGGCATCACCCATGAGTTCTCCACTCCATACACACCTCAGCAGAATGGCATCATGGAGCGCAAGAACACGACACTCATTGAGATGGCTCGGATGATGCTTGATGAATACAAGACTCTCAGAAAGTTCTGGCCTGAAGATATTGATACTGCATGCCATGTCATCAACCGTGTTTATCTTCACAAGCTTCTGAAGAAGACATCCTATGAGCTCCTAACTGGTAAAAAGTCAAATGTAAGTTACTTCAGAGTATTTGGTGCTAGGTGTTGGATCAAGGATCCACATCACACTTCAAAATTTGCACCGAAAGCACATGAAGGTTTTATGCTTGGTTATGGAAAGGATTCGCACTCCTACAGAGTCTTCAACCTATTTCACTATAAAGTGGTTGAAACTGTAGATGTGCGGTTCGATGAGACTAACGGCTCGCAAAGAGAGCACCTGCCAAATGAGCTAGATGAAGTTCCACCTAGTGAATCCATCAAGCTTATGGGAACTGGAGAAATCATACCGTCTGAAGCCCAGCCTGAAGAGGAACTTATCATTTCTGCACCTAATCAACCTGAAGACAATGCTCAGCCTGAAGACAATCCTCCTAACGATGACAATGATCAGCAAGAGCAAAATCTTCGTCTAGTTCATCCTCGTGTTGCAAATGAAGTATAGATTGAGAAGATAATTGATAGCATCAATGCGCCTGGTCCGCTCACTCGTTCAAGAGCAACACAACCAGCAAATTTTTGTGGGCACTTTTCATTTGTTTCAATATCAGAACCCAAGAAAGTTGTTGAAGCATTCATGGAACCTGAATGGATTCAAGCTATGCAAGAAGAGCTTCAACTGTTCGAGCAGAACAATGTGTTGGAATTGGTCAAGCGTCCTGATCCTCGTAAGCACAATATCATAGGCACAAAATGGATATATCACAACAAGCAAGATGAGCATGGTCAAGTCGTTAGAAACAAGGCCCATCTCGTTGCTCAAGGATACACTCAAGTTGAAGGGATTGACTTCGATGAAACATTTGCTCCTGTGGCTAGGCTTGAAGTCATTTGCATACTACTAGCCTACGCAAATCATCATAACATCCTTCTGTATCAAATGGATGTGAAGAGTGCCTTTCTCAATGGCAATATTGAAGAAGAAGTGTATGTTGCACAACCGCCTGGCTTTGAAGATCCAAAACATCCTGATATGGTATACAAGCTCAACAAGGCATTGTATGGCCTAAAACAAGGCCCTCGCGCTTGGTATGACACACTCAAAGACTTCCTGAAGAGCAAAGGCTTCAAACCTGGTTCCCTGGATCCCACACTCTTCCTGATGGCGAACTGTTTGTGTGCCAAATATATGTGGATGACATTATCTTCGGCTGCACTAACCAGAAATATAGTGATGAGTTTGCACATGATGCAAGAGCAATATCAAATGTCCATGATGGGTGAGCTGAAGTTCTTCCTTGGTCTTCAAATTCGTCAGCAAAGCAACGACATCTTCATATCTCAAGAGAAATACCTCAAAGACTGCGTGAAGAACTTTGGAATGCAACACTGCAAAGATTACACGATGCCAATGCCAACTAAAAGTCATCTGGGTCCTGGCGCCAATGGTAAAGAGTTCGATCCAAAGGTATACCGCGCCATGATTGGTTCTTTACTTTATTTATGTGCATCTAGGCCAGATATAATGCTTAGTGTTTGCATGTGTGCCCAATTCCAAGCGGCACCAAAGGAATCGCATCACTTAGCTGTGAAGCGAATTCTTCGATATTTGGCTTACACCCCAACACTAGGATTATGGTATCCAAAGGGCTCAGAGTTTGATCTAGTTGGATTCTCATATGCTGATTATGCTGGTGACAAGGTGGATCGTAAGTCTACATAAGGCACATGTCACTTTCTGGGGCGATCACTTGTCTGTTGGTCTTCAAAGAAGCAGAACTGTGTATCTCTCTCCACTGCTGAATCTGAATACATTGCTGCTGGATCTTGCTGCGCTCAGCTTCTATGGATGAAGCAAACACTCAAGAACTATGGCATCCATCTGAAGCAAGTACCACTCTATTGCTACAATAAAGCGCCATCAAGAATGCCAACAACCCAGTTCAGCACTCGAAGACAAAGCACATTGAAATACATCATCACTTTCTTAGTGATCATGTTATGAAGGAAGATATTGATATCATTCACGTCAACACTGAAGAGCAATTGGCAGATATCTTCACAAAGCCCTTGGATGATAAAAGGTTTTGCAAGTTGCGGTGTGAGCTAAATATCTTCGAATCCTCGAATGTCATGTGATCAGGCACACATCCTAACACTTCTGCATGTTGATGACTTAGATGTGCAACACACGAAGTAATGTATATCTTCAATCAATGAAGACTTACACTCTGAGTGTGAATACATTAATGTGGCATTTGACTTCGGAGCGCCACGATAATTGTGCGCCGTGTCTGGTGTCGTGGTTCTAAGTCTGACAGTAGAATAGGGGGTAGGTGATGTAGAGGCAAGATCCTAGCTATGGAGGAGTTGTACACGCAAGCTTTACGAGTTCAGGCCCTTCTCGGAGGAAGTAATAGCCCTACGTCTTGGAGCCCAGAGGCGTCGATTGGATTATGAGCGCGTGAGTTACAGGGGGTGCGAACCCTTGTCCGAGAGGAGGGGGTGGCTTATATAGAGTGCGCCAAGACCCCAGCTCCCCTCCGTTACACAAGGTTCAATGTACATTAAGAGAGGGACGTTACTGGTAACGCCACTAATAAAGATACATAATGACCATTAACGCTATGATTTAATTCTCGGCCGTTACAGAGCAGAGTGGCTTCAGACCTCTCGGTAGTCGAGTGATTGTCTACACGGTCGAGTGTCTTCAAGACTGTCGAGTGGAACGTTGCTTCATGGTCGAGTGGATGATGATTCTTCTTCAAATGTTTCTGGTTCTTTTAGATATGTCCTTGGGGAGGGTATCTTGGACAGGTCCATGACCCTACCCTAGGTACATAGCTTCCTCATTAGCCCCCAAATGGATCAGCGTTTGAGTGGGGAAGGAGTTGAGAACACTTCCGACCCACGTTTCGTTCTATGAGCATACTTTGTTCTGGATCGACGAATCGAGGTGACGACACCAACTTCTTTTTCGGTCACCTTGATCCATTCTTAGTTTTTGTCGAGTGAGTTTCTTTATTGGAAGAGCTCCGAGTGACGATGTGGAAGAGATCTTTCGTGTGACAAGTTGTTCTGCTGTCCGCGGATTTCGCAGGATTCGAATTTCGAGAAGCGCGCGGGGCGGAGGAGGCTGCAGTAATCGGATGGGATACGGCAGGGCTGCCTCGATTTCTGCGCCACCTTTTTTGCCACGTATCGCGTGCGCGACTATTGCGGGATTTGATAGGATCGCCCAGGCCTACAAGTCAGTCACTCGGAAGTAACCTAATATAAGGCGCCGGGCTGGGGTTTTTGAGCAGTGCATTTTCATTTCCTCCCCTCCTCCTCAGACTTCTCCGCCGCGCCCGCCCTTGCCCCAGTGCCGCTACTCCGTTCGCGTCTCACCTGCGATGATGGGGAAAGAGAAGACGATGGCTCTGGAGCAGGCGAAGAAGGCGACGGTGAAGGCGAAGGGGAAGAAGTCCAGGCGGGGCGGGTCTTCCTCGAGGGTCGGCCTGCCGCAGGGCTGGATCCAGGGCAACTGGATCCACTCAGCGATTCGTCAGGAAGACATCGACGACTTGGCCGATGGAGGACTGATCCCCCATGGATCGGCACGACTTCTGGGGAAGGAGACTGAGCCGCAACCTCAGGAGGGTGAGCGCGTTCTCCTCGCCACCCACGTCGACCGTGGGTTTTTCCTTGCCTCCCCACCCTTTCTTTCGGGGAATCTTGAATTTCTTTGGGGCGCAACTCCACCACTTCACTGCCAACACAATCGTGTATCTTGCTTCCTTCGTGTCTTTGTGCGAGAACTTCTTGGGTTGTCGACCTCATTGGGGTCTTTTCAAGCACATTTTCACCTGTCGTTCCCAGACGGTAAAAAAGGCCAATCCGAGTGACGAGAGGACACAAGTGATTCAGATGTGCGGGGGCCTTGGGATTCAGATGAGAGGTAAAAGTTCCTTTCCAGCCATGGTCCTTCCCAACTCGGTCCGTGGATGGTAGTCAACTTGGTTCTACTACAAAGACCAGCCGACTCCAGGGCAGTCGACTGGACTTCCTCCTTTTTCCATGGACCGAGTGAGGAAGCCCTCCTCTTTGAAGTTGATCCCGGAGGAGAAGGCACAGGTAAAGGTGTTGGTCGAACAGGTAGTTCAGCTTATCCGCGATGGGGTGACTGGTATGGATTTGTTGGAGGTCGTCCTCCGGCGACGCATCCAGCCACTTCAAGCTCGAGACCATCCGATGTGGATGTATTCAGGTACTGAGGACACCACTCGGATCCACCCGGAGGAGGTCGAGGATGCTACGTTGGAGGGGTGGCTGACGAGCATAACTGGAAACAAAGATAACCCCAGGGGAGCCAGGAGAATTCCTCCACTCGACCAGTCCTATGAACCAGACAAGGTTCAATTCTGAATTCCGTAATTTAGATTCAATCGTGCAGCTGTTTTATGTTTCGTCGACTGACTTTGTTCTGCCTGTTTTCTTCCACGCCCTTCTCGAAATGTACTCAATGCCCAATGGAGAGCAGGAGCAAGATCCGAAGGGAGAGGCAAGCGGAGGCGAGAGTGGTGAGTGGCATTCTGACGGAGGAGGGAATGAGGAGAGCGATGACTCAAATGACGAAGAAGAAGTCTACTCGCCTCCTCGCAGGGAGAGGCGATCCAAGCTTGACCAAGATCGGCCGTGCGCCTGCAAGAAGGCGATTGCTCAAACGGGCCAATCTTTAAAGCGTCCTCGGTCGTCCTCTCCGGCACCGACTGAGAAAGCCTCAAAGCAGACCAAGGTTGCAGTGCAGAAGCCTCGGAAGGCGTTGCCGAAGATTAAGATTGACATCCCCGTCGCTTCTGCGTGAGTATTTTTCTTTCGTAATCACTCGACGCTCTGTGTTGTTTGTTTTTTCCTTTGATCTGACCAGATGAATCTCGGAACTGGCAGTGCTGCTACCTCTGGGACTTCATCTTACAAGGATGAGGACGAGGCGATGGAAGATGCGGTCACCTCCAGTCTGGGTACGATCTTCGTTATTCCATCTTCATTCGGTCGATTGAACTGTAATATATACAATCGGGTGATGTAAATTTGGCGACTGATCTTTGAACAGCTCACAATGTCATTGACCTCCTCGACGATGATGACGACGAGCCAGAGAGGCCTTTGACGAGGAGGAATAGGAAGACATCTGCTAGCAAGACGCCTCAGTCGACGCCAACGGCGGAACCAGTCGTTCAGGAAGCTGGTGATGCCAATCGGACTTCTGTTTCCTTCACCATACCACTGTCGAGTGCTCTTCCTTCTGCGTCGGCTGCCCAAGCTCCTACCAATCCACCTTCATTTTTGCCACCCATCACGTCCCAGAGGGCGAAGTGAAAATGCTTCCAAAGAAGCTATCCGCCAAGCAGGTATTATGATGGAGAAGATGAAGATGGTGTGGGATGCCAGTCAGGCCGCTTATGATGCCAGTTCGGCTCTCCAAAGCAATGTTCAGGTTAGCAGCACGTCGACTGACTCTCTTGGCTTGTTCTGTTAGGATATGGTACCTAAAAATTCTCGTTCCAAGGATCTTTGCATCTGTACACCCACTGGGTGTTTCGATTTGTCACTAAACAACTCCATACTTTGAGCTGAACATTTTGTTATTGAATTTCTGGACTAGTGGGGGCACGCTGAGTGCACCCACTTGGTGTAGTCCCCGAGACTATGGTGGACTGCGGGCAGTCGACTGTAGTCTTGAATTTTTAATTCCTTCACTCGGTCTAGACTGCCATGTCGAGTGTAAACTGAACTAGTGGGGGCACGCTAAGTGCACCCACTGGGTGTAGTCCCCGAGACCGCGGTTGACTGCTGGCAGTCGACTAAGGTCTGCAGAACTGGTTTGTTGCTGTCTCTTTCTCTTTTTTTTGCACTCGCACTGGGAAGGTCTTGTCGAGTGTAAACTGAACCAGTGGGGGCACGCTAAGTGCACCCACTGGGTGTAGTCCCCGAGACTATTGTTGGATGTTTGATTCGATAGTAGTCTTAGTATTTATTGTCTTTGTCCTTTTACCTCTGTGAAATAACCCATCCTTTGTCCAACCGATTGACCAGTTCCTTGATTGCAGAAATCGTGTGATCTTGGAGCTCGCTTTGCTGACTTGGAGAAGCAGCAAATTCAACTCAACCTTGACTTGGAGTTGGCCAAGTCAGAACTGCAGAAAGCCAAGGATGACGCCAATGGTAAGGCAGCTTTGTCGAATGGTTTGTCTTAGACCTGGATTTCATTTTGCTCTTTCTGAACCAAACATCATTTCTTTTCAGAAAAACTAAACCAGGCTCTGGCAAAGAAGGATCAAGATATGGCTGCTGCATAGAAGAAGGCTGATGACAAAACTGCTCTGGCTGAACAGAAGTTGGCTTCAGTCCACAAATTAGAGGAAGAGAATTCCAAGATGAAATCTGCCCTGGACGAAGCCAACAAGGAAGTAACCCTCTTTAAGAAGGACAAGGTCAACCTGAATGAGAAGATGGAGAGCATTGCTCGCAGGAGGGATGATCTTGAAAGTTATCTGAGGAGCCTTGCCAAGAACAAGCTTGAAGGTATATACTCTGTTCCGACTGGTTTATCTTCGTCGATTCGGCATACGAATATTGACTTCTCCTCGGATTGTGTATGCAGAGTTTTGCCAAGACTTCGAGGAGGAGATCGGGCGAATTGAACTAAACTTGGATCCCATCAACTCTCCCGTGAAAGATGAAGCTGCTATGAACCTGCTTCGACTGGAATCCCGCATCGACGACGTTGTTGACTACTTGGCTCGACTGAAGGTTGCCACGACGCAGATCGACATAGCACTCTGGCCAAGGGCAACGCTCCAGAATGATCTCGAGTCTCTGATGACTCGACTTAACGAGATTCCCGGTCAAGTGCAGGAATGGAAGAAGTCTTCTGCCCGTTGTGGTGCTGATGTGGCTCTGTCTCTGGTTCGTGTCCATTGCAAAGAAGCGCGAGAAGATAAGCTGGCAGCGATCAAGGTTGCCAACACCAAGAAGCATGATTTCTGATATTTTATGGAGACTTTCATTTCCGCCGCCACTCGGATTGTCGATTGCGTTGACCTAGACGAGTTCGTCGAGCCTGCCATCCCTCCTCCTATGGAGTGAACAAAACTCGTATGCCCCACCTTAAATTTGCCTCGGGATGCCGAGTGATTTTTGTAATCGTTAAACTCTTTCGGGCTGAATGTCCGAGCACTTTGATCTGCCGTCCGAAACTTTAGGATTTATCCGAACTTGGTTTATTTCCGAAAGTGCCTGCATTTTGCCTTTGAGTGGACTTTGTTCTTCACTCGGAATAATCTTTTTTCTTGAGATGCACCTCTGAGGTGGTGATTACAGTCGACCTATACTTCCTCGTTCTTGCGGATAGGGACGGAACACGCTCGTTGTACTTGTAGCGCAGCTCCGAGGGAGAAGGTTGCAGTTGACCTGCACCTTGTCGTCCTTGCGGATAGGGGTGGAGCGCTCTTGCACTTGTGGCGCAACTCCGAAGGAGAAGGTTGCAGTCGACCTGCACCTCGTCGTCCTTGCGGATAGGGATGGAGCGCCCGTTGTATTTGTGATGCAGCTCCGAAGGAGAAGGTTGCAGTCGACCTGCATCTCGTCGTCCTTGCGGATAGGGATATGTTACACACTTAGGCGAGTATTGGACTGCAACTAAGCCCCGAGTGGGAGGGTTGCTCTCCACTCGGTAGGATTTTTTAAACTCAGGCGAGTACTGGACTGCATCTAAGCCCCCGAGTGGGAGGGTTGCTCTCCACTCGGTAGTATTTTTCAAACTTAGGCGAGTACTGGAGTGCAGCTAAGCCCCCGAGTGGGAGGGTTGCTCTCCACTCGGTAGGATTTTTTAAACTTAGGCGAGTACTGGACTGCAGCTAAGCCCCCGAGTGGGAGGGTTGCTCCCCACTCGGTAGGATTTTTCAAACTTAGGCGAGTACTTGGACTGCAGCTAAGCCCCCGAGTGGGAGGGTTGCTCTCTACTCGGTAGGATTTTTCAAACTTAGGCGAGTACTTGGACTGCAGCTAAGCCCCCGAGTGAGAGACTTGCTCACCACTCGGTAGGATTTTTCAAACTTAGGCGAGTACTTGGAGTGCAGCTAAGCCCCCAAGTGGGAGGGTTGCTCTCCACTTGGTAGGATTTTTCAAACCTAGGCGAGTACTGGACTGCAGCTAAGCCCCCGAGTGAGAGGGTTGCTCTCCACTCGGTAGGATTTTTTAAACTTAGGTGAGTACTTGGACTGCAGCTAAGCCCCCGAGTGAGAGACTTGGTCTCCACTCAGTAGGATTTTTTAAACTTAGGCGAGTACTTGGACTGCAGCTAAGCCCCCGAGTGGGAGACTTGCTCACCACTTGGTAGGATTTTTCAAACTTAGGCGAGTACTTGGACTACAGCTAAGCCCCCGAGTGGGAGGGTTGCTCTCCATTCGGTAGGATTTTTCAAACTTAGGCGAGTACTTGGACTACAGCTAAGCCCCCGAGTGAGAGGCTTGCTCACCACTCGGTAGGGATTTTTAAACTTAGGCAAGTACTTGGACTGCAGCTAAGCCCCCGAGTGATAGGCTTGCTCACCACTCGGTAGGATTTTTTAAACTTAGGCGAAACGGATTCGCAGCTAAGCCCCCGAGTGAGAGGCTTGCTCACCACTCGGTAGGATTTTTTAAACTTAGGCGAGTACTTGGACTGCAGCTAAGCCCCCGAGTGAGAGGCTTGCTCACCACTCGGTAGGATTTTTTAAACTTAGGTGAAACGGATTCGCAGCTAAGCTCCCGAGTGAGAGGCTTGCTCACAACTCGGTAGGATTTTTCAAACTTAGGTGAAACGGATTCGCAGCTAAGTCACCCACTGGGGGATTTCAGACTTAAATAAAAGCGACAACAATCGTTTAGGAAGATTATAAAGCTCTTGTTTTTGATAAATAAACTACAAAGGTATTTCTTATTACATCTCATCCGAGTGAGTACTTAAGTATAAAAGGGGCGGAGCAGATCCACATTCCAAGCTCGTGGATCGTCTTTCTGATGGTCGACATTGTAAAGGTGGTATGCTCCATTGTGGAGAACTCTGTTGATAATGAAGGGACCTTCCCAAGCAGGGGCGAGCTTGTGTGGCTTCTGTTGATCCACTCGAAGAACCAAGTCTCCCTCTTGAAAGGCTCGACCCCTCACGTTTCTGGCATGGAATCGACGCAAGTCTTGCTGATAAATGGTCGACCGGATCAAGGCCATCTCTCTTTCCTCCTCTAAGAGATCGACTGAATCCTGCCGGTCCTGTTCTGCTTCCTCTTCTGAGAAGATCTCGACTCGGGGTGCGTTGTGGAGCAGGTCACTTGGCAAAACAGCTTCAGCTCCGTAGACCAAAAAGAAAGGCGTTCGTCCAGTCGACCGGTTGGGAGTTGTGCTCAAACCCCAAAGAACTGGTGGAAGTTCATCGACCCAGGCGCCTGCTGCGTGTTTGAGGTCACGCATCAGTCGGGGTTTCAGTCCCTTCAGAATTAGGCCATTTGCTCTTTCTGCTTGTCCATTCACCTGCGGGTGAGCGACTGAAGCATAGTCGACTCGTGTGCCTTGAGAAGCGCAGAAAGCTCTAAACTCCTCAGAATCGAAGTTCGACCCGTTGTCAGTGATGATGCTGTGTGGAACTCCATATCTGAATGTCAATTCTCTTATGAAACTGACAGCGGTGCTGGCTTCAAGATTCTTGATAGGTTTAGCTTCAATCCATTTGGTAAACTTGTCGACTGCCACAAGCACATGAGTGAAGCCGCTCCTACTAGTTCTCAGTGGTCCAACCATATCCAATCCCCAAACAGCAAAGGGCCAGACGAGGGGGATGGTCTTCAGGGCTGACGCTAGCTTGTGAGACATTTCAGAGTAAAACTGGCAGCCTTCACATCTGTCGACTATATCTTTCGCCATTTCATTTGCTCGCGGCCAATAAAATCCGGCTCGGTATGCTTTAGCCACAATGGCCCGAGAGGACGCATGGTGACCATAGGTCCCTGAGTGGATGTTGTTGAGGATCATTCAACCTTCTTCTGGTGTTATGCATTTCTGACTGACCCCAGTCACACTTTCCCTGAACAACTGTCCCCTTATCATAGTAAAGGCTTTAGATAGACGGACGATCTGCCGAGCCTCTTCCTCATCCTCTGGGAGTTCCTTCCTGAGGATGTACGCGATGTAAGGCACTGTCCAGTCGGGAGTGATGACCAGAGCCTCCATGATTAGGTCGACCACGGCTGGGACCTCGACTTCAGTCGGATCCGTGGCACCCTTAGGTTGCGTGGGTTCTTCAGTGAAAGGATCTTCCTGAACAGACGGTGTGTGAATGTGTTCTGAAAATACATTGCTGGGGATGGCTTCTCTCTTGGAACCTATTTTTTCCAAATCATCTGCTGCTTGATTTTTCAGTCTGGGTATATGATGGAGCTCTAACCCCTCGAACTTCTTTTCCAACTTCCTCACTGCGTTGGAGTAACCAGTCATAGCTGGGCTTCTAACATCCCACTCCTTCATCACTTGATTGACCACCAAATCTGAGTCGCCGTAAACCATGAGGCGACGGACGCCGAGTGAAATGGCCATACGTAACCCATATAAGAGTGCTTCATATTCTGCTTCATTATTGGAGGAATCAAAGTGAATCTGTAGGACGTATCTGAGTTTGTCTCCTCGGGGGGATACCAGTACTACCCCAGCACCAGAACCATTCAGCATCTTGGAACCATCAAAAAACATGGTCAAGTGCTCCGAGTGAACTTGAGTCGGCAGTTGCTGTTCAATCCAATCGGTGAGGAAATCTGCTATTGCTTGGGACTTGATAGCTTTCTTTGCCTCAAACTTGATATCTAAGGGAAGGAGTTCAATCGCCCACTTTGCCACTCGACCAGTTGCATCTCTGTTGTGCAGAATCTCTGACAATGGAGCGTCGCTGACAACTGTAATTGAGTGATCAGAGAAGTAATGTGCAACCTTCTTCATGGTCATATAAATCCCATAAACAAGCTTCTGATAATGAGGATATCTTTGCTTTGATGGAGTCAAAACTTCAGAAACATAATACACTGGGCGCTGAACTTTATAGGCTTTTCCTTCTTCTTCCCGCTCGATCGTAAGTACTATACCGACGACCTGTCCAATGGCTGCAATATAAAGGCTGTCAAAACTTCAGAAACATAATACACTAGGCATGAATCTTTGCTGACTGGAGCAGCAAGCACCGGCTGCATGGAAAGCAGAGCTTTTAGCTCTGCAAACGCTACATCAGCTTTAGGAGTCCACTCGAACTTATCTGACTTCTTCATCAGTCGGTAGAGAGGCAGTGCCTTCTCACCGAGTCGAGAAATGAATCGACTTAAGGCGGCCAAGCAACCAATAAGCTTCTAGACATCATGCACACGCACGGGGTGTTTCATCCGGAGTATGGCACCCACTTTCTTAGGGTTAGCGTCGATCCCTCGTTCGGAAACGAGAAAACCGAGTAATTTTCCTCCTGGAACTCCGAATGTGCACTTTGATGGATTAAGCTTGATACCATATCTTCTGAGGTTGGCAAAGGTTTTAGCAAGGTCAGCCAGTAGGTCGGAATCTTTACGTGACTTGACCACGATGTCATCCATGTACGCTTCCACATTCTGACTGATTTGAGTGAGTAAACACTTCTGAATCATCTGCATGAATGTGGCTCCAGCGTTCTTCAGGCCGAATGGCATTGTGACATAACAGAAGCACCCGAATGGAGTGATGAAATCTGTTTTAATCTCATCGGGTCCATATAGACGGATCTGATGTTACCCGGAATAAGCGTCCAAAAAGGACAAACGCTCGCATCCCACAGTCGAGTCGACTATTTGATCAATGCGAGGGAGAGGGAAGTGATCCTTCGGGCAGGCCCGATTGATATGCTTGAAGTCAATGCACATGTGAAGTGAGTTGTCAGGGACCATGACAACATTAGCTAACCACTCGGAGTGGTAAATATCTTGAATGAACTTAGCTGCCAGGAGCCGAGCCACTTCTTCACCGATTGCCTTTCTCTTCTGTATGGCGGACCGTCGAAGACGCTCTTTAACCGGTTTCACTTTTGGGTCGACTCGCAAACGATGCTCAGCCAGTCCCCTGGGAACACCTGGCATGTCAGAGGGTTTCCATGCGAAGATGTCCCAGTTCTCACGGAGGAACTGGGTGAGCGCTTCTTCCTATTTGGAGTCGAGTGTTGTTGAAATGTGGGTCGGAGCAGCATTGGGATCAGTCGGGTGAATATGAATCGGTTTCGTTTCACCGGACGACTGAAATGCTGAATCCGTTGCAGGCTTCTTAGCTCGCAACAAATCACTTGGATCTGCATTTTTCTGATACTCCTGCAATTCCACTATTGCGATCTGCACATCAGCGATCTTCGAGCCCTTCTGGAAGCACTCTTCTGCCTTCTTTCTATTGCCAGTGATAGTGATCACATGCTTGGGACCGGGCATCTTCAGTTTGAGGTACACATAGCATGGTTGAGCCATAAAACGTGCATAAGCTGGCCTGCCCAGAATAGCGTGATAAGCACTTTGGAGGTCCACAACTTCAAATGTCAACTTTTCTTTGCGGTAATTCTTGGAATCACCGAAAACCACATCAAGATCAATCTGGTCAAGTGATTCTGCCGTCTTGCCTGGAATGACTCCATGGAAACTCATATTGCTTTCACTGAGTCTGGACATCGGAATGCCCATCCCTTCAGCGTCTCTGCATATAGGATATTCAAGCCACTGCCACCGTCCATCAGGACTTTAGTCAGTCGAGTGCCTTCGACAACTGAGTCGACCACCAAAGCTTGCCTCCCAGGGGTGGCTATGTGTGTCGGGTGATCAGACTGGTCGAATGTGATAGCAGTATGAGACCATTTCAAATAACTGGGCGTCGCCAGAGCGACCATATTCACTTCTCTGTTAATGACTTTCAGTCGACTTTTGCTCTCAACATCAGCAAAAATCATCAGAGTGGAATTGACGTGGGGTAACCATCATCACTTTCCTCCTTGTCCTCAACTTTGTCCGACTCTTTCTCCTTCTCTTTGGGTTGTTTCTCTCGGAACTGCTGGATCAGGAGTCGACACTGCCGAGTGGTATGCTTCGGGTAAATGATTTTACCCTCCTCATCTTTCTTTGTGTGGATGTGGCACGGCAAATCCAGCACATCATTTCCATCTTGGTCTTTTATTTTCTTGGGATTCCATGGCCCTTTGGGCTTTCCCTTGAATTTCCCCTGAGTCACGGCTAAGGTTTCCCCAGGAGCAGCTGGCTCGGCTTTGCGATTCTGCTTCCGACTGGAGTTTCCTCCCCCGGTTTCATGGGCGACTGTTTTGTGCTTGCCGCTCCGGAGCCAATCTTCCTCTTCACCATTAGCATACTTGGTGGCAATCTCCATCATCCGACTCAGAGACATATCTCCAGTCCGACCGAACTTCTGATTCAACTCTCGATATTTAACGCCTTCCTTGAAGGCACAAACTGCTTGGTGATCAGACACATTCTCCATAGTGTGATGTAACGTGATCCATCTCTGGATATAGTCCCTAAAAGTTTCATTCGACTTCTGCACACAAGATTGTAGCTTTGTCAACCCTGCTGGCCGCTTGCATGTTCCTTCAAAAGTTCTGACAAACACTCGGGCAAGATCTTCCCAACTGTAAATGCTGCTGGGTGCTAACTGATTCAGCCACGCTCTGGCCGAGCCCTCCAACATCAGAGGAAGGTGTTTCAGGGCCACTTCATCATTGCAACCTCCAATCTGAACAGCCACTCGGTAGTCCTCAAGCCAAGTGTTAGGCTTGGACTCCCTAGTGAACTTACTGACTCCAGTACCCAACCTGAAGTTGGGAGGAATCACTACGGCCCTGATGGCTCTGCTGAAGCACTCTCGGCCTGAGACATGCACTCTACTGCTTGCTGGTAGATCTCTATCATGGCCTTCTCTGTGAGCTCTGTTTCTGTCGACCAAACCTTGAACGAGAATAGATCTCGCATCAAAGCCTGGTTCCCTGGGGTCGACTGGAATTCTTCGCCCACCGCTGTGAGGGCGTCTGTCATCATGATGTTGAGGCACGTATGACCCACTCCTTGGGGGAGGTGTGGACACTCGACGACGATCATTGTGATCGAGTTGGTGATCATATTGCTCATGATTTCTGTACTTATCATGCCGGTCTCCACGCCCCTCACGCCTCGGGGGCAATCTTGGGCTGTGAGCCGACTGAACTGTATCCGCCATAACAGACCTGCTATGGATCCTATTCCGCGACTATGATACAGCTGTGTTCTGTTCTCCCGCTGCCCGGAGTAAAGCTCTGGTCTGCATTAACCCTCTGCCAGGTTCCGACTGGTAGGGCTGAATGGACTCTGCTATTCGTGCCGCAGTTGTAAGATTCTAGATCGGAGTTCGATATACCTGAGTCGGGGGTGGAAAGAGTTGTCGACTGGATTCTGGGATCCGCTGACGCGCACGCTCGTCGAGTGCTCGCTGGGGGTTTTCCAGTCGAGTGCTCTCAGCCAGGTTGGCCAGGCGCGCGTCCTCCAAGGCCCGGGCCTCGGGGGTTTCTCCAACGATAGGAGTGTGAACTGCATCCATGTTCCAGCGGCGAAGTTCTTCCCTCTGCTGCGGAGAGAGGGGCTTGGGGAGGTACTCCTCGTGGTCTTGCGACGGATCGCCTCCACCGTCGCCACCATCGACGCAGGGAAGCCGGGAGGACCGCGAGGTTCGTCGACCATCAGAACCTCCACCGCGGGATCACTGCTGTCGCACTCGGATGCAGTCTCTACGGAGCCTGTCAATAGGTCGAACAGGCTGTACAGAGTTTCGTCGGGCTTGATCATCGCGACTTGGGGAGTGGCCGACTGGCGAGCCACCGCATGCCTCACCCACCGCTGAAGCCTTGACCGACCGGATTGTTTGCGTCGGCGGGCGACAGGGAGGGAGGACGCCAAAGGAGCCGACCGATACTGGGTCGACGGCTGCCGCAGGAGGACGCCGCGGACGCACGCGCGAAAGTGCGTTGCCCAGCGGACGGGGAGTGTGTCAACGTTGAGTGGAGCCTCCTGAAGCCAAGCGGAGTCGTCGGCAACAAACACGAGCGCGCCGAGACGGATCTCGCGGCCCTCAGCCAAACCTCCGCCTGAAACCATGATGAAGGGGATCGGAAAAAATTGCAACTTCTCCAACAAGTCGCTAAGACACCTGCCCCATGGTGGGCGCCAACTGTCGTGGTTCTAAGTCTGCCAGTAGAATAGGGGGTAGGTGATGTAGAGGCAAGATCCTAGCTATGGAGGAATTATACACGCAAGCTTTACAAGTTCAGGCCCTTCTCAGAGGAAGTAATAGCCCTACGTCTCGGAGCCCAGAGGCGGTCGATTGTATTATGAGCATGTGAGTTACAGGGGGTGCGAACCCTTGTCCCAGAGGAGGGGGGTGGCTTATATAGAGTGCGCCAGGACCCCAGCTCCCCTCCGTTACACAAGGTTCAATGTACATTAAGAGAGGGACGTTACTGGTAACGCCAGTAATAAAGATACATAATGACCATAAACACTATGATTTAATTCTCGGCCGTTACAGAGCAGAGTGGCTTTAGACCTCCCAGTAGTCGAGTGATTGTCTGCACGGTCGAGTGTCTTCAAGACTGTCGAGTGGAACGTTGCTTCATGGTCGAGTGGATGATGATTCTTCTTCAAATGTTTCTGGTTCTTTTAGAGATGTCCTTGGGGAGGGTATCTTGGACAGGTCCATGACCCTACCCTAGGTACATAGCTTCATCATCTGGGTCTAATACTTCCTATACGGTGGGTAACGCCACCACCAAACTTTTTTTTCGAGTGTTTTCTGTTGGCGTTACTTTTGCAAAGTCTTCGCATTTGGTTTGTCTTCAATATTGACATGTTTTCATGTTTAAATTCACAATGTTGATTTGGTCTTATTCTAATATATACATATATTAGTGTTCTGTCCTCTACAACATTCACTTATAGCTATGTCTTTTCATTTGAATCTTTTGGACTAAGTGAATGTGATCAGACCCTAACCTCTCTATGCTTTCTTCTGAAATCTGTCTATCCAAATCATATGCATTCTATTGGAACCGTCGAATGTCTTCTCTGCGTCCTTGTCAGTAGAAGATACAGAGACAAACATTAAATCTATTTTAAATGCTCAATCCTTATTGCCTGAAACCTGGAGAAGCCGGAACGACCACCCGACAGTCCAGACGTGCGTGGGAACATGGAACAACTTACAATGTGTTGCATGTTCGCCACGTGTCCCTCAGATGTGAACCGCCAGGGGCACCTGCGTAATTGCGTTGTGCCATCCCTCTCCTTACAAATACACATCACATCACGGTCAAAATACTTCTTCCACCTCTCCACCTCTACAAACCCTAGTGCAACCGCTAGCTCTCGACGACGCTGGCGACAAAGCGCTTAGCTGCCGCGACCTCACCGACGCCGTCTTCACGCCGACTGCGGACATCGTCTTCTCTGCCGCCGTAGGTGTACTCCGTTGGCAAGTTAGGGCACGGAAGATCGAACTGCTATGTCTCCTCTTCTGCTCCGTCTAGCAGTTCATCGTGTGGTAAATTAAAACTCTCTTTTTACTATCTTTTTGATCCGATAGATTCATCCTTCCTACCAAAAGTGGTTTCTGCCTCCACAAATTTGGATCTATCTTGTTCTGCATCTCATAATATGCCTAGTATATTCAGTTATGCTTCACATGTAGTTAGATTCCTCACTTGTACCTATTCATGGATTCGTACAAATCTAGAACCAACTCTCAACATATAAGTGAATGTCTTCGCGCTATGAGGTGAATGTCTTCTAAACTGATTTATCTTCAAAATCTTCTGAGAATGCATATGACCTCTTCCCCTTCCCTTGCATCTCTAATGTTATCACAGGTACATGTCCGTGGGAGAATCCCTTGGTTCTCATAGTCTGCATTCATTTGCAGAATTCCTACAACATCATATCAACTCTCCCGAAGATAGTTCCTGTCTGACCAGCAGATGGAAGCCTTTGATAGTTTTGAAGCCATTCAGTCTGAACTACATGGCCATAGATAAGTCAGCAAGGAAGGGAGGCAGACGGCACCGTTGGGGAACATCAAGAGATTTGCCACCTGACCTCTATGAGCTATACAAGATAGATCTAGAGGAGGATTACAATCAACGCAAAACTCGAATCCAATGGATTCGAAGATATTGGGCAGAGCAATGGTTCAAGTATAGGTTTGTGACCCAGGAATATGCTGAAAAGAATGCCATCAAGCGACCCTGGGGAGACATCTTGTACAAAAATCTTCCACCCAGGTCCAGATCTGAAGCCATTGATCAAGGCTTCTACCCTTGCATGGTCCGTGGACCACAGCCTGCTGATGCCGACCCATCTTCTCTGCTATGGTGTCATGAAGACAATCTGTTCAAGCGCAACTACCGGTTTGCCAAAAACTCCGCCAAAGAGAACAAGAAGTCGCAGGGATTAGACTTCAACCCAGGTCCCTCTGCTCCTCGTGCCGATGGCACACGTGATGCTGAACCCAATATTGTTGGGCCCTTCTACAACCTTGAAGGTCTCATCACTCACATCATGTTTCAAGGGGCAGCCATGGATCACTTTGCAGATGATGCTGATTCTGACAAAGTGCCTGCACCATCGAAGCCTAAGAAGCTGAAGAAACTCAAGGCTTCGAAGCCTTCCACTGCACCAAGAGCTTCGCGAGCGAAGCCTCTGGAAACTACTCCTCCTGCACCAAATGTGCAGTCTGAAGACCTCTCTCACATCCCCCAGTCTGAGAAGAAGAAGAAGAAGAAGCCCATGCAGACTTCTGGTCAAGAACTAACCCCCGCTGCCGTTCTAAGGAATGAGAACGACGCCATTGCTCTGTTTAGTGACGAAGATCTTGGCGATGATGCTCTGGAGCTGCTAATAAAGAGCAAGCAAGAGGCTGAAATCTTCAATGATCTTCCCCTCTTCGATGTGGACATCCTGAACAAGTTCATTGACGAGTGGTTCGACAGCCCAAACCTCAGTTTTGGTGATCTGCAACTCCCCATTGGCCTCAGCGTCTCCTTCCATGGAGCCATTGCTCCTGATCTGGCTCTAGCTTAGAGGATAGTTGAACTGAAGCACAAGATTGACTATGAAAAGGCTTAGTTCAAGAAGCATAGGGCCCATCTCAGTGTGACAGACGTCCAAAACTTCAAGACAATGATGCATGAGCTCAAGGAGGCGTTTCACAAGAAACGTGACGAAGCCAAAGGTTCTCGAGAGCGCATGAAACACCTGGCTGCCAAATGTGTTCAAGCCTACAATGAAGCTGAGAAGCGCAAGGCACTTGGGCGTCCTTGCATCGACCCCAAGATGGCTGCCAAGAAAAAGAAGCCATCTGTGGCCCCAGCTGAAGCATCCAGGCGGGAAGAACCTCGCATTGTCTTCCCCGCCAGTATGATAGGCGTGAAGCCCAAGGTCCCCACAGTGGCCTCGGTGCTCAAGAAAACAAGGACAGTTGAAGCCGAAGCCAGAAAGCGCAAGACCAAGAACGTCACTGATGAGGCTCCACTAGCCAAGAAGAGAAAACCCAAGAAGAAAGATTGGGCTGCTCCCACAGAGCCCCTTGTCGTCGAGCTAATTTCTGTTGCTCGCCCTGCGTCAGAACAGCGAGAGCGTCAGTTGATTGTTCACGAGCCTGCTTCCACAGAGGCTCCTGAAGCTGAAGACATTCCAGCTGTTGACCCCACCGTAGTTGAAGACATTGGTCACCAACACAATGTAGAGAATGATGAAGTCCTTCCTCAGATCGAGCATAATGTGGTATCATCGCCTGTTCTCATGAACAGCGAACTCATCAACATTGGTCGTCCTTTGACAACAATTGCTCAGGATGATTCATGGGTTGATCACCCTCAAGACCCCCCCCCCATGAAGAAGAATCCCCACATACTCCCCCAACTCAAGTCACCACTCCGGTGCTTGATGATGATGACTTTGAGGCCCAGACTACTCCATCTCCACAAGTGTCGGCAGTGTTTTGCAGGCTTCGCGAAGGACCAAGGCCACAAGTCACACTTTTGAGTGTTCCAGAAGGAGAAGAGCACCACTCGGTATCACGCCAAGTATTTCCTGAAGCCTCTCCAACTGCGAACATCTCCGAGTCTGAAGCTAAAGCGGCTGAAGACATTCCGATTGCATCAGCCGATGAACAAGAAGAACCAAGTCAAGAAGAAGAATGTGTTGCTACACCCCCGACCAACCCTGAAGTTGTTCTCGATGAGAACGTGTCCGACCCTCCAGCTACTCGAGTGGAGGTTGATAACATTGAGGCGACCACCAACACCAACACTGAAGCCAATGACGTTGTCATGGCTAAAGCTAATGTGGCGCCTGAAGCTAATGTGGTGCCAGAAGTTCATGCACCTGAAGCCCATGATGCACCTGATGCAAATCTGCAACCTGAAGTCAATGCCACTGCCACTGCTCCTGTACCGCCTCCAAGGCCACACACCATCTAGCAAGCATTTTATCATGGTCAGCTGGTCACTGTCAGATGGCCCATTCTGGTTCCTCCACCTGCTGCCAGTCCACAATTTGACTATCATGTCGAGCACAGGCCTCAGGTCCAAAAGCCTAAGCCAAGACTGCCAAGGTTTCCAGGTACTGCAACCTCACCAGTGTCGTTAAATGCAAATGGCTTCGTTGCGCACAACACTTTCTTTGATAGCGCCAAGAACCCCTACTCCAAGCCAAGAATTTCATCCAAT
Organism: Aegilops umbellulata; assembly: GCA_032464435.1. Classification (NCBI taxonomy): domain Eukaryota; kingdom Viridiplantae; phylum Streptophyta; class Magnoliopsida; order Poales; family Poaceae; genus Aegilops; species Aegilops umbellulata. The sequence continues at coordinate 366,920,345 of CP136058.1, forward strand.
CGGTTCTGGAGCTATCAGCAGTGCAGTTACTATTCATGTGTTCTCTATGATCAAGGGCGCATTTTTCCACATATGCAACTAGACTGTGAAGCTATTGCTGGACTGCCCTACCTAGAGGAAGCCCTTGACTGCTTTCGTGATGCTGGTCTTTTGAACTTTGTGACTGATAAAGAGCATTGGAATGAAGAGCTTCTGCTACAATTCTATGCTACCCTCCACATTCGCGGCTACAACAGGGATCCGAAGACTTGGGTCCTTGAATGGATGACAAGCAATGTCCATGATGAAGCCAAAGCTCTTGGTATCATTGAGCTAACTGGCCTGCCCACTCCAGGTGAACTCTTCGAGCCTGGTTGTCAGCTTCACCGCAATGCATTGGAGAGCATGTTTCAGAAGCCAGAGCCCAACATGAGCCAAATGCTGAGCATGATGAAGCCTCTGCCACGCGACGCTGAATACCCAAGAGAATTCTTTGTTGAAGACCTAGAGTATCTGCCCCGAACGATCTATCATATCATAAGGCGAACTCTATGGCCCATCAAGGGACATTCTTCTGTAGCGAAGTTTGAAGGAGCAATGAAGACATTGGTCTTTTATATCTTCAATGGCATCAGCTTCAATGCTCAAGACTTCTTCATTGGGCAATTGGCTGCATATGGCTCTGACCTCTTTGGTCTGAAGTTCTACACTCCATGGGTTATGCGTCTTATCAAGCTTCACTCTGCTGTCAACTATTAGCCGTCTGTGCGCAACCATCTGATATTTTTGCCAGAGGTTGATATGTTAGTTGAAGCCATATACCCAGAGCCTGCCAAGGAGCCTGCTTGTCTTCACAATGCTGGTCACCAAAGCTTCACACAACCCATTGAAGGAGTTCAGGCTGTCACTCGTGTTTATCCCTTGGCTGGCAATACACGCGCACCTCATCGTGCCCATACTGAAGCCACTGAAAGCACTATTGCTCAAAGGCCTCGGAAGCGATCTCGTGTTCTCAATGACCGAGAGCTTCTCGTCGCCCTGCATCAGAAACAGGATAGGCATCACTACTGGCTGAAGCGACAGATGCAACACCTCTTGGTGGACGTCAATCGCATTCGCAATCTTGCCACCAAGAATGCATTTGTCACACATGAAACCTATCGGAGGTCATGGAAGAGTTTGACTTTGCTTAGTGCTGAAGCTGATCTTCAAGACGATGGCTTCACTGAAAGATTCAAGTTTGACTCCACTCCTCCAAGGAATGTTGTCTTGCGTCGGACTCCCTCTCTTGAAGACTCTGACTATTCCTCCTCAGCTGCAACGGTTAATGCCAGAGTCCTTGATGACCAAGATGATGCTACTTCACCACCTCCAACTTCGGCACGTATCGACACTGCACCAAGTTCTTCTGCACCACCTAACCTCAACTACGACCCTGCTGCTTCACCTCCTACTCCTCATGGGAACGAGTAGAGACTCTATGTCTTCAAACCTTTTTGGTCCTTATTGACAAAAGGGGGAGAAGCATATGAGTTGACAGTCTTCAAGCGGGTCCATATGGGTGGTTGCTTTATATTTTGCCAAGTGTTTACAACTCTCGCTTTTGATACATTTGGTTCTTCGAGTTGTAACACTTAAACTTGATGGTCGTTTGCTACTTGTTTGTTAGTCTGTGATGCGATGATAAATTCCGCATGTGCGATGATAAATTCCGCATGAAATCATATTGCAGACGTCCATTTTTCATTATGCATGTCATTATCTTCATTATATCAAATCATGCATGATGAATTATCTTCATTAGTTGAAGAGGATCTCCACAATTACAACTTGCCATGTGCATTTGCATTCCAAAAGCAAATTACTTATATGCACATCTTCAGGGGGTGCCTTTTGCTACTCATGAAGACAATACCTTAATCCTTTACAATTTCACATACTTTTATCCCCGTTGAAAACTTCAACCAGTTTGTCATCAATCACCAAAAAGGGGGAGATTGTAAGTGCATCTAGTGCCACCCCTAGTTGGTTTTGGAGTATTGACAACAAACCTGGTTGAGAGACTAATGTGTTTGTGAGAATTGCAGGATAACACAGGTAGTAGTCCCTCATTGATTCGGTTTACCTACCGGAGATGACCCCTAAAAATGTATGAAGACATTGAAGAAAATGGTGGTATGTGAAGATATTCACATTGAAGACTATGACAAGAGAAGACATCGCGTGAAGACTACGGAGCGCGAAGACTTACTTGTTTTGTTGTTTCCTTTTCTTCTTTGTTGAGTCAAAGGAACCACCGTACTGTTAAGTGGGGTCCCAGCGAACAAAGTCAGAGTGACTGAAGTGATGCTCAACCAAATCCTATGTCTTCGAGCGAACACAATGAGAGCAAATCTTCTCCAGAGTTGGATGAGTCAGCTTTACTTGTAGCCCAAGTCAAGCTGTCGCGTCTGTTTGAAATCTGACCGTTGGAACACGTGTCAGTTCCTTAGTGACCCAGGGTCATTTCGGACAAATCAGGTCGGGTTGCCTAGTGGCTATAAATAGCCCACCCCCTACACCATAAATTGGTGGCTGCTCAGAGTTAGTGCACGGCTTTTGTCTTTCGAGAGCAACCCACCTCTGAAGCTTTTGAGAGAGAGATATCCTTGCGAGGACAAAGCCCAAACACCCAGAGCCAAAGAGTGTTAGGCATCAATAAAGTCTTTCTGTCCACGTGACCTGAAGACTTGTTACACTTGAGGACTGTGAATCCTCCAGCCGGTTAGGCGTCGCATTCTGAGCATCCAGGAGTCATTGTGTATCGCCGGTGAACAAAGTCTGTGAAGGTTTGGAAGTCTACCTTGAAGACTTACCAGAGTGATTGGGCGAGGACTGGGTGTCCTTAGATTAAGGGGAATAAGGTGAAGACACGGTCTTCTGAGTTAAATGTCAGCCTCCCTAACCAGACGTACAGTTGTCACAGCAACTAGAACTGGTCCAACAAATCCCTGTCTTTGCCAAGCGACTGGTTCTATCGTCTCCCTCTCTTTATTTATAGTTTGTCTTAGTGAAGTCATTGCCTTCCTGTGTTACCTGTTTGACTTCACTGTGTGACTTCTATTGTTGTTTGGCTTCATACTATCTTCCAGCCTGATCATCACTACCTAGCTGCTATTAGTCTTCATGCTTTCACTTCATTGAATACTTGACTATGGCTTGCCTAGTGTAGTCTACTGTCCGCTACATGGCAATAGGTTCATTTCTATTGTTTGTCTTCGAAACTCCCATGTTTTGAAGACGTTCATAAAAATCGCCTATTCACCTCCCCCCCCCTCTACTCGATAACTAGCACTTTCAAAGACCCAGCAGTTTCTGTTAGTATGATTAGCTGGTTTATTGGGGTGGTCGTGAATCTGGCAGGGTCGGTCCAATATCCTGTCTAGGTTGGATGGTTCGTCTCGTTTCGCCTTGAATGGCTACTTCCGTTGACCGGGCTTGAGATTGCTGAATCCAGCGTTGACCGCTGTGTCGCGTGATCTTTCATCTTGCGACCATTGTATCTGCTTCGTCGTGGCTTGCCGTTGCTATCTCGGATTTCGGAAGTGCCCGGGTCACTGGTGCTATTGCTTCTATGAGTGAGCCAGCTGTCCTCTCCCGCGCAAAAACGGGTCATCAGAGCAGTGAGGGCTATCATGGATTTATGTCTTTCTTGGCCGAGGTGGCGTGTCAGCCATTTGTCCCGGACGCTGTGTCTAAAGGCCACAAGGGCTTCCGTGTACGGACAGTCGACGATTTAGTTCTTTTTGACTAAGAACCGAGTCCAGAGTTCCCTGGCTGACTCTCCGGGCTGCTGGACAATGTGGCTTAGGTCATCGGCATCTAGTAGCCGGACATATGTTCCTTGGAAGTTGCCGAGGAAGGCTTCTTCCAAGTCCTCCCAGCTGCCTATGGAATTTTAAGGCAGGCTGTTTAACCAGTGCCAAGCTGGCCCTTTTAGCTTTAGTGGGAGGTACTTAATGGCGTGGAGGTCGTATCCACGGGCCATATGGATGTGGAGAATAAAATCTTCTATCCATACCGAGGGATCGGTTGTCCCGTCGTATGGTTCAATATTGACGGGTTTAAATCCCTCGGGGAATTCATGATCCATTACTTCATCGGTGAAGCAAAGAGGGTGTGCGGCGCCTCTATGTTGGGCCACAATGCGTCGTGACTCTAAAGGAGTCCATTTGTGGTTTTCGGCTCGAGCGTGGCTAGGTTTGTCACGTCTGAATAGGTAGCCGTCGTCATGTGTCGGGACATGCCCTCGCGATCCGTAGATCGATCTTGCCTGTCCTGCTCTACTGTTCAAGTTACGTTGAAGGTTGTCTGTACAACCACGAGCTGTGTTATTCTTGCCTTTACGGCAAGGTAGGTCGGTGTGGAGTTTGGCTTGAATTGCCTCTTTATCCGGACCGGGTTGTCGTCGACCTGCCGCATGGTGTGATAATGGTATGGGCTCCAACGCCTCGTTATCAAATTTAGGTTGTGATCTATGCTTCGGGTAGCTTTTTGCTGGGCCACTAAGGCCGTATTCGTCAGTGGCCAGGACTTTGGTCCATCTATCATCGAGAAGGTCTTGGTCAGCTTGAAGCTGCTGCTGCTTCTTTTTTCGGCTCCTTTCGGTAGTTATTAGCCTGCGCTTGAAACGCTCCTGCTTGAGGGGTCCTTCGGGTACGATGAAGTCTTCGTCGCCGAGGCTTACCTCATCTTCGGAGAGCGGAAGGTAGTTTTTGTCCTACGAGTTATCGCTGGGCAGGGCCTGTTCGTCGGGGCTGGCTTGCCTGTTTTCTTGTTCCTCCTGTTCGGATTTTACTCCGACAGGGTCTTCACTGTGTTCGGCGTCATCCGGGGTATTGTTTCCTCCGGCGCCGGTGTTGCTGTCCTTTGGTGTATCGACCATGTACACATCGTATGAAGAGGTGGTCGTCCAACTTCTTGTGAATGGTTGGTCTTGGCCTTGCTCCTTGTCGGCATCGCCATCCGAGCTATCGATGTCTTCAGAGCCCCAGTTAAGCACGTCGGTTGAGTTTTCGACAATAGCTATGAAGTGGGTGGCGGGTGGGAAGCAAAATTCTCCATCAGCCCCTAGTTCGAACTGAACATAGTTTGGCTGTGAGTCCCCTGCCAACGACATGTTTTTTAACGAATTTAGCATATCGCCCAAAGGCGAGTGTTGAAAGATGTCTGCGGCACTGAACTCGAAGATCGATAACCGATCCAACTCGATGTCCGCAGGCAAACGTGGTTCAGAACTTATAGCCGAAAACGAGTCCGGAATTCCGTTGACGCAAATATTGCAAAGAGTTGAGTCCGTGTGCGGCTCCAACGTCGCGGACTCTGTGGCCTCGGACGGTACGATCTGCTCCAGATCTAAGGCCGTTGCAGCAACAGGAACCATCTCCTGGATGTGATCCGGTGACAGATTTAGGTCATATTCATCGGAGCGAGGGGGGCGATTGTCGTGGTCTCGAATCCATTGAAGATCAAGTCTCCACGGATATCCGCGATGTAGTTCAAGCTTCCAAATCTGACCTGATGGCCAGGGGCGTAGCTGTCGACCTGCTCCAGATGGCCAAGCGAGTTGGCCCGCAGTACGAAGCCGCCGAACACAAAAATCTGTCTGGGGAGGAAGATTCCTCCTTGGACAGCATTGTTATTGACGATTGAAGGGGCCATAAAACCATTTGTCGACGGCAGAGTGGAACTCTCAATGAAAGCACCAATGTCGGTGTCAAAACCGGCGGATCTCGGGTAGGGGGTCCCGAACTGTGCGTCTAGGATCGATGGTAACAGGAGACGGGGGACACGATGTTTACCCAGGTTCGGGCCCTCTCTATGGAGGTAATACCCTACTTTCTACTTGATTGATCTTGATGAATATGAGTATTACAAGAGTTAATCTACCACGAGATCGTAATGGCTAAACCCTAGAAGTCTAGCCTATATGAGTATGGTAATGTCTGTCCGTTCCGGAGTAACCCCTCCGGTTTATATAGACACCGGGGGGATCTAGGGTTTACATAGAGTCGGTTACATAAGAAGGAATCTTCATAATCGGTTACCAAGCTTGCCTTCCACGCCAAGTAGAGTCCGATCCGGATACGAGTACAGTCTTCGGCCTTCATGTCTTCACAGCCCATCAGTCCGTCCCATGGATAACATGCCAGATGCCCGAGGACCCCTTAGTCCAGGACTCCCTCACCTGGCTAGCCCTCCGGTGATGGTGGCGCCACGACCTCTCGAGCCTCTAGTGCTCTATCTTGTCGCCACCCCATACTCTGCCAGCGATGCACTAGTGGCGGTTCGGGAGGAGCACCAAGCCAAGGGCGCACCGCACCAGGCTACGCTGCCAGCCGAGAAGACACAAGATCAAGAAGGCGCAGCAAGAGCCGTGGCGGCGCCAACAGAAGTCCAAGCTCGGCAAGACAACGTCACAGAGATCCCCGCAAGCGACCAGGCACCAGGAGTTCCACCACCTCAGGAGACATCCCGGCTTCCGCAAGACACAATCCTCACCAACGCGCCAGCCCTTGTCGAGCACCTGGTGTATTTTGTCAGCACGGTGTTGTGGGACGCAAGGGCACGATATCCCATGCCTCAGAAGCTCCTGATCGCACTCTTGGTGGCCTCGCGCAAGTTGCAGCACTACTTCCAGGGCCACCCCATCAAGGTCGTCTCAGCCTACCTGTTGGAGAGAGTGCTCATGAGCCCAAACTCTGCTGGAAGGGTCGCTGAGTGGAACATCAAGCTGCAGGCATTCCAGTTGGAGTTCAGCACTACCAGGGTCATCAAGGGAGCCGCGCTCGCTGATTTTGTGGCGGAATGGACGGATGCCCTGACACTTGAAGTAGTTGAAGACTGGTCCACCTCACCAGGAAGCGAGGCGCCGGACGGTTGGGTCATGTATTTCGATGGCGCCTTCGCGCATCAGGGCGCAGGGGCTGGAGCAGTACTCATCTTGCCCACTCAGGACAAGCTCTACTATGTTGTGCAGCTCTGCTTTCAGCAGGGCGAGAAGGTCGCCAACAACATCGCGGAATACGAAGGCCTCATAGTTGGCCTGAAGGTCGCAGCAGCGCTGGGGGTGAAGCGCCTCACCGTTAGGGGCGACTCACAGCTCCTCGTCAACTTCTCCAACAAAGTGCACGAGCCAAAGAACGAGCACATGGAGGCATACCTCGCGGAAGTGCGTAAGATGGAAAAGCAGTTCATGGGCCTGGAGGTGCAGCATGTGCCTCGGGCACCAACAAGGAAGCCGAAGACATCGCCAGGAGGGCATCCAAGCGGCAGCCCCAAGAGCCTGGCGTCTTCGAGGGGCGGCTCTTCAAGCCGTCGACGACGCCAGCACTTTCAAGCATAGTTCAGCCTCGGGAGGAGCTCCCACAGCCGCCTGCCACGGGAGCCCCAGCCTGTGGCCCAACCTCAGGAGCTCGCCTGCTCTTGGCGCTCAAGCCCCAGGAGGAATGCTGGACCAAGGAATTCAAGTAATATCTGATGCAAGGGACGTTGCCGGAGAAGGAAGAGGATGCAGAGCGCATGGCCCGGCAAGCCACGACATACTGCATCCAGGACGGTGAGTTGTAAAGGAAACGACCAAATGATGTTTCACTGTGCTGCATTTCCAGTGACCAGGGAAAGGAGTTGCTGATTGACATACACGGCGGGGACTGCGGACACCACTTGTCATCACGGACTCTCGTCGGCAAGGTGTTCCGCAGTGGATTCTACTGGCCCACGGCGCTCAACGACGCAACAAAGCTAGTGAAGTCCTGCGAAGCTTGCTAGTTCCACGCCAAGCAGATCCATGAGCCAGCTCAGGGCCTACAGACTATACCGCTCACATGGCCGTTCGCGGTCTGGGGGCTGGATATCTTGGGCCCATTCCCTCGAGCGCCAGGGGGCTACCGCAACCTCTACGTCGCAATCAACAAGTTCACCAAGTGGGCGGAAGTGGAAGCCGTCCGCACCATCCCAGCTGGTTCTGCGGTCAAGTTCATCAAGGGCCTCGTGAGCTGTTTTGGGGTCCCCAACCGCATCATCATCGACAACGGCTCGCAGTTCACTAGTAACCTCTTCAAAACATACTGTGTTAACCTTCGAACACAGAGCTGCTACGCTTCGGTGGCGCACCCCAGGAGCAATGTCCAGGCCGAACGCGCCAATGCAGAGGTCCTAAGGGGCCTCAAGACTAGAACCTTCAAGAAGAAGCTCGAGGCATGTGGCAGGGGCTGGCACGACGAGCTCCAGTCCGTGTTGTGGTCCATCCGCACCACCGCCACCAAACCAACGGGCGAGACCCCATTCTTCCTCGTCTACGAAGCTGAAGCGGTTCTCCCTCACGAGGTCAAGCATCGCTCCGCACGGGTCCTGGCGTTTGATGAAATGCAGCAGGACGCCACACGGGGGTTGGACCTTGTGTTGGGGGAGGAGCGTCGCCGCGAAGCTGCACTGAGGACGGCAAGATACCAGCAGGCGTTGCAGCAATACCACTGCCGCAACATCCGCTCCAGACGGGTGACCTCGTCCTGAGGCGGGTCCTCTCCAGGGAAGGGCTGCATAAGCTCTCATCCATGTGGGAGGGCCCGTTCAAGGTCGTCCATATCTCCAGGCCTGGCGCCGTGCGCCTGGAGACCCAGGATGAGGTACCCATCCAGAACGCCTGGAACATCCAGCACCTCCGGAAGTTCTACCCATGAAGCAAAGCCCAGTGCCCGTGAAGAAATGCCCAGTGCCCGTGAAGAAGGCCCCGTGCCTGTGAAGAATCGCCGCCCGTGACACTCTCACGTAATAATGAGTGGGATGTACACGCCCCGGAGCCTCCGGAGTGCCGCCCTCGGGCCTTGGGGGCTCCCTCCCATGCCTAGTGGCAGCACTTAGCTCCGCGCTGGTGAGAAGAGTTGAAGACTATACTAGGTGCCGGACGCGGCTTTTCATTTGCTTTCTATAGTTGGCTCGCTTTCCTTTAATCGAAGTTGCTTCCGGTGTTCCTTGCTGATTTGGTTCCGTCGTTGTTTGCTGCTATTCCGGACTTTAGTTCGCCCGTGTTCTCTCTCTCTCATACCTCACGAGGGGACTAGGCAGGTGCCCTCGCGAGCGTTTTCCCTTCTGAGTTGCTTCTTCTCTCTGCCTTCGGTCTGCTTTCTCACGAGGCACCCTCGTTTGAGCCCACAAGCTGGCGCACCTCTCCTAATCCGTGCCCCTCGGGTACCGCGATACAAAGCGTTGGGTCAAGGCTCTGGTGAACGATAAGTCTCCTAGAGAGCTTCCTAATGAGTTTTTTGCAGTTCCTGAGGAACCACTAGGCCAAGACGAGCACGAGGAAACAAGTGCCTTGTGAAGAGGAGGCTGCCCCGAACGCACCAGGCTAAGTTATCTCCGCACAAAATAACGACACAACACGAAAATAACAAGCATAGCATAATGGTTGAGGAACCACAATTCGATACACGCCCCTTCGGGCCCATACTAGTTTCATTTTGATGCAGGAAAGAAAAGAAGAACAAAACAAAAGTGGCATTGTAGCGATCCATGGGGGCAAGCTTCTGGCGATGTCCCGAGCTTAGTCGGACCCCTCCTCGCGCTTCACAGAGGCGCGGCGACGAGACGACCCGCTACCACCTTCGAAGCGGGCGTGGCGGCTGGTCGTAGCCGCCGCTGCTGGAGCTTTCACCAAGAGAAGAGACACTGTAGCTGGACGAGGCACCGCCGGCGGGCTGGCCCTCGCCCTCATCGCGGCCATCGCCGAGACCGAGCACCTCCTCGCCGTCGTTCGTCTCGGGGCAGCACCCGGCGCGGCGACCATCTTCCCCAAACACCCTCACATAGAGGGTCGCATCACTGTCGTACTTGAAATGGAGGGTGCACCGCCTGCCCAGGCCGCACGCGCGGGCGAACGTCTGCCAACCACGGGCCAGAGCTATGTTGCCCGCGGCGGAGACCTTGACCTCGACCTAGGAGGCCTTGCTGCAGCAGCCGTCTGCCTGCAGCCAGAGCTCGCGTGGACCAGAGGCCAGCAGCTCATCGACGAAGAAGTGCGGAAGCTGAAGCCAGCTACCGGCCGGATCCTCCGACCAGACAACGAACTCCGGCAGCACCTCTGCCAAGTGGAAGCGCGGCCGGGGAGGCCGCGCAACCACGGCACGCCTCACCTCATCGACGAGGCTGCCGCGACCAGAGCGACCCCCACCACACGCAGCGGCGCCACCCTGGGAGCGGGGGGGCGCGGCGGGAGTCGCGGTGTGCTTGTGGGGACGACCGCATCCCCCTTGGGCGCCGGGGAGCCGGGACCCTCGCGAGGGGCCTTTCCTTTCTCCGCGGCAGAGAACCTCTTCGACGGCACCATTGGAGTCAGTGGTGGAGCAGAGGAGGAAGAAGCAGGCGGAATGGGGAGAAGTGGGGGACGAGGGCTCCGCCCCCTCCCTCATTTATAGCAGGAGAAGGCCAACCAGCGCCCCCCACAATCACAGGTAATTATGGTTTTCCTTGCATGTCGCAGGGACTTGTCAAGTCGGGCAGTTGCTGAGGCAGCGTGGGGAAGCGGAGACGCCCACGTCCAGTCAACCGCCACGCGTCAACCAAGACGCAAGCTTTTGGGGCCCGCGGCGCTCCGCACTTGACCTTTGGCTTCGCCGCGAAGCCAAGCCCGAGCGCGCCTTGGGCCCCGAGGCTACAGTCGGCGTTCTGGGAACTGGGGTCCCCAGACTTGCGTGCATGCGGCCCACAGCGTGGCTGAGTTAGCAGGCCTGTGCGGCCCATCTTCATCAACAAGGCATTCAAGACCCTCGCGAAGGACCAAGCCTCGCGAGGCGGGCGATGCAAGACCTCCTCAGGAGCGGCCTCACCAGGCAGGCTCACGAGGGCGGAGAGATCAAGGCAAGGCGAACCTCGCGAGGTCCTCGTGACGTGAGCCATGACGATCGAGACCAGGTGAGCGCCAGCGCGCGCAGCGTCCTCGTTTCCTCTTTGGTGCTAAAGGGGCAAGCGCAGGCGTGGAGTACCGAGGCATCAAGGAAAGGTTTCCATATCGGTGCAACGAGACTGTAGGATTGAAAGTATGTCTAGAGGGGGGGTGATTAGACTACTTGACCAAATAAAAACTTAACCTTTTCCCAATTTTAGTTCTTGACAGATTTTAGCTATTTTAGGACAAGTCAAGCAATCATCACACAATTCAAGCAAGCATGCAAATAGTATATAGGCAGCGGAAAGTAAAGCATGCAACTTGCAAGAATGTAAAGGGAAGGGTTTGGAGAATTCAAACGCAATTGGAGACATGGATGTTTTTGGCGTGGTTCAGATAGGTGATGCTATCCTACATCCACGTTGATGGAGACTTCAACCCACGAAGGGTAACGGTTGCGCGAGTCCACGGAGGGCTCCACCCATGAAGTGTCCATGAAGAAGCAACCTTGTCTATCCCACCATGGCCATCGCCCACGAAGGACTTGCCTCACTAGCGGTAGATCTTCACGAAGTAGGCGATCTCCTTGCCCTTACAAACTCCTTGGTTCAACTCCACAATCTTGTCGGACGTTCCCAAGTGACACCTAGCCAGTCTAGGAGACACCACTCTCTAAGAAGTAACAAATGGTGTGTTGATGATGAACTCCTTGCTCTTGTGCTTCAAATGATAGTCTCCCCAACACTCAACTCTCTCTCACATGATTTGGATTTGGTGGAAAGAAGATTTGACTGGAAAGCAACTTAGGGAAGGCTATAGATCAAGATTCATATGGTAGGAGTGGAATATCTTGGCCTCAACACAAGGGTAGGTGGTTCTCTCTCAGAACATGTGAGTTGGAAGTGTAGATGTGTTCTGATGGCTCTCTCCACGAATGAAGAGGAGGTGGAGGGGTATTTATAGCCTCCACACAAAATCCAACCGTTACACACAATTTACCAATCTCGGTGGGACCGAATCAACAAACTCGGTCAGACCGATTTAGTAAACCTAGTGACCGTTAGAGATTTTCGGTGGGACTGACATGCAACTCGTAGGACCGATATGGTTAGGGTTAGGGCATAACGTAATCTCGGTGAGACCGATTACACAAACTCGGTGAGACCAATTTGGTAATAAGCTAACCAGAGAGTTGGTCAGGTAAACTCGGTGGGACCGATTTGCTCTTTCGGTGAGACCGAAAAGTTACAAAAAGGAAACAAAGAGTTTACATTGCAATCTCGGTGGGACCGATCCGCTCTTTTAGTGAGACCGAAAAGTTACGAAAAGGAAACAGAGAAATTGCAATCCCATCTCGGTGAGACCGAGATCCCTATCGGTAGAACCGATTTGCTAGGGTTTGGCAGTGGCTTATGACAAATGAAACTCAGAGGCGCCGGATTGAAAGAATCGGTAGGTCCGAGTTTGGCTTTGGGTTTAGGTCAAATGTGGATATGGGAAAGTAGTTGAGGGTTTTGGAGCATATCACTAAGCACATGAAGCAAGAGGCTCATTAAGCAACACCTCATCCCTCCTTGATAGTATTGGCTTTTCCTATAGACTCAATGTGATCTTGGATCACTAAAATGTAAAATGAAGAGTCTTGAGCTTTTGAGCTCGAGCCAATCTTTTGTCCTTAGCATTTTGAGGGATCTACTTTCATCATCCATGTCATGCCAATCACTGAGCTTTCCTGAAATAATCATCTTGGAATAGCATCAGCTCAATGAGCTATATGTTGTTATGAATTACCAAAACCACCTAGGGATAGTTGCACTTTCAATCTCCCCCTTTTTGGTAATTGATGACAACATATAGATCAAAGCTTCGACAAATGATAATAAGAATGAAATATATCATCGCTTTGAGAAGTATGTGATAAGTAAGAGCTCCCCCTAAATTTGTGCATATTTAAAATTTGCTTTGGACTGCAAATGCACAAAGAGTTAGAATCATGGGTTACTCTTCCATGTCACATACATCTTGGTGGAGCGCTCAAAATGATAAGAATTAAATACATGCACTCATCACCAAGAAACGTGAATGATCACATAAGATAGATAGGATAATATCAAGCAGGCATAAGTGTAGCTTATGATCAAACACATGAGCATCAATGTCTCACAAGCATATCATAGTATCTCAACCAAAAGCAAACAAAGTTTGAAAAACCACCAAATAAAGCAAGAGAGAATAAAAGCAACACACACTCTCTCTCGAAGTCTATGATCTATACATTTTTCTCCCCCTTTGGCAACAAGTTACCAAAAAGTTCCTAGAAAATGCATAGTGCTAGATCGACACTCAGGCTTGATCTTCTGGTGGTGGTGGAGTCTGGATCACTCCAAGGACGAAGGCTTCTGTTGAAGTGGTTGGAGCTGGAGCTGAAGTGGATGCTGGAGCTGGTTGGGCTGGAGTTGTAGCTGGAGCCGAGGAGGTGGCTCTGGTGTCAGGAACTAGCACTGCAGTTGACCTCTGAGCTCGTGGCACTCTGGCAAATGCATCAGTTGTAGTCTTCCCTTTCCTCTCATGCATGTCATCTTGAAGTTGCTCCACTGCAGACTGAATCTCTGTTACTTTGACATCCAAGTCATAGAACTTTTGTTCTACGATTCTCTCTAAGCTCTCCTGATTCTGATTGAGAGTGGCCAGTCCTTTCTCAATCCTCAGTGTGGATGCAATTAAGTAACTAAGCTGCTCCTGCTTGGTTTTCTAGAAGTACTCAGATGCCTCCTCTTGAGTTGGCATCTTGGCAGCTTTCTCCTTCCTTGCCTTCTCCTTCTGTGCTTGAGCATGAGCTAATGATGCTTCATCCTTGTTCATCACAATTTGATTATCCTCAAAGTCTGGATGAATAAGCAAATGTTCCTTGTCCAATAAGTGTATGCCTGTGCCCATCTTGGAGTTGATCAGCTCTTGGATCTGAGGGGCATAGCCACATCTCCTCTTCTGATCTGCTGCAGTCCTCTCGATGGTCTCTACCATGAGGCTCATGACTCTGACTTTTTGTGGCACATCAAAGATATGAAGCAAATTGATTGCATGGCCTCTGATCATCTTGTGATCACCTGACTTAGGCAATAAAGTGTGCCTCAGAATCCAATTGATAGTTGGCAGCCCTGACAGAAGATAATGTACTGAGCCAAACTTGAAAGTATCAAGTGCCTTGTTTGGGATCTCCTTGTACATGTTGGACATGGAGTTGTGGTCCATCTTCTTCTTGGCATATATGTCTAAGTCATCCTCATGCTCCTCTGGGGCATTGATGAGCTGTGCCCACTCAGAAACTGCTGATTGATACCTTGTTCCTTCTGACATCCATACAATCCTTCCATCTGGATAGAAGTGTGATGTGGAGTAGAACTGCATGATCAGCTTTTCATTCCACTTTGTGAGCTTCTGCCCAACAAAGTCAGCTACTCCACAAGCCTTGAAGCTGTCTTGCACTCCAGGATAGTGCTCTTCATTGTCCTTGATGTATTCCCAGTCTACCCATTTCATGTCACAAACTATTGGCTTCTTATCCAACAAAACTGTCTCATAGAAGTCCTGTTGTTCCTTTGTGTGGAACATGTAATCAACAGCAGTTCTTCTCCTTGTAGCATATGGATCTTCTGCTCTCCACTTTCTCAGCCATGAGTCTCTTCTGATCTTCATATCCTCAGCCACAGGATGAGCATCATTGTGGTCTGGGATCATGGGCTTTAGCTTCCTCAGAACTTGACCTTCTTCTTCTTCTGCAATGTCAGGCACTGGGGCCTTGTTCTTTTTAGCAGCTGGGATGCTCCTTGTATTTCTCTTTGGAGCTGACTTGGCCTTTGAGGCGGCTCTGGGTGCTTCCTTGGGCTTGGATGCAGTAGCCCCTGATCTTATAGCATCACCCATCAGCTTTGGTGCCTTACGTGCTGGTGCAGCAACCTCTTCTTCTTCTTCTTCATCCTCAGAAGAATGATGTTCAAACTCAGCCATGGGATCAACTTTCTTGCACCATCTGCCCCTTTTCCTTTCCTTCTTTCCTTCAGCAGCAACTGGCCCTTTGGGTGCAGGCTTTTCAGGAATCTGAGTTGAGGCTCTGGCCTTTGGCATAGGCTGCCTACCAGCTGGCCTTTTGACCTTTAAGCCTGGCTCGGTGCTCTCTCTTGAGCCATACTCCTTCTTGAGCACTACTTTCTTGGAAGTAGCTTCCTCTTCTGCCACATGGTCCTCATCCTCTGAGTCTGAGGTTCTCTTCTTCCTTTGTCTGGTGGCAGCTTTTGGCAAATTGCTAGGGGTGCTCCTGCTGCCTTCATCTGAAGAACTGGAGGGACTAGTGCCCTCACTCATGTGCACTTGCTGTTCTGACACGTTCTGGCTGTCACTCTGATCAGACATGATGAAAAAGCTGACTGCTGACCCTGTGAAGAGTTTATAGATGAGGTAGAATAGATGAGCATCACAAAATGCAGAGATTTTGGCAAAAGAATGATTCAAAATCTTAGTTTTAGTTTCCCACAGAAATCATTTCAGATCTACCGATTTTTAAACTCGGTGATACCGAAGCAGTTTTGGAACCTAAACTAGTGAACTCGGTCAGACCGAGTCACAGTTCGGTGGCACCGAGACTGCTAGGGTTTCACAAAGTTCCAAAATCGGTCACACCGATTAGTAATTCTCGGTCAGACTGAGTCTCACTTGTGCAATGGCATGAGCCAAATCGGTGGGACCGAGTTTTTCAACTCGGTGGGTCCGAGATGGTTTCGGCGGAAACCTAACCCTAAAATTTCAAATCAAACCTATTCTACGAATTGCATTGACTGGATAGGAGTGTTTCAATCGTGGCAGGAATCAATATGATCACAATGTGCTAGGAATCGGATGGGGAATAGCACAAAGATCGAGTCCATACCCTAGTCCGGCGGAGACTCGCTACGGCGGCAACGGCGGGGTTGAATTCCGTTGACGGCGATGGAGACCAGCGACTGGAGGCGGCTGGCGGCAAGGAGACGATCCGGAGACCACGTTGGCAGAGCGAGCTATCGCGCGGGCGAAGGGGTTCGGAGAAATTTCCAAATTTTTGTCCGTGACTATATATAGCCCGACCCTGTCGGTGTGACCGAGTGGAACAACTCGGTGGCACTGAGATGCAAAACTGTATACAGTTATTGCAACTCGGTGTGACCGAATGGTTCAAATCGGTTGCACCGAGATCAAAAACATAGATCGACTTAATGATCTCGGTAGGACCGAAAGATATCGGTCAGACCGAGAATCACAAAGAAGTTTTGGAAGTTTAAGTCTATGACGAATCGGGGACTCCGAGTGCTCCTCACACAAAGTGGTTCGAATCTGACTAGATCAAATTTTGTGATGTAGCATGAATAGAGTTTGAGACGAGAAAAGCATAGATAGCTAGAGAAGGTTCTTAGGCATTCTTGTCCATCCACTTGGCAAGAGAAAGAAAAACCAATCAATCAAAACAACAAGTGGATGTCCTCGAATGAGTAAAATATGCAACCAACATGCTCACACAATAAAATGGTAATTGAAATATGTGACAAAGCATGCACAACCAATTCTAGCAGCTATCAAGCAATTGGCGATGACTAGGTCATCTATATATGAGTATATTGACTTAGGAGTCACATGAGAACACTTGATCATAGGTCATACTCATCGTTTAAGCACAAGTGGGGTTACCACTTTTACATAAAGCATTGTTATGTTTGATGAAGTCACGTACCTAGGGTAGGGTCATAGGCCTGCCCAAGGGTACCCTCCCCAAGGTCAGTGACTAAAAGAGGCTGTTTACCAGTCGACCTGATAAGCATCCACTCGACAAATACAATAACACTCGACGAGCGCAGAGACACTCGACCATGAAGATTCACTCGACCATAGGAAGCACAGGAGCCACACCACATCCAAACAGTCTGAAGTTAAATAGCCTTTATAGCCTTAATAGCACTTTATACAGGGCATTTCCAGTAATGCCCTGCCTTAATGTACCTTAAGATCCTTCATTGCGTGGGCTGGCAGGGGTCCTGGCGAACTCTATATAAGCCACCCCCCTCCACAGGAAGAGGGGCTCGCATCTTTGTAACACACACACATATAATCCAGTCGACCGCCTCCGGGCTCCGAGACGTAGGGCTATTACTTCTTCTGAGAAGGGCCTGAACTCGTAAAACTCTTGCGTGCACAACTACTCCAAAGCTAGGATCTTGCCTCTCCATTCCTACCCCCCATTCTACTGTCAGACTTAGAACCACGACAGTTGGCGCCCACCGTGGGGCAGGTGTTCTAGCAATTTGTTGGAGGAGTTGGGATTCTTTTGAAATCTCCCATCATGTCGTCGAGCGGAGTCCTGGTCGAGGGGCGCGAGATCCGCCTCGGCGCCCTCACTCTCGTCGTCGATGACTCTGCTTGGCTCCAGGAGGCTCCACTCGACGTGGACGCGCTTCCCGCCCGCGGAGCAACGCACTTTCGCGCGTGCATTCGTGGTGTACTCCTGCGGCAACCGTCGGCCCAGTACGGGTCAGCACCCGTTTCGTCCTCGCTCCCAGTTTCCCGCCGGCGCAAGCGTTCCGGTCGATCGAGACTCCAGCGGTGGGTGAGGCATGCATTGGCCCGCCAGTCAGCCATCCCCCAAGTCGCGGCGATTGAGCCTGACGAATCACTCTACGGCCTGTTCGATCTGTCGACTGGCTCCACAGAGACTGCATCCGAGTGCGACAGCAGTGATCCAGCGGCGGAGGTACTGATGGTCGACGGACCGCGCAGTCCCCCCGGATTCCCCCACACCAAAGAGGTTGCCGGGGGAGGAGCTCCGGCGCGGGGCCATGAAGAGTACAGACCCGAGCCTCTCACCTCGCTGCAGAGGGAGGAACTTCGTCACCAGAACATGGACGCGCTTCACACTCCTATCGTTGGAGAAACCCCGGAGGCACGCGCCTTGGAGGAGACGCGCTTGGCCAACCTGGCTGAACGCACTCGACTAGAGAATCTCTAGAGAGTACTCGACGAGCGCACTCGACTGCCAATTCCAGAATCCAGTCGACGTCGTCTCTTTCAGCCACCAACTCAGGTATACCGAACTCCGATTCAGAATTTAGCAGCTGCAGCCCGCATAGCAGAGTCGATCCAGCCTTCTCAGTCAGAGGCAGGGAGAGGTCTACTACAGATCAGAGATTTGCTCCGGGCAGCAGGGGATTCGAACTCAGTTGTATCGCAGTCGCGTAACAGGATTCACAGCCGATCCGTCGCTGCGAATTCTGTACAGTCGGCTCACAGTCCAGGATCGCCCCTGAGGCGTGAGGAACGTAGAAGCCGGCATGATGATCAATATCAAGGCCGTGAGCGGTATGAACACCGATTCGATCACAATCATCGACGTCGAGTGCCCACTCCTCCCCCAAGGGGTGGATCGTACGTCCCTCGGCAGCAAGATGACAGACGCCAGCACAGTGCTGGGCGTAGGTTTCCAGTCGACCCCAGGGAGCCAGGCTTTGATGCGAGATCCATTATCGTTCAAGGTCTGGTCGACAGGAATAGAGCTCACAGAGAAGGCCATGACAGAGACGTTCCCTCCAGCAACAGGGTTCATGTATCAGGACCAGAATGTTTCAGCAGAGCGATCAGGGCTGCTGTAATTCCTCCCAACTTCAGGTTGGCGACTAGAGTTAGTAAGTTCACCGGCGAGTCCAAGCCTGACACATGGCTTGAAGATTACCGAGTGGCTGTTTAGATTGGCGTCGGCAACGACGAAGTAGCCATGAAGCATTTGCCTCTTATGCTGGAGGGATCAGCCAGAGCATGGTTGAACCAGTTGGCACCCAGCAGTATTTACACTTGGGAAGATCTTGCCCGAGTGTTTGTCAGGACATTTGAAGGGACTTGCAAGCGACCAGCAGGGTTGACAGAATTGCAGTCGTGTGTTCAGAAGTCGAGTGAAACTCTGAGGGATTATATCCAGAGGTGGATCACTTTACATCACACAGTCGAGAATGTATCTGATCACCAGGCAGTTTGTGCCTTCAAGGAAGGCGTCAGGAACAGAGAACTGAGTTTGAAATTCGGTCGAACCGGAGATATGACATTGAGTCGGATGATGGAAATTGCCACCAAGTATGCAAACGGTGAAGAAGAAGATAGGCTCCGGAGTGGCAAGTACAAAGCAGCCGCTAATGAGGCTAGCGGAGGAAACTCCAGTCGGAAGCAAAAGCGCAAAGCCGAGCCAGCTGCTCCTGGAGAGACCTTGGCTGTGACCCCAGGAAAGTTTAAGGGGAAACCCAAGGGTCCCTGGAACCCCAAGAAGGTGAAAGATCAGGATGGGAACGATGTGATGGACCTACCGTGTCACATTCACACGAAGAAAGACGAAGAGGGTAAACTCATTTACCCAAAGCATACCACTCGACAATGTCGACTCCTGATTCAGCAGTTTCAAGGGAAACAGGCTAAAGACAAAGAGAAAGAATCAGACATAGTTGAGGACAAAGAAGACAGCGGTGAGGAGTACCCCCAAGTCAACTCCACCCTGATGAATTTCGCTGATGTCGAAAGCAAGAGTCGATTGAAGGTTATCAATCGGGAAGTGAACATGGTCGCTCCGACGACACCCAATTATCTGAAATGGTCTCAGACTGCCATCACTTTCGACCAGTCCGATCACCCGACTCATATTGCTACCCCAGGGAGGCAAGCGTTGGTGGTCGACCCAGTCATTGAAGGCACTCGACTGACCAAAGTGTTGATGGATGGTGGCAGTGGCTTGAATTTGCTGTATGCAGAGATGCTGAAAGGGATGGGCATTCCGATGTCCAGACTCAGCACCAGTACCATGAGCTTCCACGGAGTCATTCCTGGAAAGAAGGCTGAGTCACTCGGCCAAATCGCTCTCGATGTAGTTTTTGGTGACTCGAAGAATTTCCGGAAGGAAAAGTTGACCTTTGAGGTCGTGGATTTTCAGAGTGCATACCACGCCATACTTGGAAGGCCAGCGTACGCTCGTTTCATGGCCCGACCATGCTACGTATACCTTAAATTGAAGATGCCCGGTCCTAGAGGTGTGATCACTATCACGGGCAATCGGAAGAAGGCAGAAGATTGCTTCCAGAAAGGCTCCAAAATTGTTGACGCTCAGATGGCCGAAATGGAGTTACAAGAGTACCAGAAGACCGCAGACCCGAGTGATTTGTTGCGAGCCAAGAAGCCTGCCACAGAGTCAGCATTTCAATCGTCTGGTGAGACAAAACAGGTTCACATCCACCCGACTGACCCCAATGCGGCTCCGACCAACATCTCCACTACACTCGACTCTAAATAGGAAGAAGCGCTCATCCAGTTCCTCCGTGAGAATTGGGACATCTTTGCATGGAAGCCTGCTGACATGCCAGGTGTTCCCAGGGGACTGGCTGAGCACCGCCTTCGAGTCGACTCAAAAGTCAAACCAGTTAAGGAACATCTTCAACGGTCCGCCGTCCAGAAGAGAAAGGCTATTGGCGAAGAGGTGACTCGACTCTTAGCGGCAGAGTTCATTCGCGAGATCTACCACTCCGAGTGGCTCGCCAATGTTGTAATGGTCCCCAAGAAGGACAAGTCATTGCGCATGTGCATCGATTTCAAACATATCAATCGGGCCTGCCCGAAAGATCATTTCCCTCTTCCTCGCATTGACCAAATAGTCGACTCGACCGCAGGATGCGAGAGGTTGTCTTTTTTAGATGCTTACTCCGGATACCATCAGATCCGTCTGTATGGACCAGATGAAATAAAAACAGCTTTCATCACCCCGTTCGGGTGCTTCTGCTATGTGACCATGCCTTTCGGTCTCAAGAATGCCGGAGCTACTTTCATGAGAATGATTCAGAAGTGCCTGATCACTCAAATCAGTCGGAATGTAGAAGCATACATGGATGATATAGTGGTCAAGTCGCGAAAAGGTTCCGACCTGCTGACTGACCTTGCGGAAACATTTGCCAATCTCAGGAGGTATGATATCAAGCTTAATCCATCAAAATGCACATTCGGAGTTCCTGGAGGAAAGTTACTCGGTTTTCTTGTTTCCGAACGAGGAATCGACGCTAACCCTGAAAAAGTTGGCACCATACACCGAATGAAACGCCCTGTGCATGTGCACGATGTCCAGAAACTTACTGGATGCTTGGCCGCTTTAAGTCGATTCATCTCCAGACTCGGTGAAAAGGCATTGCCTCTTTACCGACTGATGAAGAAGTCAGACAAGTTTGAGTGGACTCCGGAAGCTGATGCAGCATTTGCAGAGCTAAAAGCTCTGCTCTCCACCCAGCCAGTGCTTGCTGCCCCTGTCAGCAAAGAGCCATTATTGCTTTACATTGCAGCCACTGGACAAGTCGTTAGTATCGTACTTACGGTCGAGCGGGAAGAGGAAGGAAAAACATTCAAAGTTCAGCGCCCAGTTTATTACCTTTCTGAAGTTCTGACCCCATCAAAGCAAAGATACCCTCACTATCAGAAGCTTGTCTATGGGATTTACATGACCACGAAGAAGGTTGCTCATTATTTCTCTGATCACTCCATTACAGTCGTCAGCGACGCCCCGTTATCAGAGATCCTTCATAACAGAGATGCAACTGGTCGAGTGGCAAAATGGGCGATTGAACTTCTTCCCCTTGATATCAAGTTCGAGGCAAAGAAAGCTATCAAGTCCCAAGCAATAGCCGATTTCCTCGCCGAGCGGACTGAACAACAACTTCCGACTCATGTTCACTCGGAGCACTGGACTATGTTTTTCGATGGCTCCAAGATGCTGAATGGGTCCGGTGTGGGGGTTGTATTGGTTTCCCCCCGAGGAGACAAGCTCAAATACTTCCTCCAGATTCACTTTGATTCCTCCAACAACGAGGCAGAATATGAAGCACTCCTATATGGACTGCGTATGGCCATTTCACTCGGCGTCCGTCGCCTTATGGTCTACGGCGACTCAGATCTGGTTGTTAATAAAGTGATGAAGGAGTGGGATGTTCGAAGCCCAGCCATGACGGGTTATTGCAATGCAGTAAGAAAGTTGGAGAAGAGATTCGAGGGGTTAGAGCTCCATCATATACCCCGACTGAAAAACCAAGCTGCGGATGATTTGGCGAAAATAGGGTCCAAGAGAGAAGCCATCCCCATTGATGTGTGCTTGGAACACATTCGTGCGCCATCAATACAGGAAGATCCTTTCACAGAAGAACCTCCGCAGCCAAGGAGCGCCAACGATCCGACTGAAGTGGAGATTCCAGCCATGGTCGACCTGATTATGGAAGTTGTAGTCATCACCCCCGACTGGACAGCGCCTTACATCGCATATATTATGAGGAAAGAGCTCCCAGAAGATGAAGAAGAGGCTCGACAGATCGTCCATCGATCCAAGGCCTTTACAGTAATCAAAGGGCAGTTGTACAGAGAAAGCGCGACTGGAGTTGGCCAGAAGTGCATCACGCCAGAAGAAGGTCAGGTAATTCTTGAGGATATCCACTCGGGGACCTGTGGTCATCATGCGTCCTCTCGGACCATTGTGGCTAAAGCATACCGAGCGGGATTTTACTGGCCGAGGGCGAATGAAATGGCAAAAGACATAGTCGACAAGTGTGAAGGGTGTCAGTTTTATTCTAACATGTCGCACAAGCCCACCTCTGCTCTGAAGACCATTCCACTCGTCTGGCCCTTCGCTGTTTGGGGGCTAGACATGATTGGACCGCTGAGAACTGGTAGAAGCGGCTTCACTCACTTACTGGTTGCAGTCGACAAGTTCACCAAGTGGATAGAAGCCAAACCCATCAAAAACCTCGATGCAAGCACTGCTATCAGTTTCATTAGAGAGCTGATATTCAGATATGGAGTTCCACATAGCATCATCACGGACAATGGATCAAACTTTGATAACGACAGATTCAAAGCCTTCTGCGCCTCCCAAGGCACGCGGGTCGACTATGCCTCGGTTGCCCATCCTCAGTCGAATGGGCAGGCAGAGCATGCAAATGGTCTCATCCTCAAAGGACTGAAACCCCGACTGATGCGTGATCTCAAACACGCGGCAGGAGCTTGGGTCGATGAACTTCCGTCAGTTCTTTGGGGATTAAGGACCACTCCTAATCGGTCGACTGGAAGAACGCCCTTCTTTCTGGTCTACGGGGCTGAAGCAGTGCTGCCGAGTGATCTGCTCCACAATGCACCTCGAGTCGAACTATACTCTGAAGCAGAAGCGGAACAAGCTCGGCAAGATGCAGTCGACCTCTTGGAAGAAGAGAGGGAGATGGCCCTAATCCGCTCGACTATCTACCAGCAGGACTTACGTCGGTTCCACGCGAGAAACACGAAGAGTCGAGCCTTTTAGGAAGGAGACTTGGTCCTCCGAGTGGATCAGCAGAAACCTCACAAGCTCGCTCCAACCTGGGAAGGCCCCTTCATCGTCACCAAAGTCCTCCACGACGGAGCATATCACCTCTACAACATTGATCGCCAGATCGACGAGCCTCGAGCTTGGAATGCGGAGTTACTCCGTCCTTTTTACACTTGAAAGAAGAAACTCACTCGGTTGAGATGTAATAAAAGTACCTCTGTAGTTCTTTTATCTAAAGCAAGAATGTTATAATTTTGACAGAAGATTGCTATTTCTTTTTGTTGAAATTTCCCCCAGTGGGTGGCTTAGCTGCGAATCCGTTTCGCCTAAGTTTGTAAAAGTCCTGCCGAGTGAAGAGCCAGCCTCCCACTCGGAGGCTTAGCTGCGAATCCATTTTGCCTAAGTATTTAAAATCCCACCGAGAGGAGAGCCAGCCTCCCACTCGGGGGCTTAGCTTCAGTCCAAGTACTCGCTTAAGTATTTAAAATCCTACCGAGTGGAGAGCCAGCCTCCCACTCGGGGGCTTAGCTGCAGTCCAAGTACTCGCCTAAGTATTTAAAATCCTACCGAGTGGAGAGCCAGCCTCCCACTCGGGGGCTTAGCTGCAGTCCAAGTACTCGCCTAAGTATTTAAAATCCCACCGAGTGGAGAGCCAGCCTCCCACTCGGGGGCTTAGCTGCAGTCCAAGTACTCGCCTAAGTATTTAAAATCCTACCGAGTGGAGAGCCAGCCTCCCACTCGGGGGCTTAGCTGCAGTCCAAGTACTCGCCTAAGTATTTAAAATCCTACCGAGTGGAGAGCCAGCCTCCCACTCGGGGGCTTAGCTGCAGTCCAAGTACTCATCTAAGTATTTAAAATCCCACCGAGTGGAGAGCCAGCCTCTCATTCGGGGGCTTAGCTGCAGTCCAAGTACTCGCCTAAGTATTTAAAATTCCTACCGGGTGAAAAGCCAGCTTCCCGCTCCAGGTCTTAATAACAGTCCAAGGATTTAGTTAAACTCTCAATATAATGAACGCTTCGCAAGGACGACAAGGCGCAGGTCGACTGCCTCCTTCTCCTTCAGAAGCTATATTCAAAAATCCTACCGAGTGGAGAGCAAACCTCCTACTCGGAGGCTTAGCTGCAGCCCAGCGCTCGCCTAAGTGATTAAAATCCTACCGAGTGGAGAGCATACCTCCCACTCGGAGGCTTAGCTGTAGCCCAGCGCTTGACTAAGTGATTAAAATCCTACCGAGTGGAGAGCAGACCTCCCACTCGGAGGCTTAGCTGCAGCCCAGTGCTCGCCTAAGTAATTAAAATCCTACCGAGTGGAGAGCAAACCTCCCACTCGGGGGCTTAGCTGCAGCCCAGTGCTCGCCTAAGTGTTTAAAAATTCTACCGAGTGGAGAGCAGACCTCCCACTCGGAGGCTTAGCTGCAGCCCAGTGCTCGCCTAAGTAATTAAAATCCTACCGAGTGGAGAGCAAACCTCCCACTCGGGGGCTTAGCTGCAGCCCAGTGCTTGCCTAAGTGTTTAAAAATCCTACCAAGTGGAGAGCCAACCTCCCACTCGGAGGCTTAGCTGCAGCTCCGTGCTCGCCTAAGTCATTTTGAGTAAAAGTCAAGTCTCACTCGACGGATAAATCACGAAGATATTCAACGATAAATCAAGTTCGGATAAAGATCAAAAGGTCCTGGACCGCAAATAAAAGTGCCCGAGCCTCCAGCTCGACAGAGTTTATCGGTTACACAAACCACTCGGCATTCCGAGGCAAATTTAAAGTGAGACACAGTAGTTTTTTACTCCTCCGGTGGAGGACTGGATGGGGCAACAAACTCGTCCAAATCAATCCCGTCTGAGATACGGGTGGCAGCAGCAATGAAGGTCTCCATGAAGTCCTGGAAATTATGCTTCTTGGTATTGGCAACTTGGAGGGCGGCCAGCTTCTCTTCTCGCACCTCCTTGAAGTGGACACGAACCAGCGACAGAGCAACATCGGCACCACACTTGGCAGAAGACTTTTTCCATTCATGCACTCGACTCGGCACTTCCTTCAGTCGAGTGACCAAGGATTCAAGGTCATTCTGAAGTATCCGATTTGGCCAGAGTGCAGAGTCGATCCGCGACACTGCAGCCTTCAGTCGAGCGAGGTAGTCCACCACACTGGCGACGCGAGACTCCAGCCAGAGGACATTCATGGCAGCTTCGTCCTTCACAGGAGAGTTGATGGGGTCCAGATTGGTTTCCACTCGACCAGTTTCTTCCTCGAAGTTTTGACAGAATTCTGAAAGGTACAATCCAATATTATAATTAAATGATGAGTCGACAACGACAAGTCAATCGAGTAAGGGGATTACCTTCAAGCATGAGGAATAGTTTCTTGACGAGCCCTCCGAGGTAAGCCTCCAGATCCTTTCGCTTCCCCACCATATCGCCGACCATGTCAGTCAGAGCAATCTTGTCGTTTTTCAATCGACTTGCTTCCTTGTTGGCCGCGTCAAGAGCAGACTTCAGCTTGGCATTCTCGTCTTCAAGCTGACCAACTGAAGCAAGCTTTTCTTCAGCGAGCTTCGTTTTCTCCGAAGCCGCCTTCTGTGCTTCCGCAAGGTCAAGATCTTTCTTCCTCAGAGCCTCCTCCAGTTGGTCTGCAAAACAATAATGAGAACGGAGTTGAGAATAGGCAGAAAAACAAAGACAGCCGTCGAATCCTCACCAGCCATACCTTTTGCTTCGTACTTCGCCTTCTGCAAGTTCTCCTGGGCAAACTTCAAGTCGAGGTTAAGCTGGACCTGTTTCTCCTTCAATTCAGCAATATGAGCAACAAGCTCGCAAGACTTCTGCAAAGAGTCGATCGACAAAAGATATCAAAGACAAGTTACTTCCGAGTGACTAAAGGAAAAGTTGTAGCACTTCTAAGACTACAGCCGAATCAAAACATTCGACAGTAGCCTCGGGGACTACACCCAGTGGGTGCACTCAGCGTGCCCCCACCGGTAATCTTTCAAAATCCTGATCGATCAGTCGACCAAATATGATTCTAGTGCCATGACTAATAGTCAGCGGTCAGCCACATATATATAAAAAAACTTTAGACTATAGTCGACTGCCAGCAGTCGACCATAGCCTCGGGGACTACACCCAGTGGGTGCAATCAGCGTGCCCCCACAGGCTTTTGTTGGTTCCACTCGACTTGGTCCGTCCAGGCCGAGTGAAGAAGTTTGAAAGTATAGAGACTATAGTCGACTGCCAGCAGTCGACCATAGCCTCGGGGACTACACCCAGTGGGTGCACTCAGCGTGCCCCCACAGGCTGGTTCCACTCGACTTGGTCCGTCCAGGCCGAGTGAAGAAGTTTGAAAGTATAGAGACTATAGTCGACTGCCAACAGTCCACCATAGCCTCGGGGACTACACCCACTGGGTGCACTCAGTGTGCCCCCACAGAAATTCAATCGACACACACACCCCAGTTGGTGTACAAACAGCAAAAATCTTCAGAAAGAAGCAATTTTCAGGTGGCATTTCATAACGAAACAGACAAGTCGACTTACCTGAACATTATTCTGAAGAGCTGAACTGGCATCATAAGCTGCCTGACCGGCCTCTCGGACCACCTTCACTTGTTCCATCATAATCCCTGCTTGGCGAATGGCTTCCTTAGCAGCTCTCACTGGGTCTTCCGGGATGTGGTGGATAGCAAAAAGAGATGGTGGAGCAACAGTCGACGAAGTGGGTCGAGCACTCGTCAGCGGTACAGCAAAAGTCACCGAAGTCCGAGTAGCATCACCTCCATCCCGAACCACGACCTCAGACGCCGGGGTAGCTTGTGGAGTCTTGCCGGTCAGAGCCTTCCTGTTCCTTCCCGCCCTCAGCGGCTCTTCGTCGTCGTCATCAGGGAGGTCAATGACATGAGGAGGAGCTGCAAGAAAAGTTCAACCGACTGGAATGATAAGAAATCAGCAGTCGACCCAGAATAAAGCATCAGTAATCGTACCCGGGTTGGAGGTAACAGCGTCTTCCATCTCCTGGTCATCACCCTTGGCGGAAATCTCCGAGGTAGCAGCACTGCAAATTTCAAGAGTCAGTCGACTCGGTCAATGAGTCGACCAAAATCTGTCACATTCAGCAAGAGAAGACAAGTTCAACTCTTTACCCAGAAATGGTGGGAATAGTCATTTTCGTCCTGGGCAAGGCCTTGGGGGGCTTGGACGGCGTCGCACGCGGATGCTTGGGAGCTTTTTCAGTCGGCGCGGGCGAAGAAGTCCTGGGACGCTTCGACGACTGCCCCACAGGAGCAGTCGCCTTACCCCGCTCCCGCGCAGGGTCGTGTGTAAGCTTGGACCGCCTTTCTGTGCGAGGAGGTTCAGCTTCCTCCTCCTCCTCCTCACTGGAGTAGGCGTCGCCGCTTCCCTCCCCTTCGCCGTTGGACTCCCACTCCTCTGGCTCGTCTCCGCTCTCGCCTCCGCTCGCCTCTCCTTCCACAGCCTGCTCCTGCGCTCCATTGGGCGTCGAATACATTTTAGTAATTTCCTGGAGAACAACAAACAAGGTAAAGGTCAATCGACTGTCTCGGAAGAGGAAACAAGCAGATTGAATATTACAGATCAGTCGGAGAAAAGTGTCCGTACCTTATCTAGTTGACGAGACTGGTCGAATGGGAGAACTCTCGTGGCACCTCGAGGATTGTCCTTGTTCCCAGTGATGGCAGTCATCCACCTCTCCAGCGTGGCATCGTCGACCTCCTCTGGATGAACCCGAGTAGCGTCTTCGGTACCAGAGTACATCCCCATCGGATGGCCTTGGTATTGCAGTGGCTGAATTCGCCGTCGGAGGAAAACTTCCAGAAGATCCATGCCAGTCACCCCGTATCGGATAAGCTGGACTACGCGCCCCATCAACAACTTCACTTGGGCCTTCTCCTCCGGTACCACCTTCAGAGAAGATGGCTTGTCTACTCGACTCATGGAGAAAGGGGGAGCCTAGTCGACTGCCCCGACGTCGACTGGTCTTGGCAGTAGAACCAGGTCGACTGCCATCCTCTAACCGAGTCGGGCAGAGTCATCGCCGGAAAGGCGCTCTTGCCTCTCGTCTGGACTCCGAGTCCCCCGCACATCTGGATCACTTGAGTTCTCTCGTCGTCTGGATTTGTTTTCTTCACCGACTGAGAGCGACAGGTGAATATGTGCTTGAAAAGCCCCCAGTGCGGCCGACAGCCCAAGAAGTTTTCACACAGCGAAACAAAGGCAGCGAGGTAGACGATGGAATTGGGAGTGAAATGATGGAGTTGCACCCCAAAGAAGTTCAGAAACCCCCGGAAGAAAGGACTCGGCGGCAGAGAAAACCCACGATCTACATGAGTGGCCAGAAGAACACACGCACCCTCCTTCGGCTGCGGTTGTGTCTCCGTTCCCGGGAGCCTTGCCGACCCGTGGGGGATCAGTCCCTCGTCGGCCAGATCGGCGAGATCCTTCTCAGTGATGGTCGAGCGGATCCAATCTCCTTGGACCCAACCTCGTGGCAGCTGGGACCGAGACGAGGATCCGCCCCGGCTTGACGCCCTCCCCTTCGCCGTCGCCGTCGCCTTCTTCGCCCGCTCCAGAGCCGCAGTCTTCTCCTTCCCCATTGTCGCCGGCGAGACCGGTGCGAAGCGGCGGCCCTGAGAAAGCTGCGGGCGCTACAGGGAGATTTGAGGGCGGAGGAAGACGAAGATTGTGTTGGCACTATTCAAAATACCCCCGCTTGGCGCCTTAAATAAGGCCACTTCCGAGTGGCTGACCAGTAGGCCCAGGAAATCCATCAAATCCCGCAACAGGCGCGCGAGCGGTACATGGAGAAAAAGGCGGCGCGAAGATCGAGGCATCATCGTCTCGTCCCATCCGAGTGCCGCGGTTTTCTCTGCTTCGCGCGCTTCCCAAAATTCAGATCCCGGGAAATCCGCTAACCGCAGAGCAATCAGCCAGACAGCGAGTCTCCATCGATCTGTCACTCGGAGATCCTCAAGACCACGAAGTTCACTCGACAAACGCAAAGAATGGATCAAGGCGACTGAAAGAGAATTTGAAGCCATCGCTAAAAGGCCGTTGATCCAGAGCAAGACACACTTGCAACGCAAGAAACAGGTCGGAAGGCTATCAACTCCTTCCTCACTCAAACCTCGATCCATTCGGGGGCTAATGATGAAGTCACGTACCTAGGGTAGGGTCATAGGCCTGCCCAAGGGTACCCTTCCCAAGGTCACTAACTAAAAGAGGCTGCTTACCAGTCGACCTGATAAGCATCCACTCGACAAATACAATAACACTCGACGAGCGCAGAGACACTCGACCATGAAGATTCACTCGACCATAGGAAGCACACGAGCCACACCGCATCCAAACGGTCTGAAGTTAAATAGCCTTTATAGCCTTAATAGCACTTTATACAGGGCGTTTCCAGTAACGCCCTGCCTTAATGTACCTTAAGATCCTTCATTGCGTGGGCTGGCAGGGGTCCTGGCGAACTCTATATAAGCCACCCCCCTCCACAGGAAGAGGGGCTCGCATCTTTGTAACACACACACATATAATCCAGTCGACCGCCTCCGGGCTCCGAGACGTAGGGCTATTACTTCTTCTGAGAAGGGCCTGAACTCGTAAAACTCTTGCATGCACAACTACTCCAAAGCTAGGATCTTGCCTCTCCATTCCTACCCCCCATTCTACTGTCAGACTTAGAACCACGACAGTGTTCACATCATTAGAGTTGCTTTAACTCAAGTCTTAGAGTAAAGCTCCCCCTAGATGTGATATCCCCCCTAAGAGGGATGAACTAACCTTGGGTTTTGCCGATGATGACTTCATGTAGATGTTGAAGATGTGGATGCTCAATGTTGATGTAGAACAATTGGAGCTATCCATTGGAGTGAGTTGCACTTTCAATACCTACATGGGTTAGTCCCACAAGGAACAAACAAGGATATCCATAGACATAGAGTGATGCACACACAAGATGATGTCCATGAAAGCTTTTAGGTTACCTTGTCCCTTGACTTACCAACAAGAGGGTTTGTGACTCCTTGAACTAGTGCAATATGTGGAAGTTGATTGCACTTGTTCTTGCCAAAATGATAGGAGTGAAGTATGTTGGCGGAGTCACCCTCAAGAACTCTCTAGTTCTTCTTCTTTTGGATCCACACCATATTGATGGGAATCCTTGGAGTTGTAGTCGTACTTGATGAAGTGGAACTTGAAGTAGTCTTGGGAATCCACTTGACTAAGGTCTTAGGAGCTTCTTCAAATGCATCAATTTCCTCTTGAAGCTTGTCCTTGCCTTTTTGCTTGTAGTCTTGTGGTGGAAGATCATCTTGAGTTTGTGTCCCCTTGAAAGAAGTAGGATCATACTTCTCTTGTTGAGGAACAAACTTTGTCTTAGGGTATTGATCTTCTTCTCACTCAACTCCATTGGCGTTGAACTTTCGTTCAAATCCAACACCTTGATTCTTCCGGTGCCTTCCTTGCTTGCGTACAATTTCCTCGAATTGCTTACTTCCGGCGAGGCTCGTGTAGACTCCTTTCTCTATAATTCCCTTAAATAAGCTATTTTCTTGCTCAAGTGTAACTTGGCTAAGAGAATCATTAGTCGAATCAAGAGAACTACTAGAAGCAACAATATTGGATTTAACATGATCATTGTTACTACTAGAGGAAGAATCTTTCTTGTTCTTGTTACTAGACTTGACTTGAGGCATGTAAGTGGATAAGAGTAAACGCTTGGCAATGTAAGAAGAACTCTTCTTGCGGAGATCATCATTGATTGCCTTTAAAAACTCATGCTCTTGCTCAAGATTGAGCTTTTCAAAGCGTAACTTCTCATGAGCTCTTAAAAGTTCTCGATGATCTTCGAAGATAGTTTCATGAGCTAACTTAAGAGTGTTTAGTTCTTTAGTTAGAGCCTCAATCTTCTCCTTATCATCGTCATTCGTTTTATCTTGATTAGCATGATTAATTGATGTTTCATCATGTATTCATCACTAGAGTTGTCAACAAGTAAATCATCATCACCTAACAAGTCATCTTCATCACTATTGAAATCGACATACTCGGGGTGTGTTACCTTAGGACCTTTGGCCATGAAGCATCTTCCAATTCCTTCATTTGGTGAGTCAAATATGTCGTAGGAGTTGGTTGACACAAGTGCTAGACCGGCAACACCTTCATCTTGAGTATATTCGGAATTGGAGTGATAACTTCTCTCGGAGTGGTTGTCGGAGTCGGAGCCGGATACCCATTCACCAACATGAGCTTGATGTCTTCATTTTGTGTAGCTCCTTGATGACTTTTCCTTTCTTTCTGATTCCTTGTTTCTCTGTGAGTATCTTCGTTCATAACGATCATCTCTACTCCTTCTCTCTCTTGATGGTGATTCTTCTCTTTTGCTTCTTCTTTTTGGAGAATCTTCTCTTCTTTTGTAGGGAGCCGTACACTCATTGGAATACTGTCCGGGTCTTCCACAATTGTAGCAGTTTCGCTCTCGACTAGAAGATCTTTGTCATTGTAGGACCTTGACTTGGAGCTTCTATCTTTGCTTCTACTCTTGTAGAACTTGTTGAAGTTCTTCACCATTAAGCTCAATTCTTCATTGAAGTTTTGTTTCTCACTTGATGATGTGGGGGCTTCACATGAGGCTTTGTAAGCACCACTTGATTTGTTGAGAAGTTCCTCTTTATCCTTGCGTGACATCTCATGAGCAACAATTCTTCCAATGACCTCCGTTGGCTTGAGATCTTTGTAATTGGGCATCATTTGGATCAATGTGCACACGGTATCGTATTTTCCATCCAAGGCTCTTAGGATCCTCTTGATGATGAATCTATCGGTCATCTCTTCACTCCCTAAGCCGGCAATCTCATTTGTGATGAGAGCAAGCCTAGAGTACATTTCAGCGACACCTTCACCATCCTTCATTTTGAACTTGTCAAGTTGACTTTGAAGCACATCCAATTTGGATTCCTTGACAGAGTCGGCACCTTCGTGCATATCAATCAAAGTATCCCAAATTTCCTTTGCATTCTCAAGACGGCTGATTTTGTTGAATTCTTCGGGACACAATCCGTTGAAGAGAATATCACAAGCTTGAGCGTTGTATTGCAGCATCTTCAACTCATCTGTGGTAGCTTCACGGTTTGGTTCTTTCCCATCAAAGAAGTCACCTTGCAAACCAACACACACAATAGCCCAAACGGCGGGGTTATGTCTGAGAATATGCATTTTCATTTTATGCTTCCAACTAGCAAAATTAGTACCATCAAAATAAGGACCTCTACGGTGATAATTTCCCTCGCTAGACGCCATACTCTCCTAGGTTGTGAAACCAAGGCTATGACCACCAAAAGCTATGGAAATCAAAGCAAATGGAGACCAAGGCTCTGATACCACTTGTAGGATCGAAAGTATGTCTAGAGTGGGGTGATTAGACTACTTGACCAAATAAAAACTTAACCTTTTCCCAATTTTAGTTCTTGGCAGATTTTAGCTATTTTAGGACAAGTCAAGCAATCATCACACAATTCAAGCAAGCATGCAAATAGTATATAAGCAGCGGAAAGTAAAGCATGCAACTTGCAAGAATGTAAAGGGAAGGGTTTGGAGAATTCAAACGCAATTGGAGACACGGATGTTTTTGGCGTGGTTCAGATAGGTGGTGCTATCCTACATCCACGTTGATGGAGACTTCAACCCACGAAGGGTAACGGTTGCGCGAGTCCACGGAGGGCTCCACCCACGAAGGGTCCACGAAGAAGCAACCTTGTCTATCCCACCATGGTCATCACCCACAAAGGACTTGCCTCACTAGCGGTAGATCTTCACGAAGTAGGTGATCTCCTTGCCCTTACAAACTCCTTGGTTCAACTCCACAATCTTGTCGGAGGCTCCCAAGTGACACCTAGCCAATCTAGGAGACACCACTCTCCAAGAAGTAACAAATGGTGTGTTGATGATGAACTCCTTGCTCTTGTGTTTCAAATGATAGTCTCCCCAACACTCAACTCTCTCTCACAGGATTTGGATTTGGTGGAAAGAAGATTTGAGTGGAAAGCAACTTGGGGAAGGCTAGAGATCAAGATTCATATGGTAGGAATGGAATATCTTGGCCTCAACACAAGGGTAGGTGGTTCTCTCTTAGAACATGTGAGTTGGAAGTGTAGATGTGTTCTGATGGCTCTCTCCACGAATGAAGAAGAGGTGGAGGGGTATTTATAGCCTCCACACAAAATCCAACCGTTACACAGAATTTACCAATCTCGGTGGGACCGAATCAACAAACTCGGTCAGACCGATTTAGTAAACCTAGTGACAGTTAGAGATTTTTGGTGGGACTGACATGCAACTCGGTAGGACCGATATGGTTAGGGTTAGGGCATAACGTAATCTCGGTGAGACCGATTACACAAACTCGGTGAGACCGATTTGGTAATAAGCTAACCAGAGAGTTGGTCAGGTAAACTTGGTGGGACCGATTTGCTCTTTCGGTGAGACCGAAAAGTTACAAAAAGGAAACAGAGAGTTTACATTGCAATCTCGGTGGGATCGATCCGCTCTTTCGGTGAGACCGAAAAGTTACGAAAAGGAAACAGAGAAATTGCAATCCCATCTCGGTGAGACCGAGATCCCTATCGGTAGAACCGATTTGCTAGGGTTTGGCAGTGGCTTATGACAAATGAAACTCAGAGGCGCCGGATTGAAAGAATCGGTAGGTCCGAGTTTGGCTTTGGGTTTAGGTCAAATGTGGATATGGGAAAGTAGTTGAGGGTTTTGGAGCATATCACTAAGCACATGAAGCAAGAGGCTCATTAAGCAACACCTCATCCCTCCTTGATAGTATTGGCTTTTCCTATAGACTCAATGTGATCTTAGATCACTAAAATGTAAAATGAAGAGTCTTGAGCTTTTGAGCTTGAGCCAATCTTTTTCCCTTAGCATTTTGAGGGATCTACTTTCATCATCCATGACATGCCAATCATTGAGCTTTCCTGAAATAATCATCTTGGAATAGCATTAGCTCAATGAGCTATATGTTGTTATGAGTTACCAAAACCACCTAGGGATAGTTGCACTTTCAGAGACCAAGACTAGTAGGACGGCAAGATGGAGGTCACCATGGAGCCCAAGACGGCGTCACCACCAGAGCCTTTTGCATGCAAAGACTATTTTTGTTAGGATAGGCTGTACTAGCTGTCCCCTTTCAAATTGGTCGTTGTTGGCTCCCTTCACGCTCAATATTAGGGGAGAGGACCAGGGCCTATATAAGTAGAGCTAGCCACCACCGTAGGGGATAACTCATTAAGAGGCATCTCACCCACACAAGTTCGTCGAGCACAAGAACACCTCAACCTCAGGAGGCTGTTCTTCCCCTTGTATTTTTCATCGTCAGCCCAAGAGGCAATCCACCACCACCACACTAGAGTAGGGTATTACACCACAACGGTGGCCTAAACCAGTTCAAATCTTGTGTCTTTGTGTTGTGAGTTCGTCGAGTTCATCCGCAAGATCTTAGTGAGCTAGGGCGTGGATCGGTAGGGAGGAAATCTTCGCGCGCACCCCAGCGTTTGAACCTTGAGGGTTTTGCCGAAACCCATGATCCAACAGGACGGGCGACTATATTTCACAAAAAAAACGTTCCCCCCTAACTGCTGGGACCCGCCAGCTACATCTTCGCGCGCAAGGAAGTGCGTCCATATTACGGGCAAAAAAAATGATTCATCCCCTGACTGCTGGGACCCACCAGCTACATCTTCGCACGCAAGGAAGTGCCTGACAGTCGGGACCCACCTGGTCGAAGCATACATAGCTTTGTCATTCTGGTCACGAACGTGTACGTACATAGTGGTCGATGTAGTCGTAGTAGAGGCGCGCACGTGTCGTAGTAGAGGCGCGCACGTAGCATGTACAAGTACGTACAGTGGCCAGGGTGCAAGAAAGAAAATACTGCCACATATGTACATACGGGCGGGGTCTCGAACGCCTACTCGCGCATACGTATGGCAAGGGCTCGTGTACATGGCTGGGTCGGAACGGAGAAGCTGCGCCGTGATGTCTACTACAAAACCTTCTTCTTGTAGACGTTGTTGGGCCTCCAAGTGCAGATGTTTGTAGGACAGTAGAAAATTTCCCTCAAGTGGATGACCTAAGGTTTATCAATCCATGGGAGGCGTAGGATGAAGATGGTCTCTCTCAAACAACCCTGCAACCAAATAACAAAGAGTATCTTGTGTCCCCGACACACCCAATACAATGGTTAATTGTATAGGTGCACTAGCTCGGCGAAGAGATGGTGATACAAGTGCAATATGGATGGTAGATATGGGTTTTTGTAATCTGAAAATATAAAAACAGCAAGGTAACTAATGATAAAAGTGAGCACAAACGGTATTGCAATGCGTTGAAACAAGGACTAGGGTTCATACTTTCACTAGTGCAAGTTCTCTCAACAATAATAACATAATTGGATCATATAACTATCCCTCAACATGTAACAAAGAGTCACTCCAAAGTCACTAATAGCGGAGAACAAACGAAGAGATTATGGTAGGGTACGAAACCACCTCAAAGTTATCCTTTCTGATCGATCTATTCAAGAGTCTGTAGTAAAATAACACGAAGCTATTCTTTCCGTTCTATCTATCCTAGAGTTCGTACTAGAATAACACCTTAAGACACAAATCAACCAAAACCCTAATGTCACCTAGATACTCCAATGTCACCTCAAGTATCTGTGGGTATGATCATACGATATGCATCACACAATCTCAGATTCATCCATTCAACCAACACAAAGAACTTCAAAGAGTGCGCCAAAGTTTCTGTCGGAGAGTCAAGACGAAAACATGTGCCAACCCCTATGCATAGATTCCCAAGGTCACGGAACCCGCAAGTTGATCACCAAAACATACATCAAGCGGATCAATAGAATACCCCAATGTCACCACGGGTATCCCACGCAAGACATACATCAAGTGTTGTCAAATCCTTAAAGACTCAATCCGATAAGATAACTTCAAAGGGAAAACTCAATCCATTACAAGAGAGTAGAGGGGGAGAAACATCATAACATCCAACTACAATAGCAAAGCTCGCGATACATCAAGATCGTGCCAAATCAAGAACATGAGAGAGAGAGAGAGAGATCAAACACATAGCTATTGGTACATACCCTTAGCCCCGAGGGTGAACTACTCTCTCCTCATCATGGAGAGCGCTGGGATGATGAAGATGGCCACTGGTGCGGGATCCCCCTCCAGCAGGGTGCCGGAACAGGGTCCCGATTGGTTTTTGGTGGCTACAGAGGCTTGCAGTGGCGGAACTCCCGATCTAGGTTATGTTCTGGGGTTTCTGTATATATAAGAGGTTTTGGCGTTGGGAACAATTCAGGGGGGTCTCCGAGGCAGCCACGAGGTAGGGGGCACGCCCAGGGGGTAGGGCGCGCCCCCCACCCTCGTGAGTGCCTCGGGACTCTTCCGACCCATCTCCGATGTTCCGTGGGCTTCTTCTGGTCCAAAAATAATCTCCGTCAAATTTCAGGTCAATTGGACTCTGTTTGGTTTTCCTTTTCTACGATACTCAAAAACAAGAAAAAAAACAGAAACTGGCAGTGGGCTCTAGGTTAATAGGTTAGTCCCAAAAATCATATAAAATAGCATATAAATGCATATAATATATCCTAGATGGACAATATAATAGCATGGAACATTCAAAAATTATAGATACGTTGGAGACGTATCACGCCGTCATCGTAATCATGGGGAGGCAATCGGCTGGGTCGGAACGGAATGCGTCGTCGTGTTCATCGGGAGCCAACCGGCTTTGACAGAGCAACCGATGGAAACGAGGCCTGGCATACCGCAGAATGGAGGAAACGGCCTTGTGTTCGACCGGCCACGGTCGAAACGGGATCATGTTCATCGGGAGGGGTCTGGCGTACCGCAAAACGGAGGAAACGGACTTCTCTTGGACCTCCTACGGTCGAAACGGGGTCCTGTTGACCGGGAGGGGTGTGGCGTACCGCAAAACGGAGGAAACGGACTTGTGTTGGAGCGCTACGGTCGAAACGGGGGTATTGTTCACCGGGAGGGGTGTGGCGTACCGAAAAACAGGACTCCACGGGATACTGTTCATCTCCACCGTCGACCTCCTCCAGCCTCCACGCGTGACTGTTCATCCACGGGCTCCTGTTCATCCAGCCTCCACCGCTCCTCCACCGTCTACTGTTCAACCAGCCCTCTCCACGGGGTCCTGTTCAACCACCCCTCCACGGGCCACTGTTCATCTAGCCCTCCACCAGCTACTGTTCGACCAGCCTTCCACCGGGTACTGTTCAACCAGCCCTCCACGGGGTCCTGTTCATCCACCGGCTTGATCGATCGGGGTAGTGTTCATCCAGCGGCAACGACCTCTACTACCACGGGTTCCAGTTCATCCAACCCCCACCGGGAACTGTTCATCCAAACCCCCCAACAACGCTCACTGTTCATCCATAGGCAGCATCGATCGGCTTTAGTTAGCAGTAGTAGCGAAGGAATCGCTCGATCGGGTTCAATTAACAACAAGGGATCGATCGATCGCACGGGTTCAGTAACGCGTAGCCTATAGTGCAATCGCTCAGGTTCAATTAGAGCCCAACGCCTCGCTCGGGTTCAGTTGGATCCCAACGCCTCACACACACGCGTGTACGTACGAGAGAAACATGCATCGCTCGGCCCCTGACCAGCCACTGTAACTGGGAACTCCCCGATATTTTCCTCGCCCTTGCTTCTACCATGGTTTTTTCGTCATGGACGTTCCAAAGAATGTCATGCAGCTATGTCTCCGGCCCTCCCAGTACAAAAATCCCATTTTTTTCTTATGATTTTTTGTCATAGAAGTAGGACCCCACCACATCTATGATGATACCGGGTTTTGTCACAATTATCTTCATAGAAGTGTCATAAGTATGATGTGACACCCGGATAATTAGGCTACAGTAATCCCATGTTAATGATGCCACGTCACCACGTTACTATTTTTAATCTCGTGTTAGTTCAAAATCGATTCGAAATTCAAAATTAAAATAAAGTCAAACGGTAAAGGTTTTCAAATATTAAAACTAAAATGTTGGGTTGTTGCCAAATAATGCATAGGTAATTATTGTGGAGAAACCACATTTTTATAAAAGGTTTAAATGCACTTAAATGATTAAAACAGTAGGTAAAACTATTAAATAAATGTCTTTTGAATATTATAAAATGCTAAACTATTTTGATCAGGGGTAAAACTTTCAGTGAAAGTAGTTGGAATTGTAACTCTATTTTAGGTATGGGTTTTTCTTTTTGTAAAACAATAAATTATTAAATAAATAAAAGAAAGCAGAAAAGAAAAGGTAAAAATAAAACAAAACAATAAAAGTAAAAGAAAACAGAGGACATAACCTACTGGGCCATTTGGCCCACCTAACTAAAACAGGCCCAACCGGCCGAACCACCCACTCCCTTATCCCCCCACGTTCGGAAACCCTAACCCCCCACCACGCACTCCCTCCCCCACTCGCTCTCTCCCTCCCACTCGCCCAATCCAGATCGGGATCGGGGCGACCACGCCCCTGCCCCCGCTGACTCATCGCCCCTCCTCTCCCTCGCGCGACGCCGCCAGAAGCCGCGGCCACGCCACGCGCCGAGCGCGCCGCCGACTGGATTGCCTCCCTATCGTCGACCTCGCCGCCGTCGCCGACCCGTTCCCGTTCTCCTTCCCACGCCGGACCTCCTCGACCTCCTCCCCGAAGGCCTCCCCAAGCCACGTTGCACCCCGTCGTCGCTCGCCGTCTCTGGTGCCACCTCGCCGACGCCGCCCCACCGCCTCTTCCTCGCCGGACCTTCCCGAGCCCGCTGCCAGTACCCTGCAAGCTCCTTTGTGAGCACCTTGTCCTCCCCGAAACCCACTCTTCCTCCCTATGCACTCTTGCCTCGCACCACTGCTCGCCATGCTCGTCGCGTCCGCCTTC
This sequence comes from Aegilops umbellulata, assembly GCA_032464435.1. Lineage (NCBI taxonomy): Eukaryota > Viridiplantae > Streptophyta > Magnoliopsida > Poales > Poaceae > Aegilops > Aegilops umbellulata. The sequence continues at coordinate 366,959,612 of CP136058.1, forward strand.
TCCATAACCTGTTGTGCCCGCGGCCTCTACTCGCGCAAGCTGCTGCTGCTGCAGCCGCACGCTAGCCCCATCGCCTCCGGCCACCGCGCCCGAGCCTCCGCGGCGTCCTTCGATGCCCGCTGCCACCCTCGACCGCGTCCTCCCCCTGCAAGCCGCTGCCGCCCCGCGCACCACGGCCCCGCTGCTCGCTCGTTTCCGGCCGCCTTCGCATAGGGTCGTGCCCCCGCTCCCCGCACCCGCCTTCGCCTCGCCGCGCCATCGCCGCCTTAGCGCACGCGTGCCGCCGCCCCTGCGTCGCCTCCACCTGTCGCGGACGGCCGACGACTCGCGTTGCCGACCACGCGCTCGGCGCTGGCGCCCCAGCGCACACGCGCCCGTGCGTGTTCGGACGGGCACCCGCGCCCAAACCGCTAGGCCTCCCTTGGGCCACAGACAGTGGGGCCCACGGCCCCAGAACGATTAAAAAAAGAAATTAAAATAAATAAATAAATAATAAGTAAATAAAAATCTTAACTAATTAAGTAATTAATTAACTAAATTAATTAACTTAATTATTTAGCTTAACCTAATTAATATGTTTAGATTAAACTAATTAACTAGGTTAATTAGCTAACAGCCTAAGACAACCGAGACCCACACGTAAGTTTGACTAAGTCAACAGGGCTGTTGACTGCTGACTAGACTTGCTGACTATGCAGTTGACCCAGTCAACGGGCCCCATCTATCAGGTTTGACCGGTCAACAGGTCAGTTGACCTGCTGACGTCATCTTACACTATTTTGGATAATGTTAGAACTAAATAGATAATAATTTAGAAAATGATTTAAAACTTTAAAAATTAATAGAAAATAAACCGTAGCTCGGATGGAAAAACTTTCTACATGGAAGTTGCTCAGAACGATGAGACGAATCCGGATATGCAGCCCGTTCGTCCTCCACACACCCTTATCATATCGAACACACAACTTTCCCCCTCCGATTCCTCTGCCCCGAAAACGCGAGACACCGGGCATACTTTCCCGGATGTTTTCCCCCTTCGCCGGTATCACCTACTACTGCGAACGGGCACACCTAGCATCATGCTTTGTCATGTCATGCATCGTCATGCATTTGTTTGCATTGTATTTACTGTTTCTTCCCCCCTCTTCTCTCGCTAGACACCGAGACCGACGCCGCTGCTACCGAGTACGACTATGGTGTTGAAGATCCCTCCTTGCCAAAGCAATCAGGCAAGCCCCCCCCCCCTGATCACCAGATATCGCCTACTCTACTCTCTACTGCTTGCATTAGAGTAGTGTAACATGTTACTGTTTTCCGTTAATCCTATCCTGATGCATAGTCTGTCCTTGCTACTACTTTGTTACCTTTACCTGCAATCCTACATGCTTAGTATAGGATGCTAGTATTCCATATGTGGCCCTACATTCTTGTCCGTCTGCCATGCTATACTATCGGGCCGTGATCACTCGGGAGGTGATCACGAGTATATACTATATACTTTATACATGATACATGTGGTGACTAAAGTCAGGTCGGCTCGTAGGAGTACCTGCGAGTGGATCTTTGTGGCGGAGCGACAGGGCAGGTTGAGACCACCTAGGAGAGAGGTGGGTCTGGCCCTGGTCAGCGTTCGCGGTTACTTTAATAACACGCTTAATGAGATGTTGGTATTTGATCTGAGTTGGGTCGTTTACCTTATACGCACTAACCGCCACATGGGACAAGATATGGGCAACCAGCGTCGTGGTATCAGCCAAAGCATTTCGTGACGTCAGCGACTGAGCGGCACGCGCCGAATTGGACTGGAACGCCTACTAGGCTAGGTTTGCTTCCGGCCACCCTCGCAACGTGCAGGTGTGCAATGGGCGATGGGCCCAGACCCCTGCGCCATAGGATTTAGACCGGCGTGCTGACCTCTCTGTTGTGGCTAGGTAGGGCTGCGACGTGTTGATCTTCCGAGGCTGGGCATGACCCAGGAAAGTGTGTCCGGGCAAATGGGATCGAGCGTGTCGGGTAATGTGGTGCACCCCTGCAGGGAAGTTTATCTATTCGAATAGCCGTTATCTTCGGTAAAAGGACGACTTGGACTTGTACCTTGACCTTATGACAACTAGAACCGGATACTTAATAAAACACACCCTTCCAAGTGCCAGATACAACCCGGCGATCGCTCTCTAACAGGGCGATGGGGAGGGGATTGCCGGGTAGGATTATGCTATGTGATGCTACTTGGAGGACTTCAATCTACTCCCTTCTACATTCTGCAAGATGGAGGCTGCCAGAAGCGTAGTCTTCGTCAGGATTAGGTATCCCTCTCTTATTCTGGCATTCTGTAGTTCAGTCCACCGATATGGCCCTTTACACATATACCCATGCATATGTAGTGTAGCTCCTTGCTTGTGAGTACTTTGGATGAGTACTCACGGTTGCTTTTCTCCCCCTTTTCCCCCTTTCCTTCTACCTGGTTGTCGCAACCAGATGTTGGAGCCCAGGATCCAGACGCCACCGTTGACGACTCCTACTACATCGGAGGTGCCTACTACTATGTGCAGCCCGCTGACGATGACCAGGAGTAGTTAGGAGGATCCCAGGCAAGAGGCTTACGCCTCTTTCGATCTGTATCCCAGTTTGTGCTAGCCTTCTTAAGGCAAACTTGTTTACTTATGTCTGTACTCAGATATCATTTCTTCCGTTGACTCGTCTATGATCGAGCACTTGTATTTGAGCCCTCGAGGCCCCTGACTTGTATGACTTATTTATATTTTAGAGTTGTGTTGTGATATCTTCCCGTGAGTCCCTCATCTTGATCGTACACATTTGCGTGCATGATTAGTGTATGATTGAATCGGGGGCGTCAAAAGTTGGTATCAAAGCCGACTGCCTGTAGGAATCCCCCTTCCAAACTCCTTGGCCGAAGTTGAGTCCATACTTTACAAAACTTTTACTAACATGGTTGTGCGACCCATGGGCCCACGTAGCCATTGGGTGGTATTAGGATCTTTTATTCCTCGTCTATACTCTGGGATTCTAGTCTCTCTTCTATTCGGATTAAATGATTTTGCTGAAATCTAACTCTAGGTTCTCGTTACCACTTCCTGCCGGAGAGCCGCTTCATTACAGATGATCGACCGCTTCAACAGAAGATTCTGACAATACTCTCCGATGTTTCCTCGAGACCCTTGTGCCCTTCGTCGTTGCAATTCCATACCACCGATAAATCCCTATGGAAAGCTACATACACTTGTCGTCCATAACTTCATTCCCAGTTGATCTTGTTATTACAAGATACCTCAGAAATTCTCTCTATTGTTCCGAGAATACTTTGTGCCTACTGCCTTGCAGTTCATTATCCACATATACACCCCTACGGATAATTTCTCGCACTTACCGAGTATCCGCCCATCCCTAGTTGTTTTTGTGTTTCACTAAGTTCTTCAAAATAATATTCGATCTTCTGAAAATCCTTAGCAGCTTATTGCTTTTGAAATTCTTGCTTGCTTGCATTATGGTTAATCCCATAAGTATAGTGATCCTATTGGCATCCCTTGTCACTATCATTCTTGAGTCCATTGATTCAATAAGTTGTGAATGTTCACAATCATCAATCGAATCCTAGGATTATCCTTTCGGCTCAGACATCATTTGGATATGAGCTGGTTCTTGACCAATCAATGCCTTGATCGGTTGTGCTTTTAAGTCTATTTAACTTATTCATTTTCGATCAGAACGATTGCTTCTGATCCCTTGATTTGGAAATCGAAAAAAATTCTTTGCATTAAGCTTTGAATTAGTCAGTTGTTTCTATGATCTGATGCCTTGGCATTCCTTCTTCCTCTGATTGAGTCCCGATACTCACATCACCCCCGTTGTGGACCGCCATACCAATTGTCGGGTTATTATCCAACAGTGTCCTTGACGACCTAAATTCTTGTGATTCTTTACCTGATACATAATCCCTTTGGTAAATTGTATCCTCTACTTTTGACAACCATGCTCTACTTTTGAGTTTGTGTTATTTACTCCTGAAGTTCATGGTATATGTTCTGAGAAGCCCTGATGGGTTGAACCTATGCCTTCCTTAATATGTGTGAACTCGAAAGTTTTCATGAGTCATACTCTTCTGGTATTTTGCCAGATAAAATTTCAACACGACTACTTCATCGAACGCGAGAAGTGAATGAAAGGTTATGCATTGGAGAAGTGGGAGTCGACCTTGAACTTTGTGTTCATGCCCATGGACACGATGTAGATCCTATCATGGTAGCTTCTTGTAATAATAACTATTTCCTTGATATAATATCCTTTGGTATCGGTGAATTGATCCTTTGCAATCGTGGTTCCGACCATATGTTCTTCTTGGATCCCATTTCTCGGACAAGTTGAAGTACTTGTCTTCTGCAAAGCAATACACTAGTCCAACCTCTACTTTGATATGTCTTCGAGTATTACCCCCTGGTATCTCGAGATTATCTTGGAACTGCATAACTTCCTATGAGTTCTTCATCAAGTACTACATTCTCACTGATTACAATTTTTCATGGGCTTTGAGTTATTAAACACTCAAAGACACCGATAACTGAACTGAGTCCGCACTACGGTTCAACAACTCTTAGTAATCTTCTTTAAGTACGAGTTTGTACCCGATCACGCCATTCCTAGCCTGTTTGGCTATATCATTGTCTTGATGATTTTAATTGTGCTACCTGGTCCTTATTCCCGAAGCACCACTTTCGACGATGAGCTAAGCTTACGTCGATTTTCCTCGTCATATCATTTTGCCTTGAACAACAAGCTCGATTTCGAGTTTGTGTCATACTAGTGGTTCAAATAACCTTTCACTTCATCATTAATTTGACTTGATGCCATCATCGATCGATTACATCTTCATGAAATCTCTCGACAAATGTGTCATGATCATCATCAGTATTCCGAGCTCTTCCAGAATATCAATCAAATTCATGATGAGAATTACCATCCTTGCCCCTCGATGATTGTGTTATCATCGACAACATTCTTGCCTTCCCACAACACAAAACTTGTTCATGTTATGATTGCAACTTAATATCCATCTTGTATGATGTTCCACCTTGAAGTATTAATGTCCTTTATGATAAGGATGTTGTGAGGATTGCTCCACCTCTTAAGAATTCTTCGTATATTGATGCTTCTCACCATCACCATTCTTTCTTGGTCCTCGTGTTGATTCTAACCGGTGTACAAACAAGTGAACGGTGTTGTTTGGATTCTGCCTTTCTAGCAACCCTATTGCCTTGAAGTTAATGGTCGGCCGTTCATTCTTAGACTATTAATTATTGAATCACCATTCTGACATTGGTCGTGCAACCCAGCCCATATTCGGGTGCACCTTTCAACCAATGTTTAATTGTGTGTGTTTTCCTCAAGCATACATCATTATACCATTTGATCTGACAAATGTTATCTCCATGTTCACATAATTGCGAAAATCCATTTTTTGTTAATCTCGATGAATTGCCACTGATTCCATCAGCCACCTCCTCATCCTCTCGTTGGTTTACTGATGAACTCATTTTTCGGAACTCGCTTAGTTCATTTCCCGAGGATCTTACGATGTCTTCTCGTCAATTTGTGTTGCACCTTTTCATCTCAGGCATCCTGAGTGTGAGGTATCCTGACACCAAACAGATCTGAATCCCGGTCAGATATAATGGTTGGAACATATTTCCAAGAGTTTTAACATTGGTCTATATATCTCTCGGTAAGGTGATGGCATGCCTAGCACACTTGGCCAGAGGACCTATTGTCACTGTTTCCTTTTTAGCAAGGTTATCCATTCTTCCCTGAGGAAATTGTAAGACTTATTCCACAAGTTATTCCTGATGGATCCTTTATGTTTCCAAAGTCTGATCTTCACCTGATAACCATGTCAATGCTATCTCAAAGCATGTCTATGGTACTCTGATTTTCAACAAGAACATTTGAAGCCCAATGCTAAATGTTTCCTGCTCAATTATCCAAACACCGCTGTATGGGTAATGTCATGAAAATTCTTCCCCTTACCTCAAGAGTTTTCTACATTATATCATGTCATGGATATCATGCTCTGCTTGTCCTTGGGAAGGGTATACCCCTGGTATATGTGTCAAACACATTTTACTTTCCATTGTTCGGTTTGATCTGATGATCACATTTTCCTTTCCATTGATTTGTTCAACCTTCCTTGTGATCCATATGATCTTAGCAGTAATATTCTGCTGCTTATATAAACACCTTGGTGTACAACCGTGTCAGTAAGACCCTGTTGCATTTGTCGATAGCATCCCGGCAACCACCGATGGACGAGAACTTTGCCTATTGGTCCGCCTGGTTCAACGAGCAGGAAAATGGTTCTCTTCGTCCCTCGCCCTTGGTACCGACGTTGTTTTCGACATAACTGACGGGCTACCCTCTGACATGCCTTGCTATCATGACCGTGCAAGATGTCACCACTCCTTCTACCTTTATCCCGTATGGTGGTCCCATAACCCACAGTTCCACAGGATCGAAACCTGACTCTCCTGTACACCCCTGGTTTCCAAAGTTACTCCTCGCTCGTCGCCTCGTATGTAACTCACAAGCCACCTTCAGGTCTGATATCGGACACAATAATTATTCCGTTGCTTTGAAACCCCTTTCACCTTCTGTCTAGGCATTGAATGATTGCCTGGCTGCTTGAAACTTCTTATTGTACCTTCCAACTTTACTCTCGATGTGTTTTATTTGTTCAACTCGAGAGGTACTCATATGCTCATTCATGGGTCAATCCCAGATTATTACCCTTATAGCATTCTGTCGTTGCCGATCTGCCCCGTTACCTATTCGTAAATACGATGAAGATCCCGAAGAAAGGATGCCGACTTCATCATGATGACCTGAAGCAGACAAATGGAGACATCAAAGTAAAGGATCAACTACTTTGGGAAGTGCAACAAAGACTGAGAAGACGCATTAGAATTTCGCAACCTAGTCTTTCCCCCTTACTCCCCACCTAAATCTCGGGACGAGATTTCTTGTAGTGGAGAAGAATTGTGATGCCTGGATAATTAGGCTACAATAATCCCACGTTAATGATGCCACGTCACCACGGTTACTGTTGTTAATCTCGTGTTAGTTCAAAATCGATTCGAAATTCAAACTTAAAATAAAGTCAAACGGTAAAGGTTTTCAAATATTAAAACTAAAATGTTGGGGTGTTGCCAAATAATGCATAGGTAATTATTGTGGAGAAACCACATTTTTATAAAAGGTTTAAATGCACTTAAATGATTAAAACAATAGGTAAAACTATTAAATAAATGTCTTTTGAATATTATAAAATGCTAAACTATTTTGATCAGGGATAAAACTTTCTGTGAAAGTAGTTGGAATTGTAACTCTATTTTAGGTATGGGTTTTTCTTTTTGTAAAACTACAAATTATTAAATAAATAAAAGAAAGCAGAAAAGAAAAAGTAAAAATAAAACAAAACAATAAAAGGAAATGAAAATGGAGGACCTAACCTACTGGGCCATTTGGCCCACCTAACTAAAATAGGCCCAACCGGCCGAACCACCCACTCCCTTATCCCCCACGTCCGAAAACCCTAACCCCCCACCACGCACTCCCTCCCCCACTCGCTCTCTCCCCCCACTCGCCCGATCCAGATCGGGATCGAGGCGACCACGTCCCCGCCCCGTTGACTCATCGCCCCTCCTCTCCCTCGCGCGATGCCGCCGGAAGCCGCGGCCACGCCACGCGCTGCACGCGCCGCCGAATGGATCGCCTCCCCGTCGTCGACCCCGCCGCCGGCGCCGACCCGTCCCCGTTCTCCTCCCCACGCCAGACCTCCTCGACCTCCTCCCCGGCGGCCTCCCCAAGCCACGCTGTGCCCCGTCGCCGCTCGCCGTCTCTGGTGCTACCTCGCCGACGCCTCCCCAGCACCTCTTCCTCGCCGGACCTCCCCGAGCCCGCTGCCAGTACCCTGCGAGCTCCTTTGTGAGCACCTTGTCCTTCCTGAAACCCACTCTTCCTCCCCGTGCACTCTTGCCTCGCACCACTGCTCGTCGTGCTCGCCGCGTCCGCCTTCTCCGTAACCCGCTGCGCCCGCGGCCTCTACTCGGGCTAGCTGCTGCTGCTGCCGCACACTAGCCCCATCGCCTCCGGCCACCGCGCCCGAGCCTCCGGGGCGTCCTTCGATGCCCGTTGCCACCCTCGACCGCACCGTCCCCCTGCAAGCCACTGCCGCCCCACGTGCCACAGCGTCGCTGTCGCCCGTTTCCGGCCGCCTTCGCTCAGGGTTGTGCCCCCGCTCCCCGCACCCGCCTCGCCTTCGCCTCGCCGCGCCATCGCCGCCCTAGCGCACGCGTGCCGCCGCCCCTGCGTCGCCTCCACCTGTCCCGGCCGACCGACGACTCGCGTTGCCGACCACGCGCTCGGCGCCGGCGCCCCAGCGCACACACACCCGTGCCTGTTCGGGCGGGCACCCGCGCCCAAACCGCTAGGCCTCCCTTGGGCCACAAACAGTGGGGCCCCACGGCCCCAGAACGATTAAAAAAAGAAATTAAAATAAATAAATAAATAAATAATAAGTAAATAAAAATGTCAACTAATTAAGTAATTAATTAACTAAATTAACTTACTTAATTATTTAGCTTAACCTAATTAATCTGTTTAGATTAAACTAATTAACTAGGTTAATTAGCTAACAGCCTAAGACAACCGGGACCCACACGTAAGTTTGACTAAGTCAACAGGGCTGTTGACTGCTGACTAGACTTGCTGACTATGCAGTTGACCCAGTCAACGGGCCCCATCTGTCAGGTTTGACCGGTCAACAGGTCAGTTGACCTGGTGACGTCATCTTACACTATTTTGGATAATATTAGAATTAAATAGATAATAATTTAGAAAATGATTTAAAACTTTAAAAATAATAGAAAATAAACCGTAGCTCGGATGGAAAAACTTTCTACATGGAAGTTGCTCAGAACGACGAGACGAATCCCGATACGCAACCCGTTCGTCCGGCACACACCTTAGCATATCGAACATGCAACTTTCCCCCTCCGGTTCCTCTGCCCAAAAACGCGAGACACCGGGAATACTTTCCCGGATGTTTTCCCCCTTCGTTGGTATCACCTACTACCGCGAATGGGCACACCTAGCATCACGCTTTGTCATGTCATGCATTGTCCTGCATTTGTTTGCATTGTATTTATTGTTTCTTCCCACTCTTCTCTCGCTAGACACCGAGACCGACGCTGCTGCTACCCAGTACGACTACGGTGTTGAAGATTCCTCCTTTTTGCCAGAGCAATCAGGCAAGCCCCCCCCCCCCTTGATCACCAGATATCGCCTACTCTACTCTCTATTGCTTGCATTAGAGTAGTGTAACATGTTACTGTTTTCCGTTAATCCTATCCTGATGCATAGCCTATCCTTGCTACTACTGTTGTTACCTTTACCTGCAATCCTACATGCTTAGTATAGGATGCTAGTATTCCATCTATGGCCCTACATTCTTGTCCGTCTGCCATGCTATACTATCGGCCCGTGATCACTCGGGAGGTGATCACGGGTATATACTATATACTTTATATATGATACATGTGGTGACTAAAGTCGGGTCGGCTCATAGGAGTACCCGCGAGTGGATCTTTGTGGTGGAGCGACAGGGCAGGTTGAGACCACCTAGGAGAGAGGTGGGCCTGGCCCTGGTCAGCGTTCGTGGTTACTTTAATAACACGGTTAACAAGATCTTGGTATTTGATCTGAGTTGGGTCGTTGACCTTATACGCACTAACCGCCACGTGGGACAAGATATGGGCAACCAGCGTCGTGGTATCAGCCGAAGCATTTCGTGACATTAGCGACTGAGCGCCGCACGCCGGATTGGACTGGAACGCCTGCTAGGCAAGGTCTGCTTCCGACCGCCCTCGCAATGTGCAGGTGTGCAATGGGCGATTGGCCCAGACCCCTACGCCATAGGATTTAGACCGGCGTGCTGACCTCTCTGTTGTGCCTAGGTAGGGCTGTGACGTGTTGATCTTCCGAGGCCAGGCATGACCCAGGAAAGTGTGTCCGGCCAAATGGGATCAAGCGTGTCGGGTAATGTGGTGCATCCCTGCAGGGAAGTTTATCTATTCGAATAGCCATAATCTTCGGTAACAGGACAACTTGGAGTTGTACCTTGACCTTATGACAACTAGAATCGGATACTTAATAAAACACACCCTTCCAAGTGCCAGGTACAACCCGGCGATCTCTCTCTAACAGGGCGACGAGGAGGGGATTGCCGGGTAGGATTATGCTATGCGATGCTACTTGGAGGACTTCAATCTACTCCCTTCTACATGCTGCAAGATGGAGGCTGCTAGAAGCGTAGTCTTTGTCGGGATTAGCTATCCCCCTCTTATTCTAGCATTCTGCAGTTCAGTCCACCGATATGGCCCTTTACACATATACCCATGCATATGTAGTGTAGCTCCTTGCTTGCGAGTACTTTGGATGAGTACTCATAGTTGCTTTTCTCCCCCTTTCCCCCTTTGCTTTCTACCTGGTTGTCGCAACCAGATGTTGGAGCCCAGGATCCAGACGCCACCGTTGACGACGACTCCTACTACACCGGAGGTGCCTACTACTATGTGCAGCCCGCTGACGACGACCAGGAGTAGTTAGGAGGATTCCAGGCAAGAGGCATGCGCCTCTTTCGATCTATATCCCAGTTTGTGCTAGCCTTCTTAAGGCAAACTTGTTTACTTATGTCTATACTCAGATATTGTTGCTTCCGCTGACTCGTCTATGATCGAGCACTTGTATTCGAGCCCTCGAGGCCCCTGTCTTGTATTATGATGCTTGTATGACTTATTTATATTTTAGAGTTGTGTTGTGATATCTTCCCGTGAGCCACTGATCTTGATCGTACACATCTGCGTGCATGATTAGTGTACGATTGAATCGGGGGCGTCACATATGACAGGAAAAAAATTCGTTTGGCCCAAAATGTCACGGATGTGTCTTTTTTTGTAGTGAAATTTCAGCCCAATCAGAGTTACGGATCTCCGGTAATATAAGAAACGGTGAAAAGCTAGAATCTGGGAACGCAGAAAAGCGCAGAAACAGAGAGAGACAGGGAGACATATCCAATCTCGGAGGGGCTCTCGCCCCTCCAATGCCATGGAAGCCAAGGACCAAAGGGGAAACCCTTCTCCCATCTAGGGAGAAGGTCAAGGAAGAAGAAGAAGAAGAAGAAGAAGGGGGCTCTCTTCCCCTCTCTCCCAGTGGCGCCGGAACGCTGTCGGGGCCATCATCGCGAGAACGATCTACACCAACACTTCCGCCATCTTCACCAACATCTTCATCACCTTCCCCCATCTATCTACAGTGGTCCACTCTCCCGCAACCGTTGTACCCTCTACTTGAAAATGGTGCTTTATGCTTCATATTATTATCCAATGATGTGTTGCCATCCTGTGATGTCTGAGTAGATTTTCGTTGTCCTATCGGTAATTGGTGAATTGCTATGATTGGTTTAATTTGCTTGTGGTTATGTTGCTGTCCTTTGGTGCCCATCATATGAGCGCGCGCGTGGATCACACCATAGGGTTAGTTGTATGTTGATAGGACTATGTATTGGAGGGCAAGAGTGACATAAGCTTCAACCTAGCATATAAATTGATGCATACGGGATTGAAGGGGGACCAATATATCTTAATACTATGGTTGGGTTTTACCTTAATGAACGTTATTAGTTGTGGATGCTTGCTAATAGTTGCACTAATAAGTGCATAGAATTCCAAGTGAAGGATGACATGCTAGCAGTGGCCTCTCCCACATAAAACTTGATATCGGTCTAGTAAAGTAGTCAATTGCTTAGGGACAATTTCGCAACTCATACCATCACTTTTCCACACTCGGTATACTAACTTTATTGCTTCTTTACTTAAAACAGCCCCTAGTTTTTATTTACGTGCTCTTCATATTCTTGCAAACCTATCCCACAACACCTACAAAGTACTTCTAGTTTTATACTTGTTCTAGGTAAAGCGAACGTCAAGCTTGCGTAGAGTTGTATCGGTGGTCGATAAAACTTGAGGGAATATTTGTTCTACCTTTAGCTCCTTGTTGGGTTCGACACTCTTACTTATCGAAAGGGGCTACAATTGATCCCCTATACTCGTGGGTTATCATTCTACATCATGTCATCTTGGTTAAGGCGTTACTCTGTTTTTCCATGAACTTAATACACTAGATGCATGCTGGATAGCGGTCGATGTGTGGAGTAATAGTAGTAGACGCAGAACCGTTTCGGTCTACTTGTCTCAGACGTGATGCCTATATACATGATCATTGCCTTGGATATCATCATAATTATTTGCTTCTCTATCAATTGCCCAACAGTAATTTGTTTACCCACGGTATGCTATTTTTATGAGAGAAGCCTCTAGTGAAAACTATGGCCCCGAGTCTATCTTTTATCATTTATTAAAACTAAAAATACCTTGCTGTGATTTTTTTTATTTTTTATTTTTTGCGATCTATCTATCAAAAACTATACAATTTAATCTTGCTCATAGCCATTGAGGCAGTGACAACCCCTCTACGCCTTGGGTTGCAAGTATTTGTTGTTTGTGTGAAGGTGTTGTTTATATAGTGTTGCTTTGCTCTCCTACTAGATTGATAACCTTGGTTTCATAAGTGAGTGAAATACTTATCTCTATTGTACTACATCACTCTCTCCTCTTCGGGGAAATCCCAACGCAGCTCACAAGTGGCAGCCACAATAACCATGGGCCACATACAGATGGTTGGAACCATGGGCCTGCTACCTGCTGTAGTGACCGTTAGCCTCCTATGGGCCCTAGGATCCATGAGCCTCATATGGGTCGTAGGATCCATAGGCTTCCTACGGGCTGCAGGATACATGGGCCTCCTACGAGCCGTATGATCCATGGGCCACACATCGGCCGAACAATCTATGGACCAATAATTGACCGCAATATGGGTCGTAAACGGGCCAAAATCGGAATCGTCTGTTTATGGGTCCGGCCATAACAGGCCATTAAGAGGGCGGTTTTTATCCCAGGCTTAATTATATCAACAGGCACAACGGTTCGTTTTAGGCTGGAATATTTGACGGGATGAAAACGGGCCAATGGGTTAACAGGCCACAAACGAGCCGACTATAACCACGGGCTAAATTTGGCCCATTAGCGGAGTAGGCCAATAACAGACCATAAATAATTGAGGGCGGAAATTATCCCAAGTATGGGCCATTAGAAGGCCGAAAGATAACACGAGCTGGAAACGACCAAACTGAATCATGGGTCGTTAATGGGTATAAAGCAATTTACTGCTCATTATGGGCCTGGATCACTATAGGTCGTTAAAAAGCCTAGAGATACAAAAGGCCTCATATAGGCCGAAAGACGTCATGGGCCATCCATGGCCCGAAAGTGACAACGAGGTATAATCATATTGGACGGCCCACATGATGCTATTGGGCCAAATTCGGAAAGGTCAAACGGGCGGCGAGTTAACGGGTCGTAAATGGCTATATGCGAATAGGTCGTTAACAGGCTTTCCATGGGCTGGCCCGCTAACTTTTGAGCCGGCCTTTTTAAACTAATTGTGCCACTGTTGGGGCGTGACACGTGTCACTTTTTCATAGGCCCGTCTAGTCCATTAGATGAATGGCATCTATTGCGACGTCGAGCTCACAGGTGGTTCTTTGGGCCAATGAACATTTTACCCGTGGAAAATCCCCATTGGTCTTGGCCGTTAATGGGTTATTCGATCCAAACCAGAACCCGATAGCTTAACAACGACCCGTTACGGTGGATGCCATGTGTCGGCTACCCTTGACGAAAGCACTTCCAGACGCGCTATTTATCGTCATGGAAGTGGACACTTCCATGATGATAATTTGAGTATATTCATGGAACACTTCTACGACAGCACACGTATGACTATCTTGATCCTGTCATAAAATCGTCATGAATGTACATGCATGACAGAAAATATGACCTACTGTGATAAACACGTATCATCATAGAAGTGTTTTTTTGTTGTGTGTCCTCCGTACACATCGCCTTTTGTAGCGAAAAGCGATCACAGTAAACAGGAAAGTGACATGTAACCACACTAATTAGGTCCAAACTAGTACTATAAGTAGATACTTTTGGAAACGCAATTGTGTTTATTACTTGATGGCAAAATCGACTAAAAGATGAAATGTTTTGAAATTACAATGGTTTGTTTGAGAATCATACAGATAAGTGATTACATACAAGAGGTGCGCAATTTATGTTGAAGATAAACCTCAATGATTTGATAACATGTATTAATGAACATTAAAATTGAACTAAAAGTCCTAAGCACATCACTAAACTACCAACAATAAAGGATAAAAGCTGATACTATACATTCTAATCATTAAACTGCAAAGTGTGGACACTGAAGTGTTGAAGTAAACTATAACATCCAAACAATAAGTCACTAATAGATTGCGAAACTATGAACAATAAAGGATAAACAATAATAGTATAGCTTGTAATCAGTGTAGTCCAAACTGTACATAGGACACTCTAACGGTAAACACTAAATGAAAACCATAATCCGTAAATTATAAATCTGAATGGTCAAGTATGTGAATTTATTATACACCAAAATAAAAATAAGGTAACTCATAAGCGTTTAATGATAAATGTGTATACTCTGGTAGGTAATGGGTAAACCCGAATTATGTAAATACATAAATAATTAGTGTGCCCATAAGACCTACAAATATTGGAGATACGATTAGAAAAGCGAGAAACAATAGGATCTGAATTAGACATGGAATGTGCTGACATCGAACAGAATTAGTACAACAGAGTACAAATATAGATATGTGCATCAGCACAAGATGACTACGAATAACTTGTACAATGTGATCAGTACAACTGGGAGGTCATAACATAATCTTAAATTCATACTGAAATATGAACAAGGAACATACAAATGCCATAACTATTCTGGTGATGAATGAACATCACGAGGTCTCCAGCTTTGAGGTTGGTCTGCTCTGATATGTGTCGCCAGCCAGTAATGGTCACACGATCATCAACACACCATTTGTATGTAGATGTGAAGTCAATTCCAAGCTCAGGAAGAATCCTCATTGAGCCTATTTGACAATCCAGTATAGGCATCACACGTATTGGAAGTTGTTGTTGCAAGAAAAATAATTTAAAAAAGGAAGTATTATATATAGTGCAAGGCACTGTTTTGAAAAAATTGATGCTGAGTAGAAATATTACCAAATACTTTTTGTTGATGTTAGACTTCGTCAAACAATGGAGTAGTGGAGTGTACACATGATCAGCATTTTGAATACCATATTTGCTTTGAAAGTGGTCAATATCCTTAATAAATTTAATTGCACGGCCCATGTGAATCCACATATTATTTGAGGTATATGTAGTACCAATGTTCCTCACAATTCATTTGTGTGTTGGATTGAGTTTGAAATAAGCTATCACATAAAAAAGAGAAACATTAGTTAGACAAAAAGTTCAAAATGGAGGGGGATGATCTAATAGTTGTGTACAAGTACAACTACTAGATGAAAATCTGCAACTATAACAGAAAACGTTGGACTGAAGTTGGGTAGATACATACACGTATGAAAATTAGGACGAGTCGGCAGCTGGAAATCTAAGGAGCCAACTTTGTTGGGGCATAAATTGATGTGTACTCCTCGTTAAATCCATGATGGAGGTAGTACACATATAAGAACTCTCTCCAGTTGTTGCGAGTCAAATATGTTTTTGCTTTAGTATTGATGGCATTAACTAAAAAATTGAGTCCTTGTTTTGTCTCAATAAGAAATAAAATTTGAACCGAAGCAACTTTTGTAATGCTGAAAAGTTCTAAAAAATAATTCCTTGCAAAGCAGGGGATGACTTGAGGAAAATGCAAGTACAAGAATAGGTATTGTTAGAGACAATTATGACGTGAATATTTGTACGGGAAAAAGACTGTATGTTGATGATATTATTGTTTAGATGATGTATGACACAGAATAATATGTAGTGCCAATATTCAAATCTAAGAAGTGTCATGTCACACAACATGAAAAATGAAAAATACATTGTGGTCAAACAGTAGGTAAAATATGACAGTAGTGTCATGGAAAAGGATTTGTGACAGAAATGTACTCCCTCTGCAAAGAAATATAAGAACGTTAGATCACTACTTTAGTTATCTAAACATTGTTATATTTATTTACCGAGGGAATATGTGGAACAAACATAAGGAATCATTCGTTGGAAAATAGGGCACTATATAGGAAAATGCAAGTAAATAAAGAATTGTTGTTAAGAAAAGAAAATTGTTTCTTCCAGATAGTATTTTATTTAAAGACTATATTTCAGATAAAGTTGTGTAGGCCTAAAATAAAAAATGTATCAAGAGTCAAAGTTGGTACCCAAACAAAAGTTATTTATGCTTCAGTCGTGGTCTAGTAGTACATACAATATTGGTATGAGTGTCTAGGTTTGAAGTTGTATGAAATCTGGGTATATTTAAACATCATTTGAGGTAACTGAAATTGGCATAGATCATCAAATAAAAAGATGCGACTGAAAGACTATTGGATCTACATTTTTTTCAGTTAATAATGGAACCTATAATCAACTAACTAAGCAATAAAAACAAAAATAAAACATTTTGTTAGGAGTTATTGTTCTTTCTCTGCAGCCATATTGCAAAAAGGCAGATAAGCATTTGTTATTCAGAATCGTGTCCTAGTGGCACAACACTCTGTCTTCGTTACAAACAGGGCACTACAAATATGAAAATGGGTAATTTAGAGAGGGAAAAGTAATAGCACCTGCTTTCGAAGAGATTAAGAAGAGTGTGTGGTGATTTACCTTGACATGAACTGCATTCAGGTCGACTACTATTTCTTCTATGGCTCTTCTTGTTGCGGCAGTGTCGACCACAACCATGGAATGACAGCATACTCCCCGTCCACGGGTTTCGCTATAGACATCTAGCAAGGTGGAACTATGAAAAAAACAGATCTGGACGATGGGACTAGAAAGCAAGAAGACGATGGCGAAAGAGGAGGGAGAAATAAGATGAGGCGTCTGCATTCTGTGCAGCGGAAATATTAATGTCAGGTAAGTTGGCTTTGCGACTTGTTGCCTGTGCGTAGCCATAAATTGTTAGTAAATTATCCAACAGAATAAGCACAAGTTCCAAGAGGAAAACTTACAGTGCAAAGTAAGTTTCTTCAGAAAAGGTATCGCTATCATACAAGAGAAAAGACATTAGCAGTGAAAATGAAATAAAATAATAGAAAAAAGCAGTTCACTTTGAAGAACAAAATTGGAAGCATATATGGTAGGGCAGAAATCATAACTATGGCATCGAAGTGTTGTCACAAATAAATATTTGACAGTACATGCATGCAAATATTGAAGAATAAAAGTATGCATATTTGAAGCAAGAAAAGTTGGGACAATAACTGTAGCGATTTTGCACGGGAAGAACGATAACAGAAACAAACACATAAGACAACACGTAAACGAAAGCATTGGACATAAGGGAAAGTAGGATTTTAGAAGAGGAGAAAACAAAACTGAAATAACATAAGAATAGCGCAAGGAGGAAGCATGAACAAGATGAACAAGATAAAAGAAGAGGAGAAATCATAACTGAAAGAACATAAGAACAACGCAAGGACGAAGGAAGAAGAAGATGAACAAGATACAAGGGGAGGAGAAAACTGAACTGAAATAACATAACCACGGCGCAAGGAGGAAACAAGAAGAAGATGAACAGTGGTAGGAAGTCGTGGAACAGAGTTCGCAACAGAACGGGGGATGTGGGGTATGAACAGGTAAACAAGCGTATTTGTACAAAATAAACACGCATATCGTTTCATATTCAGAGAGTTAACAATTTCCATCCATTTTCAACCATTTTGTCTTCAAACATGTGCATAGGTCACGGTGCAAATGGATGGCAGGAGGCGTTTCAGCAGGTGCATGCCCGTGCGAATTTTGGGTAGGTTTGGTGTATTTGATGTCACACATTTTAGGATTATGTGTTCACGAATTCACAGCTTCCCATCCTTTTGGATGATCAACTCAAGCAGGTTTCTGAAACCTATGAAGGTAGTTAAGTTCGTGGAGGTGCACAAGTGGTGATGTCGCCGTTCCGACCAGGCCGCGATATCTTTACGGTAGCCTGGTTGTTTATTCCGGTGTTTATCGTTTCTGAGAAGCCATGGGAAGGTTTAGGTATTTATATTAAAAAAGCAATTCATCCTCGAAGGAAAAATCGGATGGAAAACCTCACAAAGGGCTCCTTTGATTCAAGGGAATTCTACAGGATTTTTGGAGAAGATCCTTTGAATTTTTTCCTACGTTTGTCCTTTGATACATAGGATTGAATCCAATAGGAATTTTTCCAATGGAATTTTTTATACTACATTTCATAGGAAATCTAACATCTACTCTAACCCATTTTTACAATTCCTTTGCTTTTCCCGTGAAATCAAACGCTCCTTGCAAATCCTATAGGATTCAAGTGGGCAAGACACTTCAATCCTATAATTTTCCTATTCGTGTGATTTCAAGATCCTGCGAATCAAAGAGGTCCTCAGCATGTCCACTATTCCTTGTGAAACAAGAGTTCTCGGTCCTTCTTTGTCAATTGTAATCTCCAAATACTTGTGTTATTTACTGTGAGCAACTTACACTACCAAATAAGAAGAACGCCGGTGCGATTGCAACAGGGCCAACACGGGTTTCGTAACCGTTTCGCTCCACAAGAAAAGCGCTCGTGGAGGCGATCGCATCTGAGGCCAACTCCACCGGCCGCCGCCGGTCCCTGCCTCTTCCGTTTGGCCACTCCGGCCACGCAAGGGGGTGGGGACCACGGCCCTTCAACGCCGGCCTGTAGTTAGGGTTTGTCTAGTGTCTCCTTAGGACGCAGTTGTGGTGGTGGGAGCGACGCCCGGGCAAATAAATCTGCCTCAACTCCACTCCCACACCGGCGGCGACCTTTACGGCGGCGTCTCAGAGTTGATGGCAACGTATGTTGTTCGGCCCTGTAGATCGACAGCTTGGTCTTCTCGTCGTTCTTTAGATCTGGCGATGAATAAAAGTATTTCAGTTTCTTCTCCGATGCGGTGTTCTACACTGTGGTCGGTGAGGGATCTGGACGGAAGTGTGTCCAAGCGGGGATGGTGTGGCGGCGGCATCTTCCCCGTGGTGGACTTGTGTTCTGGGGCTTCGTCGTTGCGACGACGTTTTCTCCAACGCCGGAGTGGAGCCCGGAAGGTCGTCCAGGAGTACGCGCAGACTGCTGTTTGCGCATGTCACGGCTGGAAGATGGTGTATCCTGTGCTGGTTTTGTGGTTGGAGGCTGACAGTTCTGGTTTCTTCCTCCGACGTTGTAGTCGTGCGGGGATGTCAGTTCTGGAGCTTGATGGCGTGTCCGGGGACATGTTGCCCCGGTCTGATTCGTTCTACGGCAATGGTTTTGCTTCTGGCAAACGACTTTGGAGGTCCGTAAAGCTGTTGATCAGCGATGGAGCCGCGTCGAACTCGGGTGTAGAGGTGATCCGTCTTCCGTCCCTTTGGTGGTCGCTTTGGTGGTGTCGAAGAAGAGAGGTATGCGCTGGTTTTTTGCATAGGTTTATCCTATCTTTTCAGGTCTGTAAGGTCGGTGTGTATGTGCCTTGTAACTTAATTTCATCTTATAAATGAGACACGTATTACCATGAAAAAAACTTACACTACCAAATATATTGATTGAGATATTGTCTGTTGTGAAGACCCAGGACGCGACATCGTACTATATCGTTTCCCACCAGAAAAAGACCATAGAAATGGTTGTGTAGTTGAGCATAGAAACGAGAGACACGTAGCACATGGCAGTATTGATTTGGGGAGCACGACTGCATATCTAGATCTAAAGGAGACATGAATGGCAACTGTCCTACGCTCTTGGTAGATCTTTAATTATTGCAAACCTGCCTCATTAGTAGACCTAATTGGAGCATGCAAAGTGTGGCAACTTTCGGAACCGGCGAGAGTAAATTGCACGTTACACCATCTACCTCAAAGAATTGGCATGCATCGATTCTGAGCCGCTTAATTACAATCGAAAGCTTCACACTTTCAGTAGTATAATTGATCACTGATCGCTGGTACATCGTCCGCTAGTTGACCCGCTTGTGGGGAGCCTTCATCAATTTTGCCAATTTTAAATGGTGGAAGAAGGCGGGGGTTTTGCTTATAAGCAGCGCAAGCCCCGGTTTGAAGAAATAGACATGGCGCGCAATGCAATTTACACTAGACGGAAAGAACAAGTTTGCAAAAAAAAAAAACAAGTTTGCACAAGAACGAGTACGATGATAGCTAGTAGTTATCAAATGGGGTAGGTTTTTCTTTTTTGCGGGAAATGGTTAGATAGTTAATTGTATATACTCCCTCCGTTCCTATACTCCTTCCGTAAACTAATATAAGAACATTTAGATTACTATTTTAGTTATCAAATGGAGTATTTGTATTTTTAGAGATTTCAAATGAACTAACATATACGGATATATATAGACATATTTTAGAGTGTAGATTCACTCATTTTGCTCGGTATGTAATTATTTATTAAAATCTTTAGAAATACAAATATTTGGGGACAAAGGGAGTACAATACAAGAGCCAAACAATTAGAACTAGTATATGTTGAATATTTGAGCAATTTTTCATTGAGTTTAACAAAAAAAGTGGTAGATGAAACATGATAATCTAATCAAGTAACAAACTGATGGAACTAGTCATGCAGTCGCAAACATCAAGGACAAAGATCATATCCATCCCGATTGTTATTGCTGGTAGGCCAAACACACTGACTAACAAATAGTTCAAGAACAGGTATGGTGGCCATACTTCGTCCAGAAAATTTATATTTGAGTAAATTTATACTCCTTCCATAAAGAAATATAAGATGGTAAGGATATATGTATCAAGACTAATTTTGCTAGTTTGTGCGACATGGCGCATCACATGGTTTTTTCAGGGAAACTTCGGATCTTATTCATTTTCAGATATGGTAGTACAACAAATACTAAAATTAATTTTAAAAATTACATCCAGATCCACAGACCATCTAGCGGCGATTACAAGCATTGAAGCGAGCCGAAGGCGCCGTTGTCATTGTCCCTTCCTCACCGGAGCCGGGCAAAATTTGTTATAGTAGACAATCGGAAAGTCATCGTATTAAGGCCTCATAGGACCAACGCACCAGAACAGCAACCATCGCCGATGAAGAGTAGCATAGATTAGAAGGATTAATTCAACCTGAAGACACACAAATATAGACGGACAACGATCAGATCCGAGTAAATCCATCAAAGACAGGTCCGCCGAAGACACACCTCCATACGCCCATCGATGATACTAGACCATCACCGAAGCAGGAGCTAGGCGGGGAGAACCTTATATCATCTTCAAGGAGCCGCCGCCGTCTCGCCTTTCTGAATAGGACATAAACCCTAAAAAAACTCGAAGAAAAAACTAAAAATGAAGCCCTCCCACCGTCAAAGGCCGTGATCCACTCCACCACCATGGGCCTAAGGCCACCAGAGATGAGGCGGACCAACGGCGACTTTGGTGGGAGGCAGAGAAACCCTAGCTTTTTGGGAAGGCAGTGGCTGCTAGCGCATCACATGTTGGAAATATTATTCGCAAAAAAATACATTTCGGCTAAATGCATCAGCTTAAAGACAGAGGTCTCTCCCATATCACTGTAATTGTAGGAAAGAACTAAAGCAGAACCACAAGTGGTTAATCGCCGGGTATGATGCCCTGAAGCGGCCGTACGAATGACGAGTGAAATATTACTGTGTTGGAAAGATAAAGTGAAGCAATGATATACAGAAATAAAGCGAAGAGTGGTATGGAAGTCCCTTTAACGTGTGCTAGGACCTCAGATTTAGGCCAACTCCACCACGCGACCTCAAACGGACGTCCGGATTGGCCCGAATCTGTCCCTTTGGGGCGCCGATGGGTACGCCCGTGTCCGGCTGTGTTCATTGGGTCGTGCGTGCGCCCACTGCGCGGCCGCACCCTAAATCGTGTCCGGGGCGGACGGGATTCAAAATAATAATTAAATAACTGAAAAAGCAAATAAACGCATTTTAAAAAAACATAAAACATATATATGGGTTAGCCACAAAACGGCTCAGTTTCAACGGCCACTTAAAAGGCCCAGATTCATAATTAACATAATAAGAAAATAAAAAAACTACTCCCGCGCGCTCCTGCCGCGCCCGTCGGTGTCGTGGCCGTCACCGTCTTCACTGGCCGTCGGTGTCGTCGTCGTCGCTGACGAGGTCGACGTAGTCCGGCGGCGTCCAGAGGTGGGTCGGAGGTGCGTGGTGGACGGGGGCGGGCTGGACGGCCGGAGGTGCCTGCACCACCTCCTCCCGTGGCGAGGCCTCCCGCTCCGGTGACCGCGGCGGAGTGGGGCACCAGTTCACGCCCACGCCGGCGGCCATCTCCGGAGCAGTGCAGGACCAGCCCCACCCCTGGCCCAGCAGCTGTTGGAACGCGGCCGGCGGGTCCTCCCTCCTCTCCTCCTCGACGGCCACCATCTGCAGCTCGGGGAAGGCGACGTCCCCGGCGGCAGAGAGGGCAATGGTCTCCTCCAGGTCGGCCCACTGCCGCTCGTCGTGCGTGTGCATGGAGTCGTCCATGACACGCTGCAGGAGACGGGCCTCCTCCTCGTCTGACATGCGAGGAGGTGGAGGGGGCGACGGAGACGGCGACGGCGTGGGCGTGAGGCCGCGGACCCGCCTACGCCCGTGCTCCTGGGCGCTCTCATGTGGCCGCCGCGGCCCCGTCGAGGTGCCGGCGAAGAAGGAGGCACGCCTGGTGTCGTGCTCGTCACGAAACCAGGTGTCCCACAGCGGGGAGTCGGGGGCGTACCTGGCGTCATAGAAAGGGTCGTCGGGGAGGAGGCGGCGGCGGCGCTCGATCTCCTCGACGCGCGCACGGCCGCTCTTCGGGACCGGCGGGATGGGGACCCGGTCGGCGGAGAGGTGCCAGTCATTGGGGAGATGGGCGTCGCTCCAGGGGAGTGGCGTCCTCGTCTCCCAATAACGGCGGCAGACCGACGCCCGGACGTAATGTCGGTCGCGCTCGCCGGCGGACGTGGGCGCGATGGCGAACGCGGCCGGCGCGGGGGCCAGCGTGGTGGCGATGGCGACGACGTCTCCTCCTTCTTCACTGAGCCGCGGCGGCATCCCGACGAGGAGCCGGCCTCGCGGTCGTGCTTCCCCTTGCGGCCGTAGTTCCAAAGCCCCATGGCTACGGGCGGCCGGCGAGGTCGACGACGGGAAGCGGCTAGGGTTTCGAGGGTGTCGGGTTTCGAGGGGGCAGAGAGGGGCCGAAGTGGGAAGTGTGGACGACGACCGGTCCACGGCTTCCCATTTAAGAAGGATGACGACCCTTTGCTCTGTGGATGACAGGTGGGGCCATCCGCCCATGCGCATTTATTTTGACGGGTGGGAGGTAGGTGGCCGCCTGCCACGCGACCCCGACGCGGACGAGCGCGCGTCCGTTCGGTGTCCGCCGCGACCCAAACCCGGCGTAAGTTTGCGCTCGAAATGGATCGGTCCGGATACAAAACGAACAGGATGGGTCCGGGCCGTCGCGCGCTGGGCCGCCTCCTTTGTCCGTTTTACCCCAAACAAACGGGGCCGGACAGGATAGGGTCGCGCGGTGAAGTTGGCCTTACTATTTCACCACAGTGCTCCCAAATCGAGCGCGGATCGGCTAGCTTTTAACAAGACCGGCAAAGGAACAAACAAGGACGTATGTACGTTTAACGTGTCAGAGCAATAATAAGCATGTACGTATGCTGGGCCTTGTCGAGTATATTAGCAATTATCCGATTATTCAATCCAGAAATAGATCATAAACATGGCATGGACATAATTAATGCATACTGATTTCTAACCATTAGGGCACGTGCTACCCATATCGCTAGTACTGTTAAAACAGAAATAAACAAATGTAGGATTAACATGTTATACCCTTCGGTAGGCGTAAGTCAGGGCGAAGCCACAGCAGTGGCGGCCTCTTCGGTGGCCTTCTTGTCAGCCGCGGCTTTCTCGGCAGTGAGTCGGTCGACTTCGGTGGCGGTGGACTTGGGGATGACGAAGTTGGTGCGGACATAGACGAAGTAGTGGGTGTAGACAAACAGCGCCGAGCAATCTCGTAGGAGACGTGTCGGCGTTCTGGGAACGGGGGTCTCCAGACTTGCCTGCCTGCGACCCACGGCGTGGCCAAGCATTAGACCGTACGACCCATCTTTATCAACAAGGTACCCAAGACCCTCGCGAGGGTCCAAGCCTCGCAAGGCGGACGACGCAAGACCTCCTCTGGAGTGGCCTAGCTAGGCAGGCTCACGAGGAGCGGAGATATCATGGCGGGGCAAACCTCACGAGGCTCTCGTGACATGAGCCATGACGAACGGTGTCAGGCGGGCGCCGGTGCGCGCAGCGTCCTTATTTTCTCTTTGGTGCTAAAGAGGCCAGCTCAGGCGAAGAGTACCGAGACATCAGGCAAAGGTTGCCATATTGGTGCAACGAGACCAAGACCAGAAGGACGGCAAGGCGGAGGTCATCGTGGAGCCCAAGACGGCGTCACCCCAGAGCTTTTCGCAGGCGAAGACCGCTTTTATCAGGATAGCTTGTACTAGTTGTCCCCTTCAAATTTGCCCGTCGTTGTTGGCTCCCTTCCCGCTCGATATTTGGGAAGAGGATCAGGGCCTCTATAAATAGTTCTAGCCACCACAGTAGAGGCAAGTTGAACTGAGATCGAACCCTCACGCCACAAGTTCATACGCACAAGAACACCTCAACCTCACGAGGCTGTTTTTCGCTTGTACTGTTCATCATCAGCCCGAGAGGCAATCCACCATCACCACACTGGAGTAGGGTATTACACCACAAAGGTGGCCCGAACCAGTATAAACCTCGTGTCTTTCTGTGTCGTGAGTTCGTCGAGTTCATCTGCAAGATCTTAGCGAGCTAGAGCGTAGATCGGTAGGAGGGAAAGACTTCGCGCGCATCCCAGTGTTCGAACCTTAAGGGTTTGCCGGAATCCCACATCCGACATTTGGCGCGCCAGGTAGGGGTGCGCCGTAGTTTCCCTTCCACCAGTTTGTCGCTCCATCGCTCCATCATCTCCATGACGGACGATCGCCGCGCTCGAGCTGAGCGTCGGGCTGCCCTCTCCGCCCGCGTCGCTCAGACGGCTCCCGTGGGCGGGCCACCTCGTCGTTCTCCGTCTCCCGCTGCCAACGCTGCCACTGTCCCGGCGGGGAACGAGCAGCAGGCGTCCTCGCTGCATCCTTCAGTGCGGCACGGCGGCCGCACCGCTACTCCATCACTCACCCCTGCTGGTTCTTCATCTCACGCGCACGGCGCTCCCATGGAGGCACGGGCCACGCTCATCGCGGCGAACGAGCTCCTGCGTTACCACCCCGTCGACGACCTCTATGAGGAGTGGCTCGACCGCGCTCGTCTGCGCCGCAGGGGGCTCTCCGGCGCCGTCCCACTCTCTGCCTCCCCCTCAACCAGCCGCGGGCAATGGGGCTCAAGGCATGCCTCCACCACCACAACCCCAAGACGGTGCCTTGGCACCAAGACGTGCACCTCCGCGGCGTGATCCACCGCGCCCAGCGCCTGCGCATGAAAAAAGAAGCTGCCAAGAAATCCCGCGGCCGCGATAAGCTGCACCGGCGTTCCCCGCGCCACCTCACCAAGACCGTGTGCCGCCTGCAGTGGCGCGGCGCGGACCTCGCCTAGACCTAGCTCCGCCTCAGAAGCGGGCCCCAGCAACCACGGCCGGCTGCCGTGCCTTCACCCCCGAACTGTGCAGCGTCGCCTGGCAAGGCAAGTTCAAGCCAAATCTACCTCCTCGATACGACGGCACCGCCGACCCCGCGGAGTTCCTGCAGCTCTATGAGCTGAGTATCGAAGCGGCCAACGGCGATGAAAAAGTCATGGCGAACTGGTTTTCCATGGCTCTCAAGGATGGGGCCCGCTCCTGGCTCCTGAACCTGCAGCACGGCTCAATCTCCTCCTTGGACGAGATGCGCGGCCGCTTCGTCGCCAACTTCCAGGGCACTCGCGACCGCCCACCGACCGCGGGTGATCTACGCCTCATCAAGCAACAACCAGAAGAGACCCTCCAGAAGTACATCCAGTGCTTCAACAACACCCGCCTCAAGATCCCCAAGGTCAGGACGAAGCCATCATCTCCGCGTTCTCAGACGGCGTCCGTGAGATGAAGGAAGAGCTGGCTATCCATGAGGATCTTTGCACATCTCAGGAGCTGTTCAACCTGGCGACCAAGTGCGCAAGAGCTGAGGGGCGCCTCTCTCTCCTTGAGCTGCCAGCTGCAGGAGTGGAGGAGAAGAAGGCCAAGGCCAAGGACGTGAAGCGCAAAGAAGCAGTGGTGCTCGCAGCGGAGCCCGACACCAAGCGAGGCAGAGATCAGCCTGAGTCGTCCGAGAACGGCCGACCGTTCTGCGCCTTCCACAACCTGAACACCCACAACACCAGCGACTGTCAAGAGCTCAGAGCCATACGAGAAGGACTCTACGGCCGAAGCCCCGAGCGCAACGACCGGGGCTACAGCCGTGGAGGAGGACGCGGAGGCGGACGCTGGGACTACCGTGGCCCGCGCCAGGAGGGGCGCGACCGGCCTTGTGAGGACCGCTGGCAGGACCAACCTCGCGAGGGCGCCTGGAGGGACCAGCCTCATGAGGATCGCCCCCAGGGCAACGCCGGTCTTCCCCTGTTGCCGCCACCAAGAAGGAACGACGACCACCACCAGGACGAGAGGGCTGGGGGCTTCCAGGAGCTGCGTACGATCGCTTGCATATTGGGCGGTGCTCAGGCCCCAGCCTCTCAGCGCATCTTCAAACAGTTCGCTCGCGAGGTGAACGCCGTGCTCCCCAAGCTCGAGGATACACGCCCGCTCAGGTGGTCCCAATGCGCCATCACCTTCAACTCGGCAGACCAGCTCAAGTGTGTAGCCACCGCTGGCGCCTTCCCTATGCTGTGCTCCCCGGTCATCAGCAATGTGCAAGTCACCAAGACTCTCATCGACGGCGGCGCAGGGCTCAACGTCCTATCTGCCGACACGTTCGACAACCTCCAAGTGCCATATGAGCAGCTCCTGCCAACCAAGCCTTTCTCAGGAGTGACCGACGATTCCACCACACCGATAGGACAGGTCCGCCTGCCCGTCACCTTCGGCAAGCGCGACAATTACCGCACCAAGCTCATCGACTTCGACGTCGCACACATCCGCCTGTCGTACAACGCCATCCTCGGGTATCCAGCCCTGGCCAAGTTCATGGCAGTCACTCATCACGGCTACAACGTTCTCAAGATGCCAGGAAGCGGAGGAATCATCATGGTCCCATGTGAAGAGAGGGATGCGGTGTGCTCCCTTGAGCATGCCTTCCAAGCCGCAGCAATCGACAACCCTGATAGCAGAAGTGAAGGCCCTCCGGAGACCATCCCCAAGAAGAAGTTGCCGCGCCGCGCAGGACCCCAAGACGATGGCGTCGCGTCAGGAGTCTCATCAGGATCAGCGCCCGCTCTAGGGGCGCCTCCCTCCACCGCATAGGAAAGCGCACCTGGCGCCCTCCTCAGGCAGGACTCGGGGGCTATCTCCTGGAGAACCTCAGACCTTGCCAACCTCACGAGGGAGGCGCTTGGGCACCACTTGGAAGCGTGCTTCACGGCACACTTTCCTCAGGAGAGCACAGGGCAAGGAGTGCCCACCACCCATGAGTTCATCAACAAGACCACCCAGGAACTGCAAGAAGCAGGAGCCATGCGCGGCCACAGCCGCTCACAAGGCACAGCCCCCCATCCAGGCGAGGATGCCGGGCTGCGCGTCTGCGTGGACGTTCCAGGGCTCAACAGGGCCGCATCTCAGGAGCGCTTCTGGCCATCGCGTCTGGGCCGCTATGAGGGCCCGCCGCATAGATACGTTTGCATGCCCTTCGGCTTGCCGAGCGTGGCGTCGGCCTATCAGCGCAACGTGCGGCGCGTCCTGGAGGAGATGGAGACGGTCTTCCGGGAACCTCCTGAGCCCCCAGAGCCTCCCGAGGCTCAGGGTCCTGGTGGCTCATGAGGAGCCATTCCTTCAACGCGTGTAAAAGTGCAACTATCCCTAAGTGGTTTTGGTAATTCATAACAACATATAGCTCATTGAGCTAATGCTATTCCAAGATGATTATTTCAGGAAAGCTCAATGATTGGCATGGCATGGATGATGAAAGTGGATCCCTCAAAATGCTAAGGACAAAGGATTAGCTCAAGCTCAAAAGCTCAAGACTCTTCATTTTATATTTTAGTGATCCAAGATCACATTGATTCCTTGGAAAAGCCAATACTATCAAGGAGGGATGAGGTGTTGCTTAATGAGCCTCTTGCTTCATGTGCTTAGTGATATGCTCCAAAACCCTCAGCTACTTTCCCATATCCACACTTGACCTAAACCCAAAGCCAAACTCGGTTCTACCGATTCTTTCAATCCGGCGCCACCGAGTTTCATATGTCATAGCCACTGCCAAACCCTAAGCAAATCGGTTCCACTGATAGGGATCTCGGTCTCACCGAGATGGGATTGCAATTTCTTTGTTTCCTTTTGATAACTTTTCGGTCTCACCGAAAGAGCGGATCGGTCCCACCGAGATTGCAATGTAAACTCCCTGTTTCCTTTTTGTAACATTTTGGTCTCACCGAAAGAGCAAATCGGTCCCACCGAGTTTACCTGACCAACCCTCTGGTTAGCTTATTACCAAATCGGTCTCACCGAGTTTGTGTAATCGGTCTCACAGAGATTACGTTATGCCCTAACCCTAACCATATCGGTCCTACCGAGTTGCGTGTCAGTCCCACCGAAAATCACTAACGGTCACTAGGTTTACTAAATCGGTCCGACCGAGTTTGTTGATTCGGTCCCACCGAGATTGGTAAATTGTGTGTAACGGTTAGATTTTGTGTGGAGGCTATACATACCCCTCCACCTCCTCTTCATTCGTGGAGAGAGCCATCAGAACACATCTACACTTCCAACTCACATGTTCTGAGAGAGAACTACCTACCCTTGTGTTGAGGCCAAGATATTCCATTCCTACCATATGAATCTTGATCTCTAGCCTTCCCCAAGTTGCTTTCCACTCAAATCTTCTTTCCACCAGATCCAAATCCTATGAGAGAGAGTTGAGTGTTGGGGAGACTATCATTTGAAGCACAAGAGCAAGGAGTTCATCATCAACACACCATTTGTTACTTCTTGGAGAGTGGTGTCTCCTAGATTGGCTAGGTGTCACTTGGGAGCCTCCGACAAGATTGTGGAGTTGAACCAAGGAGTTTTTAAGGGCAAGGAGATCGCCTACTTCGTGAAGATCTACCGCTAGTGAGGCAAGTCCTTCGTGGGCGATGGCCATGGTGGGATAGACAAGGTTGCTTCTTCGTGGACCCTTCGTGGGCGGAGCCCTCCATGGACTCGCGCAACCGTTACCCTTCGTGGGTTGAAGTCTCCATCAACATGGATGTAGGATAGCACCACCTATTCGAACCACGCCAAAAACATCCTTGTCTCCAATTGCGTTTGAATTATCCAAACCCTTCCCTTTACATTTTTGCAAGTTGCATGCTTTACTTTCCGCTGCCTATATACTCTTTGCATGCTTGCTTGAATTGTGTGATGATTGCTTGACTTGTCCTAAATAGCTAAAATCTGCCAAACTCTAAAATTGGGAAAAGGTTAAGTTTTTATTGGTCAAGTAGTCTAATCACCCCCCTCTAGACATACTTCAAGGTCCTACAAGTGGTATCAGAGCTTTGGTCTCCATTTGCTTTGATTTCCATAGCTTTTGGTGGTCATAGCCTTGGTTTCACAACCTAGGAGAGTATGGCGTCTAGCGAGGGAAATTATCACCGTAGAGGTCCTTACTTTGATGGTATTAATTTTGCTAGTTGGAAGCATAAGATGAAAATGCATATTCTTGGACATAACCCCGCCGTTTGGGCTATTGTGTGTGTTGGTTTGCAAGGTGACTTCTTTGATGGTAAAGAACCAAACCGTGAAGCTACCGCGGAAGAGTTGAAGATGCTGCAATACAACGCTTAAGCTTGTGATATTCTCTTCAACGGATTGTGCCCCGAAGAATTCAACAAAATCAGCCATCTTGAGAATGCAAAGGCAATTTGGGATACTTTGATTGATATGCACGAAGGTACCGACTCCGTCAAGGAATCCAAATTGGATGTGCTTCAAAGTCAACTTGACAAGTTCAAAATGAAGGATGGTGAAGGTGTCGCTGAAATGTACTCTAGGCTTGCTCTCATCACAAATGAGATGGCCGGCTTAGGGAGTGAAGAGATGACCGATAGATTCATCATCAAGAAGATCCTAAGAGCCTTGGATGGAAAATATGATATCGTGTGCATATTGATCCAAATGATGCCCAATTACAAAGATCTCAAGCCAACGGAGGTCATTGGAAGAATTGTTGCTCATGAGATGTCACTCAAGGATAAAGAGGAACTTCACAACAAATCAAGTGGAGCTTACAAAGCCTCATGTGAAGCCCCCACATCATCAAGTGAGAAACAAACCTTCAATGAAGAATTGAGCTTAATGGTGAAGAACTTCAACAAGTTCTACAAGAGTAGAAGCAAAGATAGAAGCTCCAAGTTAAGGTCCTACAATGACAAAAGATCTTCTAGTCGAGAGCGAAACTGCTACAATTGTGGAAGACCCGAACACTACTAAAATGAGTGTACGACACCCTACAAAAGAAGAGAAGATTCTCCAAAAAGAAGAAACAACAGAGAAGAATCACCATCTAGAGAGAGAAGGAGTAGAGATGATCGTTATGAACGAAGATACTCACGGAGAAGCAAGGATTCGGAAAGAAAGGAAAAGTCATCAAGGAGCTACACAAAACAAAGACATCAAGCTCATGTTGGTGAATGGGTATCCGGCTCCGACTCCGACAACCACTCCGAGAGAAGCTATCACTCCGATTCCGAATATACTCAAGATGAAGGTGTTACCGGTCTAGCACTTGTGTCAACCGACTCCTACGACATATTTGACTCACCAAATGAAGGAGTTGGAAGATGCTTCATGGCCAAAGGTCCTAAGGTAACACACCCCGAGTATGTTGATTTCAATAGTGATGAAGATGACTTGTTAGGTGATGATGATTTACTTGTTGACAACTCTAGTGATGAATACTATGATGAAACGTCAATTAATCATGCTAATCAAGATAAAACGAATGACAATGATAAGGAGAAGATTGAGGCTCTAACTAAAGAACTAAACACTCTTAAGTTAGCTCATAAAACTATCTTAGGAGATCATCGAGAACTTTTAAGAACACATGAGAAATTACGCTTTGAAAAGCTCAACCTTGAGCAAGAGCATGAGTTCTTAAAAGCAATCAATGATGATCTTCGTAAGAAAAGTTCTTCTTACATTGCCAAGTGTTTACTCTTATCCACTTACATGCCTCAAGTCAAGTCTAGTAAAAATAGCAAGAAAGATTCTTCCTCTAGTAGTAACAATGATCATGCTAAATCCAATGTTGTTGCTTCTAGTAGTTCTCTTGATTCCACTAATGATTCTCTTAGCCAAGTTACACTTGAGCAAAAAAATAGCTTATTGAAGGGAATTATAGAGAAAGGAGTCTACAAGAGCCTTGCTGGAAGTAAGCAATTCGAGGAAATTGTACGCAAGCAAGGAAGGCACCGGAAGAATCAAGATGTTGGTTTTGAACGAAAGTTCAACGCCAATGGAGTTGAGTGGGAAGAAGATCAATACCCCAAGACGAAGTTTGTTCCTCAACAAGAGAAGTATGATCCTACTTCCTTCAAGGGGACACAAGCTCAAGATGATCTTCCACCACAAGACTACAAGCAAAAAGGCAATGACAAGCTTCAAGAGGAAATTGATGCATTTGAAGAAGCTCCTAAGACCTTAGTCAAGTGGATTCCCAAGACTACTTCAAGTTCCACTTCATCAAGTACGACTACAACTCCAAGGATTCCCATCAAGATGGTGTGGATCCAAAAGAAGAAGAACTAGAGAGTTCTTGAGGGTGACTCCGCCAACATACTTCACTCTTACCATTTTGGCAAGAACAAGTGCAATCAACTTCCACATCTTGCACTAGTTCAAGGAGTCACAAACCCTCTTGTTGGTAAGTCAAGGGACAAGGTAACCTAAAAGCTTTCATGGACATCATCTTGTGTGTAAATCACTCTATGTCTATGGATATTCTTGTTTGTTCCTTGTGGGACTAACCCATGTAGGTATTGAAAGTGCAATTCACTCCAATGGATAACTCAAATTGTTCTACATCAACATTGGGCATCCACATCTTCAACATCTACATGAAGTCATCATCGACAAAACCCAAGGTTAGTTCATCCCTCTTAGGGGGGATATCACATCTAGGGGGAGCTTTACTCTAAGACTTGAGCTAAAGCAACTCTAATGATGTGAACACAACAATGCTTTATGTAAAAGTGGTAACCCCACTTGTGCTTAAACGATGAGTATGACCTATGATCAAATGTTCTCATTTGACTCCTAAGTCAATATACTCATATATAGATGACCTAGTCATCGCCAATTGCTTGATAGATGCTAGAATTGGTTGTGCATGCTTTGCCACATATTTCAATTGCCATTTTATTGTGTGAGCATGTTGGTTGCATATTTTACTCATTCGAGGACATCCACTTGTTGTTTTGATTGATTGGTTTTCTTTTCTCTTGCCAAGTGGATGGACAAGAATGCCTAAGAACCTTCTCTAGCTATCTATGCTTTTCTCGTCTCAAACTCTATTCATGCTACATCACAAAATTTGATCAAGTCAGATTCGAACCACTCTGTGTGAGGAGCACTCGGAGTCCCCGATTCGTCATAGACTTAAACTTCCAAAACTTCTTTGTGATTCTCGGTCTGACCGATATCTTATTTTTGGTCCTACCGAGATCATCAAGTCGATCTATGTTTTCGATCTCGGTGCAACCGATTTGAACCATTCGGTCACACCGAGTTGCAATAACTATATACAGTTTTGCATCTCGGTGCCACCGAGTTGTTCCACTCGGTCACACCGACAGGGTCGGGCTATATATAGACACGGGCATAAATTTGGAAATTTCTCCGAACCCCTTCGCCCGCGCAATAGCTCGCTCTGCCTACGTGGTCTCCGGATCGTCTCCTCGCCGCCAGCCGCCTCCTGTCACTGGTCTCCATCGCCGTCAATGGAATTCAACCCCGCCGTTGCCGCCGTAGCGAGTCTCCGCCAAACTAGGGTATGGACTCGATCTTTGTGCTATTCCCCATCTGATTCCTAGC
The DNA here is from genome assembly GCA_032464435.1 of Aegilops umbellulata. Lineage (NCBI taxonomy): Eukaryota > Viridiplantae > Streptophyta > Magnoliopsida > Poales > Poaceae > Aegilops > Aegilops umbellulata. Next base: position 366,993,085 of record CP136058.1, read on the forward strand.
ACATTGTGATCTTATTGATTCTAGCCACGATTGAAACACTCCTATCCAGTCAATGCAATTTGTAGAATAGGTTTGATTTGAGAATTTTAGGGTTAGGTTTCCGGCGAAACCATCTCGGACCCACCGAGTTGAAAAACTCGGTCCCACCGATTTGGCTCATGCCATTGCAAAAGTGAGACTCGGTCTGACTGAGAATTACTAATCGGTGTGACCGATTTTGGAACTTTGTGAAACCCTAGCAGTCTCGGTGCCACCGAACTGGTTTAGGTTCCAAAACTGCTTCGGTATCACCGAGTTTAAAAATCGGTAGATCTGAAATGATTTCTGTGGGAAACTAAAACTAAGATTTTGAATCATTGTTTTGCAAAAATCTCTGCATTTTGTGATGCTCATCTACTCTACCTCATCTATAAACTCTTCACAGGGTCAACAGTTAGCTTGTGCATCATGTCTGATCAGAGTGACAGCCAGAACATGTCAGAAGAGCAAGTGCACATGAGTGAGGGCACTAGTCCCTCCATTTCTTCAGATGAAGGCAGCATGAGCACTCCTAGCAATTTGCCAAAAGCTGCCACCAGACAAAGGAAGAAGAGAACCTCAGAATCAGAGGATGAGGACTATGTGGTAGAGGAAGAGGAAGCTACTTCCAAGAAAGTAGTGCTCAAGAAGGAGTATGGCTCAGCACAGAGCACAAAGCCAGGCTTGAAAATCAAAAGGACAGCAGGTAGGCAGCCTATGCCAAAGGCGAGAGCTTCAACTAAAATTCCTGAAAAGCCTGCACCCAAAGGGCTAGTTGCTGCTGAAGGGAAGAAGGAAAGGAAGAGAGGCAGATGGTGCAAGAAAGTTGATCCAATGGCTGAGTTTGAAAAGCATTCTTCTTCTTCTGAAGAAGAAGAAGAAGAAGAAGAAGAAGAGGTTGCTGCACCAGCACCTAAGGCACCAAAGCTTATGGGTGATGCAATAAAATCAGGGGCTACTGCATCCAAGTCCAAAGAAGCACCCAAAGCTGCCTCCAAGGCCAAGTTAGCTCCAAAGAGAAATACAAGGAGCATACCAGTTGCTGAGAAGAACAAGGCCCCAGTGCCTGAAACTGTTGGAGAAGAAGAAGAAGGAAAAGTTCTGAGAAAACTCAAGCCCAAGATTCCAGACCACAATGATGCTCATCCTGTGGCTGAGAACATGAAAATTAGAAGAGACTCAGGGTTAAGAAAGTGGAGAGAAGCTGATCCATATGCTACAAGCAGAAGAACTGCTGTTGACTACAGATTCCACACTAAGGAACAACAGGACTTCTATGAGACAATTTTGTTGGATAAGAAGCCTATCGTTTGCGGCATGAGGTGGGTCGACTGGACCTACATCAAGGAGAATGAGCAGCACTATCCTGGAGTGAAAGACAGCTTCAGGTCTTGTGGAGTTGCTGACTTTGTTGGGCAGAAGCTCACAAAGTGGAACGAGGAACTCATTATGCAATTCTACTCCACAGCACACTTCTACCCAGATGGAAGGATAACATGGATGTCTGAAGGTACAAGGTACCAATCCACTGTTGAGGAATGGGAAAAGTTGATCAATGCCCCAGAGGAAAATGAAGATGACTTGGATGTCTATGCTAAGAAAAAGATGGATCATAACACAGTGGCAAATATGTACAAGGAGATTCCAGTAGATGATCTTGACACTCACCAGCTTGGGTCCGTAAAACACTTGTTGTCAGGACTGCCTACGATCAACTGGATCCTTAGGCACACACTCTTGCCCAAGTCTGGAGATCACAGGATGATCAGAGGTCATGCCATTAACTTGCTATATATATTTGATGTGCCTCAGAAATTCAAGGTCATGAGCCTCATAGTAGATGCTATCAAGAGGACTGCAGCAGATCAGAAGAGGAGCTGTGGTTATGCCCCTCAGATCCAAGAGTTGATTAACTCAAAAATGGGCAAAGGCACATACTTGTTGGACAAGGAACACTTGCCTATTCATCCAGATTTGGAGGACAATCAAGCTGTGATGAATGAGAATGAACCATCATCAGCCCAAGCTCATGCAAAGAAGGAGAAGGCAAGGAAGGATAAAGCTGCCAAGATGCCAACTCAAGAGGAGGCATCTGAGTATTTCTTGAAAACCAAGCAGGAGTAGCTTAGTTACTTGATTGCATCTACACTGAGGATTGAGACAGGACTGGCCACCCTCACTCAGGATCAGGAGAGCTTAGAGAGAATCGTGGAACAAAAGTTCTATGACTTGGATGTAAAAGTAACAAAGATTTAGTCTGTAGTGGAGCAACTTCAAGATGACATGCAGGAGAGGAAAGGGAAGACTACAACTAATGCATTTGCCAGAGTGCCACGAGCTCAGAGGTCAACTGCAGTGCCAGTTCCTGACACCAGAGCCACCACATCAGCTCCAGCTACAGCACCAGCCCAACCAGCTCCAGCATTCACCTCAGCTCCAGCTCCAACCACTTCTACAGAAGCCTTCGTCCTTGGAGTGATCCAGACTCCACCACCACCTGAAGATCAAGGCTGAGAGTCGATCTAGCACTATGCATGTTCTAGGAACTTTTTGGTAACTTGTTGCCAAAGGGGGAGAAAAATGTATAGATCATAGGCTTCGAGAGAGAGTGTGTTGCCTTTATTCTCTCTTGCATTATTTGGTGTTTTTTCAAACTTTGGTTGCTTTTGGTTGAGATACTATGATATGCTTGTGAGACATTGATGATCATGTGTTTGATCATAAGCTACACTTGTGCATGCTTGATATTATCCTATCTTTCTTATGTGATCATTCACTTTTCTTGGTGATGAGTGCATGTATTCAACTCTTATCATTTTGAGCGCTCCACCAAGATGTATGTGACATGGAAGAGTAACCTATGATTCTAACTCTTTGTGCATTTGCAGTCCAAAGCAAATTTTGAAATATGCACAAATTTAGGGGGAGCTCTTGCTTTTCACATACTTCTCAAAGCGACGATGTTCTAAAATCTTATTATCATTTATCGAAGCTTTGATCTATATGTTGTCATCAATTACCAAAAAGGGGGAGATTGAAAGTGCAACTATCCCTAAGTGGTTTTGGTAATTCATAACAACATATAGCTCATTGAGCTAATGCTATTCCAAGATTATTATTTCAGGAAAGCTCAATGATTGGCATGGCATGGATGATGAAAGTGGATCCCTCAAAATGCTAAGGACAAAGGATTGGCTCAAGCTCAAAAGCTCAAGACTCTTCATTTTATATTTTAGTGATCCAAGATCACATTGAGTCCTTAGAAAAAGCCAATACTATCAAGGAGGGATGAGGTGTTGCTTAATGAGCCTCTTGCTTCATGTGCTTAGTGATATGCTCCAAAACCCTCAGCTACTTTCCCATATCCACACTTGACCTAAACCCAAAGCCAAACTCGGTTCTACCGATTCTTTCAATCCGGCGCCACCGAGTTTCATATGTCATAGCCACTGCCAAACTCTGAGCAAATCGGTTCCACCGATAGGGATCTCGGTCTCACCGAGATGGGATTGCAATTTCTCTGTTTCCTTTTCGTAACTTTTCGGTCTCACCGAAAGAGCGGATCGGTCCCACCGAGATTGCAATGTAAACTCCCTGTTTCCTTTTTGTAACATTTCGGTCTCACCGAAAGAGCAAATCGGTCCCACCTAGTTTACCTGACCAACCCTCTGGTTAGCTTATTACCAAATCGGTCTCACCGAGTTTGTGTAATCGGTCTCACCGAGATTACGTTATGCCCTAACCCTAACCATATCGGTCCTACCGAGTTGCATGTCAGTCTCACCGAAAATCACTAACGGGCACTAGGTTTACTAAATCGGTCCGACCGAGTTTGTTGATTCGGTCCCACCGAGATTGGTAAATTGTGTGTAACGGTTAGATTTTGTGTGGAGGCTATATATACCCCTCCACCTCCTCTTCATTCGTGGAGAGAGCCATCAGAACACATCTACACTTCCAACTCACATGTTCTGAGAGAGGACTACCTACCCTTGTGTTGAGGCCAAGATATTCCATTCCTACCATATGAATCTTGATCTCTAGCCTTCCCCAAGTTGCTTTCCACTCAAATCTTCTTTCCACCAGATCCAAATCCTATGAGAGAGAGTTGAGTGTTGAGGAGACTATCATTTGAAGCACAAGAGCAAGGAGTTCATCATCAACACACCATTTGTTACTTCTTGGAGAGTGGTGTCTCCTAGATTGGCTAGGTGTCACTTGGGAGCCTTCGACAAGATTGTGGAGTTGAACCAAGGAGTTTTTAAGGGCAAGGAGATCGCCTACTTCGTGAAGATCTACCGCTAGTGAGGCAAGTCCTTCGTGGGCGATGGCCATGGTGGGATAGACAAGGTTGCTTCTTCGTGGACCCTTCATGGGTGGAGCCCTCCGTGGACTCGCGCAACCGTTACCCTTCGTGGGTTGAAGTCTGCATCAACGTGGATGTAGGATAGCACCACCTATCCGAACCACGCCAAAAACATCCTTGTCTCCAATTGCGTTTGAATTCTCCAAACCCTTCCCTTTACATTCTTGCAAGTTACATGCTTTACTTTCCGCTGCCTATATACTCTTTGCATGCTTGCTTGAATTGTGTGATGATTGCTTGACTTGTCCTAAAGTAGCTAAAATCTGCCAAACTCTAAAATTGGGAAAAGATTAAGTTTTTATTGGTCAAGTAGTCTAATCAGCCCCCCTCTAGACATACTTCAAGGTCCTACAGCGTGGCTTCAGCTACACCAACTCTACTTCGTCTACAGAACCAGGTGACATCTTCCAAGCTCGTTTAAGCTGGGAGCGCCCCTCGGGCTGCATTATTCCCAGGCCACACGGGTCCGTTCCTGTGGCATGTATCCCTTTTGCTTAAGTCTTTAGCTTACCTTGCTGGGGGCGCCCCTCGGGCTGCATCATCCCTAAGCCGCTCGGGCCAGACCTGGTGGCATGTATCTTCCTGCATTTATCCAAGTTGATTTTCTCTGCATGCTTAACTTGCCAACGGCTATCGCCCGCTCGATCATCGCCTCCCCCGGGGCCCTCACGCAGGCACGGCGATGGTGCATGGGTCCGTCCCTGCCAGCCGACAAATCTGAGTGGCCGAGCTCTGGCTCGCGGCACGCACCGCGCACGTCACCTCACCAGGCCCTCAGTGCCTTCACCTCGCCCAGAGCAACCAGCGGCATGCTAACAGCTATAACGGCAAACCATGTTTCCTCTTGTGCCTGCTCACAGGGATCCCAAGGCGAAGAAAGCAGGCGGTACCGCGAGTCTCTTTTTCTCTCGTGCAATTCGCTTGCACGTTAAAAGGGGGGCTCCTGAGCATCGCGACTCAGTATCTCTTATTGGCTCTCCAGCCCTCACCCCCTGGCCTTGACCACGGCATCGCGACCTGGCATACCAGCGGCGGCTGAGCTCGCTCGAGGGTCGGGACCTGAGGACGTAGAGCATTAAGGAGAGGATGAGGGGAGAGGAGCTCGTATGGGTTGACCCGGCTATGCCGCGCGAATTGGTGTGCAGCCCTGGCGCAAAAGCAGAAATCACCATGAAGTCAGCAAGATAAGTTTCGCCTCAGGATCGGCTAAATATCTAGTCCTAACGGTCATTCATGCCATGTCGCGGCCCCGTTGTGGCCAAGTCACTTTCCTTTCTTGCCTTACCGTGGCTGCTTGAGTGCTAAAGGGGACCTCCTGAGCATCGCGCCTTAGGGGCTCTTACTGGACCTCGGGCCGCACACCTCCTGGCCTTGACCACGGCACGCGACATGGCATACCAGCGACGGCTGTAGCCTGCCTGGGGATCGGGACCTGTCAGCGTAGAGCATCAAGCCATCGCGAGGAAAGAAAGGGGGGACCAAGCCTTAAAGGGATATGCTTTCACCAAATCATCATGACAAGGAGAGATAAATACAAAAGACATTACAGACCCTTACATGCCCCCACGGGGTAATTCATGGTTCTTCACAGGAAACAAAAGTTGACGCTAAGGGGAATCCTATCTACATCCTCATGTGGCCAACGCCATCATCAATAGTGGGCCACGTGAGGCCGACGCCAACTCCATCCAGATCAGCGGCGGCGACGGCCAGACGCCGCTGAAGGAAATATGCCCTAGAGGCAATAATAAAGTTATTATTTATTTCCTTATATCATGATAAATGTTTATTATTCATGCTAGAATTGTATTAACCGGAAACATAATACATGTGTGAATACATAGACAAACAGAGTGTCACTAGTATGCCTCTACTTGACTAGCTCGTTAATCAAAGATGGTTATGTTTCCTGACCATAGACAAAGAGTTGTTATTTGATTAACGGGATCACATCATTAGTTGAATGATCTGATTGACATGACCCATTTCATTAGCTTAGCACCCGATCGTTTAGTATGTTGCTATTGCTTTCTTCATGACTTATACATGTTCCTATGACTATGAGATTATGCAACTCCCGTTTACCGGAGGAACACTTTATGTGCTACCAAACGTCACAACGTAACTGGGTGATTATAAAGGAGCTCTACAGGTGTCTCCAAAGGTACATGTTGGGTTGGCGTATTTCGAGATTAGGATTTGTCACTCCGATTGTTGGAGAGGTATCTCTGGGCCCTCTCGGTAATGCACATCACATAAGCCTTGCAAGCATTGCAACTAATGTGTTAGTTGTGAGATGATGTATTACGGAACGAGTAAAGAGACTTGCCGGTAACGAGATTGAAATAGGTATTGGATACCGACGATCGAATCTCGGGCAAGTAACATACCGATGACAAAGGGAACAACGTATGTTGTTATGCAGTCTGACTGATAAAGATCTTCGTAGAATATGTAGGAGCCAATATGGGCATCCAGGTCCCGCTATTGGTTATTGACCGGAGACGTGTCTCGGTCATGTCTACATTGTTCTCGAACCATAGGGTCCGCACGCTTAAAGTTACGATGACAGTTTCATTATGAGTTTATGTATTTTGATGTACCGAAGGTTGTTCGGAGTCCCGGATGTGATCACGAATATGACGAGGAGTCTCGAAATGGTCGAGACATAAAGATCGATATATTGGAAGCCTATATTTGGACATCGGAATCGTTCCAGGTGAAATCGGCATTTTACTGGAGTACCGGGGGGTTACCGGACCCCCCCCCCCGGGGGTTATTGGGCCTTCATGGGCCATAAGGGAGAAGAGGAGGGCCGGCCAGGGCAGGCCGCGCGCCCCCTCCCCCCCTAGTCCGAATAGGACAAGGAAGGGTGGGCGGCGCCCCCCTTTCCTCTTCCCCTTCCCCCTTTCCTTCTCCAACAAGGCAAGAGGGGGGAGTCCTACTCCCGGTGGGAGTAGGACTCCTCCAGGCGCACCCCAAAGGGGCCGGCCGCACCTCCCCCTCCCTCCTTTACATATGGGGGCAGGGGGGCACCCTAGAACACACAACTTGATCTTCGTGATCGTTCCTTAGCCGTGTGCGGTGCCCCCCTCCATGATATTACACCTCGGTCATATTGTAGCGGTGCTTAGGCGAAGCCCTGCGACGGTTGAACATCAAGATCGTCACCACGCCGTCGTGCTGACAGGAACTCCTCCCCGAAGCTTTGTTGGATCGGAGCCCGGGGTGCGTCATCGAGTTGTACGTGTGTCAAGAACTCGGAGGTGCTGGAGTAACGGTGCTTGGATCAGTTGTACCGGGAAGACGTACGACTACTTCCTCTATGTTGCGTCAACGCTTCCGCTTCGGTCTACGAGGGTACGTAGACAACACTCTCCCCTCTCGTTGCTATGCATCACCATGATCTTGCGTGTGCGTAGGAATTTTTTTGAAATTACTACGTTCCCCAACAGTGGCATCCGAGCCTAGGTTTTATGATTTGATGTTATATGCACGAGTAGAACACAAGTGAGTCGTGGGCGATATAAGTCATACTGCCTACCAGCATGTCATACTTTGGTTCGGCGGTATTGTTGGATGAAGCGGCCCGGACCGACATTACGCGTACGCTTACGCGAGACTGGTTCTACCGCCGTGCTTTGCACACAGGTGGCTGGCGGGTGTCAGTTTCTCCAACTTTAGTTGAACCGAGTGTGGCTACGCCCGGTCCTTGCGAAGGTTAAAACGTCATCAACTTGACAAACTATCGTTGTGGTTTTGATGCGTAGGTAAGATTGGTTCTTGCTTAAGCCCGTAGCAGCCACGTAAAACTTGCAACAAACAAAGTAGAGGACATCTAACTTGTTTTTGCAGCGCATGTTGTGATGTGATATGGTCAAGACATGATGCTAAATTTTATTGTATGAGATGATCATGTTTTGTAACTGAGTTATCGGCAACTGGCAGGAGCCATATGGTTGTCGCTTTATTGTATGCAATGCAATCGCCCTATAATGCTTTACTTTATCACTAAGCGGTAGCGATAGTCGTAGAAGTATAAGATTGGCGAGACGACAATGATGCTACGATGGAGATCAAGGTGTAACGCCGGTGACGATGGTGATCATGACGGTGCTTCGGAGATGGAGATCACAAGCACAAGATGATGATGGCCATATCATATCACTTATATTGATTGCATGTGATGTTTATATTTTATGCATCTTATCTTGCTTTGATTGACGGTAGCATTATAAGATGATCTCTCACTAAATTATCAAGAAGTGTTCTCCCTGAGTATGCACCGTTGCCAAAGTTCGTCGTGCCCAGACACCACGTGATGATCGGGTGTGATAAGCTCTACGTCCATCTACAACGGGTACAAAACAGTTGCACACGCGGAATACTCAGGTTATACTTGACGAGCCAAGCATATACAGATATGGCCTCGGAACACGGAGACCGAAAGGTCGAGCGTGAATCATATAGTAGATATGATCAACATAAAGATATTCACCATTGAAAACTAATCCATTTCACGTGATGATCGGTTATGGTTTAGTTGATTTGGATCACGTGATCACTTAGATGATTAGAGGGATGTCTATCTAAGTGGGAGTTCTTAAGTAATATGGTTAATTGAACTTAAATTTATCATGAACTTAGTCCCTGATAGTATCTTGCTTGTTTATGTTGATTGTAGATAGATGGCCCGTGCTGTTGTTCCGTTGAATTTTAATGCGTTCCTTGAGAAAGCAAAGTTGAAAAATGATGGTAGCAATTACACGGACTGGGTCTGTAACTTGAGGATTATCCTCATTGCTGCACAGAAGAGTTACGTCCTGGAAGCACCGTTGGGTGCCAGACCTGCTGCTGATGCAACTGACAACGTTAAGAACGTGTGGCAGAGCAAAGCTGATGACTACTCGATAGTTCAATGTGCCATGCTTTACGGCTTAGAACCGGGACTTAAACGACATTTTGAACGTCATGGGGCATATGAGATGTTCCAGGAGTTGAAGTTAATATTCCAACAGAATGCCCGGATTGAGAGATATGAAGTCTCCAATAAATTCTATAGCTATAAGATGGAGGAGAATAGTTCTGTCAGTGAGCATATACTCAAGATGTCTGGGTATTGTAATCACTTGATTCAACTGGGAGTTAATCTTCCGGATGATAGCGTCATTGACATAATTCTCCAATCACTTCCACCAAGCTACAAGAGCTTCGTGATGAACTATAATATGCAAGGGATGGATAAGACAATTCCCGAGCTCTTCGCAATGCTAAAGGCTGCGGAGGTAGAAATCAAGAAGGAGCATCAAGTGTTGATGGTCAACAATACCACTAGTTTCAAGAAAAAGGGCAAAGGGAAGAAGAAGGGGAACTTCAAGAAGAACAGCAAGCAAGTTGTTGCTCAGGAGAAGAAACCCAAGTCTGGACCTAAGCCTGAAACTGAGTGCTTCTAATGCAAGCAGACTGGTCACTGGAAGCGGAACTGCCCCAAGTATTTGGCGGATAAGAAGGATGGCAAGGTGAACAAAGGTATATGTGATATACATGTTATTGATGTGTACCTTACTAGAGCTCGCAGTAGCACCTGGGTATTTGATATTGGTTCTGTTGCTAATATTTGCAACTCGAAACAGGGACTGCGGATTAAGCGAACACTGGCAAAGGACGAGGTGACGATGCGCGTGGGAAATGGTTCCAAAGTCGATGTGATCGCGGTCGGCACGCTACCTCTACATCTACCTTCGGGATTAGTATTAGACCTAAATAATTGTTATTTGGTGCCAACATTGAGCATGAACATTATATCTGGATCTTGTTTGATGCGAGACGGTTATTCATTTAAATCAGAGAATAATGGTTGTTCTATTTATATGAGTAATATCTTGTATGGTCATGCACCCTTGAAGAGTGGTCTATTTTTGATGAATCTCGATAGTAGTGATACACATATTCATAATGTTGAAACCAAAAGATGCAGAGTTGATAATGATAGTGCAACTTATTTGTGGCACTGCCGTTTAGGTCATATCGGTGTAAAGCGCATGAAGAAACTCCATACTGATGGACTTTTGGAACCACTTGATTATGAATCACTTGGTACTTGCGAACCATGCCTCATGGGCAAGATGACTAAAACACCGTTCTCCGGTACTATGGAGAGAGCAACAGATTTGTTGGAAATCATACATACAGATGTATGTGGTCCGATGAATGTTGAGGCTCGTGGCAGATATCGTTATTTTCTCACCTTCACAGATGATTTAAGCAGATATGGGTATATCTACTTAATGAAACATAAGTCCGAAACATTTGAAAAGTTCAAAGAATTTCAGAGTGAAGTTGAAAATCATCGTAACAAGAAAATAAAGTTTCTACGATCTAATCGTGGAGGAGAATATTTGAGTTACGAGTTTGGTGTACATTTGAAATAATGCGGAATAGTTTCGCAGCTCACGCCACTCGGAACACCACAGCGTAATGGTGTGTCTGAACGTCGTAATCGTACTTTACTTGATATGGTGCGATCTATGATGTCTCTTACAGATTTACCGCTATCGTTTTGGGGTTATGCTTTAGATACGGCCGCATTCACGTTAAATAGGGCACCATCAAAATCCGTTGAGACGACACCTTATGAACTATGGTTTGGCAAGAAACCAAAGTTGTCGTTTCTTAAAGTTTGGGGCTGCGATGCTTATGTGAAAAACTTCAACCTGATAAGCTCAAACCCAAATCGGAGAAATGTGTCTTCATAGCATATCCAAAGGAAACTATTGGATACACCTTCTATCACAAATCCGAAGGCAAGACTTTTGTTGCTAAATTCGGAAACTTTCTAGAGAAGGAGTTTCTCTCGAAAGAAGTGAGTGGGAGGAAAGTAGAACTTGATGAGGTAACTGTACCCGCTCCCTTATTGAGAAGTAGCACATCACAGGAACCGGTTTCTGTGACATCTGAACCAATTAGTGAGGAAGTTAATGATGATGATCATAGAACTTCAGATCAAGTTACTACAGAACCTCGTAGATCAACCAGAGTAAGATCCGCACCAGAGTGGTACGGCAATCCTGTTCTAGAAGTCATGCTACTAGATCATGATGAACCTACGAACTATGAAGAAGCGATGGTGAGCCCAGATTCCGCAAAATGGCTTGAAGCCATGAAATTCGAGATGGGATCCATGTATGAGAACAAAGTGTGGACTTTGGTTGACTTGCCCAATGATCGGCAAGCAAGTGAGAATAAATGGATCTTCAAGAAGAAGACTGACGCTGACGGTAATGTTACTGTCTACAAAGCTCGACTTGTCGCAAAAGGTTTTCAACAAGTTCAAGGGATTGACTACGATGAAACTTTCTCACCCGTAGCGATGCTTAAGTCTGTCCGAATCATGTTAGCAATTTCCGCATTTTGTGATTATGAAATTTGGCAGATGGATGTAAAAACTGCATTCCTGAATGGATTTCTGGAAGAAGAGTTGTATATGATGCAACCAGAAGGTTTTATAGATCCAAAGGGAGCTAACAAAGTGTGCAAGCTCCAGCGATCCATTTATGGACTGGTGCAAGCCTCTCGGAGTTGGAATAAACGCTTTGATAGCGTGATCAAAGCATTTGGGTTTGTACAGACTTTTGGAGAAGCCTGTATTACAAGAAAGTGAGTAGGAGCTCTGTAGCATTTCTGATATTATATGTGGATGACATATTACTAATCGGAAATGATGTAGAATTTCTGGATAGCATAAAGGGATACTTGAATAAAAGTTTTTCAATGAAAGACCTCGGTGAAGCTGCTTACATATTGGGCATTAAGATCTATAGAGATAGATCAAGACGCTTGATAGGACTTTCACAAAGCACATACCTTGACAAAGTTTTGAAGAAGTTCAAAATGGATCAAGCAAAGAAAGGGTTCTTGCCTGTGTTACAAGGTGTGAAGTTGAGTAAGACTCAATGCCCGACCACTGCAGAAGATAGAGAGAAAATGAAAGATGTTCCCTATGCTTCAGCCATAGGCTCTATCATGTATGCAATACTGTGTACCAGACCTGATGTGTGCCTTGCTATAAGTTTAGCAGGGAGGTACCAAAGTAATCCAGGAGTGGATCACTAGACAGCGGTCAAGAACATCCTGAAGTACCTGAAAAGGACTAAGGATATGTTTCTCGTATATGGAGGTGACAAAGAGCTCATCGTAAACGGTTACGTTGATGCAAGCTTTGACACTGATCCGTACGATTCTAAATCGCAAACCGGATACGTGTTTACATTAAACGGTGGAGCTGCCAGTTGGTGCAGTTCTAAACAAAGCGTCGTGGCGGGATCTACATGTGAAGCGGAGTACATAGCTGCTTCGAAAGCAGCAAACGAAGGAGTCTGGATGAAGGAGTTCATATCCGATCTAGGTGTCATACCTAGTGCATCGGGTCCAATGAAAATCTTTTGTGACAATACTGGTGCAATTGCCTTGGCAAAGGAATCCAGATTTCACAAGAGAACCAAGCACATCAAGGGATGCTTCAATTCCATCCGGGATCTAGTCCAGGTGGGACACATAGAAATTTGCAAGATACATACGGATCTGAATGTAGCAGACCCGTTGACTAAGCCTCTTCCACGAGCAAAACATGATCAGCACCAAGACTCCATGGGTGTTAGAATCATTACTGTGTAATCTAGATTATTGACTCTAGTGCAAGTGGGAGACTAAAGGAAATATGCCCTAGAGGCAATAATAAAGTTATTATTTATTTCCTTATATCATGATAAATGTTTATTATTCATGCTAGAATTGTATTAACCGGAAACATAATACATGTGTGAATACATAGACAAACAGAGTGTCACTAGTACGCCTCTACTTGACTAGCTCGTTAATCAAAGATGGTTATGTTTCCTGACCATAGACAAAGAGTTGTTATTTGATTAACGGGATCACATCATTAGTTGAATGATCTAATTGACATGGCCCATTTCATTAGCTTAGCACCCGATCGTTTAGTATGTTGCTATTGCTTTCTTCATGACTTATACATGTTCCTATGACTATGAGATTATGCAACTCCCGTTTACCGGAGGAACACTTTATGTGCTACCAAACGTCACAACATAACTGGGTGATTATAAAGGAGCTCTACAGGTGTCTCCAAAGGTACATGTTGGGTTGGCGTATTTCGAGATTAGGATTTGTCACTCCGATTGTTGGAGAGGTATCTCTGGGCCCTCTCGGTAATGCACATCACATAAGCCTTGCAAGCATTGCAACTAATGTGTTAGTTGTGAGATGATGTATTACGGAACGAGTAAAGAGACTTGCCGGTAACGAGATTGAAATAGGTATTGGATACCGACGATCGAATCTCGGGCAAGTAACATACCGATGACAAAGGGAACAACGTATGTTGTTATGCGGTCTGATCGATAAAGATCTTCGTAGAATATGTAGGAGCCAATATGGGCATCCAGGTCCCGCTATTGGTTATTGACCGGAGACGTGTCTCGATCATGTCTACATTGTTCTCGAACCGTAGGGTCCGCACGCTTAAAGTTACGATGACAGTTTCATTATGAGTTTATGTATTTTGATGTACCGAAGGTTGTTCAGAGTCCCGGATGTGATCACGGACAAGACGAGGAGTCTCGAAATGGTCGAGACATAAAGATCGATATATTGGAAGCCTATATTTGGACATCGGAATCGTTCCAGGTGAAATCGGCATTTTACTGGAGTACCGGGGGTTATTGGGCCTTCATGGGCCATAAGGGAGAAGGGGAGGGCCGGCCAGGGCAGGCCGTGCGCCCCCTCCCCCCTAGTCCGAATAGGACAAGGAAGGGGGGTGGCGCCCCCCTTTCCTCTTCCCCTTCCCCCTTTCCTTCTCCAACAAGGCAAAAGTGGGGGAGTCCTACTCCCGGTGGGAGTAGGACTCCTCCAGGCGCACCCCAAAGGGGCCGGCCGCACCTCCCCCTCCCTCCTTTATATACGGGGGCAGGGGGCACCCTAGAACACACAAGTTGATCTTCGTGATCGTTCCTTAGCCGTGTGTGGTGCCCCCTCCACGATATTACACCTCGGTCATATTGTAGCGGTGCTTAGGCGAAGCCCTGCGACGGTTGAACATCAAGATCGTCACCACGCCGTCGTGCTGACAGGAACTCCTCCCCGAAGCTTTGCTGGATCGGAGCCCGGGGTGCGTCATCGAGCTGTACGTGTGTCAAGAACTCGGAGGTGCCGGAGTAACGGTGCTTGGATCGGTTGGACTGGGAAGACGTACGACTAATTCCTCTACGTTGCGTCAACGCTTCTGCTTCGGTCTACGAGAGTACGTAGACAACACTCTCCCCTCTCGTTGCTATGCATCACCATGATCTTGCGTGTGCGTAGGAATTTTTTTGAAATTACTACGTTCCCCAACAGCCGCGGCCCTACTACGAGCGCAGCGGGAGCTCGGGGGCACGTAGCTGTCGTCGCTCGTCTCCGGAGTCTCGTAAAGCTCAGGAGAGCTGCTGGACTCCCAAGGGCTACTGCTAGAGTGGTCGCGAGCAGGGCGCGCGTCGGCTTGGCGCACCTCCCTAGGGCAGCACACCAGGCGGCGACCCTCGGCGTCGAAGACCTTGAAGAAGAGCGTGGAGGCGTCGTCGTACTCGAAGTGGATCGCGAGGGCTCCCCTCGCACGGCAAACCCGCGCGATCTCGCCCCAGCCGCGAGTCATGAAGATCTTGCCGGTGGGGACCGCTTCGACCTCCGCTCCGATCGCCGGAGCGTTGCAGTCGGCATGCTGCAGCCAGAGCTTGAGTGGCCCCCTCGGCGGCATCACATCGGAGAAGAACCGCGGAAAGCGGATCCAGGAGCTTGGAGGCATCGGCGCCCACAGCACCAACTCGCGCGAGGAATCCCAGGCATGGACCCCAGGGGCAACGGTACGCGGCGCCGTAGCGCGGCGACCCCGGACGCGGCGTGGGCGGCGCTGCTCGTCGCTCCTACCTCCCGAGCCCTCAGCTCGGGCGTACAAGGGTAGCGGGTACCCCGGTGGAGGCCGCTCGCACGAAGGCCTCGTCACCACTTGCATCGCCGCTTCGTCACGGCGGTGGATCGACCTCTTCTTCGGCGGAAGTGGCCCGGGATCGTCACGGGGAGCTTTCTCTTTCTCTTCGGCGGAAAACCTTCTGATGGGCGCCATTGTTGTTAGCGCAGCAAGCAGTGGAGTAGAGGAGTGAGCAAGCGAGGAAGAGATGGGCAACGGGGCTCCGCCTCCCTCCCCATTTATAGCAAGAGAAGGCCAACCGGCATCTCCCAGATCGCATGTAATGATGGTTTTCCTTGCATGTCGCAGGGGCTTGTCAAGTCATGCAGTTGCCGAGGCAGTGTGGGGAAGCGGAGACACCCACATCCAATCAACCGCCACGCGTTAACCGAGGCCGCAGGCTTTTGGGGCCCATGATGCTCCGAACTTGACCCTTGGCTTCGCCGCGAAGCCAAGCCTGAGCGCACCTTGGGCCCGGGGGCTACTGTTGGTGTTCTAGGAACGGGGGTCCCCAGACTTGACTGCCTGCGGCCCACGGCGTGGCCAACCTGATATAGACCGAACCTCGAGGCGAGATCCGATCCGTTGTTGCGGCCCGACCTTTCACGACACTCCACCTTCAGCAGCAGTAACCTCTCGCCCGCACACGCGATGTACGCGAAATAGAGGGATTGAACCTTATGGTCCAGCACGAGAAAACCTATCTCGACGACGGTACTCACGCGCAAAACAATTTCCTCGCAGAAATCGCAACAAAGAGGTTTTCTAAAGCTTCCTCCAAAACTTAGGGATTTTTAGACAGCTTCCCCCAAAACTCGATACGGGTGTCTACCCTAAAAACACATCGTGTTTATTATCCAAATATAACCTGCCCTTTACAATGATGGGACTGTGGCTATTTATACAAGCATAGCCGACTCGTACATTGTTTGTCCAACACGCTAACCAGACTCCTAATCCAAAGGGAAAACAATGACCTACCAAAACATAACGACGAACCTGATTAAATCTTAGGAAATAAAAACAAAAACAACTAGTACGACTTCTTATTTGGTGTACGTCATCTTCGGGTCTGCTTCCAAGTGGCCCCTAGCCGATGGTCTTCAAGGAAAGGTAGCTCCACGTACTGTTAGATCCAGACGCTGCATGGCCGTACTTCTCCTTGCATGGCTGGAATATAAATAAGAATCCTAGCTGCACCTTTTTCCTTTCAAACCAATGAACTGAAACTCTATCTCTCCAACTAGAATCCCACGTATACTCATCTATACGTACATCTTTGTTACTTGGATATGCATGGCTCAATGGTTGGAGGAAGTGCTCACGTCGCTCCTTTTCCTCAAGAAACAAATCAACATGTTCAACAGCCAACGCCTTGGCTGTCTCGTCATCTTCACTTAACTGAAAATAATTAGGAGTGTAAATATTTCGCCTTTCTGATCCCACCACATCCTCAGCATCACTCATATTTGTATCACAATCAGCAGGCCGTACGGCCCATCTTCATCAACAAGGTACCCAAGACCCTCGCGAGGGTCCAAGCCTCGCGAGGCGGACGACGCAAGACCTCCTCTGGAGTGGCCTAGCTAGGCAGGCTCACGAGGAGCGGAGATATCAAGGCGGGGCAAACCTCATGAAGATCTTGTGACGTGAGCCATGACGAACGGTGCCAGGCGGGCGCCGGTGTGCGCAGCGTCCTTATTTCCTCTTTGGTGCTAAGGAGGTCAGCGCAGGCGAAGAGTACCAAGGCATCAGGCAAAGGTTGCCATATTGGTGCAACGAGACCAAGACCAGAAGGACGGCAAGGCGGAGGTCATCGTGGAGCCCAAGACGGCGTCACCCCAGATCTTTTCGCAGGCGAAGACCGCTTTTGTCAAGATAGCTTGTACTAGTTGTCCCCCTTCAAATATGCCCGCCGTTGTTGGCTCCCTTCCCGCTCGATATTTGGGAAGAGGAACAGGGCCTCTATAAATAGGACTAGCCACCACAATAGAGGCAAGTTGAACTGAGATCGAACCCTCATGCACAAGTTCATACGCACAAGAACACATCAACCTCAGGAGGCTGTTCTTCCCTTGTACTGTTCATCATCAGCCCGAGAGGCAATCCACCACCACCACACTCGAGTAGGGTATTACACCACAACGGTGGCCCGAACCAGTACTATAAACCTCGTGTCTTTCTGTGTTGTGAGTTCGTCGAGTTAATCTGCAAGATCTTAGCGAGTTAGAGCGTAGATCGGTAGGAGGGAAAGACTTCGCGCGCACCCCAGTGTTCGAACCTTAAGGGTTTGCCGGAACCCCACATCCAACAAGACGCTCCCCAAAAAACCTAATTGCCCTCTCCCGGATTTCAAGGGGCGGGATTTTGGAGGCCTGCTCTCTCATACAACCATACACGCGGTGGACGGGATAAGATCGCCGACGGCAGTAGCAGGGAGTGGAACGACGGCAGGCAGTGCGCGTGACAGTGGCGGAGCCAGCTTGGCCGGAGAGCCGGGGCAAAGTACACTACACTCTCGTCTATTGGTTGGTTGCCCCTACAAAACGATGGCTAGCTCTCCATTTACTACTATTGTTTAAACTAGAATCAATAGCAGAGCCCGGGCAGCTGCCCAGGGTAGCCGGGAGGTGGCTCCGCCACTGCGCGTGGAGACAGAGCATATGTGATGTGTTCTTCATGACCGGCGCCTCGAACATATAGGTCTAAAACCCACCTCAAATTTCAACACGTCTCGGCGAAAACGATGGATATTTGCCTTGTGTTGCATGCACGATGCGTCGCGTGGATCATTCGTGTATATATTATTTTCTTTCTTTCTTGGTTTGCTTTTTGTCCCTCCTCAATCCCTCCAACCATGTGCATCTTTTCTTTTTGGTGGTACTATATATATGATGGATGTGTCCGTCCACGAACCATGATAGCCTATCGAGTAGCAATGGACCGCTGGTCGATGATGCATGAGCATGAGTCTAAGCCAAGCAGGGTGAAGTATCACGTTTGTTGCGACCAAACCAAATGGCCGAGCTCCACGTGCGCATCATCTCCCTTCCACGTCTTGCCATCGACCGAGCACTAGTGCATGCCCTACTGTACGAACTTGCAACAGTGAAGGAGAAGCGCATTGCATTTGCATACGCGTGCAGGGAAGCAAAGTTGCCGGTCGCGGCCATACATCTATAGCCAGCACTAGCAGCTATTGAGCTAGGCAGCGATGGATGCACCACCGTCCAGCCAGCCGGTGCACGCACGTACGTGCTCCATGCACAAGCAAGGCGGCGAACCCGCCCGCCCGCCGGTGGTCGACACACAACCCCGCTAGCTGCTCCCCGGCTAGCCAGCCTAGAGCATCGTCGCATCGGGTCATTTTCCCGTCCGTCTCCGCTGAAAAGTCGCGAGTATCAACACCAGTCGCGGCGGGGAGTCTGAACGGGAAAGAGAAAAAAGGAACCCGCACCGAGCAGCGAGGTGGTATACACGGTGGAGTGGTGTATGCCACTTGACTTGGCGCGGTCGTGCACGCACGCGCTCGCCGGAGGGACCGGTTGGGGGCATGGGACGGGGACAGGGGTACGGAGGCGGACAGGCGGTGGTGGAAAAGTCGCGGTCGCGCTCGCGCGTTCGGATCCGGAGTCCACGTGACGGTGGGTGGCCACAGGAGGAGGAGCGGTATCCGTTCCGATCCGCTCCCGCCCGTCGCGTCGCCGTCGTCGCCTCACCCTTCGCCCCATTCGATCTGCTGTTGCTGTTTCTCAGCTTTGCTTTGTGCCCATGCGCTGGCGACGACGATCTCATCTCGTCTGATCCACCTTCGTTTTCGCCCACGTTCGCACGGGTCCCCCCGTGGTGCAGGTGGTCCAAACCGCGTGGGCCGTGGGAATGGCCTCCATTATTCCGTGGGACCGGGAGTCGTTGTCATGCCCATGGCCCTTGCCGGGCCCAGGCCCTGTACGTGGCTCTCATTCTTTTCTTGTGAAAAAACTCGTCAATCCGGTTCCATCTGGTTTACAGCATCTCCCGCCTAAAATCGCTGCCTGGGGTGAGCCGGCGCAAAAATTAGGCCTGGGGCGAGTTGATCCCCGAGAACGTATCCTGTGCTCCAATTCATGAAGTGCTCCGGCTGCTCCAACCACGTAACAACCATTGGATGGAACACGTAGGTACAGGATAGAGTGTGGAAGCCCCCATCCTGCGAAATTTGCAGAAACCCCCTATAGAAGTACAGAATAACTGCAACAGTCCCATAATGTAGCTTCAAAATATGTGTTGCCCCAGGTTTGGAACAGAAAGAACAAGCATATCATGTACCTCGTTAGCTGGTCGTTTCATGTTAAACTGATCGAACACACACACATATATATACATGACAGCAGCTCTATGGTACAGATAGTATCATGGATTTTGCGACATGATATACAAAGTATTCAACAAATTGATTTAAGAAGGTGAAGGTAATTCAAAGAATATAAAGAATTAGTCAGTCCATGAACCAAGATTTGAACTGATAAAATCAGAAATGGAAAAGACAGCAGCACCAGCTATATTAACCACCTTTTTCAAATTAGAAGGTAACACGTCATTCAACAGTTCTCTTCCAAATCTGAAATATATGAATCATCTCAGAACAAATGTAGGACTTCAGAGGCATAATGCTTCTCGATGGAGTAAAATGCCCATAGTACAGACCACAAATTTACGGAATAACCTACACCCTAGTAAAAAATAGCAAAATGTTGAAAAACTAAAGTGGACATCATCATGATAAACTAATTGTATCAAATAATTTTAGCATAACAGGCATTATGATGGAACCTCACTGATAGCAAATATATAGGTCCAGGTTCCACTTCATAAAGGAATTAGTGGACATGCCCAGTAACACATAGTTACACAGTATCACATTCAAACAGAGCACTTCTAGTTTTGCATAATATAAGCACCAAGGTAGATAATTGTTCCATATTGTTCTGAAGCAAGGAAACACACTTGGCACACATGCCATAAAAGTAAGCATCATCTTCAAGTCCCGTCGCTGTAGTCGATTCGGCACTCGGAGCCATACTTGACAGTGACTCCATCATTCCCTATTCGGTGCAGATAAACTTATTAGATATAAAATGCATGAGCAACTAAGAGTTAGATTCTTGCTAGAGCTGTAGACATTGTAGACTAAAAAACAACAATTCCATAGTCAAGTGGTGAAGAGAGAAAATATTTAAGTGCACTGGGACATAGGTGTGCTAAGGAAAAAAAGTGTTTTGAAAATAGTGATAACCAAAAACATTCTGAGTACAACAACATTAATTAAGCATGGCATCTTGCCATTATGTCATTGACACATAGCACTTCAGGAATGTAATACCTTTTTATTAAATCAGAAAGAGTGAGGAAGGCTAAAGAGTTAAGATAGTTCATTTACTAAACCAGAACAACTATGTTTAGTTCAATGGAATACTGGACAAATAGATAGTGAAATCTCAGAAATTAATTCGTGAAGTCGCACACATTGTACATGCAAAATGAATCTCGGTCTTGTGCTAATAAGCACTTCACCTCCAGGTATTTGAACATGCAGATGAAATTAGTCTGTACTCAGGCAATGAGTTGCTGAAGTTGTACTATAGGTAATTGTTGGAATATCTAGTCCGAGTAATAGCAATTTTTTCAGTGATTAATTTCCTGCGATTGACATAATACAGAGAGATATCGCCACTTTTTCCCAAGATAGAATTGGCTACAAAATCAGCATAAAGGGAACGACGGATTGCAATCAAATGCACAAAATAACACAAGGTTCTAACATCTAGCAACATACCTGAACACCGGAGTTCTATTCTCCGGCGTCGACGGATGGCACAGGTAGGAGCCAGATCGGGTGGGGAAGGGGGTGAGGTGGAGAATGGCGGGGCGGGGTGGGGCGAGTTGCTCACCGGACGTCGGAGCCCAGTATGTCAGCACTGCGGCGACCACGTTCGCCCGGCGTCACAGGTCAGCCGCCGGAGGCCCGAAGCCCTACTCTGTTCGCGTTGCTTCTGTTTTAATTTGGGAACAGCCGGCTTGGAGGTAGGTGACGGGGAAGTACTACTAATTCTGTATGCATGCAGGGTGTTGTTTGAAAATTTCTGAGGACGAGCGCTCTGGTTGCATCGTGTGCCTAAATTATGTATCTGACGGCTGTGGTTCACAGGGAGCAGCCGGAGTACACAATGAATTGGAGCACAGGATATTTTCCCGTTGGTCCCCAGCCGCCGGCCCCAGGGCCGCCTCAGGCGCGTTTTAAAATAAAAAAAGTATAGCTCAGTTCGGCGAAGTTCGGCTATAAACACGATAAATTTCGGCCAAACACGATAAATTTTGGCACAGTTCGGCGAAGTTTGCAGATTTTCATTGCATAGCACATATATATAAACTAATCTAAAAAAAACTGGCTGAAGTCGCCGCCGTCGCCGCAATCGTCGTCGTCGGCCTTCTCCTCCTTGACGCGGGCGCCCCTGCTGGACCCCTCCCCGGCGTCGCCTTGGCGGGCTGGTGGCGGCGCGTCGTCGTCGTCGCTGTCGTAGATGACGACGACTCCGCCTTCGTCGCGGCCACGCCGGCGCTCCGCGAAGCGGCGCACTGGCGCTCCTTCGCCTTCTCCAGGCGCTCCTTCTCCATCGCTATGGAGTCCCTGCACGCCCATTCCAGGGCCGTGTCGTCGTCGTCGAGCTCCGTCGTCTTCACCAGCGCGGCCGGCTCCTTCTTCACCGGCGCGAGCCCCGGCTCCGTCTTTGGCTTGACAAAGCGCGGAGGAGGAGCCGACGAGGAGGCGCGTCGACCGCCCTCGTTGATGACGATGCCGGTGCTGCGAGTGCGCCGGCCGAGCGGCGTCTCCGTCGCGGGCTCGGCCTTGACGTCGAGCAGGGCCGGAATAACGGAGGAGTGCGATGAAGATCGCGAGGAGGAAGAAGAGGAGGAGGACCCGAACCTCCTTGGCGCCCATGGCCCAACGCGCCGGTGCTGCGCCGGGGCGGCCACCCTCGCCGGGTACGCCAACGGCGGGTCGTTGCCGCCCTCGAGGTACGTCAGCACGCCCTCGAGTGTGCGGCCGGGGACGCCCCACCACAGGTGGCGCCCCTCGCTGTTCTTCAGGCCGCCGACCACCGGCGCGCCGTTGGTGGACGCCAAGCGCTGCTGTTGATGGCGCTCGAAATACGCCGCCCAAGCCACGTGGTTGTCGGTGGCGTACTGGGGGAGGGAGAGCTGGGCGTCGGTGAGGGAGGCGCGCACGACCTCGACCTCCTCGGCGAAGTATTTGGGCTTCGCCATGGCGTCGGGCAACGGGGGAATGGGCACTCCCCCGTCGCTAAGTCTCCACCCCGTCGGCCCGGCGCGCATGTCCGGTGGCACCGGGATGTTCGCCTGGAACGGGAGCTAGGACTCCTGTTCGCGGAGCGAACGACGGCCAAAGCCGTTGGCCGCTGCCTCGTCTCCGGAGAAACGCTCTGCCATGGCGACGGGCTCAGGAGAGGGAGAGAGAGGGGCTGGGCGGCGGCGCTCGGGAGAGGTAGAGGGAGAGGGAGGGGCTGGGCGGCGGCGAGGGGCGGGGCTGGTGTGGGCACAGGCGAGTGAGGCCACCGGCTATATAGTCGCGCCGCGCCCGTGTGTACACGTGCGAGGGAGGGGAGGCGTCGGCGCGCCGTCCCGTGACGCGCCACCCGTGAGGAATCAATGGCAAGGGTAACCGGCGGCAGCCTTGCCATTGATTCCACGCTGGAACCGAGGTTGTTGGGGGAAGACGAGGCGCTGTGTCGCTGACGCGGCTGGCCCGTCGCTTTTTCGCGCCAAAACAGCTCGCCCCGGCGCCCCCGGACGCCCCCAGCGCGCCGGGTTCGGCCTGGGTCCGCCGGCGCCGTTTTCGGCCCAGGCCGGCCAAAATCGGACTCCTGGGGACGCGATTGGGCCGTTTTTTCGGTGCCGGCGCGAAAAAATCGCCTGGTGAGGTCTTCCTGGGGGCGCGGCTGGAGATGCTCTTACAGACGTACCCCTAGTATGCATGATCGTTAAGGCTTAGATACATGGTGTATTTGACCAAGAATAGTACTCTTCGTCTCATAATATAAGAACATTTTTTACATTAGTGTAGTGTTAAAAACATTTTTATATTTTGAAACGGAGGGAGTAGTACGTACTTCTAGTTAATTTTCGTTTCTTCATTGATTGAGTGGGCTCACTATTGGAAAGCAAAGAAGGAAAGAATAGTCTGTTTTCCGAAGACATGTAGGGCGTCGCGTCGCACTAGCCTATTGTTGACTCTTATTGTACGATGGTTATTGTTAATGCTATCAAAAAAAATATCTGGAATGACTTGCTAGCTGCATTAGTTTCATTATATTATTTTTTTGAACACGAGTTTCATTATTATATTAAAATAACACTAATGGAGTATATATAGCAATCAAATCGGAAATCTTAGAATAAAAAGCACGTCTGTGAAATAAAAAGGCCCGCCCCCCGCTTCTCTGAGATGCCCCAGCTTTTCATGCTCACTTGCGCCACAAAAGCACGGCACAAAATTTTCTTTTCGCACAAAATATTTGCATCACGCGTGTGTCCCCCGCAATTATCGCTATGTTTATTCAGGAAAAGTTCAATGCTTGATTAAACAAACAAGCTGGCTGCTATTTAGCTGCCGCTCATGCTCCAAAAGCTCACATCATGGCGTACATACATGTTCCGTGTGATTGGACAGCAAATAAAGAAGAAATTGATAATAATATGTTGGCGTATCGAAGGGTTTAGCCCAGCAAAGCTGACCAAAACTAATTTAACAAACCGAAAAAGTGGCAGCGAGACACATGCACGCACGATTCGGTCAAAGATTGTTACTTTGCAGCAGACACTTCATGCACCAAATCTACGAGGGCTGGTTGGCGTCACGCTCTACAAAGAGAGATAGCAGTACTTGAAAAACGTAAAGAATTTGCAACTCGGCGAATGATTGCCGGCGAAGACGCGAGGAGCGAGCTGGCCATCGTTGGCTGATTAATCAGTCCGATTATAGTATTGGTTAAGCGGCTTTAGAGCACCGTGGTCAGTAAACTAGTCGGGTGTGTGGGGGTTGGGGGGATTACTTAAACCGTAGGTTGCCGTGCATGTTCGCTTAAACAAACAATTATTGGTTGCAAAGCGAGATGTGATCTTGGCCCGTTGGCCGATTTGTTCTTGTTTATGGCCAACTTGGTGGATTTGATGCGCGTGAGCTCACATACAGCGTACACATGCATGCAGCCATGGAGATCGGATCCGTACGCACACTCGCGTAACGAGGTTCGTCGGTGCGTATGATGATCGTTTTCTTTTTTTCGAAATGAAAATCCCAAAGGGATTAGATGATTAACAAAAAAAAACACCAGCTCCACGTACTCCTGATTAGCACCAGCTCCACGTTGCTGCTTTGTGCTTTAGATGGTTAGCGGGGTTGCCAATACAACAAAAAAACGATTAGTGATCGAAGTTTTGCTTCGTCATTTTGCATAGTTAGTTTCCTCGCAAAAAATATATCTTAGGCAGTTAGTTATTTTTTTTAGAAATACACAGTCTTTCTTAGATATTATTTTTAATACAGTACAGACACAAACACTCGTATACACGTGCATACATTCACCCTTATGAACGCATACACACACACCATATCCCTATGAGCACCTCGAAAAGACTGAGCCGGTAATATCATCTTGAAATTTACGAAGTCACCGTAGGCACCTCGTCGTCGACTGGAACGTCTCCTCCTGCTGAATGCGCATCAACGGAAATCCTGAAATAAATCCAGGAACAAATGCGAGCACCAGAATTTGGACCCTAGTGGACTGGGGATACCACGGTCCCTCTAACCATCCAACCACAGGTTGGTTCGCCTTAGATGTCATTTTTGAGAAATAGACCGTCTTTTTTAGATTCTTTTTAGGGCTGACGGTCTTTTTAGTTATTTTTTAGAATTGACAGTCTTTTTTAGATGAGCATGTAGACCATGCTGGGCCGTGGTCCGGGTTTGTGGAAAATAGAATGCAGTGCAAACAGTTCATCTGGCCCATTAATTGCAGCATGTTTGCTGGTCCATCTATCGTTCGGCCTGGTTTTAAGAGAGCAACTAATCAACGGTTACCCCTTGGAGTGCTGCCACAAGGGTCACTTATATGGTCTCGGAGCCCGTCAAGTGGTGAGTCTAGCCGTTGTCACGTGTCGTGGTCTGGGCGCTCCCTCTAGATTTCGGTTTGTTCAATTTTTTATGCACACACTTCCTAATTTTAGATTTTTTTTGGCTTTTTGGTTTTCACCTGACTTTTTGTAGCTTTTGGACTTTTTTAGGCATGTCTGTGCTTTTCGAAAATAAAAATGCGCTTACATGAGAAGCGCATTTGTGTTTCTCGTGGAAGCACAAATTTGTTTTGCTAGAAGCACGGTCTGTGCTTTTACCAAAAGGACAAATTTGCTTCCACGTGAAGCACACCATGTGCTTTCCCGAAAAACAGGAAAATCATATCTTGTGCCCCCCCCCTCCCAAAAAAGGGGTAAAAACACAACCGTGCTTCTAGGTTTAAGGCTTTTCTTCCTTTTTTTCATTTTCTGGTTTATTTAGAGTTTTTGGAATTTTTTATTGGTATTCTCTTTGTTTGGTTTCTGTTTTATCAATTTCGGATATTTTTTAATTTTTTCGTGGAAAAAAGGTTCGTCGAAACCTATTAACACGATATCTATTTTCGAAGATCTCAATGTGAGAAATTCAAACGGTTCGGTATTTCGATGCACGGTTCAAGAAATCATACATTTTGAATAATGAAACTATAAAAAAAACTCACGTTACGACAAGTGGCACACATGCAGTGCGCCATTTATCAGAACCTTAGAAGGTAGGGAGTGACCTTTGCAAAAAGTTATCCTTTAGGCCTTCTTTGGATCGAAGGATTTTCACAGGATTTTTGCTGGATTGTAAACCTCAGGATTGTATCCTACGGATTGCATTTGGATCACAGGATTGCGTTCTCAAAATTCCATAGGATTGGGTCCCCAAGGCACTGAACCCAGAGGAATTTACGCCTGAGGTCCGACCTCTTGGAAAGATTCCTGGCGCGAAAAGAGAGTGTTCGCGCCAAAACAGCCGCGCTGCTTCGTGCGAAAACACCACGCGTTGCTGTAAAAAAAAAAGAAAAAACACCTCGGATCGCTCTGGAAGGAAATAAAAAAAGGCACCGAAAGCGGTGACGAGGTCGCGACTGGCGGAAGCGGCGACAAGGTCAGATCCCCCGACGGAAGCGGCGGCGACCCGGCGACCGTACGCCGACCACCTCGCTCTCAGACCCTCCTTCCTCGTCGAGTTCGACGAGATCAGCGCCGGCCCCATCCAGGTTAGCCCGCATCACATAGTCCGTCCATCTCCTTCCCTTGCAATTTTTCTAGATCGAGGGAGGGGGTGCCCGATATGGCGCGGGAGCGGCAGATCCTGCCGGAACTAGGCATCGGGTGTGGCGTTGGCACTATGCTGAAACCAATCCTGTAGGGTTTCATTTGTTGCATTTTTGGATACTGCATACAAAAATATTGCCACTTGCTCTTCTACTGCTAGTACGTTTGAATTAGCAAGGAGTTTTTTCTCACGCAGCTTGTCAACAAGTGCTTGAAAAATGTCCACTTCCATGCGGAAAGTCCTTTTGCATAAGCTTTCATGCCCTGTTAAAATCTCCTGAACACGCCAAGCCCCCGAAAGTTTTGATGTATGCATTGGTTTCTTACTAGAAGAAGATTGTGATGCATCTTCTAAAGTAGGAAGTACAAAATGAATAAATTCATAGTCACTTTCTGATCTACGACGGTAGCTTGGATTCATGGTGTGCAGCAACAAATGAGCCAAATATGCTGAAAAGGAGTTGAATGAAACAGGAAAAAAAATGTGATTGTGATATATTGAATAGCATGGAAGTATGATTTTGCTATAGGAGATAAGCACTAACCTTGTTGGTTTCTTCAGCAAGGGGAAGATGAAAGCATAGAGCACAGGCAGCAAGGGGAAGATGAAAGAATAGAGCACAGGCAGCAAATGCTGTGGGCAGGGAAAAGAGCTGTCCATTGTAGAGAGTAGCATCAGGTTATATATGCACTTGCTGCTAACGGCTACTTCAGGCAGTTGACTGCACTAGCCGTTGGAAGTTTGAAAAACATCAGACTTACAAATAGAAATAATAATACTTTATTGTATAGGATTCCTGTACGTCTCCTATGATGCAGCCAAAGGCACATTGTTACTAGTTCCTCTGGATTTGCATTCCATAGGATTGGCTATGTCATGGCAGTCAAATCCTCCATTTTTCCTATTCCTTTGTTTTGCAAATCCTGTGATCCAAAGAAGCCGTTAGTGATTTTGTCTTACCTATGGCCGCTTTGGGGAATATCCTATTTACCGCCCGCGGGCGACAATAGTTGCATTGGCTGAAGGTCGGGCATGAATGGACCAGCCCGAGTTTCTTTCCTTCGCTGGCTATTTTTTCCTTTCTGCTTTCTTTTTTTTCTTCTATTTTTGTTTTTCGTTTCTTTTTTTATTTTATTTTTCAGATTTGTTTTTGCAAATTTCTTTTTTTTACCTTCTGTAATATACGGTGAACATTTTTTTCTAATGTATGGTGAATATATTTTTAAATGTACAATGAACATTTTTTAATATAAGGTATTACATATACACACTGAACGTTTTTATGATATACGGTGAACATTTTTGTTGTATACAAACATTTTTAATACACACTGAACAGTTTTTTAATAGACGGTGAACTTTTTAAAAATATACACTGATTTTTAATTATATATGATGAACAATTTTTGTATACATCGAACATTTATTAGTATACGATGATTTTTTGTTTATACATTTAACTTTTTTTAATACATGGTGCACTTTTTTTTAATATACACTGTACATTTTTATAAATAGATACTGAATATTTTTATAAAATATATGTTTCTATTTTAATAGGGTTTCAAATATCTATCTCCTAAAAATAACAATCAGTTTTAAAAAAAATGACTAAAAATGAAGAGAAAAAAGAAAGAAAAACAGCCCGCAGGAGGAATGGGTCGGCGGCAAATAGGAGCTCACCCTGGTTGGATCTCATCGTTATGGAAGGTAGGAATATGAAAAACATAGACATCTGATAGGATTGACACTGCAAAATAGTAGACATTTGCAAAACATACGAAAACTGCAGTAATAGTCGTTTGGATGAAACACAGAAAAAATACCTTGATCTAGTGTGATCGAGTCTATGAAATTAAGGTTGAAGTGGATGTTCAATTCCTATGAAATTGAGGTATAGGAATACAATTTCAAAGCAATTCGGGTGCCACTGTTACTCCAATCCAAAGGCATTCCTTAACGAAAAATATTAAGGCCTCCTTTGGCTCATAGAATAGCAATACAATAGGAATAGAAAATTTATAGGAAGTGAGATGACATGTATCTCAATTCTTATAGAGAAAGAGATTTCACTTGGTTCACAGGATATGATTTTTTTATCATTGGGTTTAGGCTAATGTTTTTTTCTTTGAAATATGAAGGATTGCTTCCTATCCTACATAGGAATAGAAATCTATTCCTAAGATCCAAAGGGCTCCAGAGAAATTTTCCCTACAAAATTCCTATCCTTTAGAATTCCTACAAAATTACACTAAACTAAAGGGGGCCTAAGAATAGCAGTCCTACAAAACTCCCCGCAATCTGAAGCATTGACGCTTCACTAGTGGTGGCAAGGAACAAGACCTCCTATGTCATGCATTGCGCGCGGAATAGGGCAAGCCACACACTCTGTGCAATGGCGGACCAACCCATTTATGGCTTTGCAGGGTTCTTTTCTTCAAAAAAAGAATCTTATTTCGTAGATTTACAAGAATAAAAATGTATAAAAATAGTTACAAAATGGAAAAAATATCACAGAGAATAAAATATAGTTACATACATGTGTATAAATGTCCTTCCCATATTTAAAAAAATAGTCATCCTGTGTTTGAAAATGTTAACGGCAAACTTGAGAAATGGTCACCGTGTATTGTAGAATTGTTCATCGTATATTAAAATAAACTAGAAGGGTGAAGGTGCGCTTTGACAAGCCAGTCTGTTTTGAGACATGTGGTATAATTTTAGAATAGATACAAATGGTCAATACATCAAAAGATATATTTCACCGGAGAAATACACTGTAATATTTCTTATAAACATTGTAGGTTTTTAACCGCTGCCATTGCGTTCTGGAACAAAATTTCCCTCCTTTTACATCGGATACTAATATCAGTATAAGCAGGGTACTTTTGAAAATCATAGTTCTCCAGGATTTCTTCTATCCGTCTGTTCACTTTTGCAAGGCCTTGTGGACATTTCTGACAGCATGCAAAACAAATCAATTTTAGTTGTCTGAAACGACTTATAGAAGTGAACGGAGGGAGTATCTATTTTCGAATCTGATGATTTTCCAATATCCACAAAGGGTTGTCTTATACCAATAGTCTTACACTAAGAACAATGTTCTCATAGCCTGCCTTCTGTGACATGTAACAGAAGTGATATACTAATTCAATATTCACATAACAGTCAAATCTTCAATTGAAAAAAATCTTCAGCAGCGAAGGTAGCACATGCATTTCAAGCCAACAAACTGTATAAACCTAACGATAGAGGGGATACTGAATTAAAGATAGTTCTAGTATCAAATGCAAAATCAAGGGAAGTTAATGTATTGTACACATTGTATAGCTCACTCATTGCTCAGGTACAGTTGACGGTGCGACTGATGAATTAATTGGGTTTTACCATGTAAAGTATGGCAATCGCCAAGCACTCTATGTACCAGACTATCAATCAACCTATCGAGTATGCAGATGACATATCCCTGTGACTGAGTTACAACAGTATGAAGTCCAATATAACAGAAGATTTGAGGGGAGAATGTGGGCCCGAACTCCAACAATCAAGAGGATGCAGCTGTAAATGGTTCACTAGCCTCCAGAAGCTTGTCAAGCAAGCCGGTGAACACAACAGAATCGGTCTCATTGGGCTTGAATTTGAGGAGAGCAGAAGGTACTAGGCCTTCATCTTGCAACGTGCGTGCCCGCTCTCCTGTATTTGGAGAATGCGGTAGCACACGTGACCTAGGAACAGCTGGACAGATAAGATCAAATTCCAAACCTGGCTGCTTCAAAGCGTCCGCAACAAACTGCATCAGGGAAAGCAGCAGATTAACCAACAATGCTTCAAAACCAGTAATGAAACGAATACGCAATGCTAGGAAAATATAGCTTTAAACACTATTTCCTTCGTTCGATAATTCTTTGTTACGGTTTTAGTTCAAATTTGAGTTATTTACAGCTTCGCCAGTGGCCCATAAGCCAAACTCACAAATTCCAGAATTACACTTGGGAGTGTTCATGCCAATTGACAAATAATCAGTAGCACAAAATACATAGTGTATATGACAAGTGTAGAAGTCCTAGAGTGGAATCAAATATTAAAAGAATCACCACCTCATTCTGGATTGCAAGATATACAGATGATACTCAATGGAACAAAATCATATGGACGAACAAGCATAGAGGGCAGAAGTACCTCATATAGTGAACCAGTAGCCTCCGCTGGAAGGAATACACCCTGGAGAATTACTCCATCAGGAAACTGAACTCGGATGACAGCTTGTTTGTACTTCTGTCGAGCAGCCAGTGCCTGCTTCTCCTTATATGACTTTGGAATTAGCAACCGAGATTGTTCCAGCCTTTCCCTCCTCATCTTTGCCTCATTCCTTACCTCCTCACCACTAAGTTTGTAGAAAGAATCCGGTGTATCAATTTCTGCAACAGAACTTCCAGGGACATTGAAGAATACCCGAATCTGTGAAGTTATCATGAAAGTTCAATAAATTACATTTCTAAGGAGATATAAATGGGATCAGCAGCAAACTGCAAAATGGACAATCAATTGCACAACATAACAGAAAAAGGAGGCCTCAGAGCACATATAGTCGTATATATGCTAAATTTCAGGTTTAACAAGAAATATTCTTACAGTAATTACTAAATTCAACAAGTTGAGGAAAAATAAAATAAAACAAGTGGTGAAACACAGTTTGAGGATCTGACATTTCTGCCAACTGATGCACATAAATTATATCAGACGCTGATATATTCCCGCCAACTTATGCACATATATATCAGACACTGATATATCCCAATACCACGATATGCATCTTATTGGAAGTACAGGATGGGAGCTGTGACATGTCAATTTAGCTTCTTCAATCAGAAGTTGCACAGTTTTACCTGAACCCATATGTGATACGTCCATCCCCGCAAGTAAGATCAGATTCAAAAACAAAATCCGAATATCTGCATCTAATATATAATCAGGACCAAGTTCCAATGTTTCATTAGAACTAATTGCTCTACAATTTTTGAAATATACATTTTATCATTGGACAACTGTATAAAATGCATTTTGTTGTAGCATTTGTCTTACACGATAGCGACAACATGTAGTGTTATCTCAAACAGGAACATCATAAAGATACCATTCCACATACTTTGTAGCAAAAAGTAGCAACACTGACAAAATGCTACAATGTTCAGAACATAGAAATAACTTAATTTATGTATGAACTAAACATCATAGGTATACAAAAGACAGGCCAAATCTTAAACATGAATGCCAAAGTGTACTGGATACAATAATAAGACAGGCCAAAACTCAAACATGAATGCAGAAGTGTACGAGAATGTAAAAGACGGGCCCAAACTCAAACATGAATATAGAAGTGTACAGCAAAAGGAAGCATCACATTTTACATACTACTTAGTTTGCTACATTCTGACCTCCAACATATGGAGTAATATAGACTGTGCAAGTTCTGTGGAATTCCACAATATCTCATGGAAATGGTACCACATTGTTAAGACATACCTATATATGAACATGACCGCAGAATTTATGCACTGACCTCACAGAAATGGCACCACATTTTTGTGATCTATTGGTGTAACAACATCAATATTCGGTCATTTTTACTCAGCACTAAGTTCAAACAAAATCTATTTCTCACGAGTAAAGATGTGGCATGAGTATACCCAGATTATCAGAGTGTGGACAAACCAAACTATCAATGCAGTACAATTCATTGACTAAAATATGATCATTCACATAACCAATTGATGGAGTATACTGAATTAGACGCCTGCTCACCTGACGATCAACAATCTTGTTAACCTCCTTTTGCTCATCGACTCCGCTGCGGCAGCTCTCTTTGGACTCAGACCCGGCCAGCGTCGGTAGCGGTG
Source organism: Aegilops umbellulata (assembly GCA_032464435.1). Taxonomy (NCBI): domain Eukaryota; kingdom Viridiplantae; phylum Streptophyta; class Magnoliopsida; order Poales; family Poaceae; genus Aegilops; species Aegilops umbellulata. The sequence continues at coordinate 367,025,826 of CP136058.1, forward strand.
CCGAAGGATGGGACCTCTCAAGCAGGAGCACAGCCTGCCTGATCCCGCTAAGCCTCGCTTCGGCAGGAGTCTCGTCCATCACGGCAAAGAGCTCCCCGCTCTCATCCCCGATCGTGAACCCGACCGCCTCGAGGAGCTCAAGCCCGCCCTCCCTGTCTGCCACGGCCTCCTTGATCCTAGGGTTACCGAGCCTGACCCTCCTGTACTTGTCGTTGCCGGGCTCCTTGAGCAGGTTGCCGAGAAGCTTCTTCACGACCTCGACGGCCGCGGGGGGTGGGTTGCCGGCGAGGTACGCGGCCGCGCGGGCGCGGGCGCCGCCGGCCGACGCGAGGCAGCCGTCGAGGTGCTCCGAGACGGCGTGCTCGGAGGAGAAGGCGTCGCCGCAGTTGGGGCACGCGACGGTGTCGCCGCCGTTGGCATCTGGGCGGCGGGAGGAGGAGGAGGAGATGACGGCGGTGAAGGGGGTGAATTCGGAGGGGCCGGCCGGGCGCGGGGGCTGCTGCTTGGGGGCGGGCCTGGGGTTGGGGTTAGGGTTAGGGTTTGAGGGGCGGGAGGAGGAGGTGGAGGCGGAGGGGGGAGGGCCGGAGCCGAGGACGTGGGAGGGGCCCTTGAAGGACGGGGCGGAGGAGGAGGTGACCTTCTTCATGAGATCCTTCATCTTGTCCTTCATCATGGAGGCCGGCGGCGACGAGGTGCAGGCGGCGGAGGAGGTGGAGGATTGGCGTGGACGGGGAGTAGACTTGGTGGTGGTTGCCTCCGCTGGGTTCGTTCGTTCGTTGCAACGCGACGGGGGCAAATTGATAAACAAGGAAGAGCTACGGGGGTGGAGATCCAGCTGGAAAATGAAGCCGGCATCCGGGAATGGGTATGGTACTTCGCCGCCAAGGCATCTTCGTCGAGTGGGCCGGGCCGCAAAGGCAAGCAAGTAACGATCACTTCGGGGCGGCTATAGTCGTCGTGGGCACCCATGCAGCCTGAGTGGGAAATGGCGAAATTCCGTATGCGCCGCTCTCTGCGGCTATAATCGCACAGAGCAGCCGAGCCAGCGACAAACATAGGCCGGCCCACTTACAGTTATACCTAGAAGGTTCCCTGAACCGCGTTTTTTCCTGTTTTGTTGCTTTTCTGGTTTTTCCGGCTTTCTATTGTTTTTTATTTTATTTTTTCAATTTCATTTTTCGTTTTTTCTGTTTCTTTTTCTTTTGTTCTTTCTTTTTTTCAAGTTCATTTTCCTTCTCAAAAAGTGTCCAGAAATTGCAAAAAGATTGCATTTTCCAAAATTTTGTACAAAATATTTGAAAATGATCCTGTTTTCAAATTTTGCTAAAAATGTAAAAAAATCACAAAAGATTCAATTTAAAAAAAATGTTCACATGATCAAATTTTGTTCGGAAATTTAAAAAAAAAATCTAATTCTAAATTTTGTTTCTGTTTTCAAAATTTGTTGGAATCTTATTTTTTGTTCTGAAAATTTGTTCGGAATGTTAAGTTTTTTCTCATTTTTTCAAATTTTGTTCATGTTCTTCGTGTTTTCAAAAGTTTGGAGTTCAAAAATTATTCTGAATGTTAATTTTTGTTCTCATTGTCTCAAAATTTGTTTAGAACTTCAGAATGTGTTCCAATATTTCAAACATTGTTCATCTTTGCAAAAAAAAAATTAAAAGAAATGTTCACAGATTCAAAAGATTGCTTATAAAAAATAATGTGGATTTAAAAAAAAATGTACGTGTTTCCAAATTTCGTTTGGAATTTCAAAAAATGTTCACATATCAAAAAAATGTTTGTGATTTCGAAATTTATTCAAATTTTAGAAAATGCGGTATAAAAATGGTTTGAAAGTCCAAAAATTGTTTTTATTTCCGAAACAATATTCGGCATTTAAATTTTACATGCAAAATTTTCAAGAAACGTTTGATGATGTGTAAAGATTATTTTAAAATGTAAGCGCTTAGGTATTGAACTAAAAGATATAACGTTTCCAATAAAGCAGAACCAGTCTTTGGCTGGAGTGGCCAGTGGTATGGTTCTCGACCGGTAAGGGCGTGTTCGGTAGTTGTCTGGCTTCTCAAATCCACGTTTCCAGCCGCAGAGTCCAGCCGAACGGGTCTACTCCTGGATTTTGGACCGAGAAGCTGGCTCAAATCTGTGTGTAAAAACGACGGAGCGACGGAGTTGGAAATACCTGGCTCCAAGAAAATAGCGAAGCGGGATTTGGATAGAAATTACGGGCCTCTGCCACCGCCAAGTGATCGATCCAGCCCCGCACGCATCAGGGACACGCTCGAGCCCGGCCTGTCCCGGGACTCCTCTTCCCCCTCCCCAACCCTAGCCGCCGCAAGCCTCAGGCGATGGCGCAAAGCACCTCGACCGCCGGCGGACACGCTTTCCCCCGCCTCTAGTCCATGTCGTGACCCATCCTTTCCCGCCCTGCTCGCCCTCTTTCGCCACCGTCGCCGACCAGGTCCGCCGCCATCAGCGACGAGCTTCCCCGCCCCTGTCCACCCTGTTTCGCCACCATCGCCGACCAGATCCGCCGCCGCGATTCGAGCACTGTCCGTCAGCGACGAGCTTCTCTGCCGTCAATCGAGCTCCTCCGCCTCCCCGTGCACCTCTTCCCAATTCTGGAAGGTGATTTGATACCCGACCACCTCTCCCTATACATGCTCATGGTGGAATTTGTGATGTGGGGTTTATCTATGTCACATCTAGATGTGAGATAATATCTCACATCTAAGCTGACATCATCCTCTAATCTGCCCCACTGGTTGACAAACAACCAGCCCTGGTTCTCCCCGATCACCCCCACACACATCGACGTTTGTTTGTTTGTTGGTGTCGGCCTGTTTGTTTGTATCTGGGCAGCCCAACCCTTCCAGCCCAACTACGCCCCTGGACCTTGTTTTGTTGGGGCTTTATATGTCTGTTCGTTTGTTTGAGACAGATCTGGGACTTGTTAGTAGAAAAAAAAACAGTTGCAAAAAGAAGCTTAGGTGGCTCAGGAAAAGTGCAGAAAACCCCGGACAACTTTGTCTTCTTCCTCTGGCCAGCTTTCAGTTTTGACGTTCTTACCAAGGTGAGTTCATAGTACAGAAGTTGTCCTCTCCTTTAGATCCTATCTACCAAGATCACCTTGTAGATCCTTTTCTGATGGTAGATCCTTAGGCAATTGGTATGCTTAGCAAGATCCTGTGCTCGTAATTATCCTTCTCTTTTTCTATCAAACATATGCTTGTCCTGATCTCTGGAAAACACACAACAATTCAACAGTATGCTCGCATCAGAAATTCAGATAAAAAAATCTTGCTATCTTGCAGACCATATGTACAACAACACAGAGACAACATTGTGTTGCTGTAAATAATAGAAGTGCATCCAACCTTTGTATGATCTAGCCTCATAGAACACATAGTTAGCACATGTATGATCTAGCCTCAGAAAAAACTGATCTACCTAAGAAACTGATCAGCGAAAAAGTGCGTATTACTGTCATTTGCATGGGCAGATAGCTTGTTTGTTTCAGATATGTTGTGCTTAATACGTGTGCTAACTGAAAAATGATAAGAAAAAAGTAACTCCTTGTTCTAGATTATTCAGAGGGCATTTTGTTCCCATTTATTCAGAGAAAAAGTACTTTCAAAGAACAAATAGAAGGCATTTGTTCCAGTTTTTTCAGAGAAAATGTTCTTTCAAAGTACTTTCAGAGAAAAGGTACTTCGAAAGAAAAACTACTTTCAGAAAGAAAACACGTTGTCCCAGTTTTTTCAGAGGGCATTTGTTCCCATTTATTGCAGTAAAAGACAATGCCTTTCCAGAATTTGTATCTACAATCTGATCAACAAAAGATATTTGGCCTCACTAGGAAAAAAAAGGGAAAAAGATGCATAATTAGAGAACAAAAATAACAAACATATCTGAAAAGTGGTGACTCTGAACATGTACACATCTATTTTCATGTAAGAAAAAGAAGAAGAACTCATAAGAAATAGAACTTAGGGGTGTGTTCCTCCATTGCGTACAATCTTTATGTGAATTGTACAACAACATAAATGTTAATTTTTGGAAAAACTGATGTCTGCAGGAAATGAAGATAGGTATGCAGGAGACTACATTGGGACTTAGGTATGAATTGGAAGAAACACAACAAAAATATTTGTTCATAAAAACACATGGGACCATAAACAAAACATAACAGGAAATAACATAATGAAACTTACTGATAAATTTTGATTGTAGCCTGTGTAGTCCCAGTACCCAGCAGTGGTGTTTGACCCGAGGCTTTTTCAAATGCAAAGCAATAGACAACAATTTCTGCAGATGATTCCACCTTACTCATTCACCTCTCTAGTTCATGAGTTTGCAACACAATCAAATCCTCTGAATCTTGTGAGTAGCAGATCAAACCCACTTGCTGGTCAACATGCTGGCCGTTTTGTCTAGCAGAAACAATATGTAAGTCGGTTATTGTTTTGGAACAGATAAAATTACAAAGTGCAAGCCCCCCCCCCCCCTGCGAGTAGATGGTGGACTTGCAACTGGGGAGATTACAAAAGTGCAAAAGAACGATAGTTGCGAGTCGAGGTTCGATTTGCAAGTGGCATGAAACAAGAACAACAGACTAGAGTTGCGAGACGATGGTGGACTTACAACTGGGTCGGTTATAAAACTAGAAAAAAGAACCACAGTTGCGAGTCGAGGGGTTGCTTGCAACTAGCACGAAAACAAAAGAACTAAGGCCAAGAGTTGCGAGTCGATAGTGGATTTGCAAACTGGGGCGATTACAAACTACAGCCCCGAGTTGCGAGTCGAGGATGGACTTGCAACTGGGGCGATTACAAAACTAGACAAAGAACGACAGTTGTAAGTCGAGTGATTGCTTCCAACTGTCAAGAAAACAAAGAACTACGGCCCTCGAGTTGCAAGTCAATGGTGCACTTGCAACTGGCGTGATTACAAACTACAAGTCCCGAGTTGCGAGTCGATGGTTGACTTGCAACTGGGCGATTACAAGTACAATATAAAGTTAGTTGTGAGTCGAGGGTCGATTTGTAAGTGACATGAAAACAAGAACTACAAAACCGAGTTGCGAGTCAAGGGTGGACTTGCAGCTGGTCGCAAAAACAAACTACAAAGAAACCCCCTAGTTGCGAGTGAAGGGGCAACTTGCAAGTGGCATGAAAACAGAAAAAACTATGTCCCGAGTTGCGACTCGATGCTTGACTTGGAACTGGGGTTTGATTTGCAAAAGGTGGCATGGAAAGAAGAACAACAACCTGAGTTGCGAGTCGATGGTGGACTTGCAACTGGGCGATTACCATTACATAGAAACCCCTAGTTGCGAGTGTTGGGTCTAATTGGAAGTGGCATGAAACAAGAACAAACAACCCCGAGTTGCGAGTCCATGGTGGACTTGCAACTGCATCGATTACAAAACTAGACAAAGAACCACAGTTGCGAGTCGAGGGGTTGCTTGCAACTAGCATGAAAACATGGAACTACATACCGAGTTGCGAGTCGATGGTGGACTTGCAACTGGGGCGATTACGAACTACAGCCCAAGTTGCGAGTCGATGGTGGACTTGCATCTAGGGGGCAATTACAAATACACAGACCCTCCCCGAGTTGCGAGTCGAGGGTCGATTTGCAAGTGGCATGAACACAAGAACAACAACCTCGAGTTACGAGTCAATGGTGCACCTGCAACTTGGGCGATTACTAGACTAGACAAAAAAGAACCACATTGCCGAGTCGAGGGGTAGCTTGCAACTGGCACAAAAAACAAAAAGACTACTATGCCCCGAGTTGCGAGTCGATAATAGACTTGCAAACTAGGGCGATTACAAACTACAACCCTGAGTTGCGAGTCGATGTTGGCCTTGCAACTGGGCGCGATTAAAAAACTAGATAAAGAACCATAGTTGCGAGTTGAGTGAGTGCTTGCAAGTATGGCCCGAGTTGTGAGTCGATGGTGGACTCGCAACTGGGGTGATTACAAAACTATAGCCTTGGAAACTGGGGTGATTACAAAAGACTACTACGACCTGAGTTGTGAGTCAATAGTAGACTTGCAAACTGGGGTGATTACAAACTATAGCCCCGAGTTGCGATTCGATGGTGGACTTGCAACTGGGTGCGATTAAAAAAACTAGACAAAGAATCCAAGTTGCGAGTCGAGTGGCTGCTTGCAAGTATGACATAAGTTGCGAGTCGATGGTGGACCCGCAACTGGGGCGATTATAAAACTAGAACCCCGAGTTGCGAGTCAACGGTGGACTTGCAACTGGGACGAGTACAAAAACTAGACAAAGGAAACCAAAGTTGCGAGTCGAGGGGTTGCTTGCAACTGGCACGAAAACAAAGAACTCCACCCCCCAGTTGCGAGTCGATGGTGGATCCGCAACAGGGGCGATTACAAACCAGAGGCCCCGAGTTGGAAGTCAATGGTGTACTTGCAACTAGGGCATTTACAAATACACAGAAACCCCTAGTTGCGAGTCGAGGGTCGATTTGCAAGTGGCATGAAACAAGAACTATAAAACCGAGTTGCGAGTCAAGGGTGGACCTGCAACCAGTCGCAGAAACAAACAACACAAAAAAAACCTAGTTTGCGAGTCAAGGGGCAACCTGCAAATGGCATGAACACAAAATAACTATGACCCTGGTGGCAACTCAATGGTTGACTTGCAACTGGGGCGATTACAATTACATAGAATCCCCGTGTTGCATGAAAAACAAGAACAACAACTTTGAGTTGCGAGTCGATGGTGGACTTGCAACTGGGCGAAAACAATATACACAGAAACCCCTAGTTGCAAGTCAACGATCTAATTGCAAGTGGCATGAAACAAAGAACAAACAGCTCCGAGTTGCAAGTTGATGGTGGACTTGCAACTGGGTCGATTAAAAAACTAGACAAAGAACCACAGTTGCTAGTCGAGGGGCTTCTTGCAACTAGCACAAAAACAAAGAACTACGGACCGAGTTGCGAGTCGATGGCGGCCTTGCAACTGGGGCGATTACGAACTACAGCCCAAGTTGCGAGTTGGTGGTGGACTAGCATCTAGGGGGCAATTACAGTTAGACAGAAAATCACCCCCCCTCCTAGTCGCAGTCGAGGCCGATTTGCAAGTGGAATGAGACAAGAAGAACAACCTCTAGTTCATGGCCATCAATGATGACATCCTCTTCATCCAAGATCTCAACTTCTTGAACAAACTCCCCCCTCTTCTTCACCCTCAACTCAACCACATCATGTGTTAAGTATGCCTTGGCCATCCGTCCATCCATTTCAAAAACCACTACTTGGCCCTGCCCCACATTGCACTCGCGTCTGAACATCAACAACATACCTATGACCATGTGCTTTAAACTTCAGTACAGACTTTTGGTTAAACTGGTTCCTTTCAGTACATGGGATGTTCTCTAAAACAAACAAAAGATTCAAAAGGAAAAAGAAAAAAGAAAAAACATCAAACGGTTAGTAAAAAAGGGTGATTTTTTGGCAAAGACAAGAAAATTCAGTAAAAAGAAAAGGAATTACTGTTGTTGCTTCGGAGCCCTCACGAATGACAATGCCAAATCTCTGCTCATCGTAAGTCTTTCAATGCGAATGGCAGACTGCGCACACCATCCTGCATGGGTAAAAGAAAAAAGTTCCCAAACTAGACACCTACGGGTTCAGACTACTTATTTCTAAATCAATGAGCAACTGTAAAATGCTAAAAAAAGGAGATTATTAAAACAGACCTATGGAAAGAAAGGATTAGTGATCAGTACTTATGCAGATAAAAAAGCAGATTTAGTTGAGTGAATCCAACTCACCAGTCTGACAGTAAATGCAAACTCACAGTAACAATAAATACAGTAAGAAATTCAACTAACCTAGAAGTGTGGAAACTACTAAATGAACCAAAACAATTACTGGGACAACTACAAACAACCAGAAGACACCAACAGTAGCTCACTAACTGACCAAATTCTTCAGTTAGTACGAACAACGAAGAGTAATCATTGAAAAAAAAAACAGGTATCTAGTGAGACAATTTGTTTGAGGAAGCAGCCAACCACATACATACACAACACAAAAAAGCATATCTGAGTGCATTTTTCCTGAGAGCAAACTTACAGCAGAACGAGACGTATTACGCATCTACATTTGTACTTTGAATCAAGGATTAGAAAACTTCAAAACAGATGACCTTCAGTCTGTTACACACACACGCACACACAGACAACATTAAGCTCATTACATATTAAGGAAATTCTAGCCAGTTCAATAAAAGTGGCAAACAAGTACACCAGAATACAGAAACACTATAACTAAGAGAGTGAATGCTAACTCCTGCATACGACCAACTCAAGTGTCGCACACAGCAGAAATTCTAACTAACGAGGATGACAAAAAACATGTACCATTCAAAGGCATCAACATGAATGCTAGTTGCTATCATTCAAAGTCATCCTCTAAAAAAACTAGTTGCTATCACTGCCCACCAATTCATACTAGTTTCTATCATTCAAAGGCATCAGCATAATACTAGACAAAATCACAAAAACATGTAGAAAAAATATAAAAAATGGGAGCAGAGGGGACATGTAGCTAAAATACTAGAAAAAAAACTTAACAAAAAGGGCACAACATGGATCTAGAATAAAAGAGGGAATGGGCCTTAAATGATACAAAGACGAAAAGTAGCAGACATGAAAAAAGATGGTTAGCAAATCAAATCCTACCCCCTGAAATCAAACAACCTAAAAAGTGATTAACCCTTATTTCCTATCACCCACAAACAACTTAAAAACACTGTTGCACACATCTTTATCTGGAACAAACTTAAAAAAGAACCTACACCTGCTGAATCTAGCAAAAAAATGTAAAATCAATAAAATAAACTACCACATAAACTACCCCTACCATTACACTGAATAATCCCCCCCCCACACACACCCCAACTACATGAGGAGATTCACAAACAAAGACAGTCAATGATGCTAATCGGGGGGGGGGGGGGGTTGAACACAAGCCCTACATGATGACCAGACTTACATGATGAGATACAAAACAGGGGATTCCTACAAAAAACGGGGGAGAGAAGGAAGAACCGCACAGAAACAAAAAAGAATGGAACCCACTTCACCGGCGCTCTCCCCATCTTCCCTTCTCGCTCTTCAAAATCGCCGCTGCCTGCGAGAAGGTCTGCCTGGGGAGATGATGAATGGGGAACAGCCGAATGAATGTGAGGGGGGAACTGGGGGGACGACGCTCTCGAGAGGAATCTGAGACGACGGCGGACAAAACAGAGGACACCAGCCCAATAGCTCGACAAAAAAAAGCAACTGCCCGCCTCAACTAACAACAACGTGCACGGGCCGCGCGCGAGACAAAACGACCCACTAGCGAGCGCGCCAGCCACACAACTGCCTTCACGCGAATCTCAAAGAGAGGGCAAGATCCAGCGGCTTAGAGGTTAGATGTGAGATAGTTATTTCACATCTAGATGTGAAATAGCAAATCTCTTGGGTTTATCTATGTCACATCTAGATGTGAGATAATATCTCACATCTAAGCTGACATCATCCTCTAATCTGCCCCACTGGTTGACAAACAACCAGCCCTGGTTCTCCCCGATCACCCCCACACACATCGACGTTTGTTTGTTTGTTGGTGTCGGCCTGTTTGTTTGTATCTGGGCAGCCCAACCCTTCCAGCCCAACTACGCCCCTGGACCTTGTTTTGTTGGGGCTTTATATGTCTGTTCGTTTGTTTGAGACAGATCTGGGACTTGTTAGTAGAAAAAAAAACAGTTGCAAAAAGAAGCTTAGGTGGCTCAGGAAAAGTGCAGAAAACCCCGGACAACTTTGTCTTCTTCCTCTGGCCAGCTTTCAGTTTTGACGTTCTTACCAAGGTGAGTTCATAGTACAGAAGTTGTCCTCTCCTTTAGATCCTATCTACCAAGATCACCTTGTAGATCCTTTTCTGATGGTAGATCCTTAGGCAATTGGTATGCTTAGCAAGATCCTGTGCTCGTAATTATCCTTCTCTTTTTCTATCAAACATATGCTTGTCCTGATCTCTGGAAAACACACACAACAATTCAACAGTATGCTCGCATCAGAAATTCAGATAAAAAAATCTTGCTATCTTGCAGACCATATGTACAACAACACAGAGACAACATTGTGTTGCTGTAAATAATAGAAGTGCATCCAACCTTTGTATGATCTAGCCTCATAGAACACATAGTTAGCACATGTATGATCTAGCCTCAGAAAAAACTGATCTACCTAAGAAACTGATCAGCGAAAAAGTGCGTATTACTGTCATTTGCATGGGCAGATAGCTTGTTTGTTTCAGATATGTTGTGCTTAATACGTGTGCTAACTGAAAAATGATAAGAAAAAAGTAACTCCTTGTTCTAGATTATTCAGAGGGCATTTTGTTCCCATTTATTCAGAGAAAAAGTACTTTCAAAGAACAAATAGAAGGCATTTGTTCCAGTTTTTTCAGAGAAAATGTTCTTTCAAAGTACTTTCAGAGAAAAGGTACTTCGAAAGAAAAACTACTTTCAGAAAGAAAACACGTTGTCCCAGTTTTTTCAGAGGGCATTTGTTCCCATTTATTGCAGTAAAAGACAATGCCTTTCCAGAATTTGTATCTACAATCTGATCAACAAAAGATATTTGGCCTCACTAGGAAAAAAAAGGGAAAAAGATGCATAATTAGAGAACAAAAATAACAAACATATCTGAAAAGTGGTGACTCTGAACATGTACACATCTATTTTCATGTAAGAAAAAGAAGAAGAACTCATAAGAAATAGAACTTAGGGGTGTGTTCCTCCATTGCGTACAATCTTTATGTGAATTGTACAACAACATAAATGTTAATTTTTGGAAAAACTGATGTCTGCAGGAAATGAAGATAGGTATGCAGGAGACTACATTGGGACTTAGGTATGAATTGGAAGAAACACAACAAAAATATTTGTTCATAAAAACACATGGGACCATAAACAAAACATAACAGGAAATAACATAATGAAACTTACTGATAAATTTTGATTGTAGCCTGTGTAGTCCCAGTACCCAGCAGTGGTGTTTGACCCGAGGCTTTTTCAAATGCAAAGCAATAGACAACAATTTCTGCAGATGATTCCACCTTACTCATTCACCTCTCTAGTTCATGAGTTTGCAACACAATCAAATCCTCTGAATCTTGTGAGTAGCAGATCAAACCCACTTGCTGGTCAACATGCTGGCCGTTTTGTCTAGCAGAAACAATATGTAAGTCGGTTATTGTTTTGGAACAGATAAAATTACAAAGTGCAAGCCCCCCCCCCCCTGCGAGTAGATGGTGGACTTGCAACTGGGGAGATTACAAAAGTGCAAAAGAACGATAGTTGCGAGTCGAGGTTCGATTTGCAAGTGGCATGAAACAAGAACAACAGACTAGAGTTGCGAGACGATGGTGGACTTACAACTGGGTCGGTTATAAAACTAGAAAAAAGAACCACAGTTGCGAGTCGAGGGGTTGCTTGCAACTAGCACGAAAACAAAAGAACTAAGGCCAAGAGTTGCGAGTCGATAGTGGATTTGCAAACTGGGGCGATTACAAACTACAGCCCCGAGTTGCGAGTCGAGGATGGACTTGCAACTGGGGCGATTACAAAACTAGACAAAGAACGACAGTTGTAAGTCGAGTGATTGCTTCCAACTGTCAAGAAAACAAAGAACTACGGCCCCCGAGTTGCAAGTCAATGGTGCACTTGCAACTGGCGTGATTACAAACTACAAGCCCCGAGTTGCGAGTCGATGGTTGACTTGCAACTGGGCGATTACAAGTACAATATAAAGTTAGTTGTGAGTCGAGGGTCGATTTGTAAGTGACATGAAAACAAGAACTACAAAACCGAGTTGCGAGTCAAGGGTGGACTTGCAGCTGGTCGCAAAAACAAACTACAAAGAAACCCCCTAGTTGCGAGTGAAGGGGCAACTTGCAAGTGGCATGAAAACAGAAAAAACTATGTCCCGAGTTGCGACTCGATGCTTGACTTGGAACTGGGGTTTGATTTGCAAAAGGTGGCATGGAAAGAAGAACAACAACCTGAGTTGCGAGTCGATGGTGGACTTGCAACTGGGCGATTACCATTACATAGAAACCCCTAGTTGCGAGTGTTGGGTCTAATTGGAAGTGGCATGAAACAAGAACAAACAACCCCGAGTTGCGAGTCGATGGTGGACTTGCAACTGCATCGATTACAAAACTAGACAAAGAACCACAGTTGCGAGTCGAGGGGTTGCTTGCAACTAGCATGAAAACATGGAACTACATACCGAGTTGCGAGTCGATGGTGGACTTGCAACTGGGGCGATTACGAACTACAGCCCAAGTTGCGAGTCGATGGTGGACTTGCATCTAGGGGGCAATTACAAATACACAGACCCTCCCCGAGTTGCGAGTCGAGGGTCGATTTGCAAGTGGCATGAACACAAGAACAACAACCTCGAGTTACGAGTCAATGGTGCACCTGCAACTTGGGCGATTACTAGACTAGACAAAAAAGAACCACATTGCCGAGTCGAGGGGTAGCTTGCAACTGGCACAAAAAACAAAAAGACTACTATGCCCCGAGTTGCGAGTCGATAATAGACTTGCAAACTAGGGCGATTACAAACTACAACCCTGAGTTGCGAGTCGATGTTGGCCTTGCAACTGGGCGCGATTAAAAAACTAGATAAAGAACCATAGTTGCGAGTTGAGTGAGTGCTTGCAAGTATGGCCCGAGTTGTGAGTCGATGGTGGACTCGCAACTGGGGTGATTACAAAACTATAGCCTTGCAAACTGGGGTGATTACAAAAGACTACTACGACCTGAGTTGTGAGTCAATAGTAGACTTGCAAACTGGGGTGATTACAAACTATAGCCCCGAGTTGCGATTCGATGGTGGACTTGCAACTGGGTGCGATTAAAAAAACTAGACAAAGAACCCAAGTTGCGAGTCGAGTGGCTGCTTGCAAGTATGACATAAGTTGCGAGTCGATGGTGGACCCGCAACTGGGGCGATTATAAAACTAGAACCCCGAGTTGCGAGTCAACGGTGGACTTGCAACTGGGACGAGTACAAACACTAGACAAAGGAAACCAAAGTTGTGAGTCGAGGGGTTGCTTGCAACTGGCACGAAAACAAAGAACTCCACCCCCCAGTTGCGAGTCGATGGTGGATCCGCAACAGGGGCGATTACAAACCAGAGGCCCCGAGTTGGAAGTCAATGGTGTACTTGCAACTAGGGCATTTACAAATACACAGAAACCCCTAGTTGCGAGTCGAGGGTCGATTTGCAAGTGGCATGAAACAAGAACTATAAAACCGAGTTGCGAGTCAAGGGTGGACCTGCAACCAGTCGCAGAAACAAACAACACAAAAAAACCTAGTTTGCGAGTCAAGGGGCAACCTGCAAATGGCATGAACACAAAATAACTATGACCCTGGTGGCAACTCAATGGTTGACTTGCAACTGGGGCGATTACAATTACATAGAATCCCCGTGTTGCATGAGAAACAAGAACAACAACTTTGAGTTGCGAGTCGATGGTGGACTTGCAACTGGGCGAAAACAATATACACAGAAACCCCTAGTTGCAAGTCAACGATCTAATTGCAAGTGGCATGAAACAAAGAACAAACAGCTCCGAGTTGCAAGTTGATGGTGGACTTGCAAGTGGGTCGATTAAAAAACTAGACAAAGAACCACAGTTGCTAGTCGAGGGGCTTCTTGCAACTAGCACAAAAACAAAGAACTACAGACCGAGTTGCGAGTCGATGGCGGCCTTGCAACTGGGGCGATTACGAACTACAGCCCAAGTTGCGAGTTGGTGGTGGACTAGCATCTAGGGGGCAATTACAGTTAGACAGAAAATCACCCCCCCCTCCTAGTCGCAGTCGAGGCCGATTTGCAAGTGGAATGAGACAAGAAGAACAACCTCTAGTTCATGGCCATCAATGATGACATCCTCTTCATCCAAGATCTCAACTTCTTGAACAAACTCCCCCCTCTTCTTCACCCTCAACTCAACCACATCATGTGTTAAGTATGCCTTGGCCATCCGTCCATCCATTTCAAAAACCACTACTTGGCCCTGCCCCACATTGCACTCGCGTCTGAACATCAACAACATACCTATGACCATGTGCTTTAAACTTCAGTACAGACTTTTGGTTAAACTGGTTCCTTTCAGTACATGGGATGTTCTCTAAAACAAACAAAAGATTCAAAAGGAAAAAGAAAAAAGAAAAAACATCAAACGGTTAGTAAAAAAGGGTGATTTTTTGGCAAAGACAAGAAAATTCAGTAAAAAGAAAAGGAATTACTGTTGTTGCTTCGGAGCCCTCACGAATGACAATGCCAAATCTCTGCTCATCGTAAGTCTTTCAATGCGAATGGCAGACTGCGCACACCATCCTGCATGGGTAAAAGAAAAAAGTTCCCAAACTAGACACCTACGGGTTCAGACTACTTATTTCTAAATCAATGAGCAACTGTAAAATGCTAAAAAAAGGAGATTATTAAAACAGACCTATGGAAAGAAAGGATTAGTGATCAATACTTATGCAGATAAAAAAGCAGATTTAGTTGAGTGAATCCAACTCACCAGTCTGACAGTAAATGCAAACTCACAGTAACAATAAATACAGTAAGAAATTCAACTAACCTAGAAGTGTGGAAACTACTAAATGAACCAAAACAATTACTGGGACAACTACAAACAACCAGAAGACACCAACAGTAGCTCACTAACTGACCAAATTCTTCAGTTAGTACGAACAACGAAGAGTAATCATTGAAAAAAAAACAGGTATCTAGTGAGACAATTTGTTTGAGGAAGCAGCCAACCACATACATACACAACACAAAAAAGCATATCTGAGTGCATTTTTCCTGAGAGCAAACTTACAGCAGAACGAGACGTATTACGCATCTACATTTGTACTTTGAATCAAGGATTAGAAAACTTCAAAACAGATGACCTTCAGTCTGTTACACACACACGCACACACAAACAACATTAAGCTCATTACATATTAAGGAAATTCTAGCCAGTTCAATAAAAGTGGCAAACAAGTACACCAGAATACAGAAACACTATAACTAAGAGAGTGAATGCTAACTCCTGCATACGACCAACTCAAGTGTCGCACACAGCAGAAATTCTAACTAACGAGGATGACAAAAAACATGTACCATTCAAAGGCATCAACATGAATGCTAGTTGCTATCATTCAAAGTCATCCTCTAAAAAAACTAGTTGCTATCACTGCCCACCAATTCATACTAGTTTCTATCATTCAAAGGCATCAGCATAATACTAGACAAAATCACAAAAACATGTAGAAAAAATATAAAAAATGGGAGCAGAGGGGACATGTAGCTAAAATACTAGAAAAAAAAACTTAACAAAAAGGGCACAACATGGATCTAGAATAAAAGAGGGAATGGGCCTTAAATGATACAAAGACGAAAAGTAGCAGACATGAAAAAAGATGGTTAGCAAATCAAATCCTACCCCCTGAAATCAAACAACCTAAAAAGTGATTAACCCTTATTTCCTATCACCCACAAACAACTTAAAAACACTGTTGCACACATCTTTATCTGGAACAAACTTAAAAAAGAACCTACACCTGCTGAATCTAGCAAAAAAATGTAAAATCAATAAAATAAACTACCACATAAACTACCCCTACCATTACACTGAATAATCCCCCCCCCCCACACACACACCAACTACATGAGGAGATTCACAAACAAAGATAGTCAATGATGCTAATTGGGGGGGGGGGGGTTGAACACAAGCCCTACATGATGACCAGACTTACATGATGAGATACAAAACAGGGGATTCCTACAAAAAACGGGGGAGAGAAGGAAGAACCGCACAGAAACAAAAAAGAATGGAACCCACTTCACCGGCGCTCTCCCCATCTTCCCTTCTCGCTCTTCAAAATCGCCGCTGCCTGCGAGAAGGTCTGCCTGGGGAGATGATGAATGGGGAACAGCCGAATGAATGTGAGGGGGAACTGGGGGGACGACGCTCTCGAGAGGAATCTGAGACGACGGCGGACAAAACAGAGGACACCAGCCCAATAGCTCGACAAAAAAAAGCAACGGCCCGCCTCAACTAACAACAACGTGCACGGGCCGCGCGCGAGACAAAACGACCCACTAGCGAGCGCGCCAGCCACACAACTGCCTTCACGCGAATCTCAAAGAGAGGGCAAGGTCCAGCGGCTTAGAGGTTAGATGTGATATAGTTATTTCACATCTAGATGTGAAATAGCAAATCTGTTGTGATGTACATGGTGTAGGATTTGGTGATGTGCTTTGGTAATTTTTTGTGGGTGATGTGTTGCATGTAGATTATAGGAAGGGGACAGAAAAAAATGTAAATGTTTTGTACATTCTCTGCTGCTGCATGTTCAGTACATGCTCATGGATAGTGCTGCATTTTGTTGCTATGTATGTTCAGTACATGTCCAGTACAACAACAGAATTTTGCTAGTACATAATTAATGACAGCAACAACACTTGTACATGTTTTTTATAGTTAAGCACCCACATATTTTTTATAGTCAAGTTCAGAGCATGTCTTCGAGCATGACTGCCGAGTGGGATGAAGAGAACACTAGGATCGTTACCAACTTGATGGTTACTCAACTAGCGGAAAATGGTGAAGACATGGATGTGTTTAGGCAAGAACTAGCTACAGCCATTGCTCTAAGTTGGTGAGACATCGTTCATGTTTGACACATGTACGTGGCCTTTTGATTTGCAAACTTATGCAAAACTATGAGGTGAAGCTTTGTTGATCTTAGAGACATGTATTTGCCCCTTTTGATTTGCAAGCTTATGCACAATAAGAGGCTTTTGTTCTATAAAACATGTGTGAAACTTGATGCTTATGCCATGATATACATTGTCATATTTGTTTCCAAATTTACATAAACATTCTATGCTCAAAATATGAGATATTCCTCTCTGTACATGCTCTCTGTTACTACCAAAACCGCTACAGCCAAAGAAAATCACAAGTACCAGCGTACAGGCATGCTGAACTGCTTCTGTACAGGCAAAATTCGGAATAGCAAAAAAAATCCCCAACGAACAGGCCAAGCATTCCTTTACAGGCCCGGTACACACATGAAGGGAAAAAAAAATCTAAATCATTACTAGCCCACGTATGCCTATAGGCCAAACACAAACATGGGCTGCCAAAACGGGCCGAGCAGGCACTTTCTGGCCTTTTTACCTCGTCCATCGCTGGCAACGAGAAGCTGCAACGCCGAGCAGATCGCTCGATCCTGGAGTTTTCGTGGGGAAGCTGGCTGCTGGAACCGGGCGACGGAGTTGAGGATTTTGCAGTGCTGGTGAACTACCGAACACGCCCTAAGTCTCATGTTCGATTCCTGGCTTCGTCTCTCTTTTTTCTGCCATTTTTAGAAGCACTTTCCTTTCTGGGTGTTGTTGGACGCAAAGAGCGTCCGATAGGAACTCCCAGAAATGGCAGCCGGCCAAGGCAGCGCCTTCAGCGCCGCGAATGGAATATTACCAGAAAAGTAGGCCTCCTTCAGGAATCGAACACGCACACTTAAACTAGTTTTTTTAGATAACGCACACCTACACTAGTGTATGTGTAGGCTAACCACCAGACCTACTTAGCGCTAGTGATCGCGAGTATCATAAGAACGATTGCAGCCGCTCTATTTATTGCACAGTATTGGTTTACTTTATAGCTAGGATTTTCGAATTTCTTGAATACAGCTTGGGAAAACGTGATTGTTTTTGGAAAAATGTGAACAACATTTGAAAGTTCTCAGATTTCAAAAAAAGTTCACAAAGATGTAAAAAAAACTTCGTCTATTCAGAAAAAGTTCACAAAATCAAAAGAAGTTCATGAATTTGAAAAAAATTCATCGACTTTGAAAAAAAGCTCATCGATTTCAATAAAGTTCCTCGCATATGAAAACAAGTTCATCAAATTTGACAAAATGTTCATCGAAATTAAAAAAATTCATTGATTTTAGAACAAGTTCAATTTTTTTTAAAAAATTCAAAGAATTTGAAGAAAAGTTCATCGAACTTGAATAAAAATCATCAAATCTGAAGAAAAAAAGTTCATTGAATTTTAAAAAAAGTTCATAAATCTTAAGAAGAAATTCATGAATTTGAAAATAGCTCATCAAACCAGGAAGAGGAAAAAGGAAAAAAAGGAAAGAAGAAAGAAGATAAAAGAAGAAGAAAAGTAGAAAAGAGATGGTAGTGGACACGTGAAGATTGGTGGTGCGGTGGTTAGTGCAACCTAGCTCGAAGCAGGAGGTCTCCTGTTTGAGTCGCCATCGTGCACACACACAGTTTTTTTCTCTTTGAAAAACAAAGAAAGCAAAGTTATATGGGCTGGCCCAGCGCAGACGGTGTAGGTGCCTGTTTGCGAAAACGCGTGTAAAGAGCGCCTTAAGCACCGAATAGGGTTTGCCGCCGACCAAAGCGTCAGGACTCCCCCTAAAAAAACAAAGGCATCATAACTCAGGATTAACAACCGCCTCCAATCTTCAGCTAATTCTGTGAGGACTAGAGGCGGTGGAGAACTGGAGATGCAAGGGCTCTCGCGATCGATTATGGGTCTCTGTCGACGCCATAGCATGGACAGAGTCAGCTCCGCTCCGTCTCGCTGGTGACCTCCAGCGCGTAACTCAAGCATCAGGAGGGTAGGCGCCGCTCAGCCTCCAGCGCTTGCGTGGGAAGATGCTTCGCTCACATTGTCTGCATCAGCCCAATCCAATCGACATCTGAATCGTCTTTCCCGATTTCTCTGCACAACTTGTAGCAACGATGAGAAACAGAGTAAGCTGCGCTCGTGCACACCCGTCCCTTATGCTAGTGGTACCAAATGCCCAGATGCTGTAAACATGAGGAAGAAGGTAACTAATGCAAAGAAGTTAGCAAATGAGGTCACAAATGTATATTTCATGTGTATCATCTTAGATAGCAGCCACTATGATGGAGCCATATACAGGCATAGGGGTGGTGGCGCCATATACAAGCATAGGGGTTCGAAGGAAGATTAGGATATCGAAGACCGCAACGAGACTCAGTTGGAGAGGATGATGTTCTCCAAGGGAACTGAACATTCAAATTTTGGAAGAAGCATGTTGCAATGTTTCTCATTAAGGTTGGTTGAGTGTTCCATCAACAATGACTCCATTCAATTGTACGGGTACATAGCAACACAGAATTATAGGGATTGCATGGTGTAAGTGCATCTAGTGCCACCCCTAGTTGGTTTTGGAGTATTGCCGACAAACTTGGTTGAGGGACTAACATGTTTGCGAGAATTACAGGATAACACAGGTAGTAGTCCCACGTTGATTCGGTTTACCTACCAGAGATGACCCCTAAAAATGTATGAAGACACTAAAGACATTGGCGGTCTGTGAAGAGATTTACATTGAAGACTATGACACGAGAAGACATCGCATGAAGACTATGGAGTGCGAAGACATAGTTGTTTCGTAGTTTCCTTTTCTTCTTTGTTGGGTCATAGGAACCACCGTACTGTTAAGTGGGGTCCAAGTGAACAAAGTCAGAGTGATTGAAGTGATGCTCAACCAAATCCTATGTCTTCGAGCGAAGACAACGAGAGCAAATCTTATCCAGAGCTGGATGAGTCAGTTTTACTTGCAGCCCAAGTCAAGCTGCCGCGTGTGTTTGAAATCTGACCGTTGGACACGTGTCAGTTCCTTAGTGACACAGGGTCATTTTGGATAAATCAGGTCGGGTTGCCTCCTGGCTATAGCCCACCCCTACACCATAAATTGGTGGCTGCTCAGAGTTAGTACACGGCTTTTGTTGTTTGAGAGCAACCCACCACTGAAGCATTTGAGAGAGAGATCCTTGCGAGGACAAAGCCCAAAACACCCAGAGCCAAAGAGTGTTAGGCATCACTGAAGTCTTTCTGTCCGCGTGATCTGAAGACTTGTTACACTTGAGGACTGTGAATCCTCCAGCCGGTTAGGCGTCGCGTTCTGAGCATCCAAGAGTCATTGTGGATTACCGGTGAACGAAGTCTATGTGTTGGGGAACGTAGCATAAATTCAAAATTTTCCTACGTATCACCAAGATCCATCTATGGAGAAACTGGCAACGAAGGGAAGAAGAGTGCATCTACATACCCTTGTAGATCGCTAAGCGGAAGCGTTCAAGTGAGCGGGGTTGATGGAGTCGTACTCGTCGTGATCCAAATCACCGATGACCAAGTGCCGAACGGACGGCACCTCCGCGTTCAACACACGTACAGCCCGGAGACGTCTCCCATGCCTTGATCCAGCAAGGAGAGAGGGAGAGGTTGAGGAAGACTCCATCCAGCAACAGCACAACGACGTGGTGATGATGGAGGAGCGTGGCAATCCTGCAGGGCTTCGCCAAGCACCGCGGGAGAGGAGGAGGGAGAGAAGCACTTGGGAGAGGGGGAGGGCTGCGCCAACACATTGGTACGGTTGCCCTCCCACCCCCTTCATATATATAGGGGCAAGGGAGAGGGGGGCCGGCCCCCTCAGATCCCATCTGAGGAGGGACGGCAGCCAGGAGGGGTGGCTTGCCCCCCAAGGCAAGGGGGGGCGCCCCCTTTAGGGTTTCCCCCAACCCTAGGCGCATGGGCCCTTGGGGGGGAAGGCGCACCAGCCCACTTTGGGCTGGTTCCCTTCCTCATACAGCCCACAAGGCCCTCCGGGACCGGTGGTCCCACTTGGTGGACCCCCGGGACCCTCCTGGTGGTCCCGGTACGTTACCGATAAAACTCGAAACCCTTTCGGTGACCAAAACAGGACTTCCCATATATAAATCTTTACCTCCGGACCATTCCGGAACTCCTCGTGACGTCCAGGATCTCATCCGGGACTTCGAACAACATTCGGTAACCACATACGAACTTCCTTAATAACCCTAGCGTCATCGAACCTTAAGTGTGTAGACCCTACGGGTTCGGGAGACATGCAGACATGACCGAGACGCTCTCCGGTCAATAACCAACAGCGGGATCTGGATACCCATGTTGGCTCCCACATGTTCCACGATGATCTCATCGGATGAACCACGATGTCAAGGACTTAATCAATCCCGTATACAATTCCCTTTGTCTATCGGTACGATACTTGCCCGAGATTCGATCGTTGGTATCCCGATACCTTGTTCAATCTCGTTACCGGCAAGTCTCTTTTACTCGTTCCGCAACACATCATCCCGTGATCAACTCCTTGATCACATTGTGCACATTATGATGATGTCCTACCAAGTGGGCCCAGAGATACCTCTCCGTAACACGGAGTGACAAATCCCAGTCTCGATTCGTGCCAACCCAACAGACACTTTCGGAGATACCTGTAGTGTACCTTTATAGCCACCCAGTTACGTTGTGACGTTTGGCACACCCAAAGTATTCCTACGGTATCCGGGAGTTGCACAATCTCATGGTCTAAGGAAATGATACTTGACATTTAGAAAAGCTTTAGCATACGAACTACATGATCTTGTGCTAGGCTTAGGATTGGGTCTTGTCCATCACATCATTCTCCTAATGATGTGATCCCGCTATCAACGACATCCAATGTCCATGGTCAGGAAACCATAACCATCTATTGATCAACGAGCTAGTCAACTAGAAGCTTACTAGGGACATGGTGTTGTCTATGTATCCACACATGTATCTGAGTTTCCTATCAATACAATTCTAGCATGGATAATAAACGATTATCATGAACAAGGAAATATAATAATAATCAATTTATTATTGCCTCTAGGGCATATTTCCAACAGTCTCCCACTTGCACTAGAGTCAATAATCTAGTTCACATCGCCATGTGATTAACATTCACAGGTCACATCGCCATGTGACCAACATCCAAAGAGTTTACTAGAGTCAATAATCTAGTTCACATTACTATGTGATTAACACTCAATGAGTTCTGGGTTTGATCATGTTATGCTTGTGAGAGATGTTATAGTCAACGGGTCTGAACCTTTTAGATCCGTGTGTGCTTTACAAATCTCTATGTCATCTCCTAGATGCAGTTACCACGCTCTATTTGGAGCTATTCCAAATAACTGTTCTACTATACGAATCCAGTTTACTACTTAGAATAATCTGGATTGGTGTCAAAGTTTGCATCGGCGTATCCCTTTACGACGAACTCTTTTACCACCTCCATAATCGAGAAAATTCCTTAGTCCACTACTTACTAAGGATAACCTTGACCGTTGTCCTGTGATCCATTTCTAGATCACACTTGTACCCCTTGACTGACTCATGGTTTGGCACACTTCAGGTGCGGTACACAACATAGCATACTTTAGAGCCTACGACTAAAGCATAGGGGACGACCTTCGTCCTTTCTATTCTGCCGTGGTCATGTCTTGAGTCTTGCTCAATACTCACACCTTGTAACACAGCCGAGAACTCCTTCTTTGCTGATCTATTTTGAACTCCTTCAAAATCTTGTCGTGGTATGTGTTTGTTTGAAAGTACTATTAAGCGATTTTGATCTATCCTTATAGATCTTGATGCTCAATGTTTAAGTAGCTTAATCCAGGTTTTCCATTGAAAACACTTTTCAAATAACCCTATATGCTTTCCAGAAATTCTACATCATTTCTGATCAACAATATGTTAACAACATATACTCATCAGAAATTCTATAGTGCTCCCACTCACTTCTTTGGAAATACAAGTTTCTTATAAACTTTGTATAAACCCAAATCTTTGATCATCTCATCAAAGCGTACATTCCAACTCCGAGATGCTTACTCCAGTCCTTAGAAGGATTGCTGGAGCTTTGCATACTTGTTAGCATCTTTCAGGATTGACAAAAATCTTCTGGTTGTATCACATATAACCTTTCCTCAAGAACAAGGAAACAATATTTTGACATCCTATCTGCAAGATTTCATAAATAATGCAGTACCTGCTAATTCCAACAGACTCTTAGCATCGCTACGAGTGAGAAAGTCTCATCGCAGCCAACTCCTTGAACTTGTCGAAAAAAATCTTAACGACAAGTCGAGCTTTCTTAATGGTGACATTTACCATCATTGTCCGTCTTCCTTTTAAAATCCATCTGTACTCAACAGCCTCACGACCATCGAGCCGTTATGCCAAAGTCTACACTTTGTTTTCATACATGGATCCTCTCTCGGATTTTATGGCCTCGAGCCATTCATCGGAATCCGGGCCCACCATCGCTTCTCCATAGCTCGTAGGTTCATTGTTGTCTAGCAACATGACTTCCAAGACAGGATTACGTACCACTCTGAAGTAGTATGCATCCTTGTCATCCTACGAGGTTTGGAAGTGACTTGATTCGAAGCTTCATGATCACTATCATAAGCTTCTACTTCAATTGATGTAGGTGCCACGGGAACAACTTCCCGTGCCCTGCTACACACTAGTTGAAGTGACGGTTCAACAACCTCATCAAGTCTCCACCATCCTCCCACTCAATTCTTTCGAGAGAAACTTTTCCTTGAGAAAGGACCCGATTCTAGAAACAATCCCTATTGCTTTCGTATCTGAGACAGGAGGTATACCCAACTATTTTGGGTGTCCTATGAAGATGCATTTATCCGCTTTGGGTTCGAGCTTATCAGCCTGAAACTTTTTCACATAAGCGTCGTGACCCCAAACTTTTAAGAAACAACAGCTTAGGTTTCTCTAAACCATAGTTCATACGGTGTCGTCTCAACAGATTTGTGTGGTTCCCTATTTAAAGTGAATGCGGTTGTCTCTAATGCCTAACCCATGAACGATAGTGGTAATTTGATAAGAGACATCATGGTATGCAACATATCCAATAGGGTGCAGTTATGATGTTCGGACACACCATCACACTATGGTGTTCCAGGCGGTATTAGTTGTGAAACAATTTCCCAGTGCCAAACTCCTAACTCAGATATTCATTTCTATGATCATATCATAGACATTTTATCCTCTTGTCACGAAGATCTTCAACTTCATTCTGAAATTACTTGAACCATTCAATAATTCAGACTTGTGTTTCATCAAGTAAATATACTCAATATCTACTCAAATCATTTGTGAAGTAAGAGCATAACGATATCCACTGCGCGCCTCAGCACTCATTGGACTGCACACATCAAAATGTGTTACTTCCAACAAGTTGCTTTCTTGTTCCATTTTACTGAAACCGAAGCTTTCAGTCATCTTGCCCATGTGGTACGATTTGCATGTCTCAAGCGATTCAAAATCAAGTGAGTCCAAACGGTCCATCTGCATGGAGTTTCTTCATGCGTACATACCAACAAACACGGTTCACATGTCTCAATCCTTTTCAAAAATGAGTGAGTCCAAAGATCCATCAACATGGAGCTTCTTCATGCGTTTTATACCAATATGACTTACATGGCAGTGCCACAAGTAGGTGGTACTATCATTAATATCTTATATATTTTGGCATGAACATGTGTATCACTATGATCGAGATTCAATAAACCATTCATTTTAGGTGCAAGACCATTGAAGGTATTATTCAAATAAATAGAGTAACCATTATTCTCCTTAAATGAATAACCGTGTTGCGATAGACATAATCTAATCATGTCTATGCTCAACGCAAACACCAAATAACAATTGTTTAGGTTTAACACCAATCTCGATGGTAGAGGGAGCGTGCGATGCTTGATCACATCAACCTTGGAAACACTTCCAACACATCTCGTCAGCTCACCTTTAGCTAGTCTCCGTTTATTCCGTAGCTTTTATTTCGAGTTACTAACACTTAGCAACCGAACCGGTATCTAATACCCTGATGCTACTAGGAGTACTAGTAAAGTACACATTCACATAATGTATATCCAATATACTTCTATCGACAGCCTTCTCATCTACCAAGTATCTAAGGTAATTCTGCTCCAGTGGTTGTTCCCCTTATTACAGAAGCACTCAGTCTCGGGTTTGGGTTCAACCTTGGGTTTCTCCACTAGAGCAGCAGCTGATTTGCCGTTTCATGAAGTATCCCTTCTTGCCCTTGCCCTTCTTGAAACTAGTGGTTTCACTAACCATCAACAATTGATGCTCCTTCTTGATTTCTACTTTCGCGGTGTCAAACATCGCGAATATTTCAAGGATCATCATATCTATCCCTGATATGTTATAGTTCATCACGAAGTTCTAGTAGCTTGGTGGCAATGACTTTGGAGAAACATCACTATCTTATCTGGAAGATCAACTCCCACTCGATTCAAGTGATTGTTGTACTCAGACAATTTGAGCACAAGCTCAACGATTGAGCTTTTCTCCCTTAGTTTGCAGGCTAAGAAAATCGTCGGAGGTCTTATACCTCTTGACGTGGGCACGAGCCTGAAATCCCAATTTCAGTCCTCGAAACATCTCATATGTTCCGCGACATTTCAAAAAGTCTTTGGTGCCTCAATTCTAAACCATTTATCATTACCGAACTATCATGTAGTCATCAAAACGTGTATGTCAGATGTTCGCAACATCCACAGACCACATTCGAGGTCCAGCACACCGAGCGGTGCATTAAGGACACAAGCCTTCTACTGTCCGCATAATTGCTACTATCAACTTTCAACTATATTTTCTCTAGGAACATATCTAAAACAGTAGAACTAAAGCGCGAGCTTACGACATAATTTGCAAAGATCTTTTGACTATGTTCAGGATAATTAAGTTCATCTTATGAACTCCCACTCAGATAGACATCCCTCTAGTCATCCAAGTGATTACATGATCCGAGTCAACTAGGCCGTGTCCGATCATCACGTGAGACGGACTAGTCAACGTCGGTGAACATCTTCATGTTGATCGTATCTACCATACGACTCATGCTCGACCTTTCGGTCTTCTGTGTTCCGAGGCCATGTCTGTACATGCTAGGCTCGTCAAGTCAACCTAAGTGTTTGCATGTGTTCCGAGGCCATGTCTGTACATGCTAGGCTCGTCAACACCCGTTGTATGTGAACGTAAGGATCTATCACACCCGATCATCACGTGGTGCTTCGAAACGACGAACTTTAGCAACGGTGCGCAGTTAGGGGGAACACTTTCTTGAAATTTTAATGAGGGATCATCTTATTTACTACCGTCGTTTTAAGCAAATAAGATGTATAAACATGATAAACATCACATGCAGTCAAATAGTGACATGATATGGCCATCATCACTTTGCTCCTTTTGATCTCCATCTTCGGGGCTCCATGATCATCGTAGTCATCGGCATGACACCATGATCTCCATCACCATGATCTCCATCATCGTGTCTTCATGAAGTTGTCATGTCAACTATTACTTCTACTACTATGGCTAACGCTTTAGCAATAAAGTAAAGTAATTACATGACGTTTATGTTGACACGCAGGTCATAAATAAATTAAAGACAACTCCTATGGCTCCTGCCGGTTGTCATACTCATCGACATGCAAGTCGTGATTCCTATTACAAGAACATGATCAATCTCATACATCACATATCATTCATCACATCCTTTTGGCCATATCACATCACATGGCATACCCTGCAAAAACAAGTTAGACGTCCTCTAATTGTTGTTTGCATGTTTTACGTGGCTGCTATGGGTTTCTAGCAAGAACGTTTCTTACCTACGCAAAACCACAACGTGATATGTCAATTGCTATTTACCCTTCATAAGGACCCTTTTCATCGAATCCGATCCGACTAAAGTGGGAGAGACTGGCACCCGCTAGCCACCTTATGCAACTAGTGCATGTCAGTCGGTGGAACCTGTCTCACGTAAGTGTACGTGTAAGGTCGGTCCGGGCCGCTTCATCCCACAATACCGCCGAATCAAGATTGACTAGTAACGGTAAGCATATTGAACAAAATCAACGCCCACAACTACTTTGTGTTCTACTCGTGCAAAGTATCTACGCAATAGACCTAGCTCATGATGCCACTGTTGGGGAACGTAGCAGAAATTCAAAATTTTCCTACGTATCACCAAGATCCATCTATGGAGAAACTGGCAATGAAGGGAAGAAGAGTGCATCTACATACCCTTGTAGATCGCTAAGCGGAAGCGTTCAAGTGAACGGGGTTGATGGAGTCGTACTCGTCGTGATCCAAATCACCGATGACCAAGTGCCGAACGGACGGCACCTCCGCGTTCAACACACGTACAGCCCGGAGACGTCTCCCATGCCTTGATCCAGCAAGGAGAGAGGGAGAGGTTGAGGAAGACTCCATCCAGCAACAGCACAACGGCGTGGTGATGATGGAGGAGCGTGGCAATCCTGCAGGGCTTCGCCAAGCACCGCGGGAGAGGAGGAGGGAGAGAAGCACTTGGGAGAGGGGGAGGGCTGCGCCAACACATTGGTACGGTTGCCCTCCCACCCCCTTCATATATATAGGGGCAAGGGAGAGGGGGGCCGGCCCCCTCAGATCCCATCTGAGGAGGGGCGGCGGCCAGGAGGGGTGGCTTGCCCCCCAAGGCAAGGGGGGGCGCCCCCTTTAGGGTTTCCCCCAACCCTAGGCGCATGGGCCCTTGGGGGGGAAGGCGCACCAGCCCACTTTGGGCTGGTTCCCTTCCTCATACAGCCCACAAGGCCCTCCGGGACCGGTGGTCCCACTTGGTGGACCCCCGGGACCCTCCTGGTGGTCCCGGTACGTAACCGATAAAACCCGAAACCCTTTCGGTGACCAAAACAGGACTTCCCATATATAAATCTTTACCTCCGGACCATTCCGGAACTCCTCGTGACGTCCGGGATCTCATCCAGGACTCCGAACAACATTCGGTAACCACATACGAACTTCCTTAATAACCCTAGCGTCATCGAACCTTAAGTGTGTAGACCCTACGGGTTCGGGAGACATGCAGACATGACCGAGACGCTCTCCGGTCAATAACCAATAGCGGGATCTGGATACCCATGTTGGCTCCCACATGTTCCATGATGATCTCATCGGATGAACCACGATGTCAAGGACTTAATCAATCCCGTATACAATTCCCTTTGTCTATCGGTACGATACTTGCCCGAGATTCAATCGTCGGTATCCTGATACCTTGTTCAATCTCGTTACCGGCAAGTCTCTTTTACTCGTTCAGCAACACATCATCCCGTGATCAACTCCTTGATCACATTGTGCACATTATGATGATGTCCTACCGAGTGGGCCCAGAGATACCTCTTCGTAACAGGGAGTGACAAATCCCAGTCTTGATTCGTGCCAACCCAACAGACACTTTCGGAGATACCTGTAGTGTACCTTTATAGCCACCCAGTTACGTTGTGACGTTTGGCACACCCAAAGTATTCCTACGGTATCCGGGAGTTGCACAATCTCATGGTCTAAGGAAATGATACTTGACATTTAGAAAAGCTTTAGCATATGAACTACATGATCTTGTGCTAGGCTTAGGATTGGGTCTTGTCCATCACATCATTCTCCTAATGATGTGATCCCGTTATCAACGACATCCAATGTCCATGGTCAGGAAACCGTAACCATCTATTGATCAACGAGCTAGTCAACTAGAAGCTTACTAGGGACATGGTGTTGTCTATGTATTCACACATGTATCTGAGTTTCCTATCAATACAATTCTAGCATGGATAATAAACGATTATCATGAACAAGGAAATATAATAATAATAAATTTATTGTTGCCTCTAGGGCATATTTCCAACACTATGAAGGTTTGGAAGTCTACCTTGAAGACTTACCAGAGTGATTGGGTGAGGACTAAGTGTCCTTAGCTCAAGGGGAATAAGGTGAAGACGCGGTCTTCTGAGTTGAGTCTCAGCCTCCCTAACTAGACGTACAATTGTCATAGCAACTGGAAGTGGTCCAACAAATCCTTGTCCTCACCAAGCAACTGGTTCTACCTCTTACCTCTTTTTACTTACAGTTTGTCTTCATGAAGTCATTGCCTGCTTCCATGATCTATTGGCTTCACTGTGTGAAGACTGTTGTTGTTTGGCTTCATACCATCTTCCATCCTGATCCATACTACGTAGTTGCTAATAGTCTTCGTGCTTTCACTTCATTGCTTACTTGACTATGGCTTGTCTAGTGTAGTCCTCTTTCTGCTGCATATCAATAGGTTCATTTCTACTATTTGTCTTTGAAACCACCATGTTTTGAAGACGTTCATAAAAAACGCCTATTCACCCGCCCTCTGGTCGGTAACTAGCACTTTCAATTGGTATCAAAGCAAGGTGCTCCCTTGTTCTGTGTGATTCGGTTTAACCGCCTGAAGTTTTAGCTATGTTGGCTGAGGGATAATCAAAGTCTCCGCTGCGTGCCCTGTCTTCGATGGCACTGATTACCCCTACTAGAAGAATAAGATGCGTATGCATCTTGAAGCCATTGATGTCGACCTCTGGTATGTCGTCAAGAACGACGTTCCCAAGGACGGTGAAGGTGTCACTCCTGCTGATGTCAAGAAGTTCATTCAACTGGATTCGAGTGCCAAGAACATCATCTGTGGTCATCTGACCAAAGGACAGTATGGTTGTGTGAGTGCTCTGGAAACTGCGAACCTGTCTGGGACTGGCTCTCCAAGGTCAACGAAGGCGTCTCAACCCAGAGAGACTCAAGGATCAGTGTTCTTTGCAACCTCTCAACCGCTTCAAGAGAAATGACAATGAGAATGTCCAGCTTACATTTGATCGCCTCACTGATATCACAAATGAGCTTCACGCACTCGGCGCCACTGAGATCACCAAGCATGAAATCTTCAAGACACTTCTGAGATCGCTTGACAGCTCATTCGACACCCTGGCCCTGATGATTCAAGAACGCCCTGACTTCAAGAGTCTCGATCCATCTGACATACTTGAGAGGCTCAACACACATGAGTTCCAGCAATATGAGAGAAGAGATATCTATGGTCCCAACTATGGCCGAACTCGCGCTTTGAAGGCAATGGTTGTTTCCTCTTCTGAAGAAGAATCTGACAGCTATTTTGAGGATCCTGAAGACATTGGAAAGGAGCTTGCTATGCTTGTGAAGAAGTTTCAGAAGTTCACCAAGAAGAAAGGCTTCAGAAAGTCTTCAAGGTCTAGCTCAAGAAATGATGAAGCTTCCACTCGTGATCACAAGAAGAGGACATGTTACAAGTGCAAGAAACCTGGTCCCTACATCTCTGAGTGTCCACAGTGGGATAATGAGACCAAGAAGAAGAAGAAGAGCAAGGAATATGATTCTGATGACAAGAAGAAGAAGAAGAAGTTCTCAAAGTACTCTTCCAAGTTTCGTCTAAGTCTTCATCATACAAGAAGATCTCATCCGGCAAGGCTCGTGCATTTGTTGGCAAGGAGATGGATTCAGAGGAGGAGTCTCCATCTGAGGAGGCAGAGGTGGAGTCTGAAGAGGAATCTGATTCAGGCGTGGCAAGCCTAGCTCTAGCTTCGGCATACATCGCCAAGTCCATCTTCAACACTGAAGACAATGGCCTCATCAACAACGTTGATGCTAATGATGGGGATGACTCTGCACCCACCTACTGCTTCATGGCACGTGGTGCCAAGGTAAACTCACGTGATGCTTACTTTCAAACATCAAGTGAAGATGACTCTGAATGAGAATCTAAACCTAGCTACAAAACACTTGCTAAAATTGCAACTGAACAACAGAATGCCATGGAACATATTCAAAAATTGTTAGACAAAAGCGATGACCTGTTGGACGCGGAAATGACCTGATCTCAGTCCTTAATTGAAGACATAAAAAATCTTCATGTTAAGTACGAAGAACTCGAAAGTCATCATGAAACGCTCTCAGCAACTCATGAAAAGCTTTCCTACGGTTATCTTTAAAGGAAGCAAGAACTTGAGAACTTGAGAGCGTCTCATGAAGATCTTCAAAAGGAGAATGAATCACTTCACGCTCAACAGATCAGTTCCACCATGTCTAAAATGTCTTGAGAGTGATAACACTATCTCTGTTGCTGAATGTTCTATTGCTGCTACTGCTGCAATATCTTCAACTGCTGATGTGGTAACTAACCCCTCTACTGAGGATACCACTACTATTGCTGATGAAAATGCCAGGTTGAAGACATTGCTTGAGAAATGAATGTACAAAAGTCTCAAAGGGCATCAAACACTATGTGATGTCCTCAAAAAGCAGATTCTGAACCGAAACCCTAGGAAAGAGGGTGTTGGGTTCAAGAGGAAAATGAATGTTGATGGATCTTACTGGAGGCCTGAGAAGTACCCCAAAACCACATGGGTTGCTGCAAGGGGACCTTCAGTGGATCCGTCTACCTTGTCTGGCTCCACTTGTGCTAACCCGATTATCATTGATGAATCCTTTGATGCAAACTATAAACTGTTTAAGAATCAGAATGGTGAAGTGTTTGCCAGGTATATTGGTACTAACTGCAGGAATGGGCCACCTATGAAGAAGATCTGGGTGCCCAAGAGTTGTCTTGAGAATCTTCAGGTGAATGTCATCATGACACAACCTGGGAAGAAGACAAACCCCAGACCAAAGGCTTCATATGGTCCAAAGGCTTCAGACAGAGGACTCACCAGAGTCACCCTAACGCCAATGTTTTGTAGGGAAATCATACTCAGACTTATGAATATGAGAGTGTTTCATCAAACCTCTATGTTCATAAGACCAAGAACTATTCTGCTTGTTCTTATGAGTATTATTCACCTCCTGCAAGGCTATTTGCTAGGGCTCCAAAGCCGAAGTTCTCAGATGCTGCACTTAGACTCATTGCCTCGAAGCCACCCATGAAAATGTGGGTGGTTAAGAAAACTTAACTCTCTTTTGCAGGGAAGGGTCTCCAGACGAAAATCAAAGGCGTCTGATGCTTATGCTGGGAACCTAAAACATCTCGTGGGGCGCAAGTTAAAATGCCCAAATGGTCTTACTATGTATTTTGTTCCTGGTTTCCTTGACAGTCATCCTATCTGCTCTAACCAGGATCTAAACTTTGATAATATGCTTGTTTGTCAAATGTTTATGCTTCACATTTCCCTTGGTGAAGCCTATCCCCCTAACTGCACTGTAGGGTACGATACCAAAGGCTTCTGAGTGGAATATGGACAGTGGATGCACTAACCACATGACTGGTGATCAAAGTTTTCTCATGGTCTCAACCTTACGTCCATCTGACAAAAGTCACATCACATTTGCTGACACTGGTAAAAGCAAGGTATTGGGTCTAGGTAGAGTTGCAATCTCAAAGGATCGGCACATGGATAAAGTGATGCTTGTTGAAACCCTTGGTTTCAACTTAATGTCTGTCTCAACGCTTTGTGATCTGAACATGATTGTGATATTTGGAAAATATCGTTGCCTTGTGCTTATGGAATCTGACAAATCTCTAGTCTTTGAAGGATATCAAAAAGACGATTTGTACATGGTAGATTTCTCAGCAGGACCACAGTTGGCCGTATGTCTTCTAGCAAAAGCTTCAAAGTGTTGGCTCTGGCATCAGAGGCTAGGGCATGCTGGCATGAGGAACTTGTACACACTCGCAAAGAAGAAACATATCGTAGGCATCAAGGGCGTCAAGTTCAAGAAGGATCATCTGTGTGGTTCCTGCGAAGCTAGAAAGATGACAAGGGGCAAGCATCCATCGAAGACTATCACGACATCTCAACCCTTCGAGCTGCTTCACATGGACTTATTTGGCTCTACTCACTACTCTACTCTTACTACCACTGCTTGCCTCTATGGCTTTGTCATTGTTGATGATTATTCAAGATACACATGGGTACATATAATCCTTTACAAGAATGAAGTGAAGGATGTCTTTAGACGATTCGCCAATCGTGCCATGACGAACTATGGCATCAAGATCAAGCACATCAGAAGTGACAATGGCATAGAGTTCAAGAATACCGGCCTCGACACTTATCTTGATACATTGGGCATCACTCATGAGTTCTCAGCTCCATACACACCTCAGCAGAATGGCATAGTGGAGCGCAAGAACAGAACCCTCATTGAGATGGCTCAGACAATGCTTGATGAGTACAAGACTCCAAGGAAGTTCTGGTCTGAAGCCATTGATACTGCATGCCATGTCATCAACCATGTTTATCTTCATAAGCTTCTAAAGAAGACATCATATGAGCTCCTAACTGGTAAGAAACCAAATTTCAGTTACTTCAGAGTATTCGGTGCTAGGTGCTGGATCAAAGATCCACATCACACTTCAAAATTTACACCGAAAGCATATGAAGGTTTTATGCTTGGCTACAGAAAGGATTCACACTCCTACAGAGTCTTCAACCTCTTTCACTATAAAGTGGTTGAAACTATGGATGTGCGGTTCGATGAGACTAACGACTCGCAAAGAGAGCACCTGCCAAATGTGCTAGATGAAGTCCCACCAAGTGAATCGATCAAGCTTATGGGTACTGGAGAGATCATACCTTCTGAAGCACAGGCTGAAGAAGAAATAATCAATTCTGCACCTAACCAACCTGAAGACACTGCTCAGCCTGAAGCCAATGCTGAAGACGAAGACAATGATCAACAAGGGCAAAATCTTCGTCAAGTTCATCCTCGTGTTGCAAATGAAGTACAGATTGAGAAGATAATTGATAGCATCAATGCACCTAGTCCCCTCACTCGTTCAAGAGCAACACAACTAGCAAATTTCTGTGGGCACTTTGCATTTGTCTCTATATCTGAACCCAAGAAAGTTGCTGAAGCCTTCCTGGAACCTGAATGGATTCAAGCTATGCAAGAAGAGCTTCAACAGTTCGAGCTGAACAATGTGTGGGAATTGGTCAAGCGTCCTGATCCTCGCAAGCACAATATCATCGGCACCAAATGGATCTATCGCAACAAACAATATGAGCATGTTCAAGTGGTTAGAAACAAGGCTCGTCTCGTTGCTCAAGGATACACTCAAATTGAAGGGACTGACTTCGATGAAACATTTGCTCCGGTGGCTAGGCTTGAAGCCATTCGCATATTGCTAGCCTATGCCAACCATCACAACATTCTCATGTACCAAATGGATGTGTAGAGTGCTTTTCTCAATGGCAAGATTGAAGAAGAAGTGTATGTTGCACAACCTCCTTGCTTTGAAGACCCAAAACATCCTGACATGGTATACAAGCTCAATAAGGCACTGTATGGCCTCAAACAAGCCCCTCATGCTTGGTATGACACACTCAAAGACTTCCTGAAGAGCAAAGGCTTCAAACCTGGTTCCCTGGATCCCACTCTCTTCACGAAGACATACGATGGTGAACTATCTGTATGCCAGATCTATGTGGATGACATTATCTTCGGCTGCACTGACAAGAGATACAGTGATGAGTTTGGGCACATGATGCAAGAGCAACATCATATGTCCATGATGGGTGAGCTGAAATTCTTCCTCGGTCTTTAAATCCGTCAGCAAAGCAACGACATCTTCATATCTCAAGAGAAATACCTCAAAGATTGCCTGAAGAAGTTTGGAATGCAAGACTGCAAAGGGTACATGACGCCAATGCCAACCGAAGGTCAATTGGGTCCCGATGACAATGGTAAAGAGTTCGATCAAAAGGTATACCGCTCCATGATTGGTTACTTACTCTATTTATGTGCATCTAGGCCAGATATAATGCTTAGCGTTTGCATGTGTGCCCGATTCCAAGCGGCACCAAAGGAGTTGCATCACTTAGTTGTGAAGCGAATTCTTCGATATTTGGCTTACACCCCAACACTAGGATTATGGTATCCAAAGGGCTCAGAGTTTGATCTAATTGGATTCTCAGATGCTGGTTATGCTGGTGACAAGGTTGATCGCAAGTCCACATTAGGCACATGTCACTTTCTTGGACGATCTCTTGTCTGTTGGTCTTCGAAGAAGCAGAACTGTGTATCTCTCTCCACGGCTGAATCTGAATACATTGCTGTTGGATCTTGCCGCGCTCAGCTTCTATGGATGAAGCAAACTCTCAAGGACTATGGCATCTATCTGAAGCAAGTGCCACTTTACTGCGACAATGAAAGCGCCATCAAGATTGCCAACAACCCAGTCCAACACTCGAAGACAAAGCACATTCAAATCCGTCATCACTTTCTCAGAGATCATGTCATGAAGGAAGATATTGATATCATTCACGTCAACACTGAAGAGAAATTGGCGGATATCTTCACAAAGCCCTTGGATGAGAAAAGGTTTTGCAAGTTGCGGTGTGAGCTAAATATCTTAGAATCCTCAAATGTCCTGTGATTGGACACACATCCTAACGCTGATGCATGTTGATGACTTAGATGTGCAACACACGAAGTAACATATATCTTCAATCAATGAAGACATACATTCTAAGTGTGAATACATTAACGCGGAATTTGACTTTGGAGCACCACAATAATCGTGCGCCGTGTGTGGGTCTAATATTTCCTATACGGTGGGTAACGCCACCACCAAACTCTTGTTTGATGTGTTTTAATTGGCGTCACATTTGCATAATCTTCGCATTTGGTTTGTATTCAACATTGAATTGTCTTCGCGTTTATCTTCACAATTTGAGTTGGTCTTATGCTGATATATACATATTCGAGTTCTGTCCTCTAAAGCATTCACTTATAGCTATGTCTTCATGTTTGCATTTTCTTCATCCAAGTGAATGTGATCGGACCCTAACCCTTTCCGTGCTTCTACCTAAAATTATATCTATCCAAATCATATGCATTCTATTGAAACCTGTCAATTGTCTTCTCTGAATCCTTGTCAGCAGAAGACAAAGTGACAAAAGTTTAAATCTGTTTTCAATGCCATATCCTGATTGCCTGAATACCGGAGAAGCCGGAACGACCACCCGACAATCCAGGCGTGCGTGGGAACATGGAACAACATCCAATATGTTGCATGCATGCCACGTGTCCTTCAGATGTGAACCGCCAGGGGCACCTGCGTAATTACGCTGTGCTGTCCCTTTCCTTATAAATACACAACTCACCGTGGTCACAATCTCTTCTTCCACCTCGCCACCTCGCACAAACCCTAGCGCATCCGCTAGCTCTCGACGACGCCGGAGATGAAGTGCTTAGCTGCTGCGACTTCTTTGACGCCGTCCTCACGCTGGCCGCGGACCTCGTCCTCTTCGCCGCCGCTGTAGGTGTCTTCCATCGCCAAGTTAGGGCACGGGAGATTGAACTGCTCGGCTTCCCTCTTCGCCTCGTCTAGCAGTTCGTCAAGCGGTAATTAAAACTTACTTTTTACTGCCTTTTTGATCCGTCAGATCCATCCACTTCAACCAAAAGTGGTTTCTTAACTTCCAAATCTGGATCTATCTTGTTCTGCATCTCATATCATGCCAAGTATATTCACTTATGCTTCACAACTAGTTAGATTCCTCACTTGTACTTATTCATGGATTTTTACAAATTTGGAACCAACTCTCTCCAAATAAGTGAATGTCTTCGCACTATGAGGTCAATGTCTTCAAACTGATTTATCTTCAAAATCTTCTGAGAATGCATATGACCTCTTCCCCTTCCTCGCACCTCTAATGCTATCACAGGTACATGTCCGTGGGAGAATCCATTGGTTCTCATAGTATGCATTCATTTGCACAATTCTTACAACACCACATCAACTCTCCTGAAGCCAGTTCCTGTCTGACCACCAAAAGGAAGCCATTCACAGTCTTGAAGCCATTCAGTCTGAATATAATGGCAATAGAGAAGTCAGCTAGAAAGGGCGGCAGTCAGTGCCGTGGAGATATAGCTAAGGATTTGCCTCTTGATCTGTTTGAGCTATACAAGTCAGATCCTGAGGAAAGCTACAACCAGCGCAAGACCCAAATCCAATGGATTCGAAGGTATTGGGCAGAAGAATGGTTCAAGTACAAATTTGTAACTGCTGAATATGCTGAAAAGAACACCATCAAGTGACCATGGGGAGATATTATCTACAGAGGTCTGCAGCCCAAGTCCCAGTCTAAAGCCATTGCTGAAGGCTTCTACCCATGCATGGTCCGAGGACCACAGCCTGAGAATGCTGATCCAACATCAATGCTATGGTGTCACGAAGACAATCTCTTCAAGTGCAATTTTCAGTTTGAAAAGGAGTCCGCGGCTAAGAAAAAGAAGGCATTTGGACTCGACTTCAACCCTGGTCCATCTGCTCCAAGGGCTGATGGCACCCGTGATGCAAATCCCAATGTCGTCGGCCCCTTTGACGACTTAGATGGCCTCCTCTCTCACATCGCAGCACACAGGGCCACCATGGAGCACTCAACTGATGACACAGATTCTGAAGAAGCTCCAGCTCCACCTAAGCCGTAGAAGCAGAAGAAATCAAAGGCTTCAAAGCCCTCTGTCGCACCAAAAGATTCGCGTGCGAAGCCATTGGCAACTGCACCTCCTGAACTCAGTGTGCAATCTGAAGATCTTTCTCGTGTCTCCAAGAAGACGGAGAAGCCCAAGAAGAAGCCCATGAAGATTTCTGGGCATGAACTTACTCCAGCTGCCGTTCTGCGGAACGAAGACGAAACCATTGATCTGTCAAGCGATGAAGATCTTGGTGATGATGCCCTTGAGCTACTGATCAAGAGCAAGCAAGAGGCGGAGATCTTCAACGATCTGCCCCTCTTTGACATGGACATTCTGAACAACTTCATCGACGAGTGGTTTGATGATCCAAGCATCAACATTGAGATCTTCAGCTGCCAGTGGACATTAGCGTCACCTTCCATGGAGCCATTGCTAATGAGTTGGCCTTGGCTCAGAAGATTGTTGATCTGAAGAAAAAAATTGATTATGAGAAGGCTCACTTCAAGAAGAACATGGCCAAGCTCAGCGTGGATGATGTTCAAAGCTTCAGGGAAACGATGCATGAGCTCAAAGAATAGTTTCACAAGAAACGTGAAGAAGCAAAAGGTTCAAGAGAGCAGATGAAATACTTCGCAGAGAAATGTGTTCAAGCACACAATGAGGAAGAAAAGCGCAAGGCTCTTGGGCATCCTGGCATCGACCCCAAGATGGCTACCAAACAGAAGAAGAAGCCTGTTGTGGCCCAAGCTGAAGCATCAAGGCAGGAAGCACCTTGCATTGTCTTCCCTGCCAGCATGACAGGCTTGAAGCCTAAGGTCCCCACAATAGATTTAGAACTCAAGAAGACAAGGGCAGCTGAAGCCGAGCCAAGAAGCGTGATACGTCTCCAACATATCTATATTTTTTGATTGCTCCATGCTATATTATCTACTGTTTTGGGCAATATTGGGCTTTATTACCCACTTTTATATTATTTTGGGACTAACCTATTAACCGGAGGCCTGGCCTAGATTTGCTGTTTTATGCCTATTTCAGTGTTTCGAAGAGAAGGAATATCAGACGGAGTCGAAACGGAACGAAATCAACTGGAGAAGTTATTTTTGGAAGGAAACACACCTGATAGACTTGGACCCCACGTCAGAAGATACGGGAGCTGCCCACGAGGGTGGGGGGCGCGCCCCCTGCCTCGTGGGGCCCCCTTGGCTCCCCTGACGTGCTTCTTTTGCCTATATAACTCCATATACCCTAAAACTTCCAGAACGGAGATTAGATCGGGAGTTCCGCCGCCGCAAGCCTCTGTAGCCACCAAAAACCTCATGGGACCATATTCTGGCACCTTGCCGAAGGGGGGAACCCTTACCGGTGGCCTTCTTCATCATCCCGACGCTCTCCATGACGAGGAGGGAGTAGTTCACCCTCGGGGCTGAGGGTATGTACCAGTAGCTATGTGTTTGATCTCTCTCTCTCTCTCTCGTGTTCTTGATTTGGCACGATCTTGATGTATCGCGAGCTTTGATATTATAGTTGGATCCTATGTTTCTTCTCCCCCTCTTCTCTCTTGTAATGGATTGAGTTTTCCCTTTGAAGTAATCTTATCGGATTGAGTCTTTAAAGATTTGAGAACACTTGATGTATGCCTTGCCGTGAATATCTGTGGCGACAATGGGATATCACGTGCCACTTGATGTGTGTTTTGGTGATCAACTTGCGGGTTCCGCCCATGAACCTATGCATAGGGGTTGGCACACGTTTTCGTCGTGATTCTCCGGTAGAAACTTTGGGCACTCTTTGAAGTACTTTGTGTTGGATTGAGTAGATAAATTGAGATTGTGTGATGCATATCGTATAATCATGCCCACGGATACTTGAGGTGACAATGGAGTATCTAGGTGACATTAGGGTTTTGGTTGATTTGTGTCTTAAGGTGTTATTCTAGTACGAACTCTAGGGCTGTTTGTGACACTTATAGGAATAGCCCAACGGATTGATTGGAAAGAATAATTTTGAGGTGGTTTCGTACCCTACCATAATCTCTTCGTTTGTTCTCCGCTATTAGTGACTTTGGAGTGACTCTTTGTTGCATGCTGAGGGATAGTTATGTGATCCAATTATGTTATCATTGTTGAGAGGATTTACACTAGTGAAAGTATGAACCCTAGGCCTTGTTTCCTATCATTGCAATACCGTTTACGCTCACTTTTAATGCTTGCTACCTTGCTGTTTTTATATTTTCAGTTTACAAAAACCTATATCTACCATCCATATTGCACTTGTATCACCATCTCTTCGCCGAACTAGTGCACCTATACAATTTACCATTGTATTGGGTGTGTTGGGGACACAAGATACTCTTTGCTATTTGGTTGCAGGGTTGCTTGAGAGAGACCATCTTCATCCTACGCCTCCCACGGATTGATAAACCTTAGGTCATCCACTTGTGGGAAATTTGCTACTGTCCTACAAACCTGTGCACTTGCAGGCCCAACAACGTCTACAAGAAGAAGGTTGTGTAGTAGACATCAAGCTCTTTTTTGGCGCCGTTGCCGGGGAGGCTAGGTAAGTGAAGGTATATCTTTAGATCTTGCAATCGAATCTTTTTGTTTCTTGTTTTAGCACTAGTATTAGTTTATAAAAGAAAACTAAAAAATGGAATTAAGTTGGTCTCACACGCTTCACCTTTTTAATATATTTCGTGAGTATGATGGAAAGGAAAATTGTGCCAAAGTGTTAGAAGAAGAAATCTATAAAATGTCTGGCACTAAATCTTTGTATGATGAGCATGATTGCAATGTTGTTAGTATGAATTCCTTGAATATCCATGATGCTAATGATACAAAAAGGCCCAAGTTTGGGGAAGCTATGTTTGATGAGGATGACATATTTGAGAATATATTTGCTGCAATTAATGTTTGTCCCAAGCTTGGGGATGCTATGCTTAATAATGATGATATTTTTAGCCTCCCAAGTTTTGATATGCAAAGTAGTTATGATGATAGCATGCCTTCTGCTTATGATGATTACATTTATGAAAGTGGGTTTGGAAGAGTGTCAACTTTAGAAAGTAGTGATCCCACTATTTTGGAGGATGCTGAATCTTATAATATTTATGAAAGTGGATTTGGAGAGGTCATGACTTTATTTAGTAATGATTCCACTATCTTGGAAGAGGTTTCAATCGATTATGATGAGAACAAAGTTGCTACTTATGATGATTATTGTGATGAAACTTATGCTATAAAGAGTAGTGATGATTATATTTATAAAACTTGTCATGATTATGAGTACCCTTTCTCTGAACATTACTCTTTTAATGTGGAAACAATTTATAGTATTCAAGTCTCTTATGATACTCCCACTATAACGAATGAAAAGAATTTTGCTTATGTGGAGAGTAGTAAAATTTCTATGCAAGTAGATCATGAAAAGAATTCTTTAGGTGATGGTTATATTTTTGAATTCATTCATGATGCTACTGAAAATTATTATGAGGGAGGAACATATGCTTGTAGGAATTGCAATAATATCAAGTTTCCTCTCTATGTGCTTAAAATTTTGAAGTTATGCTTGTTTTACCTTCCTATGCAAGTTGATTCTTGTTCCCATAAGTTGTTTGATCACAAAATCCCTATGCATAGGAAGTGTGTTAGACTTAAATGTGCTAGTCATATTCTTCATGATGCTCTCTTTATGTTTTAATTATTATCTTTTATGTGAGCATCATTGAAATCATCATGCCTAGCTAGGGGCGTTAAACGATAGCGCTTGTTGGGAGGCAACCCAATTTTATTTTAGTTTCTTGCTTTTTGGTTCTGTTTAGGAATAAATAATCCATATAGCTTCTGTTTAGATGTGGTTTTGTGTTTTAATTAGTGTTTGTTCCAAGTAGAACCTTTGGGAAGACTTGGGTGAAGTCTTTATGATCATGCTGTAAAAAATAGAAACTTTAGCACTCACGAGATTAGCTAAAACTTTTTACTGGAGAGTGCTATTTAGTTGATTCTTTTTGAAGATGATTACTAGACAAATTCCTCAGGTACACCAATTTATTTTAGAATTTTTGGAGTTCCAGAAGTTTGTGTTAGTTACAGATTACTACAGACTGTTCTGTTTTTGACAGATTCTGTTTTCATTGAGTTGTTTGCTTATTTTGATGAATCTATGGCTAGTAAAATAGTTTATAAACCATAGAGAAGTTGGAATACAGTAGGTTTAACACAAATAAAAATAAATAATGATTTCATTACAGTACCTTGAAGTGGTGTTTTGTTTTCTTTCGCTAACGGAGCTCACGAGTTTTCCGTTAAGTTTTGTGTTGTGAAGTTTTCAAGTTTTGGGTAAAGATTCGATGGACTATGGAATAAGGAGTGGCAAGAGCCTAAACTTGGGGATGCCCAAGGCACCCCAAGGTAATATTCAAGGATAACCAAGCGTCTAAGCTTGGGGATGCCCCCGAAGGCATCCCCTCTTTCGTCTTCGTTCATCGGTAACTTTACTTGGAGCTATATTTTTATTCACCACATGATATGTGTTTTGCTTGGAGCATCATTTTATTTTATTTAGATTTGCTTGATGTTTGAATAAAGTATCAAGATCTGAAATTATTAAATGGTAGAGTCTTCACTTAGTTGCATAATTATCCGACTACTCATTGATCTTCACTTATATCTTTCGGAGTAGTTTGTTGTTTGCTCTAGTGCTTCACTTATATCTTTTAGAGCACGGTGGTAGTTGTATTTTGAAGAAATAGATGAACTCTCATGCTTCACTTATATTATTTTGAGAGTCTTAAATAGCATGATAATGTTCTTAAAATCATAATATGCTAAAGAATATAAGATTTGTAAGAATTCTTGTGAGTGTGTTGAATACTAAGAGAAGTTTGATGCTTGATGATTGTTTTGAGATATGGAGGTAGTAATATCAAAGTCATGCTAGTAGAGTAATTGTGAATTTGAGAAGTGCTTGATTTAAAGTTTGCAAGTCCCGTAGCATGCACGTATGGTAAACGTTATGTAACAAATTTGAAACATGAGGTGTTATTTGATTGTCCTCCTTATGAGTGGCGGTCGGGGACGAGCGATGGTCTTTTCCTACCAATCGATCCCCCTAGGAGCATGCACGTAGTGCTTTGATTTTTGATGGCTTGTAGATTTTTGCAATAAGTATGTGAGTTCTTTATGACTAATGTTGAGTCCATGGATTATACGCACTCTCACCCTTCCATCATTGCTAGCCTCTTCGGTACCGTGCATTGCCCTTTCTCACATTGAGAGTTGGTGCAAACTTCACCGGTGCATCCAAACCCCGTGATATGATACGCTCTTTCACACATAAACCTCCTTATATCTTCCTCAAAACAGCCACCATACCTACCTATTATGGCATTTCCATAGCCATTCCGAGATATATTGCCATGCAACTTTCCACCATTTCGTTCATCATGACACATTCATCATTGTCATATTGCTAGCATGATCATGTAGTTGACATAGTATTCATGGCAAAGCCACCGTTCATAATTCGTTCATACATGTCACTCTTGATTCATTGCATATCCCGGTATACCGCCGGAGGCATTCATATAGAGTCATACTTTGTTCTAGTATCGAGTTGTAATCATTGAGTTGTGAATAAATAGAAGTGTGATGATCATCATTGTATATTCCAACGATGGGCTTCCTCAAGTGCCCTAGGTCTTCATGAGCAAGCAAGTTGGATGCACACCCACTTAGTTTCTTTTGTTGAGCTTTCATACATTTATAGCTCTAGTGCATCCGTTGCATGGCAATCCCTACTCCTTGCATTAACATCAATCGATGGGCATCTCCATAGCCTATTGATTAGCCTCGTTGATGTGAGACTTTCTCCTTTTTTGTCTTCTCCACATAACCCCCATCATCATTATTCTATTACACCTATAGTGCTATATCCATGGCTCACGCTCATGTATTGCGTGAAGGTTTATGAGTTTGAGATTATTAAAGTATGAAACAATTGCTTGGCTTGTCATCGGGGTTGTGCATGATGAGAGCATTCTTGTGTGACGAAAATGGAGCATGACTAAACTATATGATTTTGTAGGGATGAACTTTCTTTGGCCATGTTATTTTGAGATGACATAATTGCTTAGTTAGTATGCTTGAAGTATTAATATTTTTATGTCAATATGAACTTTTGTCTTGAATCTTTCGCATCTGAATATTCATATCACAAGTAAGAAGAATTACATTGAAATTATGCCAACTAGCATTCCACGTCAAAAATTATCTTTTGTATCATTTACCTACTTGAGGACGAGCAGGAATTAAGCTTGGGGATGCTTGATACGTCTCCAACGTATCTATAATTTTTGATTGCTCCATGCTATATTATCTACTGTTTTGGGCAATATTGGGCTTTATTAACCACTTTTATATTATTTTTGGGACTAACCTATTAATCGAAGGCCTAGCCCAGATTTGCTGTTTTATGCCTATTTCAGTGTTTCGAAGAAAAGGAATATCAGACGGAGTCGAAACGGAACGAAATCAACTGGAGAAGTTATTTTTGGAAGGAAACACACCTGATAGACTTAGACCCCACGTCAGAAGATACGGAAGCTGCCCACAAGGGTGGGGGGCGCGCCCCCCTGCCTCGTGGGGCCCCCATGGCTCCCCTGACGTGCTTCTTCTGCCTATATAACTCCATATACCCTAAAACTTCCAGAACGGAGATTAGATCGGGAGTTCCGCCGCCGCAAGCCTCCGTAGCCAGCAAAAACCTCACGGGACCCTGTTCCGGCACCCTGCCGGAGGGGGGAACCCTCACCGGTGGCCTTCTTCATCATCCCGGCGCTCTCCATAACTAGGAGGGAGTAGTTCACCCTCGAGGCTGAGGGTATGTACCAGTAGCTATGTGTTTGATCTCTCTCTCTTTCTCTCGTGTTCTTGATTTGGCACGATCTTGATGTATCGCGAGCTTTGATATTATAGTTGGATTCTATGTTTCTTCTCCCCCTCTTCTCTCTTGTAATGGATTGAGTTTTTCCTTTGAAGTAATCTTATCGGATTGAGTCTTTAAAGATTTGAGAACACTTGATGTATGTCTTGCCCTGAATATCTGTGGTGACAATGGGATATCACGTGCCACTTGATGTATGTTTTGGTGATCAACTTGCGGGTTCCGCCCATGAACCTATGCATAGGGGTTGGCACACGTTTTTGTCGTGATTCTCCGGTAGAAACTTTGGGCACTCTTTGAAGTACTTTGTGTTGGATTGAGTAGATAAATTGAGATTGTGTGATGCATATCGTATAATCATACCCACGGATACTTGAGGTGACAATGGAGTATCTAGGTGACATTAAGGTTTTGGTTGATTTGTGTCTTAAGGTGTTATTCTAGTACGAACTCTAGGGCTGTTTGTGACACTTATAGGAATAGCCCAACGGATTGATTGGAAAGGATAACTTTGAGGTGGTTTCGTACCCT
This sequence comes from Aegilops umbellulata, assembly GCA_032464435.1. Classification (NCBI taxonomy): domain Eukaryota; kingdom Viridiplantae; phylum Streptophyta; class Magnoliopsida; order Poales; family Poaceae; genus Aegilops; species Aegilops umbellulata. The sequence goes on from CP136058.1 coordinate 367,070,591, forward strand.
ACCATAATCTCTTCATTTGTTCTCCGCTATTAGTGACTTTGGAGTGACTCTTTGTTGCATGTTGAGGGATAATTATGTGATCCAATTATGTTATCATTGTTGAGAGGACTTACACTAGTGAAAGTATGAACCCTAGGCCTTGTTTCCTATCATTGCAATGCCGTTTACACTCACTCTTAACGCTTGCTACCTTGCTGTTTTTATATTTTCAGTTTACAAAAACCTATATCTACCATCCAAATTGCACTTGTATCACCATCTCTTCGCCGAACTAGTGCACCTATACAATTTACCATTGTATTGGGTGTGTTGGGGACACAAGAGACTCTTTGCTATTTGGTTGCAGGGTTGCTTGAGAGAGACCATCTTCATCCTACGCCTCCCATGGATTGATAAACCTTAGGTCATCCACTTGAGGGAAATTTGCTACTGTCCTACAAACCTGTGCACTTGCAAGCCCAACAACGTCTACAAGAAGAAGGTTGTGTAGTAGACATCAAAGCGCAAGCACAAGAATGTTTCTGATGATGCTCCATCAAAGAAGAAACTGAAAAAGTCTTCAAAGAAAGGGCGTGCTGCGGCCTCTGAGCCTCTTGTTGTCGAGCCCATTTCTGTTGCTCGTCCTGCCTCCACCAATCAAGAGCGTCAACTTGTGATCCATGAGCCTGCTTTCACAGAGGCTTCTGAAAATGAAGAAGTACCAGCTATTGACCCCATCACAGCTGAAGACATTGGTCGTGAAGACAATGTAGAAGATGATGAAGTCCTTCCTCAACTCGAGCACCAACCGGTATCATCGCCTGTTCTTACGAATAGCGAACTCATCAGCATTGGTCGTCCTTTGACGCCAATTGCTCAGGATGATTCGTGGGCCGATCGCCCCCAGCAAGACACCCCCGTTCATGATGAAACTCCCAGAACTCCAACGCCTCAAGTCACCACTCCGGTGCTTGACGAAGACTACATGGTGCAGACCACTCCATCACCACAGGCGTCGCCCCGCATTCCGCATGATTCACAAAGGCCCTAGTCCACAGGTCACCATGTCGAGCATTCCAGAAGGAGAAGTGCAACAAAGCTCAGTAGCACGCGAAGTGTTTCCTGAAGCCACTCCTACTGCGAATGTCTCTGAGTTTGAAGCAAAAGCTGCTGAAGACATTCCAGCTGCATCAGCCGATGAAAATCAAGAAACAAGAGAAGAAGAAGCAAGAGTTTCCACACCCCCTGTTACTGAAGAAGTCATTCTCGAGAAGAATGTGACTGTGCCCGACCCTCCTGTCATTGAGGACATGGAGGTTGAAACCACTGAGTCTGCCACCAACAATGATACTGAAGCCAATGACACTGTCATGGATAAAGATAATGTGGATCCTAAAGCCAATGTTGTGCCTGAAGCTCATGTACAACCTGAAGCCACAATGAATGCTGAAGCCACTGTTCCATCTCCAAGGCCTCACACCATCGAACATGCCTTCGATCATGGATAGATGGTCACTGTGAAATGGCCAATCATGGTTCCTCTCACTACTCCCGGACCACAATATGACTACCGTATGGAGCAAAGGCCTCAGGTCCAGAAGCCGAAACCAAGGCTGCCAAGGCTTCCAGGTGCTGCTACTTCGCCAGGATCTTTCAGTGTCAACAGCTTCATAGCCCACAACACCTTCTTCGATAGCGCCAAGAATCCTTACTCGAAGCAAAAGATCTCTGAAAGTGCTAGTTACCGACTAGAGGGGGGGTGAATAGGCGATTTTTATGAAAGTCTTTAAAACATGGAAGTTTCGAAGACAAACAATAGAAATAATCCTATTGATATGCAGCGGAAGGTAAACTACACTAAGCAAGCCATAGTCAAGTATGCAATGAAGTGAAAGCACGAAGACTAATAGCAACTAGGTAGTAAGGATCAGGATGGAAGATGGTATGAAGCCAAGCAATGATAGTAGTCAAACAGTGAAGACAAATAGGTAAAGCAAACATGCAATGACTTTACGAAGACAAACTCTAAGTAAAGGGAGGGAGAGGATAGAACCAGTCACTTGTTGAGGACACATGATTTGTTGGACCAGTTCCAGTTGCTGTGATAACTGTACGTCTGGTTAGGGAGGCTGAGATTCAACTCAGAAGACCGCGTCTTCACCTTATTCCCCTTGAGCTAAGGACACCTAGTCCTCGCCCAATTACTCTGGCAAGTCTTCAAGGTAGACTTCGAAACCTTCACAGACTTCGTTCACCGGTGATCCACAATGACTCTTGGATGCTCAGAACGCGACGCCTAACCGGCTGGAGGATTCACAGTCCTCAAGTGTAACAAGTCTTCAGGTCACGCGGACAGAAAGACTTCAGTGATGCCTGACACTCTTTGGCTCTGGGTGTTTGGGCTTTGTCCTCGCAAGGATTTCTCTCTCTCAAAAGCTTCGGAGGTGGGTTGCTCTCAAACGACAAAAGTCGTGCACTAACTCTGAGCAGCCAACCAATTTATGGTGTAGGGTGTGGGCTATTTATAGCCACTAGGCAACCCGACCTGATTTGTCCGAAATGACCCTGGGTCACTAAGGAACTGACACGTGTTCCAACGGTCAGATTTCAAACACACACGACAACTTTACTTGGGCTGCAAGTAAAGCTGACTCATCCAGCTCTGGATAAGATTTGCTCTCATTGTCTTTGCTCGAAGACATAGGATTTTGGTTGAGCATCACTTCAGTCACTCTGACTTTGTTCACTTGGACCCCACTTAATAGTACGGTGGTTCCTATGACTCAACAAAGAGGAAAAGGAAACAACAAAACAACTAAGTCTTCGCGCTCCATAGTCTTCACTCAATGTATTATCATGCCATAGTCTTCAATGTGAATATCTTCATATACCACCATTGTCTTCAATGTCTTCATACATTTTTAGGGGTCGTCTCCGGTAGGTAAACCGAATCAATGAGGGACTACTACCTGTGTTATCCTGCAATTCTCACAAACACATTAGTCCCTCAACCAGGTTTGTCGTTAATACTCCAAAACCAACTAGGGGTGGCACTAGATGCACTTACAATCTCCCCCTTTTTGGTGATTGATGACAAACTGGTTGAAGTTTTCAACGGGGATAAAGTACGTGAAATTGTAAAGGATAAAGGCATTGTCTTCATAAGTAGCAAAAGGCTCCCCCTGAAGATGTGCATATGAGTAATTTGCTTTTGGAATATAAATGCACATGGCAGGTTGTACTTGTGGAGATCCTCTTCAACTTATGACGACAATTCATCATGCATGATTTTATATAACGAAGATAATGACATGCATAATGAAAAATGGACATCTGCAAAATGACCTAAGTGCGTAAGTTATCATCGCACATGCGGAATTTTTCATCGCATCACAGAATAGCAGAAAACGTAGCAGACGACCATCAAGTTTACGTGTTACAACTCAAAGAACCAAATGTATCAAAAGCGAGAGTTGTAAACACTAGGCAAAAAATATAAAGCAACCACCCATATAGATCCGCTTGAAGACTATCAACCCATATGCTTCTCCCCCTTTTGTCAGTAAGGACCAAAAAGGTTTGCAGACATAGAGCCTCTACATGTTCCCAGAAGGAGTAGGAGAAGATGCAGGGTCGGCATCGGGGTTTGACGGTGCAGACGAACTTGGTGCAGTGTCGATTCGCGCTGAAGTCGTGGGTGTTGAAGTAGCATCATCTTCATCATCGATCACTCTGGCATTCACCGTTGCAGTGAAGGAAGAATAGTCAGAGTCTTCAAGAGATGGAGTTCGACGTAGGACAACATTCCTTGGGGGAGTGGTGTCAAACTTGAATCTTTCAGTGAAGCCATCGTCTTGAAGATCTGCTTCAGCACTGAGCAATGTCAAACTCTTCCATGATCGCCGATAGGTCTCATGGGTAACAAAAGCATTCTTGGTGGCAAGAATGCGAATGCGATTGACGTCCACCAAGAGGCTTTGCATCTGCCGCTTCAGCCAAAAGTGATGCTTATCTTGTTTTTGATGCAGTGCCACAAGAAGTTCTCGATCATTCAGAACACGAGAGCGCTTCCGAGGCCTTTGGGCAATAGTGCTCTCAGTGGCTTCAGTCTGAGCTCGGTGAGGTAAGCGAGTATTGCCAGCCAATGGATAAACACGAGTGACTGCTTGGACCCCTTCAATGGGTTGCGAGAAGCTTTGGTGATCAGCATTTTGAAGACTAAGAGGCTCCTTGGCAGGCTCTGGGTATATGGCTTCAACTGACATATCAACCTCTGGCATAAAGATCAGATGGTTGCGAGCAGAGGGCTGATAGTTGACAGCTGAGTGGAGCTTGATGAGGTGCATGACCCACGGAGCGTAGAACTTCAGGCCAAAAAGGTCAGAGCCGGATGCAGCCAACTGTCCGATAAAGAAGTCTTGAGCATTGAAGCTGATGCCATTGAAGATGTAAAAGACCAAAGTCTTCATTGCTCCTTCAAGTTTTGCTGCTGAAGAATGTCCTTTGACAGGCCATAGAGTTTGCCTAATGATGTGATAAATGGTCCGAGGCAGATACTCTAGGTCTTCGACAAAGAATTCCTTTGGGTAATCAGCGTCAGGTGGCAGAGGCTTCATCATTCTCAGCATTTGGCTCATGTTGGGCTCAGGCTTATGGAAGATGCTCTCCAAAGCATTTCGGTGAAGCTGACAACCAGTTTCATATAATTCTCCTGGAGTGGGCACGCCGGTAAGCTCAATGATGTAAAATGCTTTGGCTTCATGATGGACATTGCCTGTCATCCACTCAAGGACCCAAGTCTTCGGATCTCTGTTGTATCCGCGAATGTGGAGGGTAGCATAAAATTGAAGCAGAAGTTCTTCATTCCAATGCTCCTTGTTAGTTACAAAGTTGAGCAAGCCAGCGTCACGGAAGCAGTCAAGGGCTTCTTCAAGGCATGGCAATCCAGCAATGGCTTCAGAGTCAAGACACATATGAAGGAAGATGCACCCTTGATCATAAAGAACACATGAATAATAGCTGCGCTGCTGATAGCTCCAGAACCGATCAGATGAAATCCTTGGCCTTGAATAGGGGTTCTTGGCGCTATCAAAGAAGGTGTTGTGCGCTTTGAAGCCATTAGCATTGAAGGACCCTGGTGAAGTGGCAGTACCTGGAAACCTGGGCATTCTTGGCTTTGGCTTCTGGACCTGTGGCATGTGCTCGACATGATAGTCAAATTGCGGACCAACAGCAGGAGGAGGAACCAGAATAAGCCATTTGACAGTGACCAGCTGACCATAGTTGTATGCTTGCTCAATTGTATGTGGCCTAGGAGGCGGTATAGGAGCAGTGGCATTTACTTCAGGCTGCTGATTGGCGTCAGGTGCAGCATTGGCTTCAGGCGCTATCACTTCAGGCAGCACATTGACTTCAGGCGCCACGTTAGCGTCAGCCATGACAACGTCATTGGCTTCAGTGTTGGTGGTCGCCTCAGTATTGGTAACCTCCACTTCAGGAGCTGGAGGGTCGGACACGTTCTCCTTGAGAATAACTTGGTTGGTAGGGGGTGTGGCAACACATGCTTCTTCTTCTTGGTCATCGACTGATGCAGCCGGAATATCTTCAGCCGCTTTGGCTTCAGACTCAGGGATGTTCACAGTTGGAGAGGCTTCAGGAAACACTTGGCATGAAACAGAATTGCGCTCATCTCCTTATGGAACACTTGACAGATTGACTTGCGGCTTTGGTCCTCTGCGAAGCCTGCGAAACGCTGGCGACACTTGTGGAGATGGAGCTGGTTGGGCCTCAAAATCTTCATCGTCAATCGCTGGAGTGGTGACCTGAGTTGGGGGAGTAACTGGTGTTTCTTCATCACGTGGGGATTCTTGAGGGTGATCAGCCCATGAGTCATCCTGAGCAATTGGCGTCAATGGACGACCAATGCTGATGAGTTCGCTGTTCGTGAGAACAGGCGATGATACCACATTGTGCTCAATCTGAGGAAGGACTTCATCATCTTCAACATTGTCTTGATGACCAATGTCTTCAGCTGCGGTGGGGTCAACAGTTGGAATGTCTTCAGATTCAGGAGCCTCTGTGGAAGCAGGCTCATGAACTACCATACGTCGTTCTTGGTGTGCAGAATCAGGACGAGCAACAAAGATTGGCTCGACTACAAGGGGCTCTGTGGGAGCAGCCCGATAGCTTTTCTTGGTCTTGCGCTTCTTCGTGGGTGGAGTTTCATCAGTGGTGATCTTGGTTTTTTGCTTTCTGGCCTTGGCTTCATCTGCCCTGGTTTTCTGAAGCTCTGAAGCCACTGTGGGGACCTTAGGCTTCACGCCTGTCATGCTGGCTGGGAAGACAATGCGAGGCTCTTCCTGCCTTGATGGTTCAGTTCGATCCACAGATGGCTTCTTCTTCTTGGCAGCCATCCTGGGGTCGATGCCAGGACGCCCAAGTGCCTTGCGCTTCTCAGCTTCATTATAAGCTTGAATGCACTTGGCAGCAAGAATCTTCATGCGCTCACGAGAACCTTTAGCTTCTTCATGTTTCTTGTGAAACGCCTCCTTGAGCTCATGCAGCATGACCTTGAAGTTCTGGACATCCTTCACACTGAGCCTGGCCATATGCTTTTTGAACCGAGCCTTTTCAAAATCAATCTTGTGCTTCAGCTCAACAATTTTCTAAGCAAGAGCTAGCTCGGGAGCAATGGCGCAGTGGAAGGAGACGCTGAGGCCAATTGAAGTTGCAGATCATCAAAGCTGAGATTGGGGGTGTCAAACCACTCATCAATGAAGTTGTTTATAACTGCCACATCAAAGAGAGGCAAGTCATTGAAGATTTCTGCTTCTTGCTTGCTCTTTATCAATTGCTCAAGAGCGGCATCAGCAAGATCGTCGTCACTCGACAGATCAATGGTGTTGAGGCATATCTCTCTCGATGTGGTTTTGGTGATTGATGACAACGTGTTTGCGGACTAATCGTGTGCTTTGAGCATTTCAGAGATTCATCCTTGGCACGAGACGATTTCATCCCCTCGGAGTGTCATTCAAGACGGTGTAGCTCGGTCGTTTCTTTTTCGGTCGACTAGTTGTGTAGAGGGCACCGTACTATCAAGAGGGGGTCCGCTTTGGTATTGCTTGGGTGGAATCAGCACGTACACATCCGCTTCTCACCCTCCGAGCCCTTCCGCTTCTATGGAGAGATCTTCTCCTTCCTTGTGGGCTCTGTCTGGTACCCAGCGGCAGTACCGCGGTACCCAGCGGTAGTACCGCTTAGGGGTCACAAGCGGTAGTACCGCTCTGCAGCGATAGTACCGCCGGTGGCTCCTCAGCAGTACTACCGCTGGCTTGCCAGGTCCCTACCGCGTCGATTCGAGGGGTATTTTTCTGTGTCGGATTGTGCGGTACCTCGCAGCGGCAGTAGAGCGACAGTACCGCCCTTCAGCGGTAGTACCGCTCTTCCATCGCGGCAGTACCGCCCGGCTCCCTATTTCCCCTTGCCCTTTCTTCTGCGCGGCAGTACCGCCGAAGCGAGCGGTAGTACCGCTTAACCCAGCGATAGTACCGTTGTCTCCCGTGGTAGTACCCCCCTCTGCGGGGCTGATTGGGGGGTAACGTTGGATTGTTCCCCCCACTATATAAGGAGGTCTTCTTCCCCAAAGTTGACTTACCTCTTCCCCCAAAAGCTCCATTGTTGCTCCAAGCTCCATTTTCGCCTGATCTCTCTCCCTAGACAATCAAACTTGTTGATTTGCTCGGGATTGGTTGAGAAGGCCCCGATCTACACTCCCACCAAGAGAAATTTGATTCCCCCCACTAATCCCTAGCGGATCTTGTTACTCTTGGGTGTTTGAGCACCCTAGACGGTTGAGGTCACCGTGGAGCCATATTCCATTGTGGTGAAGCTTCGTGGTGTCGTTGGGAGCCTCCAATTAAGTTGTGGAGATTGCCCCAACCTTGTTTGTAAAGGTCCGGTCGCCGCCTTCAAGGGCACCAATAGTGGAATCACGGCATCTCGCATTGTGTGAGGGCGTGAGGAGAATACGGTGGCCCTAGTGGCTTCTTGGGGAGCATTGTGCCTCCACACCGCTCTAACGGAGAGGTACTTCCCTTCAAAAGGAAGGAACTTCGGTAACACATCCTCATCTCCACCGGCTCCACTCTTGGTTATCTCATCCCTTTACTTGTGCAAGCTTATTTGTGTTGTATCTATTGCTTGCTTGTGTGCTTGTTGCTGTTACATCATATAGGTTGCTCACTTAGTTGCATATCTAGACAATCTACTTTGATGCAAAGTTTAAATTGGTTAAGAAAAGCTAAAAATTGTTAGTTGCCTATTCACCCCCCTCTAGTCAACTATATCGATCCTTTCAATTGGTATCAGAGCTTCATCTGTTTTTAAGGACTTTACCGTCCGAAGAGTATGGTTGACGTCGAAGACGATGTGGGGGAGCACTCCGGTGCGAATCCGATATCATCTACGTGAGATGGGGGTAACTCGATCTCACGCGAGGAATTCAATGTGGCGTTGGACACATTGAAAACCTCCATGACGACCGAGGTCAAAGACATGTTTAAGGAATTCTTAGAAGGGCTTAAACTTTCCACCGCACCGTTGAAAGTGGGTGATCCCGCCAACAAGGTGACGGATGCTACCTCCGACAAGGGGGAAGCTAGTAGCGAGAAAGCCCTTCCTTCTAGTGGTAAAAGTGGCACCGACATCTTTGCCCATGTGGAACCTCCACTTGTCTATGGTGGACCGGTTCCTTCTACTAACTTGAATCATGCCGGTCCTCCACCCAAGATTGATAAAAAGGAGGATTTTGATTCTTGGGTTTACCGTTTTAAGCGTCATTTAAATCATGTGAACACTAACCTTTGGAGAATCATTGAAGAAGGTTTTTATCCGCATGACCGGAGCAACTTCACTCCTAGAGAAGCCGTGGAGAATCAATTCAATGAGAATGCTCTCTTCATCATCCAAGAAGCAATCCTTCCCGAAGACCTCCCGCATCTCCGGCCCTACTCATTGGCCAAAGATGCTTGGCACAAAGTGGTTTCCCTCTATCGAGGAGGCGCAAGCATTCAACATTCCAACTATGAAGTGGTACAAGATGAAGCCGATGAGTTTGCGATGAAAGAAGATGAAGAACCTCGTGAGCTCTATCGGAGAGTTACCAAGCTTGCGGTCTCTCTCCGGGATCATGGAAGTAAGGACACGGATGACAATTGGATCAAGCGCAAATTCCTCAAGGCAATGATGCCCTACCACAAAGCCATGTCCTCCGTCATCCGTCAAAGGCCGGACTTCCACACCTTGACCTCAAGTGAGGTGTTGGATGAGTTTGTGGCTATGAGCATATTGGACAAGATCGCCGAACGCGGTGCTTCGGTCTCAAAGAGAAAAAAGGCCCAACCTTGCATTGAAGGCCAAGGTTCATGTCGAAGAAGAGGAAGAGGAGGAAGAAGAGGAGAGCAACCTCGAAGATACGAAGTATGCCTATCATGAACACATGGCACTTGCTTCAAGGCAATTTTGGATCAAGAAGAACTCAAGGCCCAACTTCAACAAGAACAACTCAAGTGGCACAAAGGGCAAGCAACGAGTGAGGACTTGCTTCAATTATGGCAACGTGAGTCACTTTGTTGCGGAGTGCCCTTATGAGAAGAGGGAAGACAACGGTGGCAAGCTCATCCGTAAGGACAAGGCCAAGTCGTTCCCCAACAAGAGCAACTTCACCAAGAAGACTCCTCCCAAGGCATTGGTGGTACAAGAAGAGTACAATGAGGATGATGATGATGATGAAGATGGTGAGTCGGTTGCCATGGCCTCCGTTGCCATTGCGACGACTCCACGGGTGTCTCTCTTCGACTCACCCAATGAAAGCATCACCGCCAAGTGTCTCATGGCTAAGGCCACCAACAAGGTAACCCCCAACATCAAAACTACCATCATTAATCATCCTTCTTCGACGGATAGCATTGATGAACATGAGGGAACTAATGTTGAGGAGAATGAGTTTGAGGCCTTTATGGGTAAACTCAAGGGTAAATCCAAGAAGCACTTCGTTGCTCTCTTGGAACAACTTGGTGAAGCCAATGACATGATCGAGGCTCACGAAGATACCATCTCTAAGATGGAGGGGCATAGTCATGACTATGCCGATGAGATTTCGGATCTTTCCAATGCTCTTGAGGAAGAGCGTGGTCTTCGTTTGGCTCTTGAGGAGTCATACAACGATGATCATGCTAAATTAAAGAAAGATCTTGATCATGCTCTTGTTGTTTCACGTGTGCTCAACTCCGAGAAGGTAAAGCTTGGGGTTGATCTTGCTAGACTCAAAGAGGAGTTTGACATCCTCGACAAGGCTCACAAAGTCTTGAAAGGTGTTCATGCTAGCCTCAAAGAGTCTCATGATCAACTCCAAGTAAATCTAACCAAGGAGAAAGCCACCTTTCCTCATATGATATTGATTGATAATGCAAATGCTACTAACCCTTGTTGTGAGCATATGCATCTTGTTGAGGAGAATGCGAAGTTGAAGGAGCAACTTGAGAAAGGCCTTGTGACATGCATACAAGGTGAGAAGAACCTCAACGACCTTTTGAGCAATCAAAAGGAAGTTGTGGGCAAGGAGGGGATTGGGTTCGCACCCAACCCCAAGAACAAGAAGAAGAATGACAAGACCAAACGACCTCCTCCTCTCAAGCAAACTTTTGTGAAGGAGGGATGGGGTGCTTCCAAGGAGAAGAAGAACAATGCGAAGGGTGGCGGTGTCAAGAAGGGCAATGCCACCCCTCCCAACAAAGCCGGCGACTTTAATCCTTCTTATGTGTTATGCCGTGCTAGTGATGGGCATGTTTATGCCAAATTTGTTGGTTCTCCTCATGAATACATTGAATGGTCTATTTGGGTTCCTAAGACCCTTGTTACTAACATCAAAGTACCCATTACAAAATGGGTACCTAAAACCAAGCATTGATCTCTTGTAGGTGTTTGCTTTCGGTGGGGGATCATGGTTGCTCGATAGTGGAGCTACAAATCATATGACCGGAAGCAAGGACTTGGTGGTGGAATTGCACAAGATTCCATCTATGCCCACCAATGTCGAGTGGGGTGATGCCTCGTCTTCTAAGGTATTGGGACTTGACAAGGTTGTCATTTCTCATGATCTCACGATCGAGAAGGTCATGCTTGTAGAGTCCCTTGCATACAATTTACTTTCCGTTCGTCAACTTGCAATCATGGGCTTTGCCACTTTCTTTGATATTGACACCATGGCCCTCTTGTGGAGCAAGACTCTTAAAGTAGCCTTTGTTGGGCATGTCGAGAATGGTCTATATGTGATTAACTTTTCGGAGCGACCCACTAAGAGCGCGACATGCCTAATGGCTAAAGTTGACGTGGGATGGCTTTGGCATCGCCGTTTATCCCACGTCAATATGAGATATTTGCAAATTCTTCTCAAGCGGGACCATGTCCGTGGACTAATGAATGTTAGTTTTGCTAAAGATCGTGCTTGCAGTGCTTGTATCGAAGGAAAGCTTCATGAGAAGGCTCACCCTCCCACGACTATCATTTACTCAAAGAGGCCTTTGGAGCTCCTTCACTTGGATCTATTTGGGCCTCCATCCTTTGATAGTCTTGGGGGTAGAAAGTATTGCTTGGTGATTGTGGATGACTATTCAAGATACACTTGGGTGTATTTCTTCAAGAGGAAGAGCGAGACATAACAAACCGTCATTGACTTTGCAAATGAAGCACAACGTCAACACAATGCAAAGATCTTGACAATAAGAAGTGACAACGGCACCGAGTTCAAGAACTACACCTTGGATGAGTTTCTTAGTGATGAGGGGATCAAGCATCAATATTCCGCACCATACACCCCTCAACAAAACGGTGTTGCGGAGAGGAAGAACCGAACGTTGATGGATGCGGCAAGGACCATGATGGCGGAGTTCAAGTCTCCATGCAAATTTTGGGCTGAAGCCATCAACACCGCATGTCATGCATCCAATTGGCTCTACCTCCGCAAGGGTTTGAACAAGACTCCATATGAGATACTCACCGGTAACAAGCCCAATCTCAAGTACTTTCGGGTGTTCGGGTGTAAGTGTTTCATTCTTAAGAAAGGTGTTCGGTTGTCTAAATTTGAGGCCAGAGCTTATGAGGGCATATTTGTTGGTTATGCTACAAACTCTCATGCTTACCGTGTCCTCAATAAATCCACTAGACTTATTGAGGAGACGTGTAACGTTGAGTTTGATGAGAATAACGGCTCCCAAGTGGAGCAAAGTGGCACTTGTGATGTAGGTGATGAAATTCCTCCTCAAGCCATAAGAAGAATGGGTGTTGGTTTTATCCTACCCATTGAGGAACCCCTTGTGGCCGAAGGAGAAGGACAATGCTCCACTCAAGTGGAGCCATCACCAACCCAAGGCCCACAAGCTTCCGAAGAACAAAGTGAAGGCCCTAAACCTCATGAACAAGACCAAGGGCAAGATCATGCACAAGACGGTGTTGACTCACCAAGTGATGCCCAAGGTCAAGTTCTCTCCCCCGAGCAAGTTCAAGTTCAAGAACAAGCTCAAGACGGCGCTCAAGATGATTAAGTGATCGCTCCTCAACTCACTACCAAGGAGGAATTGGAGCGTCGTGCTGCCAAGATTGCTTCCAGGCTCTCCACCAAGGGTCATCTCATGAAGAATGTACTTGGAAGCATTAAAAAGGGGGTAAGAACTCATAGACAATTGGCAAACTATTGTGAACATCACGCGTTTGTCTCTTGTGTTGAACCCCAAAAGGTATATGAAGCACTCGAAGATCCGGATTGGCTTAATTCCATGCATGAAGAACTCAACAACTTCGAGTACAATAAGGTGTGGAGATTGGTGCCAAGGCCAATGGGGAACCACAATGTCATCGGGACCAAGTGGATTTTCAAGAACAAGCAATATGCTCATGGGACCATCATTCGCAACAAGGCAAGATTGGTGGCACAAGGCTACTCCCAAGTCGAGGGTATCGACTACGGTGAAACCTTTGCTCCCATTGCTCGTCTTGAATCCATTCGTTTGTTGATTTCTTATGCTTCTCATCAAAACTTTAAGTTGCAACAAATGGATGTGAAGAGTGCTTTTCTTAATGGTCCTATTAATGAGGTGGTTTACATCAAACAACCCCCCGGGTTCGAGGATCCCTACTTTCCCGATCGTGTGTATCAACTCGATAAGGCACTCTATGGCCGTAAACAAGCCCCACGTGAGTGGTATGACCACCTTACTGAGTTGTTACAAGATCGTGGGTTTGAAGTTGGGCTAATCGATCCCACTCTTTTTACTAAGATGGTCAAAGGGGAGTTGTTTGTGTTCCAACTATATGTTGATGACATTATCTTTGGTTCCCCTAACAAAGCTTTCAATGAGGAATTTGCTGCACTAATGACCTCAAAGTTCAAGATGTCTTCCATGGGAGAGTTGAAGTTCTTTCTCGGTTTCGAAGTGAAGCAAAGAAGAGAAGGTACCTTCATCAACCAAGCCAAATATACTCAAGACATGCTCAAGAGATTCAAGCTAAGTGATGTCAAGCCGGCTTCCACTCCAATGCCCACCAAATGCCAACTTGACATTGATCCCAATGGTAAAGCGGTGGATCAAAAGGTATATCGTTCCATGATTGAATCCTTGCTTTACCTTTGTGCATCTAGACCGGATATCATGTTGAGTGTGGGAATTTGTGCACGGTTTCAAGCCACACAAAAGGAAAGCCACTATGTGGCGGTCAAGCGAATCTTTCGATATTTGGCTCATACCCCAAACTTTGGCTTATGGTACCCAAGAGGAGAAAACTTCAAGCTTGTAGGATACTCGGACTCCGATTGGGCGGGAGACAAAGTGGATAGGAAGTCCACTTCCGGAGAGTGCCAATTCCTTGGTTGCTCTTTGGTGAGTTGGTCTTCCAAGAAACAAAGTTGTGTGTCTCTCTCGTCCACCAAAGTGGAGTATGTGGCGGCCGGTAGTTGTTGTGCACAACTCTTATGGATGAGGCAAACTTTAAAGGATTACAGTGTCATTTGTGATAAAGTGCCTCTTTGGTGTGACAATGAAAGTGCCATCAAGATTTCTCTCAACCCGGTGCAACACTTCAAGACGAAGCATATTGAGATTCGGTATCACTTCATCCGGGATCACATTAGGCGAGGGGAGATCGAGCTCAACTACGTCAACACCCATGATAACCTTGCAGATATCTTCATGAAGGCTTTGGATGAAGCAAGATTTCGCGAGTTAAGGCATGAGCTAAGTATCATTGATTCGAGCAATGTTGCTTGAACCCGTGCACACCACACCATACTCAACTTGTTGTCTTGTTTAGGTGTAGGCATGGACATAGGGGGAGTGTTGTTCTCTCAATGAACTCTCCCTCCCCCCATTATGCATAAAGTGATCAACTCTTCCACATTAGCCATTTTTATGGCATTTGTGCTTCAAAGATGAGTTTTGGTCATGGGCCCAAGGATAATTCTTCGCGGTGCCATACCAATTGACTCAAACATAGGTGGCCTCGACCACCACCCTCTCTTAGAGAGGTGTGTGTTTTTCTTGTTCTCTTTGTTGTGTGTTTTGTTCTCGCTTTCTCTTCATTTGTTTTCGAGAGCTAAGTTCTTTTTTCCTAGTCCGTTTTGCGGCTGAGCGGTACTACCGATGCGAGTGCGATACTACCGCTTATAAGGGTTAAGCGGTACTACCGCCCTAACCAGCGGTACTACTGCTGAGGGGCGGGCGCTGGGGGTTATATCGGGGCGGGGGGGGGAGTTATTTCTCCCCATACCCATTCGCCCCCATGCTCTCGTCTTCCTCGTCGCTCCAGCAACGCCTCGCCGCGGGAGGGCTCCGGTTGGCCGCCGTTTTCCAGCCGTTTCCCTCCATTCCCTCCAATGGAGCCGTTCTCCATCACGTCCTCCAGCCATGGATGCCAGTATTGCCTCCGTTCTCGGTTTCTCTTTGCCTAGATCTTGCATCTAGTTTTTAGGGGCAATATGCATTGTTCTTTAGTTTTTGGCGATGAAGAGGCTTGTGGAGGCTGGAGATTGCTTCTAGGCCCTTTGGATTGATGTTTGGTAGGATAAATTTTTGAATTTGGCATCCCGGTAGTGCCGGATCTGTCCACGGCGGTAGAGAACCGTCGTTCCCCATTCTGAGTGGTACTACCGCTCACCTTGAGCGGTACTACCGCCCAAGCGGTACTACCGCTCATCCAGAGCGGTACTGCCGCACGAGCGGTACTGCCGCGGGTAAATTGCGGTACTACCACCGGATGCCCAGTTCCAATATTTTCTACCACACTTTGATCCTTTTTGCTTCGTTTGGTGGCTTATGCTCTCTCTTTCGTGTTTGTTTCTGTTGCTTGTTTGTTTGGTTCCAGGTGATGAACTTCCTGAGCAGCAGGCCCGCCGTATCAACCCCAGTCGTGCTTCATCAAAGCGCTATCGCACTTCTGAGTCAGCAGGTGGTTCCTCTAGTGCTCCACCACCGCCTACGGGTCCTCAAGTGCAAAACTCCAGAAGAAACCTGCCAACAGGCCGAAGCCCAGGGCCAAGACTGTGATTGAGATGACTGCCAAGGAGTTCTGGGCCAAGCGTCACTGTAACCCCTATGAGGAAGCCCAAGAACCCAATTTGGTCAACCGGCCATTCTGGAACCGCTTTCAGTATGCCATTTTCTTTGATGTGATCAAGGCCAAGAAGAATCTCTTTGTTAATGTTCGCTCCATCAACACGGATGCCATGGAAAAGGATCCGGAGTACTTTGGTGAAGCTCTTCAGATGTGCACCTAGCTGAACATTCTCAAGATCATGCAGTTCAACAAGGATTTCGATGCTAATTTGGTGGCTCAATTTTATGCCACTGTCCATCTTGGGACTGATGCAGAGAGGACTCTTACTTGGATGACCAATGGCAAGCAACTTTCTGTCAAGTGGAAGGCCTTCATGCAGTTACTTCATGTGTAAGATCAAGGGCTTGAGACTCTAGTTGGTTTCCACCCTCACCGCAATGCAAACTCCACTCACAAGCAAGCTCTGTGGCCCTACTGCACTGTGAAGGTCAACCATATGACTTTGAAGGAAACCTATGAGATGTCTCCCTATCTCGACATCCTTCATCGTGTCTTTCGAGAGACCCTTTTCCCTCGCATCGGGAATCTGGATATGGTCCACTCCTATCTTGTGGACATGCTACTCGTCTGCCAGCATGAGAAGGAAGCAAACACTGGCGAGTCCCTAGACATCTCCCATGTTATGTGGTCTGAGCTTCTTTCAGCCATTTCTGAGCGCAAGTGCCCGATCTATGGTCCGTTCATCATGCTGCTCATTGAGAAGGCTTGGGCACATGTCTATCCCAAGGTTGGTTTGGAAACTGGAGATTTGGTGTCTCACGAGATCAAGAGTCTAAGGAAGAAGGACGCTTGGGGCGCCCCCGCTCCCAAAGCTGGGGGTCCATCCACTGCAGCTGCCACGGAGACCGAGGGCGAGGCCGAGGCTGATGATGACGATGAGGACTATGAGCCGTTTGGGACAGAGCCCTCTTGGGCAAAGAAGCTCAAGCTCAAGATGAAGAAGCTCTTCTGCATGGAGTCACATGGCCAGTACATGACTCATGTGGCGGAGAAGAAGGCCAGGAAGCGTCACAAGGAACTCATGCGTCAGTTGGGTGCGACCGTTGTCAGAGGTTTGGAGGATCAGATCATTGAGGAAGAAGAGTGGATCCAGCAGCATTGCCCGTGGACAGATTCAGACGTCGAGCAGTTCCCGATCGATGACGGCGGTGCAGACGATACCGCAGGGATGTGATGCTCGTGATCCTCAGCTTGTTATCACCTGGAGCCGTAGCCTCGCTCTTTGCCCTTTTGGTGTCTCGATGCCAGAGGTGGAGAGAGTTATAGGGATTTGTGGATTTGTGTCGCTACCGTGCTTTGTGTGTCGTGATTTGCGTGTTCGTGTTCGCCGTATGCTTTGCTTTGCTTGGTTTTATGCCTGTGAGACCTAAGTTCTAGTCATATGGTGTAAGACATATGCTACCTTATTACCTTATCTATGTCTATCTAGTACTCTGGTATCTTATGAGTTGCATGTTTACCTTGTTATACATTCCTTGCTCTCATATTTCCTTTGCTTAGGTTGTTGGACTATAACATATAGGGGGAGTGTTGATCCTAATGTGTGTGTCATGCTTTCCAAAGCCACTCCTTTCTAGGTGCACACATTCAGGGGGAGCCCGTCCATATGTTGTAGTCCTAAGTATCACTTCTTTCTTGTCTTTCCCTTGTGCAAATCCCTGGTTGTCATCAATCCACCAAAAAGGGGGAGATTGTTGAGGCATATCTCTCTCGATGTGGTTTTGGTGATTGATGACAACGTGTTTGCGGACTAATCGTGTGCTTTGAGCATTTCAGAGATTCATCCTTGGCACGAGACGATTTCATCCCCTCGGAGTGTCATTCAAGACGGTGTAGCTCGGTCGTTTCTTTTTCGGTCGACTAGTTGTGTAGAGGGCACCGTACTATCAAGAGGGGGTCCGCTTTGGTATTGCTTGGGTGGAATCAGCACGTACACATCCGCTTCTCACCCTCCGAGCCCTTCCGCTTCTATGGAGAGATCTTCTCCTTCCTTGTGGGCTCTGTCTGGTACCCAGCGGCAGTACCGCGGTACCCAGCGGTAGTACCTCTTAGGGGTCACCGCTCTGCAGCGGTAGTACCGCCGGTGGCTCCTTAGCAGTACTACCGCTGGCTTGCTAGGTCCCTACCGCGTCGATTCGAGGGGTATTTTTCTGTGTCGGATTGTGCGGTACCTCGCAGCGGCAGTAGAGCGGCAGTACCGCCCTTCAGCGGTAGTACCGCTCTTCCACCGCGGCAGTACCGCCCGACTCCCTCTTTCCCCTTGCCCTTTCTTCCGCGCGGCAGTACCGCCGAAGGGAGCGATAGTACCGCTTAACCCAGCGGTAGTACCGCTGTCTCCCGTGGTAGTACCGCCCTCTGCGGGGCTGATTGGATTGTTCCCCCCACTATATAAGGAGGTCTTCTTCCCCAAAGTTGACTTACCTCTTCCCCCAAAAGCTCCATTGTTGCTCCAAGCTCCATTTTCGCCTGATCTCTCTCCCTAGCCAATCAAACTTGTTGATTTGCTCGGGATTGGTTGAGAAGGCCCCGATCTACACTCCCACCAAGAGAAATTTGATTCCCCCCACTAATCCCTAGCGGATCTTGTTACTCTTGGGTGTCTGAGCACCCTAGACGGTTGAGGTTATCGTGGAGCCATATTCCATTGTGGTGAAGCTTCGTGGTGTCGTTGGGAGCCTCCAATTAAGTTGTGGAGATTGCTCCAACCTTGTTTGTAAAGGTCCGGTCGCCGCCTTCAAGGGCACCAATAGTGGAATCACGGCATCTCGCATTGTGTGAGGGTGTGAGGAGAATACGGTGGCCCTAGTGGCTTCTTGGGGAGCATTGTGCCTCCACACCGCTCTAACGGAGACGTACTTCCCTTCAAAAGGAAGGAACTTCGGTAACACATCCTCGTCTCCACCGGCTCCACTCTTGGTTATCTCATCCCTTTACTTGTGCAAGCTTATTTGTGTTGTATCTATTGCTTGCTTGTGTGCTTGTTGCTGTTACATCATATAGGTTGCTCACTTAGTTGCATATCTAGACAATCTACCTGGTGCAAAGTTCAAATTGGTAAACAAAAGCTAAAAATTGTTAGTTGCCTATTCACCCCCCCTCTAGTCAACTATATCGATCCTTTCAAATGGCTTCATTCTCGTTTCTCAAAACGGCAGCAGGAGTGAGAGCAGGACTGGAGGAGTGCATGGACTTCTTCTTTTTCTTCTCGGTCTTGGAGACGCGAGAGAGATCTTCAGACTGCACACTTGGTGCAGGTGGAGCAGTGGCCAAGGGCTTCACTCGCGAAGCTTTTGGTGGAGTGGAAGGCTTCGAAGCCTTGGGTTTCTTCTGCTTCTTTGGCTTCGGTGGTGCAAGCGCTTCATCAGAGTCAGCGTCGTATGCAGGTTGATCCACACCCGCCCCTTGAACTCTTATATGAGTGATGAGACCTTCTAAGTTGTAGAAGGACCCAACAAGATTTGGTTCAGCTTCACGTGTGCCATCGGCACGAGGCGCAGAGGGGCCTGGGTTGAAGTCTAATCCCCAAGACTTTTTGTTTTCCTTGGCCGAGTTCTTGGCAAACTGAAAGTTGCGCTTGAACAGATTGTCATCTCGACACCATAGCAATGACGATGGGTCGGCATCAGCAGGTTGTGGCCCACGGACCATGCAAGGATAGAAGCCTTGTTCAATGGCTTCAGCTCTGGACCTGGGTGGAAGATTTTTGTACAAAATGTCTCCCCATGGTCGCTTGATGGCATTCTTCTCAGCATACTCCTGGGTCACGAACCTGTACTTGTACCATTGTTCTGCCCAATATTTTCGAATCCATTGGATTCGGGTTTTTCTCTGATTGTAGTCCTCTTCTGGATCAGTCTTGTACAACTCATAGAGGTCAGGAGGCAAATCTCTTGAGGTGTTCCCACGGTGCTGTCTGCCACCCTTCCTAGCTGATTTCTCTCTTGCCATGAAGTTCAGACTAAAAGGCTTCAATACTGCCAAAGGCTTCCGTCTGCTGGTCAGACAGGAACTGGCTTCGGGAGAGTTGATGTGATGTTGTAAGAATTCTGCAAATGAATGCAGAATATGAGAACCAAGGGATTCTCCCACGGACATGTACCTGTGACAGCATTAGAGATGCGAGGGAAGGGGAAGAGGTCATATGCATTCTCAGAAGATTTTGAAGATAAATCAGTTTAGAAGACATTGACCTCATAGCGCGAAGACATTCACTTATATGTTGAGAGTTGGTTCTATATTTGTATGAATCCAGGAATAAGTACAAGTGAGGAATCTAACTATGTGTGAAGCATAAGTGAATATACTAGGCATTTTATGAGATGCAAACAGGATAGATCCTATTTTGTGGAGGCAGAAACCACTTTTGGCAAAAGGGGTGAATCTATAGGATCAAAAAAGACGGTAAAAAGAGGGTTTTTATTTACCACACAATGAACTGCTAGACGGAGAAGAAGTGGAGGCCAAGCAGTTTGATCTTCCATGCCCTAACTCGGCGACGAAGGACACCTACGGCGGCGGAGAAGAGGCCGATGTTTGCGGCCAGCGTGAAGACGGCGTCGGAGAAGTCGCGGCAGCTGAGCGCTTCGTCGCCAGCGTCGTCGAGAGCTAGTGGTGGCGCTAGGGTTTGGCAAGGTGGAGAGTTGGAAGAAAGATTTTGACAGCGATTGGACTTGCATTTATAGGGAAAGGGATGGCACAGCGTAATTACGCAGGTGCCCCTGGCGGTTCACATCTGAGGGACACGTGGCGAACATGCAACATACTAGGAGTTGTCCCACGTTCCCATGCCCGCCTGGACTGTCGGATGGTCGTTCCGGATTCTCCTGGTTTCAGGCAATAAGAATAGAGCATTTAAAACAGATTTAACGTTTGTCTCTGTATCTTCTGCTGACAAGGACGCAGAGAAGACATTCAATAGTTTCAACAGAATGCATATGATTTGGATAGATAGAGTTTGAGGTTGAAATCATAAAGAGATTAAGGTCCGATCACATTCACTTAGTTCAAAAGATTCAAAAGAGGAGACATAGCTATAAGTGAATGTTGTAGAGGACATAATTCTTATATAGCAGAATGCAACCAAGTCAACATAGTGAAGATAATCAAGAAGACGCGATGATATTGAAGACAAACCAAATGTGAAGACATAGCAAATGTAACGCCATTAGAAAAATACTTCACACAGAAGAATTTGGTGATGGCGTTACCCACCGGATAGGAAGTATTAGACCCAGACACGACACACAATTATCATGGCGCTCCGAAGTCAAATTCTGCATTAATGTATTCACACTCAGAATGTATGTCTTCATTGATTGAAGATATACTTTACTTCGTGTGTTGCACATCTAAGTCATCAACATGCATAAGTGTTAGGATGTGTGCCTGATCACAGGACATTTGAAGATTCCAAGATATTTAGCTCACACCGTAACTTGCAAAACCTTTTCTCATCGAAGGGGTTTGTAAAGATATCTGCCAGTTTCTCTTCAGTGTTGACATGTATAATATCAATATCTTCCTTCACGACATGATCTCAGAGAAAGTGATGACGAATTTCAATATGCTTTGTCTTCGAGTGCTGAACTGGGTTGTTGGCAATCTTGATGGCGCTTTCGTTGTTGCAATAGAGTGGTACTTGTTTCAGATGGATGCCATAGTCCTTGAGAGTTTGCTTCATCCATAGAAGCTGAGCACAGCAAGATCCAGCAGCAATGTATTCAGATTCAGCAGTAGAGAGTGATACATAGTTCTGCTTCTTTGAAGACCAACAGACAAGTGATCGTCCTAGAAAGTGACATGTGCCTGATGTAGACTTGCGATCCACCTTGTCACCAGCATAATCAGCATCCGAGAATCCAACCAGATCAAACTCTGAGCCCTTTGGATACCATAATCCTAATGTTGGGGTGTAAGCCAAATATCGAAGAATTCGCTTCACAACTAAGTGATGCGATTCCTTTGGTGTCGCTTGGAATCGAGCGAACATGCAAACACTAAGCACAATATCTGGCCTATATGCACATAGATAAAGTAAAGAACCAATCATGGAGCGGTATACCTTTTGATCAAACTCTTTACCATTGGCGTCAGGAACCAGATGACTTTTGTTAGCATTGGCGTCGTGTAACCCTTGCAGTCTTGCATTCAAAACTTCTTCAGGCAATCTTTGAGGTATTTCTCTTGAGATATGAAGATGTCGTTTCTTTGTTGACGAATTTGAAGACCAAGGAAGAACTTCAGCTCAACCATCATGGACATCTGATATTGCTCTTGCATCATGTGTCCAAACTCATCACTATATTTCTGGTTGGTGCAGCCGAAGATAATGTCATCCACATATATTTGGCACACAAACAGTTCACCATCATATGTCTTCGTGAAGACTGTGGGATCCAAGGAACCAGGTTTGAAGCCTTTGCTCTTCAGGAAGTCTTTGAGCGTGTCATACCAAGCGCGAGGAGCTTGTTTGAGGCCATACAGTGCTTTGTTTAGCTTGTACGCCATATCAGGATGTTTTGGATCTTCAAAGCCAGGAGGTTGTGCAACATACACTTCTTCTTCGATCTTGCCATTGAGAAAAGCACTCTACACATCCATTTGATATAGCAAGATGTTGTGATGGTTAGCATAGGCTAGTGGTGTGCGAATAGCTTCAAGCCTTGCCACATGAGCAAATGTTTCATGGAAGTCAACCCCTTCAACTTGAGAATATCCTTGAGCAACAAGACGAGCCTTGTTTCTGACAACTTGACCATGCTCATCTTGCTTGTTGCGATATATCCATTTTGTGCCTATTATGTTGTGCTTGCGAGGGTCAGGACGCTTGACCAGTTCCCAGACATTGTTCAGCTTGAACTGTTGAAGCTCTTCTTGCATAACTTGAATCCATTCAGGTTCCATAAAAGCTTCAGCAACTTTCTTGGGTTCAGATATTGATACAAAAGCAAAGTGCCCACAGAAATTCGCTAGCTATGTTGCTCTTGAACGAGTGAGTGGACCGGGCGCATTTATGCTATCAATTATCTTCTCAATCTGTACTTCATTTGCAACATGTGGATGGACTGGACGAAGATTTTGTTCTTGCTGATCATGGTTATCGTTGGGAGGATTGTCTTCAGGCTGAGCATTGTCTTCAGGTTGATTAGGTGCAGAAATGATAAGTTCCTCTTCAGGCAGTGCTTCAGAAGGCATGATTTCACTAGTTCCCATTAGCTTGATAGATTTACTGGGTGGAGCTTCATCTAGCACATTTGGCAGGTGCTCTCTTTGCGAGCCGTTAGTCTCATCGAACTGCACATCCACAATTTCAACCACTTTATAAATAAAGAGGTTGAAGACTCCGTAGGAGTGCGAGTTCTTTCCGTAACCGAGCATAAAACCTTCATGTGCTTTCGGTGCAAATTTTGAAGTGTGATGTGGATCCTTGATCCAGCACCTAGCACCAAATACTCTGAAGTAGCTGACATTTGGCTTCTTACCAGTAAGGAGTTCATAGGATGTTTTCTTCAGAAGCTTGTGAAGATAAACACGGTTGATGACATGGCAAGCAGTGTCAATAGCTTCAGGCCAGAACTTTCTTGGGGTCTTGTATTCATCGAGCATCGTTCGAGCCATCTCAATGAGGGTTCTGTTCTTGCGCTCCATGATGCCATTCTTCTGAGGTGTGTACGGAGTTGAGAACTCATGAGTGATTCCCATAGTATCCAAGTAAAGATCGAGGCCGGTGTTCTTGAACTCAGTGCCGTTGTCACTCCTGATATGCTTGATCTTGACGCCATAGTTGTTCATGTCACGGTTGGCGAAGCGTCTGAAGACATCCTGCACTTCGGTCTTGTAGAGAATTATGTGAATCCATGTATATCTTGAATAATCATCAACAATGACGAAGCCATAGAGACAACCAGTTGTAGTGAGAGTAGAGTAATGAGTAGGGCCAAATAGGTCCATGTGTAGCAGCTCGAAGGGTTGATATGTCGTCATGATTGTCTTTGAGGGATGCTTGGCCCTAGTCATCTTTCCAGCTTCGCAGGCTCCGCACAAGTGATCCTTCTTGAACTTGATGCCCTCGATTCCTATGATATGCTTCTTCTTTGCGAGAGTGTGTAAGTTCCTCTTGCCAGCATGCCCTAGCCTCCGATGCCAGAGCCAGCACTCTGAAGCTTTTGCAAGAAGACTTACGGCAAGCTGTGGCCCTGCTGAGAAATCTACCATGTATAGATCATCTTTCCGGTACCCTTCAAAGACTAGAGACTTGTTAGATTCCATAAGCACAAGACAATGATATTTTCCAAATATCACAATCATGTTCAAGTCACAAAGCATTGAGACAGACATTAAGTTGAAACCAAGGGATTCAACAAGCATCACTTTATCCATGTGTTGATCCTTTGAGATTGCAACTCTACCTAGACCCAATACCTTGCTTTTACCAGTGTCAGCAAATGTGATGTGACTCTTCTCTGATGGACGTAAAGTTGAGTCCATGAGAAGACTTCGATCACCAGTCATATGATTAGAGCATCCGCTATCCATAATCCATTCTGAAGCAAGAAGAGTATTGTGAAGCATAAACATTTGACGGGCAAGAGGATTATTGAAGCTCAAATCAAGATTAGGACTGATAGGATGAATGGCAAACGATTCAGGAACAAAATACATAGTGAGACCATTTGGGCATTTGATCTTGCGCCCTACAAGATGCTTTAGGTCCCCAGCAATAGCATCAGACGCCTTTGATTTCTGGCTGGAGACCTTTCCCTGCAAAAAAAAGTTAATTCTTCTTAACCACCCACATCTTCAGGGGTGGCTTAGAAGCAATGAGTCTAAGTGCAGCATCTGAGAACTTCGGCTTTGGAGCCCTAGCAAATAGCCTTGCAGGAGATGGATGATACTCATATGAATAAGCAGAGAAGTTCTTAGTTCTATGAACATAGCGGTTTGAAGACACACGCTCATATTCATAAGTCTGAGTATGGTTTCCCTGCAAAACATTGGCGTTAGGGTGACTCAGGTGAGTCCTCTGTCTGTATGAAGCCTTAGGCCTGGGGTTTGTCTTCTTCCCAGGTGGTGTCATGATGACATTCACTGGAACATTCTCAAGACAGCCTTTGGGAACCCAAATCTTCTTCATAGGTGGCCCATTCCTGCAGTTAGTACCAATATACCTGGCAAACACTTCACCATTTTGATTCTTAAAAAGTTTATAGTTTGCATCAAAGGATTCATCAATGATAATAGGGTTAGCACAGGTAAAGCCAGATAAGGTGGATGGGTCCACTGAAGGTCCCTTTGCAGCAACCCATGTGGTTTTGGGGTACTGCTCAGGCTTCCAGTAGGAACCATCAACATTCATTTTCCTCTCGAACTCAACACCCTCTTTCCTAGGGTTTCGGTTCAGAATATGCTTTTTGAGGACATCGCACAGTGTCTGATGCCCTTTCCGACTTTTGTACATCCTTGTTTCAAGCAATGTCTTCAACCTAGCATTTTCATCAGCAATAGTAGTGGTATCCTCAGCAGAGGGGTTAGTTACCACATCAGTAGTTGAAGACAATGCAATGGTAGCAGTAGTAGAACATTCAGCAACAGAGGTAGCGTTGTCACGCTCAAGGCATTTTAGACATGGTGGTTCAAATCCTTCCTAAGCGGAACTGATCTGTTGAGCGCGAAGTGACCCATTCTCTTTTTGAAGATCTTCATGAGCCGCTCTCAATTTCTCAAGCTCTTGCTTCCTTTGAAGATAGTCATAGGAGAGATTTTCATGAGTGGTTGAGAGCGTTTCATGAAGACTTTCAAGTTCCTGGTACTTAGTATGAAGATTTTTTATGTCTTCAACTAAGGACCGAGAATGTGTCATTTCCACGTCCAACAGGTCATCGCTTTTGTCTAACAGTTTTTTAGTATGTTCCATAGCTTTCTGTTGCTCGGTTGCAATTTTAGCAAGTGTTTTGTAGCTGGGTTTGGATTCATAATCAGAGTCATCTTCACTTGATGTTTGAAAGTAAGCATCGTGTGATTTTACCTTGGCACCACATGCCATGAAGCAGTAGGTGGGAGCAGAGTCGTCCTTGTCATTAGCTTCAGCGTTGGTGACGGAGCCATTGTCTTCAGTGTTGAAGATAGACTTGACAACGTAGGCTGTGGCTAGAGCCAGACTTGCAACGCCAGGGTCGGACTCCTCCTCAGACTCCACCTCCGCCTCCTCAGAAGCAGACTCCTCCTCTGAATCCATCTCCTTTCCAACAAAAGCATGAGCCTTGCCAGATGAGCTCTTCTTATGAGATGAAGACTTGGATGAGGACTTGGAAGAAGACTTCGAGGATTTCTTCTTCTTCTTGTCATCAGAATCATATTCCTTGCTCTTCTTCTTCTCATTGTCCCATTGTGGACACTCAGAGATGTAGTGTCCTAGTTTCTTGCACTTGTGACATGTTCTCTTCTTGTAGTCATGAGTAGAGGCTTCATCATTTCTTGAGCTAGATCGTGAAGACTTTCGGAAGCCCTTCTTCTTAGTGAACTTCTGGAACTTCTTTACAAGCATAGCAAGTTCCTTTCCAATGTCTTCAGGATCATCAGAACTGCAGTTAGATTCTTCTTCAGATGAGTAAACAACTTTTGCCTTCAAAGCGCGAGTTCAGCCATAATTTGGACCATAGATATCTCTTTTCTCAGATAGCTGGAACTCATGTGTGTTGAGCCTCTCAAGTATATCAGACGGATCGTGTGTCTTGAAGTTGGGGCGTTCTTGTATCATGAGGGCAAGGGTGTCAAAGGAGCTGTCAAGAGATCTCAGTAGTGTCTTGACGATTTCATGCTTGGTAATCTCAGTGGCGCCGAGAGCACGAAGCTCATTTGTGATGTCAGTGAGGCGATCAAACGTGAGCTAGACATTTTCATTTTTGTTTCTCTTGAAGCGGTTGAAGAGGTTGCGAAGAACACTGATCCTTTGATCTCTCTGGGTTGAGACGCCTTCGTTGACCTTGGAGAGCCAGTCCCAGACTAACTTTGACATTTCCAGAGCACTCACGCGGCCATACTGTCCTTTGGTCAGATGACCACAGATGATGTTCTTAGCAGTTGAATCTAGTTGAATGAACTTTTTGACATCAGCAGGGGTGACACCTTCACTAGTCTTGGGAACGCCATTCTTGACGACATACCAGAGGTCGACATCAATGGCTTCAAGATGCATGCGCATCTTATTCTTCCAGTAGGGATATTCAGTTCCATCAAAGACGGGGCAAGCAACAGAGACTTTGATTATCCCTGCAGTCGACATAGCTAAAACTCCAGGTGGTTAAACCGAATCACACAGAACAAGGGAGTACCTTGCTCTGATACCAATTGAAAGTGCTAGTTATCGACTAGAGGGGGGTGAATAGGCGATTTTTATGAAAGTCTTTAAAACATGGAAGTTTCAAAGACAAACAATAGAAATAATCCTATTGATATGCAGTGGAAGGTAAACTACACTAAGCAAGCTATAGTCAAGTATGCAATGAAGTGAAAGCACGAAGACTAATAGCAGCTAGGTAGTAAGGATCAGGATGGAAGATGGTATGAAGCCAAATAACGATAGTAGTCAAACAATGAAGACAAATAGGTAAAGCAAACAGGCAATGACTTCACGAAGACAAACTCTAAGTAAAGGGAGGGAGAGGATAGAACCAGTCACTTGTTGAGGACACAAGATTTGTTGGAACAGTTCCAGTTGCTGTGAGAACTATACGTCTGGTTAGGGAGGCTAAGATTCAACTCAGAAGACCGCGTCTTCACCTTATTCCCCTTGATCTAAGGACACCCATTCCTCGCCCAATTACTCTGGTAAGTCTTCAAGGTAGACTTCCAAACCTTCATAGACTTCGTTCACTGGCGATCCACAATGACTCTTGGATGCCCAGAATACGACGCCTAACCGGCTGGAGGATTCACAGTCCTCAAGTGTAACAAGTCTTCAGGTCACGCGGACAGAAAGACTTCAGTGATGCCCAACACTCTTTGGCTCTGGGTGTTTGGGCTTTGTCCTCGCAAGGATTTCTCTCTCTCAAAAGCTTCGGAGGTGGGTTGCTCTCAAACGACAAAAGCCGTGCACTAACTCTGAGCAGCCAACCAATTTATGGTGTAGGGGGTGGGCTATTTATAGCCACTAGGCAACCCGACCTGATTTGTCCGAAATGACCCTGGGTCACTAAGGAACTGACACGTGTTCCAACGGTCAGATTTCAAACACACACGACAACTTTACTTGGGCTGCAAGTAAAGCTGACTCATCCAGCTCTGGATAAGATTTGCTCTCATTGTCTTCGCTCGAAGACATAGGATTTTAGTTGAGCATCACTTCAGTCACTCTGACTTTGTTCACTTGGACCCCACTTAACAGTACGGTGGTTCCTATGACTCAACAAAGAAGAAAAGGAAACAACGAGACAACTAAGTCTTCTCGCTCCATAGTCTTCACGCAATGTCTTCTCATGCCATAGTCTTCAATGTGAATATCTTCATATACCACCATTGTCTTCAATGTCTTCATACATTTTTAGGGGTCGTCTCCGGTAGGTAAACCGAATCAATGAGGGACTACTACATGTGTTATCCTGCAATTCTCACAAACACATTAGTCCCTCAACCAGGTTTGTCGTCAATACTCCAAAACCAACTAGGGGTGGCACTAGATGCACTTACAATCTCTTATAATCGTTTCTGGAGCTATCAGCAGCGCAACTACTACTCTTGTATTTTATACAATCAAGGGTGAATCTTTCAACACATGCGCCTTGATTGTGAAGCTATTACTGGGCTGCCCTGTCTTGAAGAAGCCCTCGACTGTTTCAGGGAGGTTGGTCTTCTGCCATTTTTCACGGACAAGGAGCACTGGAATGAAGAACTTCTGTTGCAGTTCTACTTCACATTCGTGGCTACAACAGGGATCTGAAGACATGAATCCTTGAGTGGATGTTAGGCGATGTGCACCATGAAGCCAAAGCTCAAGGCATTATTGAGCTTGCTTCCCTGCCCACTCCAGGTGAACTCTATGAGCCTGGTTGTTAGCTACACCAAAATGAACTGCAGAGTATCTTCCAGCAGCCTGAACCAAATATGAGTCAGATGCTCAGCATGATGAAGCCATTGCCTCAAGATGTTGAATATCCCAAGGAATTCTTTGTTATGGACCTTGAGTACCTGCCCCACACAGTCTATCGTATCCTGAGGCGTACTCTATGGCCCATCAAGGGACACTCAGCTGAAGCCAAACTTGAAGGAGCCATGAAGACTTTGGTATTCTATATTGTCAATGGCATCAGATTCAACACCCATGATTTCTTCATCAGACAACTTGCTGCATCTGGGATTGGTCTGTTTGGCTTGAAGTTTGATGCTCCATGGGTGATGTGCCTAAACAAGCTTCACTCTTCTGCCGACTATCATCCCTCAACGCGCCACCATCTTGTCTTTTTGCCTGAGATTGATATGTCCGTCGAAGCCATCTACCCTGAGCCTGCCAAGGAGCCACTTTATCTTCATAATGCTGATCACCAAAGCTTCTCGCAACCAATGGAGGGTGTTCTTGCTGCAACTCGAGTCTATCCTCTGGCTGGAAATATGCGTGCGCCTCATCGTGCAAACACTGAAGCCACTGAAAGCACCATTGCTCAAAGGCCTCGGAAGCGATCTTGTGTACTCAATGACCGAGAGCTTCTTGTGGCCTTACATCAAAAACAGGATAGGCACCATGACTGGCTAAAGTGTCAGATGCAGAGCATCTTGGTGGGTGTCAATTGCATTTGCAATCTTGCCACCAAGAACTCATTCGTAGCTCATGAAGCCTGTTGGCGGTCTTGGAAGAGTCTCACACTGCTATGCCCTGAAGAAGATCTTCAGGAAGATAGCTTCACAGAGGGCTTCAAGTTTGATTCCAAGCCTCCCCAGAATGCAAGCTGGCGTCGGACTCCTTCCATAGAAGACTCTGAGTATTCATCTTCGGCTGCAACTATTGCTGCAAAAGTCGTCGGTGAAGAAGACGATGCCAATTCACCAGCCATGGCTTCACCGCGTCTCGACACTGCACCAGGCCCCTCTGCACCACCGAACTCCAACGTTGACCCTGCACCTTCATCTACTCCTGATGGGAACGAGTAGATACTCTATGTCTTCAAACCTTTTTGGTCTTTACTGACAAAAGGGGGAGAAGCATATGAGTTGATAGTCTTCAAGCGGGTCCTTTATGGGTGGTTGCTATATTTTGCCAAGTGTTTACAACTCTCGTCTTTTGATACAATTGCTTCCTTGGGTTGTAACACTTAAACTTGATGGTCGTCTGCTACATTTTTCTGCTACTCTGTGATGCGATGATAAATTCCGCATGAAGTCATTCCGCAGATGTCCATTTCTCATTATGCATGTCATTATCTTCGCTATATCTTTTTATCCATGATGAATTGTCTTCATAATGTGAAGAGGATCTCCACAAAGTAAACCTGCCATGTGCATTTGCATTCAAAAGCAAAACTACTTATATGCACATCTTCAGGGGGAGCCTTTGCAGCTTATGAAGACAATGCCTTAATTCTTACACTTTCACATACTTTAATCCCCGTTGAAAACTCCAACCAGTTTGTCATCAATCACCAAAAAGGGGGAGATTGTAAGTGCATCTAGTGCCACCCCTAGTTGGTTTTGGAGTATTGACGACAAACTTGGTTGAGGGACTAACGTGTTTGTGAGAATTGCAGGATAACACACGTAGTAGTCCCATGTTGATTCGGTTTACCTACCAGAGATGACCCCTAAAATGTATGAAGACTTTGAAGACACTGGTGGTCTGTGAAGAGATTTACATTGAAGACTATGACACGAGAAGACATCGCATGAAGACTATGGAGTGCGAAGACATAGTTGTTTCATAGTTTCCTTTTCTTCTTTGTTGGGTCATAGGAACCACCGTACTGTTAAGTGGGGTCCAAGTGAACAAAGTCAGAGTGACTGAAGTGATGCTCAACCAAAATCCTATGTCTTTGAGTGAATACAATGAGAGCAAATCTTATCCAGAGCTGGATGAGTCAGCTTTACTTGTAGCCCAAGTCAAGCTGCCGTGTGTGTTTGAAATCTGACCGTTGGACACGTGTCAGTTCCTTAGTGACCCAGGGTCATTTTGGAAAAATCAGGTCGGGTTGCCGCCTTGCTATAAATAGCCCACCCCCTACACCATAAATTGGTGGCTGCTCAGAGTTAGTACACGGCTTTTGTCGTTTGAGAGCAACCCACCTCCGAAGCATTTGAGAGAGAGAGAGATCCTTGCGAGGACAAAGCCCAAAACACCTAGAGCCAAAGAGTTTTAGGCATCACTTAAGTCTTTCTGTCCACGTGATTTGAAGACTTGTTACACTTGAGGACTGTGAATCCTCCAGCCGGTTAGGCGTCGCGTTCTGAGCATCCAAGAGTCATTCTGGATTGCCGGTGAACGAAGTCTGTGAAGGTTTGGAAGTCTACCTTGAAGACTTACCAGAGTGATTGGGCGAGGACTAAGTGTCCTTAGCTCAAGGGAAATAAGGTGAAGACGCAGTCTTCTGAGTTGAATCTCAGCCGCCCTAACCAGACGTACAGTTGTCACAGCAACTGGAACTGGTCCAACAAATCCTTGTCCTCACCAAGCAACTGGTTCTACCTCTTACCTCTCTTTACTTACAGTCTGTCTTCATGAAGTCATTGCCTGCTTGCATGATCTGATTGGCTTCACTGTGTGAAGACTGTTGTTGTTTGGCTTCATACTATCTTCCATCCCGATCCATACTACCTAGCTGCTAATAGTCTCTGTGCTTTCACTTCATTGCTTACTTGACTATGGCTTGTCTAGTGTAGTCCTCTTTCAGCTGCATATCAATAGGTCCATTTCTACTGTTTGTCTTTGAAACCACCATGTTTTGAAGATGTTCATAAAAATCGCCTATTCACCCCCCTCTAGTCGATATCTAGCACTTTCACATGCTTAACTATGTTTTGAATCATAGCAGGGATGACCCCATCGTCGCACATAGGGGTTCTCTCATCCAAATGATTGGCCCTAAGAGAGGCATTGAAATGGTTTACCCTGTATTAATCGAGTTTAATATGAGGATGAAGAATGGAGGGAAAGAGGAAGATGATCCGCAGTTGATAGATGGGGCAATAAATTGCAACCTCATCATACATCACATTAAGGGCGATTGTGGTGTTGTTGAAATATCTTTAGCCTGTGTTGAGTATGTTGTGGAGGTAACGATAGAGGTTTTTGTATCAGAAATGCATCATGGCTTCGATTTATCTCTGCGATCCTTTATCTATGTTTGGGAGGCCTATCGATTCAGCATTTCCATGGCACTGTTGATCAATCGTGTGGCTTGAGAAGGGTTGTGCTTGCTATCTCGTTAGGTGGCGTGACGATATTGAACTTCAAGTTATGTAACACTGATGTTGAACTTCATCGTTCTTTTAAAGCAAAGCCACATGGATGTTCTAGTTGGTAAATGAAGCATGAGCTCGCAAACATCTCGGTCAAGGTAACTTTGTCCACTATTTGAACGTGGCAGAAATTTTGCTTCGTGGGATCATGATACTGTTAATCAGTCATGTGGCATCAGAAGATATATTGCTTGATGTCACGACGAGTATTGTTGCTATTGAAGTTTGGCAATAACAAAATGTTTAGCATTTTATCCCATCAAACTAAGCTATATGGATGTGATAGTCGAAAGACAAATCTTGAGCTCGCTTCTGTCATGGTGAAGGTAACTTGGTCTACTATTTAAACTCCTCCTATATTTCGCCATTTAGTCCTTAATTATATTATTTGATACACCCTAAACTGCCAACATCTTACACTAAACAAAGGTCGTATACCACTGGAAGGATGTGTCCTTAATTACATACTAATTTTGTGTTGGAACTGGGTATTGTTTCACTTGAAAAATATTTCATGTAGTACTTCCTCCGCTTTAAAATACTTGAAGAAGTTTACGTTGGGGAACGCAGTATTTCAAAAAATTGCCTACGATCACGCAAGATCTATCTAGGAGATGCATAGCAACGAGCGGGGAGAGTGTGTCCACGTACCCTCGTAGACCGAAAGCGGAAGCGTTTAGTAACGCGGTTGATGTAGCCGAACGTCTTCACGATCCAACCAATCCAAGTACCGAACGTACGGCACCTCCGCGATCAGCACATGTTCAGCTCTGTGACATCCCTCGAACTCTTGATCCAGTTGAGGCCGAGGGAGAGTTCCGTCAGCATGACGGCGTGGCGACGGTGTTGATGAAGTTACACGCGCAGGGATTCACCTAAGCACTATGACGATATGACCAAGGTGTGTAACTGGGGAGGGGGCACCGCACACGGCTAAGAGAATACTTGGTGTCCTTTGGGGTGCCCCCTCCCACATATATAAAGGGGGAGGAGGAGGAGGCCGGTCCTAGAGGGGGCGCGCCAAGGGGGAGTCCTACTTGGACTCCTAGTCCAAGTAGGATTCGCCCCCCCTCCTTCTTTCCATCGGAGAGTGAAAAGGGGAAGGGCGAGAGAGGGAGAAGGAAAAGGGGGGCGCGCCCCCCTACCTAGTCCAATTCGGACTCCCTATAGGGAGGGGTGCGGATGCCCCTTGTGGGTTGCCTCCCCTCTTCCCTATGGCCCATGTAGGCCCAATCTTCCCCCGGGGGTTCCGGTAACCCCTAGTACTCCGGATAAATGCCCGAATCACTCGGAACCATTCCGATGTCTGAATGCAACCTTCCAATATATGAATCTTTACCTCTCGACCATTTCGAGACTCCTCGTCATGTACGTGCTCTCATCCGGGACTCCGAACAAACTTTGGTTCATCAAAACACGAAACTCATAATACAAATCGTCATCGAAGGTTAGGCGTGCGGACCCTGCGGGTTCGAGAACTATGTAGACATGACCGAGACACATATCCGGTCAATAACCAATAGCGGCAACCTAGATGCTCATATTGGCTCCTACATTTCCTACGAAGATCTTTATCAGTCAAACCGCGTAACAACATACGTTCTTCCCTTTGTCATCGGTATGTTACTTGCCCGAGATTCGATCTTCGGTATCATCATACCTAGTTCAATCTCGTTACCGGCAAGTCTCTTTACTCGTTCCGTAATGCATCTTCCTTAGACTAACTCATTAGTCACATTGCTTGCAAGGCTTATAGTGATGAGCATTACCGAGAGGGCCCAGAGATACCTCTCTGATACATGGAGTGACAAATCCTAATCTCTATCTATGCCAACTCAACAAACACCATCGGAGACACCTATAGAGCATCTTTATAATCACCCAATTACGTTGTGACGTTTGATAGCACACAAGGTGTTCCTCGGGTATACAGGAGTTGCATAATCTCATAGTCAGAGGAACATGTATAAGTCATAAAGAAAGCAATAGCAATAAAACTAAACGATCATTATGCTAAGCTAACGGATGGGTCTTGTCCATCACATCATTCTCTAATGATGTGATCCCGTTCATCGAATGACAACACATGTCTATGGTCAGGAAACATAACCATCTTTGATTGACGAGCTAGTCAAGTAGAGGCATACTAGGGACACTCTGTTTGTCTATGTATTCACACATGTACCAAGTTTCCGGTTAATACAATTCTAGCATGAATAGTAAACATTTATCATGATATAAGGAAATATAAATAACAATTTTTTATTGCCTCTAGGGCATATTTCCTTCAGTCTCCCACTTGCACTAGTGTCAATAATCTAGTTCACATCGTCATGTGATTTAACACCAATAGTTCACATCTTTATGTGATTAGTTCACATCTCTATGTGACTAATACCCAAAGGGTTTACTAGAGTCAATAATCTAGTTCACATCTCTATGTGATTAACACCCAAAGAGTGATCATGTTTTGCTTGCGAGAGAAGTTTAGTCAACGGGTCTACCACATTTAGAGCCGTATGTATTTTGCAAATTTTCTATGTATACAATGCGCTGCATGGAGCTACTCTAGCTAATCGCTCCCACTTTCAATATGTATCCAGATTGAGACTTAGAGTCATCCGGATCAGTGTCAAAACTTGCATTGACGTAACCCTTTACGACGAACTTTTTGTCACCTCCATAACCGAGAAACATGTCCTTGTTCCACTAAGGATAATTTTGACCGCTGTCCAGTGATCCACTCCTGGATCACTATTGTACCCTCTTGCCAAACTCATGGTGAGGTACACAATAGGTCTGGTATACAGCATAACATACTTTATAGAACCTATGACTGAGGCATAGGGAATGAATTTTCATTCTCTTTCTATTTTCTGCCATGGTCGGGTTTTGAGTCTTTACTCCACTTCACACCTTGCAACACAGGCAAGAACTCCTTCTTTGTCTGTTCCATTTGGAATTACTTCGAAATCTTGCCATGGTATGTACTCATTGAAAAATCTCACCAAGCGTCTTGATCTATCTCTATAGATCTTGATGCTCAATGTGTAAGCAACTTCACCGAGGTCTTTCTTTGACAAACTCCGTTCAAACACTCCTCTATGCTTTCCAGAAAATCCTACATCATTTCTGATCAACAATATATCACTCGCATATACTTATCAGAAAGGTTGTAGTGCTCCCACTCACTTTCTTGTAAATATAGGCTTCACCGCAAGTCTGTATAAAACTATATGCTTTGATCAACTCATCAAAGCATATATTCCAACTCCAAGATGCTTGCACCAGTCCATAGATGGATCGTTGGAGCTTACACATTTTGTTAGCACCTTTAGGATTGACAAAACCCTCTGGTTGCATCATATACAACTTTTCTTTAAGAAATCCATTAAGGAATGCAGTTTTTGACTTCCATTTGCCAGATTTGATAAAATGTGGCAATTGCTAACATGATTCGGATAGACTTAAGCATCGATATGAGTGAGAAAATCTCATCGTAGTCAATACCTTGAACTTTGTCGAAAACCTTTTTGCGACAATTCGAGCTTTGTAGATAATAACACTACTATCAGCGTCCATCTTCCTCTTGAAGATCCATTTATCCACAATGGCTTGTTGATCATCGGGCAAGTCAACTAAAGTCCATACTTTGTTCTCATACATGGATCCCATCTCAGATTTCATGGCCTCAAGCCATTTTGCGGAATCTGGGA
Source organism: Aegilops umbellulata (assembly GCA_032464435.1). Lineage (NCBI taxonomy): Eukaryota > Viridiplantae > Streptophyta > Magnoliopsida > Poales > Poaceae > Aegilops > Aegilops umbellulata. The sequence goes on from CP136058.1 coordinate 367,106,386, forward strand.
TCATCATCGCTTCCTCATAGTTCGTAGATTCGTCATGGTCTAGTAACATGACTTCCAGAACAGGATTACCATACCACTCTGATGCGGACCGTACTCTGGTTGACCTACGAGGTTCAGTAGTAATTTGATCTAAAGTTTCATGATCATCATCATTAACTTCCTCACTAATTGGTGTAGGAATCACTGGAACTGATTTCTGGGATGAACTACTTTCCAATTCGGAAGAAGGTACAATTACCTCATCAAGTTCTACTTTCCTCCTACTCACTTCTTTCGAGAGAAACTCCTTCTCTAGAAAGGATCCATTCTTAGCAACGAATATCTTGCCTTCGGATCTGTGATAGAAGGTGTACCCAACAATTTCTTTTGGGTATCCTATGAAGACGCATTTCTCCGATTTGGGTTCGAGCTTATCAGGCTGAAGTTTTTTCACATAAGCATCGCAACCCCAAACTTTAAGAAATGACAGCTTAGGTTTCTTGCTAAACCACAGTTCATACGGTGTCATCTCAACGGATTTAGATGGTGCCCTATTTAACGTGAATGCAGTTGTCTCTAATGCATAATCCCAAAACAACAGTGCTAAATCGGTAAGAGACATCATAGATCGCACCATATCCAATAAAGTACGGTTACGACGTTCGGACACGCCATTACGCTATAGTGTTCCAGGTGGCGTGATTTGCAAAACTATTCCACATTGTTTTAAATGAAGACCAAACTCGTAACTCAAATATTCACCTCCGAGATTAGATCGTAGAAACTTTATTTTCTTGTTACGATGATTTTCCACTTCACTCTGAAATTCTTTGAACTTTTCAAATGTTTCAGACTTATGTTTCATCAAGTAGATATACCCATATCTGCTCAAATCATCTGTGAAGGTCAGAAAATAATGATACCCACCGCGAGCCTCAACACTCATCGGACTGCATACATCAGTATGTATTATTTCCAACAAGTCAGTTTCTCGCTCCATTGTTTCGGAGAACAGAGTCTTAGTCATCTTGCCCATGGGGCATGGTTCGCAAGCATCAAGTGATTCCAAAAGCCCATCAGCATGGAGTTTCTTCATGCGCTTTACACCAATATGACCTAAATGGCAGGGCCACAAATATGTTGCACTATCATTATTAACTTTCCATCTTTTGGCTTCAGTATAATGAATATGTGTATCACTACGATCGAGAATCAAGAAATCATTTACATTGAGTGTATGACCATAGAAGGCTTTATTCATGTAAATAGAACACAATTATTCTTTGATAAATGAATAACTGTATTGCAATAAACATGATTCAATCATATTCATGCTCAACGCAAACACCAAATAACATTTATTTTAGGTTCAACACTAATCTCAAAGGGAAAGGGAGTGTGCGATGGTGATCTTATCAACCTTGGAATCACTTTCAACACACATCGTCACCTCGCCCTCAACTAGTCTCTTTTCATTCTGTAACTCTTGTTTCAAGTTACTAATCATAGCAACTGAACCAGTATAGAATACCCAAGGGCTACAATGAACACTAGTAAAGTATACATCAATAACATGTATATAATATATACTTTTGTTCACTTTGCCATCCTTCTTATCCGCCAAGTATTTGGGGCAGTTCCGCTTCCAGTGACCATTTCCTTTGTAGTAGAAGCACTTAGTTTCAGGCTTGGGTCTAGCTTTGGGCTTCTTCATGGGAGTGGTAACTTGCTTGCCATTCTTCTTGAAGTTCCCTTTCTTTCCCTTGCCCTTTTACTTGAAACTAGTGGTCTTGTCAACCATCAACACTTGATGCTTTTCTTGATTTCTACCTTCACCGATTTTAGCATCGCGAAGAGCTGGGAATCATTTTCGCCATCCCTTGCATATTATAGTTCATCATGAAGTTCCAGTAACTTGGTGATAGTGACTAGAGAACTCTATCAATCACTATCTTATCTGGAAGATTAACTCCCACTTGATTCAAGCGATTGTAGTACTCAGACATTCTGAGCACATGCTCACTGGTTGAGCTATTCTCCTCCATCTTGTAGGCAAAGTACTTGTCAGAGGTCTCATACCTCTCGACTCGGGCATGAGTCTGAAATACCAATTTCAGCTCTTGGAACATCTTATATGCTCCATGGCGTTCAAAACGTTTTTGAAGTCCGGGTTCTAAGCCGTAAAGCATGGTGCACTAAACTATCAAGTAGTCATCATACCGAGCTTGCCAAACATTCATAACGTCTACATCTGCTCTTGCAATAGGTCCGTCACCTAGCGGGGCATCAAGGACATAATTCTCCTGTGCAGCAATGAGGATAGTCCTCAGATCATGGACCCAGTCCGCATCATTGCTACTATCATCTTTCAACTTATTTTTCTCTAGGAACATATCGAAAATAAAATAGGGAGCTAAACGCGAGCTATTGATCTAAAACATAGATATGTAAATACTATCAGGACTAAGTTCATGATAAATTAAAGTTCAATTAATCATATTACTTAAGAACTCCCACTTATATAGACATCCCTCTAGTCTTTTAAATGATCACGTGATCCAAATAAACTAAACCATGTCCGATCATCACGTGAGATGGAATAGTTTTGAATGGTGAACATCACTATGTTGATCATATCTACTATAAAATTCATGCTCGACCTTTCGGTCTCAGTGTTCTGAGGCCATATCTGCATATGCTAGGCTCGTCAAGTTTAACCCGAGTATTCTGCGTGTGCAAAACTAACTTGCACTCGTTGTATGTGAACGTAGAGCTTATCACACCCGATCATCACGTGGGTCTCGGTGCGATGAACTGTAGCAACGGTGCATACTCAGGGAGAAAACTTATACCTTGAAATTTAGTGAGAGATCATCTTATAATGCTACCGCCATACTAAGCAAAATAAGATGCATAAAGGATAAACATCACATGCAATCAATATAAGTGATATGATATGACCATCATCACTTTGTGCCTTTGATCTCCATCTCCAAAGCACCGTCATGATCACCATCATCACTGTCTTGACACCTTGATCTCCATCAAAGCATCGTTGTCGTCTCGCCAACTATTGCTTCTATGACTATCTCTACTGCATAGTGACAAAGTAAAGCAATTACATGGCGATTGCATTTCATACAATAAAGCGACAACCATAAGGCTCCTGCCAGTTGCCGATAACTTTTACAAAACATTATCATCTCATACAACCATTTATATATCATCACGTCTTGACCATATCACATCACAACAAGCCCTGTAAAAACAAGTTAGACGTCCTCTACTTTGTTGTTGCAAGTTTTACGTGGCTGCTACGGGCTTCTAGCAAGAACCATTCTTACCTACGCATCAAAACCACAACAATTTTTCATCAAGTTTGTTGTTTCAACCTTCAACAAGGATCGGGCGTAGTCAAACTTGATTCAACGAAAGCTGGAGAAACAGACACCCGCTAGCCATCTGTGTGCGAAGCACGTCGGTAGAAACAGTCTCATGAACGCGGTCATGTAATGTTGGTCCGGGCCGCTTCATCCAACAATACCGCCGAATCAAAGTAAGATGTTGCTAGTAAGCAATATGACTATTATTGCCCACAACTCATTGTGTTCTACTCATGCATATAGCATCTACACATAGACCTGGCTCGGATGCCACTGTTGGGGAACGCAGTATTCCAAAACATTTGCATACAATCACGCAAGATCTATCTAGAATATGCATAGCAACGAGCGGGGAGAGTGTTTCCACATACCCCCGTACACCAAAAGCAGAAGCGTTTAGTAACGCGGTTGATGTAGTCGAACGTCTTCGCGATCCAACCGATCCAAGTACCGAACGTACGACACCTCCGCGATCAGCACACGTTCATCTCGGTGATGTCCCTCGAACTCTCGATCCAGTTGAGGCCGAGGGAGAGTTCCATCAGCATGACGGCGTGGCGACGGTGTTGATGAAGTTACCGGCGCAGGGCTTCGCCTAAGCACTATGACGATATGACCGAGGTGTGTAACTGTGGAGGGGGGCACCGCACACGGCTAAGAGAATACTTGGTGTCCTTTGGGGTGCCCCCTCCCACGTATATAAAGGGGGGAGGAGGAGGCCAGCCCTAGAGGGGGCGCACCAAGGGGGGAGTCCTACTTGGACTCATAGTCCAAGTAGGATTCGGCCCCCCTCCTTCTTTCCACCGGAGTGGGAAAATGGGAAGGGAGGGAGAGGGAGAAGGAAAGGGGGGCGCGCCCCCATCCCTAGTCCAATTCAGACTCCCTATAGGGACGGGGCGCGGTTGCCCCTTGTGGGATGCCTCCCCTCTTCCCTATGGCCCATGTAGGCCCAATCTTCCCCCACGGGGTTTCGGTAACCCCCCGGTACTCAGGATAAATGCCCGAATCACTTGGAACCATTCCGATGTCTAAATGCAACCTTACAATATATTAATCTTTACCTCTCAACCATTTCGAGACTCCTTGTCATGTCCGTGATCTCGCCCGGGACTCCGAACAAACTTCGGTTCATCAAAACACGAAACTCATAATACAAATCGTCATCAAACGTTAAGCGTGCGGACCCTACCGATTCGAGAACCATGTAGACATGACCAGGATACAACTCCAGTCAATAACCAATAGAGGAACCTGGATGCTCATATTTGCTCCTACATATTCTATGAAGATCTTTATCGGTCAAACTGCATAACATACGTTGTTCTCTTTGTCATTGATATGTTACTTGCCCGAGATTCGATCATTGGTATCATCATACCTAGTTCAATCTCGTTACTGGCAAGTCTCTTTACTCATTCTGTAATGCATCATCCCGTGACTAACTCATTAGTCACATTGCTTGCAAGGATTATAGTGATGAGCATTACCGAGAGGGCCCGGAGATACCTCTCCGATACACGGAGTGACAAATCCCAATCTCGATCTATGCCAACTCAACAAACACCATCGGAGACACCTATAGAGCATATTTATAATCACCCAGTTATCTTGTGATGTTTGATAGCACACAAGGTGTTCCTCTGGTATTCGGGAGTTGCATAATCTCATAGTCAGAGGAACATGTATAAGTCATGAGGAATGCAATAGCAATAAAACTAAATGATCATTATGCTAAGCTAATAGATTGGTCTTGTCCATCACATCATTCTCTAATGATGTGATCCCGTTCATGAAATGACAACACATGTCTATGGCTAGGAAACATAACCATCTTTGATAAACAGGCTAGTCAAGTAGAGGCATACTAGGGACACTCTGTTTTGTCTATGTATTCACGCATGTACTAAGTTTCCGATTAATACAATTCTAGCATGAATAATAAACATTTATCATAATGTAAGGAATTATAAATAACAACTTTAATATTGCCTATGATAAACTGAAGGAAATATGCCCTAGAGGCAATAATAAAGTTGTTATTTATATTTCCTTATATCATGATAAATGTTTATTATTCATGCTAGAATTGTATTAATCGGAAACTTAGTACATGTGTGAATACATAGACAAAACATAGTGTCCCTAGTATGCCTCTACTTGACTAGCTTGTTTATCAAAGATGGTTATGTTTCCTAGCCATAGACATGTGTTGTCATTTGATGAATGGAATCACATCATTAGAGAATGATGTGATGGACAAGACCCATCCATTAGCTTAGCATTATGATCGTTAAGTTTTATTGCTATTGCTTTCTTCATGACTTATATATGTTCCTCTGACTATGAGATTATGCAACTCCCGAATACCGGAGGAACACCTTGTGTACTATCAAACGTCACAACATAACTGGGTGATTATAAAGATGCTCTACAGGTGTCTCCGAAGGTGTTTGTTAGGTTGGCATAGATCGAGATTAGGATTTGTCACTCTATGTATCGGAGAGGTATCTCTGGGCCCTCTCGATAATGATCATCATTATAAGCCTTGCAAGCAATGTGACTAATGAGTTAGTTACGGGACGATGCATTACGGAACGAGTAAAGAGACTTGCCGGTAACGAGATTGAACTAGGTATGATGATACCTACGATCGAATCTCGGGAAAGTAACATACCGATGACAAAGGGAACAACGTATGTTGTTATGCGGTTTGACCGATAAAAGATCTTCGTAGAATATGTAGGAGCCAATATGAGCATCCAGGTTCCGCTATTGGTTATTGACCGAAGATGATTCTGGGTCATGTCTACATAGTTCTCGAACCCGTAGGGTCCGCACGCTTAACGTTCGATGACATTGGTATTATGAGTTTATGTGATTTGATGTACCGAAGGTTGTTAGGAGTCCCGGATGAGATCACGGACATGACGAGGAGTCTTGAAATGGTCGAGACATAAAGATTGATATATTGTAAGACTATATTCAGACACCGGAATAGTTCTAAGGTGTATCGGGTACTTTCTGGAGTACTTGGGGGTTACTGGAACACCCCGGGGATTATTGGGCCTCATGGGCCTATTGGTGGAAGAGATGAGGCAGGCCAAGATGTGGCGCGCGCCCCCCTAGCCCAAACCGAATTGGACTAGGGGGCCAACCCCCCTTTCCTTCTCTCCTCTCTCACCTTCCCCCTTCTCCTTGTTGGAATAGGAAAGGGGAGGCCGAATCCTACTTGGAGTAGGATTGCCCCCCCCATGGTGCGCCTCCTCCCCTGTCCGGCCTCCTCCTCCCTCCCTCTTTATATATGTGGGAGGAGGGCACACCAAAGTTTCTCTTAGCCGTGTGCGGTGCCCCCCTCCACAGTTTTCCACCTCGGTCATATTGTCGTAGTGCTTAGGCGAAGCCCTGCGTTGGTAACTTCATCATCACCGTCACCACACCGTCGTGCTAGCGAAACTCTCCCTCGGCCTCAGCTGGATCTAGAGTTCGAGGGACGTCACCGAGCTTAACGTGTGCAGATCGCGGAGGTGCCGTGCGTTCGGTACTTGATCGGTTGGATCGTGAAGACGTTCAACTACATCAACCGCGTTACTAACCGCTTCCGCTTTCGGTCTACGAGGGAATGTGGACACACTCTCCCCGCTCGTTGTTATGCTTCTCCTAGATAGATCTTGCATGATCGTAGGAAATTTTTGAAATACTACGTTCTCCAACAGTGGCATCCGAGCCAGGTCTATGCATAGATGTTATATGCACAAGTAGAACACAAAGAGTTATGGGCGATAATAGTCATACTGCTTACCAGTATGTCATACTTTTATTCGGTGGTATTGTTGGATCAAGCGGCCCAGACCGACATTACATGACCGCTTTCATGAGACTGGTTCTACCGCCGTGCTTCGCACACAGGTGGCTAGTTGGTGTCTGTTTCTCCAACTTTAGTTGAGTCGAGCATGACTACGCCCGGTCCTTGTTGAAGGTTAAAACAGCACACTTGACGAAAAACCCTTGTGGTTTTGATGCATAGATAAGAATGGTTCTTGCTAAGCCCGTAGCAGCCACTCAAAACTTGCAACAACAAAGTAGAGGACGTCTAACTTGTTTTTGCAGGGCTTGCTGTGATGTGATATGGTCAAGATGTTATGATATATAAATTGTTGTATGAGATGATCATGTTTTGTAACGGTTATCGGCAACTAGCAGGAGCCATATGGTTGTCGCTTTATTGTATGAAATGCAATCGCCATGAAATTGATTTACTTTATCACTAAGCAGTAGCGATAGTTGTAGAATCAATAGTTGTCGAGACGATAACGATGCTTCAATGGAGATCAAGAGGTCAAGCTGATGACGATGGTGATCACGACGGTGCTTTGGAGATGGAGATCAAAGGCACAAGATGATGATGGCCATATCATATCACTTATTTGATTGCATGTGATGTTTATCCTTTATGCATCTTATTTTGCTTAGTACGGCGGTAGCATTGTAAGATGATCTCTCACTAAATTTTAAGGTACAAGTGTTCTCCCTGAGTATGCACCATTGCTATAGTTTGTCGTGCCGAGACACCACGTGATGATCGGGTGTGATAAGCTCTATGTTCACATACAACAGGTGCAAGACAGTTTTGCACACGCAGAATACTCGGGTTAAACTTGACGAGCCTAGCATATGCAGATATGCCCTCGAAACACTGAGATAGAAAGGTCGGGCATGAATCATATAGTAGATATGATCAACATAGTGATGTTCACCATTGAAAACTACTCCATCGCACATGATGATCGGACATGGTTTAGTTGATATGGATCACGTGATCACTTAGATGATTAGAGGGATGTCTATCTATGTGGGAGTTCTTAAATAATATGATTAATTGAACTTTAATTTATCATGAACTTAGTCCTGGTAGTATTTGCATATCTATGTTGTAGATCAATAGCTTGCGATGTAGCTTCCCGTTTATTTTTTGATATGTTCCTAGAGAAAAAGAAGTTGAAAGATGATAGTAGCAATGATGCGGACTTGGTCCGTGATCTGAGGATTATCCTCATTGCTGCACAGAAGAATTATGTCCTTGATGCACCGCTAGGTGACAGACCTATTGCATGAGCAGATGCACACGTTATGAACGTTTGACAAAGCTCGGTATGATGACTACTTAATAGTTTAGTGCACCATGATTTACGGCTTAGAACTGGGACTTCAAAAACGTTTTGAACGCCACGGAGCATATAATATGTTCTAAGAGTTGAAATTGGTATTTCATACTCATGCCCGTGTCGAGAGGTATGAGACCTTTGACAGTTCTTTGCCTACAAGATGGAGGAGAATAGCTCAACCAGTGAGCATGTGTTCAGATTGTTTGGGCACTACAATTGCTTGAATCAAGTGGGAGTTAATCTTCCAGATAAGATAGTAATTGACAAAGTTCTCTAGTCACTATCACCAAGTTACTAGAACTTAGTGATGAACTATAATATGCAAGGGATGACGAAAGTAATTCCCAAGCTCTTCGCGATGCTGAAATTGGTGAAGGTGGAAATCAAGAAATAGCATCAAGTGTTGATGGTTAACAAGACCACTAGTTTCAAGAAAAGGGCAAAGGGAAAGAAAGAGGAACTTCAAAGAAGAATATCAAGCAAGTTGCTGCTCCCATGAAGAAGCCCAAAGCTAGACCCAAGCCTGGAACTGAGTGCTTCTACTTCAAAGGAAATGGTCACTGGAAGTGGAATTGCCCTAGATACTTGGCGGCTAAGAAGGATGGCAAAGTGAACAAAAGTATATTTGATATACATGTTATTGATGTGTACTTTACTAGTGTCTATAGAAACCCCTCAGTATTTGATACTGGTTTAGTTGCTAAGAGTAGTAACTCGAAACGGGAGTTGCAAAATAAATAGAGACTAGTTAAGGGCGAGGTGATGATGTGTGTTGGAAGTGATTCCAAGGTTGATAAGATCACCATCACACACTCCCTTTACCTTCAGGATTAGTGTTGAACCTAAAATAAATGTTATTTGGTGTTTGCGTTAAGCATGAATATGATTGGATCATGTTTATTGCAATACGGTTATTCATTTAAGTCAAAGAATAATTGTTGTTCTATTTACATGAATAAAACCTTCTATGGTCACACACTCAATATAAATGGGTTATTGAATCTCGATCATAGTGATACACATATTCATAGTATTGAAGCCAAAAGATGCAAAGTTAATAATGATAGTGCAACATAATTGTGGCACCGTTGTTTAGGTCATATTGGTGTAAAGCGCATGAAGAAACTCCATGCTGATGGGCTTTTGGAATCACTTTATTATGAATCATATGATACTTGCGAACCATGCCTCATGGGAAAGATGACTAGAACACTTTATTATGAATCATATAATACATACGGATGTATGCGGTCCAATGAGTGTTAAGGCTCGCGACATGTATCGTTATTTTCTGACCTTCTGATACGTCTCCAACATATCTATAATTTTTTATTGCTCCATGCTATATTATCTACTGTTTTGGACAAAATTGGGCTTTATTATCCACTTTTATATTGTTTTTGGGACTAACCTATTAACCGGAGGCCCGGCCGAGAATTGCTGTTTTTTTGCCTATTTCAGTGTTTCGAAGAAAAGGAATATCAAACGGAGTCGAAACGGAACGAAATCAACTTGAGAAGTTATTTTTGGAAGGAAAGCTACCGGAAAAGCTTGGAGTGCATGTCAGGAAAGAAGGGAGGTGCCCACGAGGGTGGCCCCCCTAGGGCGCGCCCCCTGCCTCGTGGCCCCCTTCGGTCCACCGACGTACTTCTTTCACCCATATATACCTACGTACCATGAAACTTCCAAGACGAAGAATAAATCGGGAGTTCCACCGCCGCAAGCCTCTGTAGCCACCAAAAGTCAATCGGGACCCTGTTCCGGCACCCTGCCAGAGGGGGTATCCCTCACCGGTGGCCATCTTCATCATCCCGGCGCTCTCCATGACGAGGAGGGAGTAGTTCACCCTCGGGGCTGAGGGTATGCACCAGTAGCTATGTGTTTGATCTCTCTCTCTCTCTCGTGTTCTTGAGGTGATACGATCTTGATGTATCGCGAGCTTTGCTATTATAGTTGGATCTTATGTTGCTTTTCCCCCTCTACTCTCTTGTAATGGATTGAGTTTTCCCTTTGAAGTAATCTTATCGGATTGATTCTTTAATGACTTGAGAACACTTGATGTATGTCTTGCCGTGCGTATTTGTGGTGACAATGGGATATCACGTGATTCACTTGATGTATGTTTTGGTGATCAACTTGCGGGTTCTGCCCATGAACCTATGCATAGGGGTTGGCACACGTTTTCGTCTTGATTCTCCGGTAGAAACTTTGGGGCACTCTTTGAAGTACTTTGTGTTGGATTGAATAGATGAATCTGAGATTGTGTGATGCATATCGTATAATCATACCCACGGATACTTGAGGTGACATTGGAGTATCTAGGTGACATTAGGGTTTTGGTTGATTTGTGTCTTAAGGTGTTATTCTAGTACGAACTCTAGGGCTGTTTGTGACACTTATAGGAATAGCCCAACGGATTGACTGGAAAGAATAACTTTGAGGTGGTTTCGTACCCTACCATAATCTCTTCGTTTGTTCTCTGCTATTAGTGACTTTGGAGTGACTCTTTGTTGCATGTTGAGGGATAGTTATATGATCCAATTATGTTATTATTGTTGAGAGAACCTGCACTAGTGAAAGTATGAACCCTAGGCCTTGTTTACTATCATTGCAATACCGTTTACGCTCACTTTTACCACTTGTTACCTTGCTGTTTTTATATTTTCAGATTACAAAAACCTATATCTACCATCCATATTGCACTTGTATTACCATCTCTTCGCCGAACTAGTGCACCTATACAATTTACCATTGTATTGAGTGTGTTGGGGACACAAGAGACTCCTTGTTATTTGGTTGCAGGGTTGCTTGAGAGAGACCATCTTCATCCTGCGTCTCCCACGGATTGATAAACCTTAGGTCATCCACTTGAGGGAAACTTGCTACTGTCCTACAAACCTCTGCACTTGGAGGCCCAACAACGTCTACAAGAAGAAGGTTGTGTAGTAGACATCAAGCAGTTTCTGGCGCCGTTTCCGGGGAGGCTAGGTAAGCGGCACTCACACCCCGTCAACTAAGCAGTTTCTGGCGCCGTTACCGGGGAGGTGAGTGCTTGAAGGTATATCTTTAGATCTTGCAATTGAATATTTTAGTTTCTTGTTTTATCACTAGTTAGTCTATAAAATAAAACTACAAAAAAATGGAACTAAGGGCTCCTCATATGCTTCATCTTTTTAATTTCGTTCGTGAAAATGATGGAAAGGAAAATTGTGCCAAAGTGTTAGAAGAAGAATGCATTAAAATGTTTGGCACTAAATCTTTGAATGATGAGCATGATTGCATTGTTGTTAGTATGAACTCCTTGAATATTCGTGGTACTAATGATGATTGCACTAGTTATGATGAAAATATTTCATATAAACATGTCAATTTTTGTGGAGTGTATTGGGTTTGCAAGTACACACCAAATAGAGAAGATAGATATTGCAAGAGGCATAAGCATTTAGAAACTAAATGGTTGCAAGAAAGGCTAGAAGTTAGTGATGAAAATTTAAGATATCTTAGCCGTACTTGTGAACTTTGCAATGAACATGGTCATTTAAATATCAATTGCAAATTGTTTCATGATCGAATCGTGTCCAAAAATTGTGATGACTTGATTTCCCTTGCGCATTATAATGAACTAAGTTTTCTTTTGGGTTATGAAGAATTGAAACGTCAAACTAAGCATATTCCAGAATATAGCCTCAAGAAATTCCTCGATATTAATCTAGAAGAAATTTATATGTATTGTGCGGTGAACTATATTGAAAATCCTTATATTGCCAATTACATAAATAAAAGAAAACAAATAGAGGATGAAGAGACTACTAATGAAAGGTAAGAGACTTCCCAATATCCTCCTATTGTTTCTTATGATGAATCAGGTAACGAGGAGGAGCCTTGTATTCAACCAATCTCATTAATAAGGAGCTCCAAAAAGAGGATTGAACCCACACATGAGCTGAAGAAGAAGAAAAGAAAAAGGAAGAGAGGTAAAAAGGTATCCGTCCCAAATAATGTTGCTCCTATTATTGTTGTGCCTCATGAAAATAAATCAAAAATAATTGTGGAAGATGATGCACTTGATGATGATCTCGTTATGCCTATTGCTTGTTGTGATGATTATGATTGGGAAGATAATGATACTTCTTATGATCTCGAAAATCTTTTTGGCACTTGCTTGGAAGAATATGATAATTGCTATACTATTGGTGCTATCCATACTATTAATGATGAGAGTGATTATGCTTATGATACGAAAAGGCCCAAGCTTGGGGAAGCTATGTTTGATGAGGATGACATATTTGAGAATATATTTGCTGCAATTAATTTTTGTCCCAAGCTTGGGGATGCTATTCTTAATAATGATGATATTTTTAGCCTCCCAAGTTTTGATATGCAAAGTAGTTATGATGATAGCATGCCTTCTGCTTATGATGATTACATTTATGAAAGTGGGTTTGGAAGAGTGTCAACTTTAGGAAGTAGTGATCCCACTATTTTGGAGGATGTTGAATCTTATAATATTTATGAAAGTGGATTTGTAGAGGTCATGCTTTATTTAGTAATGATTCCACTATCTTGGAAGAGGTTTCAATCGATTATGATGAGAACAAAGTTGATACTTATGATGATTATTGTGATGACTTATGCTATAAGAAGTAGTGATGATTATATTTATAAAACTTGTCATGATTATGAGTACCCTTTCTCTGAACATTACTCTTTTAATGTGGAAACAATTTATAGTATTCAAGTCTCTTATGATAATCCCACTATTCCGAATGAGAAGAATTTTGCTTATGTGGAGAGTAATAAAATTTCTATGCTAGTAGATCATGAAAAGAATGATTTAGGTTCTGGTTATATTGTTGAATTCATTCATTATGCTACTGAAAATTATTATGAGGGAGGAATATATGCTTGTAGGAATTGCAATAATATCAAGTTTCCTCTCTATGTGCTTAAATTTTTGAAGTTATGCTTGTTTTGCCTTCCTATGCTAGTTGATTATTGTTCCCATAAGTTGTTTGCTCACAAAATCCCTATGCATAGGAAGTGGGTTAGACTTAAATGTGCTAGTCATATTCTTCATGATGCTCTCTTTATGTTTCAATTCTTGTCTTTTATGTGAGCATCATTGAAATCATCATGCCTAGCTAGGGGCGTTAAACGACAGCGCTTGTTGGGAGGCAACCCAATGTTATTTTAGTTTCTTGTTTTTTGGTTATATTTAGGAATAAATAATCCATCTAGCTTCTTTTTAGATGTGGTTTTGTGTTTTAATTAGTGTTTGTGCCAAGTAGAACCTTTGGGAAGACTTGGGTGAAGTCTTTATGATCATGCTGTAAAAAAACAGAAACTTTAGCGCTCACGAGATTAGTTAAAACTTTTTACTGGAGAGTGATATTTAGTTGATTCTTTTTGCAGATGATTACTAGACAAATTACTCAGGTCCACCAATTTACTTTACAATTTTTGGAGTTCCATAAGTTTGCGTTAGTTACAGATTACTACAGACTGTTCTGTTTTTGACAGATTCTGTTTTTCGTGTGTTGTTTGCTTATTTTGATGACTCTATGGCTAGTAAAATAGTTTATAAACCATAGATAAGTTGGAATACAGTAGGTTTAACACCAATATAAATAAATAATGAGTTCATTACAGTACCTTGAGTGGTATTTTGTTTTCTTTCGCTAACGGAGCTCATGAGTTTTCTGTTAAGTTTTGTGTTGTGAAGTTTTCAAGTTTTGGGTAAAGATTCGATGGACTACGGAATAAGGAGTGGCAAGAGCCTAAGCTTGGGGATTCCCAAGGCACCCCAAGGTAATATTAAAGTACAACCAAGATCCTAAGCTTGGGGATGCCCCGGAAGGCATCCCCTCTTTCGTCTTCATTCATCGCTAACTTTACTTGGAGCTGTATTTTGATTCACCACATGATATGTGTTTTGCTTGGAGCGTCATTTTATTTTCTTTAGATTTGCTTGCTGTTTGAATAAAATATCAAGATCTTAAATTCTTAAAATTGGAGAGTCCTCACATAGTTGCATAATTATTTGACTACTCATTGATCTTCACTTATATCTTTCGGAGTACTTTGTCGTTTGCTCTAGTGCTTCACTTATATCTTTTAGAGCACGGTGGTGGTTTTATTTTGAATAAATAGATGAAATCTCATGCTTCACTTATATTATTTTGAGAGTCTTAAATAGCATGGTAATGTGCTTAATCCTAATATGCTAGGTATTCAAGAATAGTAAAAACTTTCTTATGAGTGCGTTGAATACTAAGAGAAGTTTGATGCTTGATGATTGTTTTGAGATATGGAGATAATAATATCAAAGTCGTGCTAGTTGAGTAGTTGTGAATTTGTGAAATGCTTGTGTTGAAGTTTGCAAGTCCCGTAGCATGCACGTATGGTAAACATTATGTAACAAATTTGAAACATGAGGTGTTCTTTGATTGTCCTCCTTATGAGTGGAGGTCGGGGATGAGCGATGGTCTTTTCCTACCAATCTATCCCCCTAGGAGCATGCGCGTAGTGCTTTGGTTTTTGATGACTTGTAGATTTTTGCAATAAGTATGTGAGTTCTTTATGACTAATGTTGAGTCCATGGATTATACGCACTCTCACCCTTCCATCATTGCTAGCCTCTTCGTGTAACGCCCTCGATGCGGCTATATCTCCCACGTGTCGAGGCACGACTTAGAGGCATAACCGCATTGAAAGCAATGTCGCAAGTGAGGTAATCTTCACACAACCCATGTAATACATAAGGGAAAAGAGATACATAGTTGGCTTACAGTCGCCACTTCACACAATACATAAATAAACATCCATCATACAAATTACACTCAAGGTCCGACTACGGTACCAAAATGAAAGAAGACTACCCCAAATGCTACATAGATCCCCGGATCACCCCAACTGGGCTCCACTACTGATCATCTGGAAAAGAAACATAGTAACGACCACGTTCCTCGTCGAACTCCCAAGTGAGCTCGGTCGCGTCATCTGCACTGGCATCGTTGGTACCTGCAACTGTTGTGGTAGAATCTGTGAGTCACGGGGACTCAGCAATCTCACACCCGCGAGATCAAGACTATTTAAGCTTATAGGTAGGAAAGGATTTTGAGGTGGAGCTGCAGCAAGCGACTAGCATATATGGTGGCTACAACGCAAAAGAGAGCGAGAAGAGAAGCAAAGCACGGTCGTGAAGCTAGAAGTGATCAAGAAGTGATCCTAGAACAACCTACGTCATACATAACTCCAACACCGTGTTCACTACCCGGACCCCGCCGAGAAGAGACCATCACGGTTACACACGCGGTTGATGTGTTTTAATTAAGGTCAACTTCGGGTTTTCTACAACCGGGCATTAACAAATTCCCATCTGCCTCATAACCGCAGGCACGGCTTTCGAAAGATAATACCCTGCAGGGGTGTCCCAACTTAGCCCATTATAAGCTCTCATGGTCAACGAAGGATATTCCTTCTACCGGGAAGACCCGATCAGTCTCGGAATCCCAGACTACAAGACATCTCGACAGTAATAAAACAAGTCCAGCAAAGCCGCCCGATTGTGCCGATAAATCCCGATAGGAGCTGCACATATCTCGTTCTCAGGGCACATCCGGATGAGCAGTACGTACGGCAACCGAGGTTACCCCAAGTTGCCTCAGGGCGGCACCGCAAGTGGCTCTAGTTTGGACCAGCAATCGAAGGAGAACTGGCCCGGGGGTTAAAATAAAGATGACCCTTGAGTCTGCAGAACCCAAGGGAAAAAGGCTTAGGTGGCAAATGGTAAAACCAATGTTGGGCCTTGCTGGAAAAGTCTTATTCAAAGCGAACTATCAAGGGGGTCCCATAAATCACCCAACCGTGTAAGGAACGCAAAATCAAGGAACATAACACCGGTATGACGGAAACTAGGGTGGCAAGAGTGGAACAAAACACCAGGCATAAGGCCGAGCCTTCCACCCTTTACCAAGTATATAGATGCATTAATTAAATAAGAGATATTGTGATATCCCAACAAGTAAACATGTTCCAACAAGGAACAACAAGTCCATGTTCCAACAAGGAACAAACTTCATCTTCACCTGCAACTAGCAACGCTATAAGAGGGGCTGAGCAAAGCGGTAACATAGCCAATCAACGGTTTGCTAGGACATGGATGGTTAGGGGCTGACATGGCAATATGGGTGGCATGATATAGCAACTGGTTGGTATCGCAGCAAAGGCATATCATAAGAGCGAGCATCTAGCAAGCAAAGATAGAAGTGATTTCGAGGGTATGGTCATCTTGCCTACAAGGTTCTCAGAGTTGTCGAAGGCTTGATCCTCGTAAGCGTTCTCAACAGGTTCCTCATTCGCGTACTCGTCTCCCGGCTCTACCCAAGACAAGAGAACAAGCAAAGGAACAACTATCAACCACGATGCAATGCGCAAGCAACATGATGCAACACATGGCATGATATGCGAGATGTGATATGCAATGCATATGCGTGCTCCGGAAGGACAAAGATGAACAAGGCATAATCTTGTCAAACCAAGTATGCCACTGGATAGGTGAGGTGATTTCGGTTGAAATCGATATAAAGATCACCGGAATCGGATGCACGGTTTGCAAATGACAAGCAATACAAGAATGACAATAATCTGCCATTAACAGCATGATGCTACTTAGCAAGCAACAAGAAATTAAGCTAATGCACCCAAACATATTAACAAAGCATATGACAGTAATCTACTCAAGATGATTGACAAAAGATGAACACTGAGCTATGGCTAAATCACAACATAACCGGTTCAAACAAGCATGGCAAAAGTGCAAAAGATAACAGGTTCACAGACTTGGTGAAAATAACAACATGCCAGAAGCTAACATCAGGATGACATGTTTAGAGCAATGAAACAACAAGCTACAGGAACAGGACATAGCAAAATAAGGCATGGCATGAATTTACTCAAGGCACTTGACAAAAGTCCCTTACTGACCATAAGCCAAAAAGGATCATAAAATATGATTACGCCCATGTCAATTAAGCAAGTTTCGTTACAGGTTCCAGACTTAGCAGAAAACTAGACATGTCAAAAACAGATAACAAGTAGGCATGTTTACGAGCTCGATGCACTCACTAAAGAGCATTGCATGATAAACTAAGCATATATAAATCAGTAAGACATGGCATAGAAGCTATAAATGGCAAGAACAACATCATAGCATGCAAGGATCAACTACACCAAGCTTGGCAAAATCGAATAACATGTAAACAATCTGCCAGCAACGTTTTATAGCAAAAGTAGAGCTCGATTGGATCAAGCTATGGCACTCCATAATTACAAACAAAGGCATGGATGGATAGAGAAAATCAATATTCTCAAAACACTCTTATTGATCATGCTCAAAAGAGGCATAGATCTCTCTGAAACAACATGAACACATGGCATAAAAATAACAGCAGGCAGGGACTTAGTGAAATTACTAAGTCTCTGAAATCAGCAACATTAAGTACCCTAGTTTGCATGCTTGTGCTAGTCACCACAAAGATCACAAAAATACATGGCATAATTCTCTGGAAAGGTAACATGGCATATTACAAAACTCATGTAGGACTCAACTTCATAGAGTGCACACGTCAATCATGGCAAAAATGACAAAAGTGCATGTTCTGATAAGAATCAGAAACTAACATCACATAGCCCTCTTATAACAGCATTTCGGGCATCAAGATGACCTCAAATGAAAATGATGCAATGTAATGAAATGATGTACTCTTCGAGACGAACAATTCGACATATTATACGCACGAAACGGAGCTACGGATGCCGAGATATAATGCGATGAACATGTGACAATGATGGAAAATAAAGGACTTAGAATATTTCGGGGGGGAGAGAAAAGTCAACCGCCGGCGCGGTCTTCGAGAATGGTCGGGATCTCGCCGGAGTTCAACCGGAGAGGGCGAGGGAGAGGGTCCCCGGCGCGGATCCGGGCGGATCCCGCCGGATCCGGGCGCGGGCGAGCGCGGGGCGGCGACGGGGGACGGCGGCGCGGCGCGGGACGCGCGGGCGGCGCGACTCCGGCGCGGCGGCGCGATTCCGGCGAGGGGCGCGGGGCGAGCGCGGCGGCGCGGAGGGAGGCGAGGCGCGGGCGGCGGCGCGCTCGGGGTGGCGCGGCTGGGCCGCGGGGGCCGGCCGCGCGGGGCGGCGGCGGTCGCCACGTGGCGGCTCCCGATTGGTGCGGAGGCGGCGGCGGACGCGTCCGACTCGGGTCGGACGTGTCCGGTGGCGGCGGGGGAAGAAATTTTAGGGTTAGGGTGTTTTTGACCCGGGATTGGAAATGGGGGGGGGGGGTCTATATATAGGCATAGAGGGGGCTAGGAAGCTCTAAATGGAGTGCGGTTTTCGGCCACGCGATCGTGATCGAACGGCGGAGGACATGGGAGTGTCTTAGATGGGTTGTTGGGCTGTTTTGGAGGGGTTTTGGGCTGCAACACACACGAGGCCTTCACGGTTACCCGGTTAACCGTTGGAGTACCAAACGACCTCCGATTGACCCGAAACTTGACAGGCGGTCTACCGGTGCTATACCAAGGCCGCTTGACAAACCTCGGTCCATTCCGAGAATGTTTAATACCCGCTCACGAATAAATGTAAAAGGGGACGCCGGGGAACATAGGAGCGCCGGATTGCAAAACGGACAACGGGGAAAATGCTCGGATTCATGAGACGAACACGTATGCGAATGCGATGCACATGATGACATGATATAAAATGCATGACATGAACAAAATGCAAACTGACGGGAAACCCAACCACGGAGAGAATATCATATCACGTAGCCCAAAATGGCAAGAGTTGGAGTACAAATATGGCAAGTTACATCCGGGGCGTTACACTTCGGTACCGTGCATTGCCCTTTCTCACATTGAGAGTTGGTGCAAACTTCACCGGTGCATCCAAACCCCGTGATATGATACGCTCTTTCACACATAAACCTCCTTATATCTTCCTCAAAACAGCCACCATACCTACCTATTATGGCATTTCCATAGCCACTTCGAGATATATTGCCATGCAACTTTCCACCATTCCGCTCATCATGACACATTCATCATTGTCATATTGCTAGCATGATCATGTAGTTGACATAGTATTCGTGGCAAAGCCACCGTTCATAATTCGTTCATACATGTCACTCTTGATTCATTGCATATCCCGGTATACCGCCGGAGGCATTCATATAGAGTCATACTTTGTTCTAGTATCGAGTTGTAATCATTGAGTTGTGAATAAATAGAAGTGTGATGATCATCATTTAATAGAGCATTGTCCCAAAAAAAGGAGAAAGGCCAAAGAAAAAAAATAAGGCCCAAAAAAGGGGGTAATGCTACTATCCTTTTTTCCACACTTGTGCTTCAAAGTAGCACGATGATCTTCATGATAGAGAGTCTCTCATTTTGTCACTTTCATATACTAGTGGGAATTTTTCATTATAGAACTTGGCTTGTATATTACAATGATGGGCTTCCTCAAAATGCCCTAGGTCTTCGTGAGCAAGCGAGTTGGATGCACACCCACTTAGTTTCTTTTGTTGAGCTTTCATACATTTATAGCTCTAGTGCATCCGTTGCATGGCAATCCCTACTCCTTGCATTAACATCAATCGATGGGCATCTCCATAGCCCATTGATTAGCCTCGTTGATGTGAGATATTCTCCTTTTTGTCTTATCCACATAACCCCCATCATCATATTCTCTTCCACCCATAGTGCTATATCCATGGCTCGCGCTCATGTATTGCTTGAAGGTTTATAAGTTTGAGATTACTAAAGTATGAAACAATTGCTTGGCTTGTCATCGGGGTTGTGCATGATGAGAGCATTCTTGTGTGCCGAAGATGGAGCATGACTAAACTATATGATTTTGTAGGGATGAACTTTCTTTGGCCATGTTATTTTGAGAAGACATAATTGCTTAGTATGCTTGAAGTATTATTACTTTTATGTCAATATGAACTTTTGTCTTGAATCTTTCGGATCTCAATATTCATATCATAATTAAGAAGAATTACAATGAAATTATGCCAACTAGCATTCCACATCAAAAATTATCTTTTTATCATTTACCTACTCGAGGACGAGCAGGAATTAAGCTTGGGGATGCTTGATACGTCTCCAACGTATCTATAATTTCTGATTGCTCCATGCTATATTATATACTGTTTTGGACAATATTGGGCTTTATTATCCACTTTTATATTATTTTTGGGACTAACCTATTAACCGGAGGCCCAGCCCAGAATTGTTGTTTTTTGCCTATTTCAGTGTTTCGAAGAAAAGGAATATCAAACGAAGTCAA
This sequence comes from Aegilops umbellulata, assembly GCA_032464435.1. Lineage (NCBI taxonomy): Eukaryota > Viridiplantae > Streptophyta > Magnoliopsida > Poales > Poaceae > Aegilops > Aegilops umbellulata. Next base: position 367,127,261 of record CP136058.1, read on the forward strand.
AACGGGACGAAATCAACTCGAGAAGTTATTTTTGGAAGGAAAGCTACCGGAAAAGCTTGGAGTGCACGTCAGGAAAGAACGGAGGTGCCCACGAGGGTGGGGGCGCCCCCCCGTAGGGCGCGCCCCCTGCCTCGTGGTCCCCCTTCAGTCCACCGACGTACTTCTTTCACCCATATATACCTATGTACCCTAAAACTTCTAAGACGAAGAATAGATCGGGAGTTCCGCCGCCGCAAGCCTCTGTAGCCACCAAAACTCAATCGGGACCCTGTTCCGGCACCCTGCCGGAGGGGGGATCCCTCACCGGTGGCCATCTTCATCATCCCAGCTCTCTCCATGACGAGGAGGGAGTAGTTCACCCTCGGGGCTGAGGGTATGTACCAGTAGCTATGTGTTTGATCTCTCTCTCTCTCTCGTGTTCTTGAGGTGATACGATCTTGATGTATCGCGAGCTTTGCTATTATAGTTGGATCTTATGTTGCTTTTCACCCTCTACTCTCTTGTAATGGATTGAGTTTTCCCTTTGAAGTAATCTGGGTTGAGTCTTTAATGACTTGAAAACACTTGATGTATGTCTTGTCGTGCGTATCTGTGGTGACAATAGGATATCACGTGATTCACTTGATGTATGTTTTGGTGATCAACTTGCGGGTTCCGCCCATGAACCTATGCATAGGGGTTGGCACACATTTTCTTCTTGATTCTCCAGTAGAAACTTTGGGGCACTCTTTGAAGTACTTTGTGTTGGATTGAATAGATGAATCTGAGATTGTGTGATGCATATCGTATAATCATACCCACAGATACTTGAGGTGACACTGGAGTATCTAGGTGACATTAGGGTTTTGGTTGATTTGTGTCTTAAGGTTTTATTCTAGTACGAACTCTAGGGTTGTTTGTGACACTTATAGGAATAGCCCAACGGATTGATTGGAAAGAATAACTTTGAGGTGGTTTCATACCCTACCATAATCTCTTCGTTTGTTCTCTGCTTTTAGTGACTTTGGAGTGACTCTTTGTTGCATGTTGAGGGATAGTTATATGATCCAATTATGTTATTATTGTTGAGAGAACTTGCACTAGTGAAAGTATGAACCCTAGGCCTTGTTTACTATCATTGCAATACCGTTTACGCTCACTTTTACCACTTGTGACCTTGCTGTTTTTATATTTTCAGATTACACAAACCTATATCTACCATCCATATTGCACTTGTATTACCATCTCTTCGCCGAACTAGTGCACCTATACAATTTCCCATTGTATTGAGTGTGTTGGGGACACAAGAGACTCTTTGTTATTTGGTTGCAGGGTTGCTTGAGAGAGACCATCTTCATCCTGCACCTCCCACGGATTGATAAATCTTAGGTCATCCACTTGAGGGAAACTTGCTACTGTCCTACAAACCTCTGCACTTGGAGGCCCAACAACGTCTACAAGAAGAAGGTTGTGTAGTAGACATCACCTTCACAGATGATTTGAGTAGATATGGGTATATCTACTTAATTAAACATAAGTCTGAAACATTTGAAAAGTTCAAAGAATTTCAGAGTGAAGTGGAAAATCATCATAACAAGAAAATAAAGTTTCTACGATCTAATCGCGAAGGCAAATATTTGAGTTACGAGTTTGGTCTTCATTTGAAACAATGTGGAATAGTTTGACAACTCATGCCACCCGGAACACCACAGCATAATGGTGTGTCCGAATGTCGTAACCGTATTTAATTAGATATGGTACATTCTATGATGTCTCTTACCGATTTACTGCTATCGTTTTGGGGTTATGTATTAGACAGCTGCATTCACGTTAAATAGGGCTCCATCAAAATCCGTTGAGACGACACCGTATGAGCTATGGTTTGGCAGGAAACTTAAATTGTCATTTCTTAAAGTTTGGGGCTACGGTGCTTATGTGAAAAAGTTTCAACCTGATAAGCTCGAACCTAAATCGGAGAAATGTAACTTCATAAGATACCCAAAGGAGACTGTTGGGTACACCTTCTATCACAGATCCGAAGGCAAGATTTTCGTTGCTAATAATGGATCCTTCCTAGAGAATGAGTTTCTCTCAAAAGAAGTGAGTGGGAGGAAAGTAGAACTTGATGAGGTAATTGTACCTTCTCTCGAATTGGAAAGTAATTCATCAAAGAAATTTGTTCCGGTGATGCCTGCACCAGCTAGAGAGGAAGTTAATGATGATGATCATGAAACTTTGGATCAAGTTACTACAGAACTTCATAGGTCAACTAGAGCACGATCCGCACCAGAGTGGTATGGTAATCCTGTAGTCATGTTACTAGACCATGATGAACTTACGAACTATGAGGAAGCGATGATGAGCCCAGATTCCGCAAAATGGCTTGAGGCCATTAAATCTGAGATGGGATCATGAGAACAAAGTATGGAGTTTGGTGGACTTGCCCAATGATCGGCAAGCCATAGAGAATAAATGGATCTTCAAGAGGAAGACGGACGCTGATAGCAGTGTTACTATCTATAAAGCTCGAATTGTCGAAAACCAGTTTTTGACAAGTTCAAGGTGTTGACTATGATGAGATTTTCTCACTCGTAGCGATGCTTAAGTCTGTCCGAATCATGTTAGCAATTGCCATATTTTATGAAACCTGGCAAATGGATATCAAAATTGCATTCCTTAATGGATTTATTAAAGAAGAGATGTATATGATACAACCAGAAGGTTTTTGTGAATCCTAAATGTGCTAACAAAATGTGCAAGCTCCAGCGATCCATCTATGGACTGGTGCAAGCATCTCGGAGTTGGAATATACTCTTTGATAAGTTGATCAAAGCATATAGTTTTATACAGACTTGCGGTGAAGCCTGTGTTTACAAAAAAGTGAGTGGGAGCACTACAGCCTTTCTGATAAGTATATGTGAATGACATATTGTTGATCGGAAACGATGTAGAATTTTCTGGATAGCATAAAGGAGTGTTTGAAAGGAGTTTTTCAAAGAAAGACCTTGGTGAAGCTGCTTACATATTGGGCATCAAGATCTATAGAGATAGATCAAGACGCTTGATAAGATTTTTCAATGACTACATACCTTAACAAGATTTTTGAAGTACTTCAAAATGGAATAGTCAAAGAAGGAGTTCTTGCCTTTATTTCAATGTGTAAAGATGAGTAAGACTCAAAACACGACCACGGCAAAAAATAGAAGAGAATGGAAGTCATTCCCTATGCCTCAGCCATAGGTTCTATAAAGTATGCTACGCTATGTTGTGTACCAAACCTATTGTGTACCTTGCCATGAGTTTGGCAAGGGGGTACGATATGATCTAGGAGTGGATCACTTAACAGCGGTCAAAATTATCCTTAGAAGACTAAGGAGATATTTCTCGGTTATGGAGGTGATAAAGAGTTCGTCGTAAAGAGTTACGCTGATGCAAGCTTTTACACCGATCCGGATGACTCTGAGTCTCAATCTGGATACATATTGAAAGTGGGAACAATTATCAAGAGTAGCTCCATGTAGAGCATTGTAGACATAGAAAATTTGCAAAATACATACGGCTCTCAATGTGACAGACACATTGATTGAGCTTCTCTCACAAACAAAACATGATCACACCTAAGTACTCTGTGGGTGTTAATCACATAACGATGTGAACTAGATTATTGACTCCAGTGAACCCTTTGAGTGTTGGTCACATGGCGATGTGAACTATGGGTGTTAATCACATAAAGATGTGAAATATTGGTGTTAAATCGCATGGCGATGTGAACTAGATTATTGACTCTAGTGCAAGTGGGAGACTGAAGGAAATATGCCCCAAAGGCAATAATAAAGTTGTTATTTATATTTCCTTATATCATGATAAATGTTTATTATTCATGCTAGAATTTTATTAATCGGAAACTTAGTACGTGTGTGAATACATAGACAAAACACAGTGTCCCTAGTATGCCTCTACTTGACTAGCTTGTTTATCAAAGATGGTTATGTTTCCTAGCCATAGACATGTGTTGTCATTTGATGAATGGGATCACATCATTAGAGAATGATGTGATGGACAAGACCCATCCGTTAGCTTAGCATTATGATCGTTAAGTTTTATTGCTATTGCTTTCTTAATGACTTATACATGTTCCTCTGACTATGAGATTATGCAACTCCCGAATACCGGAGGAACACCTTGTGTGCTATCAAACGTCAGAACATAACTGGGTGATTATAAAGATGCTCTACAGGTGTCTCCAAAGGTTTTTGTTGGGTTGGCATAGATCGAGATTAGGACTTGTCACTCCGTGTATCGGAGAGGTATCTCTGGGCCCTCTCGGTAATGATCATATAAGCCTTGCAAGCAATGTGACTAATGAGTTAGTTACGGGATGATGCATTACGGAACGAGTAAAGAGACTTGTCGGTAACGAGATTGAACTAGGTATGATGATACCGACGATCGAATCTCGGGCAAGTAACATACCATGACAAAGGGAACAACGTATGTTGTTATGCGGTTTGACCGATAAAAGATCTTCGTAGAAAATGTAGGAGCCAATATGAGCATCCAGGTTCCGCTATTGGTTATTGACCGGAGATGAGTTTCGGTCATGTATATATCCTCGAACCCGTAGGGTCCGCGCGCTTAATGTTCGATGACGATTTGTATTATGAGTTTATGTGATTTGATGTACCGAAGGTTTTCGGAGTCCTGGATGAGATCACGGACATGACGAGGAGTCTTTAAATGGTCGAGACATAAAGATTAATATATTGGAAGACTATATTCGGACACCGGAATAGTTCTGAGGTGTATCGGGTATTTTCTGGAGTACCGGGGGGTTACCGGAATCCCCTGGGGGGTTATTGGGCATCATGGGCCCATTGGTGGAAGAGAGGAGGCAGGCCAAGATGTGGTGCGCACCCCCCTAGCCCAAACCGAATTGGACTAGGGGGCTGGGCCCCCTTTCCTTCCCTCCTCCCTCACCTTCCCCTTCTCCTTGTTGGAATAGGGAATGGGGGTCGAATCCTACTTGGAGTAGGATTGCCCCCCCATGGCGCGCCTCCTCCCCTGGCCGGCCTCCTCCTCCCTCCCCCTTTATATACGTGGGAGGGGGCAGCCCAAAGGCACACCAAAGTTTCTCTTAGCCATGTGCGGTGCCCCCCTCCACAATTTTCTACCTCGGTCATATTGTCGTAGTGCTTAGGCGAAGCCATGCGTCGGTAACTTCATCATCACCGTCGCCACATCGTCTTGCTGGCGAAACTCTCCCTCGGCCTCAGCTAGATCTAGAGTTCGAGGGACGTCATCGAGCTGAACATGTGCAGATCGCGGAGGTGCCGTGCATTCGGTACTTGATCGGTTGGATCGCAAAGACGTTCGATTACATCAACCATGTTACTAAACGCTTCCACTTTCGGTCTACGAGGGTACGTGGACACACTCTCCCTGCTCGTTGCTATGCTTCTCCTAGATAGATCTTGCATGATCGTAGGAATTTTTTGAAATACTACGTTCCCCAAAAAAATACTAGATATTATCATGCTAAAGTAAATGGTAGAAGAAGAAAAAATAGGATCACATCTTTAGAGCAAGAGGAATGTGTGATTGAGGGTGAAGATTAGTTGATGGGATACATCAGTAAATTCTATAAAAAAAATTGGAAAACCTGATTGTTCTAATATTGCTCTTCATAATCAAGAATTACCTCAAATTCCTAAGGAGGTGGTTGACAAATTAATAGAACTTTTTTCTATAAAATAAATTCATGGTGTAGTTACTCGAATGGAAAAAAATAAAAGCACTCGCCTTGATGGGTTTCCTGTAGATTTATATTTGGAGTTCTGGGATTTGGTTAAGTGGGATTACTTGATGAATTTTATCATGGCACGTTAGATATTGCTAGGTTGAATTATGGGAGTATTACTCTTGTTACCAAGACTAATGATGTTAAGTAATAAAAGTTTAGACCTATTTGTGTTATGAATATTAGCTTTAAAATTAGGGTTATTATCCTTTTGCTCTCAGTGGTGTCCATGTGCTCAGTTTTGCCCTCACATGCGAATTGTGCTCAGTTTTGCCCCTAGTCCATGCACAGCTACTATGACGAGGCCAAACAGCCATATTTGAGTCCATTCCGTCTGCCGACGTTACTGGTTGTGGGTCCGGAGCTTACACGTGGGACCGCATGGACGTGGGTCCAGAGATGACATGTGGGCCCGTGCAACAAAATCCCCAAATCATTCATAGGATTTTAGCCGGCCAAATCGACGCCCACACTGCCCATCCGCCGGCCAGCCGGCCTGCGCCACCGCCGCCACCTGCGCCGTGGCTAGCACCTGCCCCGCCACCAGCTGCACGGCCTGCTCCGCCGCTACCGTCCTGCGCTGACGCTCCACGGCTACCTGCGACGCCCGCCACCTTCCTGCGACACCACGGGTGGGGCGCCCGCCACCTGCTCGACCAGCGAGGCTGCCTCCTTCTGTGTGCCCGGCCGGAGCGCTCAAAGGTGGGGGGTTGCTGGAGCTATTTGATCTAGGTGGAAGAACCCTGATACGCCTCCAACGTATCTATAATTTTTTATTGCTCCATGCTATATTATCTACTGTTTTGGACCATATTGGGCTTTATTTTCCACTTTTATATTATTTTTGGGAATAACCTATTAACCGGAGGCCCAGCCCAGAATTGTTGTTTTTTGCCTATTTCAGTGTTTCAAGGAAACGGAATATCAAATGGAGTCCAAACGGAATGAAACCTTCGGGAACATGATTTTCTCACCAAACCTGATCCAGGAGACTTGGACCCTACGTCAAGAAATAAGGGAGGTGGCCACGAGGGTGGGGGCGCCCACCCCCCTAGGGCGCGCCCCCTGCCTTGTGGGCCCCCCGTTGCTCCACCGACGTACTCCTTCCTCCTATATATACCTACGTACCCCCAAACGATCAGAGACGGAGCCAAAAACCTAATTCCACCGCCGCAACCTTCTGTACCCACGAGATCCCATCTTGGGGCCTGTTCCGGAGCTCCGCCGGAGAGGGAATTCACCACGTAGGGCTTCTACATCATCATAGCCCCTCCGATGAAGTGTGAGTAGTTTACCTCAGACCTTCGGGTTCATAGTTAGTATCTAGATGGCTTCTTCTCTCTTTTTGGATCTCAATACAATGTTCTCCCCCTCTCTCGTGGAGATCTATTTGATGTAATCCTCTTTTTGCGGTGTGTTTGTTGAGACCGATGAATTGTGGGTTTATGATCAAGTCTATCTATGAACAATATTTGAATCTTCACTGAATTCTTTTATGTATGATTGGTTATCTTTGCAAGTCTCTTCGAATTATCAGTTTGGTTTGGCCTATTAGATTGGTTTTTCTTGCAATGGGAGAAGTGTTTAGCTTTGGGTTCAATCTTGCGGTGTCCTTTCCCGGTGACAGTAGGGGCGGCAAGGCACGTATTGTATTGTTGCCATCGAGGATAACAAGATGGGGTTTTTATCATATTGCATGAAACTATCCCTCTACATCATGTCATCTTGCTTAAGGCGTTACTCTGTTTTTAACTTAATACTCTAGATGCATGCTGGATAGCGGTCGATGAGTGGAGTAATAGTAGTAGATGCAGGCAGGAGTCGGTCTACTTGTCTTGGACGTGATGCCTATATACATGATCGTACCTAGATATTCTCATAACTATGCGCAATTCTGTTAATTGCTCAACAGTAATTTGTTCACCCACCGTAGAATACTTATGCTCTTGAGAGAAGCCACTAGTGAAATCTATGGCCCCCGGGTCTATCTTTATCATATTAATCTTCCATCACTTTATTATTGCTTTGCTTTTTTACTTTGCCTTTTATTTTACCTTGCATCTTTATATCAAAAAATACCAAAAATAGTATCTATCATCTCTATGAGATCTCACTCTCGTAAGTGACCGTGAAGGGATTGACAACCCCTATTCGCGTTGGTTGCGAGGAGCTATTTGCTTTGTGTAGGTATGAGGGACTCGCGCGTAGCGTCCTACTGGATTGATACCTTGGTTCTCAAAAACTGAGGGGAATACTTACGCTACTTTGCTGCATCATCCTTTCCTCTTCGGGGAAATCCAACGCAGTGCTCAAGAGGTAGCAAGAAGAATTTCTTGCGCCGTTGCCGGGGAGTCTACACAGAAGTCAACATACCAAGTACCCATCACAATCCCTTATCTCTCGCATTACATTATTTGCCATTTGCCTCTCGTTTTCCTCTCCCCCACTTTACCCTTGCCGTTTTATTCGCCCTTCCTCTGTTCAATCTTGTGTTACCATGTGCCTTCTTTTTGCTTGCATCTTCGCTTGCTAAAAGTGTATGGATCCTCATCCACTTGCTAATCTCTTCAATAGATCCTATTATGATGAACCTATTGCTAGTGAATTGAGTGCACTAGATTATCTTTATGAGGTTTTGCCTGAAATTCGTGAATCTAAAAATTGTGATGAAGTACTTTATGAAGCGATTCACGATAGATCTTTGAATAAAAAGCATGATTGCAATGATTTTACTATAAATTATATTGATGTCAATTGTGCTAAAAATATGCAAAATCCTAAGCTTGGGGATGATAGTTTTGCTATGTCCTCTACTTGTTGCAATTATCATGATTGGGGTGATTCTTCTTATGATCTTGAAAATTTATTTAAGCCCCATGATGAATATGAGATTGATAATACTATTTGCAATAATATTGAAAGTGGGTTTGGGATAGTGTCAACTTTAGATCCCACATATTTGGAGAATGTTCAGTCTTATGAAATTTTTAATAAAAGTGGGTTTGGAGAGGTCATGACTTTAGTTAATGATAATCCCACTATTTTGGAAGAGTGTCAACTTTGCATGCATGTGGGTCGTATTGAATTTTTTTTATGTGATAGCTATTTTGTTGAATTTGCTTATGATCCCACATGTAATTATTATGAGAGAGGAAAATATGGTTGTAGAAATTTTCATGATAATAAATTACCTCTCGTTATGTTGAGTTTGTTATTGTTTCTTTCCGCTTCCTTGCATATGCTAGTTTTTTCTTGCCTTGATAATTTGTTTACCTATAAGATGCCTATGCATAGGAAGTATGTTAGACTTAGATGTGTGTTTTCACATGCTATATGATGCTCTCTTTGTTCTTCAATTCTTGTCTTTCGTGTGAGCATCATTGAAATCTCAATGCCTAGCTAGGGGCGTTAAACGATAGCGCTTGTTGGGAGGCAACCCAATTTTATTTTTAGTTTTTTTGCTTTTGCTTCTGTTTAGGAATAAATCTTTGATCTAGCCTCTGGTTAGATGTGTTTTTATGTTTTAGTTAGTGTTTGTGCCAAGTTAGACCTATAGGATCTTCTTGGATGATAGTTATTTCATCTTGCTGTAACTTCCAGAAACTTTCTGTTCACGAAAACAATTGTTAAAAATCACTAGAACGTGATAAAATACTGATTCCAATTGATGCTGATCAATAAACAAATTGTCTAGGTCGTCCTATTTTGGTAGATATTTTGGAGTTCCAGAAGTTTGCGTTAGTTACAGATTACTACAGACTGTTCTGCTTTTCGTGTGTTGTTTGCTTATTTTGATGAATCTATGGCTAGTAAAATAGTTTATAAACCATAGAGAAGTTGGAATACAGTAGGTTTAACACCAATATAAATAAAGAATGAGTTCATTACAGTACCTTGAAGTGGTCTTTTGTTTTCTTTCGCTAACGGAGCTCACGAGATTTCTATTGTGTTTTGTGTTGTGAAGTTTTCAAGTTTTGGGTGAAATCTTTTGATGGATTATGGAACAAGGAGTGGCAAGAGCCTAAGCTTGGGGATGCCCATGTCACCCCCAAGATAATATAAGGACACCAAAAATTCAAAGCTTGGGGATGCCCCCGAAGGCATCCCCTCTTTCGTCTACTTCCATCCGTAATTTTACTTGGAGCTATATTTTTATTCACCACATGATATGTGTTTTGCTTGGAGCGTCTTGTATGACTTGAGTCTTTGTTTGTTAGTTTACCACAATCATCCTTGCTGTACACACCTTTTGAGAGAGCCATACATGATTTGGAATTTGATAGAATACTCTATGTGCTTCACTTATATCTTTTGAGCTATATAGTTTTGCTCTAGCGCTTCACTTAAATCTTTTAGAGCACGGTAGTGGATTTGTTTTATAGAAACTATTGATCTCTCATGCTTAACTTAGATTATTTTGAGAGTCTTAAATAGCATGGTAATTTTCTTAAAAAAATTAATGTGCTTGGTATTCAAGATTTGTAAAGCTTTCTTTTGAGTGCTTTGAATACTAAGAAAAGTTTGATACTTGATAATTGTTTTGAGATATGGAGGTAATAATATCAGAGTCGTACTAGTTGAGTTGTTGTGAATTTGAGAAATGCTTGTGTTGAAGTTTCAAGTCCCGTAGCATGCACGTATGGTAAACATTATGTAACAAATTTGAAACATGAGGTGTTCTTTGATTGTCCTCCTTATGAGTGGCGGTCGGGGACGAGCGATGGTCTTTTCCTACCAATCTATCCCCCTAGGAGCATGCGCGTAGTGCTTTGGTTTTTGATGGCTTGTAGATTTTTGCAATAAGTATATGAGTTCTTTATGACTAATGTTGAGTCCATGGATTATACGCACTCTCACCCTTCCATCATTGCTAGCCTCTTCGGTACCGTGCATTGCCCTTTCTCACATTGAGAGATGGTGCAAACTTCGCCGGTGCATCCAAACCCCGTGATATGATACGCTCTTTCACACATAAACCTCCTTATATCTTCCTCAAAACAGCCACCATACCTACCTATTATGGCATTTCCATAGCCATTCCCAGATATATTGTCATGCAACTTTCCACCATTCCGTTTGTCATGACACATTCATCATTATCATATTGCTTAGCATGGTCATGTAGTTGACATAGTATTTGTGTCAAAGCCACCATTCATAATTCGTTCATACATGTCACTCTTGATTCATTGCATATCCCGGTACACCGCCTGAGGCATTCATATAGAGTCATACTTTGTTCTAGTATTGAGTTGTAATCATTGAGTTGTAAATAAATAGAAGTGTGATGATCATCATTTTCTAGAGCATTGTCCCAAGTGAGGAATATATAAAAAAAGAGATAGGCCATAAAAAAAGAGAAGGCCCAAAAAAATGAGAGAAAAAGAGAGAAGGGACAATGCTACTATCCTTTGCCATACTTGTGCTTCAAAGTAGCACCGTAATCTTCATGATAGAGAGTCTCTTGTTTTGTCACTTTCATATACTAGTGGGAATTTTTCATTATAGAACTTGGCTTGTATATTCCAACAATGGGCCTCCTCAAGTGCCCTAGGTCTTCGTGAACAAGCAAGTTGGATGCACACCCACTTAGTTTCTTTTGTTGAGCTTTCATACATTTATAGCTCTAGTGCATCCGTTGCATGGTAATCCCTACTCCTTGCATTAACATCAATCGATGGGCATCTCCATAGCCCATTGATTAGCCTCATTGATGTGAGAATTTCTCCTTTTTTTTGTCTTCTCCACATAACCCCCATCATCATTATTCTATTCCACCCATAGTGCTATATCCATGGCTCACTCTCATGTATTGCGTGAAGGTTTATAAGTTTGAGATTACTAAAAGTATGAAACAATTGCTTGGCTTGTCATCGGGGTTGTGCATGATGAGAGCATTCTTGTGTGACGAAAATGGAGCATGACTAAACTATATGATTTTGTAGGGATGAAATTTCTTTGGCCATGTTATTTTGAGAAGACATAATTGCTTAGTTAGTATGCTTGAAGTATTATTATTTTCATGTCAATATGAACTTTTGTCTTGAATCTTTTGGATCTGAATATTCATACCACAATTAAGAAGATTTACATTGAAATTATGCCAAGTAGCACTCCGCATCAAAAATTCGTTTTTATCATTTACCTACTCAAGGACGAGCAGGAATTAAGCTTGGGGATGCCTGATACGTCTCCATCGTATCTGTAATTTTTTATTGCTCCATGCTATATTATCTACTGTTTTGGACCATATTGGGCTTTATTTTCCACTTTTATATTATTTTTGGGACTAACCTATTAACGGGAGGCCCAGCCCAGAATTGCTGTTTTTTGCCTATTTTAGTGTTTCGAAGAAACGGAATATCAAACGGAGTCCAAACGGAATGAAACCTTCGAGAACGTGATTTTCTCACCGAACATGATCCAGGAGACTTGGACCCTACGTCAAGAAAGAAGGGAGGTGGCCACGAGGGTGGGGGGCGCGCCCACCCTCCTAGGGCACGCCCCCTGCTTCGTGGGCCCCCTGTTGCTCCACCGACGTACTCCTTCCTCCTATATATACATACGTACCCTCAAACGATCAGAGACGGAGCCAAAAACCTAATTCCACCGCCACAACCTTCTGTACCCACGAGATCCCATCTTGGGGCCTATTTTGGAGCTCCGCCGGAGAGGGCATCCACCACGGAGGGCTTCTACATCATCATAGCCCCTCCGATGAAGTGTGAGTAGTTTACCTCAGACCTTCGGGTTCATAGTTAGTAGCTAGATGGCTTCTTCTCTCTTTTTGGATCTCAATACAATGTTCTCCCCCTCTCTCGTGGAGATCTATTTGATGTAATCTTCTTTTTGCGGTGTGTTTGTTGAGACCGATGAATTGTGGGTTTATGATCAAGTCTATCTATGAACAATATTTGAATCTTCTCTGAATTCTTTTATGTATGATTGGTTATCTTTGCAAGTCTCTTCGAATTATCAGTTTGGTTTGGCCTACTAGATTGGTTTTTCTTGCAATGGGAGAAGTGTTTAGCTTTGGGTTCAATCTTGCGGTGTCCTTTCCCAGTGACAGTAGGGGCAGCAAGGCACGTATTGTATTGTTGCCATCCAGGATAACAAGATGGAGTTTTTATCATATTGCATGAAACTATCCCTCTACATCATGTCATCTTGCTTAAGGCGTTACTCTGTTTTTAACTTAATACTCTAGATGCATGCTGGATAGCGGTCGATAAGTGGAGTAATAGTAGTAGATGCAGGCAGGAGTCGGTCTACTTGTCTCAGACGTGATTCCTATATACATGATCATACCTAGATATTCTCATAACTATGTGCAATTTTGTCAATTGCTCAATAGTAATTTGTTCACCCACCGTAGAATACTTATGCTCTTGAGAGAAGCCACTAGTGAAATCTATGGCCCCCGGGTCTATCTTTATCATATTAATCTTCCATCACTTTACTATTGCTTTGCTTTTTACTTTGCCTTTTATTTTACCTTGCATCTTTATATCAAAAAATACCAAAAATATTATCTATCATCTCTATCAAATCTCACTCTCGTAAGTGGCCGTGAATGGATTGACAACCCCTATTCGTGTTGGTTGCGAGGAGTTATTTGCTTTGTGTAGCTACGAGGGACTCGCGCGTAGCCTCCTACTGGATTGATACCTTGGTTTTCAAAAACTGAGGGAAGTACATACGCTACTTTGCTGCATCATCCTTTCCTCTTCGGGGAAATCCAACGCAGTGCTCAAGAGGTAGCAAACCCCAGGGCGAAATGGCGAGCAGCGGCGGCCCTGGAGTATTTGGCGAGGCAGGCATCCGGCCGGAGATCCGCCATGTCCACGACTGGGTTCCCGAGGGGTAAGTCATGCCTCCTGTTTAGATTGAGCTTAGTGTGCATTCGAACAGTCGATTCGAGTAGGTTTGCCCAATTAGTGTGCTGATTGCGTCTCTGTTTTTCATCGGTTAGGATGGAGTTGCGGTTTTCTTTCTTGGTGCACATTAGAAGGGACCGGTACATGTTCGATGCAAAGGATAAGAAGAAATACCAAGGAGGTTTCGACTATCGGTTGCCAATTGCTAGTGATTGGAGTTTCAGACAATTTGGGGAGGTAATTTGTAGCCAATATCCTTGGGGTTTGCTTGATGAAGTGGTATGCAAATACTATGATGGGGAAAAGAAATGGGTGACAGTTAGTAATGATGAAGAGCTGGCTACCATGTTTTCTAGGCATAAAGAGAAAGATAATTTTCATGTGAGGCTTCAAATTGATGTGCTTGAGCAAGCATTTGGACCTAGGATGACGGGTGCAACATCTCGGGGAGAACCAAGTCGTCGTAATGGCATCTCTAGCCAGAACAGTTCAGTTGGTGCACGACGATGTGGTGGCTCGACAAGTGTGGGCAACGGCGGTAGGGTCCCCCTTGAAGTGGAGCCTGATGACTACAATTCTGGGGTTGATGAAGAGAAGTTATATTCTGATGTTATTCAGAAATTTCGACGGCCACCTCGAGCTGAAAACCAAGATGAGGCTCACAATGTAGTCCGTGTGGATGATGACGCGGTGGGTGAGGACGAAGACCTTGCATCTGTTGAATGGGACCCTTTGAACCCTCATATGGAAGAAGGTACCATTTTTGCATCCATGGCTGAGTGTAGAAATGCACTGGTGACATACTGCATCAAGGTAGAACGTACTTTCAAAGTTGACAAGAGCGATCAAGTACGTTACACAGTGCACTGTCCGACTGAGGGTTGTCCATGGAGGCTTCTCGTATCTAAAATGCGAAATAGCACTAATGTTCAGGTCAAAGTGAACCCTTTTAAGCACACATGCCAGGAATCAACCCTTAGGAAGGATACAATCAGTAGAGCCAAGTCAAGATGGGTGGCAGAAGAAGTAAAGAAGTGGGTGAAAGAAAACCAGCAAGTGGGTCCAAAGGAATTGCAGAAGAACATCAAAGATAAGTTCAAGATAGATTTACCATACATGAGGTTGTTCAATGGTGAACAACATGCTATGGATTCTATTTATGGTAACTGGCAGGAAAGTTTTTAGTTGTTGTATTCATTCAAAGGTGAAGTGGAGAGGACAAGCCCAGGTAGTATTGTAGATATTGATCACCACACCGTGGAGTACACATTTAGGGGAGTGACAAAGACCAAGGAATGCTTTAGGAGGGTTTTTGTCTGCTTTGAGGCTTGTCGTCGGGGTTTTTTGGCAGGCTGCAGGCCTTATTTGGCTATTGATGCCACTTTTCTCACAGGGAGGTTTAAAGGATAGTTAGTAGCAGCTTGTGCAGTTGATGCACATAGTTTTGTATTTCCAGTTGCCTATGGTGTGCTGGAGACAGAGTATGAGGAGAGTTGGACTTGGTTTTTGCATAATCTACACCGGGCTATTGCACATCCCAATGGGTTGGTCATTCATACAGATGCCTGAAAAGGTTTAGAAGTGGCCGTGGACAATGTGTTCCCTGGAGTAGAGCATAGGGAATGCATGCGTCACCTTGCTGCAAATTTCATGAAGAAATTCAAAGGAAAGGTGTATACTGACAATTTATGGCCAGCATCTTTGACTTGCAGTGTGAAGAAGCACAACTACCACTTGAGGCTGTTATACATGAATCCCAAAGTGAAAGAACACTTGGAAACACACCACTCCAAGTTATGGGCCAGAAGCCAATTCAGTGAACTGAGCAAAGTTGACTATGTGCACAATAATCTAGCAGAGTCTTTCAACTCAGTGATCCGGAAACTAAAGGGTCATTATGTGGTGGATTTGCTTGACAGGATAAGGATAGGATAAATGCAGAAATTTCATTATCGTGCAAGAATAGCCGAGGCAAAATTCATGGGCCACATTATCATCCTTGCGGTCATGAATGAACTGAAGCTGAAAACAACAGGCTTGGAAATGAACATGACTCTTTGCTCAGGTACCACAGCAGAGATATCATATTTGGATAAAGAAAAGAGGGAATGAAAATATCCAGTGGATTTAGAAGCTAGAACTTGCAGTTGTAGGCAATGGCAGATAACTGGGTTGCCATGCATTCATGCCTTGTTTTTCATCACTTCTCTCCCAGGTCCAGCAGGGAACATACAGCAGTATGTGCATGATTACTACTCTGTTGCAAGGTTCAAAGCCACATATGCTTATGCCTTGCCTGCTATGGAGGGAAAACAACAATGGAACATGGTGGACCCTGGTTCAAGCTTTGTGCTCCAGTTCTGAAGAGAGCAGCATGTAGACCAAGGAAGAGTCGAATCAGACCTCGCAGCAAAAGAGCTGGACTTGGAGCAAGGAAGCATAAGTGCACAAGGTGTGGTAGGTCTGGTCATTTCGGTAAGTATTGTGATAACACAGTAGATCCAGCATTCGGAGAGAGTTTTGATGAAGGCTTCGATGAAAATGTTGGTCAGTAACCGGTTGCCTCAACAGATGATGAAAATGATGGTCAACAGCCGGTTGCATCAGATGAGGATTTTGACGAGGTTCCAAATGATGATGGTCAACAGCCGCATGATTTTGACGATGATCCAAAATATCCTCCAAATAATGATTCAAGTGAGGCTCCAAATGGTGATCCAAGTGAGGCTCCAAATGGTGATCATGGTGATCCAAGTGAGGCTCCAAATGATGATCCAAGTGAGGCTCCAAATGGTGACCAACCTTCTGTTGTTGTGAGTTCTGCTAGGTATGTAAATCTTGCAAGGGTCAAATACTATTGTAGATTTATCACTTGACATGATCTCATTACCCTTTATGTTTTGCACAGCTCTATGGTAGGTTTGAAGAAGACGCGCAAGGTACTGACAACCAAGAGGAAAAGAGAAGAAGCAATGAGCACAAGGTGCACGAGGAGCAAAGTGATGGCAAGAAGCTCAAGGAACAGACAGAAGCCCAACGCTATTTATGAATAATTATGAAACATTATGAATAATGTTGTATTTCTGTTGGATGATGTTGGACCTATGTTAGAACTATGTCCGAATGATGTTGGACCTATGTTAGAACTTCAAATTTGACATGATGTTTAAATATGTTGGATGATGTTTGAATGAGCACATGGATTTTCCTTTTTTTTATTTTTTATTTTATTTTGGTTTGCTCATTTGCATTCTGGTCAAACCTAACTTTGATCAAGATTTAAACAAGTCTAAAACATCAAAATGAAAAACTAAGCCTGGATCCTTCTTAGTCGATAAAAAATGAAGTTGTGGTGAGGTTTTTGAAATTTTCATGAAAAATGTGCTAACAAGAGGGGTCCAAAGGTAGGGTAAACGGCCTCATTTCTAAGCAAGATTTTTCTCGACCTTGTCTAAATCAGCCAAATAATTTTCCTACACATATATTCTATATATACAGACTATGTGCGCTGGTTTTTCCATTTTTTGATTTTTTTTAATTTGTTTTGCTCATTTGAATTCTGGTCAAACTTAACTTTGACCAAGATTTAAACAAGTCTAAAATATCAAAATGAAAAACTAAGCCCGGATCCTTCTTAGTCACTCCAAAATAAAGGTGTGGTGAGTTTTTTGAAATTTTCATGTTCATTTCCCCAAAACACTTCTCTTCACTTCATACAAGAGAGTTTGAGATACTCGAGATATCACATAAGACACATGAACTTATCGTTTAAATGTATGTAAACCTTGTTTATCAACTTAAATCGTTAGTATATGACATAAGAAGACTATGTGTGCGGGTTTTTCATTTTTCTGATTTTTATTTAATTGATTATGCTCATTTGAAATCTGGTCAAACATAGCTTTGACTGCTCCAAACCCCTCCCAAACCCCGCTAACCCTAGCGCTGAACAAGGACCGTCCATCTAACCATAGCGGCGATCAAGGGTCGTCGATGTAACCCTTCTAGAAGGAATTTGCAGGAGGACGGGGCGATCTGCGAGATGCAATCTGATTGGCTGGGAGATTGTTTTTTCTAAACAAGTACCGGGCGCGCTGGATGGACCGTTGGGTCGTCTCGTTGTCTGGGCCTGAGACCGCAGTTAATAGCCTGTCTCAGCCTTTCCAGGCCTGCATGCATGGGAAGGGCGGCGACGTGGGTTTGCATGCGTGGGAGGCGGACGTGCATGCATGCGAGCGAGGCAAGCGAGGCGCGCTAGGCTAGCGAGGCGAGCTAGGTGGCCATGCACGTATTGATTCAGAGTTAGGCCATTACGGCAGTGGTTCAGATTACGGCAGCGAGTCAGATGCACGGGCCCGGTCAAAGTGCTTTGCTATGCAGTGATTCAGATGCGCGCACGCGCCCCATGCATCGTTTTTGTGCAAAAACTAAAGGGTGCAAAACGTAACGGATACACACACGCGTCCGGATTCACACACACACCATTCTCATCCTTTCTCTCTTCCTCTCCCACCCACGGGCCTATAAATGGGGTGCCTCTCTTCCTCTCCCACCCACAAGCCAGATCCGATCCATTCTCTCCAACTTCAAACACCCAAGCGACTGAGCCCTGTCCAAGCGACCAAGTGAAGATGCAGTTCAATGGGCCGACCTTCAACCTCCCGCCTGTCATGCCGGAGCTGCGCTACCCACCGGGCGTGCTCGTGGAGAGGGAGCTCCATGTTTGGGCAATTTCAAGGTGGAGGGGTTCTGTCGAACTCACCCGCGCCTTCCTCAGAGCCGGTTATGCCCACCTCCCACGGGGCTCGCCTAGGATGTTCACCCTCAACGAGGTTCGTGACCGCGACGGCATCCTCCTACTGCTCACGGTCACCTTCACCAACCCATTTGACGCGCGCGAGCTCCTCGACCAAGTCTTTTGGTGCGGTTGCGAGGCCATCTTCTTCACGGTGTACAACATCTACACCAACTACGAGAGCATCTTCCCCACTCCAGGCCAAATGCACTCCCTTCCCTATGACGAGGAGGAGGAGGTGTGAAGTTGAAGACGGTGTTGAAGGGGCGCGTGGCCAAGGTGGAAGAAGGAGGTCAAGATGAAGATGTTCAAGCCCGGAGTCAAGCTCGTCATGTTTCGTTTTTATTTTGTTGCTTTTCTATGTCATGCATGCCATGTCATGTCGTTTCGTGTCCGTGAACTTATGGGTCCAAGTTATTATTATTGTTTAATGTAAGGGTATGGTGTGTTGCATTTTATCTAAGTTATTATGTGCGTTAAAAAATGTCCGTGACCAAACATATCATTTCTTCCCTAAACCAAATCATGAAGTTCGAGAACTTGTGGTTTTCATTAATGAAAATCGGAGGGGTGAGAAGCCCTCTCTTTCATTCAAAAAAACAAGTCATGAACTAACATGCAAATTTATTCCCTTTAAATCCTAAACCAAGTGCCACTCTAACCAAAATCATGTGGCAGTGCAAGCATATGTTTCCAACCCTCCTAAATTTCAGTGCAAAACAAAATAAAACCACTCTCATGCGTGTGCAAACATTCATGGTCTCACTATGTATACCTTCCTTCCCTACCCATGTTAAAGTCTTTCCATCTGTCCTAGCGGTTACCAGCGCAGCCCTAAACGCCACAAACCCACGCGGTCCTGGGTTCGAGTCCCCAGCCGCACCACTTTTTTGTGCATTTTCCACCCTTCATTTTTTTAGACAAATTATTTTTTTCTCAATGTAATGCCTTAAAAAATGTTTATTTATTTTGGCACCAGGTGTAAACCTCTGCCAGAGCTGAGGCACATTTTCCATGACATTTTGGTCTTTGATTTCAATCACGGTGTATTTGAATTGGAGTAATTAAATTGCTATTAAATATTTAACAGCTCCAAAAAAAATTCTAAACTTAATTGTTTGGCTTTGGAATAATTCAATTAGCTTCCACAAAAAGTTTCAGCATTATGATTTACTGCCTAAATTAAATCAGAACAGAAAACAGAGAAACACGCAAGAGAACCTCCGAATGGGCCTAATTGGATGCAGTTGGCCCATTAGTCTAGCCTGCACTTGGCTCTATGCTCTGAATTTGGCCCATAGAGGAACCTTTTTTTTACAGAAAGGCAAAGCAGAGAGCTACATTTCATTGATCAAAAGTTTCTGAATTCCTCACTTCTTCTCCTTTTTTTCAACATATTTAAATGTTAGTCACTTCTTCTTCTTTTTTGAACATTTAAACAACTTTGACCAACATTTAAACTAGGTGAATTTCTCATACAATTTCAAGCTTACAAATTCCTCCACAATTCATGCCTTTCCATACATTTTCAACATTACAACCAGTGCGATTACCATACCTACAAATGCCCAAAAGTAATTGCAAATGGGTATTGGTATTTGTGCTTGATCTTCAAGCTTCCTAGCCTTCTTCAACATCCTAAGCTCAACAGCTAGCTCTCTGTCAGTGCGTGCTTCGCCCTCCATCTCTTCTTCCAGAGCTCGTGTTGCGGCCACTGCCGTTCGTGGCAGCATGCGCAACCATTCTTCATGTTTTTCTTGCAGTTCATTCATCGGAGTCTTGGCCAGAGCATCGACCCAAAGAAAGAAGCATGTCACCTGCATGAACACCAAACAGATCAACCCATTGCTCAAAGATCCCGGCCACGAAAATGGTGCAATTGCCTTGATTCTTACCCCATTCTCGCTGCACACATAGAACGGACGATTCTGGTTCCTCGGGGTGTGAGAAACCCTCCGAACAACGCCCTCCCGGCACCGTGGATAGACAAAGACAGGCATGTCCACACGCGCCCGGCTCTGCATCCGCGAGGTGGCGCGGGAGCTTGAGGAAGACATGGAGCTCGGAGCCGAAGGGGATCTCAACGTTGTCGAGCCCTCCATAGCTAGCTTCCCACCACCGTGATCTCCCTCTCTCTCGCCGTGGTCACCGTCGTGCTCTCTGTCGCCGTGGTCACCGCCGCTGTCGCCCGCTTATATAGCACACCCGCAACGGCTCTTTGCTCAACGGCTCTCTGCTGGGTCCCACAAGCCACGCGTGCAACGGTCTGAATAGAATTGGTCGTCTCTGCCGCCTGGTCCCACCTGTAAGCCGAGTCAAAAGGTTGACCTGACGGAGACGGCAGAGTTCACGGAACGAGTCGGTGCGCACGGACTAGGGGCAAAACTGAGCACAATTCGCATCTGAGGGCAAAACTGAGTACATGGACACCACTGAGGGTAAAAGGATAATTAACCCTTAAAATTATTACCAAGGTTTTGATGAATAGATTAAGCAAAGTACTATCCCCTGTTATTTCTCCTACCCAGACTGCTTTTGTCAAGGGAGATACATCATGGAAGGGGTGGTTGTTCTCCATTAAGCCTTGAATTTATATTCATTTTAAGATACATAATGCTTTATTGTTTAATAAAGTTGATTTTGAAAAAACTTATCAATATGAAAAAATTAAGTATCCCCTTGTGATGCAAATGCTTAAAATGGAAGGATTTCTTGATAAATGGCGTGACTGGATCATGCTCATTATGAGAAGGGGTAATGTGGGTGTAAGAGTTAATGATAAAATTGGTCCTTTAAAACTCACAAAGGCCTAAGAGAGGGTGATGCTTTATCACCTTTGCTTTTTGATCTGGTTGCAAATGCTCTAGTTTTTATTATGGAAAAGGCAAATGTTAATGGTTTTGTGAAAGGATTTTTAAATGAAAATCTAGCTAATTGAGTTATATGCTTTAATATACACATTATGTCATTTTTTTACTTCAAGATGATGTTGGAAGTGCTAAAGACCTCAAATTCATATTGAGTGCTTTTGAGCAAATGTCTGGACTAACTATTAATTTCCATAACAGCGAGTAATTTCTTTTGGGGAAGCTAAGAATAAAGTTGATGTGTATCAAGAGATTTTTACTTGTCACCTGGAAGATTTGTATATGAAGTATCTGGGTATGCTTGTCTTTGATACTGGGATTAGGAATAAACATTGTAAGGAGGTAGAAAATAAAATTGAAAAAAGATGTGGATGTTGGCAAGGTAAACTACTTGGCTCTCTGACAGGATTACTTTGGTCCAAGCTTGCTAACCAACATGCCTCTTTTTATTATGTCGTTGTACCCTCCCCCCTCCCCAGTAGGGTGCTTAAGAAAGCTGATTTCTTTGGAGCTAGAATGGTGTGGCAGGGTGATGAAGATAAAAATAAAAAAATCACTTATTTAACTAGAAAACCTGTTGTAAACCTAGAGATCACAGGGGGTTGGGGATCCTTGATTTGGATATCATGGATAAAGCATTGCCAAGTAAGTGCTTTTGGAAACTAGAAGCTGAATTTGGGCTTTGACCATTTGTTTTGTTGAATAAATATGTCCCTAGTGGGTGTATTTCTAAAGCTAAACCGAAGGTGGGGGATTCACAATTCTAGTCTAGCATTCAGAAAGTTAAAGATAATCTTTATCAATTCTGCAGGAAAAGTTTGGGAGATGGTTATAGTACAAGAATTTTGGGAAGATTTGTGTATAGATGAAAACCTTTAAAGTTAACTTGCCCTAGACTATATTTTTTAAGCTTTGATCATAACATTATTGTTGCTAAAGCCTTGTAGAAAGGTTGGGGGGTCGGGTTCAGGAGAATTATATATGGGGAGTCTCTAGAGCTCTAGAATAGTTTGAAACTTAGATGTCAAGAGGTAGAAATGGGATCTAGTAAAGATAAGATAAATTGGTTGTTAACAACTAATGGATTTTTTTGCCTAGTGTTTATAAGGAAAACTAGTTGAATCTAATTGCAATTTCCCTCAAAAGTTTTTATGGAAGGTCAAAGTACCAGCTAAAATAAAGTTTTTCTATGGCTTATGACTAGAAAAGGCATTCTCACCAAAGATACTCTCTTAAGGATAGGTTGGGTTGGTAGTAAAATGTGTATCTTTTCTGGTAAAGAGGAGA
Source organism: Aegilops umbellulata (assembly GCA_032464435.1). Lineage (NCBI taxonomy): Eukaryota > Viridiplantae > Streptophyta > Magnoliopsida > Poales > Poaceae > Aegilops > Aegilops umbellulata. The sequence continues at coordinate 367,149,863 of CP136058.1, forward strand.
CAATTGATCATCGGTTCTTCCAATTCTTTGATGCTGATTTGATCTGGAGCTTGCAGGAATGTGCTTTTAGCCAAAGTTATACTCCTACTACACTTAATGATTGCTTTGGGAACTGGATTAGAAGTTTACCAAAGATTTAGAAAAAACTAGTGTTGGAGGTGTAGAAATGATGCCATTTTTGAAGAAAAAGAACTTATCAATGATCATACGATCCTCATAAAGTTTATTTGCTATTGGATTATTGGATGGTATATTTTGTAGATAAAGGAGGAAACAGGGGGGCGCTGATGGTAGGGGCAAAACTACTCGAGCTGGTAGCAAATGAAGTCTATGGATCGTCACAAGGTTGGAGGCACGGTGTCTTGAAATTGGTGGCAAAGTGTTGAAGCTTACAACACTGGCGATTACTCCTTCATTTCTTCCCCCTGTGAGGAGTTGTCGACTGCCCTCTTTTAGCAATATTTCTTGTTCTTTTTCTGTTTTCGTTGATGTAGTTATGCACCTAGTTATGCTGGCTTATTTAGTTGGTTTCTCAGCTCCGTCATCATGGGGTTGTGGAAGAAGTTTGGTCGTGTTTATTTGTTGTTCTAGTTCTTTTGGTGCTAGAGACTACTTATATGTAAGTAGCTCGTTCTTTTGGAGTTTGGTGATTTTGTTGCTTTCCTGGGTGCTTGAAGCATTGTTTTGATCCCTGTTAGAAGCTTAGTAGATGTTATATTATGGTGGTAATCTGTATTAGGTGGACCTTATGGTTTCTATTAATAGAAGTCAAATGGGGCCGACCCTGTTTTACAATATAAAAAAGGCTTTGGGTTGGTGGGTTGCCATATTTACCAACTCCATAGCAAAATATAGGTTATAGTCAGAAAAATAGCAACCCAGTTTTAGGTAAGCCGTTTGAGCAATTTTTCGAGCCAAAAACCCTAATTTTCAGTTTGTAGGTATTTGGCTCACTTTTAGGATCGTTATTGGAGATGCTTTGATGGCACCAATTTTTTAAGACCTTTTAGGGATTTCACAAAAAGATGTAATGTAAGTTTAGAGGGTCTAAAACTACAGTAATCGCCTTTGGAAATTTGCCCCAAGGGCCAACCTGAAAGAAACTTATAAGCTTCTAAGAACACGAAGGTGTCCGGGTGCGTAGGCGCAAGCGAGAGTGGTAGGCGAAGGTGGATTTGAGGGAATGAGGTGACGGAGCATCCTAGGGTGGTTGTGATCGCGTCAGAGGTTTGAATATGGACCTGAAAGGGGACAAAAATTGATCACACGATTACTAATTTGGTCATTAGGCCAAAAAGTAGACCTTGTCCAAGGAGGAGTTGAGAAAAGAGAGGTTGAGTTCATCTGAGCCGGGACTCGACAAACGATTCATACATAATAAGGTAAGTCAAGAAGGGAAGGAGGTTGCTTGCATCGTAAAGATAAAATCTCGGTTGCGGGAACAAACGAAGACAAGGAGATCATGAAAAGAATCTTCTAGGATGATGATTGTGAAGGCAATAACAAATGCCATTGGATTCAATAACCAGGGTACCATTCTTCTTTTCGCTTTTAAACCAAATCCAAGCTTTTCAACCTCATTTTTCAGGCAAACAAGATGCCAGAAGAATGGAGACGGAGTATATTAGTACCAATCTTCAAGAACAAGGGGATGTTCAGAGTTGTACTAATTACCGTGGAATTAAGCTGATGAGTCATACAATGAAACTATGGGAGAGAGTCACTGAGCACCGCTTAAGAAGAATGACAAGCATGACCAAAAATCAGTTTGGTTTCATGCCTGGGAGGTCGATAATGGAAGTCATTTTCTTGGTATGACAACTTATGGAGAGATATAGGGAGCAAAAGAAGGACTTGCATATGGTGTTTATTGACTTGGAGAAGACCTAAATAAGATATCGCGGAATGTCATGTGGTGGGCCTTGGAGAAACACAAAGTCCCAGCAAAGTACATTACCCTCATCAAGGACATGTAGAATAATGTTGTGACAAGTGTTCGAACAAGTGATGTCAACACTGATGACTTCCTGATTAAGATAGGACTGCATCAGGGGGCAGCTTTGAGCCCTTATCTTTTTGCATTGGTGATGGATGAGGTCACAAGGGATATACAAGGAGATATCCCATGGTGTATGCTCTTTGCGGATGATGTGGTGCTAGTTGACGATAGTCGGACGGGGATAAATAGGAAGTTAGAGTTATGAAGACAAACCTTGGAATCGAAAGGGTTTACACTTAGTAGGACTAAAACCGAGTACATGATGTGCGGTTTCAGTACTACTAGGTGTGAGGAGGAGGAGGTTAGCCTTGATGGCCAGGTGGTACCTCAGAAGACACCTTCCGGTATTTGGGGTCAATGCTGCAGGAGGATGGGGGTATTGATGAAGATGTGAACCATCAAATCAAAGCCGGATGGATGAAGTGGCGCCAAGCTTCTGGCATTCTCTATGACAAGAGAGTGCCACAAAAGTTAAAAGGCTGGTTCTACAGGACGGCGGTTCGAACCGCAATGTTGTATGGCGCTGAGTGTTGGCCGACTAAAAGGCAACATGTTCAACAGTTTGGTATGGCGGAGATGCGTATGTTGAGATCGATGTGTGGCCACGCGAGGAAGGATCGAGTCCAAAATGATGATATACGAGATAAAGTTAGGGTAGCACCAATTAAAGAGAAGCTTGTCCAACATCTTCTGCGATGGTTTGGGCATATTCAGCGCAGGCCTCCAGAAGCTCCAGTGCATAGCGAATAGCTAAAGCGTGCGGAGAATGTCAAGAAAGGGCAGGTACATCGAATTTGACATGGGAGGAGTCCGTTAAGAGAGACCTGAAGAATTGGAGTATCACCAAAGAGCTAGCTATGGACAGGGGTGCGTAGAAGATTGCTATCCATGTGCCAGAGCCATGAGTTGGTTGCGAGATCTTATGGGTTTCACCTCTAGCCTACCCTAACTTGTTTGAGACTAAAGGCTTTGTTGTTGTTTTGTTTTCGAGGGAATTGCATAAACCACCACTTATTGGGGCTGGTGTTGCGCAAAACACCTACTATACAGGTTTGTTGCGAAAAACACCACATATTGGTGTAATACATTGCAGATAGGTCTAATTTAGTATTTGGATGCATTGACGTAATTAGAAACAAATGGGTCCCGCTTGTAAGTGCACGTGTGGCAATAAAAACCGGCCACATCAGCCAACATATATTAGACCAAGAAGGGAAAAGACCAGAGTTAAAAAAAACAGCTTAATAAGTGGGCTGGAAGCCGACTAAAAAAAAAGATGGGCTGAAAGCCCATGTCTTCTTCTGCCTCATGAAACCCTACATTTCTGGGCAGAAATTTTGCCGTCGATCGACGTATTTTTGTTTAGGATCCTATTTTTTTGGGCGTTTATGTTGTTAGTAGTAACCTCGTCAAGAATGAATGGTGTATAGTAGTTTGTAATGGCCATGTTGCGACTTTTCAAGTACTTGGATGTTCAAACCTGATGAAAATCTAATGGGAACAATATCTACCATGTTTTTCTGTTGGTGATCTCATGCAGAACTTGCTTTATTTAAATTTGGGTTCAAAATTTGACAATTTTAGAAAAGTGTGAAAAAATTCTAGCAAATTACACATGTGTACAGTACCATTCTGGAAAGTTTTACCCCATTTGGATTATTGATTTCCTAAATAATGGAAGTTTTAGTTAGCCCATTCATATTTTTTGTTCAAAATTTGACATTTTCAGAAAAATGTGAAATAATTCCAGTAAATACTACATGTAATAAATACTAATCTGGGAAGTTTCGGCTCAACTGGACCACGTGTTTTGAAGATAATGGCAGTCTAATATGTTGGCTGATGTGGCCGGTTTTTATTGCCACGCGTGCACTTACAAGCGGTACCCATTTGTTTATAATTATGTCAATGCATTCAAATACTAGATTAGACCTATCTGCAATGTATTACACCAATATGTGGTGTTTTCTGCAACAAACCCGTATAGTAGGTGTTTTGCGCAACACCAGCCCCAATAAGTGGTGGTTTGTGCAATTCCCTCTTTGTTTTCAAACCAAATCCAAGGAACGTAAAATCTTATATTTTCCTCGCCATCTACAACATAACAACACTTCGCCAATGGTTCTTCAGACAAGTTTTTAGATTGCAGATCACCATTCATAATAAAAGAACTTGGCGGAAATGGAGGCCAAAAGAGGGACAATCTCCGCCGGACACGCGCCTAGTGAGAGGAAAACGGGGGGAACTGCGCATGCCAATCTCATCAACAGCAAGGAACACTAGGCAAGCAATCAGCAAGCAACAAAATACTAACTACATCGCCATCGAAACCAAGTGCAACATGCCAACATCAGATGCGCTATCAACTGCAACATTTCACCATCAGATGCATCTAACGACAGCTATATGCAAACTTGTAACCACATTGGCTTGCAACGATCAGTGCAATCCCAGTATGAAGTACGAAACATGGTGAACAATTATGCTATATATGCAAAGTAGATTGACAGATAATTCCAAAGTGACTATTGTTATGAACGCTATTCCTATATGCAGAAGTAGATTGACAGTCAATTCCAATTGCTACAATGCTAAGCATGAAGCACGTATAACTAATAGTGACAGCGTTTAGACAATAGACTACATCCATCTTATACAGAGTAGAACACTGGCCAGTCAAGCATTTTTTCTATCTCCGACTAAACCAAAATTCAGACTAGCCACCATGCTATGTACTAGGATGCATCTGCAAATATGTTATGTAACTAAAAATGTGCTATGATGCATGTATACCTGGAAGTGAGCTTATATATTATACATTTTACTAAAGAAAACAGAGCAGTAAACATCAACTTCCAACCACTACAATCAAACTTTCTCCGACATACGGAAGCACAATTCAACACTAGGTGACAATGCAAGCTGCAGCGCACGATCAAGAACAGGCCAAGAGGAGAGCGACCAAGTACACAACAACAGGACAAGCATCTTCATCATAATACGGAAGCAACAGAGATGGCGATAAAAAAAATGAACATGTTCACTCACAGCAGCACAGTCAACTACAACCGAAGCTAAAAACATCCATCCATCCATTGTGCACACTCATCTCGATTAGGTTACAACACATACTGAGCAACTAAGCCGACGGAACAATTAGTACGGAGCACAAATCGAAGAAGCACGGTCACACCTAGGAGCTTACCACCGTCGCAACCACAGCGAGATACACAGACCGAAAGGCAACAGCACGCAGGCCTCACACCGCCACCTTGCGTGGGCGCCCACGGCCACGCTTGGCAGGAGCGGAGCCGTCCGCGGGAGCCGGAGAGGCGGCCTCCTTGGTGACCTTGGCCTTCTTGGCCGAGGAGGGACCCGGCGGGCGGCCGCGGCCGCGGGGCATGCCGGTGGTCGCCTTGGCGACGGCACCCTTGACGGCGTCGGCCATGGGATCCTTAGCCTTGGGCGGGCGGCCCCGGCCGCGCTTGGGCGTGTTGGGGTCCTTGGGCGCCGCCTTCGGCTTGGGCGGCGCGTTGGGGTCCTTGGGCGGGCGGCCGCGGCCGCGCTTTGCCGGGGTGGCGGAGGGAGCGTCGGCCTTGAGGTAGTTGTTCTTGACGAAGGCGAGCTTGCCGGCCTCCTTCATGCTGGCGAGGTTAGCCGTGAGGAGGGAGGCGTGTGCGGAGGGGAGGCCCTCGTACTTCTCCTCGATGTAGCTGGAGATGGCCGACTTGCTCGAGCCGTTCTTGTCGCCCAGCGCCTCTATCGCCGCGATGATCATCTGCGAGGAGAAGCAGAGGCGCTCAGGCCGCGGCGGGCAAGGAGAAGGATCTAGTACCAAACAAGGAAATGATACGCCGCCGACGACGAATCTACGGCGGGAGGCACGGAAGCAGAGCGCCAAAACTGGGAGAAACTCACCTCGGGGTAGGGCGGGATGTCACCGGACTTGGGGGACCCGTCGTTCGCCATGAGCGACGGCGGCTACAGCCCACGGCGGTGGAGCCGAGCGTTAGAGCTACAGTGCGGGCGCGGAGGAGGGAGCGGGCTGCGGGGAGGGGAAAAAATTCGGATTTGGATCGGGGGAGGAGGCGAGGACGGCGGGGGCAGTAGATAAGAAATGGGCGAGCTGTGCCGCGTGTACCGAAGGCAGCAGGCCTATGACCTTAGGGTTTCCGCGCGTCGTCACCGACGTGTGGGCCGCGTAGGTTACTACCCTGGGCCCGGGACCACCTGGCGGTGGGGCACCCGGAGCGTGTCAGACGAATCATGCAGTTCCGGCGGATATAAATGCAGCTTTCCTATTTTGAACGCCTTTATCGATGCGCGTGGGACGGAGACCCGTGCGTGACGTGCACGGACGGCGGGGATTGCGAGGTGGGGGATCCGAGGGCGGAGAGGGGAGAAGCAACGGGTGTGTGCACGCGGATCGGTGACGTGGCGGGGGGTCGGGGTGGGGCGAGGGAACGCTCCTGAAACGCTTTTGCTGGACTTGTCGTCTCCTGCGCGGGGAGCGGGAGCGGGAGCGGCCTCGCGTTTTGGGTCGGGGAAATGACCGTCGTGCCCCCCCTGCGGGCACGCTGTCCATATAGGATTTGCACGTCGTGCACGGATCGGCCACAGGCATCGTGTGTGAAGCTGTTTCGTTTTATAGATATAGATATAGAATTCAACTTCAAAAAAAAAGATATAGATATAGAATTCGGCCCTTTGTCGGGCTCCGGCCTCTGCGAGTTTGATCCATTTTTTACGAAACGGTGCCTTGTAAAAGCATCTTCAACAGCCGCCCATCGCGTGGCGCGTTAAAAATCAGTTTGCAGCATGTCGGTCGCCTGATCTGGCGCAGCGAGGAGCGCTTGCTCCAGCGGTTATGGTTTATTTTGCGCGCGTAGCTCCAGCAGGGACACTAAAATACAGCGCGCGCTCTTGTACAAACATATGCGCTCCAAACATAAATAAGAAGATCAAATACAAACAAAATAAATTAATAAATACTTCAATTTCGCTATTACAACTCAAACTAATGGTTTATCTTTCAATACAACAAATAGTTCAACAATACAACATCAAACGCACAAATCATGATGCTCTTTGTCGGCCATTCCAAGCCCACCACTTCTCAATGAGATCCTTCTGAAGATCATGCGCTTCGGGACGTCGAATAGCATGATAGGAGGCAACAAAACATGCCACCCTTTCAGCCCCCGCCGCACTCGCATGAGATGTCCCAACAGCTCATAGTGAGAGCGGTCTACATCTTGGCCACGCTCATTCTCGATGATCATGTTGTGCATGATCACACAAGCGTGCATGATGTAACAAAGCATCTTTTGATCCCAAATCTAGCCGCTCCTCTCACAATAGCAAATTGGGCTTGCAAAATTCCAAAAGATCTCTCCACATCTTTTCTAGCTGCCGCGTGAGCATTGTGGAAATCAAGATTTTTCTTACCTGACAGTAGAATGGGGGGTAGGTATGAAGAGGCAAGATCCTAGCTACGATGGAGTTGTGCACGCAAGGTTTATGAGTCCAGACCCTTCTCAGAGGAAGTAACAGCCCTACGTCTCGGTGCCCGGAGGCTGGTCGATTGGATTATGCGTGAAGTTACAAGGGGTGCGAACCCTTGTGCCTGAGGAGGGGGTGGCTTATATAGAGTTCGCCAGACCCCTCCGACCCTCAGTTACACAAGGTTCAATGTACATAAAGATAGGACGTTACTGGTAACGCCAGCAATAAAGGCATATAAATGATCATTAAGACTACAGAGTGAACGCCTGACCGTTGCCATCCGGAGTGACCTTAGATCTTCTGCACTCCTAGTGATTTCTAAAATGGTCGAATGGAATTAAGTCATCCTAGTGGAACCGATGGTCGAGTGGGCAGCGTCGTGTGGTGATTTCGGTCGGTAGAATCTGTTGTCCTTGACTGTAAGGCAGTGTCCTTGGGTAGGGTGCTTAGATCAGATCTATTGCCCTATCCTAGGTACATGTCATCGTCATTAGCCCCCGAATGGTTCTGGGTCCGAGTGGAGATGGAGTTGAAGATGGTTTCGACCCAACTTTCATGCTTCAGAAGCATTTTACTTGGATTGGAGAACCATGCAAAAACTTCGACCTCGTTTTTAGTCGCCTTGAGCCGTTCAGAGGTTGTCGAGTGAACTTTGTTGATAAGCTTCGAGTGTTTGATATGGTATAAAATCTCCGGCATGATTGACTGCTGTGACGCCCCCGATTCAATCGTACACTAATCATGCACGCAAATGTGTACGATCAAGATCAGGGACTCACGGGAAGATATCACAACACAACTCTACAAATAAAATAAGTCATACAAGCATCATAATACAAGCTAGGGGCCTCGAGGGCTCGAATACAAGTGCTCGATCATAGACGAGTCAGCGGAAGCAACAATATCTGAGTACAGACATAAGTTAAACAAGTTTGCCTTAAGAAGGCTAGCACAAACTGGGATACAGATCGAAAGAGGCGCAGGCCTCCTGCCTGGGATCCTCCTAAACTACTCCTGGTCGTCGTCAGCGGGCAGCACGTAGTAGTAGGCACCTCCAGTGTAGAAGGAGTCGTCGTCGACGGTGGCGTCTGGATCCTGGGCTCCAACATCTGGTTGCGACAACCAGGTAGAAGGGATAGGGGAAAAGAAGGAGAAAGCAACCGTGAGTACTCATCCAAAGTACTCGCAAGCAAGGAGCTACACTACATATGCAGGGGTATATGTGTAAAGGGCCATATCAGTGGACTGAACTGCAGAATGCCGGAATAAGAGGGGGGATAGCTAGTCTTATCGAAGACTACGCTTCTGGTCGCCTCCGTCTTGCAGCATATAGAAGAGAGTAAACTGAATTCCTCCAAATAGCATCGTATAGCATAATCCTACCCGGCGATCCCCTCCTCGATGCCCTGTTGGAGAGCAATCACCGGGATGTATCTGGCACTTGGAAGGGTGTGTTTTATTAAGTATCCAGTTCTAGTTGTCATAAGGTCAAGGTACAACTCCGGGTCGTCCTTTTACCGAGGGACACGGCTATTCGAATAGATAAACTTCCCTGCAGGGGTGCACCACATAGCCCAACACGCTTGATCCCAGTTGGCCGAACACACTTTCCTGGGTCATGCCCGGCCTCGGAAGATCAACACGTCGCAGCCCCACCTAGGCACAACAGAGAGGTCAGCACGCCGGTCTAAACCTAAGCGCGCAGGGGTCTGGGCCCATCGCCCTGAGCACACCTGCACGTTGCGTACGCGGCCGGTGAGCAGACCTAGCAACCTCCATTTCAAAGGAAGTCACGTTACGTGGTCCAACCCGGCGCGCGCCGCTCAGTCGCTGACGTCACGAAGTGCTTCGGCTGATACCACGACGTCGGGATACCCATAACTACTCCCGCGTAGGTGGTTAGTGCGTATAGACCAAATGGCCAGACTCAGATCAAATACCCAGATCTCGTTAAGCGTGTTAAGTATCGCGAACGCCGACTAGGGCCAGGCCCACCTCTACCCTAGGTGGTCCGAACCTGCCCTGTCGCTCCGCCTCAAAGTAACAGTCGGGGGCCGTCGGGAACCCAGGCCCACCTCTACCGGGATGGAGCCACCTGCCCCTTCAGCCCCCATCTCCGAATAGTATCACATGTAATGTAACAGTGTAAAGTATATAGTATATGCCCGTGATCACCTCCCGAAGTGATCACGGCCCAGTAGTATAGCATGGCAGACGGACAAGAGTGTAGGGCCACTGATGGAACACTAGCATCCTATACTAAGCAGTAGGATTGCAGGTAAAGGTATCAACAGCAGTATCAAAGACAGGCTATGCATCAGGATAGGAATAACGAAAGCAGTAACAAGCTACACTACTCTAATGCAAGCAGTATAGGGAAGAGTAGGCGATATCTGGTGATCAAGGGGGGGGCTTGCCTGGTTGCTCTGGCAAGAGAGAGGGATCGTCAACTCCGTAGTCGAACGGGGCAGCAGCAACGTCGGTCTCGGGGTCTATCGAGAGAAGAGGGGGGAGAAACAATAAATATTTAAGCAAGCAGATGCATAATGATGCATGACATGACAAGTAACGGCGTTAGAGGTGCCCTAACGCGGTATGGGATGATACCGGTGAAGGGGGGAAACAGCCGGGAAAATATCCCCGGTGTTTCGCGTTTTCGGGCAGAGGAGCCGGAGGGGGAAAGTTGCGAGTTCGATAGGTTAGGGGGGTGTGGCGAACGAACGGGTTGCGTATCCGGAAGCGTCTCGTCGTTCTGAGCAACTTTCATGTTGAAAATATTTTAATCCGAGTTACGGATTAAAAGATATGATTTTCTAAAGATTTTATTAATTTCTGGAATTTAATTAATTATTTAAATATAACATTATCCAAAACAGTGTTTGCTGACGTCATCATGACGTCAGCAGTCAACAGGGGCGTTGACTGGTCAAATCTGACGTGTGGGTCCCACCTGTCATACTAATTACTTAGTTAATTAACAGTAGTTAATTAGGTTAATTAATCATTAGTTAATTAACCTTAATTAGTTAATTTAATCAGAATTAATTAAGTTAATTAATTAATTATGTTATTTACTTATTATTTATTTATTTTATTTCCTTTATTTTCTTAAAAAAAATGTTCAGGGGCTGGGCCCCACTTGTCATAGGGCCAGAGGCCTTAACGGGCGCGGGTTAACGGGGCAAGGGGCGCCCGAGCCCGAGGGGCGCTACGCCCGGGCGCGGGGCGAGGCCAGCGGGGGCGGCCCCGGACAGCGGCGGCCCCTGGTGGGCGCGGCCAGGCGACGCGGGAGGGAGGCGGTGGTGGCTGGGCGGCGAGCGTGTCGGGGGGGACAAGCAGGGGAGTACAGGCCGGTGGCCTGAGGCGGGGCGGAGAGCTGCGGCCGGGCGCGGCCACGACGGGCGAGGCAAGGGACGCGGAGCGCGGCGGCGTCGAGCCCGATCCGATCTGGATCGGGGGAAAAAAGGGGGGGCGCGTCGTGGTGGGGGGAAGTGGGTGGTGGCCGGTTAGGGTTTCGGCCACCCGGGGGGGATATGGAGCGCGGGGTGGGCCGGCCTGGTGGCCCGGTGGCCGTTGGCTGGGCCGGGTGGCCCAGGGGGGGGGGTTCCTTTTCTTTCCTTTTTTTTTGTTTGTATTTCCTTTTATAATTTCTTTTCTGTTTTAATCATTTAAAATTGCCTAGGCCTTTTCTAAAAATGTGGTTACTTCACCACAATTACCTTTGTAATATTTAGCAACCACCGAACAATTTTGTTTTAATTTTTGAAAACTTTTATTGTTAATTGCAATTTGAATTTGAATTTGAACGGTTTCGGATTATTGCGAGGTTAGTAACAGTAATCGGGATGACGTGGCATGATTAGCGCAGGATTACTGTAGCAAGATTATCCGGGCGTCACAATTCTCCCCCACTACAAGAAATCTCGTCCCGAGATTTAAGAGGTAGTGAAAGGGGGAAAAGTTTGGTAACGAATCTAGCGGGTCTTCCTATCCTGGCTTGCTCTTCTCGAAGAGGCCGGTTCAATACATTGATGTCTTCATTTCTCTGATTTAGGTCACCATGATGAAGTCATAATCCTTTCTTCGGGAACTCCTTCGTACGTATGAAGGTCAAGGGGTAACTTCGGAAGAACGGACCGCTACAATGTTGCTTATCTGGTAGATAACATCAGGAAAGGTGGCGAGAAGTAACTCTTGAATAGATACTTAACAAATTATCGAGAGCAACGTAAGAAGGTGCAAAATGGGAGTTTCAAGCCCATAGGCAATCGTTTGTTGCCTAACACGAAGTGTGAAAGAGGGTTCAAAGCAATGGGAATAAGTATTGCGTCTGATACCATAATAGATCACTTGGCAGGTGGCCCGTGAGTTACATAAGAAGTCAAGTGCGAGGAATAACTCTGGAAACCGGGGGTGTACAGGAGAGTCAGGTTTCGATCCTGGGACCTGTGGGTTATGGGCCCACCATGTGGTTTTTTTTTTAATAGGAGCAGTGACATCTTGCACGGTCATGATAGGAAGCATGTCAGAGAGTACCATGTCAGTTATGTCGGCAACAACGTCGATACCAAGGGCGAGGGACGAAGAGAACCATTTTCCTGCTCGTTGAACGAGGCGGACCAATAGGCAAAGTTCCCGTCCATCGGTGGCTACCAGAATGTCATCAACAATAGTAACAGGGTCTTTCTGACAGAGTGGCACAACGAGGTGTCTACATAAGCAGGGAAATATTACTGCTTATAGAAAGTAATTACCAGGTTTAGACAGAACAATGGAAAGGAAAATGTGTATACACACATATTTCAAGGGTATATCCTTCCCAAGGACAAGCAGAGCATAATATCCAAGACATGATATAATGTAGAAAACTCATTAGGTAAGGGGGAGAATTTTCATGACATTACCCATACAACGGTGTTTGGATAATAGAACAGGAAACATTTAGCATTGGGCTTCAAATGTTCTTATTGAAAATCGGAGTACCACAGACATGCTTCGAGATAGCATTGACAAGGTCTTTAAGCAAAGACCGGACTTTGGATACACGAAGGATTCATCAGGGACAACTTGTAGAATAAGTCTTACCATTTCTCATGGAAGAATAGATAACCTTGCTAAAAAGGAAAACTATAACATTAGGGCCTCCGACCAGGTGTGCTAGGCACGACATCACTTTACGGGGTCATATTAAGACCAATGTGATAACTCTTGGAAATATGTTCCAACCATCATATCTGACCGAGATTCAGATCTGATTGGCGTCAGGATACCTCGGACTCAGGATGCCTGAGAAGAAAGGTGCAACACAAATTGTCGAGATGACATTGTAAGATTCTCGGGAAATTAACTACGGAAGCGAGTTCCGAAAGAAAAGCTCATCATTAAAACAATGAAGGGAGAAGGAGGTAGCTGATGAATTCAACGACAATTCATCGAGTCTTCCAAAAGATGGGTTTCCACAAGTATGTGAACAAGGAGATATCATTAGTCAGATGAAATGATATAAGGGGATATGCTCGAGGAAAACATACCCGGTTTAAGCATTGGTTGATAGGTGCACCCGAAATATGGGCTGGGTTGCACGACCAACGTCGGAATGGTGATTCAATAATCAATAGTCTAAGAATGACGGCCGACCATTAACTTCAAAGCAATAGGATTGCTAGAAGGGCAGAATCCAAACAGCACCGCTCACTTGTTGGTACCCCGGATGGAATCAACACGAGGACCCAAGAAAGAATGGTGATGGTGAGAAGTATCACCATACCAAGAATTCTTAAGCGGTGGTGAAATCCTCACAACATCGATGTCGTAAGAGATGTTAATGTTCCAAGGTAAGGGAGAACAATTCCTGGATAGCAAGGAACTCAAGGTATAGCCACAACACGAACAAGTTTGTGTTGGAAAGAAGGCAAGGAAGTAGTCGATGACGCACAAATCATCGAGGGGCAAGGATGGTAATTCTTATCATGAATTTGATTGTTATTCTGGAATAGCTCAGAAAGTTGATAATGATCACGACACATTTGTCGAGAGATTACCTGAAGATGTAATCGATCCGCGATCACATCAAGTCAAAATAATGGTGAAGCAAGAGGTTATTGGAACCATGGGTACGACACAAACTCGAAACCAAGCTTGTTATCTGAGGTGGAATGACAAGACAAGGAAATCAACGTAAGCTTAGCTCAGCATCGAAAATTGTGTTCCGGGAAGAAGGACCAGGTAGCACAGTTAATGATATAGCCGATCAGGCTAGGGATGACATGATCGAGTATAAACTCGGACTTAAAGAAGATTATCAAGAGTTGTTGAACCGTAGGGCAGACTCGGTTCAGTTATCGGTGTCTTTGAGTGTTTAATAACTCAGAGCCCATGAAAACTGTAATCAGTGAGAATGTAGTACTTGATGAAGACTCATAAGAAGTTATGCAGTTCCAAGATAATCTCGAGATACCAGGGGGGTAATACTCGAAGAGGGATCAAAGTAGAGGTTGGACCAGGGTAATGATCCACAAAGGACAAGTGCTTACACTTGCATCGAAAATGGTATTTAAAGGAAAACATGGTCGGAACCACGATTGCAAAGGACCAAATCCCAGATATAACATGGACTTATAATAAGGGAATAATTGATTTAAGAGAAGCTTAAATGATAAGATCTACATCGTGTCCATGGGCATGAACACAAAGTTCAAGGTCGACTCCCACTTCGTCAATGTATTACCTTCCATTCACTTCTCGCTTAGATAAGGCATTAGTGTTGAAAGTTTTACCTGGTGAAATACCAGATGAGTATGACTCGTGACTCGTGAAAACTTTCGGGTTCACATGGTTTAGAGAAGGCATATGTTCAACCCATAGGGCTTCTTAGAAACATATACCACAAGTTTCAAGAGTAAATAACACAAGCCCGAAAGCAGAGCATGGTTGGCCAAGCAGAGGATACAACTTAACAAACGCATTATGTATCAAGGGGAGAACTCACAAAGTGATCAAAAGTGAAAGACACTGTCGGATAACAATCCAACAAAGGACTTGATGGTCCACAAAGGATCTGATGTGAGTATCGATACTCAACCAGAAGAGGAAGGAATGCAAATGCAACAGGTTATGGAATCATCTGAATAATTCAAAGCTTAAATGCAAAGGAATTATGATTTCCAAACCAAAGGATCAGAAGCAGACGCTCTGATCAAGGATGGATAAGTTGGATAGACCAGAGGCACAATTCACGACAAATAGTTTGGTCGAGAACCAGCTCATGTTCAAAAATGATGTCTGAGCCGGAAAGATAATTTAGAAGGGTTTATAGATGATTGTGTGCTTTCGCACACATGTAATCAATAGGATCAAAATGACGGTGTCAAAAGATACTAGTGAATATTGCCAGATATATGGGAAGCATCCATAATGCAAGTAGACAAGTATTTGCAAAGCAATAAAGCTGCTAAGGATTTTCGGGGGATTGAATAGTATTTCAAAGACTTTTGTGAAACACCTGAACAACTGAGGAGGAGCGAATACTCGGAAAGTGCGAGAATTTATTCTTAGGGGTATTCAGGTGGCAAGGAACTGCAAGGCAGTAAGCTTAAAGGATTATCGAAACAACGACGAGTGTTTCGGGGTATCTTGTAATAACAAGATCAATTGGGGAATAAAAGTAAGGATGGCAACCGTATGTAGTTATCCATAAGGGTTGACGGTGGAAGGGGAATTGCAAACACGATGAACACAAGTTCTCGGGTTAACAACGAAGAGTAACTCCAGGGTCTTCTGGTGCTGCAGACGATCATCGGCAATAAGGTGCTCTCCGGGTGAAAGTGATAACGAGAACCTAGAGTTAGATTTTAGTAAAATCATTTAACCCGAATAGAAGAGATGTCAGAATACCAGAGTATAGACGAGGAGTAAAAGATCCTAGTACCATCCGATGGCGACGTGGGCCCGTAAGGCACACAGCCATGTTAGTAAAAGTTTTTCAATGACTAGACTCGACTTCGGCCAAGGAGTGTGGAAGGGGGATTCCTACAGGCAGTCGGCTCTGATACCAACTTGTGACGCCCCCGATTCAATCGTACACTAATCATGCACGCAAATGTGTACGATCAAGATCAGGGACTCACGGGAAGATATCACAACACAACTCTACAAATAAAATAAGTCATACAAGCATCATAATACAAGCCAGGGGCCTCGAGGGCTCGAATACAAGTGCTCGATCATAGACGAGTCAGCGGAAGCAACAATATCTGAGTACAGACATAAGTTAAACAAGTTTGCCTTAAGAAGGCTAGCACAAACTGGGATACAGATCGAAAGAGGCGCAGGCCTCCTGCCTGGGATCCTCCTAAACTACTCCTGGTCGTCGTCAGCGGGCAGCACGTAGTAGTAGGCACCTCCAGTGTAGAAGGAGTCGTCGTCGACGGTGGCGTCTGGATCCTGGGCTCCAACATCTGGTTGCGACAACCAGGTAGAAGGGATAGGGGAAAAGAAGGAGAAAGCAACCGTGAGTACTCATCCAAAGTACTCGCAAGCAAGGAGCTACACTACATATGCAGGGGTATATGTGTAAAGGGCCATATCAGTGGACTGAACTGCAGAATGCCGGAATAAGAGGGGGGATAGCTAGTCTTATCGAAGACTACGCTTCTGGTCGCCTCCGTCTTGCAGCATATAGAAGAGAGTAAACTGAATTCCTCCAAATAGCATCGTATAGCATAATCCTACCCGGCGATCCCCTCCTCGATGCCCTGTTGGAGAGCAATCACCGGGATGTATCTGGCACTTGGAAGGGTGTGTTTTATTAAGTATCCAGTTCTAGTTGTCATAAGGTCAAGGTACAACTCCGGGTCGTCCTTTTACCGAGGGACACGGCTATTCGAATAGATAAACTTCCCTGCAGGGGTGCACCACATAGCCCAACACGCTTGATCCCAGTTGGCCGGACACACTTTCCTGGGTCATGCCCGGCCTCGGAAGATCAACACGTCGCAGCCCCACCTAGGCACAACAGAGAGGTCAGCACGCCGGTCTAAACCTAAGCGCGCAGGGGTCTGGGCCCATCGCCCTGAGCACACCTGCACGTTGCGTACGCGGCCGGTGAGCAGACCTAGCAACCTCCATTTCAAAGGAAGTCACGTTGCGCGGTCCAACCCGGCGCGCGCCGCTCAGTCGCTGACGTCACGAAGTGCTTCGGCTGATACCACGACGTCGGGATACCCATAACTACTCCCGCGTAGGTGGTTAGTGCGTATAGACCAAATGGCCAGACTCAGATCAAATACCCAGATCTCGTTAAGCGTGTTAAGTATCGCGAACGCCGACTAGGGCCAGGCCCACCTCTACCCTAGGTGGTCCGAACCTGCCCTGTCGCTCCGCCTCAAAGTAACAGTCGGGGGCCGTCGGGAACCCAGGCCCACCTCTACCGGGATGGAGCCACCTGCCCCTTCAGCCCCCATCTCCGAATAGTATCACATGTAATGTAACAGTGTAAAGTATATAGTATATGCCCGTGATCACCTCCCGAAGTGATCACGGCCCAGTAGTATAGCATGGCAGACGGACAAGAGTGTAGGGCCACTGATGGAACACTAGCATCCTATACTAAGCAGTAGGATTGCAGGTAAAGGTATCAACAGCAGTATCAAAGACAGGCTATGCATCAGGATAGGAATAACGAAAGCAGTAACAAGCTACACTACTCTAATGCAAGCAGTATAGGGAAGAGTAGGCGATATCTGGTGATCAAGGGGGGGGCTTGCCTGGTTGCTCTGGCAAGAGAGAGGGATCGTCAACTCCGTAGTCGAACGGGGCAGCAGCAACGTCGGTCTCGGGGTCTATCGAGAGAAGAGGGGGGAGAAACAATAAATATTTAAGCAAGCAGATGCATAATGATGCATGACATGACAAGTAACGGCGTTAGAGGTGCCCTAACGCGGTATGGGATGATACCGGTGAAGGGGGGAAACAGCCGGGAAAATATCCCCGGTGTTTCGCGTTTTCGGGCAGAGGAGCCGGAGGGGGAAAGTTGCGAGTTCGATAGGTTAGGGGGGTGTGGCGGACGAACGGGTTGCGTATCCGGAAGCGTCTCGTCGTTCTGAGCAACTTTCATGTTGAAAATATTTTAATCCGAGTTACGGATTAAAAGATATGATTTTCTAAAGATTTTATTAATTTCTGGAATTTAATTAATTATTTAAATATAACATTATCCAAAACAGTGTTTGCTGACGTCATCATGACGTCAGCAGTCAACAGGGGCGTTGACTGGTCAAATCTGACGTGTGGGTCCCACCTGTCATACTAATTACTTAGTTAATTAACAGTAGTTAATTAGGTTAATTAATCATTAGTTAATTAACCTTAATTAGTTAATTTAATCAGAATTAATTAAGTTAATTAATTAATTATGTTATTTACTTATTTATTTATTTATTTATTTTATTTCCTTTATTTTCTTAAAAAAAAATGTTCAGGGGCTGGGCCCCACTTGTCATAGGGCCAGAGGCCTTAACGGGCGCGGGTTAACGGGGCAAGGGGCGCCCGAGCCCGAGGGGCGCTACGCCCGGGCGCGGGGCGAGGCCAGCGGGGGCGGCCCCGGACAGCGGCGGCCCCTGGTGGGCGCGGCCAGGCGAACGCGGGAGGGAGGCGGTGGTGGCTGGGCGGCGAGCGTGTCGGGGGGGGACAAGCAGGGGAGTACAGGCCGGTGGCCTGAGGCGGGGCGGAGAGCTGCGGCCGGGCGCGGCCACGACGGGCGAGGCAAGGGACGCGGAGCGCGGCGGCGTCGAGCCCGATCCGATCTGGATCGGGGGAAAAAAGGGGGGGGGGCGCGTCGTGGTGGGGGGAAGTGGGTGGTGGCCGGTTAGGGTTTCGGCCACCCGGGGGGGGGGATATGGAGCGCGGGGTGGGCCGGCCTGGTGGCCCGGTGGCCGTTGGCTGGGCCGGGTGGCCCAGGGGGGGGGGTTCCTTTTCTTTCCTTTTTTTTGTTTGTATTTCCTTTTATAATTTCTTTTCTGTTTTAATCATTTAAAATTGCCTAGGCCTTTTCTAAAAATGTGGTTACTTCACCACAATTACCTTTGTAATATTTAGCAACCACCGAACAATTTTGTTTTAATTTTTGAAAACTTTTATTGTTAATTGCAATTTGAATTTGAATTTGAACGGTTTCGGATTATTGCGAGGTTAGTAACAGTAATCGGGATGACGTGGCATGATTAGCGCAGGATTACTGTAGCAAGATTATCCGGGCGTCACAACTGCTCTGCCGTTCCCGAATCTCGCGGGATTCGAAATTTGGGGAAGCGCGGGGGCGGAGAGGGCCGTGGTAATCGGAGTGGATAAGGCAGGGGCGCCTCGATCCCCGCACCACCTTTTTCGCCACGTATCGCGCGCGTGACTGTTGCGGGATTTGACAGGATTCCCTGGACCCACAAGTCAGTCACTCGGGGAACAAGCCCATATAAGGTGTTTGGGCCGGTGCCTTTGCACTATGCGCCCCATTTCCTCTCTTCTTCTTCTGCTTCTCCACTGCGCCCGCCTCCTCCCTCGACGCCGCCGCCCAGCCCGAGCGCAACACGCAGCGATGGCGAAGGACAAGATGGCGGCCCTGGAGCATGCGAAGAAGGCGACGGCGAAGGCGAAGCGCAAGAACACGAGCCGGGGGGTCATCGTCGAGATCCGGCCTGCCGCCCGGCTAGATTCAGGGCGACTGGATTCGCTCCACGATCCAGCAGGAGGATCTGGAGGAGGGGGGTTGATTCCCCATGGCTCCTAGCGGCTTCCGGAGGACGAGACCGAGCCGCGGCCGCAAGAGGGTGAGTGTGTACTTCTCGCCACTCACGTCGACCGCGGTTTCTCTTTGCCTCTGCATCCTTTTTTCCGGGTTTTTCTAAATTTCTTTGGAGCCCAACTTCATCACTTTTCTCCCAACACCATCACATACCTTGCTGCATTCATGTCCATGTGCGAAAACTTTCTGGGGTGTCGACCGCACTGGGTCTCTTCAAGCACATTTTCACTTGTCGTTCTCAGTCTGTAAAAAAGGCTAATCCGAGTGATGAGAGGACACACGTGATCCAAATGTGTGGAGGGTTAGGGATCCAAATGAGGGGTAAAATAACTTTCCCAGCTATGATTCTTCCCGAGTCAGTTAGAGGTTGGCAGTCGACCTGGTTCTATTGTAAGGACCAACCGACTCCTGTTCAGTCGACCGGCCTTCCTCCATTTTCCATGGAGCGAGTCGAGAAGCCCTCTTCCTTGAAAGTGACTCCGGCTAAGAAAGTGGAGGTGAAAATGTTGGTTGAGCGAGTGGTCCAACTTGTCCGCGATGGTGTGACCGGCATGGACTTGTTAGAGGTGTTTCTCAGACAACGCATCCAGCCACTCCAAGCCCGCGATCATCCAATGTGGATGTACTCGGGCGTTGAAGACAACACTCAGATCCACCCAGAAGACGTCGATGAGGAGACAGTGGCGCGGTGGTTGCAGGGCATCACAGGCAACAAGGATAACCCCAGGGGGTCTAGGAGGGTCCCTCCATTCGACAACACCAACGAACCAGACAAGGTCTGACTCTTTCGTTCCGAGTGTCTTTTTGTTCTGGCATGTAATTGCTTTTGAAACCGACTGATATCAGGTCGACTATGTGCCTTGCAGATTTATACTCAGATGTATTCGATGCCCAACGGAGAGCAGGAGCAGGAGCAGGAAGGGGGGGCGAGCGGAGGCGAAAGCGGCGAGTGGCATTCTAACGGAGGAGAAGACGATGAGAGCGACGACTCAAGCGATGGCGAGTAAGTCGACTCTCCACCTCGCTCGAAAAGACGCTCCAAGCAGAGACAAGACCCAGCGAGTGTCCAGGGCAAGGCGACTGCACCGACTGGTCAGTCTTCAAAGCTCACTCGAACATCTTCCCCTGTGCCGACTGAGAAGGCTCCGAAGCAGCCCAAAGTCGCGCCGTCAAAGCCCCAGAAGGCCTTGCCCAAGATCAAAGTAGCCGTCCCTATCGCTTCTGGGTAATCATTGTGCTCGACCTCTTAGTTTTGCATGACTTGATTTTTGGTCGACTCACTTTCTTGTTCTGACCGAGTGAATTCTGAAATTTGTAGTGTTGTTACCTCTGGGACTTCTGTTTATAAAGATGATGATGAGGAGGAAATGGAAGACGCAGTCACTTCCAACGCGGGTATAACTCTTGTCTTCTTGCCTTCACTTTGTCAACAACTTTATCGGTCGATTGAACTCTTGTGATCGATTTCTTTGCAGCTCCACCCAATGTTATTGAACTTCCAGACAATGACGAAGATATGCCACAAAGGCCTATGAGAAGGAGGGGCATGACTTCGGGTAGGAAGGCACCAACTAGCAAGACGCCCCAATGGACACCGGTGGCGGAATCAGTGATCCAGCAGTCCAGAGACCTCAACCGGGCTTCTGTTACTTTTGTCGTTCCATTGTCGAGTGCACAGCCTTCAGCGTCGACTACACAAGCTCTTGTTTCTTATGCACAACTCCAAGCCTCGGATTCTTGGGCTGCTACGGCTGATCCACCGTCTTCACTTTTCACTTCCCATCATGTCCCAGAGGACCAAGTGAGCGCCGCCAAGGAAGCTATACGCCAGGCGGGTCTTATGATGGAGCAGATGAAAGTGGTGCGCGAGGCCAGCCGAGCTGCTTATGACGCTAGCTCAGCTCTCCAGGCCAATGTCCAGGTTAGTTGGCTTCTGACTGATCTCTTATCTTGATGCTTGTTCTGTTAGGACATGCTACCTGAAAAACTTTTCATTGTGCATCCATTTGTCAGCCTGCGCTTCGCATCTGTACACCCACTGGGTGTTTCAATTTATGTTGAGTAATTTTTCCGATTGAGTCGACTAGATTGTGTCGATTGTAGCTTTGGACTAGTGGGGGCACGCAGAGTGCACCCATTGGGTGTAGTCCCCGAGGCCGCCGTTGAATGTGTGATTCGGTGGTGGTCTTGATAAAAATATATTATTCTTCAATTCTTCCACTTGATCTGGGTGGACCGTGTCGAGTGGAACCTGAACCAGTGGGGGCACGCTGAGTGCACCCACTGGGTGTAGTCCCCGAGACCGCGGTTGACTACGGGCAGTCGGTTGTGGTCTAAGAACAACTGTTGCATTCTTACACTCTTTTTTTACACTCTTCCACTCAGTTTGGACAGACCATGCCGAGCGGAAACTAGACCAGTGGGGCACGCTAAGTGCACCCACTAGGTGTAGTCCCCGAGACTACTGTTGGATGTTTGATTCGGCGGTAGTCTTAGAAACTTTTGAATTTGTTACTCATTGAACTCGGAAGCAACCAATCTTTGTATTTGTCGACTGACTATCCTCTGACCGCAGAAATCTTGTGAACTTGGAGCTCGGTTTGCTGACTTGGAACAAAAGCAAATCCAGCTCAATCTTGATCTGGAGTTGGCCAAGATGAATCTGCAGAAGGCTAAGGATGATGTTGCTGGTATGGCAAAATTGCCGACTGATTCTCCTGCTATCTTTCCCTTCCTTTTTCTAACTCAAATGTTGTTCTTTGTAGAAACAATGAGACAAGCTTTGGAGAAGGAGGACTCTGATCTTGCGGCTGCACAAAAAACGGCAGAAGACAAAACGGCACTCGCCGACCAGAAGCTGGCCTCAGTCGGAAAGCTGGAGGAAGAGAACACCAAATTGAAGACTGCCCTTGATGAAGCCAACAAAGAGGTGACTCGACTGAAGAAGGGTAAAGGGACCCTGACTGACAAGGTGGAAGACATCTCCCGTAACTGTCGGCGTTCTGGGAGCGGGGGTCCCCAGACTTGCCTGCCTGCGGCGTGGCTCAAAGGGGGGCCAGCATGGCCCATCTTCATCAGCACAAACCCAAGACCCTCGCAAGGGGCCAAGCCTCGCGGGGCGGACGACACGGAGCTTCCTCAGGCGCAGCCTCATCAGGCTGGCTCGCGAGGAGGCGGAGAGATCAAGGCGGGGTACCTCACGAGGCGCCCATGATGCAAGCCATGACGACCGAGGGCGCCAGGCGGGCGCCAGCCCGCGCAGTGTCCTCCCTTTCCTCTTTGGTGCAAAGGGAGCAAGCGCAGGTGGGAGGACCAAGCAAAGGCACCCATTTCGGTGCAACGAGACCAAGACCAGTTCCGTGACAAGGAGGAAGTCACTGTGGAGCCCAAGCCAGCGTCATCACCAGAGCCTTTGGCATGCGAGGACCAACTTTAGTCAGGATAAGTGTACCGGATGTTCCCCTTCAAAATGGCCAATTGTTGGCGCCCTTCCCGCTCAATATTTGGGAAGAGGCCCAGGGCCTTCGCCTATAAATAGGACTAGCCACCCCCAGGGTAGAGGCATCGAAAAACCTGGTAGCTACGCATCACAGAGAGAGAGAGAGAAGGGCGACTGAACCCCTCCTAGCAGTTCATTGCCCCGGCCAAGAACAGACCCTCGCGAGGCTGTTCTTCCTTGTATTGTTCATCATCATCAGCCCAAGAGGCAATCCACCACACCACACTGGAGTAGGGTATTACACCACATCTGTGACCGAACCAGTATAAACTATGTGCCTCTTGTGTTGTTCTTCTCATAGCTTAGATTCTTGCAAGGCGGAGGGGTACAGGCAGGTAGGAAGCGTAATCTCTGCGCGCACCCTAGAGTTCAAACCTTAAGGGTCTGCCGGAACCCAAAATCCGACATTTGGCGCGCCAGGTAGGGGTGCACCGGAATTCGTCTTCCGCCGCTCCGTTCTCCTCCGACCATCGCGTCCATGTCTGACGCTCGTCGGGCCCACACTGAGCCGCTCTCGCTTCCTGCGTCGCCCAGACGGCCCCTGTCGGCGGGCGTCCTCGCGGTTCCCCGTCGCCTGCCATCAACGCCGCCACTGGCCCGGCGGGGAACGAGCAGCAAGCATCGTCTCAGCATCCTTCCGTGCGGCGAGACGGCCGCACCGCTACACCAACATCCCCGGTCGTCGCGGTCCTCCTGGGCGGCTCGCAGGCGCCGCCTACAAGTCACCACGTCAAGCCGTTCGTCCGGCGGGTTAGCGCCGCTTCCGCGCGGCAGGGGGCTCTCCCGGACCGGGCGGCGCCCAAGGCCGGCCTGACCTTCAGCTCGGAGGACCACCCCTCCAACTCGGCCTGCTCGGGCGCGCTCCCCATGCTGTGCACCCCCACCATCTGCCAGGTGGCCGTCACCAGAACTCTCATCGATGGCGGTGTGGGCCTCAGCGTGCTCTCGGTCGAGGCCTTCAACCTCCTCCGCATACCCCTGGAACGACTGCAACCCAGTCGACCCTTCTCGGGCGTTGGGGGCGGATCATCCAGCTCCTTGGGACAGATCCGGCTCCCAGTAACCTTTGGCACCTACGACAACTTCTGCACGGAGATGGTTGACTTAGACATCGCCCCCATCGGCCTCCCCTACAACGCCATCCTCGGCTACCCAGCGCTGGCCCAATTCATGGTTGCGACACACCCGGCGTACAACCTCATGAAGATGCCTGGAAGCAGCGGTGTCCTCACCGTGCACGGGGACACCGGAGACGCGCTGCGAGCGCTCAAGCTCGCCTTCAAGACGGCGGCGTCAGCACAGCCTGCCGACTCGGAGGCCTCCGAGCCCAAGGGGGCTGCACCCGCCAAGAAAAAGCAGTTGTTCACCCAAGACAAGGCAGAAACCAAGCATATACCCGTCGATGAGGACGGGTCCACCAGTGCCACTTTCACCATAGGCGCCAACCTCGAGCCCGAGCAGGAAGAAGCCCTGGTCAGGTTCCTGCACGCAAACAAGAAGGTATTCGCTTGGGAGCCTGACCAGTTGGCGGGGATCCCTAGGAGTGTAATCGAGCATCACCTCAACGTGTGCCCCAATGTGCGCCCCGTGAAGCAGAAGGCGAGGCGGCAGTCCACAGAGAAGCAGGCCTTCATCGTCCAAGAGACCCAGAAACTAGAAGCCGCTGGGGTCATTCGTGAGGTCCGATACCCGGATTGGTTGGCCAACCCTGTCGTTGTGCCAAAGAAGGGAGGTAAGGAGCGCATGTGTGTCGACTTCACCAACCTCAACAAGGCATGTCCGCAAGATCCATTCCCACTCCCCTGCATCGATCAGATCGTCAATTCCACCGCGGAATGCGACCTGCTATGCTTCCTGGATGCCTTCTCTGGGTATCACCAGATCAAGATGGCGGTAGAAGACGTCGAGAAGACAGCTTTCCTAACCCCGTGTGGGGTGTACTGCTACACATGCATGCCATTCGGGCTGCGAAACGCAAGGGCGACCTTTCAGCGGCTGATGCACATCACATTGGGCCGGCAGCTCGGGAAGAATGTCGAGGCTTACGTCGATGACATTGTGGTGAAGTCTCGGGAGGACAAGACCCTGATACAAGACCTGGAGGAAACCTTCGCGATCCTTGACGCGGTGAACCTGCGGCTCAACCCAGAGAAGTGTGTGTTCGGGGTCCCCTCAGGCAAGCTCTTGGGTTTCCTCCTGTCCTACCTAGGCATCGAGGCCAACCCGGAGAAGGTCAAGGCGGTCGAGGACATGAGCCCGCCAAAGACCCTCAGAGAAATGCAGAAGCTCACTGGACGCGTGACCGCGCTAGGGCGCTTCATCTCCAGGCTGGGGGAGCGAGCGCTGCCTTTCTTCCAGCTAATGAAGAAAAAGGGGCCCTTTGAATGGACTGAAGAGGCCGACAAGGCATTCCAAGATCTCAAGAGATACCTGACCAGCCCTCCGGTCATGGTGGCCCCGCGCCCTCAGGAGCCCCTAGTGCTCTACCTCGCCGCCACTCCTTACTCCGCCAGTGCAGCCCTAGTGGCGGTTAGGGAGGAGCGTCGAATCAAAACCGCAGCTGCAGCCCGGGACAAGGCAAAACAGGAACAAAGATGGCCCACAGAAACCGCCATGGCAGTTGAGGAGAATCAGCCGCCGCAGAGGAGCGCACCGGAGGTGGAAGGAACTCCTCACCCAGATGGCCAGCCTCCGGAGGCCTCATCGCCTCCGGAGGCGCAATCATCTCCGGAGGGCACCACAAGCATTGACACACCCAGCCTCGTTGAGCACCCCGTGTACTTCGTCAGCACGGTATTGCGGGACGCGAGGGCACGGTACCCCATGCCTCAGAAGCTCCTCCTCGCACTACTGGTGGCCTCACGCAAGCTGCGACACTACTTTCAGGGTCACCCCATCAAGGTCGTCTCGTCATACCCCTTGGAGAGGGTGCTCAGGAGCCCTAACTCAGCCGGAAGGGTCGCCGAGTGGAACATAGAACTGCAAGCATTCCAGCTTGAATTCAGCACGACCAGGGTCATCAAGGGAGCAGCATTAGCGGATTTTGTGGCAGAATGGACGGAAGCACCAGGCCTCAAGGCCGACAAGGATCGGTCCCTCTCCCCGGGGAGCGAGGCGCCGGAAGGCTGGGTCATGTACTTCGATGGGGCGTTCTCCAGGAATGGTGCTGGGGCTGGGGCGGTGCTTATATCCCCCACTCAGTACAAGCTCTACTACGCAGTACAGCTCTGTTTCCAGCAAGGCGAAAAGGTCTCCAACAACATAGCGGAGTATGAAGGTCTAATAGCGGGCTTGAAGGCCGCAGTTGCCCTGGGGGTGAAACGCCTCACCATCAAGGGCGATTCACAGCTTCTTGTCAATTTCTCCAATAAGGTGTACGTGCCGAAGGATGAGCACATGGAGGCCTATCTTGCAGAGGTCCGCAAGATGGAGAAGCAGTTCTGGGGGCTGGAGTCGAAGCATGTACCCCGTGGCACCAATCAGGAGGCCGACAACATCGCCAGGCAGGCGTCCAAGCGGCTACCTCAGGAGCCTGGCGTCTTCGAGGAGCGGCTCTTCAAGCCCTCAGCCCTGCCGTCATTATCAAACACGGCTCAGCCTCGAGAAGAGCTCCCCCAGCCACCTGCCTCAGGAGCCCCGGTCTGTGGCCCGGCCTCAGGGGCGCGCCTGCTCCTAATGATGGAACCTCAGGAGGGGTGCTGGATCACGGAGCTCCAGAGTTATTTAACACAGGGGATCCTGCCGGAGAAGGAGGAGGAAGCGGAGCGCGTGGCACGGCAGGCCACATCATACTGCATCAAGGATGGAGAGCTCTACCGGAAGCGACCAAACGACGTATCCCTGTGCTGCATCTCCAGGGAGCAAGGAAAGGAACTGCTGGAAGACATACACGGCGGAGACTGTGGACATCATTCATCATCATAGACCCTCGTCGGCAAGGCGTTTCGCAGTGGGTTTTATTGGCCCACCGCACTCAATGACGCCGTCGAACTGGTGAAGGCTTGTGAGGCCTGCCAGTTCCACGCCAAGCAGATCCATCAGCCGGCGGGAGGCCTGCAGACTATCCCCCTTTCGTGGCCATTCGCAATCTGGGGGTTGGACATCCTGGGCCCGTTTCCTCGGGCGCCAGGGGGCTACCGCTACCTCTACGTCGCCGTGGACAAGTTCACCAAGTGGGCTGAAGTAGAGGCCATCCGCACCATCCCCGCGGGATCCGCGGTCAAGTTCATCAGGGGCATAGTGAGTCGGTTCGGGGTGCCAAATCGCATCATCACAGACAGTGGTTCGCAGTTCACCAGTAACCTCTTTAAAACATACTGTGCTAACCTTGGGACGCAGATATGCTACGCTTCAGTGGCACACCCCTGAAGCAACGGCCAGGCGGAGCGAGCCAACGCAGAGGTCCTAAGGGGCCTCAAAACCAGGACGTTCAAGAAGAAGCTGGAGGCCTGCGGAAGAGGTTAGTACGACGAGCTTCCGTCCGTGTTGTGGTCCATCCGCACAACCGCGACCAAGCCGACGGGAGAGACCCCGTTCTTCCTGGTCTACGGAGCTGAGGTGGTCCTCCCTCACGAGGTCAGACGTCGCTCCGCGCGGGTCCTGGCGTTCGACGAGGCGCAGCAGGACGCCATGCGGGGGATGGACCTCGTGCTGGGGGAGGAACGCCGCCGAGAAGCCGCACTGCGGGCGGCGAGGTACCAACAAGCACCGCGACGATATCACTGCCGCCACATCCGCCCCAGAACTCTCGAGGTAGGAGACCTCGTGCTCAGGCGGGTCCTCTCCAGGGAGGGACTGCACAAGCTCTCTCCCACGTGGGAGGGCCCGTTCAAGGTTGTTCATGTTTCCAGGCCTGGCTCCGCGCGCTTGGAGACTCAGGAGGGGGTGCCGATCCAGAATGCGTGGAACATCCAGCACCTCCGGAGGTTCTACCCCTAAAAAGGCCCAGAGCCTATGAAGAAGGCGAACGCATGTGAAGACTATCCTTTTTGGAAAAGGCCCAGAGCCTGTGAAGAAGGCGAACGCCTGTGAAGATTATCCTTTTTGGAAAAGGCCCGGAGCCTGTGAAGAAGGCGAACGCCTGTGAAGATTATCCTTTTTGGAAAAGGCCCGGAGCCTGTGAAGAAGGCGAACGCCTGTGAAGATTATCATTTTTGGAAAAGGCCCGGAGCCTGTGTAGAAGGCGAACGCCTGTGAAGATTATCCTTTTTGGAAAAGGCTCGGAGACTGTGAAGAAGGCGACTGCCTGTGAAGCTGTCGCGTTTTGGAAAATGCCCGGAGCCTGTGAAGAAGGCCAAAGCCTGTGAAGCTCGCCGCCCGTGACACTCTCACGTAATAATGAGTGGGGTTGTACACGCCCCGGAGTCTCAGGAGCGCCGGCCTCAGGCCCTGGGGCTCCCTCCCACGCCCAGTGGCAACACTTAGCTCCGCGCTGGTGAGAAGACGTCGAAGACTAGATTAGGTGACGGACGCGGCTTTTTCATTTTCTTTCCACAGTTGGCTTGTTCATTCTCATTCGAAGTTTTATTGGAGCTATTGCCGCCTTTGACTTATGGTTCTTCGACTTTTTCACTCTCCTGCCTCGATTTCTCTTATGCAAGGCCTCACGAGGGAAAGGGGCAGCCAAGCGCCCTCGCGAGTATTTCTGTCCTAGCCGTTCAAAGGTTTCGCGACCTGGGTCCATTGCAAGAGCACCCCTCCAGTCCGTGCCCCACGGGCACCGCGACATGAACACAGGGCCTGGGTCGGTCGCCCCCCTCACGGCTGGGGTTGGAAACTATCTACACATGGGCACGAAGCCAGAAGGCACGATAGCAAAAGCAAAGCGATGATTAACAGCGATAACCCAAACACGCCCCCGCAGGGCCCCACGCTACTGTCTTTTTATGCAGGACGAAGGAAAAGAAAGAACAAATTGGGCGCAGCTCGCCTCGCACCGGCCTACAGGGAAGACTCGAGCCGCCTCCAGGACTCAGGCAGACTCCCTCTCGCGCTTCACCAAAGCGCGACGGCGGGCAGACGCACCACCACCTCCCAGGCAGGTACGGCAGTGTGGAGGCTGGCTGCGGCCACCGCTAGAAGAGTCGCCGCCTGAGGAAGAACCGGTGAAGCTTGGGGAACCCTGAGCACCGCCGATCACGCGAGCGCTGCCCTCTCCATCGTCGCCGGGGCTGGGTTCCCGGCCGCGGCCGTCGTCCTCAGGGCAGCACACTGCGCGGCGACCATCTCCCCCGAACACCCTCACAAAGAGGGTGGCATCACCGTCAAACTTGAAGTGCAGGGTGCACCGACGGCTCAGGCCCCGCGCGCGGGCAAATGTCTGCCAACCGCGGGCCAAGGCCAGGCTCCCAGCTGCGGAGACCTCCAGTGAAGCCCATGAGGCCCGGCTGCAGCAGCCATCTGCTTGAAGCCAGAGGCCGCCCGGGGCACCGGCCGGGAGCTCGCCGAGGAGGAAGCGAGGAAGATGAAGCCGGGTGCTAGTCGGCTCCGCCGACCACACAACAAACTCCGGCAGCACCTCTGCCGCGCAAGAACGCGGCCTAGGGGGGCACGCGACCGAGGCGTGCCCCCCGGTCGCCGCTGCCCGCCCGTCACTGAGCTGGAAATCGCCCCCACGGCCGTGAAGGGCTGTCGTAGTGGCCGCTGGATGTTTGCGAGGACGCCCCCGGCCGCGCTTGGGCGGAGGAGAGGCAGGCTCAACCTGGCGAGCCTTCCCTTTCTCCGCGGCTGAGAACCTCCTCGATGGCGCCATGAAGAAGAAGGAGAAGCAAGGGGGATGGACTGGAAGGGCGCATGCCGTTCCGTACTTATAGCTGGCGAAGGCCAACCGTCGGCCTCCACGATCTCAGGTAATCATGACCCGTTTTGCATGCAAGGACTTATCCAATCCGTGCAGATGCCGAGGCATCGTGGGGAAGCGGAGACGCCCACGTCCAATCAACCGCCACGCGGCGCCCAAGGCCGCTGGCTGTTAGGGCCCGCGGCGCTTCGCCCTTGCCCTTTCGCCTCCCTGCACGGCCAAGTCCGGGCGCGCCTTGGTCCCGGGGGCTACTGTCGGCGTTCTGGGAACGGGGGTCCCCGGACTTGCCTGCCTGCGGCCTGCGGCGTGGCTCAAAGGGGGGCCCAGCACGGCCCATCTTCATCAACACAAACCCAAGACCCTCGCGAGGGGCCAAGCCTCGCGGGGCGGACGACACGGACCTTCCTCAGGCGCGGCCTCATCAGGCTAGCTCGCGAGGAGGCGGAGAGATCAAGGCGTGGTACCTCACGAGGCGCCCATGATGCAAGCCATGACGACCGAGGGCGCCAGCCCACGCAGTGTCCTCCCTTTCATCTTTGGTGCAAAGGGAGCAAGCGCAGGCGGGAGGACCAAGCAAAGGCACCCATTTCGATGCAACGAGACCAAGACCAGCTCCGCGACAAGGAGGAAGTCACTGTGGAGCCCAAGCCAGCGTCATCCCCAACTTTAGTCAGGATAAGTGTACCAGATGTTGCCCCTCAAAATGGCCAATTGTTGGCGCCCTTCCCGCTCAATATTTGGGAAGAGGCCCAGGGCCTTCGCCTATAAATAGGACTAGCCACCCCCAGGGTAGAGGCATCGAAAAACCTGGTAGCTACGCATCACACACACACACACACACACACACACACACAGAGAGAGAGAGAGAGAGAGAGAGAGAGAGAGAAGGGCGACTGAACCCCTCCTAGCAGTTCATCGCCCCGGCCAAGAACAGACCCTCGCGAGGTTGTTCTTCCTTGTATTGTTCATCATCATCAGCCCAAGAGGCAATCCACCACACCACACTGGAGTAGGGTATTACACCACATCGGTGGCCCGAACCAGTATAAACTCTGTGTCTCTTGTGTTGTTCTTCTCGTAGCTTAGATTCTTGCAAGGCGGAGGGGTACAGGCAGGTAGGAAGCATAATCTCCACGCGCACCCTAGAGTTCGAACCTTAAGGGTCTGCCGGAACCCGAAATTCGACAGTAAGAGAGACGAGCTGGAGAATTATCTGGGAGGACTCGCTAAGAAGTTATTCCTCGTGCTTGAAGGTATTTGTATTCATTTGATCGATTTGCTTTCGTCAACTATTCGTAAAACCGTCGACTCATTGCTTCTTTGTGAGCGCAGAACTCTGTCAAAACTTCGAGGCAGAGACTGGTCAAATCGAAACGGGCTTGGACCCCATCAACTCCCCTGTCAAGGACGAAGCTGCCATAAATGTGCTCCGACTGGAATCTCGTCTTGCTAGCGTCGTCAACTACCTCGCTCGATTGAAGGTTGCGGTGTCGCGGATCAACACAGCGCTCTAGCCAAGGGCGACGCTCCAGAATGACCTCGAATATCTGATGACTCGACTCAACGAGATCCCCTGTCGAGTGCAGGAATGGAAGAAGTCTTCTGCTCGGTGTGGAGCTGATGTGGCTCTGTCTCTGGTTCGTGTTCACTGTAAGGAAGCCAAAGAAGAGAAGCTAGCAGTGATCAAGGTCGCTAACACCAAGAGGCTTGACTTCCAGTCCTTCATGGAGACTTTCATCGCTGCTGCTACTCAGATTGCTGATGGAATCGACCTGGATGAGTTCGTTGAGCCTGCTAGCCCTCCTCATGCGGAGTGAACAAACTCTTTTATGATCCATTTAAATTTGCCTCGGTATGCCGAGTGGTTTTGTAATCGTTAAACTCCTTCGGCCATAAAGCCCGAGTACTTTAATTTGCGGTCTAGAACCTCGTGGGATTTATCTGAACTTGAATATGCTTGTCTTCATTTCCGAGTGGAACTTGAATCTTCACTCGGAACAGGCTTTTATTCTTGTTTGTATTTGTGGCGCAGCTCCAAGGAGAAGGTCACAGTCGACCTGCACCTCGTCGTCCTTGCGGATTAGGATGGAGCGCACATTGTACTTGTGGCGCAACTCTGAAGAGAAGGTCGTAGTCGACCTGCACCTCGTCGTCCTTGCGGATCAGAATGGAGCGCACATTGTACTTGTGGCGCAGCTCTGAGGAGAAGGTTGCAATCGACATGCACCTCGTCGTCCTTGCGGATCAGGATGGAGCGCACATTGTACTTGTGGCCAAGTCCCCGAGCGAGAGAATTATTCTTCACCTGGTGGGATTTTTCAGACTTAGGCGAGTACGGGATTGCAGCTAAGCCCCCCGAGTGAGAAGGTTGCTCTTCACTCGGTGGGATTTTTTGAACTTAGGCGAGTACGGGACTGCAGCTAAGCCCCTGAGTGAGAGGGTTGCTCTTCACTCGGTAGGATTTTTTGAACTTAGGCGAGTACGGGACTACAGCTAAGCCCCTGGGTGAGATGGTTGCTCTTCACTCGGTGGGATTTTTTGAACTTAGGCGAGTACGGGACTGTAGCTAAGCCCCGAGTGAGAGGGTTGCTCTTCACTCAGTGGGATTTTTTAAACTTAGGCGAGTACGGGGCCGCAGCTAAGCCCCCGAGTGAGAGGGTTGCTCTTCACTCTGTGGGATTTTTTAAACTTAGGCGAGTACGGGACAACAGCTAAGCCCCTGAGTGAGAGGGTTGCTCTTCACTCGGTGAGATTTTTTAAACTTAGGCGAGTAAGGGACTGCAGCTAAGCCCTCGAGTGAGAGGGTTGCTCTTCACTCGGTGGGATTTTTTTAAACTTAGGCGAGTACGGGACTGCAGCTAAGCCCTTGAGTGAGAGGGTTGCTCTTCACTCGGTGGGATTTTTGAAACTTAGGCGAGACGGATTCGCAGCTAAGCCACCCACTGGGGGATTTTAAACACATGTATAAGTAACAACAATCATTTAGGAGACTGTAAAACTGTGTCTTTGATAAACAAACTAAAAGGTACTTATTATTACATCTCGATAGTCTAAATGACTTAAGTATAAAAGTGGTGGAGCAGCTCCGCGTTCCAAGCATGTGGCTCGTCTTTATTGCGTTCCACATTGTAGAGGTGATAAGCTCCGTTGTGGAGCACCTTGGTGATGATGAAGGGACCTTCCCAAGCGGGAGCAAGCTTGTGCGGCCGTTGCTGATCCATTCTGAGCACTAGGTCACCTTTCTAAAATGCTCGACCTCACACATTTCTAGCGTATAATCGACGAAGGTCTTGCTGATAGATAGCCGACCTGATCAAGGCCATCTCTCTCTTCCTCTAGAAGATCAACAGCGTCCTGTCGAGCTTCTTCTGCTTCAGTTTCTAAGAGAAGTTCCACTCGGGGTGCACTGTGAAGCAAGTCACTCGGAAGCACAACCTCAACCCCATACACTAGGAAGAAGGGAGTCCGACCAGTCGATCGACTGGGAGTTGTTCTCAATCCCCAAAGCACTGATGGTAGCTCGTCGACCCAAGCGTCTGCTGCATGCTTGAGGTCACGCATCAATCGAGGTTTCAGCCCTTTGAGGATCAAACCGTTTGCTCTCTCCGCTTGCCCATTCGACTGTGGGTGGGCGACTGAAGCATAGTCGACCGAGTGCCTTGGGAAGCGCAGAAAGCTCTGAACTCTTCTGAATCAAAGTTTGACCCATTATCTGTGATGATGTTGTGTGGAACTCCATATCTAAACGTTAACTCTCTGATGAAGCTGACAACAGTACTTGATTCAAGGTTTTTGATAGGTTTAGCTTCAATCCATTTGGTGAACTTGTAGACTACTACTAGCAGATGGGTGAAGCCACTCCTGCGAGTCCTCAGAGGTCCAACCATATCCAATCCCCAAACAGCAAATGGCCAGACGAGTGGAATGGTCTTCAAGGCTGATGCAGGCTTGTGGGACATGTTGGAGTAGAACTGTCAGCCCTCACACTTGTCAACTATTTCTTTTGCCATATCATTAGCACGTGGCCTGTAAAACCCCGCTCGGTATGCTTTGGCCATGATGGTCCGAGAGGACGCATGGTGACCATAGGTCCCCGAGTGATATCATTGAGGATCATTCAGCCTTCTTCCGGCGTGATGCATCTCTGAGTGACTCCAGTAACCCTCTCTCTGTAAAGTTGTGTGCCCATCACAGTAAAGTCTTTGGATCGATGGACAATCTGATGAGCCTCTTCTTCATCCTCTGGGAGTTATTTCCTGAGAATATATGCAATGTACGACACAGTCCAATCAGGAATAACGACCAAAACTTCCATGATCAAGTCGACCACGACTGGGATTTCAACTTTAGTCGGATCAGTAGAGCTCTTAGGCTATGGGGCCTCTTCTGTGAAGGGATCCTCTTGAACGGATGGTGTGTGAATATGTTCCAAAAACACATTGCTTGGAATAGGCTCCCTCTTGGAACCTATCTTTGCCAGGTCATCGGCTGCCTGGTTCTTCAGTCGGGGTATATGGTGAAGCTCTAACCCCTCAAACTTATTTTCCAATTTCCTCATTGCATTGCAATAACCAGTCATAGCTGGACTCCTCACGTCCCATTCCTTCATCACTTGATTGACCACCAAATCTGAGTCGCTGTAAACCATTAGGCGCCGGATGCCGAGTGAAATGTCCATACGCAACCCGTATAGAAGTGCCTCATATTCAGCTTCATTGTTGGAGGAGTCAAAGTGAATCTGGAGAACATAACTGAGCTTGTCGCCTCGTGGAGATACCAGGACTACCCCAGCACCTGAACCATTCAACATCTTGGACCCGTCAAAGAACATAGTCCAATGTTCTGACTGAACCTGAGTCGACAGCTTCTGTTCAATCCACTCGACGAGAAAATCTGCTATTGTTTGGGATTTGATTTCTTTCTTTGCCTCGAACTTAATATCCAACGGAAGGAGTTCAATCGTCCATTTGGCCACTCGACCAGTTGCATCTCTGTTGCTCAAAATTTCTGACAATGGAGCATCGCTGACGACTGTAATTGAATTATCTAAGAAGTAGTGCGCAACTTTATTTGTGGTCAAGTAAATCCCATTGACAAGCTTCCGATAATGTGGATATCTCTGCTTGGATGGAGTTGAAACTTCAGAAATATAATACACTGGCATTGAACCTTGTAGGCCTTGCCTTCTTCTTCCCGCTCGACCGTGAGTATTGTACTGACAACTTGTCCAGTGGCTGCAATATAAAGTAGTAAAGGCTCTTTGCTGATTGGAGCAGCAAGCACTGGCTGGGTGGAAAGCAGGGTTTTGAGCTCTGCAAACGATGTGTCAGCTTCAGGAGTCCACTCGAACTTGTTAGATTTCTTCATCAGTCGGTAAAGAGGCAATGCTTTTTCGCCGAGATGAGAAATGAATCGACTCAAAGCGGCCAAACAACCAATAAGCTTTTGAACATTGTGTACACGCACGGGGCATTTCATTCGGAGGATTGCACCAACCTTCTCTGGGTTTGCATCGATCCCGCGTTCGGGAACAAGGAAACCGAGTAACTTGCCACCTGGAACTCCAAACGTACACTTCGACGGATTGAGCTTGATATCATATCTCCTCAGATTGGCAAAGGTTTCAGCGAGGTCAGTCAACAGGTCGGAACCTTTACGTGACTTAACCATGATGTCATCCATGTATGCTTCCACATTCCGACTAATTTGAGTGAGCAGGCACTTCTGTATCATACGCATGAATATGGCACTAGCATTCTTGAGACCAAAGGGCATGGTGACATAGCAAAATCACCCGAATGGGATGATAAAAGCCGTTTTTTTCATCGGGTCCATATAGTCGGATCTGATGGTACCCGGAATATGCATCCAGGATAGACAACCGCTCACATCCCATAGTCGAGTCGACTATCTGATCGATGCGAGGAAGAGGGAAGTGATCCTTCGGGCATGCCCGATTGATATGCTTGAAGTCGATACACATACAGAGTGAATCATCTTTCTTAGGAATCATGACACATTGGCAAGCCACTCGGAGTGGTAAATCTCTCGGATGAACTCAGCTGCCAGAAGCCGAGCCACTTCCTCGCCAATTGCTTTTCTCTTCTGTACGGCGGACTGATACATCTCCATCGTATCTACTTTTCCAAACACTTTTC
This sequence comes from Aegilops umbellulata, assembly GCA_032464435.1. Classification (NCBI taxonomy): domain Eukaryota; kingdom Viridiplantae; phylum Streptophyta; class Magnoliopsida; order Poales; family Poaceae; genus Aegilops; species Aegilops umbellulata. Next base: position 367,185,617 of record CP136058.1, read on the forward strand.
CCCTTGTTTTGGACTCTAACTTGCATGATTTGAATGGAACTAACCCGGACTGACGCTGTTTTCAGCAGAATTGCCATGGTGTTATTTTTGTGTAGAAATAGAAGTTCTCAGAATGACCTGAAACTTCACGGAGAATATTTTTGGAATATATAAAAAATACCGGCGAAAGAATAAAGGCTAGGGGGCCCACACCCTGTCCATGAGGGTGGGTGCGCGCCTACCCCCCCAAGGCGCGCCCCCTGCCTCGTGGCCCCCCTGGTGCTCCACCGACCTCAACTCCAACTCCATATATTCACGTTCGGGGAGAAAAAAATCAGAGAGAAGGATTCATCGCGTTTTACGATATGGAGCCGCCGCCAAGCCCTAATCTCTCTCGGGAGGGTTGATCTGGAGTCCGTTCAGGGCTCCGGAGAGGGGAATCCATTGCCATCGTCATCATCAACCTTCCTCCATCACCAATTTCATGATGCTCACCGCCGTGCGTGAGTAATTTCATCGTAGGCTTGTTGGACGGTGCTGGGTTGGATGAGATTTACCATGTAATCGAGTTAGTTTTGTTAGGGTTTGATCCCTAGTATCCATTATGTTCTGAGATTGATGTTGCTATGACTTTGCTTAATGCTTATCACTAGGGCCCGAGTGCCATGATTTCAGATCTGAACCCATTATGTTTTCATGAATATATGTGAGTTATTGAACCTATCTTGCAAGCCAACAATCACCTACTATGTGCTATGATCCGTTAACCCCGAAGTGACAATAATCGGGATACTTACCGGTGATGACCGTAGTTTGAGGAGTTCATGTATTCACTAAGTGTTAATGCTTTGGTCCGGTACTCTATTAAAAGGAGGCCTTAATATCCCTTAGTTTCCAATAGGACCCCGCTGCCACGGGAGGGTAGGACAAAAGATGTCATGCAAGTTCTTTTCCATAAGCATGCATGACTATATTTGGAATACATGCCTACATTACATTAATGAACTGGAGCTAGTTCTGTGTCACCCTATGTTATAACCGTTACATGGGGAATCACATCCGACATAATTCTCCATCACCGATCCAATGCCTACGAGCATTTCACATATTGCTCTTTGCTTAGTTACTTTTCCGTTGCCACTGTTACAATTACTACAAAACTGCTACTGTTACTTTTTCCACTGCTACCATTACTTCCATACTACTTTGCTACTAAATATTTTGCTGCAGATATTAAGTTTACCAGGTGTGGTCGAATTGACAACTCAACTGCTAATACTTGAGAATATTCTTTGGCTCCCCTTGTGTCGAATCAATCAATTTGGGTTGAATACTCTACCCTCGAAAACTGTTGCGATCCCCTATACTTGTGGGTTATCAAGACTATTTTCTGGCGCTGTTGCCGGGGAAGCATAGCTCTATTCTTTGAGTCACTTGGGATTTATATCTATTGATCACTATGAGGAACGTGAAAGACGAAAGAACTAAGATTTTTCCCTCAACTACGAGGGAAGGTAAGGAACTGCCATCTAGCTCTGCACTTGATTCACCTTCTGTTTTGAGTAAGCTTGCGACACCTAAACCTGCTTCTGCTTTTAATTCTGATATGTCGCATGTTATTGATGATGCCACTTCTGCTATGCATGATACTTATGATGAAACTACTTCTATGCTTGATAGTACTGTGCCATTAGGTGAATTTCTTGATGAACAACTTGCTAGGGCTAGGGAGAATGAAATTATTGAAACTGATAATATTGATGAAAGTGATGATGAAGATTCTCCCCCTAGATATGAATTGCCTGTTGTGCCTGAGGGTTATGTTATGGATGAAGAAACTGCTAGAGACTTTCTTGCTTGCAATGATAGATATGATCTTAAGAAACTGTTAGTTAAGCTGAAAGAAAAATCTTTGAATGCTAGAATGAAATATGACCTTGCTTTTGCTACTTCACCTATCTGTATTTCCGATAGGGATTATGATTTCTCTATCGACCCTGAGATAATTACTTTGGTTGAATCTGATCCTTTTTATGGCTATGAATCTGAAACTGTTGTGGCAAATCTTACTAAACTAAATGATATAGCCATCCTATTCACTAATGATGAGAAAACTCGCTACTACTATATCCTTAAGCTATTTTCATTCTCATTAAAGGGTGATGCTAAAACATGGTTTAATTCTCTTGATCTTGGTTGTGTGCGTAGTCCCCGGGATATGATTTATTACTTCTCTGCTAAATATTTCCTCGGTCATAAGAAACAAGCTGCTTTAAGGGAAATATATAATTTTGTGCAAATTGAAGAAGAGAGTCTCCCACAAGCTTGGGGGAGGCTTCTCCAATTACTTAATGCTTTGCCTGATCATCCTCTCAAGAAAAATGAAATACTTGATATCTTTTATAATGGACTAACTGATGCTTCCAGAGACCACATGGATAGTTGTGTTGGTTGTGTTTTCAGGGAAAGAACAGTTGATCAAGCTGAATTGCTATTGAATAATATGTTGACTAATGAAAATAATTGTACACTTCCTGAACCTACTCCTAAGCCCACTCCGAAGAAAAGGGGTATTCTATTTCTCAGTCCTGAAGATATGCAAGAGGCAAAGAAATCTATGAAAGAAAAGGGTATTAAAGCTGAAGATGTTAAGAATTTACCACCTATTGAAGAAATACATGGTCTTGATAACCCGACACAGGTAGTAAAGGTAAGTTCTCTCTATAGATTTGATGAAGGTAATATTCCTCGTTATAAGTCTGCTAGCCAATGCTTAGATGAGTTTGATAATTTTATTGTTAAACAAGAAAACTTCAATGCTTATGCTGGTAGACAATTGAAACGTAATGCTTATATGATTGAACACTTGAGTGATTATATGTCTAGAGTTAAAGGTGAACTTAAACTCATTAGTAAACATGCTTCTATGGTTACCACTCAAGTAGAACAAGTGCTTAAAGCTCAGAATGATTTGCTCAATGAATTAAATAATAAGAAAAATGATAGTGTTGTTAGAGTTGTGACTAGAGGGGGTAGAATGACTCAGGAACCTTTGTATCCCGAGGGCCACCCTAAGAGAATTGAGCAAGATTCTCAGAGAACTAACGTTGATGCACCTAGTCCTTCTAAAAAGAAGAAAAAGAAAAATGATAGGACTTTGCATGCTTCTAGTGAACCTGTTGTTGACACACCTGAGAATCCCAATGATATTTTTATTTCTGATGCTGAAACACAATCTGGTGATGAACATGAACCTAGTGATAATGTTAATGATGATGTTCATGTTGATGCTCAACCTAGCAATTACAATGATGTAGAGATTGAACCCGCCGTTGATCTTGATAACCCACAATCAAAGAATCAACGTTATGATTGTTGGGGAATGTAGTAATTTCAAAAAAAAAATCTACGCACACGCAAGATCATGGTGATGCATAGCAACGAGAGGGGAGAGTGTTGTCCACGTACCCTCATAGACCGAAAGCGGAAGCGTTAGCACAACGCGGTTGATGTAGTCGTACGTCTTCATGATCCGACTGATCAAGTACCGAACGCACGACACCTCCGAGTTTAGCACACGTTCAGCCCAATGATGTCCCTCGAACTCTGATCCAGCTGAGTGTTGAGGGCGAGTTTCGTCAGCACGACGGCATGGTGACGATGATGATGTTCTACCAACGCAGGGCTTCGCCTAAGCACCGCTATAGTATTATCGAGGTGGACTATGGTGGAGGGGGGCACCGCACACGGCTAAAAGATCAACAGATCAATTGTTGTGTCTCTAGGGTGCCCCCTGCCCCCGTATATAAAGGAGCAAGGGGGGGAGAGGTGGCCGGCCAGGAGGGGCGGCCAGGAGAAGTCCTACTCCCACCGAGTGAGAGGAGAGGAGAGGAGAGGGAAGGAGAAAGAGGGGGAAAGGAAAGGGGGGGCGCCGCCCCCTCCTTGTCCAATTCGGACTTGGGGGGAGGGGCGCGCGGCTGGGAACTCCTAAGCGCCGCATTCTGCGGCAGAATGTCGAGCAATCGCATAGGAGTTTTCCTCAACTGGGCCGGCCCACGAAGGCAACGAGCAGTGAAAAAATTAACGACTAAACAACAGCGATTTCACTAGGATTCGAACCCGCGACAGCAAGCCTGTAGACAGGGGTAGCTTGCCACTGCGCCCGATTCAGTTTACTGGTCAATTGGCACTGCGAATACTTAAGACCTGGTCAAACTAGTAGATCAGATTATTTTTCTTTTTTTTCCAATCTTTTGTTATAAATTCTAATTATATATTTTACAAGTAGAACGTTTTTTACAGAACCCACATGAGTTTTAATTTTTTTTAGCAATTTTTTGAATTTGCGAATTTGCAAGCAAATTTGAAAAACAGGAACAATTTTGAAGTTGTGGACGAATATTGAAAAACAGGAACATTTTTTAATAATGATCAATTTTCAATAAACACAAAAAAGTTTTTCGAAAATGTGAACAAGTTTCTGAATAGTGATTTTTTTCAAAAACATGAATATTTTTTATAGGAGAACAAATTTTGAATTGTGAACATTTTTTTGTAAACATGAATATTTTCAAAAATATGAACTTTTTTGTAAACATGAACATTTTTAGAATTTTCGAACAAAATTTTGAAATGGGAACAAATTTTGAAATAACGAACAAATTCTTAGTTTTTAGAAAAAAAATCGTAATGGAGAACAATTTTGAAAATCCCAAACAAATTTGAAATTAGAACAATTTTTTAATACGGGAACAAAAATTTGAAAAAATAAGAACATTTTTTTGAAAATTTTGGAAAACAGGAACATTTTTTGAAATCCATGTCATTATTTACAAATTTCTCAAAAAATGAAAAAAAGAGAACATTTTTGAAAATTCGGTACGAAAATTTGAAATCGGGAACATTTTTTAAATTTGTGAACAAATTTTGAAAAACGGGAACATTTTTTGAATTTTTGAACAAAATCTGAAAAACAGGAATATATTTTGAAATTCGGAAACAAAATTTGAAAAAAAAGAGAAGGAAAGAAGAAACAGAAAAAAGAAGAAACAACGAAAAAGAAGAGAAATAGAAAAAAGGAACATTTTTTTGAATCTTGAGAACAAATTTTGAAACGAAGAACAAATTTGGACAATTTCTTAAAGCATGAACATTTTTTTAATCTTGAGAACAAATTTATGAATGAAAAGAACATTTTTTGAGCAAACTTGTTCACAAACATTTTTGAAAAAGCACGAACATTTTTTTAAAAGAGAAAACATAAACTTGAAAGACAAAAAAGAAAAAAAGAAATGTAAAAGAAACAGAAATAGAAAAAGAAAGGAAAATAAAAAACTGGTTCAGGAACCTTCTAGAAGGTTCCCAAAACCGAAAAAAACCCAGCTGGGAACCTCTAGAAGGTTCCCAAAACCGGGAGCGCTGGACGCTTAAACGGGCCGGCCCGTTGCGTCGCTGCTCGGTCGCTCGCCTGTGCGAAGCGCCGGCAGTTTGACGCAACGAGCGGCAAATAGGAAATTCTCGCGCGGCTGCCCCTTGGCCACCTCTCCTCTTCCACCATTTGGGACCATGAGGCCCAATAACCTTCGGGGGGGGGGGGGGGGTCTGGTAACCCCCGATACTCCGGTATATATCCGATAACCCCCAGAACCATTCTGGTGTCCGAATATAGTCGTCCAATATATCAATCTTCATGTCTCGATCATTTCGAGACTCCTCGTCATGTCCGTGATCACATCCGGGACTCCAAACTACCTTCGGTACATCAAAGCATATAAACTCATAATATAACTATCATCGTAACTTTAAGCGTGCGGTCCCTACGGGTTCGAGAACTATGTAGACATGACCGAGACACGTCTCCGGCCAATAACCAATAGTGAAACCTGGATGCTCATATTGGCTCCCACATATTCTACGAAGATCTTTATCGGTCAAACCGCATAACTACATACGTTGTTCCCTTTGTCATCGGTATGTTACTTGCCCGAGATTCGATCGCCGGTATCTCAATGCCTAGTTCAATCTCGTTACCGGCAAGTCTCTTTACTCGTTCCATAATACATCATCTCGCAACTAACTCATTAGTTACAATGCTTGCAAGGCTTATAGTGATGTGCATTACCGAGTGGGCCCGGAGATAGCTCTCCGACAATCAGAGTGACAAATCCTAATCTCGAAATACGCCAACCCAAGAAGTACCTTCGGAGACACCTGTAGAGCACCTTTATAATCACCCAGTTACGTTGTGACGTTTGGTAGCACACAAAGTGTTCCTCCAGTAAACGGGAGTTGCATAATCTCATAGTCATAGGAACATGTATAAGTCATGAAGAAAGCAATAGCAACATACTAAACGATCGAGTGCTAAGCTGACGAAATGGGTCAAGTCAATCACATCATTCTCCTAATGATGTGACCTCATTAATCAAATGACAACTCTTTGTCTATGGCTAGGAAACATAACCATCTTTGATCAACGAGCTAGTCAAGTAGAGGCATACTTGTGACACTATGTTGTCTATGTATTCACACATGTATCATGTTTCCGGTTAATACAATTCTAGCATGAATAATAAACATTTATCATGATATAAGGAAATAAATAATAACTTTATTATTGCCTCTAGGGCATATTTCCTTCAATGATAAGAGAGACTTCGTTGCTAGGAAGCACGACAAAGAAAGAGAACCATGGGTTTAGAAACCCATGCCCTTTCCCCCTAAACCATCCAAGAAAAAGGATGACGAGGATTTTGAGCGCTTTGCTGAAATGATTAGACCTATCTTTTTGCGTATGGTTTGACTGATATGCTTAAAATGAATCCTTATGCTAAGTATATGAAAGATATTGTTACAATAAAAGAAAGATACTGGAAGCTGAAATTTCCACCATGCTTACTAATTATACTTTTAAAGGTGGAATACCTAAGAAACTAGGAGATCCAGGAGTACCAACTATACCATGCTCCATTAAAAGAAACTATGTTAAAACTGCTTTATGTGATCTTGGAGCCGGTGTTAGTGTTATGCCTCTCTCTTTATATCGTAGACTTGATTTGAATAAGTTGTCACCTACTGAAATATCTTTGCAAATGGCCGATAAATCAACCTATATACCTGTCGGTATTTGTGAGGATGTGCCTGTTGTGGTTGTAAATGTTACTATTTTAGCGGACTTTGTTATTCTTGATACTCCCGAGGATGATAGTATGTCGATTATCCTTGGTAGACCCTTTTTGAATACTGCAGGGGCTGTTATTGATTGCAACAAAGGCAATGTCACTTTTCATGTTAATTGTAATGAGCATACGGTACACTTTCCGAGGAAACAACCTCAAGTCCACAGTATTAATTCTATTGGAAAAATTCCAACAATTACTATTGGAGGTTTTGAATTTCCTCTTCCTACTGTCAAGAAGAAATATGATATTCTTATTGTTGGGGATGTGCATATCCCCGTTGAGGTAACCTAGTGCTATTAAAAAATTCTCCGGTTTCATGCGATTCAGAATGAGTTTGTTAACAAGACTTGATCAACCTTGTTAGTGTATTCCTTTTGATGATCATGAGATGGAAGAAGTTAGAAAGCACAACTTTCTGTACCCTCCTTTTACTTTCTGTTATTTAGATTAAATAAAGCAAAAATAGTATTTTCTGTCTGATTTCTGTATTATCCTTGCACTAAAAAATACCCCGAAAATAAAAGTTCTCCAAACGTCCCGAAATTGAAATACGATTTTTCTAGAATATTTAAGAATTATTGGCACTGAGAACACACCTGGGGGACACACCAGCTGGCCACGAGGGTCCAGGGCGCGCCCCCTGCCTCGTGGGCCCCTCGTGGCCCCTCTCCACTTACTCCAGCACCCACACACTCCTTCTTCCTCCAGAAAAAATCACCACCTAGATCAAACCCGTGTTCTAGCTCATCTTGCTGCCATTTTCGATCTCCTTGCTCAAAGCTCCATTCACAAAACTGCTTTGGGGGATTGTTCTTCGGTATGTGACTCCTCCAATGGTCCAATTAGTTTTTGTTCTAGTGCTTTATTTATTGCAAATTTTTGCTGCTGAGGTGACCCTGTTCTTGAGCTTGCATGTCAAAATTATATGGTCCCAAGTAGTTCTAATGCATGATATAGTCTCTAGGCACTTGTAGGAGTAGTTGCTATCAATCTTGTTGAGTTTGGTTCACTTTTATTTAGAGTTACTAAAAATTTCATAAAATGATGAAGAGATTATTGAGGGGCTCTTCGAGCCGAAGCTCGAAGGATAAGCAAAGTGAAGAGAATAAGAAGCCCAAATATATCTTCCTCGCACCGCAAAAGTTCGTCCGTGTGATGAGTTCTTGAGAGTAGGCGGGATTCATGATGATTTTTATTATTTGGCTGAGAATGCGGGCCTCACCGACTTCCTCCACGACCAGCTCGAACAGTATCTCCTCCTCACTATTTTTTTGTGCAAAATTTTCATTTCCATGCTAGGAGATCACCACCTTCAGTGGATTTTTATTTATATGATGAGTATAGGGAGATGTCCACCTTTATGATTTTTGTGAGGTTTGCAAGTTGCCTTTTGAGGGAAGCATCAGATTTATTGATATGATTGCTGTAGGGGAAACGAGAAAAGTGTCAGAAGCAAGAACTACTAGCATACATTTCCATGTTCTACGTTACTATGCAATATTTGCCAGTAGATGTTTAATTGGCCGCGGGAATAGTGGGGGCCTCAGTGCTCCTGACCTCGCCATTTTGCGCCATGCTTTATTATGTGACATAACTTTCAGTTTAGGTGCTATGGTTGCTAAACGGTTGAGTCTAAACCATACAAAGGGCCCCATTTTTGGAGGTATCTTTGCTTCGCATCTTGCTAAATATTTTGAGATACCTATTAGACACTATGAGAAAGAAGAAAAGTTGCTTCCCACTGTTTTCTTAGACTATAAAAGTATGGTAGCACATGATTTTATTTGCGATGATAATGAGAAGAGACTCATTTATAACCCGGTATTCGGTGAAAAGACTTGTCAGATTATTACCTTGCCTGCACCTTCCTTGTTTAATATTTATTCAGGCACGTACATCATCCTTCCTGATGACATTTATGTATATTGGGAACGGACACGATCCCCAGAGCCTGAGTCAGAGCCATCTCCTGACCCTTATCGGTAGTCTGTTTATCAGTGGGATCCGGAGGAGATCGCCAACTAGTGGCACCCCGAGGATCCTCCTCAGTACACTAGAGAGGACCACTTTGATCCATGGGCATAGACCAACTTAGGCCAAAAGCCTAAGCTTGGGGGAGTACGTATTTCTCACTGACATTACATTCATGTTCACACACTCATTCTAGTTGTCGGTGCTCATACTTTTTCATTGTACTATCCATGCTAGTTTATTTTCCTTTTCCAGTCTTCTTCTTGTGTGTTTGAAAAACCTTAAGAAAAACCAAAAAAAAAATAGTTGTAGCTTTTAGCTACTTTACTTTCCATGCATGTAGTAATAGTAATTAAAAAGAAAACCCCAAAAGATTTCTCATTCTTCTTTTGTTTGTTGGGAGCTTTCCCGTGTAAATAGTTTTATTCCTTTTCTTTTCTTTGGGGGTCGAGAGGAGAAGACCATGATGAAAATGTTGAGTGACTCTCACATGCATTATTGTTGATTTAACAAAGAGCCCATATTACCTTGTCCTCTCCCTTGTATTAAATGCTTGCAGATTCCAGCTTAGTCCAATGCACGTGCACTATTATTATTATCCACACTATCCGGTCGTGCAAGCGAAAGGCAATAATGACGATATATGATGGACTGATTGAGATGAGAGAAGCTGGTATGAACTCGACCTCTCTTGTTTTTGTAAATATGATTAGTTCATCATTCCTGATTCAGCCTATTATGAATGAAACATGTTTGCAATGACAATTAGAGATTATAGTTGCTTATGCCATGCTTAATTAGCTAGGAGTTTGTAATGGTTTACCTTGCGTGCCAACATGCTATTAAAATGGTTGTGATGTGGTATGATAGGATGGTATCCTTCTTTGAATGATCCAAGTGGCTCGACTTGGCACATGTTCATGCATGTAGTTGGACCAAAATCAACATAGCCTCCATGATATTTATGTTCATGGTGGATTGTATCCTACTCATGCTTACACTCAATGTTTATTAATTTTAATGCATGTTCATGACTGTTGTCATTCTCTAGTTGGTCGCTTCCCAGTCTTTTTCGAGCCTTCACTTGTACTAAGCGGGAATACTGCTTGTGCATCCACTTCCATAAACCCCAAAGTTATTCCATATGAGTCCACCATACCTTCCTATATGTGGTATCTACATGCCGTTCCAAGTAAATTTGTATGTGCCAAACTCTAAACCTTCAAATGAAATTCTGTTTTATATGCTCGAATAGCTCATTTATCAACTAGGGCTGTCTGTATCTTCCATGCTAGGCGGGTTATTCTCAAGAGGAGTGGACTCCGCTCCTCACTCACGAGAAAATGGCTGGTCACCGGGATGCCCAGTCCCATGCTCAAACCAAATCAAAATAACTGCAAATAAAACTCCCTCATGACTGTTGCTAGTTGGAGGCACCCGTTGTTTCGGGCCAGCTATGGATTGATGCTTGTTGGTGGTGGGGGGTATAAACTTTACCATTCTGTTTGGGAACCGCCTATAATGTGTGTAGCATGGAAGATATCGATATCTCTCGGTTGTTATGTTGACAATGAAAGTATGCCGCTCAAAATATTATTCATCTCTGCTTCAAAATCGAGCTCCGACACCTCTACAAATCCCCGCTTCTCTCTGCGAAGGGCCTATCTATTTACTTTTATGTTGAGTCATCACCCTCTTATTAAAAAAGCACCAGTTGGTGAGCACCGCTGTCATTTGCATGCATTACTATTAGTTTACATTGAGTATGACTATGACTAGATCTCTTTTACCATGAATAACAATGTTTAGTCAGTCCTTGATCTTCAGAGGTGCTCTGCGTTTATGTTTTGTGGTCTCAGAAAGGGCTAGCGAGATACCATCTTGTTATATCATATTATGATTGTTTTGAGAAAGTGTTGTCATTCGAGATTTATTATTATTGCTCGCTAGTTGATTATGCCATTGATATGAGTAAATATGAGACCTAAGTGTTATTGTGAATATGGTTAGTTCGTAATCTTTGCTGAAAACTTGAATGTTGGCTTTACATATTTACAACAAGAGCAAACAGAGTTTGTAAAAGTTTTTCTTTATCACTTTCAGTTTATCAACTGAATTGCTTGAGGACAAGGAAAGGTTTAAGCTTGGGGGAGTTGATACATCTCCATCGTATCTACTTTTCCAAACACTTTTGCCCTTGTTTTGGACTCTAACTTGCATGATTTGAATGGAACTAACCCGGACTGATGCTGTTTTCAGCAGAATTGCGAGGGTGCTATTTTTGTGCAGAAATAAAAGTTCTCGGAATGACCTGAAACTTCACGGAGAATATTTTTGGAATATATAAAAAATACTGGCGAAATTATCAAGGCTAGGGGGCCCACACCCTGTCCACGAGGGTAGGGGCGCGCCTACCCCCTGGGCATGCCCCCCCTGCCTCGTGGGCCCCCTGGTGCTCCACCAACCTCAACTCCAACTCCATATATTCATGTTCGGGGAGAAAAAATCAGAGAGAAGGATTCATTGCGTTTTACGATACAGAGCCGCCGCCAAGCCCTAATCTCTCTCGGGAGGGCTGATCTGGAGTCCGTTCAGGGCTACGGAGAGGGGAATCCATCGCCATCGTCATCATCAACCTTCCTCCATCACCAATTTCATGATGGTCACTACCGTGCGTGAGTAATTCCATCGAAGGCTTGCTGGACGGTGATGGGTTAGATGATATTTACCATGTAATCGAGTTAGTTTTGTTAGGGTTTGATCCCTAGTATCCATTATGTTCTGAGATTGATGTTGCTATGACTTTGCTATGCTTAATGATTGTCACTAGGGCCCGAGTGCCATGATTTCAGATCTGAACCTATTATGTTTTCATGAATATATGTGAGTTCTCGATCCTATCTTGCAAGTCAACAGTCACCTACTATGTGTTATGATCCGTTAACCCCGAAGTGACAATAATCGGGATACTTACCGACGATGACCGTAGTTTGAGGAGTTCATGTATTCACTAAGTGTTAATGCTTTGGTACAATACTCTATTAAAAGGAGGCCTTAATATCCCTTAGTTTCCAATAGGACCCCGCTGCCACGGGAGGGTAGGACAAAAGATGTCATGCAAGTTCTTTTCCATAAGCATGTATGACTATATTTGGAATACATGCCTACATTATGTTAATGAACTGGAGCTAGTTCTGTGTCACCCTATGTTATAACTGTTGCATGAGGAATCGCATCTGACATAATTCTCCATCACCGATCCAATATCTACGAGCTTTTCACATATTTCTCTTTGCTTAGTTACTTTTCCGTTGCCACTGTTGCAATTACTACAAAACTGCTACTGTTACTTTTGCCACTGTTACTGAGGGAGTCCTGGATTAGGGGGTATCCGGATAGCCGGATTATATCCTTTGGCCGGACTGTTGGACTATGAAGATACAAGATTGAAGACTTCGTCCCGTGTCCGGATGGGACTCTCCTTGGCATGGAAAGTGGCAATACGGATATGTAGATCTTCTTCCTAGTAACCGACTCTATGTAACCCTAGCCCCCTCCGGTGTCTATATAAACCAGAGGGTTTAGTCCGTAGGACAACAACAATCATACCATAGGCTAGCTTCTAGGGTTTAGCCTCTACGATCTCGTGGTAGATCAACTCTTGTAATACTCATATCATCAAGATCAATCAAGCAAGAAGTAGCAGACTAAGGCATAGCCTAGTGGTGGGAAGGGGCTGATGCCTTCCCACCCACCCAGGTTCAAGGCACGGTACTTGCAATTTGGGTTTGTTGCACCAATTATAATGTAGGGGGTTCCCTTACAGTCTTTCTCTCAAAAAAATCAAGCAGGAAGTAGGGTATTACCTCCATCGAGAGGGCCCGAACCTGGGTAAACATCGTGTCCCCCGCCTCTTGTTACCATCCGCCTTAGACGCACAGTTCGGGACGCCCTACCCGAGATTCGCCGGTTTTGACACTAACATTGGCACTTTCATTGAGAGTTCCTACGTGCCGTCATCATAAGGAAGGATGGCTCGTCTCGTTGTCAGGGACAACATCACCTCTGGGGGAGCCCTGGCTGTAGGCCAAACTCTCCGGCTAGGCGGCTTCGTCATGACCACCTGTTCGGCCGCTGTGCCGACGATGACTTCTCGGGTCATCGAAAACAACCGTCACCTTGGCTCGAAACTTACCGAGCGGATGAGTACAATGGATCTCTCCTCTTTGAACGAACTCTTGGATCGCATCGCCGCTTTGGGGGTCGCTACGGACTATGATCGGATCGGGCTTAAACCCGACCAAAGGGAGATTAACTCTTTGCCGGTCACCCATCAGATAGCGGTGGTGGAGGAGCAATGCGATGATTCTTCCTCTATCCTGAGGACGAACTATGTCCGGATTTCCGAGATCTCCGAGCCGGATACCCGTCTACGGGAGGACATCACCCAAACCCTGAATCTAGAATCAGGCGGCATGCCGAACCCGCTGGGCAACATCCCGGAGCCCGAACTCCTAAGATCGGAAACTCCCCCGCCCCTGGGTCTCAGATTGGGTCAAGGTCGGGACTTAAATCCACCCACCCACCCAGATATAAATGATCTTTCCCACATTAGGCAAGAGCCCCAGGAGACAGGACATCACTATTGGGCCAGATTCCTCCTTGTAATGAACAAGGTCAAGGACTATCGCGAGGAAGACGCAATTTCGTTCTTTTGCAATAATTGCACAAACAAGGGAATCCTCAACGCCATAAGTCGACGTGACATAGCACACTTCACTGACTTGGCGGCCATAGTACGGAAGTACTGCGCGATGGAAAGCGCCTGGAAAACCCAAACAAAATTTTGGAATAATCCGGCCCTGACAAAACCCCTAGTCCGAACTAAAAGGGCGCACTCTCATAAGTCGTCTGACTCAATTACAAAGAAGCAAAAGCCCACTACAAGGCATGGAACCGTACTAGAAGGATGGCTTAATGGGCCATGCAAAATTCACAGTACAGCGGATACCATACCAACACACGGCCTTAGAGCATGTTGGGTACTCCGGCAGGTGGCCAAGAGCGGTGAGGATCTCCTCATTAAAAATACCGTAGAGCACCACCCCACGGATAACAACAGTACAATATTGACAGTCTTCGAGATCTTTGCCTCAAATAATAGGCGTAAGCGAGCACTCCGTAGCCTTGCCGAAGTCTGCCACATGGCAGCAATAAATCCATGGAGCGACACAGCTATCACCTTCAATGCCAGTGACGAACCTAAATTCCGAACAGCCCGAGCACCAGCCGCCTTGGTCCTTAGTCCAATTGTGGACAGCTTTCGGCTTACTAAAGTGCTCATGGACGGCGGCAGCGGATTAAACCTCATCTATGAGGAAACTCTTCAAAAAATGGAAATAGACAGGAACCGCATTGAGCAAAGCGGCACGACCTTCAGAGGAATCATCCCTAGTCGGGAGGCACATTGCGCTGGGAAAATCACACTAGATGTGGTATTTGGCACTCCAGAGAATTATAGGTCCGAAGAAATTACATTCCAAGTGGCCCCATTCAGTAGCGGATACCACGCCCTTTTAGGGCGGGAGGCATTCACGATCTTCCAAGCCATACCCCATTACGGGTACATGAAGCTCAAAATGCCCGGGCCCAATGGAATCATCACTCTAGCTAGTGATCTGGACATAGCACTCCGCACCGAAAACAAAATAGCCGCACTGGCCCTCGAGGCATTATCTGAAGCCCTCGCGGCAGAGGAATTAACTGCGCTACGCTCCACAGTGGACAGGGACGACGTGATACTCGACAAAAGATCCAAGTCCACTTCTTTTAAACTAGCGGATGAAATAGTCAAATTCCAAGTCCATCCAACAGACCCTACAAAAACAGCATCCATCGGGGCACAATTAAACCCCGCTGTAGACGCCGCACTACGGGAGTTCCTGCACGAGAATTGGGACATATTCGCTTGGCATCCTGCAGACGTGCCAGGAATCCCACGCAGGCTGGCCGAGCATATCCTTAACATTCTGAAGGGATTTAAGCTGGTCAAGCAGACTCTTCGGCGTTTCTCTAAACCCAAGCGACATGCCATGTGAGAGGAGCTAGCCAAGTTACTGGAGGCCAGATTCATTAGAGATATAAAACATCCGGACTGGCTAGCAAGCCTGGTGATGGTACCAAAGAAGGACAAGTCCTGGCGCCTGTGCGTCGACTTTAAAGACCTTAATCAGGCTTGCCCAAAGGATCCCTTCCCCCTCCCTCGCATCGATCAAATTATCGATGCTACCGCAGGACACGATTCATTGTGCTTCCTCGACGCATACTCCGGTTACCACCAAATTAAGATGGCAGAGTCCGATCAAGCCGCAACGACATTTATCACTCCATACGGCCCCTTCTGTTTTAATACAATGCCCTTCGGGCTAAAAACGCTAGCGCAACGTATCAACGCATGATTCAGACATGTCTGGAAAAGCAGATCGGCAAAACAGTGGAGGCATACGTAGACGATGTGGTCGTCAAAACCAGACACGTCGAATCATTAATAGAAGACTTGAGGCTCACGTTCGACAACCTCCGAACATATGACATCAAGCTCAATCCGGAAAAATGCGTTTTCGGCGTGCCCGCCGGAAATCTCCTAGGCTTCATAGTCTCCAGTAGAGGAATTGAAGCAAACCCAGCCAAAATCCGAGCTCTGTCGTAGTTGGCTATCCCAACCGACCTCAAGCAAATCCAGAAGTTAACTGGATGCGTGGCAGCCTTAAGCCGCTTTATCTCCCGACTAGGGGAGAAGGCACTCCCCCTTTATCGCCTTCTCCGGTGAACCGAACACTTCGAGTGGACGGACGCAACCACGGCCGGATTGGAAGAAATAAAAGCCATCCTGGCCACCAACCCAATCTTGGCCGCTCCAAATGTCGGCGAACCAATGCTGTTATATATAGCGGCAACTCACCAAGTTGTAAGCGCAGTGCTTGCCGTCTCACGAGAGACGAACGGACATAAATTCCCGCTTCAAAAACCGGTATACTATGTGTCCACCGTCCTCACTCCATGCAAATCACGGTACCCACATTATCAAAAGATAGCATACGCGGTATTTATGGCATCCCACAAATTACGACACTACTTTCAAGAGTGTTCAATTACGGTGGCCTCGGAAGTACCACTCAACGACATAATAAACAACCGCGATGCCATGGGCTGGATTGCCAAATGGGCCATTGAGCTCCTCCCGTTCGACATAACATATAGACCTCGGCGAGCCATTAAGTCGCAAGTACTGGCCGATTTTGTCGCCGAATGGACAGAAGCCGAACTCCCTAAAGAGTACGGCGCATACTCCAATTGGATCATGCACTTTAACGGCTCCAAAATGCTGGCGGGTCTGGGGGCTGGCGTCGTCCTGATGTCCCCCACCGGAGAAACAGTCCAATACGTACTCCAAATACTATACACAGACTCCAACAACGCAGCCGAATACGAGGCCCTATTACATGGTCTCCGGATGGAAGTTTCCATGGGCATTCAACGGCTGGAGGTGCGTGGGGATTCGAACCTCGCAATATCTCAAATAAATGGATACTTCGACGCCAAGGATCCAAAAATGGCGGCTTACCGCAATGCCGTCCTCTAAATGTCAGCTCGGTTCGAGGGGCTTGAATTCCACCATGTGGTCCGGGAAAACAACCAGGCGGCGGATATCCTGGCCCGCATCGGCGCTAAGCGCGACCCTGTCCCACCTAATATCTTCTTGGAAAGGCTGTTAAGCCATCCATGGTATGGGAAGGAGAGACCGGAAACAATATTCCAGACTCGGCCACAACACCAGATACCGAGCACTCTGACATAATCGGAGGCTCTGCCACCGAAATAACACCTTCCGCCCACGTGATAATGGCTGTCATCGCCCCGTGGACAGAACCATTCCTGGCCTACCTAACTAGGCAAGAACTACCCAAGGACCAAAATGAGGCACGCTGCATAGTGCGGCGGTCTAAAGCCTACAAGGTCCATGAGGGAGAGCTTTATAAGAAAAGCACAACCGGAGTCCTTCAAAGGTGCATCTCCGAAGAGGAAGGGCGGAAACTTTTGGCAGAAATCCATGCCAGACTCGACGGCCACCACGCCGCAGCCCGGGCCCTCGTAAGCAAGGCCTTCCGTACAGGTTTCTATTGGCCAATGGCCCGAGCAGACGCACAGGACCTTGTCCAACGTTGCGTCGCTTGCCAGCTTTTTTCAAACCAAAGCCATATGCCACCCACCGCTCTCCAAACAATCCCCATTAGTTGGCCCTTTGCGGTCTGGGGGCTTAATATGGTCGGACCCCTCAAAGGGGAAGCCATAAGAAAAATACCTATTGGTCATGGTGGACAAATTCACCAAATGGGTAGAAGCCAAACCAGCTAAAATGACTGAATCCGGACCAGTGATAGACTTCATATCTGGGGTTGTACACCGTTATGGCGTCCCCCACAACATCATCACCGATAACGGCTCGAACTTTACAGCTGATGAGGTAAAACTTTGGTGCAGCAATATGGGCATCAAGCTCGATTATGCTTCTGTCTATCACCCGCAAACTAACAGTCAAGTCGAGCGAGCAAATGGTCTTATCATGAGCAGCATTAAACCCAGATTAGTGCGGTCCTTAAAGGAATCAAACACGCACTAGGGAGAGGAGCTCGACTCCGTACTATGGGGGCTGCGGACCATGCCGAATCGCACTACCGGATACACACCGTTCTTTATGGTGTACGACGCAGAGGGGGTACTGCCCTGCGACATAATTCATGACTCACCTCGAGTGCGCATGTACGAAGAAAAAGAGGCCGAGCTCAATCGGCAGGACAGCTTGGACGCCCTGGAGGAGGAGCGAAACGTGGCAAAAGCCCGTTCTGCATTCTATCAGCAACAGGCTCGAAGGTATCAAAGCAGAGAAGTACGGGCCAAAACCTATAACGTTGGCGAACTAGTTCTACGCCTACCGGAGAAGAAAAAGAACAAGCTCAAACCCAAATGGGAAGGTCCCTTCATTATTGACCAAGTTCTGACCGGTGGAGCGTACCGTCTACGGGATGCATCGGATAATCGACTCGAGCCAAACCCATGGAATTCAGCCAGACTCCGAAGATTCTACGCCTAGTGCCGGACTCTATGTTCGTTTCCTTACCTCCGTCAATCTTTTACATATCCATTATCTGTCCTTTCTCTCTTTCTCGTTTTTTTCTTCCTTTTCCTCAAATCCTTAAAGGGCTAAATTGTGTCTTGACTACACAATCTTGGCGCGCTAACCGCGCTCATTATACCTGGGGGCTTCTTATACAGAAGCTTAATATAACTATTTTCTGGGCTTTATGCCCCGCACATGTGTTATTCTTCTGCATGTACCTTTTTTTGCCATTATATGCATCGATATGACTTAAGTTTTGGCCAAGCTCGGTTGCCTGGCTCTTGTGTTTATGCCCTACGTTCCCGTTAATTCGGCTAGGGCGTAAGGGGGGCACCTCTGCGATTGTCACTGCCGGGTCAGCCGGATGTGTACCTCAGACTGGGTGAAGCCGAAAGCTAGCGTTCTTAAAGGAATATTCGGTCAATGAACAAAAGATGACTTTTGTTTTGATACATGCCCCCAGATGTTTATAAGCCTGCATCTCTTTTTCGCAGTCCGGACATGCACATTAGGGCATGCGTACCCAGGGAAAGGAACCCTTAACGGAACTATTCTCCCTGGAAGATGTTTCTTACTATCCATGTAATATAACATAGCTAGTTGGGTACTTGTCTGTTCAAGCACTTATGACCCCTACGCCTGGTTTCCACGCGTACCCCGGTTTTTCTTTAACCGAGCGGGTATTCGGAAACACTCTGGACTATCGGGTCCAGAGGTCGAAGCGAAAAGGTCCGCCATGACAAATAATTTACAATCCGGCTAGGGACAATATATGTCACTTGAAGTACACAGTCACTTAGACTGACTAAATTCTTCCTCTATACAATCCAACAGGCTGTCTAGCCTACAATCCTATTGGGAATACTTTGCGGCTAATTCTACTTGGTCATACACCAAACTGACGGGGATCTCTTTCCCATCGGGCCCCATAGGACCGACCTCGCCCATGTGGTTTGGGTCAGCTTTGGTATACCGCGTCTTCACCATGGCCCAGGCTTCCCTGGCACCTTGCCGGTAGGCCGATATCTTCCATAATTGGAAGCGTCGCCGCGCTCCCTTGAGCTTCTCTACAAGCTCTCCAATGCCTCCTGGTGGGGAGACGGACGGCCACAAGGCCTGGGCAATACCCTGCATCACCTGCCGAACTTGTTCGTGCAGTTGTGAGAGCTCTGGTAGAAGATCACTCGCAGACCCGGGCATCTCCTCCGCGGGACGACCCATCAGCATACCTGCAGACATAACTCTGTTAGCCGGCTTCTTCGCCGAACTCTTTCAAAAGTTCGTTCAAGCACTTACTGAAAATGTCACGTCGAAGCCGCTTGTTCGCCTTCACGGAGTCCGCAAGCTGGGCTCGAACATCCTTCAGTTCCACGCTCAGCTGGGTATTGGCGTCTTGGAGATCGTTTTTCTCCCGCCTAACTTGCGTAAGCACGCGCTCGCCAGCCTTTAGCTCCCGTATGGCATGTTGCTCATCCGGATCCACTTCGGGATTATCTGCATAATCTATTATTAGATTTTCACGCATACCGCATACTACCTGGTACATGATATTCTTTGCAATAAAAGCAAGTCTTACCCGATCGGGTCTTATCGGACTCCTTCAATGTGGAAACTGCGGCCTGAAGCTGGGCCCTACACTCCTCCAGCTCTCGAGACAACTGGGTATTCTTCTCCATAAGGGCCTATGCAAACAATGATCCTTAAATCAGTTGTGCCAACTATTTCAAGTCTCAGGGGCTACTGATATACATAACTATTATATTTTTTCTCACCCGTATATCCTTTACATACTGGTCCGTAGCTCTGGCAAGACCATTCTGAGCAGCCCAGATGTACGCGTCTCCCGAGTTGAAGGCATCAAATGCCTCTTGGGAGAAACAAGCGTCACGGAGTACGGCCCGGCGACGCCTGTGATTCATTGCGCTCTCCACTTCAGAATTCGTAGCGGATAGCCTATCTGCATCCTCTGTAGGAGGAACATCCGGCGTTGGCCCCATGCGAGCGTCCACTTGTGTGTCCGGCTCTAGAGCCTGACTGGTGGAGGCGTGGCCGGCGACCTCTCTGGACATAGTTCGGCGAGCGTTTTTCCTACTAGGAAGCATGGGCGTTATTATATTCTCAAAAGACGACTACCACGGAGCGAGGTTCTCTTTCATACCTCTGTGATGACGTCTCAGTCCTGACCGCATTCCTCTTAAGCCTACCCGGCTTCGGTGCCCCTTGTGGGCGAGTCACTACGGGTTCGGCATGGCGTCCCGAGAGCCTTCCCTGTAAAGCACCATATGTGTGTGGTAGGTGAAGTACGAAAAAAGGGATCCTTCTTGGAAGTCAGGACTCCAGTTTTACTTACATGCGATGCAGGGAGCAGTCCTGGATAATCGGCTATGATGGCCACCATGACACCGTCGCAGCTTAATTGATAGAATGTCCTGTCAATAAGCTCCACAAATGTGTCGGATCTTCTTCAAGTCCGGGGTCGAGGGCCCGGTCAGGGTCCTCTGGTTGTTGAGGCAGGCTGTGGACCTCCCTTACAGCTTTTCGTAGTTCCTGCTATGAAATGGCAAGGTAAATACTTATTACAAAAAATGCGGGAAGGATAGGAGTAAAAAGTAGCAGCTCACCCAGCTTGGAGGGTTGTACATGGAAAATCCATCCCGTGGCTTGATGCGGAGGAACTCCTCTTCCTCTCCTTTGTACAAATTGGATAGAATCTTTGCTAGAGCAGCGACTGAGTCCGGTCCCTTACGACCGCAGCGGGTGGCATCATCTTCTCTATTGAATTGCCACATGGGTTGCCCCCGATATTGAAGTGGCTGCACCCCCCGCATTATACATATGGACATAACCTCAGTTATTGTGTTTGGCCAGTGTCTCTATCCAGCCCATCAGGTAAAGGACCTCTCCGTTATCTTCCTCCTGAGGGCTCCGTGGATGCCAGGTGTGGCGCTTCTTCAAAGGGGCATTGTCGAACTCAGGAAGACCTATCCGAATAGGATCCGGAAGGGGAACATCCTCCATGTAAAACCACTCTGAAGGCCAGTCTTCGGACATCTTCTTTGGGGTACCAGACAGGTATCCGGTCCCGGCGATGCGGCATATTTCGGCTCCGCCCACTTGATATAGTGACCCCTTCCGTGTACGGGTCACAAGGCAGAATAGCTTCTTCCACAGCTCGAAATGGGCTTCGCAGCCCAGAAACAGCTCACAAAGGGTGACATAACTGGTGATGTGTAATATGGAAGCGGGGGTGAAGTTATGCAACTGGAGGCCATAAAACTCCAGGAGCCCGCGGAGGAACGGATGGATTGGAAATCCAAGTCCCCTTAATAAATAAGGGACAAGGCACACCCGCTCCCCCTTGGAGGGATTGGGAAAGCCCTCCGCTTGCTCCCTGTCATTGTAGGTGGCGAGCCTGGCTCGAACAGGGACCATATACACTGGAGGGAGAAATCCCTGGGTCTGTAACTCTACTAATTGGCTGTGAGGGACGAAACACTTCTTCCAATCACAGGGCTTAGGGCTACGGGAGCGTGAGGAGGAGCTGCGATGGCCGGCCATGTTGGGATGGATTTTTTCGGGCGCGCTTCGATGAATGCTCGCTGGGGGAGGATGGTGTGATTTGGATCTGAAAATCCTCGTCTCTTTAATAGACAGTTTATTCACATGGCTAGGGTGGCAAATGTAAAAATGCCCTAGCTTCTCGCATTCCCTCGACATGTGGAAGATAGCCATTATTGGGCGTGGAAGACAAGAAGCACAACATTTAAATGGAAGCCGGACACTATTCAACAGGTATTCAGGATTTGGAGAAGAAGCCGCTTTGCAATGCCGAAGACAAACTGCACGCCGGACTCATCGTCATTGAAGCCTGGTTCAGGGGCTACTGAGGGAGTCCTGGATTAGGGGGTATCCGGTTAGCCAGATTACATCCTTTGGCCGAAATGTTGGACTATGAAGATACAAGATTGAAGACTTCGTCCCGTGTCTGGATGGGACTCTCCTTGGCGTGGAAAGCAAGCTTGGGAATACGGATATGTAGATCTCCTTCCTAGTAACCGACTCTGTGTAACCCTAGGCCCCTCTGGTGTCTATATAAACCGGAGGGTTTAGTCCGTAGGACAACAACAACCATACCATAGGCTAGCTTCTAGGGTTTAGCCTCTATGATCTCGTGGTAGATCAACTCTTGTAATACTCGTATCATCAAGATCAATCAAGCAGGAAGTAGGGTATTTGTCGGATTTCGGGTTCTGGCAGACCCTTAAGGTCCGAACTCTGGGGTGCGCGCGGAGATCTCTCCCTACCGATCTACGTCTGATCTCCTCGTGTGATCTAAGCTGGAAACGATGAACAACACAAGGGACACGAGATTTATACTGGTTCGGGCCACCGTTGTGGTGTAATACCCTACTCCAGTGTGTGGTGTGGTGGATTGCCTCAAGGGCTGATGATGAACAGTACAGGGGAAGAACAGCCTCGCGAGAGGTGTTCTTGAACTGATGCGATGAACTGTTTGGGTGAGTTCAATCGCTTCTCTCTCTCTCTGCTAGGGCTCTATCCAATCTGATCAGATGCCTCTACTCTGTGGTGGCTAGCTCTATTTATAGAGGCCCTGGGCCTCTCTGTTGGGGAACGTTGCAGAAAATTAAAATTTTTCCTACGGTTTCACCAAGATCCATCTATGAGTTCATCTAAGCAACGAGTCATGGGAGAGAGATTGCATCTACATACCACTTTGTAGATCGCGAGCGGAAGCGTTCAAGGAACGGGGATGAGGTAGTCGTACACGACGTGATCCAAATCACCGGAGATCCTAGCACCGAACGGACGGCACCTCCGCGTTCAACACACGTACAGTCAGCGTAATGTCTCCTTCTTCTTGATCAGGCAAGGCAAAGGAGAGGTTGAAGAAGATGGCTCCAGCAGCAGCACGACGGCGTGGTGATGGTGGAGCTGCAGCACTCCGGCAGGGCTTCGCCGAGCTCTATGGAGGAGGAGGAGGTGTTGGAGAGGGAGAGGGAGGCGCCAAGGACCAGGGGTGCCGCTGCCCCCTTCCCCTCCCCCTTTTATAAAGCCCCCTTAGGAGGGGCGCCGGCCCTAGGAAATGCAATCTCCTAGGGGGGCGGCGGCCAAGGGGTGGGGGGCTTGCCCCCCAAGCAAGGGGGTGCCCCCCCTTTAGGGTTTCCCCCACTCTAGGCGCGCATGGGCCCTGGGGAAGTGGCGCCCCAGCCCACTTTGGGCTGGATCCTTTCCTACTTAAGCCCATGGGGCCCTCCGGGATAGGTGGCCCCACCCGGTGGACCCCCCGGGACCCTCCGGTGGTCCCGGTACAATACCGATAACCCCGAAACTTGTCCCGATGGCCAAAACAGCACTTCCTATATATAATTCTTTACCTATGGACTATTCCGAAACTCCTCGTGACGTCCGGGATCTCATCCGAGACTCCGAACAACATTAGGGTTACTGCATATACATATCTTCACAACCCTAGCGTCACCGAACCTTAAGTGTGTAGACCCTACGGGTTCGGGAGACATGCAGACATGACCGAGACGGCTCTCGGGCAATAACCAACAGCGGGATCTGGATACCCATGTTGGCTCCCACATGCTCCACGATGATCTCATCCGATGAACCACGATGTCGAGGATTCAATTAATCCCGTATACGATTCCCTTTGTCAATCGGTATTTTACTTGCCCGAGATTCGATCGTCGATATCCCAATACCTCGTTCAATCTCGTTACCGGCAAGTCACTTTACTCGTACCGTAATGCATGATCCCGTGATCAAATACTTTGATCACATTGAGCTCATTATGATGATGCATTACCGAGAGGGCCCGGTGATACCTCTCCGTCAAGCGGAGTGACAAATCCCAGTATCGATCCGTGTCAACCCAACAGACACTTTCGGAGATACCCGTAGTATACCTTTATAGTCACCCAGTTATGTTGTGACGTTTGGCACACCCAAAGCACTCCTACGGTGTCCGGGAGTTACACGATCTCATGGTCTAAGGAAAGGATACTTGACATTGGAAAACTCTAGCAAACGAACTATGCGATCTTATGCTATGTTTAGGATTGGGTCTCGTCCATCACATCATTCTCCTAATGATGTGATCTCGTTATCATTGACATCCAATGCCCATAGTCAGGAAACCATGACTATCTATTGATTAACGAGCTAGTCAACTAGAGGCTTACTAGGGACATGTTGTTGTCTGTTATTCACACATGTATTATGATTTCCGGATAACACAATTATAGCACGAATAAAGACAATTATCATGAACAAGGAAATATAATAATAATGCTTTTATTATTGCCTCTAGGGCATATTTCCAACAGTCTCCCACTTGCACTAGAGTCAATAATCTAGTTACATTGTGATGAATCGAACACCCATAGAGTTCTGGTGCTGATCATGTTTTGCCTTAGGGAGAGGTTTAGTCAACGGATCTGCGACATTCAGATCCGTGTGCACTTTACAAATTTCTATGTCTCCATCTTGAACATTTTCATGAATGGAGTTGAAGCGACGCTTGATGTGCCTGGTCTTCTTGTGAAACCTGGGCTCCTTGGCAAGTGCAATAGCTCCAGTGTTGTCACAGAAGAGTTTGATTGGCCCCGACGCATTGGGTATGACTCCGAGGTCGGTGATGAACTCCTTCACCCAAATTGCTTCATGTGCTGCCTCCGAGGCTGCCATGTACTCCGCTTCACATGTAGATCCCGCCACGACGCTTTGCTTGCAACTGCACTAGCTTACTGCCCCACCATTCAAAATATACACGTATCCGGTTTGTGACTTAGAGTCATCCAGATCTGTGTCGAAGCTAGAGTCGACGTAACCCTTTACGACGAGCTCTTCGTCACCTCCATAAACGAGAAACATTTCCTTAGTCCTTTTCAGGTACTTCAGGATATTCTTGACCGCCGTGCAGTGTTTCTTGCCGGGATTACTTTGGTACCTTCCTACCAAACTTACGGCAAGGTTTACATCCGGTCTGGTACACAGCATGGCATACATAATAGAACCTATGGCTGAGGCATAGGGGATGACACTCATCTCTTCTATATCTTTTGCCGTGGTCGGACATTGAGCTGAGCTCAATTTCACACCTTGTAACACAGGTAAGAACCCCTTCTTAGATTGATCCATATTGAACTTCTTCAATATCTTATCAAGGTATGTGCTTTGTGAAAGACCTATGAGGCGTCTTGATCTATCTCTATAGATCTTGATGCCTAATATATAAGCAGCTTCTCCAAGGTCCTTCATTGAAAAACTCTTATTCAAGTAGGCCTTAATGCTGTCCAAGAGTTCTACATCATTTCCCATCAAAAGTATGTCATCTACATATAGTATGAGAAATGCTACAGAGCTCCCACTCACTTTCTTGTAAACGCAGGCTTCTCCATAAGTTTGCGTAAACCCAAACGCTTTGATCATCTCATCAAAGCGAATGTTCCAACTCCGAGATGCTTGCACCAGCCCATAAATCGAGCGTTGGAGCTTGCACACTTTGTCAGCGTTCTTAGGATCGACAAAACCTTCCGGCTGCATCATATACAATTCTTCCTTAAGGAAACCATTAAGGAATGCCGTTTTGACGTCCATTTGCCATATCTCATAATCATAGAATGCGGCAATTGCTAACATGATTCGGACGGACTTTAGCTTCGCTACCGGTGAGAAAGTCTCATCGTAGTCAACCCCTTGAACTTGTCGATAACCTTTAGCGACAAGCCGAGCTTTATAGATGGTCACATTACCATCCGCGTCTGTCTTCTTCTTAAAGATCCATTTATTTTCTATGGCTCGTCGCTCTACGGGCAAGTCAGTCAAAGTCCATACTTCGTTTTCATACATGGATCCTATCTCGGATTTCATGGCTTCTAGCCATTTGTCAGAATCCGGGCCCGCCATCGCTTCTTCATAGTTCGAAGGTTCACCGTTGTCTAACAACATGATTTCCAAGACAGGGTTGCCGTACCACTCTAGTGCGGAACGTGTCCTTGTGGACCTTCGAATTTTAGTAGGAGCTTGATTAGAAGTATCTTGATTATCATCATTAATTTCCTCTCTAGTCGGTGCAGGCACCTCAGGAACGTTTTCTTGAGTTTCGCCATTTTCCGGTTCAAGAGGTAACACTTCATCAAGTTCTACTTTCCTCCCACTTACTTCTTTCGAGAGAAACTCTTTCTCTAGAAAGGATCCATTCTTGGCAACAAAGATCTTGCCTTCGGATCTGAGGTAGAAGGTATACCCAATAGTTTCTTTAGGGTATCCTATGAAGACGCATTTTTCCGACTTGGGTTCGAGCTTTTCAGGTTGAAGTTTCTTGACATAAGCATCGCATCCCCAAACTTTTAGAAACAACAGCTTATGTTTCTTCCCAAACCATAATTCATACGGTGTCGTCTCAACGGATTTCGATGGAGCCCTATTTAAAGTGAATGCGGCAGTCTCTAAAGCATAGCCCCAAAAAGATAGCGGTAAATCGGTAAGAGACATCATAGATCGTACCATATCTAATAGAGTGCGATTACGACGTTCGGACACACCATTACGCTGAGGTGTTCCAGGCGGCGTGAGTTGTGAAACTATTCCACATTTCCTTAAGTGTGTGCCAAATTCGTGACTCAAGTATTCTCCTCCACGATCTGATCGTAGAAACTTGATCTTTCTATCACATTGATTTTCAACCTCACTCTGAAATTCCTTGAACTTTTCAAAGGTCTCAGACTTGTGTTTCATTAAGTAGATATACCCATATCTACTCAAGTCATTAGTGAGGGTGAGAACATAACGATAGCCACCGCGAGCCTCAACACTCATTGGACCGCACACATCGGTATGTATGATTTCCAATAAGTTGGTTGCTCGCTCCATTGTTCCTGAGAACGGAGTCTTGGTCATTTTACCCATGAGGCATGGTTCGCACGTGTCAAATGATTCATAATCAAGAGACTCTAAAAGTCCATCTGCATGGAGCTTCTTCATGCGTTTGACACCTATGTGACCAAGGCGGCAGTGCCACAAATATGTGGGACTATTGTTATCAACTTTAACTCTTTTGGTATTCACACTATGAATATGTGTATCATCACGTACGAGATTCATTAAGAATAAACCATTAACCATCGGAGCATGACCATAAAACATATCTCTCATATAAATAGAACAACCATTATTCTCGGATTTAAATGAGTAGCCATCTCGAATTAAACGAGATCCAGACACAATGTTCATGCTCAAACTTGGCACTAAATAACAATTATTGAGGTTTAAAACTAATCCCGTAGGTAAATGTAGAGGTAGCGTGCCGATGGCGATCACATCGACCTTGGAACCATTCCCGACGCGCATCGTCACCTCGTCCTTCGCCAGTCTCCGTTTATTCCGCAGCTCCTGCTTTGAGTTACAAATGTGATCAACTACACCGGTATCAAATACCCAAGAGCTACTACGAGTACTGGTAAGGTACACATCAATTACATGTATATCACATATACCTTTTGTTTTGCCGGCCTTCTTGTCCGCTAAGTATTTGGGGCAGTTCCGCTTCCAGTGACCACTTCCCTTGCAATAAAAGCACTTAGTCTCGGGCTTGGATCCATTCTTTGGCTTCTTCCCGGCAACTTGCTTACCGGGCGCGGCAACTTCCTTGCCGTCCTTCTTGAAGTTCTTTTTACCCTTGCCCTTCTTGAACTTAGTGGTTTTATTCACCATCAACACTTGATGTTCCTTCTTGATTTCTACCTCTGCTGATTTCAGCATAGCATATACCTCAGGAATGGTCTTTACCATCCCCTGCATGTTGTAGTTCATCACAAAGCTCTTGTAGCTAGGTGGAAGCGACTGGAGGATTCTGTCAATGACCGCTTCATCCGGGAGATTAACTTCCAGTTGAGTCAAGCGGTTGTGCAACCCAGACATCTTGAGTATGTGTTCACTGACAGAGCTATTTTCCTCCATCTTACAGCTAAAGAATTTGTCGGAGACTTCATATCTCTCGACCCGGGCATGAGCTTGGAAAACCATTTTCAGCTCTTCGAACATCTCATATGCTCCATGTCTCTCAAAACGCTTTTGGAGCCCCGGCTCTAAGCTGTAAAGCATGCCGCACTGAACGAGGGAGTAATCATCGGAGCGTGACTGCCAAGCATTCATAACGTCTTGTTCTGCAGGGAGGACATGTGCGTCACCCAGCGGTGCTTGTGGGACATAATCTTTCTTGGCAGCTATGAGGATGATCCTCAGGTTCCGGACCCAGTCCGTATAGTTGCTGCCATCGTCTTTCAGCTTGGTTTTCTCTAGGAACGCGTTGAAGTTGAGGACTACATTGGCCATTTGATCTACAAGACACATTGTAAATATTTTAGACTAAGTTCATGATAATAAAGTTCATTTAATCAAATTATTTAATGAACTCCCACTTAGATAGACATCCCTCTTCTAGTCATCTAAGTATAACATGATCCGAGTCAACTAGGCCGTGTCCGATCATCACGTGAGACGGACTAGTCAACATCGGTGAACATCTTCATGTTGATCGTATCTTCTATACGACTCATGCTCGACCTTTCGGTCTTCTGTGTTCCGAGGCCATGTCTGTACATGCTAGGCTCGTCAAGTCAACCTAAGTGTTTGCATGTGTAAATCTGTCTTACACCCGTTGTATGTGAACGTTAGAATCTATCACACCCGATCATCACGTGGTGCTTTGAAACAACGAACTATCGCAACGGTGCACAGTTAGGGGGAACACTTCTTGAAATTATTATGAGAGATCATCTTATTTACTACCGTCGTTCTAAGTAAACAAGATGCAAAACATGATAAACATCACATGCAATCAAATAATAAACGTGACATGATATGGCCAATATCACATAGCTCCTTTGATCTCCATCTTGGGGCTCCATGATCATCTTGTCACCGGCTTGACACCATGATCTCCATCATTATGATCTCCATCATCGTGTCTCCATGAAGTTGCTCGCCAACTATTACTTCTACTACTATGGCTAACGCGTTTAGCAATAAAGTAAAGTAATTTACATGGCGTTTCTCAATGACACACATGTCATACAAAAAATAAAGACAACTCCTATGGCTCCTGCCGGTTGTCATACTCATCGACATGCAAGTCATGATTCCTATTACAATAGCATGAACATCTCATACATCACATATAGATCATTCATCATTCATCACAACTTTGGCCATATCATATCACAAAGCACTTGCTGCAAAAACAAGTTAGACGTCCTCTAATTGTTGTTGCAAGTTTTACGTGGCTGAATTAGGGTTCTAGCAAGAACATTTTCTTACCTACGTGAAAGCCACAACGTGATTTGTCAACTTCTATTTACCCTTCATAAGGACCCTTTTCATCGAATCCGCTCCAACTAAAGTGGGAGAGACAGACACCCGCCAGCCACCTTATGCAACTAGTGCATGTTAGTCGGTGGAACCGGTCTCACGTAAGCGTACGTGTAAGGTTGGTCCGGGCCGCTTCATCCCACAATACCGCTGAAGCAAGATAAGACTAGTAGCGGCAAGAAAAGTTGACAACATCTATGCCCACAACAAATTGTGTTCTACTCGTGCAATAGAGAACTACGCATAGACCTAGCTCATGATGCCACTGTTGGGGAACGTTGCAGAAAATTAAAATTTTTCCTACGGTTTCACCAAGATCCATCTATGAGTTCATCTAAGCAACGAGTCATGGGAGAGAGATTGCATCTACATACCACTTTGTAGATCGCGAGCGGAAGCGTTCAAGGAACGGGGATGAGGTAGTCGTACACGACGTGATCCAAATCACCGGAGATCCTAGCACCGAACGGACGGCACCTCCGCGTTCAACACACGTAAAGTCAGCGTAACGTATCCTTCTTCTTGATCCAACAAGGCAAAGGAGAGGTTGAGGAAGATGGCTCCAGCAGCAGCACGGCGGCGTGGTGATGGTGGAGCTGCAACACTCCGGCAGGGCTTTGCCGAGCTCTATGGAGGAGGAGGAGGTGTTGGAGAGGGAGAGGGAGGCGCCAAGGACCAGGGGTACCACTGCCCCCTTCCCCTCCCCCTTTTATATAGCCCCCTTAGGGGGGGCGCCGGCCCTAGGAGATGCAATCTCCTAGGGGGCGGCGGCCAAGGGGTGGGGGGCTTGCCCCCCAAGCAAGGGGGCGCCCCCCCTTTAGGGTTTCCACCACCCTAGGCGCGCATGGACCCTGGGGAAGTGGCGCCCCAGCCCACTTTGGGCTGGATCCTTTCCTACTTCAGCCCATGGGGCCCTCCGGGATAGGTGGCCCCACCCGGTGGACCCCCCGGGACCCTCCGGTGGTCCCGGTACAATACCTATAACCCCGAAACTTGTCCCGATGGCCAAAACAGCACTTCCTATATATAATTCTTTACCTTCGGACTATTCCGAAACTCCTCGTGACATCCGGGATCTCATCCGGGACTCCGAACAACATTCAGGTTACTGCATATACATATCTTCACAACCCTAGCATCACCGAACCTTAAGTGTGTAGACCCTACGGGTTCGGGAGACATGCAGACATGACCGAGACGGCTCTCGGGCAATAACCAACAGCGGGATCTGGATACCCATGTTGGCTCCCACATGCTCCACGATGATCTCATCCGATGAACCACGATGTCGAGGATTCAATTAATCCCGTATACGATTCCCTTTGTCAATCGGTATTTTACTTGCCCGAGATTCGATCGTTGGTATCCCAATACCTCGTTCAATCTCGTTACCGGCAAGTCACTTTACTCGTACCGTAATGCATGATCCTGTGATCAAACACTTTGATCACATTGAGCTCATTATGATGATGCATTACCGAGAGGGCCCGGTGATACCTCTCCGTCAAGCGGAGTGACAAATCCCAGTATCGATCCGTGTCAACCCAACAGACACTTTCGGAGATACCCGTAGTATACCTTTATAGTCACCCAGTTACGTTGTGACGTTTGGCACACCCAAAGCACTCCTACGGTGTCCGGGAGTTACACGATCTCATGGTCTAAGGAAAGGATACTTGACATTGGAAAACTCTAGCAAACGAACTATGCAATCTTATGCTATGTTTAGGATTGGGTCTCGTCCATCACATCATTCTCCTAATGATGTGATCTCGTTATCATTGACATCCAATGCCCATAGTCAGGAAACCATGACTATCTATTGATTAACGAGCTAGTCTACTAGAGGCTTACTAGGGACATGTTGTTGTCTGTTATTCACACATGTATTACGATTTCCGGATAACACAATTATAGCACGAATAAAGACAATTATCATGAACAAGGAAATATAATAATAATGCTTTTATTATTGCCTCTAGGGCATATTTCCAACACTCCCCCCAAATAATGAGCAGGAAGGGCGCCAACAATTGGCCATTTTGAAGGGGAACATCTAGTACAAGTTATCCTGACCAAAGGTGGTCTTCGGCTGCCAAAAGCACTGGTGATGACGCCGTCTTGGGCTCCACGCTGGTCTTGATCTCGTTGCACCGGAATGGTAACCTTTGCCCGATGCCTCGGCGTGTGCTTGCTCCCTTTGCACCGAAGGGGAAACAAGGACACTGGGCAGGCCGACGCCCGCCTGGTTTTGATCGTCATGGCTTGCGTCACGGGCTCCTCGCGAGGTACCCCTGCCTTGATCTCTCCGCCTCCTCGCGAGCCTGCCTGATGAGGCTGCTCGTGAGGAAGCTTCCTGTCGTCCGCCCCACGAGGCTTGGCCCCTCGCGAGGGTCTTGAGCCTGAGCTGATGAAGATGGGCCGCGCTGGGCCCCCACTTGAGCCACGCCGCATGCCGCAGGCAGGCAAGTCTGAGGACCCCCGTTCCTAGAATGCTGACAGTAGCCCGCGGGCCCAAGGCGCGCCCGGGGTTGGCTTAGCAGAGAAGAGAAGGGGCAAGCGCGAAGAGCCACGGGCCCCAATAGCATGCGGCCTTGGGCGCCGCGTGGTGACTGATTGGACGTGGGCGTCTGCGCTTCCCACGACGCCTCGACAACTGCATGACTTGACAAGTCCCTGCATGCAAAGAAACGGGTCATGATTACCTGCGATCATGGTGGCCGATGGTTGGCCTTCCCCGACTATAAGTACGGGACTGCGTGAGCCCCTTCAGTCCATTCCTTCCTGCTGCTCCTTTCCTTCTTCTTGGCTAATCCCCGTCCCCATGGCTCCGTCGAAGAGGTTCTCGGCCGCGGAGAAAGGAAAGGCTCGCCAGGCAGGGCCTGACTCCCCCTCGACCAAGCGCGGTTGGGGCCGCCCTCGCAAGCATCCCATGGTCCCCGTAGCGGCTTCTCGCGGCCATGGAGGCGGTTCCCTGCGCGGTGGTGAGCGCCCGGTTGCCGATGGGAGGCACGCCGTGGCCGGGCGGCCCCCAGGCCGCGCTTTCGCTCGGCGGAGGTGCTGCCGGAGTTCATCGTGTGGTCGGCAGACCCGACCAGTGCCCGGCTCCAGCTCCCCCGTTTCTTCGTAGGTGAATTGACGGCCAGCGCCCGGTGCGGCCTCTGGCTTCAGGCGGATGGCTGCTGCAGCAGGGCCTCCTTGGATTCGCTGGAGGTCTCCGTTTCTGGGAATGGGCCCCTGACCCGCGGCTGGTAAACGTTTGCCCGTGCGCGCGGCCTGGACCGGCGGTGCACCCTGCACTTCAAGTTCAACGGTGACGCCACCCTCTACGTGAGGGTGTTCGGGGAAGACGGTCGTCATGCTGGGTGCTGCCCCGAAGATGATGACCGCGGCCGCCTGCCCAGCCCCGGTACTGACCAGGATGAAGACGGCGACAGGCGTACAGGCAGCGGTGCTTGGGGTTCGCTAAGCTTCAGCGACTCTCTCTCAGGCAGCAGCTCCTCCAGCGGTGGCCGCGACCAGCCCCCGCACCATCGCGCCCGCCTGGGTGAAGGTAGCGGGTCAGCCCGCCGTCGCGCCTCGGCGAAGCGAGAGGAGGGATCCTCCTGAGCCCCCTGAGCAGCTCAAGCCTTCGCTGTAGGTTAGCGCCGGACAAGTCATGCCCATTTTGTTTTTCTTCTTTTCCTGCGCAGAAAAAGAAGGTAGTATAGGGCCCCGCGGGGGTGTGTTAGGACTGTTGCTGTTAACTATCGCGCTGCTTCCGGTATTTCTGCGTTATGTTTCCGCGTCGTGTGCCCATGTGCGGGAATTATTTTAGCTCGGTGGGGCTTGACGCAGTCCTCGCCTCCCGAGGACGAGGCCTCGTCGTGCGCTTCATGCCCTGCAAAGATTAGCAGGAGGGGTAACTTTTGGTCTCGGTTGTGGGGGCGATCGTCCAGGTCCTGCGCTCGTGTCGCGATGCCCGTGAGGCACGGACTGGGAGGGGTGCTCCCGCAGGGGACTCGGACAGGAAAGCTCCAAACGGCCAGGGCAGAAAACACTCGCGAGGGCGCCCGCGAACCTCCCTCGCGAGACTTGTGCAAGAGAAAACGAGGCAAGCAAGTGAAAAAGATAAAGAGTCACAAGCCAGGACGGCAACAGCCCCAGTAAAACTTCAAACGGGAACAAACAAGCCAACTGCAGAAAGCAAATGAAAAAGCCGCGTCCGGCACCTATTCTAGTCTTCGACGTATTCTCACCAGCGCGGAGCTAAGTGCTGCCACTGGGCGTGGGCGGGAGCCCCCGAGGCCCAAGGGCGGCACTCCGGAGACTCCGGTGTCACATCCCTAGTTCTGGTGATGCTTAGTGCTTGCATTAGAGTGTTGCATCATGATTAAATTCTATTAAATTTGAAATGGGGAAGGTTTCAAACCCTAGCACTAAAGCAAATTCAAATAGATGCAAATTAAAAATGGAATTTCAACTAACCCAAAATGCTTTTCAAAAATGTTCATGGCCTTTGGAAAATGTTGCAAACAACAACCAGAGGTGATGCACATTTTTTCTATACATTTTGGATTTTTGAATGAACCCATATGTATTTGAATTGGAGCTGTTTAAAATAATATAAATATTTTGAAGGCTCCAAAAATGTTGGAAATTGGTGAGGGCCTTTGGTATATTATAACCAGTGGCCACAAGGAATCTCAACATTTTTATAATTGTGCTAGTATTTATTTTAAGTCAAAAACAAATGTCAGAAATAGAAAAGAAAATAAAAATAGGAAAGAACAAACCTCACCTGGGCTTACCTGGCAGCCCAGCAGAGGCCCAGCCCACCCCCACCTTGCCAGTCGTCCCCAACCTCCTGCCAGTGGGCAGGAGGGCGCGTGCTCGCCGCCTGCTGGCCACGCGTAGGCCACCTCCACCCTGCCTGCTTCACTCCTCCGACGCCCTAAGCACGCCACGCAACCCCTGGCCACTCCCCCCTCTCTCCCGTGCCTCTCTCTCGTCTGACTCTCTCTCCCGAGCACCACCGAGCGGAGCTCGTCGCCGCCGCTCATCGCCTACGTAGCCACAGCCATCCCCGAACCTCTCCGACACAACCTCGAGCTCCGAAACAACGTCGTCGTCCTCCCCGCCGAGCCACACGACGCCGGACGCCCTGGGGCGCCCTCATCGATGCCATCTTCGTCCTCTGCACCGACGGCCGCCGTCGACCGATTCGTCATCACCGAGCCGCCCCCAAGCACGCTGAGCTTCTCAACGACCTCCCAGTGAGCTCCGCCGCATTTCCCCTCTATTTCCCGCATCTTCCCCGTCCTCCAGCCGTCGCGTTCATCGAGACCGAGAACCACCGCCGCCCGAGCTTGTCACCGGCGTAGCTCCGGCGACCTTTTGGTCACGTCAGTGCGTACAATTGCTTCGCGGCAACACGTAGAGCCCCGCGGGAGCTTTATTTCTTCCTTTTGCACGCCGTAGCCTCGACCCCAAGCTCGCTCGAGCTCCGGCCGCCGCTGTGGTCGTCGCCGGCGACGCTACATGCTATTCTAGGCCCGGAGACCACCACCATCCGACGCGCCGCGTCGCCAGCGTCCTAGAGCTGCCTCCCGCGCATCCAGCCGTGCTTTGTGGAGCTTTTCCGAAGCCTGCGGCCGCCGCTGACCTCGCCGGCGGCTTAACGCCGGCGGGTTTGACTTTATTTGACCAGGGGTTTGACCTCCCCAGAGTTTATGACATGCGGGCCTCGCCCGGCTAATGAAACTAGTTTAGGTTTAAACTTAGTTAGTTTAACCTAGGTTAGTGCTAATTAAACTAGGTTAGTTTAGTTAGCCACTGACACGTGGGTCCCACCGGTCAGGTTTGACCTGGCCGACCAGTTGACCCGATGACATCACCTTTGCGTCATGCTGACATAGTAAAGTTTTTCTGGGATTTTAAATAAATCAGAAATGATTTATTTAATTCAGAAAATATCCTAAACTTTGAAAAATCATAGAAAATAATCTATAACTCCAATGGAAATAATTTATATATGAAAAATTATTAGAAAAATTCAAGGAATCCATTTGTACCATTTTCATGCATGTTTGAACAATGTTTGTCCTCTGTTTTGGACAAAACAAATATAGAGCATTTAAATAATCACATATGGAGTTGGAATTTGAATCATGTATTCAAACCAACTTCATTTAAATCATAGCTAGATGCATTAGCTCAAATCACAGCATATTGCCATGTCATGATCATGCATCATATTGTGGCATTGCATTGATTGTGTTCTTTCTCAGTTGCCGGTGTTTGTCC
The DNA here is from genome assembly GCA_032464435.1 of Aegilops umbellulata. NCBI lineage: Eukaryota > Viridiplantae > Streptophyta > Magnoliopsida > Poales > Poaceae > Aegilops > Aegilops umbellulata. The sequence continues at coordinate 367,221,611 of CP136058.1, forward strand.
CCTCTCGATAGACGTGGTTCCGACGATGAGATCGATGACACCGATGAAGAACTATAATATCTTCAGAAGTGCCAGGCAAGCAAAACCCCCTTGTTCATTCCGATACAATCCCACTCTCTCGCTCCTGCTCTCTTTTACTGCATTAGGACAACAACGATTCAACTGTTACATGCTGCGGTAGTTGAACCCCTTATCCTCTGCATGACCTGTCATTGCCACAGTAAATAGATGAAACCCACTAGCATGAGTAGGAGTTGTCTGAGCCCTGATGTGCCTACTCATTCATGCTTGTTTTGTCATGCCTGCTATTGCTTAGAGTTGAGTCGGGTCTGATTCATCGGGAATGAATTGGAATGTGGTGAACATGTCCTACTGTTGAGAGCTAAGTGTGTGAACACGATTTGGTAAAGGTAGCGGTGAGAGGCCATGTAGGAGTACATGGTGGGTTGTCTCATTGCAGCCGTCCTCAGGAACTGAGTTCTGTGTTTGTGATCCATGAACAGTTACTACCACACATTGGGTTCCGGTAACTCGACCCCTCTCGACTTATTAATCAACTTGATCTCTGTCCAGGAGTTGCAACTAGTTTCTGGTGTTTGTAGGTAGTGTTAGTAGTCTACCAAGTGGCACCCGATACAGGTGGGCTTGGGACAGACTAGGCACCGTGGCCGGGTAGACCAAGCGCCGCCCGTTTGGTGGGCTTGGAACCCTGTACACATCGTTTGGGGCAGTGAGCGACAGCCCGGCCGGATCTCCTTGCGGATGGAACCCGAATAGGCGACAAACCTGGACGAGAGACTTGTGTGGTTAGTCAGGTCGTGGCCGACTCCCTCGCCCGGCTTCCGCTTGAAGGTTGCCGAGGTACATGACGTGTACAGGGCGATAAGTGGCGAGAGCGTGTGTGAAGAAGTACACCCCTGCAGGGTTATCATTATCTATTCGAATAGCCGGATTCCTCGGATATGGAAACTTGGACCCCTTGCATAGTTCATAGACAAGTGAAAGTGGATACTCTAAAATGCGCAAGATAAGCGTGAGTGCTATGGATGGTGTTCTCGTAGGGAGACGGGAGCGGATCCATAGTGGTGTATTGATATGGTGAATATGTGGACTCGTGTGCGCCACCTCAAAAGAGTTACTTGCAGTCGTAGTTCAGGATAGCCACCGAGTCAAAGCTGGCTTGCTGCAGTTAAACTCCACCACCCCCTTTTGATACTGATGCATGTGTAGATAGTTCTGATGTAAGTCTTGCTGAGTACATTTGTACTCACGTTTGCCTATTTTATGTTTTGCAGAGAGACGTCAGTCTCGCTAGTAGTTCCGTGTGGACTTCGACGTTTAGCTTGTTACCTCAGCTACGATCTTGTGCCCTCGGCAGGGTCTAGTGGATAGTCAGGCTTCTTAGCCTTTTTCATTTGTAGTTGTCTGTACTCAGACAAGTTAAGCTTCCGCATGTGCTTGTTGCTTGTATGCTCTGTATGTTGGGTCATGAGACCCATGTTTGTAATATCTCGCTCCTCGGAGCCTAATGAATAAATACTTTGAGTCGTAGAGTCTTGTTGTGATGCCATGTTGTATTTACACATATCGAGCATATTGTGTGTATGATTGAAATGCTTGGTATGTGTGGGATCCGACTATCTAGTTGTTTATCCTTGGCAGCCTATCATATGGGGAAATGTAGTCTAGTGCTTCTGAGCGATAGTAGTCCGCTACAGCCCGGATCACCGGAGTCCTGCTAGCCCAGCACTACTGCTCGGAACACTTGACTGGCCGGCATGTGAATCACTTCGTTCCTGTGTCTGTCCCTTCGGGGAAATGTCACGCGGTGACTTCCGGAGTCCTGTCTAGCCTGCTACAGCCCGGGTTACCGGAGTCCTGTTAGCCCAGTGCTACAGCCCGGATTCACACGCTGATGACCGACATGCTCGATGTGATTCATGTATGCCTGTCCTCATGGGTTAGCGCCGCTTTGGGTTCACGACTAGCCATGTCGGACCGGGTTCTTTGTCATATGGATGCTAGCGACACTATCATATACGTGAGCCAAAAGGCGCAAACGGTCCCGGGCCAGGTAAGGTGGCACCCGTGGAATACCGTGCGTGAGGCCGCAAAGTGATATGATATGTTACATGCTAGATCGGTGTGACTTAGGATCGGGGTCCTGACAGCGTTGGTATCAGAGCCTGACTGCCTGTAGGATTACCAAGCCAAACTGGTCGAAGTTGTGTCTAGAAATGCTTTAGTTATATAAGGGAATTGATTGTGGAAGGGAACGTAAGGCTCTTTTACTCCTTTACCTTATGACCTTTGATCTGAGTCAACCTCTTCTCTTCTACGGGGATTAAGAACTAGGCTTCTCTTCTATCTCTCAGGATGACGTGTTACTAAACCGTAGTTGCCTAGGATTGTTGAGTTCAAGCCTCAATTCAGTTTCTACTACTTCCATGTGTTCCTAGCTGGCTTCAGAACATTGATATTGTGATGTTGAGTGGCTATGCCACCATTTTATGCAGGTTGTCTCTAATCATTTCAAGCATTTACAGCCGTTATGCTGTCCGAGTCATTCCAGGTTTCTAAATAGTCTGATGCAGTTGCAAATCCCTTCCCCCTGTTTCTAATGTTCATTTGGGCCAGTTTAACCACGCTAATCGGTGAGTTGAGGTACTATGTTGCCTCAACGTATATGTTGGAGCTGCTATTATGACCCTAGGTGTTTTATGAAACCATCTAGTAATCTGTCCATGTCTTGTGTTTCCGGTGTGATGATTCTGGCCACCATTCTCGAAAGCATCTCGTGATGCCATTTAGTAGTAGGTATTTTACTCCTGGGTTTTCAAACCCGAGATTCACCCTACTTACCTCCTGTGGATAGTATTTGCTAGTTCCCTTAGGATATTAGTAACCTTTGCGATAGTCCTCGAGGTCCGTGGTATATCATTCTTCCAAATACCATGAACTGCTTATGGCAGAAGTTCTGTTGAACCAAAAGATCACAACTAGAGTACTCTTGAGGAGTTCTCCATCCATAATTGTGAATCTGCCGTCCTACCTCTCCGCATGGATTATCCGGAAGAAATTCGTTGAACTCGTTTGACATACTAATCCATGCATCCACAACTCAGAAAATCATATGTTCCTTGAGTTGTCCCCTTTTAGTTGTGTTCTGACCCTCGTCTATCAATTGATAGTCAAGAGTATGTGTGCATTCGTGTCCATCGATGCCTATTATTCTTGTGGTCCGTCAAGCCATTCTATTCCAGAATGACTAGGAGAAACAAACTCCAGGTACCTCATCCATATCTAGGATTGGGTCAAAGCAGTTGTATTCCGCAGGTCAAATGCCAATCCGGTTTTTGCTCTGTTCTACCCTGGAGTGTTACCATCTTTATGTCAAGAATGTCATGAGAATTGCACCACCTCTTATGAATTCTTGACGCAGTAATACTTCTCGCTATCATTATTCATTCCTCGGTCCCGTGTTGTTGTAACCGGAATGCCGACAAGTGAATCGTGTTGCGTGAAATCAATACTCCTAGCAACTGTGTTGCTTGGTAGTAAATGGACAATATTCTCATTCTTAGCGTGTTGGTTATGGAGTCATCATTATAAGATTGATTGTGCTACCTAGTCCTTATTTCTGGTGCACTCTTTGATCAATGAGTTAGGATTGTGTCAATCCCTCACTCTGTTGATCATATCATCTTGCCCTGAAAAGCAAGGTTGTTCTCGAGCTTAGTAACATACCGGTGGTTCGTGATATTCTGAATATCTTCTCGGAAGTATCACCAGGTTGTCACCTGACCGTTATGTTGAGTTCGTGATCAAGTTGGTTTCCCTCTAAACCACACCTTCTCCAGGAATCTGTGTTGGATACTCCTGAGCTAGTTGGTCGAGCTAAACAACAACTTGGAGAGTTGGAAGATAAAAGCTTGCCTTACTTAGTTCATTCCAAAGGGATATCCTTTTGTGTGCGTGTGTGTTGAAGAAAGGTGATATCTTCATCAATTGATCCTCGTGATCAGTTGTTGGATCTATTGTCTTGTCAAAACTTTGATTTGAGTATGGGCCATCATCAAATCAAATCAGAACCAACGATGTTCGTAATGTTGTCTTACTCGTGGTTGATCCCTCGAGCATACACCATTACATCTATTGGTCTGACCAATGCTATCACCGTGTTCACATGATGGTGGAAGTCCAGTGATATGGAAATACCGATGAGTTGTTGTTGAGCCCATCAGCAACATTTTGTCTCCCCCATGATTCATGTTGAACATCAACCTAGTGTTGGAAACTTTGTAAGCAATGTCTTCGAGTTCCGTTCATGAAGCTTATGCTTGGATGGAGGAAGTGACTTCCTCAAATTCATGTGCTTTAGGTGTAAGTTGCCGCCATGAATTCGAGAAAGGTTTGTTTTGTTTCCCTTGGAATTATCCCAAGTCAGGCATGCATACATGCGAAGTATTCTATGGTTTGGTAGATTAATTACCTCCACTCCGTGGTAATCCCTAGCACACCAAGCCACTGACTGATTTGTTCTAGGAAAAGGAGTTGTTGTGCAAATCCTAGGTCATGCACAAGACTTCGTTACCCTAGATGATGGTTCCCCCACCTGAACTCGGTAGTGTTTTGTTGTAAGACTACCGTGTGGTCATGCTTGTCTGGGACAGCGTGTTCACATGTGATTAGCAGAACCAGCTCATGTTTTGGAGCTCGCTATCGTAGTTCATCTCCCGAGAGTCTCGCAACGTTATCTCGTCGACTTGTGTTGCAACCTTTTCTTTTCTGGACATGTTGTCTGAAAAATCCTGTTACCAGCCAGATCTGAATCTCAGGCAGATATGATGGCTGGAACTTTTCCAAGATCTACTATGTAGGTCCCGACAAGGTTGATGGTCTGACCGACACACCTAGCCGGAAGATCTATCATTGTAGCATCTTGACTGGTCAATTTCACCATCTTCTCCGTGAGGATCTTGTGCGACTTATTTTAGAAGTTGTTCCTTAGGGACTCTTGTGCTATTAGTATTCCTCGATTATGCTATAACCATTCAAACAATGGAATTGCTCTCGACTGTTGAGTTATCTCCCAGTTACCAGAATCATTCCCAACATTTGCATTTTGTTCCCAGCTTGCACCGCTGTTGTGCCATTCTACCTTGGGCCCCATCCATTTCTGGTGATAAACAAAATCATCCATTGCATTGTCTTCAACAAGGTAGTCCACATCTTTCGTTCTAGTACAAGTATGTCACCTTTTCGAACTCCTTCAAACGATCGTTTGTGATTGCCTTAGGATGGAATAAAGAGTTCCAATGATCTCAGAATCAAAAGTAATTCTTTTTGCCACTTAAGGGAATAGTTCTTCGAGTCACCTTCCCTAAGGTGCCCCGTTTTGGAATCATGGCAATCAACTCCTCGCTACCTTGAAAACTATGCACCATCCTACTTAAGCGTGGGAGTGTTTCCTACCAAACTGAACTTTCATCATTTGTTCTCTCCATCCCTTTTGATGTGTGTTGTCTCTTAGATCAAGAGATGGTTCATCATCTCATTCCATGAGTTGATCGTGTATCGCTTGATTTTCGAGAAGATCGTTTCCTATAGAGTTTCCTTTTGTCGTCATCATGTTGTATGAAGATCTCGAAAGCAAGGGCGTCAAGATCAATATGATGCAATGAAGCTACTTCTACGAGAAGGGCAGTTGGATCGAGGAGACCATGATAGTTGTGACCTCCTTTCTTCTAACCTCACGACTTGAATCTCGGGGCGAGATTCTTGTTTAGTGGGGGTGAGTTGTCACATCCCTAGTTCTGGTGATGCTTAGTGCTTGCATTAGAGTGTTGCATCATGATTAAATTCTATTAAATTTGAAATGGGGAAGGTTTCAAACCCTAGCACTAAAGCAAATTCAAATAGATGCAAATTAAAAATGGAATTTCAACTAACCCAAAATGCTTTTCAAAAATGTTCATGGCCTTTGGAAAATGTTGCAAACAACAACCAGAGGTGATGCACATTTTTTCTATACATTTTGGATTTTTGAATGAACCCATATGTATTTGAATTGGAGCTGTTTAAAATAATATAAATATTTTGAAGGCTCCAAAAATGTTGGAAATTGGTGAGGGCCTTTGGTATATTATAACCAGTGGCCACAAGGAATCTCAACATTTTTATAATTGTGATAGTATTTATTTTAAGTCAAAAACAAATGTCAGAAATAGAAAAGAAAATAAAAATAGGAAAGAACAAACCTCACCTGGGCTTACCTGGCAGCCCAGCAGAGGCCCAGCCCACCCCCACCTTGCCAGTCGTCCCCAACCTCCTGCCAGTGGGCAGGAGGGCGCGTGCTCGCCGCCTGCTGGCCACGCGTAGGCCACCTCCACCCTGCCTGCTTCACTCCTCCGACGCCCTAAGCACGCCACGCAACCCCTGGCCACTCCCCCCTCTCTCCCGTGCCTCTCTCTCGTCTGACTCTCTCTCCCGAGCACCACCGAGCGGAGCTCGTCGCCGCCGCTCATCGCCTACGTAGCCACAGCCATCCCCTAACCTCTCCGACACAACCCCGAGCTCCGAAACAACGTCGTCGTCCTCCCCGCCGAGCCACACGACGCCGGACGCCCTGGGGCGCCCTCATCGATGCCATCTTCGTCCTCTGCACCGACGGCCGCCGTCGACCGATTCGTCATCACCGAGCCGCCCCCAAGCACGCTGAGCTTCTCAACGACCTCCCAGTGAGCTCCGCCGCATTTCCCCTCTATTTCCCGCATCTTCCCCGTCCTCTAGCCGTCGCGTTCATCGAGACCGAGAACCACCGCCGCCCGAGCTTGTCACCGGCGTAGCTCCGGCGACCTTTTGGTCACGTCAGTGCGTACAATTGCTTCACGGCAACACGTAGAGCCCCGCGGGAGCTTTATTTCTTCCTTTTGCACGCCGTAGCCTCGACCCCGAGCTCGCTCGAGCTCCGGCCGCCGCTGTGGTCGTCGCCGGCGACGCTACAGGCTATTCTAGGCCCGGAGACCACCACCATCCGACGCGCCGCGTCGCCAGCGTCCTAGAGCTGCCTCCCGCGCATCCAGCCGTGCTTTGTGGAGCTTTTCCGAAGCCTGCGGCCGCCGCTGACCTCGCCGGCGGCTTAACGCCGGCGGGTTTGACTTTATTTGACCAGGGGTTTGACCTCCCCAGAGTTTATGACATGCGGGCCCCGCCCGGCTAATGAAACTAGTTTAGGTTTAAACTTAGTTAGTTTAACCTAGGTTAGTGCTAATTAAACTAGGTTAGTTTAGTTAGCCACTGACACGTGGGTCCCACCGGTCAGGTTTGACCTGGCCGACCAGTTGACCCGATGACATCACCTTTGCGTCATGCTGACATAGTAAAGTTTTTCTGGGATTTTAAATAAATCAGAAATGATTTATTTAATTCAGAAAATATCCTAAACTTTGAAAAATCATAGAAAATAATCTATAACTCCAATGGAAATAATTTATATATGAAAAATTATTAGAAAAATTCAAGGAATCCATCTGTACCATTTTCATGCATGTTTGAACAATGTTTGTCCTCTGTTTTGGACAAAACAAATATAGAGCATTTAAATAATCACATATGGAGTTGGAATTTGAATCATGTATTCAAACCAACTTCATTTAAATCATAGCTAGATGCATTAGCTCAAATCACAGCATATTGCCATGTCATGATCATGCATCATATTGTGGCATTGCATTGATTGTGTTCTTTCTCAGTTGCCGGTGTTTGTCCCCTCTCGATAGACGTGGTTCCGACGATGAGATCGATGACACCGATGAAGAACTATAATATCTTCAGAAGTGCCAGGCAAGCAAAACCCCCTTGTTCATTCCGATACAATCCCACTCTCTCACTCCTGCTCTCTTTTACTGCATTAGGACAACAACGATTCAACTGTTACATGCTGCGGTAGTTGAACCCCTTATCCTCTGCATGACCTGTCATTGCCACAGTAAATAGATGAAACCCACTAGCATGAGTAGGAGTTGTCTGAGCCCTGATGTGCCTACTCATTCATGCTTGTTTTGTCATGCCTGCTATTGCTTAGAGTTGAGTCGGGTCTGATTCATCGGGAATGAATTGGAATGTGGTGAACATGTCCTACTGTTGAGAGCTAAGTGTGTGAACACGATTTGGTAAAGGTAGCGGTGAGAGGCCATGTAGGAGTACATGGTGGGTTGTCTCATTGCAGCCGTCCTCAGGAACTGAGTTCTGTGTTTGTGATCCATGAACAGTTACTACCACACATTGGGTTCCGGTAACTCGACCCCTCTCGACTTATTAATCAACTTGATCTCTGTCCAGGAGTTGCAACTAGTTTCTGGTGTTTGTAGGTAGTGTTAGTAGTCTACCAAGTGGCACCCGGTACAGGTGGGCTTGGGACAGACTAGGCACCGTGGCCGGGTAGACCAAGCGCCGCCCGTTTGGTGGGCTTGGAACCCTGTACACATCGTTTGGGGCCGTGAGCGACACCCCGGCCGGATCTCCTTGCGGATGGAACCCAAATAGGCGATAAACCTGGACGAGAGACTTGTGTGGTTAGTCAGGTCGTGGCCGACTCCCTCGCCCGGCTTTCGCTTGAAGGTTGCCGAGGTACATGACGTGTACAGGGCGATAAGTGGCGAGAGCGTGTGTGAAGAAGTACACCCCTGCAGGGTTATCATTATCTATTCGAATAGCCGGATTCCTCGGATATGGAAACTTGGACCCCTTGCATAGTTCATAGACAAGTGAAAGTGGATACTCTAAAATGCGCAAGATAAGCGTGAGTGCTATGGATGGTGTTCTCGTAGGGAGACGGGAGCGGATCCATAGTGGTGTATTGATATGGTGAATATGTGGACTCGTGTGCGCCACCTCAAAAGAGTTACTTGCAGTCGTAGTTCAGGATAGCCACCGAGTCAAAGCTGGCTTGCTGCAGTTAAACTCCACCACCCCCTTTTGATACTGATGCATGTGTAGATAGTTCTGATGTAAGTCTTGCTGAGTACATTTGTACTCACGTTTGCCTATTTTATGTTTTGCAGAGAGACGTCAGTCTCGCTAGTAGTTCCGTGTGGACTTCGACGTTTAGCTTGTTACCTCAGCTACGATCTTGTGCCCTCGGCAGGGTCTAGTGGATAGTCAGGCTTCTCAGCCTTTTTCATTTGTAGTTGTCTGTACTCAGACAAGTTAAGCTTCCGCATGTGCTTGTTGCTTGTATGCTCTGTATGTTGGGTCATGAGACCCATGTTTGTAATATCTCGCTCCTCGGAGCCTAATGAATAAATACTTTGAGTCGTAGAGTCTTGTTGTGATGCCATGTTGTATTTACACATATCGAGCATATTGTGTGTATGATTGAAATGCTTGGTATGTGTGGGATCCGACTATCTAGTTGTTTATCCTTGGCAGCCTATCATATGGGGAAATGTAGTCTAGTGCTTCTGAGCGATAGTAGTCCGCTACAGCCCGGATCACCGGAGTCCTGCTAGCCCAGCACTACTACTCGGAACACTTGACTGGCCGGCATGTGAATCACTTCGTTCCTGTGTCTGTCCCTTCGGGGAAATGTCACGCGGTGACTTCCGGAGTCCTGTCTAGCCTGCTACAACCCGGGTTACCGGAGTCCTGTTAGCCCAGTGCTACAGCCCGGATTCACACGCTGATGACCGACATGCTCGATGTGATTCATGTATGCCTGTCCTCATGGGTTAGCGCCGCTTTGGGTTCACGACTAGCCATGTCGGCCCGGGTTCTTTGTCATATGGATGCTAGCGACACTATCATATACGTGAGCCAAAAGGCGCAAACGGTCCCGGGCCAGGTAAGGTGGCACCCGTGGAATACCGTGCGTGAGGCCGCAAAGTGATATGATATGTTACATGCTAGATCGGTGTGACTTAGGATCGGGGTCCTGACATCCGGGGCCTTTCCCAAAATGCGGCAGCTTCACAGGCATTTGCCTTCTTCACAGGCACCGGGCCTTTCCCAAAATGCGGCAACTTCACAGGCATTGGCCTTCTTCACAGGCACCGGGCCTTTCCCAAAATGCGGCAGCTTCACAGGCATTTGCCTTCTTCACAGGCACCGGGCCTTTCATAGGCGCTAGGCCTTGCTCAGGGATAGAACCTCCGGAGATGTTGAATGTTCCATGTGTTCTGGATGGGTACCCCCTCCGGGGTCTCCAAGCGCGCGGAGCCAGGCCTGGAAACATGAACAACCTTGAATGGGCCCTCCCACATGGGAGAGAGCTTGTGCAGCCCCTGCCTGGAGAGAACCCGTTTGAGCATGAGATCCCCTACCTCAAGAGTCCTGGGGCGGATGTTGCGGCAGTGGTATCGTCGCAGCGCCTGTTGATACCTTGCCGCTCGTAGTGCGGCTTCTCGACGGTGTTCCTCCCCCAGAATGAGATCCGTCCCTCGCATGGCGTCCTGCTGCGTCTCGTCGAACACCAAGACCCGTGCGGAGCGACGCCTGACCTCGTGAGGGAGAATAGCCTCTGCTCCGTAGACGAGGAAGAACGGGGTCTCGCCAGTTGGCTTGGTCGCAGTTGTGCAGATTGACCACAACACGAACTGGATCTCGTCGTACCAGCCCCGGCCGCAGGCCTCCAGCTTCTTCTTGAAGGTCCTGGCTTTGAGGCCCCTCAAGACCTTCGCGTTGGCTCGCTCGGCCTGGCCGTTGCTCCGGGGGTGTGCTACCAAAGCGTAGCATATCTGCGTCCCAAGGTTAGCATAATACGTTTTGAAGAGATTACTGGTGAATTGCGAACCGTTGTCGGTGATGATGCGGTTAGGCACCCCAAATCGGCTCACGAGGCCCTTGATGAACTTGACTGCGGAGCCCGCCGGGATTGTGCGGACAGCTTCCACTTCAGCCCACTTGGTGAACTTGTCCACAACGACGTAGAGGTTGCGATAGCCCCCTGGCGCCCGAGGAAACGGGCCCAGAATGTCCAGCCCCCAAACTGCGAACGGCCATGAGAGGGGTATAGTCTGTAGACTCCCCGCAGGCTGATGGATCTGCTTAGCATGAAACTGGCAGGCTTCGCAAGCTCTCACCAGCTCAACGGCGTCGCTGAGTGCCGTGGGCCAGTAGAAACGCCTTGCCGATGAGGGTTCGTGACGACAAGTGGTGCCCACAGTCTTCGCCGTGTATGTCCGCCAGCAGCTCCTTCCCTTGCTCTCGGGAGATGCAACGCAGGGACACATCATTCGGTCTCTTCATGTAGAGCTCTCCATCCTTGATGCAATAAGCTATGGCCTGCCGCGCCACACGCTCCGCCTCCTCCTTGTTCTCCGACAGGGTCCCTTGCATCAAGTAGTTCTTGAGCTCCGGGATCCAACACCCTTCCTAAGGCTCTAGCGCCAGGAGCAGGCGTGCCCCTGAGGCCAGGCCGCAGACCGGAGCTCCTGAGGCAGGCGGCTGAGGGAGCTCCCCCCTTGGTTGTGCTGTGCTCGACAGTGACGGCACCGCCGAAGGTTTGAAGAGCCACTCCTCGAAGACGTCAGGCTCCTGAGGCAGCCGCCGAGATGCCCTATTGGTAATGTCATCAGCCTCCTAATTGGTGCCGCGAGGCACATGCTGCAACTCCAGCCCCCAGAACTGTTTCTCCATTTTGCGAACCTCAGCGAGGTAGGCTTCCATGTGCTCGTCCTTTGGCTCGTATATCTTGTTGGAGAAGTTGACGAGGAGCTGCAAATTGCCCTTGATGATGAGGCGCTTCATGTGACACCCAAAAATTTTTGGACCTTGTTTTACTAATTAAAATTTTGCCAGGAATTAAAACTTTTATTTTCTAAGCTCCCTTTTGATTTTTAACCTTGTTATTATGGAGTTTTTCCCCAAAGTGAAAACTTTTCAAATATGTTTTTGGACTTGTTTAAACTCTCAAGGAAAAACTTTTCTTGTATTAGTAGAGCTAATTACAAAATTAAATTTGCTTGATCTTTATTTTTCTTGAAAAATGGTTTTTCAAGGTTATAAGGCCATATTTGAACTACAACCTCTTCATAAATTTATTCAAGAATCCCACCAAAATTTGGAGATGTCATGTGATGTTTTTAAATCACTTTTGCCCAAAAATATATTTTATTCTTGAAATAATTTGAGCTCTACACCTAATTTTCTTCTCTGGTCCAGTGGGCAATTTTGCACTACAACCCTTTTAAATACTTCTTTATAGCCTCCACCAAAATTATGGGATGTTAGTAGCAGCATATGATTCAACCTTATGCAAAAACATAGTGTTGTTCTTTGGAGAATTTGAGTGAACCAACCTCTTTTTCATTCTGGACCAGACTTGTGTTTTCTACTGCAACCCTATTATTTCTTGCTCTAGTGATCTTGTGCTTTCTCATGCTTGTAGTCAACCCTACAAAAACCCTAAGTCCAGGAGCATGCACCCCTTGGAACATTTTTGGTCCATGAAATGATGCCATTTACTTCCTGTCCAGGAATGTAGTTTTGCAAAACTTGCACTAGCAAGTTTCTCCTTTTTGCAAACCAACTTCACCACCCTCTCTTGCATCCTCAGAGACACTGATCTGGAGATTTTTGCCACTCCAAGAACTACCTAGGTGCCTTTTGCATTCTGTCAAACACCCTGAGTGCACATCCAGTTTTGGCATGACTTCAAGTTTTATTGGTGAACTTGAGCCCCCGACCAATCCACCATGTCCCTTAGCTCCATTGCTAACCCTAGACTAGATCTGTTTGTTGCCAGCCTCAACCGCGACCTCTAGGCTGCCCTGGCATTTCGTCGAACATGTCCCGGGCGTGCTCTAGGTGCGCCGAGAGCGTGCGTTTGGCACCCGCGAGCGCCCGAGCCGCCGCGTCACGCCCCGCACTCAAATCCAGTCCGTGACCGACCGCAGCCGGCCCGCAATGTCCCCTTCTGCACCCACCAACCCCGCAGCGCTCGCCACGTCTCCGGCAGGCCATCCACTAGCCGCCACCGCCGCCCGACCGCTCCTGCACAAGCCAGCGCCGCCCAAGCCACCAGCGCTTGCCACCTGCCTCCTGGAGCAGTGCGTGCTCATCCACAACTTCGTCCTCAAGCACTCGTTGCCGCCACGTCTCCCTAGCTACAGAACGGCGGTCGCCGGCAAGCTTATCCACGGCCGTCGCAAACCGACTCGATTGTGCTATTAAAGAGGCCCCCGAGCTCAAACCCGCACGCAGGCAGCCTCCCACCATTCCACTCTTGCCCCTTTGGCCGTCAATCGAAGGGAGGGAGTCGTCTTCTTCCTCTCCGGCAGCTCCATCCGCCACCATGGCCCCGGCCATTCCGGCGCTACCAGGGCCTCCCCCTCTCCACTCTCTCCACCAGGAACCCCCACATCCTCCCGTGAGCCCGTTCCCCTACTCAATCTTGATCGGGACTCGCCGCGGGCAAGTTTTCACTTTTTCCGACGATCACCGTCTGCCGCGGAGCTCACCGCCGGCAGCTCCGTCCACCCCAGGGGACAAAACAACCATCGGAAGGACCACCCCGGTCTTGCGGATCCACCCCGACCTTTTGGAGCCCGCGAGGAGCCGCCGTTCGCCGGCGTAGATCGCCGTTGCCTCGCCACCGTTCGGGCAGAGCAAGGGGAGGGAGATTAGACTAGTCAAACCTGACTGCTGGGCCAAGCGGGCCCACTGTCAATGACCCAGGCGCAGTCCACGCTGGATAAGTGGAAGCGCATTTCAAAAATGCGCCTTCGACGTGTACGTATATTCGAAACGTTTTCTTTTCTGTGTTTTTTTTATAACAGATTTTTGACCAAACTTTGACCAGCTGTATCTTTTTAAATACAACTCCAAATGATTTAATTCTTTTTCCTACCTCTCTCAAACATTGTCTAGTTTATTTTAAGGTTTATTTGAAAAAAATTTAAAACAACTTTTTGTGCTGTTTTGATTGTATGTGTTAATTCATACATATTCTTTTAAATAGGATTTTTGAAGATTTCAAGATGTTTTGGATGCACCCTTCTTTCCCATGACCTAAAGGCAAGCATTCTGAACCCTGGTGTAATTTTTTGTGTGTGTTGTTTGGCCCGGTGACAACACCACCCCGACACTTGCATGCGTCATTTTATGTGAGGATGTGATCCTATTCATAAGTGCATATTAGTAAATTTCATGCAAATGGAGTTGACATGTTTTGTGATGGAAATCACCGCCATGCACTTTTTATGCATACCGGAAGGAATGCCGGGAATGCCTCTGTCTTGGGTAGACGCGGTCATGTCCCTAGTCCTCCGTCGAGACGGTCGTGTCCGGTATGGCATGATGGGGTATGTCGTATGGTGTTTCTATCTGTTGGTTGAAGTATATGCATTGTTATGCTAATCTTGCAGGAAATATTACTACCTCCTGAGTCGACCGTAGATCGAGTCTTGTTCTGGTAACCCCCATACTTGTTTCGTACTGCCACAGGTCCCTACCGTAAGTAGGGTATGGATCAGTAAGTTGTTAACCCTTGACTTGGCACACACCGTACAGAGAGGCCATGGTGGAAGATACCGGCTGCATCCGGTAGGCATGCCACCTGGTCCGGGGGCATGGGTGTTTCGGTTGTAGCCGAAGTGGGTAGCTCCCCTAGTTTGCGCGCGGTATAAATTTTGTGATCCCATGTTACGTCAAGGTTGTAGCCTCCCCACTTAGAGTTTGCTTGACAGGTGTCGTGGGTGATTCCAGGCACCGGTGAGTTAAGCTGGTGTGTGCAAGTCAGGTGTGTTTTCAATTAAAAGACCGTAAACGGAATTAGTCCCGATGGACTAAAGGAATCCGTTACTCGTGGGTAAAGAGTACACCCTCTGCAGAGATTAAACCTATTCGAATAGCCGTGTCCATGGATATGGATTACAGTCTGGGATGGGTCAAGTGTCGGTCTTAGTGTCGGTCTCTGGAGGAGAAACTGTTAAACCAGAACTGGGATCATGATTTGAGACTTGCGTTATTCATGATTATTATTATTATTGACTAACCTCTGATATCATTGGTTTTATTCGAATATCCCCGTGATGGTTCTACCTCTTGGATATTCACTGTGTTTTCTTCTAAAGCCCTGTATGTGGTGTCGCTTAGACGCCCGACTGTGGCATTTCTTCTAAAGCCCTGTATGTGGTGTCGCTTAGACGCCCGACTGTGGCATTTCTTTTAAAGCCCTGTATGTGGTGTCGCTCAGACGCCCGACTGTGGCATTTCTTTTAAAGCCCTGTATGTGGTGTCGCTCAGACGCCCGACTGTGGCATGTCTTTTAAAGCCCTGTATGTGGTGTCGCTCAGACGCCCGACTGTGGCATGTTTTGTTATTCCCTTTACTTAAATGTTTACCCATGACTTACTTAAATAATATACTCGCGTGCATCATGAACCTTACACCACAGTTATCAGGATGATTATAGAGTGATTTGAAGCATGATTATTTGTGGCTATATTATACCTGTGTTCTTAATGTTTGCGAGTACATTCAAAGTACTCACTGGCTTGTCCCTGGCTATTGTCTTGGCCAGATTGATTGCTTGGAGAGGAGCGTTGTGACGACCGCCTCGGAACCTAAGCAACGGTGTTAGCAGCCTCGCGAAGATAGGAGTTAACCTGGTCAGCTGTTCCCGTGGGAAATGGAGTCCCATAAACCGTGGTGATCCACAAAACGCTTCCGCCCTCAACCACTAGAAACCATTTGTTGTACTCATAGGCCGCAATGGTCTTGTACTACATGTTTTGTACTTTTGCTTGGAATTTCTGTATCAAGATGGTGCCTCATCAGCTAACAGTAATCCTGGGGCTGGTGAGCACAAGGGCCATTTTCTGGAAATTAATGCCCAGAAAAACCGGTCGTGACAGACTTGGTACCAGAGCCAGGCTGACCATTGGCTAATCCTATCCTAGTCAGGTCAATAATCTTAGGCAAACCAACCCACCAAGCCATAACCAAAACCCCAGCCAAGCTTCTCCTGCAAGATAGCCCCACAGTGACCCGACACCTTTTGGCAGTCGGTGCCAAACCTACCAACCTAGCCGTCGATCATGCGCCAGTGACCGGCCCCCTAAATACTCCTTTCTCGCAAGCGTGCGAAGGAAGACTCCGTCCCTTTTTCCTATAAAAAGGGGCACGCTAGCCCCAACCCAGCACAACACAGCCGCTATCCTAAACCGAGCCACGATGCCTAGTCCTGTCGTGCACACTGAGACTACGGCAACAAACCTTGGAGGTTTTGTGACCATACTCACAAACCTCACCCGTCATGCCTATGCGTTAGAAGAGCCCCCAGAATATGTTGTTGAAAGATCGTGGATGTCGCCTAGAGGGGGGGGGGGTGAATAGGCGCTTTAAAATAATTACGGTTGAGGCTTGAACAAATGCGGAATAAACCTAGCGGTTAATTTGTCAAGCACAAAACCTACAACAACTAGGCTCACCTATGTGCACCAACAACCTATGATAAGCAAGAAAAACTACTTAGGCGATAGCAAGATATATGACAAGAAACAATATGGCTATCACAAAGTAAAGTGCATAAGTAAAGGGCTCGGGTAAGAGTTAACCGAGGCACGCGGAGACGACGATGTATCCCGAAGTTCACACCCTTGCGGATGCTAATCTCCGTTTGGAGCAGTGTGGAGGCACAATGCTCCCCAAGAAGCCACTAGGGCCACCGTAATCTCCTCACGCCCTCGCACAATGCAAGATGCCGTGATTCCACTAAGGGACCCTTGAGGGCGGTCACCGAACCCGTACAAATGGCAACCCTTGGGGGCGGTCACCGAACCCGTACACTTTGGCAACCCTTGGGGGCGGTCAGCGGTACCCGTCAAATTGCTTGGGGCGATCTCCACAACCTAATTGGAGACCCCGACGCTTGCCCGGAGCTTTACACCACAATGATTGAGCTCCGAACACCACCAACCGTCTAGGGCGCCAAGGCACCCAAGAGGAACAAGCTCTAGGGTGCCCAAACACCCAAGAGTAATAAGCTTCTCAAACTTCACTTCCACGTATCACCGTGGAGAACTCAAACCGATGCACCAAATGCAATGGCAAGGGCACACGGAGTGCCCAAGTCCTTCTCTCCCAAATCCCACCAAAGCAACTAATGCAAGGGAGGAAAATGAGAGGAAGAACAAGAAGGAGAACACCAAAAACTCCAAGAACTAGATCCAAGGGGTTCCCCTCACATAGAGGAGAAAGTGATTGGTGGAAATGTGGATCTAGATCTCCTCTCTCTTTTCCCTCAAAAACTAGCAAGAATCCATGGAGGGATTGAGAGTTAGCAAGCTCGTAGAAGGTCAACAATGGGGGAAGAACACGAGCTGAAAGGATAAGGTTCATTGGGGAAGAAGACCCCCTTTTATAGATGGGGAAAAATCCAACCGTTATGCTCACAGCCCGCACCGAGCGATACTACCGCTCGTCCTCACGGTACTACCGCTCGACCTCACGGTACTACCGCAAATGGTAGCGGTACTACTGCTTACGAGCGGTACTAAAAAATTACATCCGGGCCTACTTCCGGACGACTTGGGGCGAGTTTTTGGTCCGGAGCGGTACTACCGCTGTAGGAGCCACGGTAGTACTGCTCTGGAGCGGTAGTAAAAAATTACATCCGCTCCAATTCGCAGTAGTACCGCAGCAGCCTTTTCAGAACACCAAAACTGCCATAACTTTTGCAAACAAACTCCGAATTCGATGAAACCAAGTTTGTTGGAAAGCTAACGATATTTCCTAACACAATCTTGATAGAAATATCAATAAGACGCAAATGAGAAAAGGCCCAAAAGAAAATGGTGAGAACCCTTCCTCGGATAAGACCGGTAAAACGTCCAACACCGAAAACATCATAGAAGACGCATGCGAACTCCGTTTTCGATGAACTCAAGCTTGTCATCAAGATGACCATAAGCTCTAAGACTCACAATGAGAACAAAACAAGAACCAAGAAAAATGATGCAAGAATGCAATGGTTTGAGCTCTCGACGAACGATACGATCAAGCTACTCACTTGAGAGCCCCCCTTGATAGTACGGCTATCGATCCTATAACTCGGTCTCCCAACTACCACCATGGGACCGGTAAAATAGAAAACCTATCAAGGGCAAACCTTTGCCTTGCACATAATCCACTTGAGCTAGATGATGACGATCTTGTCCTCCTCAAGATGGACCACCTTTCTTGATTGCGTTGGGTCGATGGAGACTAGATGATTGCTCCCCCATACTCCACTATGGGTGAGCCACTCTTTGGCACATCTTCACAAGTCCATTGACACCACAATGGATGGAAAGCTTCAAGCACTTGATCTCTTCGTGATGCTCCACTTGAACTTGCACATGACAATCTTGATGATGATCACCACTTGATGTCATCCTCTCCATGGGTTGAGGGATATCTTCCTCTTGACGCAAGCCCATGAACACGTACCTAACCCACATAGAACTCTCACATAGACCATGGGTTAGTACACAAAGCACAATGGACAATGCTTACCATGCCATGGGATCACTTGATCCCTCTCGGTACATCTTCTACGCTTTGTGAGTTGATCAACTTGATTCACTCTTGACTTAGTCTTGATCAACATTGAATCTTCTTCTTCCAGACATGCTTGCAATAAGCTCAACTCTCACATGACCAATATTTGGATAATTCCTTAATAGCACCATGCCATGGGATCACTTGATCCCTCTCGGTACATCTTCTACGTTTTGTGAGTTGATCAACTTGATTCACTCTTGACTTAGTCTTGATCAACATTGAATCTTCTTCTTCCAGACATGCTTGCAATAAGCTCAACTCTCACATGACCAATATTTGGATAATTCCTTAATAGCACCTTGGTCAACACAAACTCTCCTTGAAACCAACACATGTACTCCAAGAAAAGCCTATGGACAAATCCTTCAAATATAACTCAAGGCAACCATTAGTCCATAGAGATTGTCATCAATTACCAAAACCAAACATGGGGGCACCGCATGTTCTTTCAGTTGTGTACCAAGGGTCCATGAGCGGTGAGAGCCGTCAATTCTGGGCCACTGTACACATCTACGGTAGGGGTCTAGCACCCGAATGCCCCTACAGGTTCACCGGAAGAACAATTTCCTTTGAGCCACAAGCCATCCAACTACTCGCTCGAGAAGCTATAGTTCATCTCCGGCACTTGTCGCCCAGAGTTAACTGTCGCTCGTTCCACTACTACCCCAGACGTGAAGGGTATGGTAGACCACTCCAAGTTGCCAACGGAGATCACGAAACAGATCCTGCATTGTTGCACCTAGTGCGCTACGTAAGTGCACTAGAGGAACTGTGCGATCAGATCACTATTGATCTTATCGCAGCTCGTGGAGAGCTGGTTCGTCGAGCCCCGGCAAGAGAGGAGGACGAGCCCAGCGCCGACAACCCAGTCGTGCTGTTTGGACAATCGATCGAGCCCCTGAGGTCTACCCCAACCATCGGCCAAGGTGTTGCGATAACCCCAGAAGTGCTTCATCGCATATTGGGAACGCACTCCAACGGGGTTGTAGCCAACAATCCCCTTGATGGTCATCATCGCTACCCCGAGCTTGCAGCCCCTCAGCCCACTCCAGCTAATTCCGACGGTGAGAACCGCGGAGACGCCTCAACATCCACCAGACACGCCCGCTTGGATGTAAACGAGGTAGACTAAGTCACCCGAGTAGTATCAAGTCCCAGTGTATTCTCGCTTGTAATCGTGTGACCTTGTATATAAACGCCGCCTGTCGTTGAGCCCCTGTAGCCTTGCATGGATATGCCAGCATTTGTACCCCAGGCACAGTTGCCAAAGACCTCCCCGATAACCCCCACAGTAACACGTCACCTCGGTGAAATATGTGTATCTGTGGCATTGACTTCCACCCGCGGAACAGAGCTGGAAGTTCCGTTACCTTTCACCACGGCAAAAATAACCTAGCTCCGGTTCTATAAAGAGGCCACCGCGTGACCTTGCCAAAGCACTCCTCACCTTGTGCACCATCCACACAACCATTTCTTGCCATGCCGAGCCCCAGCATTCATCTGAGAACCCCAGATGCAACCCCGGGTAGTTTTGTCAAGATATTGTGGGATTTTACATGCAGTACCATGGGCGCTACCCAGCCACCCCAGTACGAGCTGTTCAAATCAAGAATCACCTCTTCCACCTCGAGATACTGGGCAGTAGTGCACATCCCTCCCGTAAACTCAAACCAAGACCCAACGGAGGTCTCCTTCGTGGGGAAATCTATGCCAACCCCACTCATGGCCATAGAAGTTGCTGCATATGAAGCGCTTGCTCGCCTTCGATTCGCGGTACCCTATGCCAGTGAACGAGGGTATTATTACTTTCCGAGCCATGCAACACCCGGTGGAGTAACATCTTTTCCCGGTGGACGGATTGAGAAAGACCCAGTCCTAGCCAACCTGGTCCAGTACGTCATCGCTCAAGAACGCTTCACCCAACATGTGATGGGTTATCTCTAGAGTCTCGCGGATTTAAATCCTTAGATCGCCATCGGCAGATCACTGAGGCTTGGCCAAGAGAGACGCATTCATCGACTGGTTAAACCCCTTCCCCCGATAGAAGAGGAATGTGTCTCAGTACCAGAAGCATTCTCGCAGGACCCCGTCCAGTTACCGTTTCCATTTTAGACGCCGCTACTGTGTTCATGGTTACAACATTTAATTATGTATTGTGACTTATGCGTGATAACCTGAGCTTGCGCGACGAATAAGTTATTTGGCTTCTACTAATATGTATGGTTTTGTTGTGACTTGTGCTCCTTTATTTTAACCGTTTTCCCTCGCGAAAAATCCCGGAGAGTTTTTAAAACAACCCTTAGCAAATCTCGAGGACGAGATTTTTCTTAAGGGGGGTAGTGTTGTGACACCCAAAAATTTTTGGACCTTGTTTTACTAATTAAAATTTTGCCAGGAATTAAAACTTTTATTTTCTAAGCCCCCTTTTGATTTTTAACCTTGTTATTATGGAGTTTTTCCCCAAAGTGAAAACTTTTCAAATATGTTTTTGGACTTGTTTAAACTCTCAAGGAAAAACTTTTCTTGTATTAGTAGAGCTA
The DNA here is from genome assembly GCA_032464435.1 of Aegilops umbellulata. Taxonomy (NCBI): domain Eukaryota; kingdom Viridiplantae; phylum Streptophyta; class Magnoliopsida; order Poales; family Poaceae; genus Aegilops; species Aegilops umbellulata. The sequence continues at coordinate 367,242,697 of CP136058.1, forward strand.
ATTACAAAATTAAATTTGCTTGATCTTTATTTTTCTTGAAAAATGGTTTTTCAAGGTTATAAGGCCATATTTGAACTACAACCTCTTCATAAATTTATTCAAGAATCCCACCAAAATTTGGAGATGTCATGTGATGTTTTTAAATCACTTTTGCCCAAAAATATATTTTATTCTTGAAATAATTTGAGCTCTACACCTAATTTTCTTCTCTGGTCCAGTGGGCAATTTTGCACTACAACCCTTTTAAATACTTCTTTATAGCCTCCACCAAAATTATGGGATGTTAGTAGCAGCATATGATTCAACCTTATGCAAAAACATAGTGTTGTTCTTTGGAGAATTTGAGTGAACCAACCTCTTTTTCATTCTGGACCAGACTTGTGTTTTCTACTGCAACCCTATTATTTCTTGCTCTAGTGATCTTGTGCTTTCTCATGCTTGTAGTCAACCCTACAAAAACCCTAAGTCCAGGAGCATGCACCCCTTGGAACATTTTTGGTCCATGAAATGATGCCATTTACTTCCTGTCCAGGAATGTAGTTTTGCAAAACTTGCACTAGCAAGTTTCTCCTTTTTGCAAACCAACTTCACCACCCTCTCTTGCATCCTCAGAGACACTGATCTGGAGATTTTTGCCACTCCAAGAACTACCTAGGTGCCTTTTGCATTCTGTCAAACACCCTGAGTGCACATCCAGTTTTGGCATGACTTCAAGTTTTATTGGTGAACTTGAGCCCCCGACCAATCCACCATGTCCCTTAGCTCCATTGCTAACCCTAGACTAGATCTGTTTGTTGCCAGCCTCAACCGCGACCTCTAGGCTGCCCTGGCATTTCGTCCAACATGTCCCGGGCGTGCTCTGGGTGCGCCGAGAGCGTGCGTTTGGCACCCGCGAGCGCCCGAGCTGCCGCGTCACGCCCCGCACTCAAATCCAGTCCGTGACCGACCGCAGCCGGCCCGCAATGTCCCCTTCTGCACCCACCAACCCCGCAGCGCTCGCCACGTCTCCGGCAGGCCATCCACTAGCCGCCACCGCCGCCCGACCGCTCCTGCACAAGCCAGCGCCGCCCAAGCCACCAGCGCTTGCCACCTGCCTCCTGGAGCAGTGCGTGCTCATCCACAACTTCGTCCTCAAGCACTCGTTGCCGCCACGTCTCCCTAGCTACAGAACGGCGGTCGCCGGCAAGCTTATCCACGGCCGTCGCAAACCGACTCGATTGTGCTATTAAAGAGGCCCCCGAGCTCAAACCCGCACGCAGGCAGCCTCCCACCATTCCACTCTTGCCCCTTTGGCCGTCAATCGAAGGGAGGGAGTCGTCTTCTTCCTCTCCGGCAGCTCCATCCGCCACCATGGCCCCGGCCATTCCGGCGCTACCAGGGCCTCCCCCTCTCCACTCTCTCCACCAGGAACCCCCACATCCTCCCGTGAGCCCGTTCCCCTACTCAATCTTGATCGGGACTCGCCGCGGGCAAGTTTTCACTTTTTCCGACGATCACCGTCTGCCGCGGAGCTCACCGCCGGCAGCTCCGTCCACCCCAGGGGACAAAACAACCATCGGAAGGACCACCCCGGTCTTGCGGATCCACCCCGACCTTTTGGAGCCCGCGAGGAGCCGCCGTTCGCCGGCGTAGATCGCCGTTGCCTCGCCACCGTTCGGGCAGAGCAAGGGGAGGGAGATTAGACTGGTCAAACCTGACTGCTGGGCCAAGCGGGCCCACTGTCAATGACCCAGGCGCAGTCCACGCTGGATAAGTGGAAGAGCATTTCAAAAATGCGCCTTCGACGTGTACGTATATTCGAAACGTTTTCTTTTCTGTGTTTTTTTTATAACAGATTTTTGACCAAACTTTGACCAGCTGTATCTTTTTAAATACAACTCCAAATGATTTAATTCTTTTTCCTACCTCTCTCAAACATTGTCTAGTTTATTTTAAGGTTTATTTGAAAAAAATTTAAAACAACTTTTTGTGCTGTTTTGATTGTATGTGTTAATTCATACATATTCTTTTAAATAGGATTTTTGAAGATTTCAAGATGTTTTGGATGCACCCTTCTTTCCCATGACCTAAAGGCAAGCATTCTGAACCCTGGTGTAATTTTTTGTGTGTGTTGTTTGGCCCGGTGACAACACCACCTCGACACTTGCATGCGTCATTTTATGTGAGGATGTGATCCTATTCATAAGTGCATATTAGTAAATTTCATGCAAATGGAGTTGACATGTTTTGTGATGGAAATCACCGCCATGCACTTTTTATGCATACCGGAAGGAATGCCGGGAATGCCTCTGTCTTGGGTAGACGCGGTCTTGTCCCTAGTCCTCCGTCGAGACGGTCGTGTCCGGTATGGCATGATGGGGTATGTCGTATGGTGTTTCTATCTGTTGGTTGAAGTATATGCATTGTTATGCTAATCTTGCAGGAAATATTACTACCTCCTGAGTCGACCGTAGATCGAGTCTTGTTCCGGTAACCCCCATACTTGTTTCGTACTACCACAGGTCCCTACCGTAAGTAGGGTATGGTTCAGTAAGTTGTTAACCCTTGAATTGGCACACACCGTACAGAGAGGCCATGGTGGAAGATACCGGCTGCATCCGGTAGGCATGCCACCTGGTTCGGGGGCATGGGTGTTTCGGTTGTAGCCGAAGGGGGTAGCTCCCCTAGTTTGCGCGCGGTATAAATTTTGTGATCCCATGTTACATCGAGGTTGTAGCCTCCCCACTTAGAGTTTGCTTGACAGGTGTCGTGGGTGATTCCAGACACCGGTGAGTTAAGCTGGTGTGTGCAAGTCAGGTGTGTTTTCAATTAAAAGACCGTAAACGGAATTAGTCCCGATGGACTAAAGGAATCCGTTACTCGTGGGTAAAGAGTACACCCTCTGCAGAGATTAAACCTATTCGAATAGCCGTGTCCATGGATATGGATTACAGTCTGGGATGGGTCAAGTGTCGGTCTTAGTGTCGGTCTCCGGAGGAGAAACTGTTCAACCAGAACTGGGATCATGATTTGAGACTTGCGTTATTCATGATTATTATTATTATTGACTAACCTGTGATATCATTGGTTTTTTTCGAATATCCCCGTGATGGTTCTACCTCCTGGATATTCACTGTGTTTTCTTCTAAAGCCCTGTATGTGGTGTCGCTTAGACGCCCGACTGTGGCATTTCTTCTAAAGCCCTGTATGTGGTGTCGCTCAGACGCCCGACTGTGGCATTTCTTTTAAAGCCCTGTATGTGGTGTCGCTCAAACGCCCGACTGTGGCATTTCTTTTAAAGCCCTGTATGTGGTGTCGCTCAGACGCCCGACTGTGGCATGTCTTTTAAAGCCCTGTATGTGGTGTCGCTCAGACGCCCGACTGTGGCATGTTTTGTTATTCCCTTTACTTAAATGTTTACCCATGACTTACTTAAATAATATACTCGCGTGCATCATGAACCTTACACCACAGTTATCAGGATGATTATAGAGTGATTTGAAGCATGATTATTTGTGGCTATATTATACTTGTGTTCTTAATGTTTGCGAGTACATTCAAAGTACTCACTGGCTTGTCCCTGGCTATTGTCTTGGCCAGATTGATTGCTTGGAGAGGAGCGTTGTGACGACCGCCTCGGAACCTAAGCAACGGTGTTAGCAGCCTCGCGAAGATAGGAGTTAACCTGGTCAGCTGTTCCCGTGGGAAATGGAGTCCCATAAACCGTGGTGATCCACAAAACGCTTCCGCCCTCAACCACTAGAAACCATTTGTTGTACTCATAGGCCGCAATGGTCTTGTACTACATGTTTTGTACTTTTGCTTGGAATTTCTGTATCAAGATGGTGCCTCATCAGCTAACAGTAATCCTGGGGCTGGTGAGCACAAGGGCCATTTTCTGGAAATTAATGCCCGGAAAAACCGGTCGTGACACTTCACCCCTATGGCAATTGCGGCTTTCAAGCCTGCTATCAGGCCTTCGTACTCTGCTATGTTGTTGGAGACCTTTTCTCCATGCTGGAAGCAGAGTTGTACAGCGTAGTAGAGTTTGTCCTGGGTAGGGGATACGAGCACTGCGCCAGCTCCCGCGCCGTGTCGGGAGAACACCCCATCGAAGTACATGACCCAGCCGTCTGGTGCTTCACTTCCCGGGGAAAGTGATCGGTCTTCGCCTGCCTCGAGACCCGGTGCTTCTGCCCATTCTGCCACGAAATCCGCAAGTGCGGCTCCCTTGATGACTCTGGTCATACTGAATTCTAGCTGAAATGCCTGTAGTTTGATGTTCCATTCAGCGACCCTTCCAGCTGAGTTGGGGCTCCTGAGTACCCTTTCCAAGGGGTATGCTGAGACGACTTTGATGGGATGGCCTTGGAAGTAGTGCCGCAGCTTGCGTGAGGCCACTAATAACGCGAGGAGGAGTTTTTGAGGCATGGGATACCATGCCCTTGCATCCCGTAGCACCGTGCTGACGAAGTACACGGGATGCTCGACGAGGTTGAGGGTGCTGGCGCAGCTTGTGTCCTCCAGAGGTCGAGGCATCTCCTGAGACGACGGAGCCCCAGTGCTTGGTCGCCTGAAGAGGCCTCTCCTACTCCGGGTGCGTTCTCCTGCTGCGGCTGTTCCTTTCCGGCTGCGGTCGTGGTCTTCGCGAGGCCCTCCTGGCTTTGCTTTGCTTCAGTCCGGACGGTCGATGCGGCCTTGGCACAGTGCTCCTCCCTGACCGCCACCAGGGTTGCGCTAGCGGAGTAGGGGGTGGCCGCAAGGTAGAGCACCAGGGGCTCTCGAGGATGCGGAGCTACCATCACTGGCGGGCTGGTAAGGTACCTCTTGAGATCTTGGAATGCCTTGTCGGCCTCTTCAGTCCATTCGAAGGGGCCCTTCTTCTTCATCAGCTTGAAGAAGGGCAGCGCTCGTTCCCCCAGCTTGGAGATGAAGCGCCCTAGCGCGGTTACACGCCCGGTGAGCTTCTGCATCTCTCTGAGGGTCCTTGGTGGGCTCATGTCTTCGACTGCCTTGACCTTCTCCGGGTTGGCCTCGATGCCTCTGTGGGACACTAGGAAACCCAGGAGCTTGCCCGAGGGGACTCCAAACACGCACTTCTCCGGGTTGAGCCGCAGGCCCACTTCGTTGAGGCTCGCAAAAGTTTCTTCCAGGTCCTATATCAGGGTTTTTGCCTCCCGAGACTTTACCACAATGTCGTCGACGTAAGCTTCCGCGTTCCTCCTGAGCTGCCGGCCCAAGGCGATGTGCATCAGCCGCTGAAAGGTTGCGCCTGCGTTTCGCAACCCGAATGGCATGCACGTATAGCAGTACACTCCGCATGGGGTCAGGAAAGCCGTTTTCTCCACATCTTCCACCACCATCTTGATTTGGTGATAGCCCGAGAAAGCATCCAGGAAGCACAATAGGTCGCACTCTGCGGTGGAGTCGACTATCTGTTCAATGCGGGGGAGCGAAAATGGATCCTGTGGGCAGGCTTTGTTGAGGTTGGTGAAGTCGACACACATGCGTTCCTTTCCCCTCTTTTTTGGCACGACGACCGGATTAGCCAGCCAATCAGGGTAGCGGACCTCGCGGATAACTCCTGCTGCTTCTAGCTTCCGTGTCTCTTGAACGATGAAGGCTTATTTCTCAGTGGACTGTCGCCTTGCCTTCTGCTTCATGGGGTGCACGTTGAGGTGCTGCTCAATCACACCCCTTGGGACCCCCGCTAACTAATCTGGCTCCCACGCGAACACCTTCTTGTTCTCGCGCAGGAACCTTAGCAAGGCCTTCTCCTGCTCGACCTCGAGGTTGGCTCCTATGGTGAAGGTGGCGTCAGTGGACACGTCCTTGTCGACCAATACCTGCTTGGTTTCTGCCTTGTCTTGGGTGAATAGCTGTTTCTTTTTAGCCGGCGCAGCCCCCTTGGGCTCAAGGGCATCGGTGCCGGTGGGCTGCGCCACCGCGGCCGCCCTGAAAACAAGCTTGAGCGCCTGCAGCGCGTCCCGTGTGTCTCCTGACACGGTAAGGACGCCGCTGCTCCTGGGCATCTTCATGAGGTTGTACGCCGGGTGAGTTGCTTCCATGAACCGGGCCAAGGCCAGATAGCCGAGGATGGCGTTGTCGGGGAGGCCGATGGGAGCAATGTCGAAGTCGGTCAGCTCTGTGCGGAAGTTGTCGTAGGTGCCGAAGGTCACCGGGAGGCGGATCTGTCCCAGGGAGGCGGTGGAACCGACTCCGATGCCCGAGAAAGGCCTGCTGGGCTGAAGCCGCTCCAGTGGCACGTGGAGGAGGCTGAAGGCCTCCACCAAGAGCACGTTGAGGCCAGCGCCGCTGTCGATGAGGGTCCTGGTGACGGCCACTTGGCAGATGGTATGAGTGCACAACATCGGGAGCGCGCCCGAACCGATGGGGTTGGAGGGGTGATCATCCGAGTCGAAGGTTAGATCGGCCTCAGGCGCCACCCAGCCTGGGGGGGCTTCTCGGTGCTTGGAGGCGGTGCTGATCTGGCGGGTGAACGGCTTGGCGTGGCAGCTCGAGGGTGGTGCCTGCGAGCCACCCAGGAGAGCTGTGACGACGGGCGGCACTGGTGCGGCATAACGGGCGAGGAAGAGGTCACGCAGCTCCCCCCAGGAGGTCACGGAGCCCGTTGGCAGGTGGAGCAGCCACATGCGCGGGGCGCCGGCGAGGGCCATGGGAAACCAGTTGGCCATCACCCGGTCGTCGCCCCCGGCTTTGAAGACGGCCTCTTCGTACGCCAGCAGGAAAAGCAGCGGATCCGTCGCGCCGTTGTAACGCAGCGGCATCTCGGGCTTGAACTTGCACGACCACTGCACCTGTCACAAGGTGGGGGCCAAGGCTCGGAGCCCCCAAGCCCCAGTGCCGGCATCGGCTGCCGGAGCGGGCGGTGCATCGTCCGCCATGAGGGCGAAACACGGTGTTGGTGGAGAGCGGGTCGTCGGGAGGGAAAACTCCGGCGCACCCCTACCTGGCGCGCCAAATGTTGGATTTCGGGTTCCGGCAGACCCTTAAGGTTTGAACTCTGGGGTGCGCGTGAAGATCTCTCCCCTACCGATCTACGTCTGATCTCCTCATGTGATCTAAGCTGGAAACGACGAACAACACAAGGGACACGAGATTTATACTGGTTCGGGCCACCATTGTGGTGTAATACCGTACTCCAGTGTGTGGTGTGGTGGATTGCCTCAAGGGCTGATGATGAACAGTACAGGGGAAGAACAGCCTCGCGAGAGGTGTTGTTGAACTGATGCGATGAACTGTTTGGGTGAGTTCAATGGCTTCTCTCTCTCTCTCTCTGCTAGGGCTCTATCCGATCTGATCAGATGCCTCTACTCTGTGGTGGCTAGCTCTATTTATAGAGGCCCTGGGCCTCTCCCCAAATAATGAGCAGGAAGGGCGCCAACAATTGGCCATTTTGAAGGGGAACATCTAGTACAAGTTATCCTGACCAAAGGTGGTCTTCGGCTGCCAAAAGCACTGGTGATGACGCCGTCTTGGGCTCCGTGGTGACCTCCGTCCTGCCGCTCTGCTGGTCTTGGTCTCGTTGCACCGGAATGGTAACCTTTGCCCGATGCCTCGGCATGTGCTTGCTCCCTTTGCACCGAAGGGGAAACAAGGACACTGGGCAGGCCGGCGCCCGCCTGGCGCCCGCTTGGTCTCGATCGTCATGGCTTGCGTCACGGGCTCCTCGCGAGGTACCCCCGCCTTGATCTCTCCGCCTCCTAGCAAGCCTGCCTGATGAGGCTGCTCCTGAGGAAGCTTCCTATCATCCGCCCTGCGAGGCTTGGCCCCTCGCGAGGGTCTTGAGCCTGAGCTGATGAAGATGGGCCGCGCTAGGCCCCCACTTGAGCCACGCCGCAGGCCGCAGGCAGGCAAGTCTGGGGACCCCCATTCCCAGAACGCCGACAGTATTACCTCGATCGAGAGGGCCCAAACCTGGGTAAACATCGTGTCCCCCGCCTCCTGTTACCATCCGCCTTAGACGCACAGTTCGGGACCCCCTACCCGAGATCCGCCGGTTTTGACACCGACAGTTACCGTTACTTCCATACTACTTTGCTACTAAATATTTTGCTGCAGATATTAAGTTTACCATGTGTGGTTTAATTGACAACTCAACTGCTAATACTTGAGAATATTTTTTGGATCCCCTTGTGTCGAATCAATAAATTTGGGTTGAATACTCTACCCTCGAAAACTGTTGCGATCCCCTATACTTGTGGGTTATCACGGACCGTCGGAGATGCTCTTTAACTGGTTTAACCTTTGGGTCGACTCGCAAACGGTGCTCAGCCAGCCCCCTGGGCACACCTGGCATGTCAGAAGGTTTCCATGCGAAGATGTCCTAGTTCTCACGGAGGAACTGGATGAGCGCCTCTTCCTATTTGCCGTCGAGTGTTGTTGAGATATGAGTCGGAGCAACATTGGGATCGGTCGGGTGAATATGAATTGACTTTGTTTCACCGGACGATTGAAATGCAGAATCTGAGGCAGGCTTCTTGGCTCGCAACAAATCACTCGGATATGCATTCTTCTGGTATTCCTGCATTTCAACTGCTGCCATTTGTTCATCAGCAATTTTTGAGCCCTTCTGAAGGCACTCTTCTACTTTCTGCAGATTACCAATGACTGTGATCACACCTCTGGGACCAGGCATCTTCAACTTAAGATACACGTAACATGGTCGAGCCATGAAACGAGCATATGCAGGTATGCCTAGAATAGCATGATAAGCACTTTGAAAATCCACCACTTCAAATGTCAACTTTTCCTTATGTTAATTCTTAGAATCACTGAAAACCACGTCAAGAGTGATCTGGCTGAGTGGTTCAGCTTTCTTTCCAGGGATAACTCCATGGAAACTCCTGTTGCTCTCACTAAGCTTGGACATCAGAATGCCCATCCCCTTTAGGGTTTCAGCGTAAAGAATATTCAGACCACTGCCACCATCCATCAACACTTTGGTCACTCCAGTGCCTCCAACAACTGGGTCAACTACCAACGCTTGCCGCCCTGGAGTGGCAATGCATGCTGGGTGATCGGACTGGTCAAATGCGATTGCAGTTTGCGACCACTTCAAATATGTCGTCGTTGCCGGGGCAACCGTGTTTACTTCTCTGTTTATGACTTTCAGTCGACTTTTGCTCTCAATGTCACCAAAAATCACCAAGGTGGAATTGACATTGGGAAAACCATCCTCCTCCTCTTTGTCCTCATCCTTATCGTACTCCTTCTCTTTCTCACTGGGTTATTTCTCTTAGAATTGTTGGATAAGGAGTCGGCACTGCCGAGTGGTATGCTTGGGATAAATCAGATTTCCCTCTTCATCTTTCTTGGTGTGAATGTGACATGGCAAGTCCAACACATCATTCCCTGCTTTATCTTTCACCTTCTTGGGGGTCCATGGCCCCTTAGGTTTTCCCTTAAATTTTCCTTGGATCACGCTGCAGTTTCACCAGGTCCTGCAGGCTCAGCTTTGTGTTTCTGCTTCCGATTGGAATTACCTCCTCCTGTGTCTTGGCCGAATGGTTTGATCTTGCCACTGTGGAGTCGGTCTTCTTCTTCACCATTTGCGTACCGAGTTGCTATTTCCATTATTCGGGTCAGGGTCATGTCTCCTGTTCGACCAAATTTCAGGTTAAGCTCATGATACCGAATGCCCTCCTTGAAGGCGCAAACTGCTTGATGTTGAGACACATTCTCCACTTTGTGATGTAAAGTGGTCCACCTCTGGATGTAATCCCTCAAAGTTTCATTTGGTTTTTGTACACAATGCTATAATTCTGCCAACCCTGCAGGTCGCTTGCATGTACCTTCAAACGTTCTGACAAACACTCGGGCCAACTCTTCCCAGCTGAATTTACTGCCTGGAGTCAACTGATTCAACCAGGCTCTAGCTGATCGTTCAAGGATCAGGGGGAGGTGCTTCATGGCCACCTCATCATTGCCACCACCGATCTGTATAGCCACTCGGTAATCCTCAAGCCAAGTGTCAGGCTTGGACTCACTAGTGAATTTGCTAACTCCAGTCGCCAACCTGAAGTTGGGAGGAATCTCTTCAGCCCTAATGGCTCTGTTGAAACACTCTAGACCGGAAACATGAACTCTGCTGCTAGTCGGGCGATCTCTATCAAGTCCCTCTCTGTGGGCTTTGTTTGTGTTGACCAGACCTTGAACGAGGATTGACCTTGCATCAAAACCTGGCTCCCTTGGGTCGACTAGTACCCTTCGTTCACCATTGTGCGGGCGCTTGTCATCATATTGCTGGGGCACATATGATCCACTCCTCGGAGGAGGTGTGGGCACTCGAGGGCGGTCATCATGGCCGAGTCCGTGATCATACTGCTCGTGGTTCCAACCCATGTACTGCTCCTGGCGATGCCCACGTCCCTCATGCCGCAGGGGCGATCTTGGGCCATGGGCCGATTGAACTGTGTCAACCATCACAAATCTGTTGTGTATTCTGTCAAGTGACTGAGATACTTCCATGTTCTGCTCTCCCGCTGCTCGCAGCAACGCTCTGATTTGCATTAAACCTCTTCCAGCCTCTGACTGAGACGACTGAATAGACTCTGCTATACGGGCATCGGCTGTAAGATTCTGAATCGGAGTGCGGTATACCTGTGGTTCAGGCGGAAACAGTTGTCGGTGCTGTCGACTGGACTCAGGGATCTGCCGCCGAGCATGCTCGTTGAGTGCATGCTGAAGGTTCTCCAGTCGAGTGCGCTCAGCCAAAGTGGCCAGGCGCGCCGCCTCCAAGGCCCGAGCCTCAGAGGTCTCTCCGACGATGGGCGTGTGGAGCGCCTCCATGTTGCGGCGGTGAAGTTCCCCCATCTGCTGTGAGGTGAGGGCTTCGAGATGATACTCCTCATGAACCTGCGATGGATCACCGCCGCCGTTGACGGGATGAAAACCAGGCGGGCTGCACGGCGCGTTGACCACCAAGATTTCTGCCGCAGGGTCACTGCTGTCGCATTCGGACAGGGTCTCGACCGAGCCAGTCGAACAAGCCATGGAGAGATTCGTCAGGCTCGATTGCCGCGACTTGAGGGGTGGACGACTGACGTGCCACCACATGCTTCACCCACCGTTGAAGCCGTGACCGACCGGATCGCTTGTGCTGGCGAGCAGCGGGGAGCGAAGACATCATGGGAGTCGACCGATACTGGGTCGACGGCTACCGCAGAAGGGCGCCGCGAACACATGCGTGAAAGTGCGTCGCCCTGCATACGGGAAGCGCCTCGACGTCGAGGGGGGCCTCCTGGTGCCAGGCAAAGTCGTCGGCAACGAAAACGAGCGTACCGAGACGGATCTCGCGGCCCTCAGCCAATCCACCGTCGGAAATCATGATGATGGGAATCGGAAAAATCGCAACCTCACCGGAAAGTCGCTAAGGCACCTGCCCCAAGGTGGGCACCAACTATCGTGGTTTTAAGTCTGACAGTAGAATGGGGGGTAGGTATGAAGAGGCAGGGTCCTAGCTACGGTGGAGTTGTGTACGCAAGATTTACGAGTTCAGGCCCTTCTCAAAGGAAGTAACAACCCTACGTCTCGGTGCTCGGAGGCTGGTCGATTGGATTATGCGTGAAGTTACAGGGGGTGCGAACCCTTGTGCCTGAGGAGGGGGTGTCTTATATAGAGTTCGCCAGACCCCTCCGGCCCTCAGTTACACAAGGTTCAATGTACATAAAGATAGGACGTTACTGGTAACGCCAGCAATAAAGGCATATAAATGATCATTAAGACTATGGAGTGAACGCCTGACCGTTGCCATCCAGAGTGACCTTAGATATTCTGCACTCCGAGTGATTTCTAAAATGGTCGAATGGAATTGAGTCATCCGAGTGGAACCGCTGGTCGAGTTGGCAGTGTCGTGTGGTGATTTCAGTCGGTAGAATCTGCTGTCCTTGAATGTCCTTGACCGCAAGGCAGTGTCCTTGGGTAGGGTGCTTAGATCAGGTCTATTGCCCTACCCTAGGTACATGTCATCGTCACAGCACTCGCACGAGATGTCCCAACAACTCATAGTGAGAGTGGTCTACATCTTGGCCACGCTCATTCTCGATTATCATGTTGTGCATGATCACACAAGCATGCATGATGTAACAAAGCATCTTTTGATCCCAAAATCTAGCCGGTCCTCTCATAATAGCAAATTGGGCTTGCAAAATCCCAAAAGCTCTCTCCACATGTTTTCTAGCTGCCGCCTTAGCATTGTGGAAATCAAGATTTTTCTTACCTTCCATTTTTTCAACGGCTTCACAAATGTTTGCCACTTTGGGTAGATGTCATTCGCAAGATAGTAGCCATAGTTGTATGTATGACCATTTGCTACAAACTGCACCAATGGCAGTTCACCATTTTCAGTCTTATTCATTAGTGGTGACTGGTTGACAACGTTCATGTCATTCAAAGATTTAGGCATTCCAAAAAAGCATGCCAAATCCAAATCTCTTGATCGGCCACCGCTTCAAGGATTATAGTGGAACCCTTTTTTTGGCCATGGAATTGCCCATGCCTTGCCTTAGGACAATTCTTCCAACTCCAATGCATGCAATCTATTGAGCCAAGCATACCTAGGAAGCCGCAAGCTTTGTTCATCTCCAATAGCCTTGCAGCGTCTTCAGCATTGGGAGATATCAAATACTCCTGGACAAACACTTGCACAATTCCGAATGCGAAGCGCTTGACACACATGATGGCTTGGCTCTCACCCATGGTCAAGTGATCATCAACTAGATCAGTCAGGATACCGTATGCCAACATATGCAAAGCGGCTGTCACCTTCTGAAAGGTGCTAAGCCCGAGCTCTCCGACGGCATTCCTCCTTTGCTGAAAAATCGGTCATGGCTCGCTAGTTTCTCTGCAATGCGCTTGAACAACTCGGTGCTCATTCTAAACCGCTGACAAAAGTACGACTCGGGGTATGTGGGATTCTCCACAAAATAGTGCCTCATCAATCTATTGTGGGAATCGATCATATCCCTCCAAATTTTATGCCGACCCATAACTGAACCACCGTGCTTCGGTTTTTTATTGATGTGCATAGCTAGGATCATTGCAAGATCCTCCTCCTCTTCCATATCAAATTCTTCTTCGGAAGAATCATACGACGAACTCATCTACAATGTTTGATTTAAACTAGGCTATAAAAACTACAAATAACATGCACCATCATGTAAAAATGTGAAGTTGAAGCAACACATAACTTGCGGGCGTTTTGTCGAACACCTTGCGGGTGCCGAGCGGCAGTGGGCGGCCGGGTGCTGTTCGTCGGAGGACTGCCGCGCACGACGGGCGGCAGTGACTAGAGGGAGATAGAGGAAGCCGCGGCGGCACGGGGATAGGCCGGGGAAGCATTGGAACGGTCGCCAGAAGAAATGGGTGGCGCGGGCGGTGGCGACGCCAGCGGCTGGATCGGGTAGCTGGAGTTGCGAGCGAGTGCTCGAGAGTCCAGCGTGTGGGACCGGGCGCAGCAAATAAGCGGCGCGCGATTGCATTTCGGCCAGCGCGCTGAACTAGATATGCCGCGCGCGTGGTTTTTGCGCCTCCGTTGGAGCGCCCAGAGTGGTTGCACGTGCGCAAAAAGCACTAATTTTTCAGCGTGACACTTATATAGCGCAGCTGTTGGAGATGCTCTAAGAGCAAGTACTCCCTCCTTCTCAAAATATAAGGCACGGTTTGACTTTTCTGGTCTTCGTTGCATAAGACTAGCCACAATTGGTAGTAATATAGAGTAATAATATGCATGTTACTACCTCTATAGTGGGGAGTAACATATGTGTGGTAAAATGCAACCCTTCATTTATTAGGCCATAGACTCATCTTGCCTTGATATGTGTGATGTTACACATACTAGTAACTAGCTATGTTACCACATGACTCTCTTTCTTCATTTATTGCTTGCCACATCATCTATTTTATCCAGATATGTGTGATGTTACTACCTATGTTACTCCCATTGTGGGTAGTCTAACTTTGACTATGATTTTCATGTATTGTATGTCTACAAAATTCGTATACATGCATATGAAATAAATTTGTTTTGCAATACAAATATGACGATGTCATTTATGCATGTTCAGTCCATATACTTTGATATATAATAATGGTTAAAGTTGTGCACCAAAGACCGTAAAAAGTCAATCGCGCCTAATATTTTGGCAAGGAGGGAGTGCAATAAAGTGACATAAGCAGGTTACAAGAAATAAAATATTATATCTTTGCTTAGTTAGAGGAGAGAGAAGAGAAGCGGGCTCTTGGTTAGTAGCTAGCTGCAACACGAGACCCAAGACGCTTTGTGAAGATGTAAGGTGGGTCAACTATTAATAAAGTACTATACATTTAAAACTTACTATTGTACATGCCGCCATGAGGTTGGATCTAGATGATATGGCAACTCCTTATAGCCGATAGTCGGCTGTATTATTAACCATGCTCTAAGCCTATGGCCCCACATAGATTTCAACGCAGTGACCTGTCCATCGGAGTCCTACCCTGGTCGGTGCTCGTATTTTTCTGGATTTCTTTTAGGCATTCCAGCGATGTGCGTTCAATGAGAGGCGACATTTAAGTCGACTCACAAACAAATCAAAGAAGGGGGAGGTGAGGCCGCAGAAGAAGTACACAAAAAAAGTGGTACGAGTCGGATGGAACCAAGGTGTCAGTCCAGTAGGAGGCTACGCGCGAGTCCCTCGTACCTACACAAAGCAAATAACTCCTCACAACCAACGCGATAAGGGGTTGTCAATCCCTTCACGGTCACTTACGAGAGTGAGATATAATAGATAATATTTTTGGTATTTTTGTGATAAAGATGCAAAGTAAAATAAAAGCAAAGTAAAAAAGCAAAGGCAATAATAAAGTGATGGAAGATTAATATGATAAAGATAGACCTGGGGGCCATAGATTTCACTAGTGGCTTCTCTCAAGAGCATAGGTATTTTACGGTGGGTGAACGAATTACTGTTGAGCAATTGATAGAATTGAGCATAGTTATGAGGTTATCTAGGTATGATCATGTATATAGGCATCACGTCCGAGACAAGTAGACCGACTCCTGCCTGCATCTACTACTATTACTCCACTCATCGACCGCTATCCAGCATGCATCTAGAGTATTAAGTTCAAGAAAACAGAGTAACGCCTTAAGCAAGATGACATGATGTGGAGGGATAGATTCATGCAATATGATAAAAACCCCATCTTGTTATCCTCGATAGCAACAATACAATACGTGCCTTGCTGCCCCTACTGTCACTGGGAAAGGACACCGCAAGATTGAACCCAAAGCTAAGCACTTCTCCCATTGCAAGAAAGATCAATCTAGTAGGCCAAACCAAACTGATAATTCGAAGAGACTTGCAAAGATAACCGATCATACATAAAAGAATTCGGAGAAGATTCAAATATTGTTCATAGACAATCTTGATCATAAACCCACAATTCATCCGTCTCAACAAACACACTGCAGAAAGAAGATTACATCGAATAGATCTCCACGAGAGAGGGGGAGAACATTGTATTGAGATCCAAAAAGAGAGAAGAAGCCATCTAGCTACTAACTATGGACCCGAAGGTCTGAGGTAAACTACTCACACTTCATCAGAGGGGCTATGATGATGTAGAAGCCCTCCATGGTGGAGCCCCCTCCGGCGAAGCTCCGGAACATGCCCCAAGATGGGATCTCGTGGGTACAGAAGGTTGCGGCGGTGGAATTAGGTTTTTGGCTCCGTATCTGATCGTTTGGGGGTATGTAGGTATATATAGGAGGAAGAAGTACGTTGGTGGAGCAACATGGGGCCCACGAGGGAGGAGGGTGCGCCCTGGGGTGGGGGGGGGGCGCCCCTACCTCGTGCCCCTCCTTTCTTTCTTGACGTAGGGTCCAAGTCTCCTGGGTCATATTCGGTGAGAAAATCACATTCCCGAAGGTTTCATTCCATTTGGACTCCATTTGATATTCCGTTTCTTTGAAACTCTGAAATAGGAAAAAAACAGCAATTCTGGGCTGGGCCTCCGGTTAATAGGTTAGTCCCAAAAATAATATAAAAGTGGATAATAAAGCCCAATATTGTCCAAAACAGTAGATAATATAGCATGGAGCACTAAAAAATTATAGATACGTTGGAGACATATCAGGCATCCCCAAGCTTAATTCCTGCTCATCCCCGAGTAGGTAAATGATAAAAATAGAATTTTGGATGCGGAGTGCTAGTTGGCATAATTTCAATGTAATTCTTATTCAGATGCAAAAGATTCAAGACAAAATTTTAATATTGACATAAAAATAATAATACTTCAAGCATACTAATAAAGCAATCATGTCTTCTCAAAATAACATGGCCAAAGAAAGTTATCCCTAAAAAATCATATAGTCTGGGTATGCTCTATCTTCACCACACAAAGTATTTAAATCATGCACAACCCCGATGACAAGCCAAGCAATTGTTTCATACTTTTGACATTCTCAAAACATTTCAATCTTCACGCAATACATGAGCGTGAGCCATGGATATAGCACTATATGTGGAATAGAATGTTGGTTGTGGAGAAGACAAAAAGGGAGACGATAGTCTCACATCAACTAGGTGTATCAACGGGCTATGGAGATGCCCATCAATAGATATCAATGTGAGTGAGTAGGGATTGCCATGCAACGGATGCACTACAGCTATAAGTATGAGAGCTCAACAAAAGAAACTAAGTGGGTGTGCATCCAACTCGCTTGCTCACGAAGACCTAGGGCATTTTGAGGAAGCCCATCATTGGAATATACAAGCCAAGTTCTATAATGAAAAATTCCCACTAGTATATGGAAGTGACAAAATAAGAGACTCTCTATCATGAAGATCATGGTGCTACTTTGAAGCACAAGTGTGGTAAAAGGATAGTAACATTGTCCCTTCTCTCTTTTTCTCTCATTTTTTTATTTGGGTCTTTTCTCTTTTTTATGGCCTTTTTTTCGTCCGGAGTCTCATCCCGACTTGTGGGGGAATCATAGTCTCCATCATCCTTTTCCTCACTTGGGACAATGCTCTAAAAATGATGATCATCACACTTTTATTTTCTTACAACTCAACAATTACAACTCGATACTTAGAACAAAATATGACTCTATATGAATGCCTCCGGCGGTGTACCGGGATATGCAATGAATCAAGAGTGACATGTATGAAAGAATTACGAATGGTGGCTTTGCCACAAATACGATGTCAACTACATGATCATGCTAGCAATATGACAATGATGGAGCGTGTCATAATAAACGGAACGGTGGAAAGTTGCATGGCAATATATCTCGGAATGGCTATGGAAATGCCATGATAGGTAGGTATGGTGGCTGTTTCGAGGAAGGTCATGGTGGGTGTATGATACCGGCGAAAAGTGCGCGGTATTAGAGAGGCTAGCAGTGGTGGGAGGAAGAAAAGTGCATATAATTCATGGACTCAACATTAGTCATGAAGAACTCACATACTTATTGCAAAAATCTACAAGTTATCAAAGCAAAGTATTACGCGCATGCTCCTAGGGGGATAGATTGGTAGGAAAAGACCATCGCTCGTCCCCGACCACCACTCATAAGGAAGATAATCAATAAATAAATCATGCTCCAACTTTATCACACAACGGTTCACCATACGTGCATGCTACGGGAATCACAAACTTTAACACAAGTATTTCTCAAATTCACAACTACTCAACTAGCATGACTCTAATATCACCATCTTCATATCTCAAAACAAAGGGACAATTGCATTTTTACCCCTAGTTGGTTCCTACCCACGGGTTTTGCCCTTACTTTTCAAGCTTGCTCAGTTTTGCCCTTACTTTTTCCGTCGTGGTCCCTCGAATGCCCTTTGACCGTTTTACCAAAACTTTGAAAACTCATAACTAATTCATATGAACTCAGAAAAATGCAAATAAGATATCAAAATGTTCAGATAAACATTACCTTTATGTGCATATCATTTGCATTTAGGACAAAAGCACCCTTTAAACTACTTGAGGTAATTAATGGTATTAACATTATTAAAAATAAAAAAGGTATAAACAATGTTTATTCATGAATAAAAATTACATGCAAATGTAAGTGACGTTTTCTGAACATCCCGATATCTTATTTGCATTTTTCTGAATTCGTGTCATCTTGTTATGAATGTTCTAATGACTTTGACCATTATTTGGAAACTTCATAACAAGTTGAGACGAACTCATAAAAATGCAAATAAGATATTAGGATGTTCACAAAACATCACCTACATTTGCATGTAATTTTTATTCATGAAAAAAATATTGTTTATACCTTTTTATTTTTAATAATGTTAATAACATTAATTACCCCAAGTAGTTCAAATGATGCTTTTGTCCTGAATGCAAATGATGTGCACGTAAAGGTAATGTTTATCTGAACATTTTGATATCTTATTTGCATTTTTTTGAGTTCATATGAATTAGTTATGAATTTTCAAAGTTTTGGTCAAACGGTCAAAGGGCATTCGAGGGACCTCGACGGAAAAAGTAAGGGCAAAACTGAGCAAGCTCGAAAAGTAAGGGCAAAACCCGTGGGTAGGAACCAACTAGGGGTAAAAATGCAATAGTCCCCAAAACAATTATCAAGCATCAAACTTTTCTTAGTATTCAACGCATTCAAAAGAAAGTTTTACAAATCTTGAATACCAAGCATATTAATACTTTTTAAGCAAATTACCATGCTATTTAAGACTCTCAAAATAATCTAAGTGAAGCATGAGAGATCTATAGTTTCTATAAAACAAATCCACCACCGTGCTCTAAAAGATATAAGTGAAGCACATAGAGCAAAACTATGTAGCTCACAAGATATAAGTGAAGCACATAGAGTATTCTAACAAATTCCAAAACATGTATGGCTCTCTCAAAAGGTGTGTACAACAAGGGTTATTGTGGCAAACTAACAAACAAAGACTCAAATCATACAAGACGCTTCAAGCAAAACACATATCATGTGGTGAATGAAAATATAGCTCCAAGCAAAGTTACCGATGGAAGTAGACGAAAGAGGGGATGCCTTCCGGGGCATCCCCAAGCTTTGAATTTTTGGTGTCCTTATATTATCTTGGGGGTTCCATGGGAATCCCCAATATTAGGCTCTTTCCACTCCTTGTTCCATAATCCATCAAAAGATTTCACCCAAAACTTGAAAACTTCACAACACAAAACTCAACAGAAATCTCGTGAGCTCCATTAGCGAAAGAAAACAAAAGACCACTTCAAGGTACTGTAATGAAATCAATCTTTATTTATATTTGTGTTAACCCTACTGCATTCCAACTTCTCTATGGTTTATAAACTATTTTACTAGCCATAGATTCATCAAAATAAGCAAACAACACACGAAAAACAGAATCTGTCAAAAACAGAACAGTCTGTAGTAATCTGTAACTAACGCAAACTTCTGGAACTCCAAAAAATCTACCAAAATAGGAAGACCTAGGCAATTTTTTTAGTGATCAGCATCAATTGGAATCAGTATTTTATCACGTTCTGGTGATTTTTAACAATTGTTTTCGTGAACAGAAAGATTCTGGAAATTACAGCAAGATCAAATAACTATCATCCAAGAAGATCCTATAGGTTTAACTTGGCACAAACACTAATTAAAACATAAAAACACATATAAACAGAGGCTAGAACAAAGATTTATTACTAAACAGAAGCAAAAGCAAAAAAAACTAAAAATAAAATTGGGTTGCCTCCCAACAAGCGCTATCGTTTAACGCCCCTAGCTAGGCATAAAAGCAAGGATAGATCTAGGTATTGCCATCTTTGGTAGGCAATCCATAAGTGGATCTCATGATAGATTCATATGGTAATTTTATTTTCTTCCTAGGGAAGTGTTCCATGCCTTTCTTTAATGTAAATTGGAATCTAATATTCCCTTCCTTCATCAATAATTGCACCAACCGTTCTAAGAAAAGGTCTACCAAGAATAATAGGGCATGAAGGATTGCAATCTATATCAAGAACGATAAAATCTATGGGCACATAATTACTATTTGCAACAATAAGAACATCATTAATTCTTCCCATATGTTTCTTAATAGTGGAATCAGCAAGGTGCAAGTTTAGAGAGCAATCATCAAAATCACGGAAATCTAGCAAATCACATAAAGTTTTGGGAATAGTGGAAACACTAGCACCCAAATCACACAAAAACATAAAAATCATGATCTTTAATTTTAATTTTAATAGTTGGTTCCCACTCATCATAAAATTTTCTAGGGATAGAAACTTCTAACTCAAGTTTTTCTTCATAAGATTGCATCAAGGCATCAAAGATATGTTTAGTAAAGGCTTTATTTTGAATATAAGCATGAGGAGAATTTAGCACGTATTACAACAAGGAAATACAATCAATTAAAGAGCAACTTTCATAATTACATTCCTTGAAATCCAAAATAGTGGGTTTAGTAACATCTAGGGTTTTGCTTCCTTCAATCCCACTTTTATCAATTTTAGCATCAAGATCTAAAAACTCCGAATTCTTGGAACGCCTTCTAGGTAAAGGTGGATCATATTAAATCCCATCATTATCAAGATTCATATTGCAAAACAAAGATTTAATATGGGACACATCAATAACTTTTATATCTTCATCTTTATTTTCATAGGAATTGGAAGAACACGCTTTAATAAAGGCACCTTTCGTAGCACGCATCCTAGCGGTTCTTTCTTTGCAGTCATCAATGGAAATTCTCATGGCTTTGAGAGACTCATTAATATCATGCTTAGGAGGAATAGATCTAAGCCTTAAAGATTCAACATCAAGAGAAATTCTGTCAACGTTCCTAGCCAATTCATCAACTTTAAGCAATTTCTCTTCAAGCAAAGCATTAAAATTCTTTTACGAATTCATAAGCTCTTTAACACTAGTCTCAAATTCAGAGGGCATCTTATTAAAATTTCCATAAGAGTTGTTGTAGGAATTATCATAATTATTAGAGGGATTACTAGGATAAGGCCTAGGATTGAAGTTTCCTCTATACGCGTTGTTACCAAAATTATTCCTACCAACAAAATTCACATCCATAGATTCATTATTATTCTCAATCAAAGTAGACAAAGGCATATCATTAGGATCAGAAGAAACACTCTTAGTAGCAAATAGTTTCATAAGTTCATCCATCTTTCCACTCAAAACATTAATTTCTTCTATCACATGCACTTTTTTATCAGTAGATCTTTCGGTGTGCCATTGAGAATAATTAACCATAATATTATCTAGGAGTTTAGTAGCTTCTCCTAAAGTGTTTTCCATAAAAGTGTCTCCCGCGACCGAATCCAAAAGATTTCTAGAAGCAAAATTCAATCCGACATAAAAGTTTTGTATAATCATCCACAAGTTCAAACCATGAGTAGGGCAATTACGTATCATTAATTTCATTCTCTCCCAAGCTTGTGCAACATGTTCATGATCAAGTTGCTTAAAATTCATAATATCGTTTCTAAGAAAGATGATCTTAGCGGGAGGAAAATACTTAGAGATAAAAGCATCTTTGCACTTGTTCCAAGAATCAATACTATGTATAGGCAAAGACGAAAACCAAGCTTTAGCACGATCTCTAAGTGAAAAAGGAAATAACTTCAGTTTAACAATATCATTATCAACATCTTTCTTCTTTTTCATATCACACCAACCAACGAAGCTATTTAGATGAGTAGCGGCATCTTCACTAGGAAGGCCGGCGAATTGATCTTTCATGACAAGATTCAACAAGGCAGCATGGATTTCACAAGATTCAGTATTGGTAAGAGGAGCAATCGGAGTGCTAAGGAAATCATTATTGTTGGTATTGGTGAAGTCACATAATTTGGTATTATCTTGAGCCATCGTGACAAGCAAGCAATCCAACACACGAGCAAACAAAAAGCAAGCGAAAAAGAAGGCAAACGGAAAAGAGAGGCGAATAAAACGACAAGGGTGAAGTGGGGGAGAGGAAAACGAGAGGCAAATGGCAAATAATGTAATGCAGGAGATAAGAGATTGTGATGGGTACTTGGTATGTTGACTTTTGCGTAGACTCCCCGGCAACGGCGCTAGAAATTCTCCTTGCTACCTCTTGAGCACTGCGTTGGATTTCCTTGAAGAGGAAAGGATGATGCAGCAACGTAGCGTAAGTATTTCCCTCAGTTTTTGAGAACCAAGGTATCAATCCAGTAGGAGGCTACGCGCGAGTCCCTCGTACCCGCACAAAGCAAATAACTCCTCACAACCAACGCGACAAGGGGTTGTCAATCCCTTCATGGTCACTTACGAGAGTGAGATCTGATAGATATGATATATAATATTTTTGGTATTTTTGTGATAAAGATGCAAAGTAAAATGAAAGCAACGTAAAAAAGCAAAGGCAATAATAAAGTGATGGAAGATTAATATGATAAATATAGACCCGGGGGCCATAGATTTCACTAGTGGCTTCTCTCAAGAGCATAAGTATTTTACGGTGGGTGAACAAATTACTGTTGAGCAATTGACATAATTGAGCATAGTTATGAGAATATCTAGGTATGATCATGTATATAGGCATCACGTCCGAGACAAGTAGACCGACTCCTGCCTGCATCTACTACTATTACTCCACTCATCGACCGCTATCCAGCATGCATCTAGAGTATTAAGTTCAAGAAAACAGAGTAACGCCTTAAGCAATATGACATGATGTAGAGGGATAGATTCATGCAATATGATAAAAAACCCATCTTGTTATCCTCGATGGCAACAATACAATATGTGCCTTGCTGCCCCTACTGTCACGGGGAAAGGACATCGCAAGATTGAAACCAAAGCTAAGCACTTCTCCCATTGCAAGAAAGATCAATCTAGTAGGCCAAACCAAACTGATAATTCGAAGAGACTTGCAAAGATAACTAATCATACATAAAAGAATTCGGAGAAGATTCAAATATTGTTCATAGATAATCTTGATCATAAACCCACAATTCATCGGTCTCAACAAACACACCGCAAAAATAAGATTACATCGAATAGATCTCCAAGAGAGAGGGGGAGAACATTGTATTGAGATCCAAAAAGAGAGAAGAAGCCATATAGCTACTAACGATGGACCCGAAGGTCTGAGGTAAACTACTCACACTTCATCGGAGGGGCTATGATGATGTAGAAGCCCTCCTGGTGGATGCCCCCACCGGCGAAGCTCCGGAACAGGCCCCAAGATGGGATCTCGTGGGTACAGAAGGTTGCGGCGGTGGAATTAGGTTTTTGGCTCCGTATCTGATCGTTTGGGGGTACGTAGGTATATATAGGAGGAAGAAGCACGTCGGTGGAGCAACATGGGGCCCATGAGGGTGGAGGGCGCGCCCTGGGGGGTGGGCGCGCCCCCCTACCTCGTGCCTCCCTCCTTTCTTTCTTGACGTAGGGTCCAAGTCTCCTGGGTCATATTCGGTGACAAAATCACATTCCCGAAGGTTTCATTCCGTTTGGACTCCGTTTGATATTCCGTTTCTTCGAAACTCTGAAATAGGCAAAAAAACAGCAATTCTGGGCTGGGCCTCCAGTTAATAGGTTAGTCCCAAAAATAATATAGAAGTGGATAATAAAGCCCAATATTGTCCAAAACAGTAGATAAGATAGCATGGAGCAATAAAAAATTATAGATACGTTGGAGACGTATCACCTAGCGACACGTATGGCTCAGTCCCGGGGGCTTCCGTCAGGGTACACAAATAGGGGTGTATGTTTCCCCTGACTTGTGCATGGACAAGGAAGCTTTAGCCTCGGCAGCCAAGGCTTGACAGAGGGATGATCATGCGCCAACATATAAAATCAAGACCAAATCAGAAGAACCGCTCTTCATGAGATCAAGGAGCGGATCAAGAAGACCAAGTTAAATATACAAGACAATAGAGCACCACCTTGGAAAAGCCTCCCTTGCTGGGCAGGAGCACCTAGTCAGGTCGAGGCCACCCCAAGGGCAAGTCCAAGACTTCCCCGGCAGGCTTGTCAGGACCGCCAGAACAGAGATCCCCGCCATGGCACCACCGCTCCACCTTGCAGCGACGCAAATCACTTATCAATGTGGTGTCGAGCACCCAAGTGATTAAGTGGCTTCCACTAAGCACATGGCAGCCCATTGGAAGACAAATTACCCTCGTGTGAAACCGGTTGAGAGGCGTGTCAAGCAGATAAGCAGGAGATGATTAAGCGGCACGGAAGGCTTTCCGGGCTTCACCCTCCACATGACACCTAGCAGTGCATTTAATGCTCCTTTTCCTAACTGCCAGAGTTAGGTATGATAGCATTGTTAGCTATCTAATCACTAGATAATGATAGTTTTTCCACTTTGGTTATCCCTTGAGCTATAAAAGGAGGTCCAAGGCAATAGAGGAAAGGATTCAGACCCTTCACACTTGTACGTGCGTACCTGCTCCTCCCCCAAGGCAACCTTGCCGGGCTCGAGCGTTGCATGCCACTCCACCAAAGTAGGAGTAGGGTTTTACGCCTCACGGTGGTCCGAACTTGGGTAAAAATCTCCAGTTTCATTGCCATCGTGCTGTGTCGGATTCGGGGTTCCGCAGACCCTTGAGAGGTTCGAACTCTGGGGTGTGTGCGAAGAACTCCCTCTTCCTAGTGTGCCTGCTCAACGATTCCATGGCCTAGCTTGACGAACCCGAGGGACAAGGGACACAACAGTTTATCCTGGTTCAGGCCACCTTGCGGTGTAATACCCTACTCCAGCTTTGTGGTGGATTGCCTCGAGGGGCTGGGGATGAACTAGTACAGTGGATGAACAGCCTCAGGAGGTGAGGTGTTCTTGAGCTCGATGAGCTGGTGGGTGTGTAGATCATCTGCATCCTCCCTCTACGGTGGTGTCTAGGTCCTATTTGTAGTGGCCTTGGTCCTCTTCCCAAATGTAGGCGGGAAGGGATCCCACAACTGCCAAATTCAAAGGGAGACAACTAGTACAAGTTATCCTGAGAAAAGTAGTCTTTCCCTGCAAAGGCTTTGTTGGTGACACAACAGTGGGCTCCGCGATGACCTCCGTCCTGTTGTCCTGGTAGTCTTGGTCTCGTTGCACCGATATGTAAACCTTTAGTTGATTCCTCGGGACCCTATGCCTGCGCTTGCCTCCTTATCACCAAAGAGGAAACTGGTGCACTACGCCCGCCTGGCCTCGACCCTCATGGCTCACGTCATGTGAACCTTGCGAGGCACACCTTGCATTGGTATCTTCGCTACTCGGGAGCCAGCCTAGTGAGGTCGCCCCCCACGGAGGTCTTGGTGTCATCCGCCTTACGAGGCTTGGCCCCTCACGAGGGTCTCGGGTTGTTGTTACCGAAGCTGGGCCGTACCGGGCTGTTGATGTGGGCGGCGATGCCGCCGCACACTTGGATCCGGTTCCCGCAGTTTTTCACAGAAGAGATGCCGCCGAGGGGGCCACTTGAGTTGTGGGTGCAGCACGTCGGGTGCTACAGTCTGGCCATGGGGGCGGAGGTCGAGGTGGTCTCCCCAGGGAAGATGTCGGTGTACTAAAGTAGGGGTACCTTAGTCCCCCGAACTTGTGCACGGGCAGTCGTAGCACCCCGCGGCAAGGCTTGCCAGGCGATCGCCAAAACTCTCCATGGTCCCTCCTCGGGCCATCCAAGAACAAAGTATTTAAGCCAAGGCCCCGGCAGGAGGAGCCTGCCGGGAAGGCCCCCGCTCGAAGCACAAGGCCCCGGCAAAAGGAGCTTACCGGGAAGGCCGATCGAGGCACGACAAGATACTTGCTGCGACGCGCCCCGCGTCCCGGCAAGGACCGGTGAGCGACAAGCTCCCGGGCGCGACAAGGCACCAACCGCGGCAAGGCGCTTGCCGCGGCAAGTCACCACCCCGCGCCTGCGCTCCAGCTCATCCACCCACGCGTCGCTCTGGGGCCATTCCAGGCGTACGTGGTGAGAGGCTGCGCAGCCAGGGACATGCGGTGGCGAAGCAATGCTGATAGAGTAGCCATCGTGGCAAACGGTGGCGCTCCTGACGGCCCCTTTCCTGCACTGTTTGGACGACCCAGAAGGGCATTTAATGCCCTTGTCCCCTGCCGTCAGAGTTAGATATGATAGCACTGTGCAAACAGCTGTACCCAACACAGCGTTTTCCAGTTTTACCCCCGCCTACATTGCCACCTGTGGGTAACCCCTTGCACATATAAAAGGAGGCCCCATGCGCAACGGGGGGGAGGGGGAGGAGGAGGCCATTCACACTCGGTCTCGCCAGCAGCTCGCGTGTACTATAGCACCACACGCTCCCGAGCAAGAACACAATACAAAACCACAAAGCAGCAGTAGGGTTTTACGCATCCGTGCGGCCCGAAGCTGGGTAAACCCCTTGTGTGCATCGCCTCGATCCGCTCTTCGCGCGACCTCCGCCCCCCGCCGAACCAAGAAAGGGGCTCGGTCCCCATAGGTGTTCGAGGAGGCAGATTTCCCCCGACACCTTTGGCGCGCCAGGTAGGGGGTGTCGAAGTTGTGCGAACCTGATCCGGCGTCTGCACGGGCTAGATCTCCATCATCTTCGTCGACATGCCACCGAAGAAGAAGGCTCCGGAGGTGGCTGGTCCGTCCGCGTCGAACCCACCGCCCCTGGAGCAAACGGGTGGTGGGGACGGCACCGGTGGTGGAACGGGCGTCGCCGAACCAGATCATGGTGCCGCGGCGTCCGAACATACGCCGACACCTCTCGGTGCAGGTAAGCCCTGGTATGACCAGGCAACCTCTCGCTCCATTCCATGGGGCGGGGACAGTTAGCCCCACGGATCTCGCATACGGGCCACCTCGAGTGCTCGCTCACGCTGAGCTCGAGCGAGAGCAGCTGCGACGAGACGACGCGCTGCTCCTCGAGGAGGACCGTCTTCAGGCCGCTGTGCGAGCTGCTCGCTACCAGCAAGCTTTGCGCTGCTTTTATAGCCGCAAAGTTAGTGCCAGAAGTTTCGAGGAAGTGGGAAGGCCCTTACCGGGTGAAACAAGTCGCTAGGCCTGGCGCTGTCCGCCTTAAGACCGAAGATACCACTCCGGTGAGCAACTCCTGGAACGTTGGGCGTCTTCGTAAGTTTCGCCCATAAGGCGCGGTTGTCGGACCCCGTCCGGCAACCACCCTTCTGTACAAAGTCTTGCCGCTGTTGCATGTGATCCTTTGTACAGAGCCAGGCGCAGACCCTGTGCGCAGATTGAGTTCATGTGTTCCGCGCATCTTGTCGATATCATGCTCTTTATTCTTTGCATGCATTATCTGACACTCTGTGCAGCACTGACCCCCGGTAAGCGATGACGAACCTCATGTTTCGCCTTGCCGGAAAGCGACCTTGCCGGGCAGCGAGCCACGGAAAAGCTAAGTTGCCAAAGTTTGAGCAATCGAGTTTTTAATTTTTTGAGTTATCCCCCTTGAACGACCGTGCTTTGTATGAAAAACCTGTGCGCGGAGGGGCCAGCTCGTGGCTGGTTGCACCCTTACTTCGTTTCGAGTCCGCTCAACGACTTAAGTGTGCTACAACCAGAGTGGCATCCTTACTTTGTTTCGAGCTCGCTCGGCAGCTTAAGTGTGCTGCGACTGCAGTCGCAACCCTTACTTTGTTTTGAGCCTGCTCAACAATTTAAGTGAGCTGCAGCTAGCCGCGGCAAGGTTTCTTGCCGGTAATGGCGCCGCTGGCGGGCTACTGATGTCCCGCACTCAGAGCCCGCGGCAAGGCGGAGGCCTATGCCGGCGAGTCCCCAAAAGCGTAGGGCAAAAACATACAAGGCACGGAATCAAGTAGAGGAGATAACAGTGCAATCACTACCTAAGATAAAGTTATATTACAAGATAGCTTGTCGCAGCCCTAATGAATTGTTTTCATAACTCGACCAGCGGCGACAAGAAAAGAAAAGGGCAGGCGGCCTAATCCACGCGGTCGCCCTCAATCCTCTTGATCCCGGCCACCCTTTCCACGATGGGCGCGACGAGGGCCCTGATCTCCTCAAGGTCAGCGTCTGCCGGCAGGGACCTGAGGACGTTGGTGAGCTTGAGGCCTGTGTTGCGGAAGACGATCTTCACCAGCACCTTCTCGAGGGCTCCGGCGATGGCATCGCGCGTCTCGCCGGCCAGCTGCACTGGGATCGCGTTCCGGAGATGCTGAAGGGCCGCCGCCACGCCTTTGAAGAACGAAGTAAGCTTGGCGCTGGGTGGGAGGTTCGCGTCGGAGGGATACTCGTGACCCTCCATCCCAAGCAGCGACAGCTCCTTGTCGATGGAGGCGGCGATGTCCACCAGACCCTCCGTCCACTGCTCCACCATTGCCCTGAATTCGTTCTGGGTGACCGCGGCGCTCTCCAACAGCGTCTCGTTGTCCGCGACCTCCTTCCGCAAGATCACCTCTTGCTCCTTGGCGCTGTCCAGCGCCTTGGACAAGGTGTCCAGCTTCAGCTCGAGATCCGCGTTGGAGTCCTTGGCGGCATCAAGCTCCTTGATCTTCTCGGCGAAGCGGCCCTGCAGCTCGCCGAGGGTGTGGGCACCCTTCTCGCGCTCCTGTTTGAGCGCGGCGAGCTCCTCACCGCTCGCCTTGAGATCAGTGTCGAGCTGCGCCACCTTCGCCTCCAGCGCCTTCTTGGCAGCCTCGGCGGCCACGGCAGCATCTTGCGCTTCCTTGAGGGCTCCGCCGAGCGCTTGCTCGCGCGCGGCGACCTCCTCCTCGTGGCTGGCGAGGCTGGCTTTCTGCTGCACCAGCTCGCCCTCCCGCGCGGCCAGCCCCGCGGCGGCAAGCCTTTGCTGCTCTTCGGCTTCTGCCTTCTCGAGGATGAAGGCCGTCCGCGCCTCGTCGAGCTGCCTTCGCTCCTTCGCCAAGGATCGGAGGGCCTCCTGGTTGAGCTCCCGGAGCTCCCCAGCGAGCTTCTCCATGTCTACTCCCGCCTTCGTGACAAGCGCTTCCTGGCGTTCCACCTGGGCTTGTCGGGCGCGGTAGAGTGACACCAGCTTCCGGAGTAGCCGCTCCTCCTCAGGCTCGCCGCCATTGCTGCTTGGCACATCAACCAGCGTCAGCCCGGCGGAGGCGAGCACCTCTCCATCCAAGGTCTCCCCCTCGACCGGCGCCCTGGAAGTCGACTCCCAGGGGAGCTTGATGAAGATATCATCGCCGACCTTCAGGTAGACGCCTGGCTGGAGCTCCTCGGGGCCCGACGCTGCTGCAGAGGCGGGATCGGCGGTCGGCGTAGCGCTTGGCGCTCCTGCGGCCCCAGGGCCGTCAGTACGATCACCGACCCCCTCGCCCGTGGCTGCTGCGGCAGCCTTGGCGGCCTCTTCGCCGGCCGGATCGTCAGCGCCGTCCGCTCCTCCGGTGGCGGCCACGTCGTCGGTATGGCCGCGCGCATCCTCCTCGACGACGACCTCGGTCTCCATCGGGTCCGTGGCGGGCGGATCTGAAGGCCGAAAGAGGGGGAGAAGTCAAGCAACTATCTAAAGAAGAAGAACCCCAAGGGAGTTTCGAGGCAACAAGGTTACCTGGGCCAGGGTCTGCAGTCACGGTCTCCGTCGCCAAGGGGTTGTTGGAAATATGCCCTAGAGGCAATAATAAAAGCATTATTATTATATTTCCTTATTCATGATAATTGTCTTTATTCGTGCTATAATTGTGTTAACCGGAAATCGTAATACATGTGTGAATAACAGACAACAATATGTCCCTAGTGAGCCTCTAGTTGACTAGCTCGTTGATCGACAGATAGTCATGGTTTCCTGACTATGGACATTGGATGTCATCGATAACGGGATCACATCATTAGGAGAATGATGTGATGGACAAGACCCAATCCTAAACATAGCATAAGATCGCATAGTTCGTTTGCTAGAGTTATCCAATGTCAAGTATCCTTTCCTTAGACCATGAGATCGTGTAACTCCCGGATAACGTAGGAGTGCTTTGGGTATGCCAAACGTCACAACGTAACTGGGTGACTATAAAGGTATGCTACGGGTATCTCTGAAAGTGTCTGTTGGGTTGACATGGATCGAGACTGGGATTTGTCACTCCGCTTGACGGAGAGGTATCACCGGGCCCTCTCGGTAATGCATCATCACAATGAGCTCAATGTGATCAAAGTGTTTGATCACAGGATCATGCATTACGGGAACGATAAAAGTGACTTGCCGGTAACGAGATTGAACGAGGTATTGGTATACCGACGATCGAATCTCGGGCAAGTAAAATACCGATTGACAAAGGGAATCGTATACGGGATTAATTGAATCCTCGACATCGTGGTTCATCCGATGAGATCATCGTGGAGCATGTGGGAGCCAACATGGGTATCCAGATCCCGCTGTTGGTTATTGCCCGAGAGCCGTCTCGGTCATGACTGCATGTCTCCCGAACCCGTAGGGTCTACACACTTAAGGTTCGGTGACGCTAGGGTTGTGAAGATATGTATGTGTAGTAACCCGAATGTTGTTCGGAGTCCCGGATGAGATCCCGGACGTCACGAGGAGTTCCGGAATGGTCCGGAGGTAAAGAATTATATATGGGAAGTGCTATTTTGGCCATCGGGACAAGTTTCGGTGTTATCGGTATTGTACCGGGACCACCGGAGGGGTCCCGGGGGTCCACCAGGTGGGGCCACCTGCCTTGGTGGGCCACATGGGCCTTAGGGGGTGCACCTTGGCCTGCTTGGGCCAAGGGGAACCAGCCCCAAGAGGCCCATGCGCCAAGAGAGAAAAAAAGGGGAGAGTCCTACAAGGGGAAGGCACCTCCGAGGTGCCTTGGGGAGGATGGACTCCTCCCCACCCTTGGCCGCACCCTTCCTTGGAGGAAGGGGCAAGGGCTGCGCCTCCCCCTCTCCCTTGGCCCTATATATAGTGGGGAAAAGGAGGATCAAACCAACCCTATTGCCCTGGCTCCTCCCTCCTCCCTGCAACACCTCCTCCTCCTCCCGTAGTTGCTTAGCGAAGCCCTGCCGGAGTTCTGCTGCATCCACCACCACACCGTCGTGCTGGATCTTCCTTAACCTCTCCTTTCCCCTTGCTGGATCAAGAAGGAGGAGACGTCTCCCGTCCCGTACGTGTGTTGAACGCGGAGGTGCCGTCCGTTCGGTACTAGATCATCGGTGAATTGGATCACGACAAGTACGACTACCTCATCCACGTTCACTCGAACGCTTCCGTTGCGATCTACAAAGTGGTATGTAGATGCTATCTAATCTGAATACTCGTTGCTAGATGAACTCATAGATGGATCTTGGTGAAACCGTAGGAAAAATTTTAATTTTCTGCAACGTTCCCCAACAATGGCATCATGAGCTAGGTCTATGCATAGTTCTTCTTGTGCGAGTAGAACACAATTTGTTGTGGGCGTAGATGTTGTCAATTCCTCTTGTCGTTACTAGTCAATCTTGATTCAGCGGTATTGTGGGATGAAGCGGCCCGGACCAACCTTACACGTACGCTTACGTGAGACCGGTTCCACCGACTAACATGCACTAGTTGCATAAGGTGGCTGGCGGGTGTCTGTCTCTCCTACTTTAGTTGGATCGGATTCGATGAACAGGGTCCTTATGAAGGGTAAATAGAGATTGACAAATCACGTTGTGGTTTTACGTAGGTAAGCAAACGTTCTTGCTAGAACCCTAATTCAGCCACGTAAAACTTGCAACAACAATTAGAGGACGTCTAACTTGTTTTTGCAGCAAGTGCTTTGTGATATGATATGGCCAAAGTTGTGATGTATGATGAATGATATATATGTGATGTATGAGATGTTCATGCTATTGTAATAGGAATCACGACTTGCATGTCGATGAGTATGACAACCGGCAGGAGCCATAGGAGTTGTCTTTATTTTTTGTATGACCTGCGTGTCATTGAGAATCGCCATGTAAGTTACTTTACTTTATTGCTAAACGCGTTAGCCATAGTAGTAGAAGTAATAGTTGGCGAGCAACTTCATGGAGACACGATGATGAAGATCATGATGATGAAGATCATGGTGTCAAGCCGGTGACAAGAGGATCATGGAGCCCCAAGATGGAGATCGAAGGAGCTATGTGATATTGGCCATATCATGTCACGTTTATTATTTGATTGCATGTGATGTTTATCATGTTTTGCATCTTGTTTACTTAGAACGACGGTAGTAAATAAGATGATCCCTCATAATAATTTCAAGAAAGTGTTCTCCCTAACTGTGCACCGTTGCTAAGGTTCGTCGTTCCGAAGCACCACGTGATGATCGGGTGTGATAGGTCCTTACGTTCGCATACAACGGGTGTAAGCCAGATTTACACACGCAAAACACTTAGGTTGACTTGACGAGCCTAGCATGTACAGACATGGCCTCGGAACACAGAAGACCGAAAGGTCGAGCATGAGTCGTATAGAAGATACGATCAACATGAAGATGTTCACCGATGTTGGCTAGTCCGTCTCACGTGATGATCGGACACGGCCTAGTTGACTCGGATCATGTAATACTTAGATGACTAGTAGAGGGATGTTTATCTAAGTGGGAGTTCATTAAATAATTTGATTAAATGAACTTTATTATCATGAACTTAGTCTAAATATTTACAATATGTCTTGTAGATCAAATGGCCAACGTAGTCCTCAACTTCAACGCGTTCCTAGAGAAAACCAAGCTGAAAGACGATGGTAGTAACTATACGGACTGGGTCCGGAACCTGAGGATCATCCTCATAGCTGCCAAGAAAGATTATGTCCTAAGAGCACCGCTGGGTGACGCACCTATTCTCCCTGCAGAACAAGACGTTATGAACGCTTGGCAGTCACGCTGCGATGATTACTCCCTCGTTCAGTGCGGCATGCTTTATAGCTTAGAGCCGGGGCTCCAAAAGCGTTTTGAGAGACATGGAGCATATGAGATGTTCGAAGAGCTGAAAATGGTTTTCCAAGCTCATGCCCGGGTCGAGAGATATGAAGTCTCCGATAAATTCTTTAGCTGTAAGATGGAGGAAAATGGTTCTGTCAGTGAACACATACTCAAAATGTCTGGGTTGCACAACCGCTTGACTCAACTGGAAGTTAATCTCCCGGATGAAGCGGTCATTGACAGAATCCTCCAGTCGCTTCCACCTAGCTACAAGAGCTTTGTGATGAACTACAATATGCAGGGGATGGTAAAGACCATTCCTGAAGTATATGCTATGCTGAAATCAGCAGAGGTAGAAATCAAGAAAGAGCATCAAGTGTTGATGGTGAAGAAAACCACTAAGTTCAAGAAGGGCAAGGGTAAAAAGAACTTCAAGAAGGACGACAAGGAAGTTGTCGCGCCCGGTAAGCAAGTTGCCGGGAAGAAGCCAAAGAATGGACCCAAGCCCGAAACTGAGTGTTTTTATTGCAAGGGAAGTGGTCACTGGAAGCGGAACTGCCCCAAATACTTAGCGGACAAGAAGGCCGGCAAAACCAAAGTTACATGTGATATACATGTAATTGATGTGTACCTTACCAGTACTCGTAGTAGCTCTTGGGTATTTGATACCGGTGCAGTTGCTCACATTTCTAACTCAAAGCAGGAGCTGCGGAATAAACGGAGACTGGCGAAGGACGAGGTGACGATGCGCGTCGGGAATGGTTCCAAAGTCGATGTGATCGCCATCGGCACGCTAGCTCTACATTTACCTACGGGATTAGTTTTAAACCTCAATAATTGTTATTTAGTGCCAAGTTTGAGCATGAACATTGTATCTGGATCTCGCTTAATTCGAGATGGCTACTCATTTAAATCCGAGAATAATGGTTGTTCTATTTATATGAGAGATATGTTTTATGGTCATGCTCCGATGGTTAATGGTTTATTCTTAATGAATCTCGTACATGATGATACACATATTCATAGTGTGAATACCAAAAGAGTGAAAGTTGATAACAATAGTCCCACATATTTGTGGCACTGCCGCCTTGGTCACATAGGTGTCAAACGCATGAAGAAGCTCCATGCAGATGGACTTTTAGAGTCTCTTGATTATGAATCATTTGACACGTGCGAACCATGCCTCATGGGTAAAATGACCAAGACTCCGTTCTCAGGAACAATGGAGCGAGCAACCAACTTATTGGAAATCATACATACCGATGTGTGCGGTCCAATGAGTGTTGAGGCTAGCGGAGGCTATCGTTATGTTCTCACCCTCACTGATGACTTGAGTAGATATGGGTATATCTACTTAATGAAACACAAGTCTGAGACCTTTGAAAAGTTCAAGGAATTTCAGAGTGAGGTTGAAAATCAACGTGAAAGAAAGATCAAGTTTCTACGATCAGATCGTGGAGGAGAATACTTGAGTCACGAATTTGGCACACACTTAAGAAAATATGGAATAGTTTCACAACTCACGCCGCCTGGAACACCTCAGCGTAATGGTGTGTCCGAACGTCGTAATCGCACTCTATTAGATATGGTGCGATCTATGATGTCTCTTACCGATTTACCACTATCTTTTTGGGGCTATGCTTTAGAGACTGCCGCATTCACTTTAAATAGGGCTCCGTCGAAATCCGTTGAGACGACACCGTATGAATTATGGTTTGGAATGAAACCTAAGCTGTCGTTTCTAAAAGTTTGGGGATGCGATGCTTATGTCAAGAAACTTCAACCTGAAAAGCTCGAACCCAAGTCGGAAAAATGCGTCTTCATAGGATACCCTAAAGAAACTGTTGGGTATACCTTCTACCTCAGATCCGAAGGCAAGATCTTTGTTGCCAAGAATGGATCCTTTCTGGAGAAAGAGTTTCTCTCGAAAGAAGTAAGTGGGAGGAAAGTAGAACTTGATGAAGTATTACCTCTTGAACCGAAAAATGGCGAAACTCAAGAAATCGTTCCTGAGGTGCCTGCACCGACTAGAGAGGAAATTAATGATTATGATCAAGATACTTCTGATCAAGCTCCTACTGAAATTCGAAGGTCCACAAGGACACGTTCCGCACCAGAGTGGTACGGCAACCCTGTCTTGGAAATCATGTTGTTAGACAACGGTGAACCTTCGAACTATGAGGAAGCAATGGCGGGCCCGGATTCCGACAAATGGCTGGAAGCCATGAAATCCGAGATAGGATCCATGTATGAAAACGAAGTATGGACTTTGACTGACTTGCCCGTTGAGCGTCGAGCCATAGAAAATAAATGGATCTTTAAGAAGAAGACAGACGCGGATGGTAATATGACCATCTATAAAGCTCGGCTTGTTGCTAAGGGTTATCGACAAGTTCAAGGGGTTGACTACGATGAGACTTTCTCACCGGTAGCGAAGCTAAAGTCCGTCCGAATCATGTTAGCAATTGCCGCATTCTACGATTATGAGATATGGCAAATGGACGTCAAAACGGCATTCCTTAATGGTTTCCTTAAGGAAGAATTGTATATGATGCAGCCAGAAGGTTTTGTCGATCCTAAGAATGCTGACAAGGTGTGCAAGCTCCAACGCTCGATTTATGGGCTGGTGCAAGCATCTCGGAGTTGGAACATTCGCTTTGATGAGATGATCAAAGCGTTTGGGTTTACACAGACTTATGGAGAAGCCTGTGTTTATAAGAAAGTGAGTGGGAGCTCTGTAGCATTTCTCATATTATATGTAGACGACATACTTTTGATGGGAAATGATATAGAACTCTTGGACAGCATTAAGGCCTATTTGAATAAGAGTTTTTCAATGAAGGACCTTGGAGAAGCTGCTTATATATTAGGCATCAAGATCTATAGAGATAGATCGAGACACCTCATAGGTCTTTCACAAAGCACATACCTTGATAAGATATTGAAGAAGTTCAATATGGATCAATCTAAGAAGGGGTTCTTACCTGTGTTACAAGGTGTGAAATTGAGCTCAGCTCAATGTCCGACCACGGCAGAAGATATAGAAGAGATGAGCGTCATCCCCTATGCCTCAGCCAGAGGTTCTATTATGTATGCCATGCTGTGTACCAGACCTGATGTAAACCTTGCCGTAAGTTTGGTAGGAAGGTACCAAAGTAATCCCGGCAAGGAACACTGGACAGCGGTCAAGAATATCCTGAAGTACCTGAAAAGGACCAAGGAAATGTTTCTCGTTTATGGAGGTGACGAAGAGCTCGTCGTAAAAGGTTACGTCGACGCTAGCTTCGACACAGATCTGGATGACTCTAAGTCACAAACCGGATACGTGTATATTTTGAATGGTGGGGCAGTAAGCTGGTGCAGTTGCAAGCAAAGCGTCGTGGCGGGATCTACATGTGAAGCGGAGTACATGGCAGCCTCAGAGGCAGCACATGAAGCAATTTGGGTGAAGGAGTTCATCACCGACCTCGGAGTCATACCCAATGCGTCGGGGCCAATCAAGCTCTTCTGTGACAACACTGGAGCTATTGCACTTGCAAAGGAGCCCAGGTTTCACAAGAAGACCAGGCACATCAAGCGTCACTTCAACTCCATTCGTGAAAATGTTCAAGATGGAGACATAGAAATTTGTAAAGTGCACACGGATCTGAATGTCGCAGATCCGTTGACTAAACCTCTCCCTAAGGCAAAACATGATCAGCACCAGAACTCTATGGGTGTTCGATTCATCACAATGTAACTAGATTATTGACTCTAGTGCAAGTGGGAGACTGTTG
The DNA here is from genome assembly GCA_032464435.1 of Aegilops umbellulata. Lineage (NCBI taxonomy): Eukaryota > Viridiplantae > Streptophyta > Magnoliopsida > Poales > Poaceae > Aegilops > Aegilops umbellulata. The sequence goes on from CP136058.1 coordinate 367,279,271, forward strand.
GAAATATGCCCTAGAGGCAATAATAAAAGCATTATTATTATATTTCCTTATTCATGATAATTGTCTTTATTCGTGCTATAATTGTGTTAACCGGAAATCGTAATACATGTGTGAATAACAGACAACAATATGTCCCTAGTGAGCCTCTAGTTGACTAGCTTGTTGATCGACAGATAGTCATGGTTTCCTGACTATGGACATTGGATGTCATCGATAACGGGATCACATCATTAGGAGAATGATGTGATGGACAAGACCCAATCCTAAACATAGCATAAGATCGCATAGTTCGTTTGCTAGAGTTATCCAATGTCAAGTATCCTTTCCTTAGACCATGAGATCGTGTAACTCCCGGATACCGTAGGAGTGCTTTGGGTATGCCAAACGTCACAACGTAACTGGGTGACTATAAAGGTATGCTACGGGTATCTCTGAAAGTGTCTGTTGGGTTGACATGGATCGAGACTGGGATTTGTCACTCCGCTTGACGGAGAGGTATCACCGGGCCCTCTCGGTAATGCATCATCACAATGAGCTCAATGTGATCAAAGTGTTTGATCACGGGATCATGCATTACGGGAACGAGAAAAGTGACTTGCCGGTAACGAGATTGAACGAGGTATTGGTATACCGACGATCGAATCTCGGGCAAGTAAAATACCGATTGACAAAGGGAATCGTATACGGGATTAATTGAATCCTCGACATCGTGGTTCATCCGATGAGATCACCGTGGAGCATGTGGGAGCCAACATGGGTATCCAGATCCCGCTGTTGGTTATTGCCCGAGAGCCGTCTCGGTCATGACTGCATGTCTCCCGAACCCGTAGGGTCTACACACTTAAGGTTCGGTGACGCTAGGGTTGTGAAGATATGTATGTGCAGTAACCCGAATGTTGTTCGGAGTCCCGGATGAGATCTTGGACGTCACGAGGAGTTCCGGAATGGTCCGGAGGTAAAGAATTATATATGGGAAGTGCTATTTTGGCCATCGGGACAAGTTTCGGTGTTATCGGTATTGTACCGGGACCACCGGAGGGGTCCCGGGGGTCCACCAGGTGGGGCCACCTGCCTTGGTGGGCCACATGGGCCTTAGGGGGTGCACCTTGGCCTGCTTGGGCCAAGGGGAACCAGCCCCAAGAGGCCCATGCGCCAAGAGAGAAAAAAAGGGGAGAGTCCTACAAGGGGAAGGCACCTCCGAGGTGCCTTGGGGAGGATGGACTCCTCCCCACCCTTGGCCGCACCCTTCCTTGGAGGAAGGGGCAAGGGCTGCGCCTCCCCCTCTCCCTTGGCCCTATATATAGTGGGGAAAAGGAGGAGCAAACCAACCCTATTGCCCTGGCTCCTCCCTCCTCCCTGCAACACCTCCTCCTCCTCCCGTAGTTGCTTAGCGAAGCCCTGCCGGAGTTCTGCTGCATCCGCCACCACACCGTCGTGCTGGATCTTCCTCAACCTATCCTTTCCCCTTGCTGGATCAACAAGGAGGAGACGTCTCCCGTCCCGTACGTGTGTTGAACGCGGAGGTGCCGTCCGTTCGGTACTAGATCATCGGTGAATTGGATCACGGCAAGTACGACTACCTCATCCACGTTCACTCGAACGCTTCCGTTGCGATCTACAAAGTGGTATGTAGATGCTATCTAATCTGAATACTCGTTGCTAGATGAACTCATAGATGGATCTTGGTGAAACCGTAGGAAAAATTTTAATTTTCTGCAACGTTCCCCAACAGGGGTCGCCGGTGCCGTCCCTCGCCGGAGACTGCTCCCTTGCCGGGGACTGCTCCCTTGCCGGAGATCCCTCCCTTGCCGGGGAACTCCCCCTTGGCGGTGTGGTTGTAGCGGGTGGCGCATCAGGGGCGGTCTCCGGACGCTCCTGTTGGGGCTGCTCTGCTCCTACGCAAATCGTCAGCCAGATGTCAAGAAAAACGAAGGGTACCCAGGCGCGCCCAACGGCAGAAAGCAAGCCATATGCTTACGCTGGGGGCTGCGCTGGGGGCTGCTCAGAGGATCAGTTGGCGGCTCCAACAAGGATCGTGGGGAGCGGGCGCCTCGGAAACCGTGCCTCGGCCCCGTCCAGCAAACGAGCCGTGCCTCCACGCCTCCCTCCACTTATGGAGATAGCGCAAACCATCCCCCGTTATTGCGACATGACGCATGCCTGCGGGGCTCAGCCCCGCGCACGCCACCCACGTCACGCACGCCTCTCCCATGATGCCGCATTCAACGCGTGCCGTTCGGGGAGGACGTGGTGGATGCAGAAGAAGATGCAGCGTGACCCAGGCCACGCGTGCCCGTGCACTGTTTTGGTCCTGGCCCAACAGCGCTCGGCACCGTGTATGGCCCAGGCCCGGGGGCTCCTGTCGGTGTACTAAAGTAGGGGTACCTTAGTCCCCCGAACTTGTGCACGGGCAGTCGTAGCACCCCGCGGCAAGGCTTGCCAGGCGATCGCCAAAACTCTCCATGGTCCCTCCTCGGGCCATCCAAGAACAAAGTATTTAAGCCAAGGCCCCGGCAGGAGGAGCCTGCCGGGAAGGCCCCCGCTCGAAGCACAAGGCCCCGGCAAGAGGAGCTTACCGGGAAGGCCGACCGAGGCACGACAAGATACTTGCTGCGACGCGCCCCGCGTCCCGGCAAGGACCGGTGAGCGACAAGCTCCCGGGCGCGACAAGGCACCAACCGCGGCAAGGCGCTTGCCGCGGCAAGTCACCACCCCGCGCCTGCGCTCCAGCTCATCCACCCACGCGTCGCTCTGGGGCCATTCCAGGCGTACGTGGCGAGAGGCTGCGCAGCCAGGGACATGCGGTGGCGAAGCAACGCTGACAGAGTAGCCATCGTGGCAAACGGTGGCGCTCCTGACGGCCCCTTTCCTGCACTGTTTGGACGACCCAGACGGGCATTTAATGCCCTTGTCCCCTGCCGTCAGAGTTAGGTATGATAGCACTGTGCAAACAGCTGTACCCAACACAGCGTTTTCCAGTTTTACCCCCACCTACATTGCCACCTGTGAGTAACCCCTTGCACATATAAAAGGAGGCCCCATGCGCAACGGGGGGAGGGGGAAGGAGGAGGCCATTCACACTCGGTCTCGCCAGCAGCTCGCGTGTACTGTAGCACCACACGCTCCCGAGCAAGAACACAATACAAAACCACAAAGCAGCAGTAGGGTTTTACGCATCCGTGCGGCCCGAAGCTGGGTAAACCCCTTGTGTGCATCGCCTCGATCCGCTCTTCGCGCGACCTCCGCCCCCCGCCGAACCAAGAAAGGGGCTCGGTCCCCATAGGTGTTCGAGGTGGCAAATTTCCCCCGACAGAAGATCTTCATGACCCGAGGATGGGGCGAGGTCGCCCGCGCTTGCCGCGCAGAGGGGGGCCCTCGCCATCCATTTCGAGTATGATGTCGTCTCCACGCTGTTCTTCAATGTCTTCAATGAGGAAGGTTGCCGCCTAGAGTGCTGCCCCGGACGAAGCTGCCAGCAGGGCGCAACAGCGGGCGTTGAGCCCGCTCTTGGTCTTGCCGCTAGCTTCTCCAGCAGCAGCAACGACTCCTGGGAGTCCAATGACTCTCCCGAGCCTAGCGAGTCCCCGGAGTCAAGCGATGACAGTTATGTGCCTCCAAGCTACCGCCCTGCCCGGAGCGCGGCTGCGTGGTACCTCTTGAGCATGCATTGTTTTTCCCTTGAAGAGGAAAGGGTGCTGCAGCAAAGTAGCATAGGTATTTCCCTTAGTTTTTGAGAACCAAGGTGTCAATCCAGTAGGAGACAACGCACAAGTCACCTAGTACCTGCACAAACAATCAAGAACCTTGCAACCAACACAATAAAGGGGTTGTCAATCCCTTCACGGTCACTCGCAAAAGTGAGATCTAATAAAGATAGTAAAGTAAATATTTTTGTTATTTTTGTTGTATAGATTGGAAAGTAAAGATTGCAAAATAGTAAACGAGATGCGATGTAAATAAAGGAGATGCAATGTAATAAGAAAGAGACCCGGGGGCCATAGGTTTCACTAGTGGCTTCTCTCAAGATAGCATGTATTACGGTGGGTGAACAAATTATTGCCGAGCAATTGATAGAAAAGCGCATAGTTATGAAGATATCTAAGGCAATGATCATGAATATATGCATCACATCCGTGTCAAGTAGACCAAAACGATTCTGCATCTACTACTATTACTCCACACATCGACCGCTACATCTAGACTATTAAGTTCATAAGAACGGAGTAACACATTAAGCAAGATGACATGATGTGGAGGTATAAACTCAAGCAATATGATATAAACCCATTCTTCTTATCCTTGATGGCAACAATACAATACGTGCCTCGCTGCCCCTACTGTCAATGGGAAAGGACACCACAAGATTGAACCCAAAGCTAAGCACTTCTCCTATTGCAAGTAAGATCAATCTAGTAGGCCAAACTAAACCGACAATTCGAAGAGACTTGCAAAGATACAAAATCATGCATATAAGAATTAAGAGAAGAACCAAATAATATTCATAGATAATCAAGTTCATAAATCCACAATTCATTGGATCTCGGCAAACACACCGCAAAAGAGTATTACATCGAATAGATCTCCAAGAACATCAAGGAGAACTTCATATTGATCATCAAAGAGAGAGAAGAAGCCATCTAGCTAATAACTATGGACCCGAAGGTCTGTGGTAAACTACTCACGCTTCATCGGAGAGGCTATGGTGTTGATGTAGAAGCCCTCCGTGATTTAGTCCCCCTCTGGCAGATCGCCGGAAAAGGCCCCAAGATGGGATCTACAGAAGGTTGCGGCGGTGGAGAAGTGGTTTTGTGGCTCCCCCTGATGTTTCTAGGGTATAAGAGTATATATAGGTGAAAGAAGTACGTCGGTGGAGATACGAGGGGCCCACGAGGGTGGGGGCGTGCCTACCCCCTGGGCGCGCCCTCCTGCCTCGTGGCCGCCTCGTTGCGTCTCCGACTTCATCTGCAAGTCTTCTCTTTTGCTTTCGGTCCAAGAAAGATCATCGCAAAGGTTTTATTTCATTTGGACTCCGTTTGGTATTCCTTTTCTGCAAAACTCTAAAATAGGCAAAAAAAAAGAAATTGGCACTGGGCCTCCAGTTAATAGATTAGTCCCAAAAATAATATAAAAGAGCATATTAGAGCCCATTAAACATCCAAAACAGATAATATAATAGCATGGAACAATAAAAAATTATAAATACATTGGAGACGTATCAAGCATCCCCAAGCTTAATTCCTGCTTGTCCTCGAGAAGGTAAATGATAAAAACACAATTTTTGATGTGGAATGCTACCTAACATATTTATCAATGTAATTTTCTTTATTGTGGCATGAATGCTCAGATCCGAAAGATTCAAAACAAAAGTTTATATTGGCATAAAAATAATAATACTTCAAGCATACTAACAAAGTAATCATGTCTTCTCAAAATAACATGGCCAAAGAAAGTTCATCCCTACAAAATCACATGGTTTGTCTATGCTCCATCTTCATCACACAAAATATCCAAATCATGCACAACCCCGATGACAAGCCAAGCAATTGTTTCATACTTTAGTATTCTCAAACTTTTTCAACTTTCATGCAATACATGAGCGTGGGCAATGTACATAGCACTATAGGTGGAATAGAGTGGTGGTTGTGGAGAAGACAAAAAAGAGGAAGATGGTCTCACATCAACTAGGCGGATCAATGGGCTATGGAGATGCCCATCAATAGATATCAATGTGAGTGAGTAGGGATTTCCAGGCAACGGATGCACTAGAGCTATGAATATATGAAAGCTCAACAAAAGAAACTAAGTGGGTGTGCATCCAACTTGCTTGCTCACAAAGACCTCGGGCATTTGAGGAAGCCCATCGTTGGAATATACAAGCCAAGTTCTATAATGAAAACTTCCCACTAGTATATGAAAGTGACAAAATAAGAGACTCTCTATCATGAAGATCATGGTGCTAGTTTGAAGCACAAGTGTGGAAAAAGGATAGTAGCATTGTCCCTTCTCCCTTTTCTCTTTCTCTCTCTCTCTCTCTCTCTCTCTCTCTCTCTTTTGTTGGGCTTCTTTGGCCTCTTTTTTTCATTGGCTTCTTTGGCCTTTTTATCCTCACACAGGACAATGCTCTAATAATGATGATCATCACACTTCTATTTATTTACAACTCAAGGATTACAACTCAATACTTAGAACAAAATATGACTCTATATGCGTGCCTCCGGTGGTGTACCAGGATGTGCAATGACTCATGAGTGACATGGATGAAAAAATTATGAAGGTGGCTTTTCCACAAATACGATGTCAACTACATGATTATGCAAGGCAATATGACAATGATGGAGCATGTCATGATAAACGGAACGGTGGAAAGTTGCATGGCAATATATCTCGGAATGGCTATGAAAATGCCATAATAGGTAGGTATGGTGGCTGTTTTGAGGAAGGTAAATGGTGGGTTTATGGTACCGGCGAAAGTTGCGCGGTACTAGAGAGGCTAGCAAAGGTGGAAGGGCGAGAGTGCATATAATCCATGGACTCAACATTAGTCATAAAGAACTCACATACTTATTGCAAAAATCCACAAGTCATCAAAAACCAAGCACTACGCGCATGCTCCTAGGGGGATAGATTGGTAGGAAAGGACCATCGCTCGTCCCTGACCGCCACTCATAAGGAAGACAATCAAAGAAATACCTCATGCTTCAAATTTGTTACACAACGGTTACCATACGTGGATGCTACGGAACTTGCAAACCTCAACACAAGTATTTCTCAAATTCACAATTAATTCACTAGCATGACTCTAATATCACCATCCTCATGTCTCAAAACAATCATCAAGCATCAAACTTCTCATAGTATTCAACGCACTTTATATGAAGTTTTGTATTATACCCATCTTTGATTCCCATCATATTAGGACTAGTTTTATAGCCAAAGCAAATTACCATGCTGTTCTAAAATACTCTCAAAATATTATAAGTGAATCATGAGAGATCAATAATTTCTATAAAATAAAACCACCACCATGCTCTAAAAAGATATAAGTGAAGCACTAGAGCAAAATTATATAGCTCAAAACATATAAGTGAAGCACATAGAGTATTCTAATAAATTCCGATTCATGCGTGTCTCTCCCAAGAGGTGTGTACATCAAGGATGATTGTGGTAAACAAAATATCAAAGACTCAAATCATACAAGACACTCCAAGAAAAACACATATCATGTGGTAGATAAAAATATAGCATCAAGTAAAGTTACCGATAGACGAAGACGAAAGAGGGGATGCCTTCCGGGGCATCCCCAAGCTTAGGCTTGTGGTTGTCCTTGAATTTTACCTTGGGATGCCTTTGGCATCCCCAAGCTTAGGCTCTTGCCACTCCTTATTCCAAAATCCATCAAATCTTTACCCAAAAACTTGAAAACTTCACAACACAAAACTCAACAGAAAATCTCATGAGCTCTGTTAGTATAAGAAAATAAACCACCACTTTAAGGTACTGTAATGAACTCATTCTTTATTTATATTGGTGTTAAACCTACTGTATTGCAACTTCTCTATGGTTCATACCCCCCGATACTACACATAGATTCATCAAAATAAGCAAACAACACACGAAAAAACAGAATCTGTCAAAAACAGAACAATCAATAGCAATCTGTAATGTTCGAATACTTATGGAAATCCAAAAAAAATCTACCAAATTAGGATGACCAGAGTAATTTTTATATTAATATACTTCGAAAATAATCAGGGAAAAAGCTCTTTTTGTGATTTATTAAAATTATTTTTGTGAGCGCAAAGTTTTTGTCTTTTTCAGCAATCAAACAACTATCATCCAAGAAGATCCTAAAGGCTTTACTTGGCACGATAACTAAATAAAACATAAAAAACACAATCATAACAGTAGCATGATGAATTATTTATTACTAAACAGTATCAAAAAGCAAAGAAAAAAATAAAATTGGGATGCCTCCCAACAAGCGCTATCGTTTAATGCCCCTGGCTAGGCATAAAAGCAAGAATAGATCTAGGTATTGTCATATTTGGTATGAAATCCATAAGTGGCTCTCATAATATATTCATAAGGCAATTTAATTTTCTTCCTAGGAAAGTGTTCCATGCCTTTCCTTAACAGAAATTGGAATGTAATATTTCCTTCTGTCATGTCAATAACTGCACCAATCGTTCTAAGGAAAGGTCTACCAAGAATAATAGGACATGTAGGATTCCAATCTATATCAAGAACAATGAAATATACGGGCAGATAATTTGTATTTGCAAAAATAAGAACATCATTAATGCTTCCCATAGGTTTCTTAATGGTGGAATCCGCAAGATGCGAATTTAAAGAACAATCATCAAATTCACGAAAACCTAGCACATCACACAAAGTTTTTGGAATCATGGAAACACCAGCACCCAAATCACATAAACCATATCATTCATAATATTTATTCTTAATTTTAATAGTAGGTTCCCACTCATCATAAAGTTTTCTAGGGATAGAAACTTCTAGTTCAAGCTTTTGTTCATGGGATTGCATTAAAGCATCAACGATATGTTTAGCAAAAGCTTTATTTTGATTATAAGCATGAGGAGAATTTAACACGGATTGCAACAAGGAAATACATATATTAAAGATATATTATCATAATTAAATTCCTTGAAATCCAAAATAGTGGGTCCATTGCGATGTAAAGTTTTGACCTCTTCAATCCCACTTTTATCAATTTTTGCATCAAGATCTAAAAACTCTGAATCATTGGGACGTCTTTTAACTAAAGTTGACTCATCTCCAGTCCCATCTTTATCAAGATTCATATTGGAAAACAAAGATTTAATATGAGTCACATCAATTAGTTTTAGATCTTCATCATTATCATCTTGAAAACTAGAAGAACACGCTTTCACAAAGCAATCTTTTTTAGCACGCATCCTAGTGGTTCTTTCTTGGCACTCATCAATGGAAATTCTCATGGCTTTGAGGGAATCATTGATGTCATGCTTAGGTGGAATAGATCTAAGTTTCAAATAATCAACATCAAGAGAAAGTCTATCCACGTTCCTAGCCAACTCATCAATCTTAGGCAATTTTTCTTCAAGCAAAGCATTGAAATTCTTTTGCGAATTCATAAATTCTTTAACACTAGTCTCAAAATCAGAGGGCATCTTATTAAAATATCCATAAGATTTCTTGTAGGAATTACCATAATTATTAGAGGAATTACTAGGGAACAACCTAGAATTAAAATTTCCTCTATACGCGTTGTTACCAAAATTGTTCCTACCAACAAAATTTACATCCATAGATTCATTATTATTCTCAATCAAGGTGGACAAAGGCCTATCATTAGGATCATAAGAAACACTTTTATTAGCAAACAATTTCATAAGTTCATCCATCTTTCCATTCAAAACATTAATCTCTTTAATAGCATGAACTTTTTTACTAGTGGATCTTTCGGTGTGCCATTGAGAATAATTGGCCATAATATTGTCTAGGAGTTTAGTAGCTTCTCCTAAAGTGATTTCCGTAAAAGTGCCTCCCGCGGCCAAATCTAAAAGATTTCTAGAAGCAAAATTCAATCCGGCATAATTTTTTTTGTATAATCATCCACAAATTCAAACCATGTGTAAGGCAATTACGTATCATTAATTTCATCCTCTCCCAAGCTTGTGCAACATGCTCATGATCAAGTTGTTTAGAATTCATAATATTGTTCCTAAGAGAGATGATCTTAGCGGGAGGAAACTACTTAGAGATAAAAGCATCTTTGCACTTATTCCATGAATCAATACTATTTTTAGGCAAAGAAGAGAACCAAGTTTTAGCACGATCTCTAAGCGAAAACACGAAATAGCTTCAACTTAATAATATCATTATCCACATCTTTCTTCTTTTGCATATCGCACAAATCAACAAAGTTGTTTAGATGGTTAGCGACATCTTTGCTAAGAAGGCCAGAAAATTGATCTTTCATAATAAGATTCAACAAAACGGGATTAATTTCACAAGATTCATCATCGGTTGTAGGAGCAATCGGAGTGCTAATAAAATCATTGTTGTTAGTATTGGAAAAGTCACACAATTTAGTATTCTCTTGAGCCATCATGACAAAAAATCAATCCAACACACAAGCACACAAGAAACAAGCGAAAAGAGACGAACGAAAAAGGGCGAAGAAAAGGCAAAGGTTTTCGAAAATCTTTTTAGAAGTGGGGGAGAGGAAAATGAGAGGCGAATGGCAAATAATGTAATGCGGGGGAGAAGAGTTTATGATGGGTACTTGGTATGTCTTGACTTGGCGTAGATCTCCCCGGCAATGGCGCCAGAAATCCTTCTTGCTACCTCTTGAGCATGTGTTGGTTTTCCCTTGAAGAGGAAAGGGTGATGCAGCAAAGTAGCTTAAGTATTTCCCTCAGTTTTTTAGAACCAAGGTATCAATCCAGTAGGAGACAACGCACAAGTCACCTAGTACCTGCACAAACAATCAATAACCTTGCAACCAACGCGATAAAGGGGTTGTCAATCCCTTCACGGTCACTCGCAAAAGTGAGATCTAATAAAGATAGTAAAGTAAATATTTTTGGGTATTTTTGTTGTATAGATTGGAAAGTAAAAATTGCAAAATAGTAAACGAGATGCTATGTAAATAAAGGAGATGCAATATAATAAGAAAGAGACCCGGGGGACATAGATTTCACTGGTGGCTTCTCTCAAGATAGCATGTATTACGGTGGGTGAACAAATTACAGCCGAACAATTGATAGAAAAGTGCATAGTTATGAAGATATCTAAGGCAATGATCATGAATATAGGCATCACGTCTGTGTCAAGTAGACGGAAACGATTCTGCAGCTACTACTATTACTCCACACATCGACTGCTATCCAGCATGCATCTAGAGTATTAAGTTCATAAGAACGGAGGAACACATTAAGCAAGATGACATGATGTAGAGGGATAAACTCAAGCAATATGATATAAAATCCATATTTTTATCCTCGATGGCAACAATACAATACGTGCCTTTCTGCCCCTACTATCACTGGGACAGGACACTGCAAAATTGAACCCAAAGCTAAGCACTTCTCCTATTGCAAGAAAGATTAATCTAGTAGGCCAAACTAAACCAATAACTCGAAGAGACTTGCAAAGATATCAAATCATGCATATAAGAATTCAGAGAAGAACCAAATAATATTCATAGATAACCAAGTTCATAAATCCACAATTCATCGGATCTCGGCAAACACACCGCAAAAGAGTATTACATCGAATAGATCTCTAAGAACATTGAGGAGAACTTTGTATTGGGGATCAAAGAGAGAGAGAAGAAGCCATCTAGCTAATAACTATGGACCCGAAGGTCTGTGGTAAACTACTCACGCTTCATCGGAGAGGCTATGATGTTGATGTAGAAGCCCTCCATGATCGATTCCCCCTCCGGCAGATCGCCAGAAAAGGCCCCAAGATGGGATCTCATGGGTAGAGAAGGTTGCGGCGGTGGAAAAGTGGTTTCGTGGCTCCCCCTGATGTTTCTAGGGTATAAGAGTATATATAGGCGAAAGAAGTACGTCGGTGGAGCTACGAGGGGCCCACGAGAGTGGGGGCGTGCCTACCCCCTGGGCGCGCCCTCCTGCCTCGTGGCCGCCTCGTTGCGTCTCTGACTTCATCTCCAGGTCTTCTGGTTTGCTTTCGGTCCAAGAAAGTTCATCGCGAAGGTTTTATTCCGTTTGGAGTCCGTTTGGTATTCCTTTTCTGCAAAACTCTAAAATAGGCAAAAAACAGAAATTGGCACCGGGCCTCCGGTTAATAGGTTAGTCCCAAAAATAATATAAAAGAGCATATTAGAGCCCATTAAACATCCAAAACAAATAATATAATAGCATGGAACAGTCAAAAATTATAGATACGTTGGAGACGTACCACTGCGGCGTCCGCTCGGCATCGTCGATGACCTGGATGGGGTTGGCGTCGGCCTCTCGCGGCCCACTGTTGATGATGGTGTTGACGGCGATGCCCGCTGTCAAGGCTCCTTGAGGGTTTTCTTCTTTTGTTCCCTGCGAGGAATCGAGACAAGACCCCGTGGGGGTATGTAAAGAACATGTAATGCTTTTGCTTCAATGTTTATTATTCCTATTACAACGTTGCGGACGCATGTCTTGCTTCGGCATTGTCCCCCCTTTTCGTCCTTGCGGTAGCTTAGCGCTCTGCCGGCAGGTCCCAGTCCCCAAGCAAGTTTCGGTCGTCGCTAGTATGCCAGGTCGCGATGCCATGGTCAAGGCCAGGAGGCGAGCGGCCCAAGGTCCGGTAAGAGCTCCTGAGGCACGATGCTCAAGAGGTCCCCTTTGGCATGCAACCAACTTCCTGAAGGCTGGAAAGGAAGGCAGCATTGCCGAAGCAAGGCTGCGGGAGTCGAAACTCCAGATAGTGGCATCATGTTAACATGAATAGATGACTTATCTTAACGAGCGAGAGGCGACTCCTTGAGCAGCGCTCGATTTGCGTTTAAGCGGTGGTGCCACCAGGTAGGCTTACACCAACCTCCCCTTTCCTTGCTCATCGGAGTGCTCTACATCCTTGGGTCCCGACCCTCGAGTGAAGCTCAGCCGTCGTTGGTATGCCAGGTCGCGATGCCGTGGTCAAATCCAGGGGGTGAGGGCTGGAGAGTCAGTAGGAGCTCCTGAGGCGCGATGCTCGGGAGCCCCCCTTTATTGCAAGCGAATCACGTGAAAAAGGGGCATCTGTCGGGGCCTCCCAGAGCTAAGCTCTGGAGATTTCTGTGGGTTAGTCCGAGTGGAGATCATAACTTAAAATCGCGCTTGCTTCCCTGACTCTGATCCTTTCCGCAAGAAGACGAAGGCACTGAGGATCTGGTGAGGTGACGTGTGTGGGACGGGCCACGAGCCAGAGCTCAATCTCTCAGGTTTATCAGCGTTGCAGGGATGGACCCGAGCACAAGCACCGTGCCAACATGTGTAGCCCCCATTCCGGGATGAGCAGGAGGCCGACTAGCGATGCGGGAGGCCACGAAGGGCGGCAGGCGAGCAGGTGACAACATGAATCAGCCTATGGGGGGAGGTAGAGCTAGTTCTGATAGATGTAAGAACGATACATGCCATAGGGATAGACCCACGCGGCCTGGGGATGATGCAGCCCGAGGGGCGCCCCCAGCGGAGTGACTGGAAGATGCCAGAAAGATACACGTGGCAGGCACAGGCCCATGCGGTCTGGGGATAATGCAGCCAAACGGGCGCCCCCAACAGAGTAAACCAGAAAATGTCACCTGGCACCGTTGCTGAAGAGATGTCGAAGTAGCTGAAGATGCATGCTGAAGGGGTTACTCCTCACGAGCCGCCTGGGTCTTGAACCTCGGGAGGCTCTGGAGGTGCGGGAGGTTCGTGAAGAACCATCGCCATCTCCGCCAGGACCGTGTGGTGCCTGGCCTCCTGAGCAGCCATGATGCTAGGCGACGCTGGAAGGTAACAGCCGCGTTCGGCAAGACAAAAGGCATGTGAACGTAGTTTTGAGGTGTACCCTCACACCGACCAACGCGCGAAGGCCAGAAGTGCTCCTGGGATGCGGCTCTGTTGAGCCCTGGAATGCTGACGCAGACGCGTAGCTCATTGTCCTCACCAGGACAAGGGGCCACGCTAGGTGGTAGGTGGTGGTCGCCGCGCATGGCTCTCGCCTCCTGAAGCTCCTCGGTTGCCTTGGTGATGAACTCATGAGCACCTGGCACCCTGTGCCCTCGTGGGGGAAGCGTGCGATGAAGCATGCTTCCATGTGGTGCCCGAGCGCCTCCCTTGTGACGTTGGCTAAGTCAGAGGCCCTCCAGAAAGCCCCTGAGCCCAACCCGAGGAGGTCGCCGGGCGCGCCTTCCTATGCAAGGGAGGGAGGCACCCCATCTGTGGGCGCGGGTCCTGAGGTGGTGCGGCTGGAGACACCGCTCTCCTGAGGCTCTTTGCGGAGCAGCTACTTCTTCTTCTTGGGGACAGCCTCTGGAGGGTAGGTGGCGCCTTCGTGGTCTAGGTCTTCGATCGCCGCAACCTGGTAGGCGCGCTCGAGGGAGCACACCGCGCCCTTCTCCTCGCAAGTGATCGTGATGATGTCACGATTCCCTAGCATCTTGAGGACGTTGTAGCCATGGTGGGTCACCGCTATGAACTTGGCCAGGGGCGGATATCTAAGGATGGCGTTGTACGGAAGGCGGATGCGGGCGACATCGAAGTCGATGAGCTTGGTTGTTGTCACGTTGGTCGAAGGTGTCAGGGAGGCGGATCTGCCCTATCAGGGTGGTGGAGCCGTCGGTCACTCCTGAGAAGGGCTTGGTGGGCTGCAGTTGATCATATGGCACTTGGAGGTGGTCGAACGTCTCGATCAAAAGAACATTGAGCCACGCATGTCCAATTATGAGGGTCTTGGTGACAAGGACATTGCTGATGACGGGCAAGCAAAGCACGGGAGGGCGCCGACAGTTGCCGCGCACTTGAGCTGGTCGGATGAGCTGAACGTGATGGTGCACTTGGACCACCTGAGCGGATGTGTGGCCTCGAGCCTGGGGAGGGCCGCGTTCACCTCACGAGCGAACTGCTTGAAGATGCGCTGGGAGGCTGGGGCCTCAGTGCCACCCAAGATGCAGGCGATGGCGCGAGGCTCCTGGAAGTCCCCAGCCCCCTCGTCCTGGTGGTGGTGGTCGTTCCTTCTTGGTAGTGGTGGCAGCGGAGGGAGGCCAGCTTTGCCCTAAGGACGGTCCTCATGAGGTTGGTCTCTCCAGGCGCCCTTGTGAGGCTGGCCTTGCCAGCGGTCCTCGCAAGGTTGGCTGCACCACTCCTGGCGGGGACCGCGGTCATCCCACCGTCCTCCACTTCTGCCTCCTCCGCGGCCGTAGCCTCGGTCATTGTGCTCGGGGCGTCGACCGAGGCACCCATCGTGGATAGCCCTGAGCTCCTAACAGCCATAGGTGTTGTGGTTGTGTACGTTGTGGAAGACGCAAAATGGACGGCTGCCCTTGGATGATTCTAGGTGGTCACAACCGCGTTTCATTGCTGGTTCAGCCACGAGCACGGCAGCCCCCTTGCGCTTCACGTCCTTGGCCTTGGCCTTCTTGTCTTCTGGGTCAGCCGTTGGGAGTTCGAGGAGGGAGAGGCACCCTTCCTTAGCTCTCGTGCACTTGGTTGCCATGGTGGACATCTCCAGAGCCGTGCACAGGTCCTCATGGATGACGAGCTCCTCCTTCATCTTGACATCGCGGACGCCATCGGAGAACGCCGAGATGATGGCTTCGTCCGAAACCTTGGGGATCTTGAGGCGAACATTATTGAAGCACTGGATGTACCTCTGCAGGGTCTCCCCTGGCTGCTGCTTGCTGCGCTGCAAGTCAACCACGACAGGAGGGTGGTCGCGAGTGCCCTGGAAGTTGGCGATGAAACGCTCGCGCATCTCGCTCCAGGAGGATATCGATCCCGCAGGCAGATTCAGGAGCCACGAGCGTGCGCCATCCTTGAGGGCCATGGGAAACTAGTTCACCATGACCTTTTCGTCGCCGCTAGCCGCCTTGATGCTCAGCTCGAAGAGCTGCAGGAATTCCTCAGGGTCGGGGGCGCCGTCATAGCATGGAGGCAGGTCGGGCTTGAACTTGCCCGGCCAGACGATGTTGCGTAGCTCAGGGGTGAAGGCGCGGTAGCCAGCTGTGGTCACCGGGGCCCGTCGTGGAGGTGGAGCCTGATCTTGGTGCTCACGCACCACCACTGCAGGCGGCACGCGTGTTAGGACCCCGATCCTAAGTCGCACCGATCTAGCATGTAACACATCATATCACTTTGTGGCCTCACGCACGGTATTCCCACGGGTGCCACCTTACCTGGCTCGGGACCATTTGCGCCTTTTGGCTCACATATATGATAGTGTCACTAGCATCCATATGACAGAGAACCCGGGCCGACATGACTAGTCGTGCATCCAAAGTGGCACTAACTTACAGGGACAGGCATACATGACCCAGCAACGAACGTGTCGGTCATCAACGTATGAACCCAAGTCGTAGCAAGCTACAAGGACTTAAAGGAACAACACATGATATTTCCCCGAAGGGACAGACACAGGAACGAAGAAGGACACATGTCGGCCAGCCTAAGTGTTCCAGAGCAGTAGCAAGCAACCATGGCTCAGTGGAAGCACTAGTAGACATTTCCCCGTAAGAGAGGCTACCAAGAATAAACAACTAGATTGTCGGATCCCACACATAACAAGCATTTCAAAATCATACACACAATATGCTCGATATGTGCAAATACAACATGGCATCACAACAAAACTCTGTGACTCAAGTATTTATTCATATGGCTCCGAAGAGTCAAAGATAGTAAGAGTTACAATCATGGGTCACATGACCCAACGTCGGTGTTGGTGTCGTGGAGGCAGCTCTGCCTCGGCTTCAGCTGCTAAGTCCTTGAGGGCGTTGCGGTTGCGGTTGCGTTGGACGACGACGTCGGGGTACCGGCTCCGGCGTGATGGAGGAGGGCAGCGGTGGATTGGCCGCTATGGGGTGGAGGATGGAGGAGGCTGGGGTTTCGCGGCTGGTGGAGAGGGCATTTTCGCGCCCATGTAGTATGAATGGGGAAACAGAGGGAGGCGGGAACTAAGGGGGAACAATGTTTTGGTTTGAGACGCACTTGTTTGAAATTTGGGGGAAGTTACAAACTTCCCCCCCCCCCCATCTAAAATTTCGGACATATTGCGGGTTGGGGGTAGGACAGTCATGTCAGGTGTCCCAAATGTGGGCGGGATATATTTCAGTCGAGCGCATGGGTAGGCGCCCATGGCGTATGAATGCTTCTCTGGCGTCTTGGTGAAGTTACAAACCTACCCCAGTTTAGACCTTTGGACATCGGGCCGATAGGCTACACGGGCCAGAGTCAGGACAATAATTTCCTACCACCAAAACATTAGTCTCGCGCAGTTTCGGGTGACCAGAGGCCTATTTGGCGCTTCGTTCAATACTTGGGAGCAGAAGCAGTAACGTTTTCGGTTCTCTTGAATTGAACTTTCAGGATTTGTCAAACTTCACAAATCTGTACTCTTGAAAATCCAAAAGCTATGATTATTTTGGAATGGAGGGGGTACATTTGAATATACATTGTACACGAGTATATATTAAAAAATATGCAACTTACCTCAGTTCATGCATGGTTCCAGATATAATCTCCTTGGTTGCGAAAAAAAGTTAGATATGCGTATGAATATATATAGCATGTTCAAACTCACAACAAAGATTGATGCCCCCTTTTACATCTGATTTACAAATGCCATTATCTCGGGTTCAAATAGATGAATGCACTTCCTATGAATTCGAATCTTCGAAACCCCCTTTATGTTGAATTCGACATGTATTCTATTTTGTAGCTAGCAATTTGGAATGTATCCATGCAAGTGACAAATGTATAAAGTGCTTCACACTAACAACATGGAGTGCACTAATTAATGTTTATATATGAATTGCAAAATCATCCATTACCTGTATTTCAAACCGCTCTCACTCTATGGATCGATAATATGAAATAAACACATGCACATGCTAGAATTCAATTGCAGTTGAAGAAAGAGCCTACTCCTGGTACTGTATATTAGTGATAGTGGTGTGTACAAAGTACACGTGAATAACAGGCATTGTGCGTGTGTGTATACTATCGACGAACTAGCCCCCAAGCTTGTATAACATACTAAGGGCCTAGGGTTACAAATCATATATAGTCGGCTTATCACCAGTGGGGATAGAGTCCTCCGCGACTCTAGTAGCTTCGTGTTGTACGCCGAGTCCTCCACATGGGTCTTCGTATAACACGTCTCGGTCCAACCTATATGTGGTGTAGGATGGAACCGACCCATGAGTCTTCATGTTGACCCACCACAACTAGAAATGATGTGCCCACCACACCACACACGCAATCGGCCACTAAGAAAATAAGCATATACAATATTACAACGGTTTCTAGCTCACGATACGTCTCCATATTTTGGTGATGACACTGACGGACTTTGCATTTGATGCGTGCTCCGTATTTTGTTGACGACACTTACGGTCATTGTATTTGAAGCGAAAGCACGATATGGTCACTGGACTTCAGAATAAGCTCATCACGGCCACCACATACATTTTGTCGTGCTAACCAACATGTGGTTGGATGGTTAGAGGACAGTGGTTTCTCGAGCCCACCAAGGTTAAAGTCCCGGTGCTCGCATTTATCTTGTGTTAATTTCAATATTTTTCGGCGATGTACCTTCAGTGGGAGGAGACGTTCCACTCGACTACGAGGCACCTATGGTGACTTCATAAAATCTCAAGATCATATATGTTGGACCACTCTCTTGAAGGTGCTCATAGGGGTAGGGTTCACGTGTGTGCGCTTATAGCGGTGACTGCTTGCGCGTATATATGAGCCCTTGCGTTTGTACCGTGTTAAACAAATACATATCATGATTATACGGTCACTGGCTCACCTGTACAACTCTGTATTTTGTTGATGACACAATCAATTGACCAGTCAAACGTTCCACGCGGCGCAACTAGTGTTGCACCATCGTGGCGCGTAACCGTGGGGCCCACCTGTCAGCCCGTATATGAAAGAAAGAAATGGTAGTTTGAGTCTATACTGTGTTAATAAAACAAGAGTACATTTTAGGATGATCATACGGTCACTGGCTCACCATACAGCTCCGTAATTTGTTGATAACACGATCAATTGACCAGTCAAACGGTCCACATTCAGCAACGCACATTACCATAGGGCCCACCCGTCAGCGCGTATATGAAGGACAGAAATGGTAATAAAGTAGTGGTCGGTGGGTATTCGAAGTCGTGAGACCTCTGGTTGGCAGTCACCGGCGGTTGGGGGGCGTTCATTGGGCGGTGGGGTGGGGATCCCTGGAGAAAAGCTCGGCGGGGGGGGGGGGGGGGGGGCTAGAGGGATGGCCGGTACGGCGACGGACCGGCGGTGGGGAGTGGTTTCGGGGAGGGCGGGCCGACCGCGAATGGCGGGGGCTAGCGATTCGGCCGGTGGTGGCTGGCGGCTCAGGGGGGTGGAGTTTGATGATAAACTGGAGGCCCTTGATTTCGTATCCAACGGCTGGAAAATCTAATGACCAGAGATGAAAAAGTCAGTCGACCGACATGTAGCCTCACCCCGCACGTACACATGCACGCACGCAAGACACGCACGCATGTAGGCGTGCAACACTGACACGTACACACGCACGCATGCTGGCGTGCAACACTGACACATACACATGCACTCACGAACACACGCATGTACGCACCCATGCATGCAACTGTTGGAGAACGTTGCAGAAAACAAAAAATTTCCTACGGTTTCACCAAGATCCATCTATGAGTTCATCTAGCAACGAGTGATCGGATGCATCTACATACCTTTGTAGATCGCGAGCGGAAGCGTTCAGAGAACGGGGATGAGGTAGTCGTACACGACGTGGTCCAAATCACCGGAGATCCTAGCACCGAACGGACGGCACCTCCGTGTTCAACACACGTACGGTCAGCGTGACGTCTCCTCCTTCTTGATCCAGCAAGGGGGAAGGAGAGGTTGATGAAGATCCAGCAGCACGACGGCGTGGTGGTGGATGCAGGGCGTCACCGCAGCAGGGCTTCGCTGTGTACTACGAGAGGAAGAGGTGTAGCAGGGAGAGAGGGAGGCGCCAGGACTCTGGTTGCGGCTGCCCCCTCCCCCCCTCATATATATAGCCCCTTAGGGGGGGCGCCGGCCCTAGGAGATTGGATCTCCTAGGGGGGGGCGGCCAAGGGCTGGAGTGGCCCCCATGCCAAGGTGGGGCACCCCCCACCCCTAGGGTTTCAACCCTAGGCGCATGGGGTGGGCCTAGGGGGCGCACCAGCCCACTATGGGATGGTTCCCCTCCCCACTTTGGCCCATGGGGCCCTCCGGGATGGGTGGCCCCACCCGGTGGACCCCCGGGACCCTTCTGGTGGTCCCGGTACAATACCGATGACCCCGAAACTTGTCCCGATGGCCGAAACAGCACTTCCTATATATAATTCTTTACCTCCGAACTATTCCGAAACTCCTCGTGACGTCCGCGATCTCATCCGGGACTCCGAACAACATTCGGGTTACTGCATATACATATCTTCACAACCCTAGCGTCACCGAACCTTAAGTGTGTGGACCCTACGAGTTCGGGAGACAGGCAGACATGACCGAGACGGCTCTCGGGCAATAACCAACAGCGGGATCTGGATACCCATGTTGGCTCCCACATGCTCCACGATGATCTCATCGGATGAACCACGATGTCGAGGATTCAGTTAATCCCGTATACAATTCCCTTTGTCAATCGGTATTTTACTTGCCCGAGATTCGATCGTCGGTATCCCAATACCTTGTTCAATCTCGTCACCGGCAAGTCACTTTACTCATACCGTAATGCATGATCCCGTGATCAAACACTTTGATCACATTGAGCTCATTATGATGATGCATTACCGAGTGGGCCCGGTGATACCTCTCCGTCATGCGGAGTGACAAATCCCAGTCTCGATCCGTGTCAACCCAACAGACACTTTCGGAGATACCCGCAGTATACCTTTATAGTCACCCAGTTACGTTGTGACATTTGGCACACCCAAAGCACTCCTACGGTATCCGGGAGTTACACGATCTCATGGTCTAAGGAAAGGATACTTGACATTGAAAAAACTCTAGCAAACGAACTATACGATCTTATGCTATGTTAGGATTGGGTCTTGTCCATCACATCATTCTCCTAATGATGTGATCTCGTTATCAATGACATCCAATGCCCATAGTCAGGAAATCATGACTATCTATTGATCAACGAGCTAGTCAACTAGAGGCTTACTAGGGACATGTTGGTGTCTATTATTCACACATGTATTACGATTTCCGGATAACACAATTTTAGCATGAATAAAGACAATTATCATGAACAAGGAAATATAATAATAATGCTTTTATTATTGCCTCTAGGGCATAGTTCCAACAGTCTCCCACTTGCACTAGTCAATAATCTAGTTACATTGTGAGGAATCGAACACCCATGGAATTCTGGTGTTGATCATGTTTTGCTCTAGGGAGAGGTTTAGTCAATGGATCTGTTACATTCAGGTCCGTATGTACTTTACAAATATCTATGTCTCCATCTTGAACATTTTCACGAATGGAGTTGAAGCGACGCTTGATGTGCCTGGTCTTCTTGTGAAACCTGGGCTCCTTGGCAAGTGCAATAGCTCCAGTGTTGTCACAGAAGAGTTTGGTTGGCCCCGACGCATTGGGTATGACTCCGAGGTCGGTGATGAACTCCTTCACCCAAATTGCTTCATGTGCTGCCTCCGAGGCTGCCATGTACTCCGCTTCACATGTAGATCCCGCCACGACGCTCTGCTTACAACTGCACCAGCTTACTGCCCCACCATTCAAAATATACACGTATCCGGTTTGTGACTTAGAGTCATCCAGATCTGTGTCGAAGCTAGCGTCGACGTAACCCTTTACGACGAGCTCTTCGTCACCTCCATAAACGAGAAACATTTCCTTAGTCCTTTTCAGGTACTTCAGGATATTCTTGACCGCTGTCCAGTGTTCCTTGCCGGGATTACTTTGGTACCTTCCTACCAAACTCACGACAAGGTTTACATCAGGTCTGGTACACAGCATGGCATACATAATAGAACCTATGGCTGAGGCATAGGGGATGACACTCATCTCTTCTATATCTTCTGCCGTGGTCGGACATTGAGCTGAGCACAATTTCACACCTTGTAACACAGGTAAGAACCCCTTCTTAGATTGATCCATATTGAACTTCTTCAATATCTTATCAAGGTATGTGCTTTGTGAAAGACCTGTGAGGCGTCTTGATCTATCTCTATAGATCTTGATGCCTAATATATAAGCAGCTTCTCCAAGGTGAAACTCTTATTCAAGTAGGCCTTAATGCTGCCCAAGAGTTCTATATCATTTCCCATCAAAAGTATGTCATCTACATATAGTATGAGAAATGCTACAGAGCTTCCACTCACTTTCTTGTAAACGCAGGCTTCTCCATAAGTCTGTGTAAACCCAAACGCTTTGATCATCTCATCAAAGCGAATGTTCCAACTCCAAGATGCTTGCACCAGCCCATAAATCGAGCGTTGGAGCTTGCACACCTTGTCAGCATTCTTAGGATCGACAAAACCTTCTGGCTGCATCATATACAATTCTTCCTTAAGGAAACCATTAAGGAATGCCGTTTTGACGTCCATTTGCCATATCTCATAATCGTAGAATGCGGCAATTGCTAACATGATTCGGACGGACTTTAGCTTCGCTACCGGTGAGAAAGTCTCATCGTAGTCAACCCCTTGAACTTGTCGATAACCCTTAGCAACAAGCCGAGCTTTATAGATGGTCATATTACCATCCGCGTCTGTCTTCTTCTTAAAGATCCATTTATTTTCTATGGCTCGACGCTCAACGGGCAAGTCAGTCAAAGTCCATACTTTGTTTTCATACATGGATCCTATCTCGGATTTCATGGCTTCCAGCCATTTGTCGGAATCCGGGCCCGCCATTGCTTCTTCATAGTTCGAAGGTTCACCGTTGTCTAACAACATGATTTCCAAAACAGGGTTGCCGTACCACTCTGGTGCGGAACGTGTCCTTGTGGACCTACGAATTTCAGTAGGAGCTTGATCAGAAGTATCTTGATCATCATCATTAATTTCCTCTCTAGTCGGTGCAGGCACCTCAGGAACGTTTTCTTGAGTTGCGCCATTTTCCGGTTCAAGAGGTAACACTTCATCAAGTTCTACTTTCCTCCCACTTACTTCTTTCGAGAGAAACTCCTTCTCTAGAAAGGATCCATTCTTGGCAACAAAGATCTTGCCTTCGGATCTGAGGTAGAAGGTATACCCAATAGTTTCTTTAGGGTATCCTATGAAGACGCATTTTTCCGACTTGGGTTCGAGCTTTTCAGGTTGAAGTTTCTTGACATAAGCATCGCATCCCCAAACTTTTATAAACGACAGCTTAGGTTTCTTCCCAAACCATAATTCATACGGTGTCGTCTCAACGGATTTCGACGGGGCCCTATTTAAAGTGAATGCGGTAGTCTCTAAAGCATAGCCCCAAAAAGATAGCGGTAAATCGGTAAGAGACATCATAGATCGCACCATATCTAATAGAGTGCGATTACGACGTTCGGACACACCATTACACTGAGGTGTTCCAGGCGGCGTGAGTTGTGAAACTATTCCACATTTTCTTAAGTGTGTGCCAAATTCGTGACTCAAGTATTCTCTTCCACGATCTGATCGTAGAAACTTGATCTTTCTGTCACATTGATTTTCAACCTCACTCTGAAATTCCTTGAACTTTTCAAAGGTCTCAGACTTGTGTTTCATTAAGTAGATATACCCATATCTACTCAAGTCATCAGTGAGGGTGAGAACATAACGATATCCTCCGCGAGCCTCAACACTCATTGGACCGCACACATCAGTATGTATGATTTCCAATAAGTTGGTTGCTCGCTCCATTGTTCCTGAGAACGGAGTCTTGGTCATTTTACCCATGAGGCATGGTTCGCACGTGTCAAATGATTCATAATCAAGAGACTCTAAAAGTCCATTTGCATGGAGCTTCTTCATGCGTTTGACACCTATGTGACCAAGGCGGCAGTGCCACAAGTATGTGGGACTATTGTTATCAACTTTAACTCTTTTGGTATTCACACTATGAATATGTGTATCATCACGTACGAGATTCATTAAGAATAAACCATTAACCATCGGAGCATGACCATAAAACATATCACTCATATAAATAGAACAACCATTATTCTCGGATTTAAATGAGTAGCCATCTCGAATTAAACGAGATCCAGATACAACGTTCATGCTCAAACTTGGCACTAAATAACAATTATTGAGGTTTAAAACTAATCCCGTAGGTAAATGTAGAGGTAGCGTGCCAACGGCGATCACATCGACCTTGGAACCATTCCCGACGCGCATCGTCACCTCGTCCTTCGCCAGTCTCCGCTTATTCCGCAGCTCCTGCTTTGAGTCACAAATATGAGCAACTTCACCGGTATCAAATACCCAAGAGCTACTACGAGTACTTGTAAGGTACACATCAATTACATGTATATCACATATACCTTTTGTTTTGCCGGCCTTCTTGTCCACTATGTATTTGGGGCAATTCCGCTTCTAGTGACTACTTCCCTTGCAATAAAAGCACCCAGTCTCGGGCTTGGGTCCATTCTTTGGCTTCTTCCCGGCATCTTGCTTGCCGGGCGCGGCAACTTCCTTGCCGTCCTTCTTGAAGTTCTTTTTACCCTTGCCCTTCTTGAACTTAGTGGTTTTGTTCACCATCAACACTTGATGTTCCTTCTTGACTTCTACCTCTGCTGATTTCAGCATAGCAAATACTTCAGGAATGGTCTTTTCCATCCCCTGCATATTGAAGTTCATCACAAAGCTCTTGTAGCTTGGTGGAAGCGACTGTTGGATTCTGTCAATGACCGCGTCGTCCGGGAGATTAACTCCCAGCTGAGTCAAGCGGTTATGTAACCCAGACATAGTGAGTATGTGCTCACTGACAGAACTATTTTCCTCCATCTTACAGCTGAAGAATTTGTCGGATACTTCATATCTCTCGACCCGGGCATGAGCTTGGAAAACCATTTTCAGCTCTTCGAACATCTCATATGCTCCGTGTCTCTCAAAACGCTTTTGGAGCCCCGGCTCTAAGCTGTAAAGCATGCCGCACTGAACGAGGGAGTAGTCATCGGTACGTGCCTGCCAAGCGTTCATAACGTCTTGTTCTGCAGGGAGAACATGTGCGTCACCCAGCGGTGCTTGTAGGACATAATCTTTCTTGGCAGCTATGAGGATGATCCTCAGGTTCCGGACCCAGTCCGTGTAGTTGTTGCCATCGTCTTTCAGCTTGGTTTTCTCTAGGAACGCGTTGAACTTGAGTACTACGTTGGCCATTTGATCTACAAGACATATTGTAAATATTTTAGACTAAGTTCATGATAATTAAGTTCATCTAATCAAATTATTAATGAACTCCCACTTAGATAGACATCCCTCTTCTAGTCATCTAAGTATAACATGATCCGAGTCAACTAGGCCGTGTCCGATCATCACGTGAGACGGACTAGTCAACATCGGTGAACATCTTCATGTTGATCGTATCTTCTATACGACTCATGCTCGACCTTTCGGTCTTCTGTGTTCCGAGGCCATGTCTGTACATGCTAGGCTCGTCAAGTCAACCTAAGTGTTTGCATGTGTAAATCTGTCTTACACCCGTTGTATGTGAACGTTAGAATCTATCACACCCGATCATCACATGGTGCTTCGAAACAACGAACTGTCGCAACGGTGCACAGTTAGGGGGAACACTTCTTGAAATTATTATGAGGGATCATCTTATTTACTACCGTCGTTCTAAGTAAACAAGATGCAAAACATGATAAACATCACATGCAATCAAATAATAAACGTGACATGATATGGCCAATATCACATAGCTCCTTTGATCTCCATCTTGGGGCTCCATGATCATCTTTGTCACCGGCTTGACACCATGATCTCCATCATCATGATCTCCATCATCCTGTCTCCATGAAGTTGCTCGCCAACTATTACTTCTACTACTATGGCTAACGCGTTTAGCAATAAAGTAAAGTAATTTACATGGCGTTTCTCAATGACACGCAGGTCATACAAAAAATAAAGACAACTCCTGTGGCTCCTGCCGGTTGTCATACTCATCGACATGCAAGTCGTGATTCCTATTACAATAGCATGAACATCTCATACATCACATATAGATCATTCATCATTCATCACAACTTTGGCCATATCATATCACAAAGCACTTGCTGCAAAAACAAGTTAGACGTCCTCTAATTGTTGTTGCAAGTTTTATGTGGCTGAATTAGGGTTCTAGCAAGAACATTTTCTTACCTACGTGAAAGCCACAATGTGATTTGTCAACTTCTATTTACCCTTCATAAGGACCCTTTTCATCGAATCCGTTCCAACTAAAGTGGGAGAGACAGACACCCGCCAGCCACCTTATGCAACTAGTGCATGTTAGTCGGCGGAACCGGTCTCACGTAAGCGTACGTGTAAGGTTGGTCCGGGCCACTTCATCCCACAATACCGCTGAAGCAAGATAAGACTAGTAGCGGCAAGAAAGTTGACAAATCTACGCCCACAACAAATTGTGTTCTACTCGCGCAAGAAGAACTACGCATAGACCTAGCTCATGATGCCACTGTTGGAGAACGTTGTAGAAAACAAAAATTTTCCTACGGTTTCACCAAGATCCATCTATGAGTTCATCTAGCAATGAGTGATCGGATGCATCTACATACCTTTGTAGATCGCGAGCGGAAGCGTTCAGAGAACGGGGATGAGGTAGTCGTACACGACGTGATCCAAATCACCGGAGATCCTAGCACCGAACCGACGGCACCTCCGTGTTCAACACACGTACGGTCAGCGTGACGTCTCCTCCTTCTTGATCCAGCAAGGGG
The DNA here is from genome assembly GCA_032464435.1 of Aegilops umbellulata. NCBI lineage: Eukaryota > Viridiplantae > Streptophyta > Magnoliopsida > Poales > Poaceae > Aegilops > Aegilops umbellulata. The sequence continues at coordinate 367,305,866 of CP136058.1, forward strand.
GAAGGAGAGGTTGATGAAGATCCAGCAGCACGACGGCGTGGTGGTGGATGCAGGGCGTCACCGCAGCAGGGCTTCGCTGTGTACTACGAGAGGAAGAGGTGTAGCAGGGAGAGAGGGAGGCGCCAGGACTCTGGGTGCGGCTGCCCCTCCCCCCCTCATATATATAGCCCCTTAGGGGGGGCGCCGGCCCTAGGAGATTGGATCTCCTAGGGGGGCGGCGGCCAAGGGCTGGAGTGGCCCCCCCACCCCTAGGGTTTCAACCCTAGGCGCATGGGGTGGGCCTAGCGGGGCGCACCAGCCCACTATGGGCTGGTTCCCCTCCCCACTTTGGCCCATGGGGCCCTCCGAGATGGGTGGCCCCACCCGGTGGACCCCCGGGACCCTTCTGGTGGTCCCGATACAATACCGATGACCCCGAAACTTGTCCCGATGGCCGAAACAGCACTTCCTATATATAATTCTTTACCTCTGGACTATTCCGAAACTCCTCGTGACGTCCGGGATCTCATCCGGGACTCCGAACAACATTCGGGTTACTGCATATACATATCTTCACAACCCTAGCGTCACCGAACCTTAAGTGTGTAGACCCTACGGGTTCGGGAGACAGGCAGACATGACCGAGACGGCTCTCGGGCAATAACCAACAGCGGGATATGGATACCCATGTTGGCTCCCACATGCTCCACAATGATCTCATCGGATGAACCACGATGTCGAGGATTCAGTTAATCCCGTATACAATTCCCTTTGTCAATCGGTATTTTACTTGCCCGAGATTCGATCGTCGATATCCCAATACCTTGTTCAATCTCGTCACCGGCAAGTCACTTTACTCGTACCCTAATGCATGATCCCATGATCAAACACTTTGATCACATTGAGCTCATTATGATGACGCATTACCGAGTGGGCCCGGTGATACCTCTCCGTCATGCGGAGTGACAAATCCCAGTCTCGATCCGTGTCAACCCAACAGACACTTTCGGAGATACCCGCAGTATACCTTTATAGTCACCCAGTTACGTTGTGACGTTTGGCACACCCAAAGCACTGCTACGGTATCCGGGAGTTACACGATCTCATGGTCTAAGGAAAGGATACTTGACATTGGAAAAACTCTAGCAAACGAACTATACGATCTTATGCTATGTTAGGATTGGGTCTTGTCCATCACATCATTCTCCTAATGATGTGATCTCGTTATCAATGACATCCAATGCCCATAGTCAAGAAATCATGACTATCTGTTGATCAACGAGCTAGTCAACTAGAGGCTTACTAGGGACATGTTGGTGTCTATTATTCACACATGTATTACGATTTCCGGATAACACAATTTTAGCATGAATAAAGACAATTATCATGAACAAGGAAATATAATAATAATGCTTTTATTATTGCCTCTAGGGCATATTTCCAACAACAACACTGAAACGTATCCTTGCACGCACGCAACACTCGCACGCCTGCATGCACACAACACACGACGCAAGACACACGTTCAACCCAGTGGCGGAGCTAGCATTTAACATCAGGGTGGTCCGCCCAAATTTTTTTTGATAACTAATATGACACGTGAACATTCTAACTAATTATCGATAGCACATAGAAATAGATCAATATGGTCTTACGAACACACTAAAATTCTCAATTAAATCTCAGTTTTGCATAAAGAAGCCTACATAGTAAATAGTGCATGGACCATAGCACATACCTTGAGAAGTTCAAAAAGACTATCTTTCTGGCCTACGTTTTTGCATTGCCATGAAGGTAACAATTATGTCATCTTCATTCACCTCGGAGAAAGCATCCCTCTCAATGTATGTGACTAGGCAATCATCCAAAAGACTATCACCCATCTTATTTCTCAACTTGTTCCTGACAGAACTCATGGCAGAAAATGCTCTCTCAACATTTGCCGTTGCCACCGGGAGAATCAATACCAATTTTAAAAGCAAGTACACCAAATGATGAACTATATGTCTCCCTGTTTGGACAAACTTAACTGAGAGATCAACTTGCTCTTCGATCACAACCTGCATACACACAACTTCGCGGGTCTGCTCTTCAGCCACATCCGACATATTCTTTGCCTTATTTTTCTTCCCTATCTTCATAGCTTCTCTTTGGAAAAGAGAAACAATGTCTGCTGCCCTCTTCATTCTTCAATAATTTTGCAAGAATACTACTTTCTATCAGTATTGCTTTCTATCAATAAATCTAACTGAGGAAGAATTATGTACGTGTTCTGTGTTCATACTTCATGGTGCAAAAAAGCAAACCCTATATCATAAATTTGGGGCAAATCATGAATTTGGGGTATTTGTTTTCGGTACCTCACTGAGTCACTGCAGCCGGATTTGGAGGGGGGCGGGGGGGGGGACGATTGCAGGGCTGCCAGGTAGCCGCTCAACGAGCGGCGGCAGGGGCGCAGGCAGTCGAACTCCGGCAGGGCCAAGGCACAGCCGCGCGCTGGGACAGGGGCTTGCCGCGCACGCAGGGAGATGCGCCTGGAGCCCTGGATCGAGGGCCGGGCGGGCGGGCTGGAGAAGAGGCAGGAGCCGGGAGCTTCCTCGGCGGCTGGGCGGCGGCAGGGGCGTCGTGCGCGAATGGCGGCGAGGAACAGCGAGGTGAGGTGGCTATCGGGGTCGAGCAGGTGCGAGGGACAGAGGGAGCAATGGGCGTTGGGGGACTGGATGAGCAATTGGGATCTGGACTGGTCTGCTTGTTGGGCTGTCTTTTTTTCCTGGCCCATTTAGAATGAATTTATATATATGGCCTGTCTCAGAATCCCAGGGTGGGCCGCGGCCCACCCTGGCCACCCTGTACATCCGCCACTGGTTCAACCTATACGTGCATGCACCCTTTGTTAAGGACATGGATTGTTACGGGTATTAATCAATCTTATCTGTGATAAGCAGAACATTGATGTTTGCAGCGGTCTTTATGAATCACAACGTATCGAACGGGCTATCAACATAGTAGGCTTAGAGCAGGTACAATAGTACATAGTCAACAGGCTATTAGCAGTTCCACGTCATCAAATTCATAGCTGGAAGAGAGAGAATGAAGAGAAAAGGAGGGAGCGTGCGCTTGAGCTATCTTCGGCTCGAGCGCAAGAAACAAGAAATCGAACCTGCATGCAGCCCGCATGCAACCGTGTGAGCCTGCGCGCGTCTCCTTTCCACCAATGAGCATGTGCCTTATTTTCTTCTTTCACATGGAAGCATTAAATACCAGTAGCTAGTTTACAACTCATCTATTATATTAGCTGGCTATTATAAAGGCTCCAAGTGACATGGCATTGGTATATAGCCAGCATCTGGCTTTCTTATTAACCATGCCCTTATCTACATGAAAAAGATGACGTCACACTCAATGAACAATCATCGGTTTATGAAATGCCTGCTTCTGACCGCCCTGGCCCACCAAAGGTTCCTCTGCTGTGCGCTGCCTGCGTTGGGTCACTAACATGCATGCCATGCACCCAAAGAGCCCACATGTCAGTGGAAGAACGGCGCGGTGTCCTAGGTTAGAGTCGAGGGCGCCACTCGCGGCACGCCCGGCTGAACACGCCTCCGTGCCGCAGTCAAACGCCTCCATGAAACCCGCCCGTGTGGAAGCCGAGAAACCCACTCTGGACACACGTCCGTTCATGATCGGGTCGGCGTTAAACGCAACACCGGCCGAGCTCCTCCCGTCCGCCATCTATTTAATCTCGTATTTAAACGAGGCCAAATGCTGGCCAAGAATCGCACACCTCCGCCGCTCCCTATCTCCTCCACCATTTTGTCCACTCTTACGATGGCTTACGAAGAGTAGTTATTCCGCATCCAAGCCGGCTGGGTAGCCCGCCGGATACGAGCTATGCAGCTTGCTGATCCACCTCCCTCCCCTCGCCCGACGGAGCCAGTTGCCGCCCCAAGTCGGCGCGTGGTTCAGCAACTCGCCGCTCCAGGCCAGCTCGACGAGGAGCGACACACGGGCGTCGTTGCTGCCGTCCACGCTGCCGCCTCGTACCGCGTCTCCCGTTTATGTGGCCGAGACTCCCATGCCGGCGGCCGCGCCATGCAAGCAGCGACAGAAGCGTGGTGCGTGGAGAGCGACGAGTCGGTGGCCAGCGCCTCCGCGTCCACCGCCATCATTGAGGAGAAGTAGAACATGGGAGACTGCCGCCGCTTGGGTCGCATGAAGGCCACCGCAGAGGCGACGCCGGCGTACACAACAGGTGTCTTGCCGGATCCTTTTGTTGCAAGGACCTTCGTCGACCCCGCATGGGCTCCACAGAAGAGGGCAATGTTAGGATGAACTCGAGCCGGTGTTGGCCATGGCGAAGTAGTCGCCAATATTTTGGCTACCCCGAGCAAGATCCAAACAGCCCCTCCCAATAGATTCAAATCCCTCGTTCGCCATGGAATTTTGCCATGTGTTGTTTTCATGGACTAGCAAGATGCCCGTGCATTGCATGGAACATCAAGATGCATTTTTTTACAAACTCCCGCATGCATGAAAGGGATAGTTAATGTCCTCCTTTGCTAGTACCACAAGGCAAACACCATTAATATTGCATCGATTAGTGTTAGTGGCCTTGTATATCTGCAAATTGTAATTTTGAGTGGCCCCTTGTATATAAAAATGGAGGGAGAAAGATGAGAGATAAGGTGAGGAGGAGTGGGGCATGGTGGTAGGTGGGGGACGTGCACAAAGAGAAGAGGTGCACGCACGGCGCACGCACTCCCGTCTCTTTCCCAACCACACCCGCATGGGTACACGGTGGAGCTCATTTCTGTACGAAAAAGGCAGCCCACGTGGTAATTTGGCACGTGTACTGGTTGTCCACTTGGTGGAGGGAGGATCGTCTACCACGGGTGATTAAACAAATTGCTACTTGACGCGTTATGTTAAATTAAAAAAAGAGGCAAACCATGTGGGGCCTACCTTAGAGGCAAGGCTCTATACACTGGAGTACTTTTGATGTGTCCCGTCAACTCGCAGAACGAGGAGAAGCTTGCTTAGTACACCGTCTCCCCCGCCCATGGGCGCGGTGGCTCGCAGGATGAGGTGAAGCTTGCTTACTACTCCTTATGCCCGCTCCCTCGCCCACGAGCGCGGTGGCTCGCAGCACGAGGAGAAAATTTTACTACTCCCTCCGTTTACTCCTCGTCCCTACTAGTACGTACTTTGGTTAGTACTCCCTCCATTTACTTATACAAGGCCACTATAAAAAATAATACATTTTGCTTCTATACAAGGACACAGATAGTAATCGAGACAAAAGTTACTACTCCCTCCTTTCCAGTTTATGGCTCAATTTCAAAATCTCTCCAACCAAGGTAGACAGTGAGTGGTCGAATTAATTTCGTAGTTTGCACAAGTAATTAGTATGCTAGTTTTTCTCAAGAAGTTATGTTTACCGAGGCATTAATTAGAACGAATGCATGAATGACCACTAAATTTCAATGAACTTGCACATGCATTGGTTAGTTTCCTCTTGACACTGCTTGCGCCGGGTGATCTAACGCACCTCGAGATCCAACATGTAATGGTACTACTACTTGTATAGTAGAACTGAGACTTATCAAATGGAAAAACAGATGTTTTTTAGATGAGCCCTATAAACCCTAGTGGGTATGTACTCCGTAAAAACAGATTTTTCCAAAACTAAGTCGCTCCCTTTCATGAATTCTGTAGTATACTCCTCCGTCGACGCTCCCTTTCATGAATTTTGTACTTCCTGTCACCGACATGTGGGACATATAGCAACCGGTTCAACGTGTCAAGCACCAAATAATAGTGCAGAACAGCAGGGGGACGCACCCCACTCGTACCGACCCAGTAGTAGTAATGAGCAATGAGACATCAAATCACAATGCCGCACTTTCCCAGATGGACGAAGCAACCATTATTTCACACTTCGGTTCACCATCATCTCAAACCACGTACTAGTATTGCTTCTGCCTCAAGAGGGGCATGCGCATCGCCTTGGTACATCATGACACGTGGGACCGCATGACAGGCCATGCTCCCCCGCCGATCGCTTGGTAAAATCACCTCATTTTTACTATACTTCCTCCGTATCGGTTTACTACATGGCATGCACGTCGTTCTAGGTTGAGAATTTAACTGGCTATATATGTGATGAACAGTACTCTAGCCTTTTAATAAGTGTATATTTTTGTACAGTAGTACTATCGATAGATTGCGCCATGGAGCAAAAATTGAAATTAAAAAAAGGTGGTACATATAGAGAGCGCTCGTCCCAAATTATGCATATAGTACTATTAAAAAAGCTAGTACGTGCTTAATTGGGGTGCTAAATTCTATTAAAGAAATACTAGTAGTATGTACATACTGAAGAGTTAAAGTAACGATAAGAAACATAACATAGTTCTGTTGGGGGCTTAGCGCAACACACCCCTCAAATTAAACTAAGCACACCTGAAATTAAACTATGCAACTAATTCGGTAGACACTGCATTAGAAGTTTAGAACCACCATGAGCAACGACACTGCCACCTTACTTGGAGTCCTCGTCCACGTCCTCGACTTCGTCCTTGTCCCTATTCCTCTTGGCCGATACTTCTTTGCTTGAACCGCACACTTGGCCATTGCTCTTCATCCAACCCTTGTAGATATTGAAACAAAGGTAGGCATCCATTGCAGCGTAGTGGATGTGGTCTATATCTAGTACATTCCGCTACCATGCATGACGATGAAATGTGTATTGAGGTTTCACCAGTTTACTGTACGAAGGATGAACCATGGCTCCTGCCAGGGTCAACATTGAAGGCTGAGGAGAGGGCACCGGCCGATTCTTCTGGAGGTCGAAGGGGTTGCCTACAACGAGGCCTATCCGACCCAGGATTTTTTCGTCGTTCGTAAAGTCTACAGTAACGAATTTCACTGTTTTGTCCTTGAGGAAGTTCTTAAAATCCTGGCACTCAACGTCGACATGGCATGTGTGGTAGACCAAGCAAACGTTATGTACACAAACCTGGACCACGGCGGGCTTCTTCCTCTCTTCGTCCTTTAGATCCTTCTCTCGTCCCAGGACTGTGGTGTACTCAACATCTAGCCCAGCGACCCACTCATCATCTGAGTTTTCGAACATGCGTCTGAAGCGAGAAAGGCATCCTTTCACCGTCGCGGAAGAACGGGTGTAGATGACGTCGAACTCATCGCCGGTGATGGTTCTAACCTTGTACTCACCGCTGATCATGGAGATTTGGGACGCCATGGATTTGGGAGGAGGGTTAGGATTAGTGGAACTACCATAATGTAAATGGACGGGACGACTAGGAGCGAACCGCCGTAGTATTGAAGGACGTGCGGGGACGAGTAGGAGCGAACTGCCAGCGTGCGAACGGCAGGGTAGTGGCTTTCCATTCTCCCATGATACGGGCTTCCGAGAGCCCTTGGACCTGAGATCGAACGGTTGCATGGCGTGATTCTAGACCTATGGGTGAATATCCTATCCTGGAGGGTTATTTTGCAAAATTTCAGCAACTTAGCATGCGATCATTTGATCTCAGATCCAAGGGCTGCCAGCAGCCCGTATCATGGTCGCGCCTACCACGACCGTCGCGTCGCTCGCGCGGTCGCGCCCTTGGAGATTTAACACGGTGCGTTAGGCTATCTGATGTTGGCATGTCATACATAGTCATCACTTAGTCACTCATACTACAACAAGGTTGTCTATAAGTGTATTTTTTTACTCCTCTCTATCTCTTTCTTCGTACTCAAGGAAGAAACGGTGCTAGTAAGCGCGTGTATTTATTGCATTTGCCAAGGAGTGACCTCTTCCAATGAAATGGTATTGCTAAGTTTGCTTCATTTAATTAGCTATAGACTCAAAATTTTCTTTTCACCTAGGTACACGCGCTTAGCACCGTTTCTTCCTTGGGTCACCAAACTAGTCTCTCTCTTCTTGATTAACTTGCCACATCAGACTTTATGCCTATGTGGCAAGCTTAAGCACCTGTAGGAGCAAGTAAAAGTAAGTACAATAGTGCGCTTTACATGGCATTTTTGCATATGTGGAGGAAAGAGAGGCAAGGAAAAAGTGGAGAAGTGGGCTCTCATGCAAGAGCCAACCTCTACTACATGGTGGAGCATTGGGAGAGGCACCTGTATGGAGGTGCTCAGGAATCTGGGAGACTCACGCCGGTCGTAGCGCCGTAGTTAAAATGATAATGGCAAGTCAAATCACGGGGCCCCACCTGTCCAGCAGTAACTCGCTGTCAAATCACACAGCCCTACGTTTGCAGCAGCCTACTCCCTCGTCTTCTCGCGTCTTTGTCGAACCGACTAGGAGGAACTGCCCCGCTGCCTACCGCGCAGGAAAAGCCCCACCCTCGACTTTTAAATACAACTACATCCGCTTAAGAATCCAATGATATACTTTTTGTGACATAGTAACTCATATTTAGTTAGTCAAATGGATGACCTAGAACTATGTGCAGGCCCTATAAACCGAGATGCCTAAAAATAAAAAAACCGAGACGGAGAGGGTAGTTCAGCACGTATCTTTTTAGATCAATATATAGTTGGGATTCACCAAGGAGCAAAACCAACTGGTAGGCTGCTCCTGTCGGGTTGGCGTAGCAACTCAAGCAGGGTCAGTCCGCACACGAAATGGCGACACACTTAACAGGACCCCTTTGGCCGACATGTGGCTCACCCACCGTCTTGTTCCACGTGCGATGCACGAAATTATAGTTTGGAGCAGCGGTTGGAATTGGAGGCACCCCGGTCGTAGCGCCGCAGTAGTAGAAAATGAGCGACGAGGGGTCAAATCACAAAGCCCCACCTTTCTCGCATTAAGCTGGATAGACGAAGCAACCATCATTTCACTCTAGGGCGCAAGAGCATAAAGAAAAGAGAAAACAATGATTCGTGCGGCATCTACCTAGGGCACCCTAGGGTAGGGGTCTCCACTACAGATCCTTTTTTTGAAAGCGCCTCCACTACAAATCGGCTTCTCCCTCGTCCTCTTGAAGAATACCGATGATGAGTGCGGCGGTAGGGTTTGTAGGAGTAGTACGGTGTGCAGGGCCACGTCGTAGTAAACGGGTTCGAGCCGACGCCTTAAATATGTGTGGGCCGCTTGGTTTTACAGGAATGAGGCAGCATTTTGGGTTCGGGGACCAGTGGAGATATAGTACGTACAAAAAATTGTGGACGTAGGTTCGACCGAAACGCAATGATGCATGGGCCCTGCATTTTGATATACCCGGGGTCGCGTGAAATTTGCTACTCTACTCAAAACTAGTAAGGTACACATGTATTGAACGCATGAGATTTCGAAACCAAATTATGAATAAATACACACTATAGGATGTAAAGCTTCGCGTCATATATGCATGATGTAGATGTTTGTTTAGTTCTTATAGTTCATCTCATTCAAAATCAATAAATTTTATAAAAATGTTAAGATTCATGGGGTTGTGAATTGTACTCCCTCCATTCCAAAATAGATGACCCAACTTTGCACTAACTTTCTGCAAAGTTGGGTCATCTATTTTGGAACGGAGGGAGTAAATCATAAAGTAAAAAACAAATAATGGCAATTCATTTAGAAAAAAATAATCAATTATGATACAGAAGATTCTAGAACAAAGGAGAAGTGCTTGTGTTTTGAGGTTCGTGCATTATGCTTAAGTTCAACCATGGAGTGTTCTAAATTGTACATGTGACAGATCTGGTGGAATTTTGATGATATCCAACGGCTAGTAGTGCTCGGATTTGCCTATCTCTGCACTGTCGGGTTAGCTTCATCCAGCGACCATCTTTCAAAGTTATTGGCACACTATATAGTTCTTGTGCCATAGTTGCATGTTTTGGAAAAAAGCTACTAGTGGGTTGTACTATCTATTTAGGAATAGAAGATGTATACATGGAAGTTGTAGGGAAAGAGATGACATGGAGCATCTCAATTCCTATGAGTAGGGATTGGAAAAGAGATGTCATTTGGTTCACATCGTAGGAACTTTTCTACTGAATTCAGAGATGACATGTATCTCAATTCCTATGAGGAGGGATTAGAAAAGAGATGTAATTTGGTTCATATCATAGGAACTTTTCTATTGAATATACGCTAATGTTTATTTTCCTTTGAAATTAAGGGAGTATAGGAATCCATTCATATGAACCAAGTGGCTCTAAAGCTATAGAAATGATATCATGTTTATTTCCTTTGAAATGTGGAGTATATGAATCTATTCCTATGAACCAATTGGCTCTAAAGGAAGAAATCCTATAAAAATCATATCATATAGAGTTCCTATGATATTCCTCGACACTAAAGGATGCTTGAAATTGCTGCGGGTGATACGATGGTCTTTCTTTGTAGACTCCTCACCCAACTTTATAGTTACCTCTCGAAGATGAATGAAATGATATATACATGGTATTCTACATGTGCAATTTGGTACACGAAAACTCGGTAAAAGTTTGCGAGGTTCGAATTTTCAATAAAGCTATATGCACTGCATTTCTGAACAGAGGGAGCATACGGCAGTTGCTAACACTCACGTGGAAGATTTGTGTGTAGGAGGAGTGGCTGTTCTGTTAAATGACATGGCAAAACTGACACTGTCGGATGCCGATCTAATGGTTCTTACGGTGTTCGTCAGGAAAAGGCTTATGGCGAACGTTTGTCGGATAATGATTTACAGACACATGCATTGCATTGATATGTGCCCCCCTCTCTCTCACGCACACGCACCCTCATGAGTCACGACTCTCCCAAGTCCTCTCGCAGACTCGCACGTCGCACCCACCGTCTATCTGCAGGTAGACGTCACGCACATATGTGCTTTTCACACCCTACCCTCATAACTTCTAAAAAAACAAAACACAGCGCACACATTTTATTTTAGCTCACACGTCACACACTTGTACTATTACTCTTGCGGTGAACGTTCTTTGGGCATAGTATATTGTACTCTCATGAAGAGAAGCGGTGCACGCACGCACTAGTTCTCTCACACCCACTCGCGGGTACACGTAGGAGCGCATTTTTTTTGAAGCTGGTACAACAAAATCACTCCACTATATATGAAAGCAGGAGCCTTAGCGCTTGCTTTACTAGGGTTCCTCTCGTTCACTCTCTCATGCTCTCCAGATCTAAGCAACACATAGGTGGCCACACACTCTCTCAGCTCACGGCTGGTCACAAATCTGGCCGGACAACCTCGACCGGGGCAGGGGTGTAGGTGCATCGTTCACGCTTTCGTCGGCGGCGAGGGAGGAGACCAACGGCTGCCTGCGCGTCCCGATCGGCGGCCGTGTCGTTCTCTCCGAGAGAGCGCCGGCTCGGGAGGGCCTCCGACCCCTTCTTCCTACCTGCGGTATTGTGGCCAAGATGCGGCTTCCCGACGCCGTCTTTGCGACGTGCCGACGACCCTCAGGTATATATTCCTTCGAAACCTGCCTTGCTCTACTGCCCCAGCTCCCTTTGTGTGGATCCTTTTCTACTTCCGTCCGTTGTTCCAAAGCCACCTAGACTTCTACTATTATTAGAAGTAAAGTTATTTCATACAGTCGACTCAAAGCGTTGGTTCAAACAGGGAAGAAAGTGGGAAAGTTGTAGCATGAATCTAGGACTTGGTTCTAAGAGGAAACAGAGGAAAGTAGTAATATCTGTCACTGTTTAAATAACCATATTTCTTATTTTCGCAAACAGGGATGTCTGTCTCCATATCATTTCGGGATGTCTATCTCCGTATCATTTCTATCTGCGCAATCAAAAGCACACACCTCAGTTTTAGTACAACTGCGCAAAATGAGATGGCTATCCCTCGCTGCCGTCGTCTAACCTCCCGTCTTCAAGGTATCCCTACATTGGTAGTAACTAAGGTAGAATGACCAACGCAATCTAAAAGAAGCTGATTCGTACGTTTTACTTCCTGATTATAGTGCAGGGACGAGCGAAAACAACTGCATCCTAGTCCGGAATGCACTTTCTACCAGTTCATCCCTGGACCAAGGACTAGCTGGCACGGCTGCACGGTGTTTTTTTGGACAGGTGCGCACACAAGAGGCATTGTGGTCTGCTTATTTCTGCAAATAGCGGTGCTTAAATTTAGTGGAATGCACAAGACTTTCAGCTGGTCAGTACACTGCATGGTTCAGTTCAGCATTCCAGTTGAGACCACAATTAAAATTGGTTATAAAGGAATGAGAGAACCTAACCCTGAATGGTGGCAACAAGAGAAAACCAGAGTGAACTCCAGGAAATTTAAGCCTGCCGGGAGGCCCTTTGCTCAGAGAGAAGCCTTGCTTGTTTTTCCTGATTTGTAAACCTTCTCACAACTTTGTCTTTTGCTGTGAACTAGTATATGTTTGTTATGTTCTATGAATCATTGAGATGTATAAAATTGCTTAACTTATGCTTTTCAAGTTTTTTATGAAGACGAGTTTAATGTGAGTGTTCCACATGAGCGCTGGACTAGCGTGTGAACGTGTGGAATTTATTACATTGTGGCCTCAATTAACTGCATGAACCATTGTAATAAGACACATAGTTGCTTATATGTCAGACAGCAGATTGTTGATTGTTAGCTGGTCGATAGCCTAGTGTTGAAGCGAGCTGAGCCAATGTGCAGTGTTTTGCACAACTGCTTACAAGTGGGGTAGCACCAACAATGTTTACAAGTACTTATGTATACGTCGGCGCACGGTTCTCGAACGAGTGCTCTATTTCATCAAAACACACACTGCTCGTATGATAAACCGTGACAACTTATGTCTTACCATGCCATATTCATGAAAAAACTAGTGAGGACGCATCTGTTTTGGCAACAATTACGATGGTTCTCAGATGATTCACGGGCACACAAAAGTAGCGGCAGTTCCCATAGACGGATTTAAACAGAGTACTAGCCCAGAGGGGTCGATAACAGGCAAGGTTCGGATAATTAGACACAATCCAAACTACTATTAAACACTAGCTGGGGCAACTATTTCATGCCTCGATCTAATTTGGGCTGGACACAAGACGGACCTTGCCATAAACATCATCGAGGATGTCCCGCAGCAGCTCAATCCTGTGAACCTTCATGAACACAACCTTGTGGCCTTGCCACTGATAAACTTGTTTGTGGAGGCATGCCACGTCATCTTCCTGCGTAAGCTTGACAAGAATAGTATTCCTCACAAACGAAGGAGTAGCTTTGAACTTCTTGTGTTTCAGTACACTCTGGACAACACGCCTGACAACAGTGAGACTAGAATACAACTCTTCATTGGTATAACCGCAAATGGCTTCCAGGATCCAACAGCCTAAGAACTCTGTTTTCCCAGTGCGTATATTCAGGTCGTCCGCCTCATAGCGAGTGACATGTACAACCACACAATCCTTGTCTGCATCATGGCTCTAATTGAAACAGAAACAAATTCTAAATTAATTTTCAGTATAAGAAACACAAGTTATTTAAACCACTACGTATACCATGGCATCGAAGCTAATAAAATTTTGCATTATTAATCACCACATACTTCCTTTTCTAAAAAAAATCACCACATACTTAGATGAAAAACCACAATCGAGATCGGCAAAGAAGGAAATCACCTTGTGCAGCTCAGCGGGGGGGGGGGGGCACATCCTCGAAGGGGGAAAACTGCTCCTGCAGTGCCACGGGGGCTGTAACCTCAAACATGGCGTTGACCATCTCAGTATCTGGGGTTGCCTCAGTGGTTGCCTCCATCTTCTTGGAGCTCTCTGTCTCGTGGGGATCAGCCTCCCGCGTCTGCTCCAATATCGGCAGATCTTTGCCTGGTTCTCCTTGGTCCATCATGAAACTGACGAATACTAGGAGACCACTGAAAGGAAAACACAATCACAATGACAATGAAAAAAAAAGATAGTGAGGATCGGTTACTGCTTTGCAAAAGTTCTTTTTTTTTCCTCTGAACGAAAATATACCAACATCACGGATCCGCTTACCTTCCCTTCGTTCGGAGAGAAGAACAGTGGCAGATGCAAGTGTTGCCTTTCTTGAAGACGATGAGGGAGAAGGGGATTCAGTGAAGAGTGAAATGATGGTTGCTTCGTCCGTCAAACTTAGACAGCGGGGAGGTGGGGTTTTGTGATACGACGGCTCGTTATTGCCGCGCTACGACCGGGGTGACTCTCCGCCTGCATACTACCTTCTAATTTGGTGGATGGCATTTGGGCCCGCGCGCTGCATGGCCCGCATGTCGGTGAACAAAAGTATAACGACATTCAGTAGAGGGAGACGTTTCAATGACCTAGGAGGAGCCAGAAGAGGTAGAGTATCTCCACTGTACTAGTAGTAATTGTTTTTCTGGGTAGCTGTAGAGTGTCTCCACTGTACTAGTAGTAATTGTTTCTCGGGTCCCAAGACAAAACAGCCCATCCACACTAGTAAATTATTTTTCTTCCTCCTCGCTCCCACCCACCTCATGTCAGCTCGCTCCACTCGTACCCCCAAATTCCTCACCTCACTCCTACAGAAAACCCCAGCTCCCCTTCTTCCTCACTCCTACAGAAAACCCCCAGCTCCCCTTCTTCTTCGATCACGCTACAACTAGGCTCGTCATTCGTTACTCTGCTCAAATCCGTGAGCGCGACGCGACGCCCTCAAGGAAAATGGAGTCGGCTGACCCCAGCGCCAAGAAGATGAGGCTCCCGCCAGCGGCGACGCTTGTTGTAGATCCCGCACCCGCCAGCGCGGGGAGAAGCGGCGACCCCGCCCCCACCGGATCCCAGGAACCCGTATAATCTCGGGTCTGCATCAGCGATCTCCCGGATGCCATCCTTGGGGAGATCATCTCGCTTCTCCCCACCAAGGATTGCTGCCACACCCAAGTCCTCTCAATTCGGTGGCGCCCTCTATGGCGCGCCGTTCCCCTTAATCTCGACTGTCATCAGCTATCTCTCTTCAATGATTTTGAAATCCCCAGAGCCATCATCTCCTCGCACCAGGGCTCCGTTCAAAGCCTATGCATCCCGTCATGCTACCTAAGCAAGCATACCATGCCCTGCACGGTGGACGCCTGGCTGGAATCCCCTGAATTCACAGAACTACAGCTGCTTAAGTTCTACTATTCCCCTGGAAATCACATACCACATACCGAACGCCATGAACTTTTTCCCTCAGCACTGGTGTCCATCTCGGGTTTTTCGTCCTCTCTCCACACCGCCACCTTTGCACGGTGCTACCTACCAGACAATCTGGTACTAAACCTTCAACTCCCATTTCTCAAGAAACTTTCACTTATGCGGGTTCGTATATCGGAGGCCTCATTGCACAACATCATCCACTCCAGTTGCCCTGCGCTGGAGTGCTTGGTGCTTGTTTTCACAGTTAGAATCAGTTGTCTCCAAATAAAGTCGCCTAACGTTGTAAGAATTGGAATTTCTTTTGACGGAAGGCAGCTCGTCATCCAAGATGCCCCTTCACTTCAAAGGTTGATCCTTGATTCTAGTTATTCACCATTGCAAATAACCGTCCTCTTTGCGCCTAAACTGGAGACCTTGGGTGTAATACATGATCTCTGTGCTCATTTCAATATGGTGTTTGGCTCCACAGTTCTTCATGTACTTTATATTATCATCTACACTTGTAACCATAAGCTGCATTTTAAATTTCTGCGCATAATTTATATATCATCTTGGAGTACACATTTTGTACTAATATTATGTTCTATGCTCAATGAAGAGTTTCTCCATGGATGGCCTATCAATGGTGCTGGATTCTTTCAAGATCTTATATATCCAAATGAATAGTTTTGATCTGAACAAGATTATTGGCTTGCTGCAATGCTTTCCATCTGGAGAAGTTGTATATAAAGGTGATAATTTCACGCACATTGGAAGCCCGCATATAGTGTACTAGAATTAACCATTCAGTTGTTGCTTTTTCGACACTCTTCTTTTAGACCTTAACTGTTTTCAATCTTCATGTCTATTTAGGCAATAGGACGGGGTAAGAAAGTTATAACCAATCGGTGGATTTGTAAGCATCGGGATTTTCTCACTTCTCATGAGATTCGATTGAAGACAATAACGCTAGAACGATATGTAGCCAACCGTGCAAACACAAGATTTGTCACATTCTTCCCGCTGAATGCGAGGTTACTATTGTCCATCAGGCTTAAGTTTATCAGCAGCATGGTTTTGACGGATGGGTATGTCAAAGAGCAAAAAAAGGAGTTTCAGGTGGGCAAAAGAGCTTCTGAACGTGCCGGGCTTCTATTTACAACATATTGTGGTCATAATCTAGTAAATTTTACGACCTAGGATGTTCATTCTATGGACCTGACCGATCCATTTGACTGCGACTGCCGAAAACAGTGCTGGAGTTAGATGTTGTTGCCCTTTTCAATCTGGTTTTTTTGTAAACCTGATGAACAATTAACCCTCGTGCTTTTGTACATTTTGTAAGCTGGAGTTAGATGTTCCTGCCCTTTTCAACTCGGATGTGACTGTCATATTTTCTTTGAAACAAGGCAAATGGCTTGCCAATCGTTTAATTTAGAGTGAAATATTGTAACAAATACAAACCAAGGGAAATAACATCACTCTCGTCGGCTGCTTGAGCTCACTGTGCATTACAGAAGCCAAGTGATTAGCCCCCACAAGCACCCACAAACTTATTTCGAACTAGCACATCAAATGGGCTGTAAATTTTCATAGGAAAGGCTGGACATCTGGGGCTCACGCCATTGTCAACGTAGTCAATAAACGAGAGAATTACACTACGAGCGGCTGACACCAGGGACCCAGCAAGTCGCGCAGTTTTTTTAGGAACAAGCAGTTGTTATTTATACTAGTTTTAGCGATGGATCAGGGTAACAACGGGGCTGTGCGGGGGTTGTGGCCCGTCTAGCCAGGGTTTTATTTATGTTTACCACATCATGAGCCCAGTTGTGTTTTTTTCTTGCTGAAAATGGCTAGCCCAGTTCTATTTTTTTAAACAAATACCCAAACAAGGCCTACTTGCTTTATCGGCCCTACTGGCCTGTAAATCTTTCAAGACGTGGAGAGTTCCATTCGGTTTGCCCAGAAATGGGTTGTACATTTTTAAAACACATCAAACCGGGAATTAGTTTCAATTTTTTTTCATTACAAGATCTTAAATTCCATTGATTTTTATGCGTGGACAATTATTTGGATTTTATATTTATATAAATTATTTTTCAAAATAGTTTGAATGTGAATTGATATTTATGGATTAAAAACAGTTGACTGCACTGAAATATGCAAAATTTCGTATACTTTTTAACCGTGGCCACAATATGGGGTGTGATGCTAACAAAAAGAAGATGGGCTCCAAAAAAATTCTTAAGAATTAGCAAATGGGATGTACATTATTAGAAATAATGGCAGATGGGATGTATGCTGTTTTCCACAGATTTGAAGCTGACTTGTGCGCCTACTATAGGTTGACGCATATGCTTTCATAAAAAAGGTTGACGCACACACAACGCCCTGTCAACTTAACACACGAGAGCAGTGACTGTTGGATGTCCATCCAACGGCTGTCGTGCTTCTTCAATCTCTGCTCTTCATGCTCAAGCCGCTCAAAGAAGCGCCGGCGGGACTGCCTGCTCCCTCCTCCCGCGGCCGGCTATGCTGCCGCGCAGGCCTCACGGCCCCACCGTACTCCCATCGTTGGCCTAGCCATCCCTCTACTCACCCACACATGTTGTTATTCTCCGGCGACGGCAGATGAACCAGTAAACCCTCGTACTCCTCCGCGTGGGAAACAACTACCGAGTATTCCCCGGCTCTGTGTCGTTCCCTTCCTAGGCCTCGCCGTCGTCCACCGCCCTGGTGCTCTCGGCGCGGCCTTATCAACGTGGTCAATGAACAACATCCATCGGAAGTGGACTATACGTGGAGAGGCTGAAAGCTGGGTCCACGGCCGCACGGAAGGAAATGCCTCCTTATTACGCGCAAAATAATGATTCCTCCACCTGACAGTTAGGACCCACAGGAAGGGCCTCTGTATTTCGTGAAAAAAACGTTCCCCCCGCTGACAGGTCGGACCCACCAGCTATATCTTCGCACGCAAGGAAGTGCCTCCTTATTACGCCCAAAAAATGAATACCCCCTGCTAGCTGGGACCCACCATATTGTGGCGCTGACTTGTGGGCCTACTAAGTTGACAGGGACGGAGAGCTTTGTCAACTTAGTCAATACTCCAGTGACCGTATGATGTCCATCCAACGGCCATAGTGCTTTTTCAACCTCTGGTCTTCTTGCTCCAGCCGCCCAAAGCAGCGCCGGTCGTGCCGCCTGCTCCTGCCTCCCGTGGCCGGCTGTGCTACTACGGAGGCCTCACCGCCCCCATACTACTCCCACCACTGGCCAGGCCATCCCTCCACTCACCCACACCCCCTGTTATTCTGCGGCGACGGCAGCCTCACACCGCAGCCGAACCAGTGAATGCTCGTACTCCTCTCCGCGTGGGCATCCACTGCCGCGTCTTGCACGGATCCACGTCGTCCCCTTCCTAGGCCTCGCCGTCGTCCACCGCCGTGTGCTCTCGACGCGGCGTGATCAATGTGGTCAATGACCGGCTTCCATCGGAAGAGTACTGTACGTGGAGAGGCTGACAACTGGGTCCACGACAACCGCAAGGAAGTGCCTCCTTATTACGCGGAAAATAATTATTCCCTCCACCTGACAGCGGGGACCCACCGGACGGGCCATCAGTATTTTGCGAAAAAATCGTTTCCCCCTGACTGCTGGGACCCACCGGACGGGCCACCGTATTTCGTGAAAAAAACACTCCCCCCGCTGTCAGCTCGGACCCACCGGAAGTGCCTCCTTATTACGCACAAAAAAATGAATACTCCCTCGGCTAGCTGGGACCCACCTTGTTGGGAGGCTGACTTGTGGGCCTACTAAGTTGACGGGGATGAAGGGCTTTGTCAACTTAGCCAATATGAACGATTCTAGCTCCAGTGACCGTACGATGTCCATCCAATGGCCGTAGTGCTTCTTCAACCTCTGATCTTCTTGCTCCAGCCGCCCAAAGCAGCGCCGGTCGTGCCGCATGCTCCTGCCTCCCGTGGCCGGCTGTGCTGCCGCAGAGGCCTCACCGCCCCCAACTATTCCCAGCGCTGACCAAGCCCTGCGGCGACGGCAGCCTCACACCGCAGCCGAACCAGTGAACACTCGTAGTCCTCTCCGCATGGGCTTCCACTGCCGCGTCGTCCCCTTCCTAGGCCTCGCCGTCGTCCACCGCCGTGGTGCTCTCCGTGCGGCGTGGTCAACGTGGTCAAGGAACGACTTCCATCGGAAGAGTACTGTACGTGGAGAGGCTGACAGTTGGGTCCACGACCACAACCAAGTTTTTTTTGTGATTTGCCAAGTAAGTCGCTTTGTCAGGCCTGTTGGGCTGCAAATCTTTCAAGACGAGGAGAGCTTTCATTCGGCTAGCCGAGAAAATGGCCCATCAGTAATGAGAAATGGGTTGTACATTTTTAAAACACATCAAACCGGCAATTAGTTTCAAATATATTTTTTTTCATTTCAAGATTTTGAATTACATTAATTTTTATGCGTGGAGAATTTGTTGGATTTTATATTGATATACATTAATTTTTAAAATCAGTTTGAATGTGAGTCGAAATTTTGGGATTAAAAACAGTTCGGACCGCACCGAAATATGCAAATTTCATATAATTTTTTAACCGTTGCCACAATATGGGCTGTAATGCTAACAAAAAGAATATGGGCTAAAAAAACCCTTAAGAATTAGCAAATGGGCTGTAAGTTATTAGAAAAATGGCAGATGGGTTGTATGCTGTTTTCCACAGATTTGAGGCTTTCCTAAAAAAAGGTTGACACACAAGCAGTGACTGTTGGATGTCCATCCAACGGCCGTCGTGCTTCTTCAATCTCTGCTCTTCCTGCTCCAACCGCTCAAACAAGCGCCGGCGGGACTGCCTGCTCCCTCCTCCCCGCGGCCGGCTGTGCTGCCGCGCAGGCCTCACCGCCCCATCGCACTCCCATCGTTGGCCTAGCCATCCCTCTACTCACCCACACCTGCTGTTATTCTCCGGCGACGGCAGACGAACCAGTAAACCCTCGTACAGTCGTACTCCCCTCCGCGTGGGAAACAACTGCCGAGTCTTCCCTGCCTCCGTGTCGTTCCCTTCCTAGGCCTCGCCGTCGTCCACCGCCCTGGTGCTCTCGGCGCGGCCTGGTCAACGTGGTCAACGACCGACATGCATCTGAAGTGGACTGTACGTGGAGAGGCCGACAGCTAGGTCCACGACCGCACGCAAGGAAATGCCTCCTTATTACGCGCAAAATAATGATTCCTCCACTTGACATCAAGGACCCACCGAAAGGGCCTCAGTATTTCGCGAAAAAAACATTACCGCCGCTGACAGCTCGGACCCACCAGCTATATCTTCGCACGCAAGGAAGTGCCCCCTTATTATGCACAAAAAAAATGAATACTCCCCCTGTTAGCTGGGACCCAGTATAGTGGCAGGCTGACTTGTGGGCCTACTAAGTTGACGGGGACAGAGGGCTTTGTCAACATAGTCAATATGCACGATTCTAGCTCCAGTGACCGTACGATGTCCATCCAACGGCCGTAGTGCTTCTTCAACCTCTGGTCTTCTTGCTCCAGCCGCCCAAACCAGCGCCGGCCGTCCCTCGTGCTCCTGCCTCCCGGCTACGATGCGGCGGAGGCCTCACCGCCCCCTACTACTCCCACCGCTGGCCAGGCCATCCCTCTACTCACCCACACCCCCTGTTACTCTGCGGCGACGGCAGCCTCACACTGCAGCGAACCAGTGCCCTCGTACTCCTCTACACGTGGGCATCCACTGTTGCGTCTTCCCTGGCTCCGCGTCGTCCCCTTCCTAGGCCTTGCCGTCGTCCATCGCCCTGGTGCTCTCGGTGCGGCGTGGTCAACGTGCTCAAGGAACGGCTTCCATCGAACGTGGACTGTACGTGGAGAGGCTGACAACTGGGTCCACGGCTGCAGCAAGGAAGTGTCTCCTTATTACGTGCAAAATAATTATTCCTCCACCTGACAGCGGGGACCCACCGGACGGGCCACCGTATTTCGCCCCCCTGACTGCTGGGACCCACCAGCTACATCTTCGCACGCAAGGAAGTGTCTGACAGTCGGGACCCACCTGGTCGAAGCGTACGTAGCGTTGTCATTCTGGTCGCGAACGTGTACGTACATATATACAGGTCGATGTAGAGGCGCGCACGTGTCGTAGTAGAGGCACGCACGTAGCATGTATACGTACGTACAGCGGACAGGGTGCAAGAAAGAAAATACGGCCACGTATGTGTACATACGGTCGGGGTCTCGAACGCCTACTCGCGCATACGTACGGCCAGGGCTCGTGTACATGGCTGGGTCGAAACGGAGAAACAACATCGTCGTCATGTTCATGGGGAGGCAACGGAATGCGTCGCGTTCATGGGGAGGCAACGGAATGCATCATGTTCATCGGGAGGCAACGGAACGCGTGGGGGCCAACCGACTGGGTCGGAACGGAATGTGTGGTCATGTTCTTCGAGAGGGCTTGGACGGAACAGGCGATGGAAACGAGGCCTGGCGTACCGCACAACGGAGGAAACGGACCTCCTACATTCGGAACGGGGTCCTGTTTATCGGGAGGGGTCTGGAGTACCGCAAAATGGAGGAAACAGACTTGTGTTGGAGCGCTACGGTCGAAATGGGGGTCCTGTTCATCGGGAGCGGTGTGGCGTACCACAAAACGGGACTCCACAGGATACTGTTCATCTCCACCGTCGACCCCCTCCAGCCTCCACGAGCTACTGTTCATCCACCATCGACCTCCTCCAGCCTCCACGGGCTCCTGTTCATCCAGCCTCCACCGCGCGCTACTCCACCGGCTACTGTTCAACTACCCCTCCACCATCTACTATTCATCCAGCCCTCCACACCACGGGGTCCTGTTCAACCACCCCTCCATGGGCACCCCTCCACCGTCTACTGTTCATCCTGCCCTCCACGGGGTGGTCCTGTTCATCCAGCCCTCCACGGGGTCCTGTTCATCCAGCCCCAACCGGCTCGATCGATCGGGGTCTTGTTCATCCAGAGGCAACACCACGGGGTCCTGTTCATCCACCCCCACCGGGAACTGTTCATCCAACCCCCCCACAACGCTCACTGTTCATCTAGAGGTAGCATCGATCGGCTTCAGTTAGCAGCAGTAGCAAAGGAATCGCTCGATCGGGTTCAGTTAACAGCCATCAATCGATCGCTCGGGTTCAGTAATGCGTAGCCTGCAGTGCAATCGCTCGGGTTCAGTTAGAGCCCAACGCCTCGCTCGGGTTCAGTTAGAGCCAGTGCCTCGCACACACGCACGTACGTGTACGAGAGAAACACGCATCGCTCGGCCCCCGACCTCCCACCGTAACCGGGAACTCCCCAAAATTTTCCTCCCCCTCGCTTCTACCACGGTTTTTTCGGTCATGGACGGCCCAAAGAATGTCATGCAGCTGCGATGATACCGGGAACTCCCCGAAATTTTCTGTCATGATTTTTTGTCATAGAAGTAGGAGCCCACCACATCTATGATGATACCGGGTTTTTTCACAATTATCGTCATAGAAGTGTCATATGTATGACAAAAAAAATTTCGTTCGGCCCAAAATGTCACGGATGTGTCTTTTTTTGTAGTGTCCACATGTGGTTATTTAAATGCCATTCATTTTGATTTTTCATAAAAATTAGCCAAAGTTGTTCTAACATGCACGAAAAGTCTACAAATGGATAGATTGGATTTTTCTGATCATTTTTCATATATAACTTATTTCATTTGGAGTTATGGTTGAATTTCTATGAATTTTAGAAGTTTTAACTATTTTCTGGAATTTCCAGGTTTATTTTAAATCCAGAAAATGTCTTACTGCATCAGCACTACGTCATTGTGATGTCATCAGGTCAACGGGAGCTATCCAGGTCAAACCTGACAAGTGGGGTCCATTGGTCAGTGACCCAGTGTCGTTTGGTGTCACGGACAGGTGGGTCCGGTCAACTGCCAAGTCAGCACGGTCAACTCTGGCGCGTGGGATCCGTTGGGTTATTAACTAATCTTAACCAGAAAATTAGCCCGCTGAGTTAAACATGCGGGTCCCACTGTCATCCACACGGGGGAATACTAAGCGGGTCATTAGTGCCTAATTAACCCTACCACGTCACCATCATCGGAGCTCAACGCCGGCGACCTGGAAACATGGCGGTGACCCCTCGGAAGGGCACGAGAGCGGCGGCCGAGGGAACAGGGGCGCAACCCGTGCTCGCCCGCATCCAAGGGAGCACGTAGCTGAGCGCGGGGTCACCGGAGTGAGCGGCGACAAGCACATCCGCGGCGGCGCCAACACGGGGTTGGCCGGGACGGCGTTGTAGTGTACGGGAGGAAGAGGTGGTGGGTGTTCTCGGCTCGTGGGAGCGTGATGAGCATGATGATGCTCTTGGACACAAGCTTGAGTGGCTATAGCAATGACGGTGATATGGCCGGTGGCGAGCAGAACTCGGCTCCGGTGCATCTCTGGCTAGAGCGCGAAAACGACGCGGGGAAGATGGGGGTTAGAGGTAGGACCTCACAGCGAGTCAGACAGGAGGGTCAGCGAGCTCGGTGACATCCTGTCGGCGGCGAATGAACATCGGTGGTGACCGGCTCCCGAGGTGGAAGAAGGTGGCGTTGACGATGCTAGGGCGCGTCCCGGGTGGCTTGGCTCGATGGAGATGACGAGGAAGACGACACGGAGCTCGTGGGCACAACAGAGGGGCAAGGGGGTAGCTGTGGCCATGGTGGTTCTCGTCGGTGGTCTCGGGTGCGTACGGACGGTCACGGGAGAGAGTGTCAGAGAGGGGATGGGGACGAGCAAGCGGTCGAGGGAGGCGCGGGAGAGTGCGTGGCGTCCTTAGCTAGCTCGTGGCGGTCGGCGGCAAGCAAGAGGTGGCCAGGCGCGTGCCAGCGCGCCGAGGCCACACGCTCCTCCTCCTGGCATGAGTAAAGAGATGACTGGCAGTCGCCAGGTGGGCTGGGCCTCTTCTGCCGGGTAAGGCCCAGTCAAGGTTTCTCTCCTCTGTGCTTTATTTCTGTTTTCTGTAATTGTTTTTGATTTAGTTTGGCACTAAACCATTTTGTAAGCTTTTGAAACCTTTTATCACTACTAGGGAAAACCTATACATGGAATCTTACCAGCAGCGTTGTTTAAAAATAGACGTTGTTGCTAATTAGCAGTAGCGAGCATCAGTAGACCGTGCTACTAATAGCCAGTAGCAGTAGCGCGCTAGTTGGAAAGAACGCTACTACTATAATTGCCAGGGCGTCGCCTCCAGGCTCGGTATAGTAGTAGCGCCCTTCTCACGGCCGCGCTACTGCTAAAGTACTTAGTAGCAGCACATTTCTCCAACACTCGATGCTGCTAAGTATCATCCCTCTCGCAACTAATTAAGTTTAGTCCCATACTGCTAAGCGAACAGGGTGTTTACCACCTTAAATATGTTACTTCTCAAACTATCACGAGCACTTGGTCTTCATTGAACTGTATGTGTAGGATTTGTGGCTGCAATATGAATCTTCACCTGTGCCTATACAGGTACGGTGAGGATTCATGTTGACTATTTAGATTCTACACAAAAAGATCAATGATGACCAATGTATATTTTTGATGTTTTTACATGATTAGCCTTATCAGTAGCGGTTTGTTAGGACAAAGCGCTACTGATATTTAGCTTAGCAGTAGCGTGCTCCCTGTTCCTACGCTACTGCTACAGCAAAAAGAAAACACGCGGACCGCCCCCCGCATGCGCTCATCTCTCAATCGTCCCCCTCCGCCCGACGCCGACAGCTGCGGTTAGGGTTTCTCCTCCGCCACCGCGTGCCACCACCGCCGCCGCCGAAGGTAATGCTCCTCCCCCTCTCGCCCCCTCTGCTGCTCCTCCACCCTCTCGCCGCCAACTCTGTCGCCGCCCGTGAGCTCTGGCCTAGCGCATTTGGCCGACCGCCCTCGATCCCCTCACCGGCCGCTGTCGTCGCCCCCTCTCGTAGGAAAGTCACCGGCCTTCCCCTCGTCACCACCCCCGAATGAAGTCACCATGCCATCCCTCCTCGTCAGCACCCCCCGAGGGCTGCCCTAGCTAGATGCAGCGAGGGCTTGCAACTTTCATATGGATAATTAGATGCTTTTATTTTTCTGTAATAAGTTATTTTTTGGCAAAATGTAGGTGCCAATTTAGTTGAAATGCTTTGGTAGGTGGTATCGTGATCTGCTAGATATTGGTTTTGATGCAAGTATTTGGTTTTCAAGTGCTAAGTTAATCACCGCTTTTTTTAATCAGTTATCTTAGGCAATAGGGGTCAAATTAGATGAAATGTCTTGGTAGGTGGTACCCTGACTTGGTAGATATTTGTGAAAAGTTTTTTCGGCAATAGATGCCACTGAGATGCTTTGGTAAGTGATACCTTTTCATCTTATATGTTACTAGATCTTAGGATTATAATTGTCCGTCAAATTGCTTCTCGCGGAAGAATCTCTTCATCCAGAGATATTGGTGATATATAAACAAGATTTGGCATTTGCCTACTAGCTGTTGGTTCTATTCTAGAAGGTGTTAGTAAGCTAATTGAGAACTTGTTGTTTACTTTTTGGGATCGGGTTCCACTATGAAAACATAACTGAAGAATAACCAAAAATATCACATGATACTATTTTTCTTTCCTGTGAAGTGGATCGTTAATCCTTTGCTCATATTGCTTTAGGAAAATGGCGCGACCACCACCACCACCATGTTGACTGTGCAAGTCAAGGTGCGCCAACAGCCTTGCAACTGGCAAGCTGTTCAGCATCTACTTCCAGCCGAGTTTTCGTCATGCGGCGGTAAGAAATTATATGAATTGTAACAACTATTTTGTTTTTAGTGTTGGCATTACTGCATTGTGTCAGTTTGCTTTTTTTACATGGATCGTCCCATGCAATGTGAGGTTGAAATTCAACAAAGCTGACAGGAGACACTGTGACATTTGAGGCTCCTGGGGTCCGTACACTATGGAGGTCGAGAACGCAATATGTCACAGATTGGAGGAGATGGATGGGCCCATTTCCTCGCCCGCATGCGTCTTACTGGTGGTGAGTTGATCAGCTTCTCCTTCAGAGCAGAAAGACCCAAGTTGGCTGTCATTTATATCAACCTGGTGGAAGATGATGAAAATGATGAGGACCCACTTCATGAATCCATCGTAGCTCAAATAATGAGGCTGAGCGAGGAGGAGGTGTGCAACCTATGGGACATAATTCCTCCACGTGATGACTTTGTCGCGGTGCCATTCGTGACCCGCCTGACAAGTACCATGGTCGACCGGCATGATATGGTATGTTATAGTTACAAATGCAAATTATCCGATGAAATACTTAGTGTAGAGTCCAATGATATGTTGTGTGGAATCTAGTCGATGATATGCTTTAGTGTAGAGTTTGATCACATGCTTATTAGTGTAGAATCCAAGGAACAATTAATAGTCACTACTGCAGGATGCTGCTAACATGACACTACGATCAGAGACCCTTCGACGAAACTGTGTGTGATGCCATAATCACAAACGATGGTGTAAAAAAACCCGTCAAAAAAGGTGCAAAACGTTTGCGATGGAGGATGCATCAAACACGGTTCATATTTTAGTTGCGTGTGCGATGCAGGGCATACGGTTCAGCTCTATTAACTATTTGCGATGAGGAGGAACAAAAGAAACGTGCAGCCAGATGAAGGTGCGTGCGATGTACAACATACGGTTCACTCGGATGAACTGTTTGTGATTGGGCAACACAATGGAAACGGTTAGCCAGATCAAAGGTGTGTGTGATATACGGCATGCGGTTCACTCGGGTGAACTGTTTGCATTGGGACATGAGAACATAAATGGTTCAAATGAACAAGATGTGTGTGATACGAGGCAAATAGGTCTGTAATCGGAAACGTGTGTGAAGACCGATAAACAACACAGACGATTACTGTTAACAAGCCGTGTGTGTTGTGAGCAAACGATTGCTGGTATACAATTGTGAATGATTGATGAAAACATCACCGACGGGTTCCATTGTTTAGTCCGTGTGCGATGTGATTTTCTTTGTCCGCACAACATCTACACTCTATCTACAGAGCATCAACATGTATACTTAAAAATACAGCATTGCATAACCAAATTAAGCATATAATTACACAAGTGACTACATACATAACATTTCCACACACCAAAGAAAGCAATTACATGCATACTAAAGTAGGAGAAACGAGGATCTAATCATCTACTTATTGTTGCGACGATGCTTTCCATTGCTCTACTTCTGGTTGGATCCCTGGCCGTTTTGGGGAAGGAGGCACTTTATCATGTCAACGATCCGCCTGTACATGTCGTAGCTCGTGTACGCCTCCTTGGCCGTGTACCCGACGTGAGCTTTGTCAAGTTTCTCCATCCAGGCCAAGTGCCAGGCATGCTTGTCCTTGTTGCACGGATCCTTCATGTCTCTGTAGTAGGGGTCGATGATGGCCTCGGCGAGCTGAACCAGTGAGTCCTTCTCATGCTCCTTGTTGCCCCAGATCTTGTATTGTCCCTAGATGTCTACAAGATTCTGGCAGGCGATGCCCGAATTCTCAAGCGCCTTTACATCGTTGGTGATGTCCACCGTAGCGAACATGTAGTGGGGGCTATTGACAAAGCTGGCGAAATGCTCGCAAGGCCTTGTGGCCAGGTAGTAGTGGTAGACGAGGACGTGGTGGCGCACGCACATCTGCATGACGGCGACCTTGGGACGAGACCCGACACGAGCGCGGGTGTACTCGAGCTCGAACCCGACCACCTTGTACTTCTCCACGGCAAGCAACAGCTCCATGATGTGGATGGAGTGCTCCACCCAGACCTGGTCGTTGGTGTACACCACCGACAGGTCCATGAACCTTCTGTGGGTGTCCACCACAACACGCATGGTAAACTTCTACTCGTCGTCGGCAGCCGCTTGGAGCGCCATTGGAGCCGCGCAGGATACCCTCTAAGAATATCTCGTGGTGGGTGTGCTTCTTGCAATGGTGGGGCGTGATCGAAAGGTTGAAGAGACACAAGGGTAGGTTAAATGGCCGCTGTAATAAATGGGGGCCGGCCGGCCTGTAATCGTCACGTCTTGTCACGACGTACATAGCAGAGGATTCCAGTGCATGCTTGACAACACCGCACCGCATGCGTGGGCTCGAAGAGGCGCCAAATGTATCATCGGTGAGCCTGTTTCTGCGCTACCGCGTTGTTTACCGCGCAAGCTTCCCACCCGGCTAGTTTGGCCACGCGTTGGCTAGAAGAGGGACAAATCGTGGGTCTTTATTGGCAAATAGCTTTGTAAAAACGAAGTGTGTGGAATGACTTCGGCCATAAGTTTACCCTTGGGTTATGAGGTCAAAGTTACACAGAAGGGTGATGATGGACACTCAAGTGCGATAATTAGTTATGCGCTCGACATTGCACATGGTGGAAGAAACCAACTGTGTGCAATAATGTCAAAGATTGCAGTCGAGTTAGCTATACAGATCGTATGCTGTGAGATCGACAAGGTAAACTGATTCGAGAATGGTTAACAAAATCTAAGACCATTGCATATTAAGGTCAAAATAGTGCTAGCAATATACGAGTCTCATACGATGCCATTTGAACGATTGTACCACAAAAGCTCGAAATGTTACAAGGTTCAAATTCCAGAGTTATATGGCTCAAATTTGAAGATTACAAGGTTCAAACTGATATTAGAATTGAAATTCAGCTCATCAGCTGCAAACGCTCGCGCTGATCCGTTGAACATGGATATTAGAGAGGTTCAAACTAATATCACCGCTTCTAAGTCTGGTTTGAAACCTCACAATTTTTGTAAAGGAGTCAGCCACTGAGAGGTCATGTATGGGGTTGACATGATGACTTCCGATTACTCTGTCATCTGAAGTTCCAAAATGAAATTCAACATTTTTGGAGCCTACTCCATTCTGCCGCAGGCGCCGACGCTGATCAACAAACCATTCATTTTTGCAAAATAAATGTAGGGCAAACCTCATTTCCTTCAGCACCCTTGCTTTGAGAACAAAGAACCTGGCGAATATAATCTCCGGTAAGGTCCCTCGGTAGGAGTTCAAAGTAATTTCTGAGAGATGCAGATCTAGGCATTGGACGTGATTGTTATATTGTATCACATTATCCACTGCTGGGCCTAATCTTATCTGCAAAAGAAGAAAATGTGTTAGTGCCTACATGCAGTTTTGAACATTACTACATGCCTAGCTATTTGGTTTGCAGGATTTGTAAAATGCACTAACATGCCATCTTCGATCTGACATGATTAACATGGGCATTTGATTACATTCTAGAAAAATGTAGCCTTCTACACTAGAGGTTGGAGTGGATGACAAGTTCCCTAAGAAAACTAGTACAGATGAATCCAAAGGAGAAATGCTTTTGATTGTAACCATATGGATCAAGCAACCAATATGGGGGGACATGTATGTACTGAAATCCTCCAAAAGAACCTTCAGAAATCATAGTACATTGTCATTGTAAACTTGGAAAAAGGTGTCACAAATTGAACTCCCTTATGGTTAACGTTTAACAGGAAAGGAGCATCACCTCTATATATAGCTTCTCCAGGCACAAAAAGCATCTCAGGAAACTAACAACTTGATCCAGGTCGGGGCCGATAGATTCTAGTGCCAAGACCTTCACTGTGCGCAGTTTCGGGTCAAGCTTGTCAGAATCATTTTTTGAATGATAGACGAACAAACATCTTCAAAATTAGAAACAGTGTTAATTTATAGAAGGAGAGGTAGAAGGCGGCTGTTGTACCTGAACGGGTGTGGATCCAATAACAAGTTCGGAGTATTTGTCAGATAAGTAGCCCACCACTGTCAATTTCGGCGCAGAAATGACATTGATTCTTGTTGTACCTTCTTGACCAACTACAAGTAATCTCTCAAGTGCAGGTGTGTCCTCAATGACCATACCGTGGTACACATCTTGTGTTGTCTTCCTGCCGCACCAGCAACACACATAAATAGTCCGGAGAGTCATGGAGGTGATGTGGAAGGTACTCAACCCATTGATCGCCTAAAGACGAAGGTACTCGAGTGCAGTAAAGCCATGGAGCATGCGCTCCATGTCACCCTTTGAGCGGCAGATGGTGACTAGCTCGAGGTGCTTCAGTCGTGGTAGAATAAGAGTGGGCGCGTCATTAAGGGGCCGGAAATGGCAGTTCCTGAACTTGGCGACGCGCAGCGTGGGCGCGAGGCGGAGTGCATAAGTTGGCAGCGACCGCATATGCCCATCATCAAAAGTGAGCTCCTCGAGCTGATCTAGGGTGGGGGATTGGAACCAGTCGTCAAGCTTGGCTCGGTCCTTGCCGTTGGAACGGAACTTGCCCATTCTAAGGCCTTTGGTTGGGCCAAGGTGACTGTCGAGGATCTTGGAGAACGCGTCCAAGCTTTTGCGATAGCCATAGCAGAGCTCGTGGGTGTCGATGAGGTTGAGAGGGCTGGAGTTCCATAGGGGGGCGCCACCGCCGGGAAAGAAGGGTTGTCCGTGCCCCATATTTGATTGGGAGGAGGGAGATGATGACTTTCTACATATCATCGGGGAGGCTGCTGATGAAGTCTAGGCCTGCTGGATTCGCTTGCGGTTCTAGCTCGCCCCGCCTCCGCTTGTTGGCAGCCCCGTTCTCCACTTCCGGAGTCTCCTTGTCAGTGGCGCTTTCTGATAGAAATGGGAGTACAGGGAATATTTAGTTTAAACAGGGCAATAGAAAAGTGTATTGGTAACTAGAAGTTATTAGGTAGGAATATAGTAAGAAAAGGGAATAACAATTGGTTGCTTAAATACTACACAATTCATTTGACATTGCTGGGTAAGTCAACATGCAAATAGTTGAAAAGAAAACTTACTTCGAACAAATTTTGGACGGATGATTTTGTCGGGGAAGTTAGCATATATCTCATGACCAGGCCCTTTTATGTGCAGTGCAATTTTAGTGCCAGCTTTCAGTACATAAAACTTTGCGATTTCTTTCCAAAATCCAGTGCCAAAATAGGAGTCACCACGTTCATCAAGTCTTACAGTAGCAACAATTGTAAATCCATGGTTTGTGTGCAGTATGACATCCGTGGAGCCTTGATGTATATAAAGGAAAAAATTGTGCACTACATAATCTGTTGCATAGCAAGGAATGTTCTACAGAAAATGGTAGGATTGTTAAAGAAAATATGGTAACATGCAAATATGGGCCCAAATTGAAATAACTGTACAATAGTTGAAATCGAAGGACAAAAATCTATAATTAAACAGATAGGGTAAACATGATGTCATGGAAATATGAGAGTAATCGAAAGAGCAATACATCATTAGTTTTCCTAATATAGAAAGAAGAGGGGGGAAATCCCCTTTGACGTATATGGTGCATGTGGCACCTTTTATCCTAATGTAGCAATATTTAGAATATGTTCAGAAAAGTAGGCCATGCCAACCGATTTAGGGTGAGATTGAACATACCACGCGCGTCGTCAAGTTATCTAGTACGGTGAGATGGAATCTCTGGCGGCGGTCGCAAAGTCCTGAAGTGTCGGCGCATTGTACATTCTATGAATGAAAGAAAACCCTCAAATTAGCTTGAATAAAAATGAATTCATGGCGATTTGCGTCGGGTGATTAAAGGAGGCAGATGAACTGGAATAAGAGATGAGATAATATCTCGTTAAATTAGTTACCTTGTCGTCCATGAGAAAGAACCCTCGGTACGGCAGATTCCCCAACCGAGCAGAGCAGGGTCGACCGCGAGCAGCGTCGAGAAAGTCGATGGCGATAGGCGCCGGCAAGCGGAAGTGGCGAAATGCGGTGGGCTTTGCCAGCAGCCTGGCAGCGGCAGGCGTCGAGCTAAGTGTTTACTGCCGCAATAGGCGATGCCATGGCATAGACGCGGAGGAGCTTGTGCAGGTGTGAATGGGGAACGTACCGGAGGGGCCGAGGGGGTGGCGACGGGGTGAGGGTTTTGTGACGTGGGGATGGTGAGGGTTTTCGTTTTTCTTTTTTGAATTGGGTGGTGAGGGTTTTCTGTCTCACAAAGAATTTTGGGGGCCGGTTTGCTAGAGCGAACCGTGTGTGATTGACACAGAAGGCAAAATGAAAGTCATTGCACATGGTTCCAATTTTGGGAACCGTGTGTGATTGACGTACTACCTCCGTCCTGGTTTATTGGTCCCCCATTGTAATTTTTACCAAAATTTGGCGAAATATTTAACATACTCAGACATAGATAATAAACATACACGTACATAAGCATAGTTCAACCATAAGCACATAGTTCAAACGTCATTAAGAATAATCAAGCATACATAGTTCGATCCATCCCACATCTCATCTCACATGCGGCCGGCACGATCCTGAAGCTTCTCCAGGTACTCGGCGTGCGCGCCGTGCGCCACCCTGCAAGAATACTTCTGCTTGAAGGAGCCAACGGCACGTCGTCTTGCATGCGCTAGAACACTTATATACGCGTCATGAAGCTTCTGGTTGCAAAATGGGCATCCATAGCCGTCGTTCCAGGTCCTAATACACCTGTTATGCATTCCCGCGTAAAGCTCCCTCAGGATTTTCCTCTTGTACCTCCTCTGGCCATCTTCATCCTCGCTGTCCACATCGTCAGACAGCACCTATACAAATAGTAAAACAAATTTGGCATCAAATCAGTGTTTACATTCCGTGAAGTAGGATTAGGAATTTATGACTATTTATTTATACATATCCAAAGATTATGGTTCGATTTTTAAGCACACTCGTCTATGTATAGACCAATCTTGAAGAAAATAATGGCACAAACATATGTAGGTCATTCAAAATCAATTGTCAAGCCCCGGCAAGGAATTATTAGCACGAACACTAATCCTAGTCGGATTACTAGCAGAAATCATTTGCACAGATGAAACAACTAATCACTTATCACTTGTACCATTCAAACAATTAATACACTACACGGATCTAATAAAACTTACTTAGATTTCATGGATTGGGAGAACATAACCATAGGATTTCTATTCCAAAAAGGGGGAGGCAGGAGTAACCAGAGAAACCCTATGATCTATTTGACACATAAATGGGTATAGATGACTAACCAGCTGTCCGTCGTCGGAGTCGTCGCCGGAGTGGTCGTCGGAGTCGGTGTGGAACTCCGCCTCCGGCTGTGGAAGCTCGACGCCGTTGACGATGTCAGGATGCAGCGATAACTCACCGGCGGTGATAGCAACCTCTGTCTCCATCTACACACCGTGCTCCGGTGCTTTAGCAGCCCCGGCATTGCCACTCCCTCCTATGGGGCGTTTCGGTGGCATCCTCATACACTGACGGCTTTGAGGACTGAGAGCGGCATCGAGGATGCAAGCGGAGAGAGAGGATTGTGTGTGTAGAGAGGATGGGGGGTGAGGCCGCTCAGGCGCACCATTGATATGGAGTAGTGGGAGTTGTGGGAGAGAGGCGGGCGGCAGTCAAACCGATGGCTCCCCTCCCGGTGAGCCTGCGCACTGGACTATTGGCATGCCTAACAAAGTTTCACACAACTACTCGCACGGCTCCTGATGACACTGTGCAGCGAGCACACCTCCGTCAATT
The DNA here is from genome assembly GCA_032464435.1 of Aegilops umbellulata. Classification (NCBI taxonomy): domain Eukaryota; kingdom Viridiplantae; phylum Streptophyta; class Magnoliopsida; order Poales; family Poaceae; genus Aegilops; species Aegilops umbellulata. The sequence continues at coordinate 367,339,529 of CP136058.1, forward strand.
CACACACCTGCACACACGCCTCCCCCTCTGCCTGCGCGGCGGACTGCTCGCATGCGTCCCGTCAACTCACACCTGCTCGCACGGCACACGGGTCGCGCGGCGGCACGTATATTGTTTTTCTATTTGGATGATTAATGCTGCTGTTTTATTGCTTAACCAAAGCATGGCACGTATCCATTGTTGGTCTAACGCTCATGGTTCGAATAAATAATCCGTTTGGGATATTGATTCCCAATTATTAATAATCTCCCGCCTGTAATTAGATAAAGATAACATTAAAACTGGTCTCAAATTCGACAAAAAAAGTACAATGCACTTTGTATTGGTGTCCATATGACAACACGATAACTTTCATGGACCTCAAATAAGTTTTGGATGTACTAGAATTTAAAAATCAAGATTCTCAGTGTTTGAAATTTGTTGCACGTGGACTAAACAGGCACCCAGTGAGACACATGTCACGTGTGCATGTAGCTCAAATTTGATTTTTACACATTATACCCGTAGAAAATCAATCAATCAATGTACTAAAATGTCTTAATGATCTCTGTGATTTTTTTTAAATTAAAACATCCCCCTTTGGTAACATGTATGTTCACCGCGGGATAACTAATTTACGGGCACCAATAGGTGCCGGTGCGCCAGCCCAAAATTTTGGGCCGGTCCAACCCTAGGCGTTCGATGCGATGCATAGAAACCGTTAGATCAAAAGCATCCAGTCCCCACTCCTGCATCCCCACGTGCACGACTCTCTCTTCCCCACCTCCTCATCTCAAATCAGGATACGACCGACCTTTAAATGCGCGGGATCGTTGTCGGTCACCAGATTGCCGCCGCTCGCCGGATCGCCGCCCTTCAAACCTCCTCCCCCTCCCCAAGACCGCAGTTCTGGTAGCCCCAGTGACCATGCTTGCAGCGGCTCGCCGTGGTGGCCACCATTGCTCTGAAAAAAGCTTCAGTTGCAGCTTTAGAATCACTGGTTCCAGCAAAAACAAATGTTGGTTGAAGCAAAATTTCTATCCGGCTGCATCAAAAAATGCTCTCGACCCCAGTAAAAAGAAAAATGCATCTCTGGAAAACGCTGGCTCCATAAAAAATATAGATGGTTCCAGCATAAAAGATGGCTAGTTGAAGTAAAAATCTCACTGGCCGCATGAAAAAAATACTCGCCAATCCCAGTATAAGAAAAATGCTCCATACTCGCATCCATGAAAACCGATGGTTCTAGCAAAAATGCTCCATGGTTCCAGCAAAAAAATGGTTGGTTGAAGCAAAAATAAAACCTGCTGGAGAACGCGGCTGTTGGTTTCGACATTTGGCTGCCACGGTTGCAACAGCTCACGTCGCCGGTTCCAGCAAAAAGTTGGACGGTTCTAGCATCCTCAGTGCATCGCTGCACTTTGCCCCGCCCCATCGCAGCTCTTTTAGTGTATGGTTCCAGCAGGCCACAACACGGTTCCAGCTTCTGCCGTGGCCGGTTGCAACAGTCCCGCTGTGGTTCGCGTCTACTTCGGTGACCGGTCACTGTTCATAGCACGGCCTCGTCGAAGCCTGCAGTGTGACGCCGGACGTCAACGGGGTGTGGTAGCGCATGGCCAGGCCGGCTGTCCGACGTGGTGGCCGATCGCGGCACGCGGTCCCAGCCCCTGATGTTACGCCGACGACCTCACCTGCCAGCAGCGGGGGTGGTGGATGTGTGGTGGGCGGCCATTGCCTAAGTGCTTGGGCGAGGAAAGCCTAGATGTGGGAGGAAGAAAAGCAAATGAGTGGCTAGGAGAAGAGCTACGAGAGGATAAGGGATGAGACGTGGGCCTATTAGCAACAAAAATTAAGTGAGTGCACGGATGTGACCGACTGAAGGTTCGGCCGGCGCCCCGGCTCGAAACATTTTCCATTAATTTAACATGCATCATAGTTGCGGTAGATTCGCGGTGTGTGTGGGTGTGTGCGTCTGGGGGTGGCGGGTGGCTCACAGTACACTACGAGTTGTGAGACACCATGTGGGTTGGCCGTTTTGTTAGGCTGGCCGGTGCGACATCAGAGTCGTGAAATCTTTATTTAAAACATCACACGACCCTTTTATATATAAATGTTTTGACCACATGCAGTCGATGGTTGTCCTACATGACACTCGATACTCGTGTGTGACGCTTTCTTTGGGCCCGCGAGGTCGTCGTCCATCACTTTGACAAACAACCGGCAGTGAGGTTAATTTGACCAGCAAGGCAAAATCTTTTTTTGTTTGTGTTATGGTGGTATATAGTACGCATGAGAGAGGTGGGAGGGGACTAGCATATATACTATACATACGCGTCCGTGAACAAGTACACCTCACTTAGTGTCAGGACTTTTTGGTTTCTAAGGCACGTGCCACATCAAAATTGTGAAATTGGTTATTCAAACATCACACAACACCTTTTTGTGCCACATGCATATCCTAGCTAGGACACTCACGTGTGACGCTTCCATCTGTGGGCCCACGAGGCCATCGTCGATGCATGCATGTATCTCTTTGACCTACATCAAGAGAGGTTACTTAATTTCACCATCGATGGGGATTCTTTTTGGTTGTACATATATTACGGCAGGAGCATATAGTATGCGGTGAAGAGGGGGGAAGGGGACCATCATATGTAGTATGCTTGATATGAACCTCGCTCTGTGTGGGTGCATGGTTTATTGAGGCATGTAGCACATCAAAGTTGTGCATTTTGGGTATTCAACATATATGTGTTTGACCCACATGCAAAGCAGTGGTGGTTGTCCTCTCGCACCCACTTAAGCGGTTATCAGCGATATCGATGCTTTCCATTTGTGGGCCCGCTTGGTCCATCACTACTTTTTGCCTGACAACAAGAGAGGTTAATTTGACTTAGGAGGGGATTATTATTTTTGCTCTGGAATGACATGCATGATACAGATTGAGCACACACACATGCATGTGTACGCATGAATCCCTCCCATCGAGTCGAAGTGGCTAGTACAACGACACATCATGAACTGATCTCGCTCTGTGTGGGGAGCTAGTGTACGATTTTTGACACACGCGCCACATCAATGTTGTGTATTCAAACATGCATGCACGCATCACCTCCATACATATGCATGTAGTGGTTGCCCTTGAACGGTACACTCCCTCGCGTGGTTATCGGCGACAAGCCTATATAGTCGTGGGCCCACATGGACATCCATGATCACCTGACCAACAACAAGATAGGTTACCATGGCAGATTCTTCATTTGGTTTGTGTTATCGTAGTATAGGTCATGGTGAGATTCAGACCTAATCAAGTATGAGCGCATATACTATGCATGCATGCATGCATGAATCCCCTTCGTTGGCATGAAGTGTGGTGTAACATACATATGCATCGTCAACCTAACCTGTTGGAAATATGCCCTAGAGGCAATAATAAAAGCATTATTATTATATTTCCTTATTCATGATAATTGTCTTTATTCGTGCTATAATTGTGTTATCCGGAAATCGTAATACATGTGTGAATAACAGACAACAATGTGTCCCTAGTGAGCCTCTAGTTGACTAGCTCGTTGATCGACAGATAGTCATGGTTTCCTGACTATGGACATTGGATGTCATCGATAACGGGATCACATCATTAGGAGAATGATGTGATGGACAAGACCCAATCCTAAACATAGCATAAGATCGCATAGTTCGTTTGCTAGAGTTTTCCAATGTCAAGTATCCTTTCCTTAGACCATGAGATCGTGTGACTCCCGGATACCGTAGGAGTGCTTTGGGTGTGCCAAACGTCACAACGTAACTGGGTGACTATAAAGGTATACTACGGGTATCTCTGAAAGTGTCTGTTGGGTTGACATGGATCGAGACTGGGATTTGTCACTCCGCTTGACGGAGAGGTATCACCGGGCCCTCTCGGTAATGCATCATCATAATGAGCTCAATGTGATCAAAGTGTTTGATCACGGGATCATGCATTACGGTACGAGAAAAGTGACTTGCCGGTAACGAGATTGAACGAGGTATTGGGATACCGACGATCGAATCTCGGGCAAGTAAAATACCGATTGACAAAGGGAATCGTATACGGGATTAATTGAATCCTCGACATCGTGGTTCATCCGATGAGATCATCGTGGAGCATGTGGGAGCCAACATGGGTATCCAGATCCCGCTGTTGGTTATTGCCCGAGAGCCATCTCGGTCATGTCTGCATGTCTCCCGAACCCGTAGGGTCTACACACTTAAGGTTCGGTGACGCTAGGGTTGTGAAGATATGTATATGCAGTAACCCGAATGTTGTTTGGAGTCCCGGATGAGATCCTGGATGTCACGAGGAGTTTCGGAATGGTCCGGAGGTAAAGATTTATATATGGAAAGTCATCATACGGACATCGGGACAAGTTTCGGGGTTATCGGTATTGTACCGGGACCACCGGAGGGTCCCGGGGGGTCCACTGGGTGGGGCCACCTGTCCCGGAGGGCCCCATGGGCTGTATGAGGGAGGGAACTAGCCCATAGTGGGCTGGTGCGCCTTTCCCCCCAAAGGCCCATGCGCCTAGGGTTGGGGGGGAACCCTAAAGGGGGCGCCCCCCTTGCTTGGGGGGCAAGCCCCCCTCCCTGGCCGCCGCCCCCCCCCTAGGAGATTCCATCTCCTAGGGCCGGCACCCCCCAAGGGGTTATATAAAGGGGGGAGGGGAGGGGGGGGGCTGAACACCCTATGCCCTGGCGCCTCCCTCTCCCTCTCCAACACCTCCTCCTCCTCCGTAAGAGCTCGGCGAAGCCCTGTTGGAGTACTGCGGCTCCACCATCACCACGCCGTCGTGCTGCTGCTGGAGTCTTCTTCCCCAACCTCTCCTTTGCCTTGATGGATCAAGAAGAAGGAGACGTTACGCTGACCGTACGTGTGTTGAACGCGGAGGTGCCGTGCTTTCGGTGCTAGGATCTCCGGTGATTTGGATCACGGTGTGTACGACTACTTCATCCCCGTTCGTTGAACGCTTCCGCTCGTGATCTACAAAGTGGTATGTAGATGCAATCTCTCTCTCCCATGACTCGTTGCTAGATGAACTCATAGATGGATCTTGGTGAAACCGTAGGAAAAATTTTAATTTTCTGCAACGTTCCCCAACAGTGGTATCAGAGCTAGGTCTATGCGTAGTTCTCTATTGCACGAGTAGAACACAATTTGTTGTGGGCGTAGATGTTGTCAACTCTTCTTGCCGCTACTAGTCTTATCTTGCTTCAGCGGTATTGTGGGATGAAGCGGCCCGGACCAACCTTACACGTACGCTTACGTGAGACCGGTTCCACCGACTAACATGCACTAGTTGCATAAGGGTGCTGGCGGTTGTCTGTCTCTCCCACTTTAGTTGGAGCGGATTCGATGAAAAGGGTCCTTATGAAGGGTAAATAGAAGTTGACAAATCACGTTGTGGTTTTCACGTAGGTAAGAAAACGTTCTTGCTAGAACCCTAATTCAGCCACGTAAAACTTGCAACAACAATTAGAGGACGTCTAACTTGTTTTTGCAGCAAGTGCTTTGTGATATGATATGGCCAAAGTTGTGATGTATGATGAATGATCTATATGTGATGTATGAGATGTTCATGCTATTGTAATAGGAATCACGACTTGCATGTCGATGAGTATGACAACCGGCAGGAGCCATAGGAGTTGTCTTTATTTTTTGTATGACCTGCGTGTCATTGAGAAACGCCATGTAAATTACTTTACTTTATTGCTAAACGCGTTAGCCATAGTAGTAGAAGTAATAGTTGGCGAGCAACTTCATGGAGACACGATGATGGAGATCATGATGATGGAGATCATGGTGTCAAGCCGGTGACAAGATGATCATGGAGCCCCAAGATGGAGATCAAAGGAGCTATGTGATATTGGCCATATCATGTCACGTTTATTATTTGATTGCATGTGATGTTTATCATGTTTTGCATCTTGTTTACTTAGAACGACGGTAGTAAATAAGATGATCCCTCATAATAAATTTCAAGAAAGTGTTCTTCCTAACTGTGCACCGTTGCGACAGTTCGTTGTTTCGAAGCACCACGTGATGATCGGGTGTGATAGATTCTAACGTTCACATACAACGGGTGTAAGACAGATTTACACACGCGAAACACTTAGGTTGACTTGACGAGCCTAGCATGTACACACATGGCCTCGGAACACAGAAGACCGAAAGGTCGAGCATGAGTCGTATAGAAGATACGATCAACATGAAGATGTTCACCGATGTTGACTAGTCCGTCTCACGTGATGATCGGACACGGCCTAGTTGACTCGGATCATGTAATACTTAGATGACTAGAAGAGGGATGTCTATCTAAGTGGGAGTTCATTAAATAATTTGATTAAATGAACTTTATTATCATGAACTTAGTCTAAATATTTACAATATGTCTTGTAGATCAAATGGCCACCGTAGTCCTCAACTTCAACGCGTTCCTAGAGAAAACCAAGCTGAAAGACGATGGTAGCAACTATACGGACTGGGTCCGGAACCTGAGGATCATCCTCATAGCTGCCAAGAAAGATTATGTCCTACGAGCACCGCTGGGTGACGCACCTATTCTCCCTGTAGAACAAGACGTTATGAACGCTTGGTAGTCACGCTGCGATGATTACTCCCTCGTTCAGTGCGGCATGCTTTATAGCTTAGAGCCGGGACTCCAAAAGCGTTTTGAGAGACATGGAGCATATGAGATGTTCGAAGAGCTGAAAATGGTTTTCCAAGCTCATGCCCGGGTCGAGAGATATGAAGTCTCCGACAAATTCTTTAGCTGTAAGATGGAGGAAAATGGCTCTGTCAGTGAGCACATACTCAAAATGTCTGGGTTGCACAAACGCTTGACTCAACTGGAAGTTAATCTCCCGGATGAAGCGGTCATTGACAGAATCCTCCAGTCGCTTCCACCTAGCTACAAGAGCTTTGTGATGAACTACAATATGCAGGGGATGGTAAAGACCATTCCTGAGGTATATGCTATGCTGAAATCAGCAGAGGTAGAAATCAAGAAGGAGCATCAAGTGTTGATGGTGAATAAAACCACTAAGTTCAAGAAGGGCAAGGGTAAAAAGAACTTCAAGAAGGACGGCAAGGAAGTTGCCGCACCCGGTAAGCAAGTTGCCGGGAAGAAGCCAAAGAATGGACCCAAGCCCGAGACTGGGTGTTTTTATTGCAAGGGAAGTGGTCACTGGAAGCGGAACTGCCCCAAATACTTAGCGGACAAGAAGGCCGGCAAAACCAAAGGTATATGTGATATACATGTAATTGATGTGTACCTTACCAGTACTCGTAGTAGCTCTTGGGTATTTGATACCGGTGTAGTTGATCACATTTGTAACTCAAAGCAGGAGCTGCGGAATAAACGGAGACTGGCGAAGGACGAGGTGACGATGCGCGTCGGGAATGGTTCCAAGGTCGATGTGATCTCCGTCGGCACGCTACCTCTACATTTACCTACGGGAGTAGTTTTAAACCTCAATAATTGTTATTTGGTGCCAAGTTTGAGCATGAACATTGTATCTGGATCTCGTTTAATTCGAGATGGCTACTCATTTAAATCCGAGAATAATGGTTGTTCTATTTATATGAGAGATATGTTTTATGGTCATGCTCCGATGGTTAATGGTTTATTCTTAATGAATCTCGTACGTGATGATACACATATTCATAGTGTGAATACCAAAAGAGTTAAAGTTGATAACAATAGTCCCACATATTTGTGGCACTGCCGCCTTGGTCACATAGGTGTCAAACGCATGAAGAAGCTCCATGCAGATGGACTTTTAGAGTCTCTTGATTATGAATCATTTGACACGTGTGAACCATGCCTCATGGGTAAAATGACCAAGACTCCGTTCTCAGGAACAATGGAGCGAGCAACCAACTTATTGGAAATCATACATACCGATGTGTGCGGTCCAATGAGTGTTGAGGCTCGCGGTGGCTATCGTTATGTTCTCACCCTCACTGATGACTTGAGTAGGTATGGGTATGTCTACTTAATGAAACACAAGTCTGAGACCTTTGAAAAGTTCAAGGAATTTCAGAGTGAGGTTGAAAATCAACGTGAAAGTAAGATCAAGTTTCTACGATCAGATCATGGAGGAGAATACTTGAGTCACGAATTTGGCACACACTTAAGAAAATGTGGAATAGTTTCACAACTCACACCGCCTGGAACACCTCAGCGTAATGGTGTGTCCGAACGTCGTAATCGCACTCTATTAGATATGGTGCGATCTATGATGTCTCTTACCGACTTACCGCTATCTTTTTGGGGCTATGCTTTAGAGACTGCCGCATTCACTTTAAATAGGGCTCCGTCGAAATCCGTTGAGACGACACCGTATGAATTATGGTTTGGGAAGAAACCTAAGCTGTCGTTTCTAAAAGTTTGGGGATGCGATGCTTATGTCAAGAAACTTCAACCTGAAAAGCTCGAACCCAAGTCAGAAAAATGCGTCTTCATAGGATACCCTAAAGAAACTGTTGGGTATACCTTCTACCTCAGATCCGAAGGCAAGATCTTTGTTGCCAAGAATGGATCCTTTCTAGAGAAAGAGTTTCTCTCGAAAGAAGTAAGTGGGAGGAAAGTAGAACTTGATGAAGTGTTACCTCTTGAACCGGAAAATGGCGAAACTCAAGAAAACGTTTCTGAGGTGCCTGCACCGACTAGAGAGGAAATTAATGATGATGATCAAGATGCTTCTAATCAAGCTCCTACTGAAATTCGAAGGTCCACAAGGACACGTTCCGCACCAGAGTGGTACGGCAACCCTATCTTGGAAATCATGTTGTTAGACAACGGTGAACCTTCGAACTATGAGGAAGCAATGGCGGGCCCGGATTCCGACAAATGGCTGGAAGCCATGAAATCCGAGATAGGATCCATGTATGAAAACGAAGTATGGACTTTGACTGACTTGCCCGTTGAACGGCGAGCCATAGAAAATAAATGGATCTTTAAGAAGAAGACAGACGCGGATGGTAATGTGACCATCTATAAAGCTCGGCTTGTCGCTAAGGGTTATCGACAAGTTCAAGGGGTTGACTATGATGAGACTTTCTCACCGGTAGCGAAGCTGAAGTCCGTCCGAATCATGTTAGCAATTGCCGCATTCTATGATTATGAAATATGGCAAATGGACGTCAAAACGGCATTCCTTAATGGTTTCCTTAAGGAAGAATTGTATATGATGCAGCCGGAAGGTTTTGTCGATCCTAAGAACGCTGACAAGGTGTGCAAGCTCCAACGCTCGATTTATGGGCTGGTGCAAGCATCTCGGAGTTGGAACATTCGCTTTGATGAGATGATCAAAGCGTTTGGGTTTACACAGACTTATGGAGAAGCCTGTGTTTACAAGAAAGTGAGTGGGAGCGCTGTAGCATTTCTCATATTATATGTAGACGACATACTTTTGATGGGAAATGATATAGAACTCTTGGACAACATTAAGGCCTACTTGAATAAAAGTTTTTCAATGAAGGACCTTGGAGAAGCTGCTTATATATTAGGCATCAAGATCTATAGAGATAGATCGAGACGCCTCATGGGTCTTTCACAAAGCACATACCTTGATAAGATATTGAAGAAATTCAATATGGATCAATCTAAGAAAGGGTTCTTACCTGTGTTACAAGGTGTGAAATTGAGCTCAGCTCAATGTCCGACCACGGCAGAAGATATAGAAGAGATGAGTGTCATCCCCTATGCCTCAGCCATAGGTTCTACTATGTATGCCATGCTGTGTACCAGACCTGATGTAAACCTTGCCGTAAGTTTGGTAGGTAGGTACCAAAGTAATCCCGGCAAGGAACACTGGACAGCGGTCAAGAATATCCTGAAGTACCTGAAAAGGACTAAGGAAATGTTTCTCGTTTATGGAGGTGACGAATAGCTCGTCGTAAAAGGTTACTACGACGCTAGCTTCGACACAGATCTGGATGACTCTAAGTCACAAACCGGGTACGTGTATATTTTGAATGGTGGGGCAGTAAGCTGGTGCAGTTGCAAGCAAAGCGTCGTGGCGGGATCTACATGTGAAGCGGAGTACATGGCAGCCTCGGAGGCAGCACATGAAGCAATTTGGGTGAAGGAGTTCATCACCGACCTCGGAGTCATACCCAATGCGTCGGGGCCAATCAAGCTCTTCTGTGACAACACTAGAGCTATTGCACTTGCAAAGGAGCCCAGGTTTCACAAGAAGACAAGGCACATCAAGCGTCTCTTCAACTCCATTCGTTAAAATGTTCAAGATGGAGACATAGAGATTTGTAAAGTGCACACGGATCTGAATGTCGCAGATCCGTTGACTAAACCTCTCCCTAAGGTAAAACATGATCAACACCAGAACTCTATGGGTGTTCGATTCATCATAATGTAACTAGATTATTGACTCTAGTGCAAGTGGGAGACTGTTGGAAATATGCCCTAGAGGCAATAATAAAAGCATTATTATTATATTTCCTTATTCATGATAATTGTCTTTATTCGTGCTATAATTGTGTTATCCGGAAATCGTAATACATGTGTGAATAACAGACAACAATGTGTCCCTAGTGAGCCTCTAGTTGACTAGCTCGTTGATCGACAAATAGTCATGGTTTCCTGACTATGGACATTGGATGTCATCGATAACGGGATCACATCATTTGGAGAATGATGTGATGGACAAGACCCAATCCTAAACATAGCATAAGATCGCATAGTTCGTTTGCTAGAGTTTTCCAATGTCAAGTATCCTTTCCTTAGACCATGAGATCGTGTAACTCCCGGATACCGTAGGAGTGCTTTGGGTGTGCCAAACGTCACAACGTAACTGGGTGACTATAAAGGTATACTACGGGTATCTCTGAAAGTGTCTGTTGGGTTGACATGGATCGAGACTGGGATTTGTCACTCCGCTTGACGGAGAGGTATCACCGGGCCCTCTCGGTAATGCATCATCATAATGAGATCAATGTGATCAAAGTGTTTGATCACGGGATCATGCATTACGGTACGAGAAAAGTGACTTGCCGGTAACGAGATTGAACGAGGTATTGGGATACCGACGATCGAATCTCGGGCAAGTAAAATACCGATTGACAAAGGGAATCGTATACGGGATTAATTGAATCCTCGACATCGTGGTTCATCCGATGAGATCATCGTGGAGCATGTGGGAGCCAACATGGGTATCCAGATCCCGCTGTTGGTTATTGCCCGAGAGCCATCTCGGTCATGTCTGCATGTCTCCCGAACCCGTAGGGTCTACACACTTAAGGTTCGGTGACGCTAGGGTTGTGAAGATATGTATATGCAGTAACCCGAATGTTGTTCGGAGTCCCGGATGAGATCCCGGACGTCACGAGGAGTTCCGGAATGGTCCGGAGGTAAAGATTTATATATGGAAAGTCATCATACGGACATCGGGACAAGTTTCGGGGTTATCGGTATTGTACCGGGACCACCGGAGGGTCCCGGGGGGTCCACCGGGTGGGGCCACCTGTCCCGGAGGGCCCCATGGGCTGTATGAGGGAGGGAACCAGCCCATAGTGGGCTGGTGCGCCTTCCCCCCCAAAGGCCCATGCGCCTAGGGTTGGGGGGGGGGGAAATCCTAAAGGGGGCGCCCCCCTTGCTTGGGGGGCAAGCCCCCCTCCCTGGCCGGCGCCCCCCCTAGGAGATTCCATCTCCTAGGTCCGGCGCCCCCCCAAGGGGTTATATAAAGGGGGGAGGGGAGGGGGGCTGAACACCCTATGCCCTGGCGCCTCCCTCTCCCTCTCCAACACCTCCTCCTCCTCCGTAAGAGCTCGGCGAAGCCCTGTCGGAGTACTGCGGCTCCACCATCACCACGCCGTTGTGCTGCTGCTGGAGTCTTCTTCCCCAACCTCTCCTTTGCCTTGATGGATCAAGAAGAAGGAGACGTTACGCTGACCGTACGTGTGTTGAACGCGGAGGTGCCGTGCTTTCGGTGCTAGGATCTCCGGTGATTTGGATCACGGTGTGTACGACTACTTCATCCCCGTTCGTTGAACGCTTCCGCTCGCGATCTACAAAGTGGTATGTAGATGCAATCTCTCTCTCCCATGACTCGTTGCTAGATGAACTCATAGATGGATCTTGGTGAAACCGTAGGAAAATTTTTAATTTTCTGCAACGTTCCCCAACATAACCCTCTCTCAGTCTGGGGATTGCTAGTTCGAAATCATGGTGCCACATCAAAGTTGTTCCATTGTTACTCAAAAACACACCCCTCCATACATATGTTTGGGCCACACGCATGTAGTGGTTGTCTTTGGGGACTAGCTACCTCCATGATTATTGGCGAGCTATCCCATCACCAGGGTCGCATGGACGGCCATCACTTTGACCAACAACAAGAGAGAGGTTGTATGACCAAGGTGGATTATTCTTGGTCCGTTTTACAATCCGTCTTGGTGAGATATATGCCTCTCTGGCCCGCCGACTGAAAGTGTGTGTGTGTGGGGGGGGGGTGCAACTTCGCACTTTGCTAGGTGAACCTCGGTTGGGGGGGGCATGCATTCATTGCTTAGGATTCCCTTCGTGGCGACACGAGGGGGGTGGGGGCTGCTAGCTACTTTGCACTTTGCTAGGTGAACCTCGGTTGGGGGGGAGGGGGCATGCACTCATAGCTTAATTAGGATTCCCTTCGTGTCAACACGAGGGGGGCTGCTAGCTACTTCGCACTTTTCTAGGTGAACCTCGGTCGGGGGGGGGCATGCATTCGTAGCTTAGGATTCCCTTCGTGCCGACACGAGGGAGGGGCGGCTTCTAGCTACTTCGCACTTTGCTAGGGTGAACCTCGGTTGGGTGGGGAGGGCATGCATTCATAGCTTAGGATTCCCTTCATGCCGACACGAGGGAGGGGGGCTGCTAGCTACTTCACACTTTGCTAGGTGAACCTCGGTTGGGGGGCATGCATTCATAGCTTAGGAATCCCTTCGCGCCGACACGAGGGAGGGGGCTGCTAGCTACTTCACACTTTGCTAGGTGAACCTCGGTTGGGGGGCATGAATTCATAGCTTAGGACCCCCTTCGTGCCGACACGAGGGAGGGGTGTCCTGGTACTAAGACTGACAGTAGAATAGGGGGGTAACTATGGAGAGGCAAGATTCTAGCTATAGCGAAGTTGTACACACGAGTTTTACGAGTTCAGGCCCTTCTTGGAAGAAGTAACAACCCTACGTCTCGGAGCCCGGAGGCGTTCGATTGGGTTATGAATGTGTGTGTTTACAGGGGTGCCAACCCTTGTGCAAGTGGAGGGGGGTGGCTTATATAGAGTGCGCCAGGACCCTAGCTAGCCCATGTTACAAGGAGTTCAATGTACATAAAGAAGGAGTGTTACAGGTAACGTCCGTAATAAAGTGCTATAAATGACTATTAAGTCTAAGAGTAATGCCCGACCGTTGCCGTGTAGACTGACTTTAGGTCTTCTGTGCGTCGAGTGGTTTCTGTTTTGGTTGAGTGGCATTGCTCCTTCCGAGTGGAAAGTCTCTGCTCGAGTGGATCATGATATCCTTTGAATGTTTCTGACTTCAGGGTGATGTCCTTGGGGACGGTATCTAGGTCAGGCCTACGACCCTACCCTAGGTACATAGCTTCATCATTAGCCCCCGAATGGATCACGGTTTGAGTGGAGAAGGAGTTGAAAATACTTCCGACTCACTTTTCGCGCTTCAGATGTGTCTTGTTTGGATCGACGAACCAGCGTGATGTCACCAACTTCTTTTTAAGTCGCCTTGGTCCATTCTTGGTTTTGTCGAGTGAACTTTTGCTGAAAAAGCTTCGAGTGTTAATATGGGGAAGATCTTCCGCCTAACGGGTTGCTCTGTTGTCCGCGGATCTCGCGGGATTCAAATTTTGGAAAGCGCGCGGGGCGGAGGAGGCCGTAGTAATCGGGCTGGATAAGGCAGGGCCACCTCGATTTCCACGCCGCCTTTTTTGCCGCGTATCGCGCGCGCGACTGTTGCGGGATTTGATAAGATCGCTCGGGCCTACAGGTCAGTCACTCGGAAGCAACCCCATATAAGGCGCCGGGCCGGGGTTTTTGAACAACGTGTCTCCATTCTTCTTCTTTCCTCTTAGTTTTCTCCACTGCGTCCGCTCCTGCCCCAGCGCCGCCGCTCCGTTCGAGCTCAGTCCGCTGCGATGGGGAAAGAGAAGACGGTGGCTCTAGAGCGCGCGAAGAAGGCGACGACGAAGGCGGAGGGGAAGAAGTCCAGCCAGGGCGGATCTTCCTCGAGATTCGGCTGCCGCCGGGCTGGATCCAGGGCGACTGGATTCGCTCGGCGATCCGTCAGGACGACATCGTCGACCTGGTCGAGGGGCGACTGATCCCCCATGAATCGGCGCGGCTCCCGGGGAACGAGACCGAGCCGCAGCCACAAGAGGGTGAGTGCGTTCTCCTCGCTACTCACGTCGAACACAGGTTTTGTTTGCCTCCCCACCCTTTCTTTCAAGGTTTCTTGAACTTCTTTGGGGCGCAACTCCACCACTTTACCCCAAACACCATCGTGTATCTTGCTGCTTTCGTGTCCATGTGCGAGAACTTCCTGAGTTGTCAGCCACACAGGGGTCTCTTCAAACACATATTCACGTGTCGTTCTCAGTCGGTCAAGAAGGCCAACCCGAGTGACAAGAGGACGCATGTGATCCAGATGTGCGGGGGTCTTGGGATTCAGATGAGGGGTAAAAGCTCTTTCCCAGCCATGATCCTTCCCGAGTTAGTCCGAGGGTGGCAGTCGACCTGGTTCTACTGCAAGGACCAGCCGACTCCAGGTCAATCAACTGGACTTCCCCCCTTTTCCATGGCCCGAGTGGAGAAGCCCTCTGCCTTGAAAGTGACCCCAGAGGAGAAGGCGCAAGTGAAGGTGCTGGTCGAGCGAGTAGTTCAGCTTGTCAGTGATGGGGTAACCGGTATGGATCTGTTGGAGGTTTTCCTCAGGCGACGTCTCCAACCGCTTCAAGCTCGTGACCATCCGATGTGGATGTATTCAGACATTGATGACACAACTCGGATCCATCCAGAGGAAGTCGATGAAGCTACGTTGGAGGGGTGGCTGAGGGGTATCACTGGCAACAAAGATAACCCTAGGGGATCCAGGAGGATCCCTCCACTCAGCAATATGTACGAAACAGACAAGGTATGACTCCAAATGGTCGAGTGTCTTCTTGATTTATCAAGTAACTGTTTGCTGTCATCCGACTGACTCCTGTCTTGATCGTTATCTTCCAGGCCCTGACTGAGATGTACTCGATGCCCAATGGGGAGCAGGAGCAGGATCCTGAGGGAGAGGCGAGTGGAGGTGAAAGCGGCGAGTGGCATTCTGATGGTGAAGAGTACGAGGATAGCGACGACCTGAGTGATGAAGAAGAGGTCGACTCTCCTCCCCGTAGGGAAAGGCGATCCAAGCTTACTCACGATCCAGCAAGCGCCTGCGCAAACCGGGCAGTCATCAAAGTGCCCTCGGACGTCATCTCCAGCGCCGACTAAAAAGGCACCGAAGCAACCGAAAGCTGCACCGTCCAAACCGCCAAAAGCCTTGCCCAAGATCAAAGTGGCCATCCCTATTTCTTCTGGGTATTAGTTGGACTTGATTTCTTGTTTTAGTATGAATTGGAGTTGAGTCGATTCATTTCGTCAGGCATGACCGACTGAATTCTGAAATTTGTAGTGCTGCTACCTCTGGGACTTTTGCTTACAAGAATGAGGACGAGGAGATGGAGGATGCAGTCACCTCTAATCCGAGTACCACTCTCATAATCTTGTCTTTATTTTCTCGACTGTTTCGTGGGTCGACTGAATTTTGGTGGTCGATCTTTTTCACAACTCTTCCCAATGTAATTAATCTTCCGGATGATGATGAAGACGTGCCGCTGAGGCCCAGGAAAAGAGGAAGTAGGAAGACATCAGCCGACAAGGCGCCTCCGTCGACGCTGGTGACAGAACCGGTGATCCAGGAAGCCGGTGACACCAATCGGACTGCTGTAACTTTCGCCATACTGCTGACGAGTGCTTAGCCTTCAGCGTCGACTGCCCAGACTCCAGACAATCCATCTTCACTCTTTGCTGCACATCACGTCCCAGAGGACCAAGCGGGTGCTGCCAGGGAGGCTATTCATCAAGCGAGCATCATGATGGAGCGGATGAAGGTGATCCGAGAGGCTAGCCAAGCTGCTTACGACGCTAGTTCATCACTTCAGAACAACGTCCAGGTTGGTTGATCGCCGACTGACCCTTTAGTTTGCCGCTTGTTCTGTTAGGATATGGTACCTGAAAACTCTCTTAGAGGAATCTTCCCATCAATCTGCGACTTGCATTTGTACACCCATTGGGTGTTTTGACTTGTCACTAAGTAAACTTGCACTTTGCACTGACTATGTTGTTGTCAATTGAATCCTTGGACTAGTGGGGGCACGCTGAGTGCACCCACTGGGTGTAGTCCCCGAGACCATAATTGACTGCGGGCAGTCAACTGTGGTCTGAGAATCAGAATTTCCTCACTCGTCCTGGACGGACCATGACGAGTGGAACCTGAACCAGTGGGGGCACGTTGAGTGCACCCAATAGGTGTAGACCTCGAGACCGTGGTCGACTGTGGGTAGTCGACTATGGTCTGAGAGCGACCCTTTTTTTACACTCAACCTGGACAGACCGAGTCGAGTGGAAACTGGACCAGTGGGGGCACGCTAAGTGCACCCACTGGGTGTAGTCCCCGAGACTACTGTTGGATGTTTGATTCGGCAGTAGTCTTAGAATTTGTTGACTTTAAGGCTTTATCTCTCCTAAATAAACAATCTTTTCATCTGTCGACTGACTTGTTCTTTGGTTGCAGAAATCTTGTGATCTTGGAGCTCGTTTTACTGAGCTGGAGAAGCAGCAGATTCAACTCAACCTCGATGTGGAATTGGCCAAGACAACTCTGCAGAAAGCCAAGGACAAAGCCGCTGGTAAGAAAGACTTGTCGACTGATTTATCTCTGAACCGGATTCCATTCCGCTTTTTCTGAATTGAGCATTGTTTCTTTCAGAGAAACTGAACCAAGCTCTGGCAAAAAAGGATCAAGATCTAGCGGCCGCGCAGAAAAAAGCTGATGAGAAAACTGCACACGCTGAACAGAAGTTGGCTTTAGTCGGCAAACTGGAGGAAGAAAACGCCAAGATAAAAGCTGCCCTTGACGAAGCCAATAAGGAAGCAACTCGCCTAGAGAAGGACAAGGACAATCTGAACGACAAGATGGAAAGCATTGCTCGCAGGAGGAACGATCTGGAGAATTATCTGGGAATCCTTGCTAAGAAGCTGTTCGTCATGCTTGAAGGTATTTTGTTTGACCCGACTGATTTGTTCCTGTCGACTGGACATATAACCATTGACTCATCCTTGAACTATGCATGCAGAATTTTGCCGGAACTTCAAGGAAGAGACCGGGCAAATTGAAACAAGCTTGGACCGCATTAACTCTCCAGTGAAGGATGAAGCTGCCATGAACGTACTCCGACTGGAATCTCGCATCGCTGGTGTTGTCGATTATCTCGCTCGACTGAAAGTTGCAATGTCGCGGATTGACACATCTCTCTAGCCAATGGCGACGTTCCAGAATGACCTCGAGTCTCTAATGGCTCGGCTCAATGAAGTTCCTGGTCGAGTTCAAGAATGCAAGAAGTCTTCTGCCCGGCAGCGATCAAGGATGCCAATACCAAGAGGCACGACTTCTAGTCCTTCATGGAGACCTTCATTGCTGCTGCCACTCGAATTGCTGACGGAATTGACCTGGACGAATTCGTCGAGCCTGCCAGCCCTCCTCCTGCGGAGTGAACAAACTTTTATGCCCCGCCTTGAATTTGCCTCGGAATGCCGAGTGATTTTGTAACCGTTAAACTCCTTCGGGTTGAATGCCCGAGTACTTTAATCTGTGTTCTTGAACTTTAGGATTTATCTGAACTTGGTTTATCTCTGAATATGCTTGTGTTTGCCTTCGAGCGGAGCCTGTTCTTCACTCGGAATAATCTTTGTACTTGAGATGCAGCCTTGAGGAGGAGGTTCCGGTATAAAGCACCTCATCGTTCTTGCAGATAGGTATAAAGCACACGTTGTACTTGTGGCGCAGCTCCGAAGGAGAAGGTTGCAGTCGACATGCACCTCGTCGTCCTTGCGGATAGGGATGGAGCGCACGTTGTACTTGTGGCGCAGCTCTGAAGGAGAAGGTTGCAGTCGACCTGCACCTCGTCGTCCTTGTGGATAGGGATGAAGCGCACGTTGTACTTGTGGTGCAGCTCCGAAGGAGAAGGTTGCAGTCGACTTGCACCTCGTCGTCCTTGCGGATAGGGATGAAGCGCACGTTGTACTTGTGGCGCAGCTCCGAAGGAGAAGGTTGCAGTCGACCTGCACCTCGTCGTCCTTGCGGATATGGGCGTGTTTCAAGCTTAGGCGAGTACTGGACTGCAACTATGCCCTCGAGTGGGAGGGTTGCTCACCACTCGGTAGGATTTTTCAAACTTAGGCGAGTACTGGACTGCAGCTAAGCCCCCGAGTGGGAAGTTTTCTCACCACTCGGTAGGATTTTTTAAACTTAGGCGAGTACTGGACTGCAACTAAGCCCCCGAGTGGGAGGGTTGCTCACCACTCGGTAGGATTTCTTAAACTTAGGCGAGTATTGGACTGCAGCTAAGCCCTCGAGTGGGAGGGTTCCTCACCACTCGGTAGGATTTCTTAAACTTAGGCGAGTACTGGACTGCAGCTAAGCCCCCGAGTGGGAGGGTTCCTCACCACTCGGTAGGATTTCTTAAACTTAGGCGAGTACTGGACTGCGGCAGAGCCCCCCGAGTGGGAGGGTTGCTCACAACTCGGTAGGATTTCTTAAACTTAGGCGAGTACTGGACTGCAGCTAAGCCCCCAAGTGGGAGGGTTCCTCACCACTCGGTAGGATTTATTAAACTTAGGCGAGTACTGGACTGCAGCTAAGCCCCCGAGTGGGAGGGTTGCTCACCACTCGGTATGATTTCTTAAACTTAGGCGAGTACTGGACTGCAGCTAAGCCCCCGAGTGGGAAGGTTGCTCACCACTCAGTAGGATTTTTTAAACTTAGGCGAGTACTGGACTGCAGCTAAGCCCCCGAGTGGGAGGGTTGCTCACCACTCGGTAGGATTTCTTAAACTTAGGCGAGTATTGGACTGCAGCTAAGCCCTTGAGTGGGAGGGTTCCTCACCACTCGGTGGGATTTCTTAAACTTAGTCGAGTACTGGACTGCAGCTAAGCCCCCGAGTGGGAGGGTTTCTCACCACTCGGTAGGATTTCTTAAACCTAGGCGAATACTGGACTGCGGCTAAGACCCCGAGTGGGAGGGTTGCTCACCACTCGGTAGGATTTCTTAAACTTAGGCGAGTACTGGACTGCAACTAAGCCCCCGAGTGGGAGGGTTCCTTACCACTCGGTAGGATTTATTAAACTTACGCGAGTACTGGACTGTAGCTAAGCCCCCGAGTGGGAGGGTTGCTCACCACTCGATAGGATTTCATAAACTTAGGCGAAACAGATTCGCGGCTAAGTCACCCACCGGGGGATTTCATACACAAACATAAGCAATGACAATCTTTTTAGAAGACTGTAAAGCTCTTGTCTTTAATTAACAAACTACAAAGGTATTTCTTATTACATCTCATTAGAATGAGTGTTTAAGTATAAAAGGGGCGGAGCAGCTCCGCATTCCAAGCGCGTGGCTCGTCTTTCTTGTGCTTGACATTGTAGAGGTGGTATGCTCTGTTGTGGAGCACTCTGGTGACAATGAAGGGACCTTCCCAAGCAGGAGCAAGCCTATGTGGTTTCTGCTGATCCACTCGGAGAACCAAGTCTCCCTCTTTAAATGCCCGACCTCTCACGTTTCTAGCGTGGAATCGACGCAAGTCTTGCTGATAGATGGTCGACCGGATCAGGGCCACCTCTCTTTCCTCTTCCAGGAGATCAACTGCATCTTGCCATGCCTGTTCTGCTTCATCTTCTGAGAAAAGTTCGACTCGGGGTGCATCGTGGAGCAAATCACTCGGAAGCACGGCTTCAGCTCCATAAACCAAGAAAAAAGGAGTTCGGCCAGTCGACCGATTGGGAGTTGTCCTCAGTCCCCACAATACTGACGGAAGTTCATTGACCCAGGCTCCTACTGCGTGTTTGAGATCACGCATCAGTCGGGGTTTCAGCCCTTTGAGAATCAATCTTTTTGCTCTTTCAGCTTGTCCATTCGACTGGGGGTGAGCGACTGAAGCATAGTCGACTCGAGTACCTTGGGAAGCACAGAAGGCTCTGAACTCATCAGAATCGAAGTTTGACCCATTGTTAGTGATGATGCTGTGTGGAACACCATATCTGAATGTTAACTCTTTGATGAAGCTGACAGCAGTACTTGCTTCAAGGCTTTTCATAGGCTTGGCTTCAATCCATTTGGTGAACTTGTCAACTGCCATGAGAACGTGAGTGAAAACGCTCCTACCAGTCCTCAGAGGTCCAACCATATCCAAACCCCAAACAACAAAGGGCCAGACGAGTGGAATGGTCTTCAGGGCTGATGCGGGCTTGTGAGACATGTTGGAGTAAAACTGGCAACCTTCACATTTGTTGACTATCTCTTTTGCCATCTCATTTGCTCGCGGCCAATAGATTCCCGCTCGGTATGCTTTGGCCACAATGGTCCGAGAGGACGCATGGTGACCATAGGTCCCTGAGTGGATGTCATTAAGGATCACTCGACCTTCTTCCGGTGTTATGCATTTCTGGCTGACTCTAGTTACACTTTATCTGAACAGCTGTCCTTTTATCACGGTAACGGCTTTGGATCGACGGGCGATCTGACGAGCTTCTTCCTCATCCTCCGGGAGCTCTTTCCTAAGAATGTACGCGATGTACGACACTGTCCAGTCGGGAGTGATGACCAAAACCTCCATGATCAAGTCGACCACAGCTGGAACCTCGACTTCAGTCGGATCAGTGGCACTCTTTGGTTGTGGGGGATCTTGAGTCAAAGGATCTTCTTGAACTGAGGGTGTATGAATGTGTTCCAAGAACACATTGCTGGGAATGGCCTCCCTTTTGGAACCTATCTTTGCCAGATCATCGGCTGCTTGATTTTTCAGTCGGGGTATGTGATGGAGCTCTAACCCCTCGAACTTCTTCTCTAGCTTTCTCACCGCATTACAGTAACCAATCATAGCTGGACTCCTGACGTCCCACTCCTTCATCACTTGATTGACCACTAAATCCGAGTCGCCATAGACCATGAGGCGATGGACGCCGAGTGAAATGGCCATACGCAACCCGTACAGAAGTGCTTCATATTCATCTTCGTTGTTGGAGGAGTCAAAATGAATCTGGAGAACACAACTGAGTTTATCACCTCGGGGGGATACCAGTACCACCCCAGCACCAGAACCGTTCAACATCTTGGATCTATCGAAGAACATGGTCTAATGCTCCGAGTGAATCTGAGTCGGGAGTTGTTGTTCAACCCACTCGGCGAGGAAATCTGCTATTGCTTGGGACTTGATAGCTTTCTTTGCCTCAAACTTGATATCTAAGGGAAGGAGTTCAATCGCCCACTTTGTCACTCGACCAGTTGCATCTCTGTTGTTCAGAATCTTTAACAATGGTGCGTCGCTGACGACTGTAATGGAGTGGTCAGAGAAATAGTGTGCAACCTTCTTCGTGGTCATATAAATCCCATAAACAAGCTTATGATAATGTGGATATCTTTGCTTGGATGGAGTCAGAACTTCAGAGACATAATATACTGGGCACTGAACTTTGTAAGTTTTTCCTTCTTCTTCCCGCTCGACCGTGAGTACTGTACTGACAACTTGTCCAGTGGCTGCAATATAAAGCAGTAAAGGCTCTTTGCTGATTGGGGCAGCAAGCACCGGCTGGGTGGAAAGCAGGGCTTTGAGCTCTGCAAATGCTGCATCATCTTCAGGAGTCCACTCGAACTTATCAGATTTCTTCATCAATTGGTAAAGAGGCAATGCCTTTTCATCGAGGCGAGAAATGAATCGACTCAAGGCGGCCAAACAACCAGTAAGCTTCTGGACATCATGCACACGCATAGGGTGTTTCATCCGTAGTATAGCACCGACTTTCTCTGGGTTAGCGTCGATCCCTCGTTCGGAAACGAGGAAACCGAGTAAGTTCCCGCCAGGAACTCCGAATGTGCACTTTGATGGATTGAGCTTGATATCATACCTTCTGAGGTTGGCAAAAGTTTCAGCAAGGTCAGTCAGCAGGTCGGAACCTTTACGTGACTTGACCACAATGTCATCCATGTAAGCTTCCACATTCCGGCTGATTTGAGTGAGCAGGCACTTCTGAGTCATCCTCATGAATGTGGCTCCAACATTATTCAGGACGAATGGCATGGTGAAATAACAGAAGCATCCGAATGGACTAATGAACGCCGTTTTTATCTCATCGGGGCCATACAGTCAGATCTTATGATACCCAGAATAGGCGTCCAGAAAAGACAACCGCTCACACCCCGTAGTCGAGTCGACGATTTGATCGATGCGGGGGAGAGGAAAATGATCTTTCGGGCAGGTCCAATTGATATGCTTGAAGTCAATGCACATGTGAAGTGAATCATCCTTCTTGGGGACCATGACAACATTGGCAAGCCACTCGGAGTGGTAAGCCTCTCGGATGAACTCAGCTGCCAGAAGCCGAGCCACTTCCTCGCCAATTGCTTTTCTCTTCTGCACGGCGGACCATCGAAGATGTTCCTTGACTGGCTTCACTTTCGGGTCGACTCGCAAACGATGCTCAGCCAGTCCCCTGGGTACACCCGGCATGTCAGAAGGTTTCCATGCAAAGATGTCCCAGTTCTCACGGAGGAACTGGGTGAGCGCTTCTTCCTATTTGCTGTCGAGTGTTGTTGAGATATTAGTCGGAGCAGCATTGGGATCGGTCGGGTGAATATGTATTGGCTTTGTTTCACCGGACGACTGAAATATAGAGTCAGTGGCAGGCTTCTTGGCTCGCAACAAATCACTCGGATCTGCATTCTTTTGGTACTCTTGCAATTCTACTACTGCCATTTGTGCATCGGCGATTTTTGAGCCCTTCTGGAAGCACTCTTCTGCCTTTTGCCGATTGCCAGTGATAGTGATCACTCCTCTGGGACCAGGCATTTTCAACTTAAGGTACACGTAACACGGTCAAGCCATGAAACGTGCATAAGCAGGCCTACCCAGAATGGCGTGATAAGCACTCTGGAAATCCACGACTTCAAATGTCAACTTTTCCTTGCGGTAATTCTTGGAATCACCGAAAACCATATCGAGGGCGATCTGGCCGAGTGATTCAGCCTTCTTTCTAGGTATGACGCCATGAAAACTCATATTGCTTTCACTGAGCTTGGACATCAGAATGCCCATTCCCTTCAGGGTGTCAGCATACAAGATATTCAGGCCACTCCCACCATACATCAGCACCTTAGTCTGTCGAGTGCCTTCAACAACTGGGTCGACCACCAGCGCTTGCCTCCCAGGGGTGGCTATACGAGCTGGATGGTCAGACTGGTCGAATGTGATGGCAGTTTGGGACCACTTCAAGTAACTTGGTGTTGCTAGAGCAACCATGTTCACCTCTCTGTTTATAACTTTCAATCGACTTTTGCTTTCAACATCAGCAAAAATCATGAGAGTGGAATTGACGTTGGGAAAACCATCATCATCTTCTTCTTTATCCTCACCCTTGTCCGACTCCTTTTCCTTCTCCTTGGGTTGTTTCTCTCGGAACTGTTGAATCAAGAGCTGACATTGTCGAGTGGTGTGTTTTAGGGTAAATCAGATTACCCTCCTCATCTTTCTTGATATGAATGTGACAGGGTAAATCCAACACATCATTTCCGTCTTGATCTTTAACTTTCTTGGGGTTCCATGGCCCTTTGGGCTTCCCCTTGAACTTCCCTTGAGCCACAACTAAAGTTTCACCAGGAGCTGCTGGTTCGGCCTTGCGTTTCTGTTTCTGATTGGAAGTCCCTCCTTCGGTTTCCTGGGCGACTGTTTTGTGCTTGCCGCTCCGGAGTCGGTCCTCCTCTTCAACATTGGCATACTTGGTGGCAATCTCCATCATTCGACTCAGGGACATATCTCCCGTCCGATCGAACTTCAGGTTCAACTCTCGGTACTTAACACCCTCCTTGAAGGCACAAACTGCTTGGTGATCTGACACATTCTCTACTGTGTGGTGCAATGTGATCCATCTCTGGATATAATCTCTCAAGGTCTCATTCGGTTTCTGCACACAGGACTGCAACTCTGTCAACCCCGCTGGTCATTTGCATGTACCTTTAAAGGTTCTAACAAACACTCGGGCAAGTTCTTCCCAACTATATATGCTGCCAGGTGCTAACTGATTCAACCACGCTCTGACCGAGCCCTCCAACATCAGAGGAAGGTGTTTCATGGCCACTTCATCATTGCCACCACCGATCTGCACAACCACTCGGTAGTCCTCAAGCCAAGTATCAGGCTTGGACTCACCAGTGAACTTGGTGACTCCAGTCGCCAACCTGAAGTTGGGAGGAATCACTGCTGCTCTGATGGCTCTGCTGAAACACTCAGGGACCGAAACATGTACTCTGCTGCCAGCCGGATAATCTCTATCATGGCCCTCCCTGTGTGCTCTGTTCCTGTCAACCAGACCTTGAACGAGAATAGATCTCGCATCAAAGCCCGACTCTCTGGGGTCGACTGGAATTCTTTGTCCGCCACTATGAGGGCGTCTGTCATCGTGCTGCCGAGGTACATATGACCCACTCCTCGGGGGAGGTGTAGGCACTCGACGACAGTCGTCGTGGTTGAGTCGGTGATCATACTGCTCACTGTTTCTGTACTGATCTCGCCGGTCTCCACATCCCTCACGCCTTGGAGGCGATCTTGGGCTGTGAGCCGACTGAACTGTGTATGCCATCACAGATCTGTTATGGATCCTATTCCGCGACTGAGATACCGCTGCGTTCTGCTCTTCCGCTGCCCGGAGTAAAGCTCGGATCTGCATCAACCCTCTGCCAGCCTCTGACTAGGAAGGCTGAATCGACTCTGCTATTCGGGCTACAGCTGTGAGGTTCTGAATCGGAGTTCGGTATACCTGAGTCGGAGGCGGAAAAAGCTGTCGTCGACTGGACTCAAGAATCCGCTGCAGAGCACGTTCGTCGAGTGCGTGCTGGAGGTTCTCTAGTCGAGTGCGCTCAGCCAAGTTGGCCAAGCACGGCTCCTCCAAGGCCCGAGCCTTGGGGGTTTCTCCAACGATAGGAGTGTGAAGTGCATCCATGTTGCGGCGGCAAAGCTCTTCCCTCTGTTGCGAAGAGAGGGGCTCGGGGCGGTACTCCTCGTGGACGCGCGATGGATTGCCGCCACCATCACCGCCATCGTCACGGGGGAAGCCAGGAGGACTGCATGGTCCGTTGACCATCAGGACTTCCACCGCAGGGTCGCTGCTGTCGCACTCAGATGCAGTCTCGATGGAGCCAGCCGACAGGTCGAACATGCCGTAGAGAGTTTTGTCGGGCTCGATCACCGCAACTTGTGGGGTGGCCGATTGGCGGGCCACCGCATGCCTCACCCACCGCTGGAACCGCGACCGACCGAAACGCTTGCGCCGGCAAACAACATGGGGTGAGGACGCGATAGGAGCCAACCGATACTGAGTCGACGGCTACCGAAGAAGGACGCCGCGAACGCACGCGCAAAAGTGGTAGCCCCGCGGACGGGGAGCGCCTCAACGTCGAGTGGATCCTCTTGGAGCTAGGCAGAGTCGTCGGCGATGAACACGAGCGCACCGAGATGGATCTCGCGGCCCTCAGCCAATCCTCCGCCGGAAACCATAATGATGGGTATCGGAAAAATCGCAACTTCTCCAACAAATCGCTAAGACACCTGCCCCATGGTGGGCGCCAACTGTCGTGGTACTAAGACTGACAGTAGAATAGGGGGGTAAGTATGGAGAGGCAAGATCCTAGCTATGGCGAAGTTGTACACATGAGTTTTACGAGTTCAGGCCCTTCTCAGAAGAAGTAACAGCCCTACGTCTCGGAGCCCGGAGGCGGCCGACTGGATTATGAATGTGTGTGTTTACAGGGGTGCCAACCCTTGTGCCAGTGGAGGGGGGGGTGGCTTATATAGAGTGCGCCAGGACCCCAGCCAGCCCACATTACACGGAGTTCAATGTACATAAAGAAGGAGCATTACAGGTAACGCCCGTAATAAAGTACTATAAATGACTATTAAGTCTAAGAGTAACGCCCGACCGTTGCCATGTAGACTGACTTTAGGTCTTCTGTGCGTCGAGTGGTTTCTGTTTTGGTCGAGTGGCGTTGCTCCTTCCGAGTGGAAAGTCTCTGGTCGAGTGGATCATGATATCCTTTGAATGTTTCTGACTTCAGGGTGATGTCCTTGGGGAGGGTATCTAGGTCAGGCCTATGACCCTACCCTAGGTACATAGCTTCATCAAGGGGGCTGCTAGCTACTTCGCACTTTGCTAGGGTGAACCTTGGTTGGGGGGGCATGCATTCATAGCTTAGGATTCCCTTCGTGCCGACACGAGGGAAGGGGGGCTGCTAGCTACTTCACACTTTGCTAGGGTGAACCTCGGTTGGGGGGGCCTGCATTCATTGCTTAGGATTCCCATTGTGCCGACACGAGGGAGGGGGCTGCTAGCTACTTCTCACTTTGCTAGGGTGAACCTCGGTTGGGGGGCATGCATTCATAGCTTAGGATTCCCTTCGTGTCGACACGAGGGAGGGGGGAGGGGGGCTGCTAGCTACTTCGCACTTTTCTAGGTGAATGAACCTCGGTTGAGGGGGGCATGCATTCATAGCTTAGGATTCCCTTCGTGCCGACATGAGGGACGAGGGGGGGGGGGCTGCTAGCTACTTCGCACTTTGCTAGGTGAACCTTGGTTGGGGGGGAGGGGGCATGCATTCATAGCTTAGGATTCCCTTCGTGCCGACACGAGGGGGGTGGGGGCAAGCAATACAGTGCGCTTTGCGAGAGAGGTGCCACATCAAAGTTGCATTTGGTATTTGAAAATCAAACCACCCATTTGATACATAAATTTGGTCCACATGCAAGTGTGTTCGTGTTCTGACCCTCTCCCGCGTCAATTTTCGCCAAATTTATGAACATTAGATAAGTCGGATGATGCAACAGACACGGTTCACTCAAACTAACGGTGTGCCACGCCGGTGCACCTGTCACGCACACATCCGCACAGTACATTGGGCTCCACGAGGCTCCCCTCTCAAAAATATCTGCCTGCCTCAAGGGTTTTTCTGTTTCATAACACTCGGTTGTTATCTCGCCTGCTGATAACCCACAAGTATAGGGGATCACAACAGTTTTCGATAAGTAAGAGTGTCAAACCCAACGAGGATATAAAGGTAGAATAAATATTCCCTAAAGTTCTATCGACCACCGATACAACTCTACGCACGCTTGACGTTCACTTTACCTAGAACAAGTATGAAACTAGAAGTACTTTGTAGGTAGTGTTGGATAGGTTTGCAAGAAGATAAAGAGCGAGTAAATAAAAGCTAGGGGCTGCTTAGATAAAGGCACAACTAAATTAGTTTTAGTAGAGAGCTTTTTGTTACGAGAAAGTTATTTGTCCCAAGGCAATCGATAACTAGACCGGTAATCACTATTGTAGTTTTATTTGAGGGAGAGGCATAAGCTAACATACTTTCTCTACTTGGATCATATGCACTTATGATTGGAACTCTAGCAAGCATCCGCAACTACTAAAGATCATTAAGGTAAAACCCAACCATAGCATTAAAGCATCAAGTCCTCTTTATCCCATACGCAAACAACCTACTTACTCAGGTCTGTGCTTCTGTTCACTCACGCCACCCACCATAAGCAAATCATGAACATATTGAAACCCTACAGGGGGAATCCCTCACGCTTGCGCGACACGGAGAGAACCATAGGACAGCACCAATATAAAACATGCAACTCAAACCAATCACGATCATCAAATAGCCCATAGGACAAAACAGATCTACTCAAACATCATAGGATAGCCATACATCATTGGGAAATAATATATAGCGTTGAGCACCATGTTTAAGTAGAGATTACAATAGGTAACAGAGAGGTTACTGATACGTCTCCAATGTATCTATAATTTTTGATTGCTCCATGCTATATTATCTACTGTTTTGGACTATATTGGGCTTTATTTTCCACTTTTATATTATTTTTGGGACTAACCTATTAACGGGAGGCCCAGCCCAGAATTGCGGTTTTTTTGCCTATTTCAGTGTTTCGAAGAAACGAAGTATCAAACGGAGTCCAAACAGAATAATCCTTTATGGAACGTGATTTTCTTCCCGAATATGACCAAGGAGAATTGCACCCTACGCCAAGGAAGCTTCGAGGTGGGCACGAGGTAGGGGGGCATACCCTACACCCCCAGGCGCGCCCCCCACCCTCGTGGGCCCACCGAAGCTCCACCGACGTACTTCTTCCTCCTATATATATCCACGTACCCCCAAACGATCAGAACAGGAGCCAAAAACCTAATTCCACCGCCGCAACTTTCTATATCCATGAGATCCCATCTTGGGGCCTGTTCCGGAGCTCCGCCGGAGAGGGCCGTCATCACGAAGGGCTTCTACATCATCATAGCCTCTCCGATGAAGTGTGAGTAGTTTACCTCAAACCTTCGGGTCCATAGTTATTAGCTAGATGGCTTCTTCTCTCTTTTTGGATCTCAATACAATGTTCTCCCCCTCTCTTGTGGAGATCTATTTGATGTAATATTCTTATTTTTGTGGTGTGTCTGTTGAGCCGATGAATTGTGGGTTTATGATCAAGTCTATCTATGGATAATATTTGAATCTTCTCTGAATTCTTTTATGTATGATTGGTTATCTTTGCAAGTCTCTTCGAATTATCCGTTTGGTTTGGCCAACTAGATTGGTAGTTCTTGCCATGGGAGAAGTGCTTAGCTTTGGGTTCGATCTTGCGGTGTCCTTTCCTAGTGACAGAAGGGGCAGCAAGGCACGTATTGTATTGTTGCCATCGAGGATAACAAGATGGGGTTTATTTCATATTGCATGAATTTATCTCTCTACATCATGTCATCTTGCTTAAAGCGTTACTCTGTTTTTAACTTAATACTCTAGATGCATGCTGGATAGCGGTCGATGAGTGGAGTAATAGTAGTAGATGCAGAATTATTTCGATCTACTTGTCACAGACGTGATGCCTATATACATGATCATGCCTAGATATTCTCATAACTATGCTCAATTCTGTCAATTGCTCAATAGTAATTTGTTCACCCACTATAGAAAACTTATGCTCTTGAGAGAAGCCACTAGTGAAACCTATGGCGCCCGGGTCTATTCTCATCATATCAATCTCCGTCACTTTAATCTTGTTTTGCTTTTTACTTTGCCTTTTACTTTTCACTTTGCATCTTTATACCAAAAATACCAAAAATATTATCTCTATCAGATCTCACTCTCGTAAGTGACCGTGAAGCGATTGACAACCCCTAATCGCGTTGGTTGCGAGTTGCTATCGATTTGTGCAGGTACGAGGGACTTGAGCGTGGCCTCCTACTGGATTGATACCTTGGTTCTCAAAAACTGAGGGAAATACTTACGCTACTCTGCTGCATCATCCTCTCCTCTTCGGGGAAAACCAACGCAAGCTCAAGAGGTAGCAAGAAGAATTTCTGGCGCCATTGCCGGGGAGTCTACGCAAAAAGTCAACATACCAAGTACCCATCACAATCCCTATCTCTCGCATTACATTAGTTGCCATTTGCCTCTCGTTTTCCTATCCCCCACTTCACCCTTGCCGTTTTATTCGTCCTCTCTTTCTCCTTCCCCTTCTCCTTCTCCGTTTGCCTTTTGTTTGCTCGTGTGTTGGATTGCTTGTTTGTCGCGCTGGCTCCACCAAATTTTGGTGATCTTGACCTTAAAAGGTTAGAGGAGATCGAAAACAATGTCAGGAAGTTTATGGTTTTGCAATTTGAGCATAATATTTTTTTTAGAAACGAGCTTAAGGAACAAAAAAGTTTTATGAGTTATATGAATAAAGAGCTCAATGATATGTCTAAAGAATTTGATGGTATAAGATCCCAAATTGCTCGTCTTGAAAAGATGACTGCTGAAATTTCGGATATGCAAGCTACCTTAGTCAATAAGATGGTCGCAAAACCGAATCCCTATAAAAGTCAAGATGAAGATCTAAAAGTTATTGATGTGTCCCCTATCAAATCTTTGTTTTGCAATATGAATCTTGATGCAACTGAATATGATCTTCCTTTACCTAGAAGGCGTTCCAAAAATTCGGAGTATTTAGATCTTTATGATGAAATTGATGAAAGTGGGATTGAAAGAAATAAAAATTTAGATGTTGCTAAACCCACTATATTGGATTTCAAGGAATTTAATTATGAAAGTTTCTCTTTGATTGATTGTATTTCCTTGTTGCAATCCGTGCTAAATTCTCCGCATGCTTATAGTCAAAAGAAAGCCTTCACCGAACATATTGTTGATGCCTTGATGCAATCTTATGAAGAAAAACATGAGTTGAAAGCCTCTATCCCTAGAGAACTCTATGATGAGTGGGAACCAACTATTAAAATTAAAATTAAAGATCATGAGTTTTATGCTTTGTGTGATTTGGCTGCTAGTGTCTCCACTATCCCCAAATCTTTGTGTGATTTGCTAG
The DNA here is from genome assembly GCA_032464435.1 of Aegilops umbellulata. Taxonomy (NCBI): domain Eukaryota; kingdom Viridiplantae; phylum Streptophyta; class Magnoliopsida; order Poales; family Poaceae; genus Aegilops; species Aegilops umbellulata. Next base: position 367,370,272 of record CP136058.1, read on the forward strand.
ATTTGCGCGATCTTGATGATTGCTCTTTAAACTTACATCTCGCGGATTCTACTTTTAAGAAACCTATGGGAAGGATTAATGATGTTCTTACTGTTGCAAATAAGAATTATGTGCCCGTAGATTTCATTGTTATTGATATAGATTGCAATCCTTCTTGCCCTATTATTCTTAGTAGACCTTTCCTTAGCACGGTTGGTGCGATTATTGATATGAAGGAAGGGAATATTAGATTCCAATTTCCATTAAAAAAGGGCATGGAACACTTTCCAAGAAACAAAATAAAATTGCCATATGAAACCATCATGAGAGCCTCTTATGGATTGCCTTCCAAAGATGGCAATACTTAGATCTATCCTCGCTTTTATGCCTAGCTAGGGGCGTTAAACGATAGCGCTTATTGGGAGGCAACCCGATTTTATTTTTATTTTTTTTGTGTTTTTCTTCTGTTAGGGAATAAATAACCCATCTACCTTCTGTTTGGATGTGGTTTTGTATTTTAATTAGTGGTTGTGCCAAGCTAGACCTATTGGATCTTCTTGGATGATAGTTATTTGATCTTGTTGTAATTTCCAGAAACTTTGTGCTTAGTGCCCGAATTATGAAAATCACCAGAACATGATAAAATTCTGATTCCAATTGCTGCTGATCAATAAACAAATTGTCTAGGTCTTCTAATTTTGGTAGATTTTTTGGAGTTCCAGAAGTTTGCGTTAGTTACAGATTACTATAGACTGTTGTGTTTTTGACATATTCTGTTTTTCGCGTGTTGTTTGCTTATTTTGATGAATCTATGGTTAGTAAAATAGTTTATAATCCATAGAGAAGTTGGAATACGGTAGGTTTAACACCAATATAAATAAAGAATGAGTTTATTACAGTACCTTGAAGTGGTTTTATATTTTCTTTCTCTAACGGAGCTCACGAGATTTCTATTGAGTTTTGTGTTGTGAAGTTTTCAAGTTTTGGGTGAAATGTTTTGATGGATTAGGGAACAAGGAGTGGAAAGATCCTAAGATTGGGGATGCCCATGGAACCCCCAAGATAATCCAAGGACACCAAAATGTCAACGCTTGGGGATGCCCCGGAAGGCATCCCCTCTTTCGTCCACTTCCATCGGTAATCTACTTGGAGATATATTTTTATTCATCAACATGATATGTGTTTTTCTTGGAGAGTCTTGTATTATTTGTTTCTTTGTTTGTTAGTGTGCCACAATCATCCTTGCTGTACACACCTTTTGAGAGAGCCATACATAAATTGGAATTTGGTAGAATACTCTATGTGCTTCACTTATATCTTTTGAGCTATGTAGTTTTGCTCTGTGTGCTTCACTTATATCTTTTGAGCCTTGTAATTTTGCTCTATGTGCTTCACTTCTATCTTTTATAGCATGCTGGTGGTTTGTTTTAAAGAAACTATTGATCTCTCATGCTTAACTTAGATCATTTTGAGAGTCGTAATAGCATGGTAAATTGCTTAATATTAATATGCTTGGTATTCATGATTTGTGGAATTTTCTTTTGAGTGCATTGAATACTAAGAAAAGATTGAAGCATGATAATTCTTTTGAGATATGGAGGTGATAATATTAGAGTCATGCTAGTGGAAATAGTTGTGAATTTAAAGAATACTTGCGTTGAAGATTGTGATTCCCGTAGCATGCACGTATGGTGAACCGTTATGTAACGAAGTCGGAGCATGAAGTGTTTATTGATTGTCCTCCTTATGAGTGGCGGTCGGGGACGAGCGATGGTCTTTTCCTACCTATCTATCCCCATAGGAGCATGCGCGTAATACTTTGCTTTGATAACTTCTAGATTTTTGCAATAAGTATATGCGTTCTATATGACTAATGTTGAGTCCATGGATTATACGCACTTTTTCCCATCCTTCCACCATTGCTAGCCTCTCTAATACCGCGCACTTTTTGCCGATATCATACACCCACCATATATCTTCCTCAAAACAGCCACCATACCTACCTGTCATGGCATTTCCATAGCCATTCCGAGATATATTGCCTTGCAACTTTTCCACCGTTCCGTTTATTATGACACGCTCCATCATTGTCATATTGCTAGCATGATCATGTAGTTGACAACGTATTTGTGGCAAAGCCACCATTCATAATTCTTTCATACATGTCACTCTTGATCCATTGCATATCCCGGTACCCCGTCGGAGGCATTCATATAGAGTCATATCTTGTTCTAAGTATCGAGTTGTAATTGTTGAGTTGTAAGAAAAATAAAAGTGTGATGATCATCATTTTTTAGAGCATTGTCCCAAGTGAGGAAAGAATGATGGAGATTAGGATTCCCCCACAAGTCGGGATGAGACTCCGGAAGAAAAAAAATGGGCCATAAAAAAAGAGAAAAGGCCCAAATAAAAAAAATAAAAAAATGAGAGAAAAAGATAGAAGGGACAATGTTACTATCCTTTTACCACACTTGTGCTTCAAAGTAGCACCAAGATCTTCATGATAGAGAGTCTCCTATGTTGTCACTTTCATATACTAGTGGGAATTTTTCATTATAGAACTTGGCTTGTATATTCCAATGATGGGCTTCCTCAAAATGCCCTAGGTCTTCGTGAGCAAGCGAGTTGGATGCACACCCACTTAGTTTCTTTTGTTGAGCTTTCATATACTTATAGTTGTAGTGCATCCGTTGCATGGCAATCCCTACTCACTCACATTGATATCTATTAATGGGCATCTCCATAGCTCGTTGATACGCCTAGTTGATGTGAGACTATCTTCCCCTCTTTTTGTCTTCTCCACAACCACCGTACTATTCCACATATAGTGCTATATCCATGGCTCACGCTTATGTATTGCGTGAAGGTTGAAAAAGTTTTGAAAATGTTAAAGTATGAAACAATTGCATGGCTTGTCATCGGGGTCATGCATGATTTAAATACTTTGTGTGGTGAAGATGGAGCATAGCCAGACTATACGAATTTCTAGGGATAACTTTCTTTGGCCATGTTATTTTAAGAAGACATAATTGCTTTATTAGTATGCTTGAAGTATTATTATTTTTATGTCAATATGAACTTTTGTCTTGAATCTTTTGAATCTGAATATTCATACCACAATTAAGAAATTTTGCATTGAAATTATGCCAAGTAGCACTCCGCATCAAAAATTCACTTTTTATCATTTACCTACTCGAGGATGAGCAGGAATTAAGCTTGGGGATGCCTGATACGTCTCCAACGTATCTATAATTTTTGATTGCTCCATGCTATATTGTCTACTGTTTTGGACTATATTGGGCTTTATTTTCCACTTCTATATTATTTTTGGGACTAACCTATTAACCGGAGGCCCAGCCCAGAATTGTTGTTTTTTTTGCCTATTTCACTGTTTCGAAGAAACGAAATATCAAACGGAGTCCAAACAGAATAATCCTTTCTGGAACGTGATTTTCTTCCCGAATAAGACCCTATCCCAAGAAGCTTCAAGGTGGGCACGAGGTAGGGGGCGCGCCCTACACCCCCATGCGCGCCCCCACCCTCGTGGGCCCACCGAGGCTCCACCGACGTACTTCTTCCTCCTATATATATCCACGTACCCCCAAACGATCAGAACAGGAGCCAAAAACCTAATTCCACCGCCGCAACTTTTTGTATCCACGAGATCCCATCTTGGGGCCTGTCCTGGAGCTCCGCCGGAGAGGGCCGTCATCACGGAGGGCTTCTACATCATCATAGCCTCTCTGATGAAGTGTGAGTAGTTTACCTCAGACCTTCGAGTCCATAGTTATTAGCTAGATGTCTTCTTCTCTCTTTTTGGATCTCAATACAATGTTCTCCCCCTCTCTTGTGGAGATCTATTTGATGTAATCTTCTTCTTTTTGTGGTGTGTTTGTTGAGACCGAGGGAATTGTGGGTTTATGATCAAGTCTATCTATGAATAATATTTGAATCTTCTCTGAATTCTTTTATGTATGATTGGTTATCTTTGCAAGTCTCTTCGAATTATCCGTTTGGTTTGGCCAACTAGATTGGTAGTTCTTGCCATGGGAGAAGTGATTAGCTTTGGGTTCGATCTCGCGGTGTCCTTTCCCAGTGACAGAAGGGGCAGCAAGGCACGTATTGTATCATTGCCATCGAGGATAACAAGATGGGGTTTATTTCATATTGCATGAATTTATCTCTCTACATCATGTCATCTTTCTTAAAGCGTTACTCTGTTTTGAACTTAATACTCTAGATGCATGCTGGATAGCGGTCGATGAGTGGAGTAATAGTAGTAGATGCAGAATCGTTTCGATCTACTTGTCACGGACGTGATGCCTATATACATGATCATGCCTAGATATTCTCATAACTGTGCTCAATTCTGTCAATTCCTCAACAGTAATTTGTTCACCCACTATAGAAAACTTATGCTCTTGAGAGAAGCCACTAGTGAAACCTATGGCCCCCGGGTCTATTCTCATCATATCAATCTCCATCACTTTAATCTTGTTTTGCTTTTTTACTTTGCCTTTTACTTTTCACTTTGCATCTTTATACCAAAAATACCAAAAATATTATCTCTATCAGATCTCACTCTCGTAAGTGACCGTGAAGGGATTGACAACCCCTAATCGCGTTGGTTGCGAGTTGCTATCGATTTGTGTAGGTACGAGGGACTTGAGCACGGCCTCCTACTGGATTGATACCTTGGTTCTCAAAAACCGAGGGAAATACTTACGCTACTCTGCTGCATCATCCTCTCCTCTTTGGGGAAAACCAACGCAAGCTCAAGAGGTAGCAAGAAGAATTTCTGGTGCCGTTGCCGGGGAGTCTACGCAAAAAGTCAACATACCAAGTACCCATCACAATCCCTATCTCTCGCATTACATTAGTTGCCATTTGCCTCTTGTTTTCCTCTCCCCCATTTCACCCTTGCCGTTTTATTCGCCCTCTCTTTCTCCTTCCCCTTCTACTTCTCCGTTTGCCTTTTGTTTGCTCGTGTGTTGGATTGCTTGTTTGTCGCGATGGCTCTACCAAATTTTGGTGATCTTCACCTTAAAAGGTTAGAGGAGATCGAAAACAATGTCAGGAAGTTTATAGTTTTGCAATTTGAGCATAATAATTTCTTTAGAAACAAGCTTAAGGAACAAAAACGTTTTATGAGTTATATGAATAAAGAGCTTGATGATATGTCTAAAGAATTTGATGGTATAAGATCCCAAATTGCTCGTTTTGAAAAGATGATTGCTGAAATTTCGGATATGCAAGCTACCTTAGTCAATAAGATGTCCGCAAAACCGAATCCCTATAAATGTCAAGATGAAGATCTAAAAGTTATTGATGTGTCCCCTATCAAATCTTTATTTTGCAATATGAATCTTGATGCAACTGAATATGATCTTCCTTTACCTAGAAGGCGTTCCAAAAATTCGGAGTATTTAGATCTTTATGATGAAATTGATGAAAGTGGGATTGAAAGAAATAAAAATTTAGATGTTGCTAAACCCACTATATTGGATTTCAAGGAATTTAATTATGAAAGTTTGTCTTTGATTGATTGTATTTCCTTGTTGCAATCCGTGCTAAATTCTCCGCATGCTTATAGTCAAAAGAAAGCCTTCACCAAACATATTGTTGATGCCTTGATGCAATCTTATGAAGAAAAACTTGAGTTGAAAGCCTCTATCCCTAGAAAACTCTATGATGAGTGGGAACCAACTATTAAAATTAAAATTAAAGATCATGAGTTTTATGCTTTGTGTGATTTGGGTGCTAGTGTCTCCACTATCCCCAAAACATTGTGTGATTTGCTAGATTTCCGCGATCTTGATGATTGCTCTTTAAACTTACATCTCACGGATTCTACTATTAAGAAACCTATGGGAAGGATTTATGATGTTCTTATTGTTTCAAATAGGAATTATGTGCCCGTAGATTTCATTGTTCTTGATATAGATTGCAATCCTTCTTGCCCTATTATTCTTATTAGACCTTTCCTTAGAACGGTTGGTGCGATTATTGATATGAAGGAAGGGAATATTAGATTCCAATTTCCATTAAAAAAGGGCATGGAACACTTTCCAAGAAACAAAATAAAATTGCCATATGAAACCATCATGAGAGCCACTTATGGATTGCCTTCCAAAGATGGCAATACTTAGATCTATCCTCGCTTTTATGCCTAGCTAGGGGCGTTAAACGATAGCACTTATTGGGAGGCAACCCAATTTTATTTTTATTTTTTTTGTGTTTTTCTTCTGTTAGGGAATAAATAACCCATCTACCTTCTGTTTGGATGTGGTTTTGTGTTTTAATTAGTGTTTGTGCCAAGCTAGACCTATTGTATCTTCTTGGATGATAGTTATTTGATCTTGCTGTAATTTCTAGAAACTTTGTGCTTAGTGCCCGAATTATTAAAAATTACCAGAACGTGATAAAATTCTGATTCCAATTTCTGCTGATCAATAAAGAAATTGTCTAGGTCTTCTAATTTTGGTAGATTTTTTGGAGTTCCAGAAGCTTGCGTTAGTTACAGATTACTACATATTGTTCTGTTTTTGACAGACTCTGTTTTTCGCGTGTTGTTTGCTTATTTTGATGAATCTATGGTTAGTAAAATAGTTTATAATCCATAAAGAAGTTGGAATACAGTAGGTTTAACACCAATATAAATAAAGAATGAGTTCATTACAGTACCTTGAAGTGGTTTTATGTTTTCTTTCTCTAACGGAGCTCACGAGATTTCTATTGAGTTTTGTGTTGTGAAGTTTTCAAGTTTTGGGTGAAATCTTTTGATGGATTATGGAACAAGGAGTGGCAAGAGCCTAAGCTTGGGGATTCCCATGGCACTCCAGAGATAATCCAAGGACAACAAAAAGTCAACGCTTTGGGATGCCCCGGAAGGCATCCCCTCTTTCGTCCACTTCCATCGGTAATCTACTTGGAGCTATATTTTTATTCATCAACATGATATGTGTTTTGCTTGGAGCGTCTTGTATTATTTGTCTCTTTGTTTGTTAGTGTGCCACAATCATCCTTGCTGTACACACCATTTTAGAGAGCCATACATAAATTGGAATTTGATAGAATACTCTATGTGCTTCACTTATATCTTTTGAGCTATGTAGTTTTGCTCTATGTGCTTCACTTATATCTTTTGAGCGTTATAATTTTGCTCTATGTTCTTCACTTAGATCTTTTAGAGCACGGTGGTGGTTTGTTTTGAAGAAACTATTGATCTCTCATGCTTCACTTAGATCATTTTGAGAGTCCTAATAGCATGGTAAATTGCTTAATATTAATATGCTTGGTATTCATGATTTGTGGAATTTTCTTTTGAGTGCGTTGAATACTAAGAAAAGATTGAAGCATGATAATTGTTTTGAGATATGGAGGTGATAATATTAGAGTCATGCTAGTGGAAATAGTTGTGAATTTAAAGAATACTTGCATTGAACTTTGTGATTCCCGTAGCATGCACGTATGGTGAACTGTTATGTAACGAAGTCGGAGCATGAAGTGTTTATTGATTGTCCTCCTTATGAGTGGCGGTCGGGGACGAGCGATGGTATTTCCCTACCAATATATCCCCCTAGGAGCATGCGCGTAATACTTTGCTTTGATAACTTCTAGATTTTTGCAATAAGTATATGAGTTCTTTATGACTAATGTTGAGTCCATGGATTATACGCACTTTTTCCCATCCTTCCACCATTGCTAGACTCTCTACTACCGCACACTTTTCGCCGGTATCATACACCCACCATATATCTTCCTCAATACAGCCACCATACCTACCTATCATGGCATTCCCATAGCCATTCCGAGATATATTGCCATGCGACTTTTCCACCGTTCCGTTTATTATGACACGCTCCATCATTGTCATATTGCTAGCATGATCATGTAGTTGACATCGTATTTGTGGCAAAGCCACCATTGATAATTCTTTCATACATGTCACTCTTGATTCTGCATATCTCGGTACCCCGCCGGAGGCATTCATATAGGGTCATATCTTGTTCTAAGTATCGAGTTGTAATTGTTGAGTTGTAAGAAAAATAAAAGTGTGATGATCATAATTTTTTAGAGCATTGTCCCAAGTGAGGAAAGAATGATGGAGACTAGGATTCCCCCACAAGTCGGGATGAGACTCCGGACGAAAAAAAGGCCATAAAAAAGAGAAAAGGCCCAAATAAAAAATAAAAAAATGAGAGAAAAAGAGAGAAGGGACAATGTTACTATCCTTTTACCACACTTATGCTTCAAAGTAGCACCAAGATCTTGATGATAGAGAGTCTCCTATGTTGTCACTTTCATATACTAGTGGGATTTTTTCATTATAGAACTTGGCTTGTATATTCCAATGATGGGCTTCCTCAAAATGCCCTAGGTCTTCGTGAGCAAGCGAGTTGGATGCACACCCACTTAGTTTCTTTTGTTGAGCTTTCATATACTTATAGCTCTAGTGCATCCGTTGCATGGCAATCCCTACTCACTCACATTGATATCTATTAATGGGCATCTCCATAGTCCGTTGATACGCCTAGTTAATGTGAGACTATCTTCCCCTCTTTTTGTCTTCTCCACAACCACCGTTCTATTCCACATATAGTGCTATATCCATGGCTCACGCTCATGTATTGCGTGAAGGTTGCAAAAGTTTTGAAAATGTTAAAGTATGAAACAATTGCTTGGCTTGTCATCGGGGTCGTGCATGATTTAAATACTTTGTGTGGTGAAGATGGAGCATAGCCAGACTATATGAATTTGTAGGGATAACTTTCTTTGGCCATGTTATTTTGAGAAGACATAATTACTTTATTAGTATGCTTGAAGTATTGTTATTTTTATGTCAATATGAACTTTTGTCTTGAATCTTTCGAATCTGAATATTCATACCACAATTAAGAAATTTTGCATTGAAATTATGCCAAGTAGCACTCCGCATCAAAAATTCTCTTTTTATCATTTACCTACTTGAGGACGAGCAGGAATTAGGCTTGGGGATGCCTGATACGTCTCCAATGTATCTATAATTTTTGATTGCTCCATGCTATATTATCTACTGTTTTGGACTATATTGGGCTTTATTTTCCACTTTTATATTATTTTTGGGACTAACCTATTAACCGGAGGCCCAGCCAAGAATTGCTGTTTTTTGCCTATTTCAGTGTTTCGAAGAAACGGAATATCAAATGGAGTCCAAACAAAATAATCCTTTCTGGAACGTGATTTTCTTCCCGAATATGACCCAAGAGACTTGGACCCTATGCCAAGGAAGCTTCAAGGTGGGCACGAGGTAGGGTGCGCGCCCTACACCCCCAGGCGCGCCCCCCACCCTCGTGGGCCCACCGAGGCTCTACCGACATACTTCTTCATCCTATATATATACACGTAGCCAAAAACCCTAATCGCTCAAGTCCCTCCACCATACCGACATACTTCTGCATGTAATCGCGTTTACTTTGCCTTTTACTTTTCACTTTGCATCTTTATACCAAAAATACCAAAAATATTATCTCTATCAGATCTCACTCTCGTAAGTGACCGTGAAGGGATTGATAACCCCTAATCGCGTTGGTTGCGAGTTGCTATCGATTTGTGCAGGTACGAGGGACTTGAGCGTGGCCTCCTACTGGATTGATACCTTGGTTCTCAAAAACTGAGGGAAATACTTACGCTACTCTGCTGCATCATCCTCTCCTCTTCGGGGAAAACCAACGCAAGCTCAAGAGGTAGCAGTTATACTGCTGCATAGAGGGGGGAAGAGTTGGTGATGATGGCGGTGAAGTTGTTGGTGAAGATTGCGGTGATGATGATGGCCCCCGGTGGCACTCCGGCGCCACCGGAAGCGAGGGGGGAGAGCCCCCCTCCTTCTTCTTCCTTGACCTTCTCCCTAGATGGAAGAAGGGTTTCCCCTCTGGTCCATGGTCTCCATGGCGTGGGAGGGGTGAGAGCCCCTCCGAGATTGGATATGTCTCTCTGTTTCTGCGTTCTCTTCTGCTGCCCTTTCACCGTTTCGTATATATATGGAGATCCGTAACTCCGATTGGACTGAAACCTTCACCGTATTTTTTTACCAAAAAGTAGCTTTCTTGCGGCCGAAGAAGGGCATCAACCGCCTTACGGGTGGCCCACGAGGGTCAGGGGCGCGCCCCCTGCCTCGTGGCCACCTCGGGCACCGTCTCACATGGATTTTTCTTTTGGAATTCTCTAAATATTCCAGAAATATTCTCCGTCCGTTTTTATACCATTTGGATTCCGTTTGATATGGATATTCTGCGAAACCAAAAACATGCAACAGACAGGAATTGGCTCTGGGCACTGGATCAATATGTTAGTCCCAAAAATAATATAAAAAGTTGCCAAAAGTATATGAAAGTTGCATAATATTGGCATGGAACAATAAAAAATTATAGATACGACGGAGATGTATCAGCTTCCCCAAGCTTAATTCCTGCTCGTCCTCGAGTAGGTAAATGATAAAAAAGATAATTTTTGATGTGGAATGCTACCTAGCATAATCTTGATCATGTATCTAATCATGGCATGAATATTAAGACACGAGTGATTCAAGGCAATAGTCTATCATTTGACATAAAAGCAACAATACTTCAAGCCTACTAATAAAGCAATCATGTCTTTTCAAAATAACATGGCCAAGGAAAGTTATCCCTACAAAATCATATAGTCTAGCTATGCTCCATCTTCACCACACAAAATATTCACATCATGCACAATCCCGATGACAAGCCAAGCAATTGTTTCATACTTTTGACGTTCTCAAACCTTTTCAACTTTCACGCAATACATGAGCGTGAGCCATGGACATAGCACTATAGGTGGAATAGAATGGTGGCTGTGGAGAAGACAATAAGGAGAAGATAGTCTCACAATAACTAGGCGTATCAACGGGCTATGGAGATGCCCATCAATAGATATCAATGTGAGGAGTAGGGATTGCCATGCAATAGATGCACTAAGAGCTATAAGTGTATGAAAGCTCAAACTGGAAACTAAGTGGGTGTGCATCCAACTTGCTTGCTCATGAAGACCTCGGGCATTTGAGGAAGCCCATCATCGGAATATACAAGCCAAGTTCTATAATGAAAACTCCCACTAGTATGTGAAAGTGATAACTCAAGAGACTCTCTATATGAAGAACATGGTGCTACTCTAAAGCACAAGTGTGGTAAAAGGATAGTAACATTGCCCCTTCTCTCTTTTTCTCTCTTTTTTTATTTTCTTTTTTCTTTTTTTTTCTTTTATTGGTGGGCTTCTTTGGCCTCTTTTTTTTATTTGGGCTTCTTTGGCCTCTTTTATTTTTGTAAAGTCCGGAGTCTCATCTCGACTTGTGGGGGAATCATAGTCTCCATCATCCTTTCCTCACTGGGGCAATGCTCTAATAATGATGATCATCACACTTTTATTTACTTACAACTCAATATTACAACTCGATATCTAGAACAAAGATATGGCTCTATATGAATGCCTCCGGCGGTGTACCGAGATGTGCAATGATCTAGCGTAGCAATGACATCAAAAAACAGACAAGCCATGAAAACATCATGCTAGCTATCTTACGATCATGCAAAGCAATATGACAATAAATGCTCAAGTCATGTATATGATGATGATGGAAGTTGCATGGCAATATATCTCGGAATGGCTATGGAAATGCCATGATAGGTAGGTATGGTGGATGTTTTGAGGAAGATATAATGAGGCTTATGTGTGACAGAGCGTATCGTATCACGGGGTTTGGATGCACCGGCAAAGTTTGCACCAACTCTCGAGGTGAGAAAGGGCAATGCACGGTACCAAAGAGGCTAGCAATGATGAAAGGGTGAGAGTGCGTATAATCCATGGACTCAACATTAGTCATAAAAAACTCACATACTTATTGCAAAAATCTATTAGTTATCGAAACAAAGTACTACGCGCATGCTCCTAGGGGGATAGATTGGTAGGAAAAGACCATCGCTCGTCCCCGACCGCCACTCATAAGGAAGACAATCAATAAATAAATCATGCTCCGATTTCATCACATAACGGTTCACCATACGTGCATGCTATGGGAATCACAAACCTCAACACAAGTATTTCTACTAATCCACAACTACCCACTAGCATGACTCTAATATCACCATCTTTATATCGCAAAACTATTGAAAGGAATCAAAACATATCATATTCAGCGATCTACAAGTTTATGTAGGATTTTATGACTAACCATGTGAATGACTAGTTCCTGTCATCTCTCTAAATAGATATAACTGAAGCAAGAGAGTTTAGTTGTTTCTACAAAATATATGCCCACGCTCTAACAAATATAAGTGAAGCAAAATAGCATTCTACAAATGGCGGTTGTCTAAGTAAAGAGAAACAGGCAATCCAAAGTTCAAATGATATAAGTGAAGCACATGAAGCATTCTATAAAGCCATACTCAAAATATATAAGTGAAGTGCAAAGAGCATTCTATAAATCAACCAAGGACCATCTCATACCAGCATGGTGCATAAAATAAAAAATCAAAACTAAATGCAAAAGACGCTCCAAGATTGCACATATCGCATGAACGAAACGAATCCGAAAACATACTGATACTTGTTGAAGAAAGAGTGGATGCCTTCCGGGGCATCCCCAAGCTTAGGCGCTTGAGTATCGTTGAATATTTGCTTGGGGTTCCTTGGGAATCCCCGAGATTGAGCTCTTGCCTCTCTTCCTTCTTCTCACATCGAGACCTCCTCGATCATCGAACACTTCATCCACATAAAACTTCAACAGAAAACTCGGTAAGATCCGTTAGTATAATAAAGCAAATCACTACTCTAAGTACTGTTGAAAACCAATTCATTTTTTTTGCATTTTTTCTACTGTAGCATAACTTTTTCATGGCTTAATCCACTGATATAAATTGATAGTTTCATCAAAACAAGCAAACTATGCATCAAAAACAGAATCTGTCTAAAACAGAATAGTCTGTAACAATCTGAACATTCACCATACTTATGTTACTTAAATAATTGTACCAAAATTAGGAAAAATAAAAAATTGTACAGAAATACATTGCAAAAAGTATCAGAACCATTTGACACTCCAGTAAAAAATGTAAAATCGCGCACTACAGCCAAAGTTTCTGTCCTGCACCGTACAAACCAACAAGCATTGTAAACATCCTAAAGGCAAACCTTGGCACATTATTTTTATAAAACAATGGAATTGTACAAGGGGATAATTATTTTTGTTGAAAAGTTTCTGTAATCAAGATTCACAAAGTTTCCGTGAGCATGAACAAAGTTCAAGGCTAGCTCCCACTTCAACAATGCTTGTCTCTTTCACTTTCACTTTCCTTTTTGAAAAAGTTTTGGGTTCCCCTCTTTATTTTTGTTGTTTTTAAACTATATAAAAGCACTCAACAGAAATAAATGACTCTCTAAAACTTCCGGGTTGTCTCCCTGGCAGCGCTTTCTTTAAACCCATTAAGCTAGGCATATAGTGCTCAAGTAATGAATCCACTCGGATCCCAAGGTATATCAAAGCCAATTTTAATTAGCAATGATTTAGAATTTAGTAGTGAGCACAAAGCAACATAAATCAAGCAATAACGAAGTATAACTCTCCTCCTATGCATCGGCATGTCATAAAAGAACAATTCATGCACACCTAGTAAAGGCCAATGCATAGTGTAAACAGTTTCTTGCAATTTTATCGTGTTGGAAACATAGAGAGGTGGAGATATAGTTCCTCTCTCATAATAATTGCAAGTAGGAGCAGCAAGCACATGCATATTATATTCATCAAAATCATCATGTGCAACGGTATAAGGCAACCCATCAATATAATCCTTAATAAGAGCAAACTTCTCCGATATAGTATAATCGGGAGAACTCAAAAAGATAATAGGACTATCATGCGTGGGTGCAATAGCAACACTTTCATGTTTAACATAAGGAACTATAGCAAGTTCATCTCCATAAGCATAATTCATATTGGCATCTTGGCCACAAGCATGGCAAGCATCATCAAAAAGGGATGTTTCAAGAGAATCAACGGGATCATAACAATCCTCATAGCAATCATCCTTCGGTAAGCACGAAGGGAAATTAAAGAATGTATGAGTTGAAGAGTTATTCTCATTAGAAGGTGGGCACGGGTAGCTAATCCTCTCTTCCTCCTTTTGTTCTTCGCTCTCCTCATCATCTTTTTCATCCAATGAGCTCACAGTTTCATCAATTTCTTCTTCCATAGATTCCTGCAAAATATTAATATCTTCTTGGACAACAGAGACTTTCTCAATAAGCGCATCATTATAGGAATTATATTCATAATTATCATAGCAATATTTTAGGATAGCTAAATTTTCAGGCCTATAAACATCATCATCAAAAGCTTCATACTTTTCAAACAAAGATTCAATTTCATAAGCATCCTTAAAAGCAACAAATTCTTCTATTTGTTCCACATCATAGTAATCATATATACCTCTAGCATAAGCCAAGGTTTCATTATCATTAAATTTGCATGAAAAGGGAAGGTGTGGAGCCTTCATCCTAGAGCAACAAGTATAATCATAACTCAAGCATACTTGCCGAGCATACCACTTCAATATATAAATTTGATCCCATAATAGCTTCCCTTTTTGTGTCAAGCGATAATCCTTAAAGTATTCACGTTGATCCAACATTACTCCCAGTACCAAATTGAATGGGGTTTTCTCTGGATTATCAAAGTAGTACATAATTTCTATCACATAACGAGCATCGAGGGTTTTACGAGGTTCCCCATCTCCATGAGCAGCAAGTACACCTAATGTTTTTGGTATTTCGTGTTCCATATCCATAACTAAAGATAGAGCACAACTAAGAACATCAAATAAAAATTACTTAGTGATAAAGCAAACAAGCACACACGAGAATATTCACCCCACGCTATTGCTCCCCGGCAACGGCGCCAGAAAAAGGTCTTGATAACCCACAAGTATAGGGGATCGCAACAGTTTTTGATAAGTAAGAGTGTCAAACCCAACAAGGAGCTAAAGGTAGAACAAATATTCCCTAAAGTTCTATCGACCACCGATACAACTCTACGCACGCTTCACGTTCGCTTTACCTAGAACAAGTATGAAACTAGAAGTACTTTGTAGGTAGTGTTGGATAGGTTTGCAAGAAGATAAAGAGCGAGTAAATAAAATCTAGGGACTGCTTAGATAAAGACACAACTAAATTAGTTTTAGTAGAGATCTTTTTGTTACGAGAAAGTTATTTGTCCCTAGGCAATCGATAACTAGACCGGTAATCACTATTGTAATTTTATTCGAGGGAGAGGCATAAGCTAACATACTTTCTCTACTTGGATCATATGCACTTATGATTGGAACTCTAGCAAGCATCCGCAACTACTAAAGATCATTAAGGTAAAACCCAACCATAGCATTGAAGCATCAAGTCCTCTTTATCCCATACTCAAGCAACCTACTTACTCGGGTCTGTGCTTCTGTTCACTCACGCCACCTACCATAAGCAAATCATGAACATATTGCAAACCCTACAGCGGGAATCCCTCACTCTTGCGCGACACGGAGAGCACCATAGGATAGCACCAATAATAAAACATGCAACTCAAACCAATCACGATAATCAAATAGCCCATAGGACAAAACAGATCTACTCAAACATCATAGTATAGCCATACATCATTGGGAAATAATATATAGCGTTGAGCATGATGTTTAAGTAGATATTATAGCAGGTAAGAGAGAGGTTACACCGCTGCATAGAGGGGGGAAGAGTTGGTGATGATGGTGGTGAAGTTGTTGGTGAAGATTGCAGTGATGACGATGGCCCCCGGTGGCACTCCGACGCCACCGGAAGCGAGGGGGAGAGAGCCCCCTCCTTCTTGTTCCTTGACCTTCTCCCTAGATGGGAGAAGGGTTTCCCCTCTGGTCCATGGTCTCCATGGCATGGGAGGGGCGAGAGCCCCTCCGAGATTGGATCTGTCTCTCTGTCTCTCTCTGTTTCTGCGTTCGCTTCTGCTGCCCTTTCACCGTTTTGTATATATATATATGGAGACCCGTAACTCCTATTGGACTGAAACCTTCGCCGTGATTTTTTTACCAAAAATTAGCTTTCTTGCGGCCGAAGAAGGGCATCAACCGCCTTACGGGTGGCCCACGAGGGTCAGGGGCGCGCCCCCTGCCTCGTGGCCACCTCGGGCACCGTCTCGCGTGGATTTTCTTCCGGAATTCTCTAAATATTCCAAAAATATTCTTCGTCCATTTTTACCCCGTTTGGATTCCGTTTGACATGGATATTCTGCGAAACCAAAAACATGCAACAGACATGAACTGGCTCTGGGCACTAGATCAATATGTTAGTCCCAAAAATAATATAAAAAGTTGCCAAAAATATATGAAAGTTGCATAATATTAGCATGGAACAATAAAAAATTATAGATACGACGGAGACGTATCACCTGCATCCCTAGAAAATATCTGCCCGCCTCGAGGGTTTTTCTGTTTCATAACACACGGTTGTTATCTCCGGACCGTGTGAGATGCACTATTATCAAAATTTTCAATAGCCCGACATTTCAATCCCGCGTTCGACTCCCGTGTAGTAAAATTTTCAATACCCGCGTCATTTCCTCACACACCCCGCGCCCCCCTCCACACACACACACACACCCCAAAACCTCATCGGGCATGCGTGCACACACACACACACACACACACACACACCCTTCCTTGCTCGAGACCCTAGCAAGGTCCCCGCCACCGCAGCCGCCGCAGTCGCAAGACCTCCATTAACAACATCTGCCGGTTTACCCGTGCAGCTTACCCACCGATCTCCATACCCAGGCCGCCCTGAGTTTCTTAGATGACGCCTGTCAAATGCCCCCTTTTCCCACAGATCCCCATCCGCACCCCCCACTCTAGAGCATCGCAGCCTAAGCCCGGCTACGCTTCCCGTGGAGCTCGAGGAGCGACTGGCCCAAAAGAGGTGTATAGCGGTCTCTTCGCCCGACGTCACCAAGGAAGCTGACGACCATTACTGGCGGCAGGCACTCAAGCAGCGGGCTAGAGTA